>JAECXW010000393.1:5337500-6629166 GCA_018153365.1 Drosophila fuyamai | reverse complement strand
CGAAGTACGAGTGTTTTCCAAAATGGCGACTCCCTGCAGATGTAGATACACAAACCGGTAAGACTTCCCAGTCAGCAGGGGGCCCGAAAATCGTGACGGCAGTTGCAGGAATTGCCATAATATGGCCGATATGGGACTAGGGCGTAGGCGTGGGCGTATCCGTGGGCGGGCCAAGGCAGCTGAACAAGCTGACGCAGCTCAAAAATCTTCTTACATCTGTCTGTGCCTAGGAGCCGTAGAATAGGCAATCAGACCGTCTCGTTTCTCAGGACTAATGCAGCTTATAAAACTTTGCCAAAGACGAATCTCCCGTATGCTATCTGCTATTCCCCTCCACTGGCAAACGCTCGACTTTAAAGTAACGTCAATTTGGTTTGCTTTGCCACCGTCGCTCGACTGCACAATTTTTGTTGTTGTACGTTATAATCCTCTTTTTGTGATCGGATTATGTCCTGTGTAGCACCTAATCCCCGCACAGGAGTGCGACCAGCGTACACATGTTGCCAATGAACACCGCCCGCACCCACACCCCCATCCTCCATTCATCCATCCGCACTGATCCCGCAGTCGCAGTCAACTTTAATTACGCACTGGACGTCGATGGATGGATTAGGGCGGTCTTACGCCCACTGACTGCCCGGGAAAAGCAATTAAAATGTGTATCTCTTGGATATACAGTCCAACTTCAACAAATGAAACCGTTTTTAATTTTCTGTTTTAAATTATCTGGCATTTGCTCATCAATTATTTTATCCAGCAATTATATAAAATTAAAGTTACACAATAATTGCAATCGTGTAGACTAGCAGATGGTACTATAATAATGACAAAAACTTTTTAAAATTGGGAAGGAAACAGGTGCAGGCGAAATCAAGTTTATTACCATCGAAATATACGTATGGAGTAGTAATATTGATTTACTTAAAAATGTGCTATCGTAAGCAAAATAGCCATATTTGGAAGGATATGAATCATTAAGATCTTTAAAAGGTGTGTTTTAATTAACGACATTTGCGAACCACTTTATTTTTAATTCCATCCTATCAAACCTTACAAATATTTCCAAAATCTGAAATTTCATTTTTAAGGGTATGATTTTTTATACTACTAATTGTCATTGGACTCGAATTAAAAAGTCGATGCTTGACTGTATGTGCGATAAAAGACAGAAAGAAAATAGCACGGAAGCGGTCCGAGGATGATAGGTGAATGGTGCCTGTGAATGAGATGGCGGCTGTGTCAGCAGGTAGATGGTAAAAAGTGAAAAGAAAAGCATTTTCCAAGATCTATCCGGCCCGATTGCCAGGTAATCAAGTTAATTAGAAACTTTACTCTTTCTGTGAACCCAACGACTTTTATTTGGAAGGGTTGGGGCTTCCTAGCACCGACTGGGCATAAGCACTTTGCCTTCTCCTCGTTTTGCTTTGCTTGCATATTCTCATCAAATTAGAGTTAATTGTACGTCATTAAAGGCAAATTCTGAGAATTCGTTTCGGCATTTGTTGGTATCTAACAAAATGGCGTCGTATGATTTTGGGTTTCCATTTATTACGGTGTCAAGCAATTTAATTATAACCTGTCGCATGCA
Source organism: Drosophila fuyamai (assembly GCA_018153365.1). NCBI lineage: Eukaryota > Metazoa > Arthropoda > Insecta > Diptera > Drosophilidae > Drosophila > Drosophila fuyamai. Next base: position 6,627,578 of record JAECXW010000393.1, on the reverse strand, counting down.
TGGGGCAATAAGCAAAGTACGTACTAACGAACGTATATATTTATGGGAGTATTAAATATGGCCTCGTCGAGGGTTGGAAAAGTGCATTCAGGTGCAGCGTTTTGGAGATGACATATGGATGCTCGCCAACGGGCACTTCCTCGTCAGCTGTCACTTTTAATGACTTAAACCCGCCATTTTGACAGGAGCGAAAGATTAATAGGTTTCTTTTTTTGTTTAAGCTCCACTGATTTTGAATGGTGTACAGTATTGGGAAGCTCATATAATTTAAACAAAAAAAATCTAAAGAAAGTGCTTTCAATAAACACATTTTAACCAATAATAATACAAAGCTTTTCAATTTCCTTGAGGAGTACGACTATTCTGTATATTTAGATATAAAAATATGTTTAGTAATACCTTTTATGAAGGGCTAAGCTTTTATTTCGCGTTTCTCTTTGTTTAGCTATCCGTGTCATTATGTCCATAACTTTATTTTATAACAAGCATATCAATGTATTCATGAATAAATGTGGTTATATAATCAGTTTTTTAGATGTTGCATTAAGTCAAAAAAAAAACACGAATAATAAATAATGCTTTCGAAAAAATTAACAATTAAAACTAGTGAAAACATCATATGATGCTTCATAGAATATTTTTTTCATTTAAAATAATACATTAGAATTAAATGTTTATTAAGTTAGTTATAACTAAATCCTAAAGTTTTAACATGTATTTTAACAACTATTGGCTAAATAGATAGCTGAAACCTTTGCCAATTAGATAAATTTGTCTAAGAAAATGTATCATACCCAGTATTTACAGTATTACTTTAAATCTAAAATTGGACCCAATAATTTCTCATCTTCAGTCATTTCTGATCTCAACACCTGGAGGAGTACATTCCACTTAAAAGGTTACACAAACATTTTGCTCACATCAGAAATGGGCATTAAGTGATCTGGAGGGAATTTAGCTGTAGGGCTAAGGTCGGGACTACTCGAGGGCGAACTGGGCATGGGCATGGGTCCCGGAGTCTGGGGCCTTAAGTGCCCCCACCGACCGCAGCAAACACAATCGCTTGCATGATTGACGGACGGATTGAATGAGTGCATGTCATTCCCAGTGTTTGTTTGTGTGCGAGTGAGAGTGGACACTCCAAAAGACAAAAATGTACTCAAGGCAACATTTATTTGCACGAGCCGCAGGAATGGAAAAGCTTGAATACAGTCAGACTTCCACAATTTAAAGCATCACATGCAACATAGAAAGTTTGAGCTCGAGCGACTTCTAATTTACTGTAAACTTGTTTCAGATTAATTTAGCATGGAAGATAATGTAGCCAATTATCACATTCATTCAAGTTACAAAATAGGTTTAGTATATTTATGGTTGTTAGTTTTAAATCTCTATAGTATAGTATAGTATACAATTTTTTTTGTATACAAGCTTTGAAATTGCCCAATTTAATTTGTAATTATGGTACTTATTTTACGTATGTATGTAGGTCCAAAAATTATTTTTGTTTTGACTTAACAATAAATGTTGAATATAAGGAATCAACTTTAACTGACGCAATCTCAATATAAAAAAAATATATAATTATATAATATAAATATATAATTATTTAATATATAATATATTCAAATATACATATATTGAATTTCAATGTATATTTTTTTAATCAGCTACTAGTTGTTTAGTCAAACATTTTTTTGGTTAGGTTCTACTGTAGCTGAAGAGCAGCTCAAGCGCGACGGAGCACAAACAACAAAAGCAGACACTCTCGCTCATCTGATGAGTGGCAACTGCAGCTGATCCCAAATGGAACTCAGCTGAGAGCTTTGTGAAGTGAAGTGCTCTCCGGGAAAGAGAATCTCCGAACAGAACGGACAGAGAATGGGAGCGGGCGAACGACAGTCCAGATCAAGCTTGCTGACCTGCTTGCACACGGGGAACCGTAGACCATAAGCACGAGACTCCATAAGACAACTACACTGAAAAAAATGTCGCTCCTATATAAAACATCTAGAAACCTACTTACATTTTATAGCTACCCAAAAATTTGTTTATTTCTTTTAGTTTTAAAAGTACAATTTTTAGAATACAAACTAAATAGTAAAAATATAGATTTAAGTTTTGATGAAAAATTATGTTTTATAATACATCATAAATTATTACTTTTTTTATTCTGTTTAAAAACTGGGTCTGAGAAGTTTTGGATCAAATTCCATTCTTGCTCAAAAAAATGTATTATAATGAAATAAATATTCAATTTCCTTTACTCCGCACAACAAGAATTATTGTTTATGAGTCTTAATAATCTCCTTTTTTTCTGTGTAAAAACTGAGACTGGGCCGCGAAAGTGAAACACACTTACATTTGCCTGCAGTTTGTTTGTCTGCCTGCCTTACTTGTGTGTGTGGCTGCGTTTGTTTGCTTTGCCCTGGGAAAAAGATAACAAATGCTTTTTGCACGAGACTCGAAACGCTCTTGATAAGGAACGCAGCACACAACCCACTAAACCAAAACAAAAGTTTACCGAGAGAACGAAGGGATAATTATACAGCCGGTTGTTATCAGCAGTGAAAACACGTGTGATTAGGGGGCCTTAATTAACCTAACTTAAGGTTAATTCACTTTTACACATTTAATTAGTCAGTTTTGTTTTAAATATGTTTTAGACCACATATGTGGTTATATAAGTTTCCGGTATTTCCAACATTTTAGTAAGAATCTATTGTATTGAGGTGACACTTACCCGCTTTTCGGCGCTGTCGCAGGGATTGCTTAGGCTCAAGGAGGAGGAACTCGAGGACGAGGTGGTGGGTGCTCCGCTGGCCGTGCTCGGTATACTCATCTGGGGCAGGACATCCGTGGGCACTACGTCGAGTTGCTCCTGCTTGATACCGGCGATAAGTGGCAGGAAATCGTTCTTCAACTGCTCCAAGTCCATATCCATATCGGCTATATCCTGTCCGCGTGCGCGGTCGAGTTAGATGGTTCAAATAGGAGAGTGCTAATTATAGCAACCGAATGAAGAGGTCGAATGTTTGCTTAACAGCTGCCGCCTTGGAACAGCATGATTATTATGTTGTGATTACAGTTTTGACGAGGTTATTGTTTTGGAATAAGTTGGTTTGGATGTGGTTTTACCATTCCTATGCTCAAACTCGCACAAACACACACACACAGAAAGGGGCGCGCACCAACACACACGCGCATGGGAAAGCAAAAACAACGCCAATTCACGATATATGATTTTAACCAAAGGTTTTTACTAATTTTTATCGTTTTGTTTTTGGGGGCATATCTTCATTTGAATGCTAATGCATTTTCATTTCACCTTCGACTTCTCGGCTTGCAAAAATATTCTCGCTCTCTCTCTTTCGTGCAGAGCGACAGCCACAACTTTCGTTTTACATATACACGTTTGCTCGCTCGAATTTCCCTATTTTCCCGTCTGGCCGACACTTTTCTTTTTCTTTTGCTGCGGCATTTTCACCAGCACGCACTGCAACTGTTTAATGTCGTTTTTAAGTCGATTTGTTGAGTTTTATTGGCGTAATTCGCTACGAAAACACACGGTCTCACGGCATTTGCTCTCGTTGGACGCTTCTTCTGTACAAAAAATGTTCAGCCATTTTGGATTCAATTAATTCATGTCGGCGTTGCCAGTGTGTCGGAATGTAGGGGCTGTTACACACGGTCGTGGCGACGTACGCGTTTATGGTCACACTAATAATGAGATCTGGCATGGTCGCGGTTACGTTGTGCTATGGTTTGTTCAATTTTGCATTATATTTTGATTGCATTTTGATTTTTTACTTGTTAGTTATTATTTTATAGCTCTTACTTTAAAGAGCTTGGGCTTTTCACTAAAATTTCCTTAAAAATCTGAATTTACGTGTTACGTAGCTACTCTGTTAATCCGTTACGTATTTTCGCTAGGTTAAATAACACTGTTAATTTTTGGCGCATAAGATGCGGTTACACTGTGTCAGAACATTTAATAGTTACAACTTGAATTAAAGGAAATAAAAAATAAATAGATAATCGACTCTTAATATTTAATAAAAGTGAGTACTTTTAGGCCAAAAAAAATGTTGAAGTAAAAATAACGTTTTTCCTTGAAACAGCTGAGCTGTAACAGTGGTAGAAGAAGAAGAACAGTCAACACACGTGTGGGAATTCCACTGCATCGACTTTTTGATTTGTTTATTTAATGTTTTTAAGTCGATTATTAAACAGCTATACCAAGGCAGGTTAATTATTATCGCTATAGCCTCTAAACCAAAGCTTATAATATATTTCATCCCTAACAGTACGCCTGAAACCCATAAGTACTCCCTGGAATCGGCACAAATCCTTTGCTTCGGCCATGTCAGAGGCTCTAGATAAACTGGAGCTGGAGAAAGAAGCCAGGAAGGAGGCCAAAAGTTTAGAAAACGAAGCCGTTAAAGATGCTAACCGCATCAAGCGGACATTGAAGCGCAAAAAGTGGGTGGACTGGAAGGAGCAGGACGAGCAGGATGCGGCCAGCGGTGTGAAGCGGAAGCCCTTCGATCCCGCCGACCGGATCAAGCGGAAGAAGAGTGCAATCCTGCTCAGCTACTCTGGGGCCAACTACTACGGGATGCAACGCAATCCCGGCATGCAGACCATCGAGGAGGAGCTGTTCAAAGCCATGCTCAAGCACAAGTGGATCACGGAAGACAGCTTCGAGCAGGTGCAGATCGCAAGCTTCCAGCGGGCTGCCCGAACAGACAAAGGCGTCTCAGCCGCCCGCCAGGTGTGCTCCGTTAAGCTGCGTGAGTTGGGAGGTCCATTCCTAGGAGTTCCATGGGTTCAGTGTTTTTGTTTATTGATGGCAGCTTTATGGTTTAGTTTTGAAAATAGGTTTCCAGTTTGGAACGTCGTTGCAGAATTTACAACATATTTGAACTAATTACCAAACGAGTATCTTTAATTTTTTTTTTCAATTGCATATAACATAGCTTAAAACCATGCTTGTTGTGAAAGTCTGAACCCATGAGACCCTAACTAGTTTATCACATTTGAAAATATTCATCAAAAATTATGTATTTAGCTGAGGAGCTGGATCTGGAGGCCTTCAACGCTGATTTGCCCGAGCAGATTCGCCTGTTTGGTGTGGAGCGCGTGACCAAGGGCTTCAATGCCAAGGATCAGTGCAATGCCCGAACCTACACCTACACACTACCCACAATGGCCTTTGCTCCCCACGAAGAAAAGGTCGAGGAATTGCACGACACCTTTCGCATTTCACCAGAACTGCTAGAGAAAGTCAAAGAGACCCTGAAACTCTACGAGGGCACGAAGAACTTTCACAACTTCACTAGCAAAAAGTAAACTAGTCTGCATTATGCTCCTTTACTTGTTTTAATAAACTTTGATTGCCTGTCTTTGCAGAAGCTTTCTGGATCCCTCGTCCAAGCGGTTCATCATGTCCTTCACAAGCAGCGAGCCATTCCAGAGTCCACAAGGCATTGAGTTCGTCACCCTTAAAGTGAAGGGTCAGAGCTTCATGCTACATCAGATCCGCAAGATGATCGGTCTAGCCATTGCCATTGTTAGGGGCAACACGACGACGACGAGTTTGGAGCGGGCACTGACGGAGGAACGCTTGGACCTGCCTATGGCCCCTGGACTGGGCCTAGTACTGGACACGGTGCACTATGAGCGCTACAACGACCGATATGGCAAGGACGGCATCCACAACCCGCTAACGTGGCAGGCGCAGGATGCGCAAGTGCAAGAGTTCATCGAGCGGGAGATCTTTAGCCAGATCTACAAGACGGAGGCCGAGCAGCGCAACATGCTGGACTGGATAGGAACGTTGCATTATCACTCGTACGACACGCGAAAGGAGGACGCTCCCCCAGCGCCCACGGATGGCAAGCGGAGTAAGGCTGGCGATGATGACAATGATGAATGAGCATTACGATGTGTTGATTTTTGTGGATATCAAAGACCATATAACGTTCATTTTAAGTTTTATATTCTAATATTTAATTTGTTCTACAAATTAATAAGAATGCAAAATATTAGAATTAACAAAACATTTGCTGGTTTAAATCTTACTTCATAATTTGCGTTTTATTTTTATAGGTTACATAAATGCTTTGTTAATTTAATTTAGAAAGGTTTAATTGAAAAGCATAATATAAAAATAAATAATGTAAAATCAATCCCGCCCAATAAGTGGAAAAAGGACACAACAAGATAACATTCAAAGCGAGTTGTATAATTGGCGTTCGAAAGTATTGACATTAGTTTAGGTCAGTGTTAATTTAGAAGCGGCCTCCCTTCTTCTTTTTGTGGCCACCTTTGCGGTGCTGCTGCCTTGGTCCTGGGGTCGTCTCTTGGTAAACGGGCGTGGCGGGGGAGTTCTTGCTCAGATTGACGCGGTTGGACATATCGCTGCAAAGGCAAATTTAAATTAGAAAAACCGTTTATCAATTTACGCAATAGTATGCTCACTATTGATCGGCTGCTCCTGATGTCATGCCCTGGGATCCCTTGATGACATCCTTGCCTCGCGCACCACCTCGCTTCTTCCGGAATCCAGTGCGCTCGTACTTGGGCAACCACCGCTCCGGATCAGGACCCACTTCGACGTTGTAGTTCTTCGGCAGCTTGCCCTTTCGTTTCCGGTTCTGGTTCTTTTTCTTCTCTATGGGGGTGCTCGGTGAGGGTTCGATCTTGGCATTGGCAGACTTCTTGGCCGCTTTAGCGGACATCACCCAGTTGGCCGCCTCCAGGGCGTCGATTTCGGAAGCCGTGGTGAGCGTCTCCAGCTTTGGCAGTTTTTTGCTGAGCTCAAGCGCCCGCTTGGGCTGAAACTGCGCATAGGCGATGACCAGCTGGGCCAGCACCTTCGTGTCGTTGGGGTTCAACTTAAGCAGCTCTTCTAGCGAGCTGGCGGCTGTTTCTGAGGCCCCACCGCGCAGATGGAACTCGGCAGCCTGACGCCACATATCCGACAAATCACCACTGCTCACGTTGTTCTTCTTGTACCAGTCCACAGCGGACTTTAGCAGCGCCGAGGCCGCTGCCTTATTGTCCGTGCCCAGGTAAAGGGAAACCAGAGCGGAAACGACTCCAGGCTTGTACTTGGCCTCACCCAATGACAGCAGTGTCTCAATGGCATCTTTGCGGCTGCCCTAAAGGAAAAATGACAGGGGGATAAGATTCCGTATTGGGATACCTTCAGAAAAGTTAAAATGTTACCTGTAGCAATTGCAATTGGATGACGGCGAACTTGCTGACAAACTGATGGGAGTTGTTGGCGGCAGCGAACTTCTGCAGCTGATCGATGGCCTCCTTGTGTTTGCGATCCTTGGCCAGCTGGCTACAGCGGATGAGCAGGGCTTCGAACTCCACCTGAGGGTAGCTCTGCGCCAACTTCTGGCTGATCTGCTGCACTTGGTCGCCGGCGTTGGTGTAGAGGGCCAGCAGGCAGTTGTTAAGAGCAATAACCTGCTTCTGGCGCGAAGTTAGCTTCGGCTCACATGCATCGGCCAGGGCGGCGCGAATCTTCTTCTTTGAGTCAAAGACATTCTGGTCTTTGTTGATCACCACCGAGTTGTTGCTGGCCACGGCCACCAGGGCCGCGTCCTTGGGCTTGTGACGTAGGCAGTCCGCGTAGATGATGCCCGCCTCCTTGGTCTTGCCCTGCAGTTGTAGAACGTAAGCCAACTGGACGCGGATGACGTCCACCTCCTCGATGATCTCTTCCTCGGAGGCACCCTCCTCCTCGAGAAACTCGCGGCACAATTTCTCGCTGGTGCGCAGCTTCCTCTCGGCATCGGCGTACTTCTGACGGTTGGCCTGGATGCAGGCGCTATTGAAGTACTGCTCGTAGGTGTCCTCCGGCACCTGGGGCACCTCCTTGGCCTGGTCCACAGCCAGGTTGGCGGCCACTGCGCTCAGATTGGTTCGCCGCTCGTCTTCGTATTCATCGCTGGTGTTCTTGATGATGTCGCGATAGGAGTCCAGGCAGTCATCATAGCGCTCCAAGCGGTACAGGACCTGGGTGCGCAACTCCTTGAGGTTCTGAGGCAGGGGCTGCAGGCCCGCATCATCGATCGTCTTCAGCGCCTGTTGCTGTTTATTCAGACGATACTCGCAGTAGGCCTTCTCGAAGGCCAACGAGGACAGGCGATTCTTCTCGATGAACTTGTAGGCCTCCTCGAACTTAGACAGCTGCACCAGGCAAACCACCTTGCAATGCAGGGCCGTGGGATCGTCGGGGGCCACGCCCAGGACTATGGGAGAACATGAAGACGGTGATATGAACTTATAATAACTTAAGAATGTCACAATACTTACTGCGATTCACCGCCTTGACTGCCTTGTCGAACTCGCGGTTATTGCCGAACTTGTGCACATCGGCGTAGGCCGCCTTGATCAGCGCCTCCTTGGGATTGGCGTCCTTTGACATCCTGTTTGCTCAGCGGACTCGTTGGTGGTAATTATCTTTGATTTTCGGACTTAAACTTTCGCCTTTCGGTTAGCATGCAACTTTTGACAGACGTGGACACTAGCGATGTGAAAAATAAATCAAAATATCAATATATCGATATTTTATAAAAAATAAATATTTTCATCGTGCTATCAAAATATCGATAATTTCATTTTATACATTTTAATTGTCCAATTGCTATCGCACGTTAAAAAATTATTTAAAATAGAATTCTGAAGCAACCGCAAATAACAACTATAGCAAGGCAGTTAATAAAATAAAAACATGAAAAAGTAATTTTAAAAAATTGTATGTGGTTAAAGTCGCCTAAATTTGTGTTTTATATAAATATATTGTTTTATTATAAATATTGAATTTAAACTTAACATATTGGGAAGGGTTAAGATCGTTCCCATGGTGATCGATCGTTTGTAGTTTTTTGTCTTTATTCTTCTCTTTCGTTTAAAAGCTTTCTTTTTAAATTGGATTGTCTTTCACAAATACAACTTTTTGTACCGTTTTTATTCTTTGGACTTCGACCGCTGCTTTGGTCGGCGGTTTCATTTTATCGTTGTTACTTCAAGTTAAAGCGTTCTTGTCCTAAAAATTGTTAAGTTGTGTTTTATTTTGTTAATTTTATTATAAAATAACTGCCATGAAACTGAAAATGGATGATCATAATGACAGCTCAGACGACGAGGGCGAAGAGGAAATGCAATCTGATAATCCTGAGGAAGATTTCAATTTAGGCGAAGAAGATCAGGAAATGGAGGAGGAGGAGGATGAGGGCGAGGGCGAGGAGGAAATGGAGGAGGAGGAGGAGGAACAGCGGAAAGGAGAAGAGCCCGAATCCGAAAATCTGGAAGCTGCCCGACATCCCTATCCCACACCACCACCCGATGATGGGTCAAAAATAGCTCCTCCCGATTCCGGAAAGGTAATGAAGCCAAAATCGACTGCCCCAAAAGTCAAGGAGTCGCCCATAACCCTAGCACTTATGGCTATCGGAAAACTGTCCAGTCGTTCGGGATCATCGGTTCTGGCTATCATGACATATTTGAAGAACAATGGTCACGAGTGGAAGGATCCTAAGAAAGCCGCTCGCGTTATGTATCGGGCCCTTAAATTAGCCGTCACTTCGGGCGATGTGGTAATGGTAAAGCGATCTTTCAAACTTACCGAACAGTACAAAAACTCCTCCAAGGCTGTGGAAAAAATGAAGGCTAAAAAGCAGAAGGATAAGGCGAAGAAGGAAATGGCAGAAAAGGTTTTGAAGGAGAAGGCCGAAAAGAAATTGGCCAAGTCCAAGGAGAAAAAGGATAAAAAGGAAAAGGCCAACAATCCATCCGAGCGGAAAACGAAACAAGTAAGTTCCTATTAGGGAATAGATATGGACATAGTTTTTATAGAAATGGTTTGATATTTTCATACATAAATAATATTGAAATTTAAAATTTTTTATACGTACAACCTACAGGCCGGGAAGAAGAAGAAGGCCGAGGGCGAAGCCAAGTCAGCTCCTCCAAAGAAGAAAGCGGCCGCCGGCGCAAAGGCTCTGCTGCAAACTCCCGAGCCCGTGGCAAAGGGATCGGGGAAAAAGCCAGCGAAGTCCAGCGTAAAGGAAGCACCTGAATCATCCGAAGTGGGAAAGTCGAAAAAACCCCGCAAATCCATTGGAACTCTGGCACAGCCGAAAACATCCAGGCCTAAAGTCAAGGCCGTAAAAAAACTAGTGGCTGCCAAAGAAGCTTCCTTAGCATCGGAAACTACCATGGCCGGATTTTCTGAGGCCCAGGCCACCTCCACTCCCACTCCTCAAGGACCCACTAAGGAAAAGCGCAAGCGCAAGGTCCAATTATAATTTGTTTGTTACCGCGAGTTTAAATAAATTTGTCAAACGTTAATAATAATATATCATATTTTTACATCAAATATATCACATTCTTAAGGAAAGTCAATCGGATTTGGTAATTCTGTACACATTTATATTCAAAGTCTGTCAAATATGAAGCATGCCACTTTGAAATTGGATGTCTGTAAGAAAAGTTATGGACTTACAACTGCACTTTTTTGGCACTTATCGGCAAAACCATGTTTTTTGCCAATTTGGATATAAATTACGAAAAAGCGACCCAAAAATACAGACCAAAATTAAAACACAGATTTTTAGAGAATTTGTCTGAAAGAAAAGTTATGGACTTCAAAGTGCAGTTTTTTGATACTTTTCTGCAAAGCTATTTTTCGAAAATAAGAGTGATGAAAAATTATTTTTTTATTAATTTTAAAATCGATAAGAATTTTGAGATTCAAATGTTGGCTTTAAATCGACTTGATCGTAAATAACAAATAATAATAATAATAAAGTTAATGTGATGTATGCAATTAGCCGAATGTTCGAAACAGCATTCCATTTTAACTTACACAATGAAGAGAAGCTAAAGTTTTTTAATCCCTCCCGCAAACACAATTATCTTTAATTTAGTTAAACATATATTTAAACATAACTTCGGTTCTATACACATTTTGATATCGTTCTTACCTAGGTGGTGTAACATAATTCTTTGCAACATTGAGACAATTTAAATTAACTTCTCTACTGAAACGCTTTTCTAATTACTTTTCAATATTTCCAGCTTTACAACATTTATTAATTGATTACTTCGAGGCGGCGCATTTGTTGTGACAATTTAACTTCTTTGGTTTTTATTTACAAAAGCATATTGCGTATAAACATATATAAATAAATACATGGGATTACCGTAGAGTATAGTATAGATACAGATACACGTACGTAGCTACCTTTAGGGGCTAAAATAAAACTTCACATGCAGCGCTTAAACATAAACCATTGAGATACATACTTAGCACATGGGTTAAGCAACGCCTTACGTCTAACAAGTGGGACATCGGTAAAGGAATGAATATCAAAGGCGACGCAGTCGTAGTCATAGTCAGTGCCAAATAAAATTTGATCGTATCTTAACTAAAGCTTAAGTCAATTCCACGGAGGGTGGGGATTTAGCCACACCAAGAGCATAGCCAAGAATCACATTTTTTCCTAATTTTCCAGCAGAGTGTAAGCAATGAAAAAAAATTGTTTTCCTAAAATTTAAATCTTAAATTATATCTTAAATCGATGGTACATCAACATTTAATCAATTGTATCGAATTATTTGTTCTAATCTTTTTTAAGTCAATTACAAATATCAATGGTTACTATGAATTAAAATTAAATTAGTAAAAAATTGGTATGGGTGATTAACAGTTTTTAAAAGCGAAAGTAAACCCTTTTCTTATTTTCTTTACAATAAATATTTCCCGCTATGCCCTTGGTCAAGCTCCTTATAGTAGTTTATCTTAATCTACTTGCTCTGCTCGAATCGCTGTGTCAGCGATGCAATGTTGGACTTTGGCGCCGCCAACGCCGCCGTCTTCACTGTGGGCGGCGTGGGGGCTGCCCCGCCAATTGCCCGCTTCCCCAGGGCTCCGACCGGCCCTCCGCCGCTAAACGATGGCTTGGCCGAGAGCGGCTTGGGTTTCTGGATGGTGGCCGAGGGCGCCGTGGCCGCCACTCCCGCCGTCCCATTGGGCAGTGCTTTCGTTGTGCTCTTTATGAAGGATTTGGGACGGGTGGAGTTAGTTACTCCGCTGTTGCTGCCGCTGCTGCTGCGCTTGGCCAGCTGGACAACTGGCGCTGGCTGGCCCTGACCGCCTATTCCCGCCGGCGGCTTAAAGCTGGACATGCTGGGCTGGGGCTGGGATTTGTCCGCCACCGTGGGCTTAACCCGAGCCACGGGCGCATTAGCTATTGACGGTCGATGATATGTGCTTGCAGATGCACTAGCTGCCTTTTCCTCCAGCACACTGCTCGCTGGCTTGGGTGGAGCAGGGCGCTGGGGACTCTTCGGAGGAGGCTCCTGCAGATCCCCCGAAGAGACCCCAGCTCCTGCTGCAGCTGCTGCAGCTACCGGCTTTCCTGAATATATCGAATCTCCGTTGATCTTCTCAAGTTCATTAACAATTTCATTTAGCAATCCCATATCGCTGCCATTGCTCGTCCTGCTGGCCACCAAATCGCTCCGCTTGAGGGTCTGTGCCGCTGGTGGAATCTCATCAATCACGGAGTATATGTCGTCGTTGGAGGCCCGAACTACGTTCTCCACAACCTCGCAGTCGTCGTAGGTGTTCTCCACTGATCTCTGGGCAGTGGCCACTGGTCTCTGATAGCCCGATGAGCTAATGGAGTTGGTCTTCTTGACCACCACTGGTGGGGGCCTTGGTGGTGGCGACTTCGGTCTCGAAGTGCTATTGCTGTTCACCTGACCACTTTTTGGGCGTGGCAGTCCCGGAGGTGAACGCATAGATCCAAAGCTCTGTAGTGGTGTCTTTTTCGTAGGGGAACGCATTGATTGGGCACGTTTTACTAGATTTTGGGTCTCCTCTTCGCGCGGCGTGGTCTCCGAATCCGAATTGGAGGACTCCGTTTGAGGAGCAACGGGCACGGGCATGGGAGCGGAGATTTCCAGGGTTCGCAACCGCTCCCGTTCGATGTACGTCTTTTCCTTTAGCGGAGCTTTATCCTCCTTTTTGAGGAACGAAGCTAAGCGGCGAATGGTACCATCTCGTTTAACATTCAGCTTGGGATCGGCGTGCAGCGGAACTGGAGGAGCTGGAGCAGATCGAATGGGTGAGAGATCCTCAGTGCTACCCTTGAGCGGCACCATGGTTAATGTACTGGAATCCAACTTTGGTGGTGAGATAATAGGCCGCGCCGTGGAACCCGGATTGGGCGGAGGCAAGGCAGGTGCTGGCCTCACCGAAGTGACTTCTGGTTTTGGAGAGGCGGGAGCACGAACGGGGGACATTCCAGGCTTCGCAGTTGGCGGAGGAGGTGCCATCCGCTGTGGTACATCCTGCTGGACAGTGGGTTGCACAAAGGCCACATTTGGTCCACTGTAATTGCTCGCCGGCGAAGAGGCATCGTTCAGCGGACGCAGAGTAAAACCATCGAATTTGCCAAATAATCCAGCGGTGGGAGTGGGGTCGCTCGGGGATTTAAGGAGCGCCGAATCCATATCATCAGTACTACTAGGTGTGGATTTAAGCAACCCATTTCCCGTTGGTGGACCACTGCCATTTTGATTGGATCGCGTGGTGATGGTTTTACTTCCTTCAGATGGTTTCAAGCTGCAAGGACATCGAATTATAGTTATTAATATGAGGAAGAGTCTTTGAGAGATTAAAGCTTTATAAGTGTTTTTGTGTAACATACCAAATTGAAAAACGTGCAAAAACCAAACACCATTGCTAGGATAGTAAAATATATATTTGTAGCTTAAAGAAAGGTAAAAAGCAAGACAATAAAACCAACACCAAAAGTTAGAGCAAAACATTTATTCAAAAGCACACAAAAATCAAGTCAACATAAACTAAAAACAAACACAAAATTATAGCTATGTTAGTAGTCGTTAAGGATTTGGTTTTTTAACTTAATATCAGCTTAAACGTGCAAACGAGGGGCGTGTTAAAATGAACGAAAAATTTGTCTTCGGTTCCCCGAATTTGCATAATACCCCTGCAGATTTGATATGCCGAATAACTAAATACCCTAAAAATTTCCTATTCTTTCTTATTAATTCCCATTCTCACCCTGTCGTGAGCATTTTATTTATTATTAGCATTGCACTTCTAAATTCATTTATTTTATTTAAGGCACTTAAGAAAATTCATTTTAATCAGGTTCTTATACATGCAAAAATTATTTTAACCAGGTTCCTATATTTTTAATACAAAATGCAGTTTCCATAAAGTTTGCATAAGTATTTGTTGAAATGCAATTTATATTCAGGTTAATACATTTTGATCAGTTTTTTTTTAAATTTTCAAATTATTTACAACAAAACCTTTAAATGTAAAATATATTTACTGAATTAAGCTCGACTACACAGCTTTTAATAACTGCCTTTTTAATTGATAATATGTGCAAGATAAGTCTAAACGTTGGAAAAATTGTACTATCTACATAATTTAGATTTATTTTTGAAATTTGCTTAAAAGTTCTGCAAGGGTACTGAAACGCCACGGCCAAGCGCAAAGTCATGCAGTATTTGGTGGCAGTGCAAGCGTATTTCACTGTGGTTAATTTGTGGTCTAGTTTTTGGCGCACCTCGCGGGGTCGCTCTGTATGAACTGGGCGCCCTCGGTGAGTGCCAGTGGATTTGTGGTGGCATGAAGCCTTGGAGCCGTGATATCCAGCTTGCGTCTCAGTGTGCTGTTGTTCGTGTTGCTTTTGTTATTGTTATTAAGTGACTCAGTGTTGTTGTTGTTGGAGGAGGATGGGGGGCAGTGCGGCAGAACACTCGGTTTCGCAGTGAATACCTTGCGCCGCATTTCGAAGCTGCTCTGGCTCTTGGGCACGAATGGCGGCGGTATATGAACCTGATGCACTGCATCTGGATTGGACTTGTGGCGCGGCAGGATGGCGTGTATGTTAGTAATGGTGGCCGAAGCCGTGTTAGTTGCAACCTCAGCCGGCTGGTGAGTACTGTGGAGTGGTGGAGGAGGTGGTGGTGCAGTGCGTGCAGGGGTTTGTGTGGATGCTAGTTGGGTGGTGATGCTGCTGTCGGGACTGCTGCTCTCTTTCGAGCCGATGCTGAAGGAGGAGGTCGATACATACATATTTTTGGCCAGTTTTCTGCGGATTATCAATCGCGCCCTGTACAGGATCCAGAAGACAAACACCATGGGCAGCACCACAAAGAACAGGACGCACAGGAAACGCTTGAGACCGGCAGAACCTAAAAAGGAAAATAAAACATTAATTAAACTGCTCAAAACATAAAAACATACATCATCTGAGGTTCAAGTATGTATTTCGAGCTTACTATTCGGGTCTGTGGCTGGTCCACTGTCCGGGGATCCTCCCGATCCTGCCGTTGAGCAAGACTCGCCTCCGAAGCCCACATCGCAGTGACAGTGTCCTCGACTGTTGCAGATGCCATTGCCATTGCAATCTTCGGGACACGGAGTGCCCATGCCGTTAAGGCGAACCATGGCCACTGGCAGGCATCGCTGATCCACGCACATCTTATCCTCGCCGCACTTGGCTCCGTTGGGCGTCAGGCCGGGATCGGTTGTCTGCAGGCCCAGATCCACCAAAGCCGTGCGGCAGGCCACAATCTTGTGCTGGTGACTGATGTAGGAATGGGACAACTCGGCCGCCGATTCCATTCCGAATTCGAGGCGTTCGTTCAAATGGATGCAATGCAGCATTCCACAGTTGATATGCTCCAATTCACATTTTAAATAGGTCTTGTTCGGGCGGTTGAAGCCGCAATTTCCCAACCGGTTTCCCTCTTTGTTCTTATCGTAGCAGTGCTCCGAGTTATCACCCGTGGGTCCCCACAATATTCGGCACTGATTGGAGTGCGAGCGACAGGTGCCGTGGAAGCAGTAGGCCTGGCCGCCATCACAGGGTTCCGTGTCCCGCCGGTAGACATCCGCCGGACAGTACTCCGACTCCCCAGTGCAGTACTCCGGTAAATCGCACTGATTCTCCGCTCCCCGACAGGCACTGCCCGCTAATTTGGGACGGCAGGTGGTCAGATCACAGCATTCTCCGGTGGCACAGGAGGCGTTCACGTGCAGCATGCAGGTTTGGGCATCGCAACAGGCGTTCTGACAATGTTCCGGCAAACCGCAATCGCACTGTTCCCCCGGCTCTACGAAACCATTGCCACAGGTGGGCGAATCAAACAATCTTTCCGGCTTATTCCTCAGGCAGTAGTTCATTCCACGCGAGAAGGCTATCGTGAGCTGATCGATGCTGCAGCTGCTCCAGTTGATCGGAATAAACGAGGTACTCGAGGCCGCCATCACACACTTCTCATCCGGACAGTGGCACTCCGGTGAATCGTGCTCCATGCCAAAGTTGTGGCCCATCTCGTGGGCCATTGTGGTGGCCACCATCGCCGTGTTGTGGCTGTGCTGCATGCTCACTCCGCCGGAAAACTCGTACGTGCAGATGGGACCCTTCAGCGCCTTGCCCACCACTCCGCCACTGAAATTCTCCTTGGTCAGCAGCTGGGCATTGTCGTTGGGGTGATCCAATACCAGTTTGGTTCTCCGGTAGTTCAGGAAATTGCGCAGCGTCACGTCGCCATCGCTTGAAAACTCGATCTCGTTGTTCTCATTCCAGATCACAACTCCCACCAGAGCCACAAATATATTTAGTGGGACATAGAGCTAAAAATGGGATGTTCAAATTCGATTAGTTAAAGATTTTTGATGGAAAAGTACAAAACATTTTAAGACACTAGTTAATTAACTCACCGCATTGATAATGTTGGCCAGATTCTTGCAGTGCTGGTGGACTTTCTTGGCATTCTCCTGGAAGTTCTTGTAGACCTTGTTGTCCACCACGATTACCAGCTCTACGTAGCTGGAATATTTGTTGCCATTATACGGACCCCGGATCAGTTGACTGCTGTCGTCCGCTTGACGCCTCTTCCGCAGCAGGGTTCTCTGGAATTCTCCGCCATCCAGGCGAAGTGGCAGTGAAGGAATCTCCTTTCCCAGTCCATTATCCTCTCCAGCCTTTTCGTGGCTGTCTTCGTGACTGTGGTCGTCCCTGTGACTGTCGTAGCCACAGGTGGCGTTCGTTGGATGTATATCTGCCTGCCTGTGAAGAACAAATCGAAGGTAATTTGATATTTCCGTGGCCAACAAAAGAAATTAATAACGGAAGTGACGGTGGCGCACAAACATAATGAATGAGTAGGTTATGGTTATGGTTGCGGGTTTCGTTCTAGTTAGGGCATTCTGGCAAATATTTCCGAAAAGGCAAATATTTGTGAACCACAAATAGGTAAACGTTTGGTCAACAAACCCCTTCCGTTCGGTCTCTGAACTGCCCTAACATTTATGACAAGTCAGTAAACAATATTTCGCTCGGGTCGAAAAAGGCCAAAAATTCTCGATTAGATAAGCGCCGTCTAGAAATGGGAATCCGGAGACCATTAACATCGATTGCGTGGTTATCACTATCCCAACTCATCGAGGGGCCTATATTTAATCTAATAAATACGTTTTTATTACGTAAATTTTGATTTTATTATTATACCCCTTTGTATTTTTTTTTTTAATTTTACAATATATTTAGAATAGTCATTTGTTAGGCACGCAAAGCAAAGTCCCCTAAAGCATTTAATATTATTTGCTCTTCTTCCTTCCACCTTATCAAATTGGCTAACCTAATTTACTGGGATAAATTGTCTAACTTACCTGAACAGATAGTGGTCATCCTGCAATCGTCCCCTGCCATGAACATGTGGATGGATGAAGTACGTTTGCCTCCCATCGAAAACGATGCCATCCAGAGCACCATCGCAGGTGGAAAGGGCCACCACAGAATCCGGTTGACCACGAATATGTCCCTACGATGGGTAAATAAAATAAAATGCATTTTAGAATTGTAGCTTTTAGTTCAAAATGAAAACATGCGAATAAGGCATGAAAGATTCAATTAAAGTCGAAAATATAGCCTGCTTTTACATTTTAGTTAAGATTTTTTAATATAGTTGTATGAAGTTTTCATTGAAAAAAATATATTAGAAAGAATGTATTTTATCAGAGCTTAGTTTCCATATTTTATTAGTGTAAGAAAAGGGATTTCATTGAAAACAGTCAGTAGGTCTGTGTTCTTAAAATTTCTTGAGCATACCTGATAGTGGCATAAATTAACCTCAGTCTTGGTAAAGTTGCGAGCCACATGGCCAGCAGTGGCTCCTCCGGCGGAGGAGTTCTGATATCGCAGGAAGTGGGAGTCCGGCAGCAGTCCATCGTTGCGCTGCAGGTCGATGGTAACCCGCTTGCCCTCGTGGGTGTAGCTCAGGCTAATGTGCGGCGTGTGAAGGCCGTCCTGGAAGGCAGGAGAGCAGGGAGATAACGTTAACAAGATTAAGCCATTTCGGACTGGCGCGGTCATCCCCATTTATTTCATTTTCGCATGCAAATTGTGGGCGTGACAACGTGACGAGGTGCGAATGTGTAATGTCCTGCCCGTTGCGGCTTTTATCCGAAATTCCAACCCCTATTCCCCTTGAAGCATCCACGTGTGCGGTGGCTGCTTGTTGAAACTAATTAAAACGGGTTTGGCATTTGGCCAGCACACCCAGTAAACTCCACGTACTCTCTTCCCCCAGGCATGAAATAAATTTCATGCAACATTTTTCGTTACTGGGAGACTTTATTTTCGGGTTAATTTTTATTTCCTTCCCGCCGCGCGGGGGAGTGGTAAATTGTTCAAAAATCTGATGAGTTTAAAATGGCAAAAAGTTTGGTGCTCAGCTAACAACATAACATAAATGTTTTGCAACAAACAATTGTAAAAGTTTAACAAGTATTAAAGGTACGGTTGATTTTACAGAGGTTAAAAAAGTTTATGTTTACAAAAATTTTAGAAATAAAATATAAATACAATATAATTTACTTGATAATTTAATGATAATTTAATGATAATTTAATTATAATTTATTGATAAATAAAAATAAAAAAGTACAAAAAACTGTAAAATAATTGCTCACAAATAATGTCGTAAGGATTCCGTATTATTTTAAGTATTAAGAATGCCTTTTCTATATGTCATAAGCTAAACATTATTTTAGGCCATCCTCAGCTTAAAATGTCCTTGGCTACTTACGGTGGCATCCAGAGTGGTTAGCAGGCTGCGCTTGGTGCGTCCATGTTGCACCTGCGGTCGTATCACAGTGTGAGTTGAGAACTCGTCGAGGACGGGTAAATAATCGGCGGTGTGCGCTGCAATGGAGGAGGATGGAAACATTCATTGTGGTGTTGTAAATGCTGTTAATTACAACCTACTTGGGCCGCACCTAGAGACCCCCACCACCCTCTTTCCTGCTTCAAGGTGAACACAGCCTTTCAGCGGCAAAGTGTGCTGTATCTAATAGGCTTAAAGTCAATGCTGCCATCTCAAATGCTGACAACTTGAGCCCGAAATTAAGGCGAAGCGAATGCCTTGCTCTTATAATCAGTTAACATGTTCCCGGGCATGTTGAGATACTCTGATAAGATGCAGAGAATTACCCATCGCTCTTTTGGGCCTTTTCGGGCCAGGGGCAGTGCTAAAATTAGCAAGTTCATAAATAATATTATATAGATACGAGACAGAGTTTTGGACAAGCACACAACACATCTTATTAATGCGAACTGCCAGACAGCGCAGATGTCAGACAACCCTGGCATGTATCTCACAGATACAGATGCGCTTAGCTCTTGGATGCAGGGCGAAATACAGCCGAGGTCGGGAGAATAGCACAAAGCTAGAAATATATAACTTCTAAAAATCTAAACATTACCCATTTAAGCATTAACTATCGGATTTCAATATATAACTTTTAATGGCATTAACTTTCCTAACGTTTTATGTTCATAATGTCTGTAGAATTCGTTTTCCGGAATGAATATTACATTTACATTCAGAAAGTAAACTAATCGAATGATCTTGCTGATGATCTTAATTTCCAAAAATGATGCCAAATTATTTGTACTTTAAAGTACCTTCTTTAAAATGTATAATTGTTTAATGTAATGCTAAACCAAGTTTTAATGTTGTTAAAAATATCCAAATTTGGAAAATTTTCGAGAAATGAGAAATAAATTCACGGTGGTAAAATCTTAACCACAATGGTGTGTGTTTGTACAAGTGAAAAAGTGCACACGCACGCAGACCCCAGAAGCGAAATCACTCAGGTCCTGGGGCCAACACAAGAAAACAATAAACCAAGAAGACCAAGTTACCCCTGTTTTTTCGCCCCCAAAACAACTCTTTAATTTTTCAGCTCCCTTTTTCATGCTCAACAGTCATTCTCCAGCGCCAAATGTCACACGCGTCAGGGCTTTTTGTTTTACACGACGCAACGCGTCTCAAACTGTTGAAAGTACCCACAGAGAAAAACGAGATTCTGTTGTATTTATTTTTAACACGCCCGACGTTTAACGCAAAATCATGAAGAGGCTGCCAGCCAAGTTGTTCATAGTGCGTTATATATAAAAATATGATTTTTACACTTTATTTTGATGCTTCTATATAAGAATGTTTCTTTTTTTGGCTTGCAAAAAGCCTCACGAAAATAAGGCAGCAATAAGGATTGAGCAATATATATATTTTTAACATTTATAATAATTGTTAGTACCATCAAGAAAAGTATGTTGAGAAAAGTATTATTTGAAAATGAAATGATGGAAATATGATGGAAATGCGTTAACCCATTTATTAGGTCACTAACAAATAAAGACTATAAATTACATACAAAAAGCCAAAAACTTCCCGACATTAAGGGTCACCTTTCTTTGTATAGGTGATTGATGGATCAGGAGGGGTAGAATATAAAACAAGGTTGGATCTACTTGTTTGACTGATCTATTTAAGTATCAGTATAAGTGTTGTATTCATTAAAAGAAACAATGTGTAAACAAATTTATTTTTGCACATATAAATTGAAATAACTTTCAGATTGTTTATTTAGATGTTTCCATGCAAATCGAAATTCCATCAAAAGCGGAATGTGTGGAATTGGATTTCTAAAAGGGTGTGACCGCCATAAGGATTGGGGCTGAAACTACTTAATGGGTGAGACATCGTAAAACAGAGCTAATGACTGGCAGACTAATGAAAATTCCCTCTGACCCCAATGTATCCCTTCCTTAAGCATCTGCCGTATCTATCACCATATGGAAACGGGGGGTTTGCTGGCATTTCTTATTGTTTACGGAAAACAATTAACCCAAAGTAAACTTGAGTGATTGATTGGCTCAAATGACTAATGAGCCGCACTGCCGAGCCCCCTTCTTCGCATCAATAAGTTTTTCCGGCTCATATGGGTTAACTACTTTTTTTCGACGTAACTTTCTTCAAGCTGTAAAAGTATCTACAAGTGGGTGTCAAGTTTCTCAGCTGATAAGCAGCTGAAAAAACTGCGATAAGGATGCACAAGAATGCATGTCTGCTGGCAATCCGAGAATTCAGGACAACGCATCGGCATGACACCAGATTGTTGGGCAACTGGCGCCAGGAGGCGCCTCAAGGACTATTGTCCTGAAACACTCCGTCAAGTGGAAACTCATTAAAACTAGAACACTGCAGAAGCACCCACGCATAGATAGCTCTTGGCAGGGAAATAATTTCACATAATACACTGAGAAAATTGTGAATAAACCTTCTTAAATAGTTTACAATTGCGCTTAAAGAGAAATATTTTAAATAAATTATTTCATATAATTAACTCTACCAATTCAAACGTTATTTTGAAAAGTAGGGCTTTTATTTATTTATAAAAAAGTTTATCATGACAAAATAATTTTTTTTTTCTTTAAATTTGCTAACAAATTTCCTTTTCTAAAATGAAATCAAGTTTCAAGTAACAGAATAATGTATGTTTTATTTTAAATGTTTTATTTTCAACAGTGTAATTCTCAACAAATGGTAAATTATCGCACGCTGGAAGCAAGTCAAGTCGCAGTCTTGAGCTGGAGGCAAACATATGGCATAAGGGTTCCTAACCGAGGCTAAATCAGACCGTCCGTCCATCATCGCACGGGTTATGCATGCATCGAGTGATGATGGATTCCGCAGGCTAAAATAAGGAACAAATTTCAGCCCGATGCCGCGTTATTTTATTTTTTGACGAACTGATGTCGTCGCATTCTTTGATGGTCCACATATGCCGATGATGATGGATTTGATGGCAATGAGGTTGGTTGGTAAGGATGTTCCGGGCTGTGTGTCATAAACTGTGTTTGTTTGGACTAGTTTGTTTGAATCTATCTGCGGGGGTTGATGGCAGGGAAAGCCCGCAGGCTTGAAACTGATTTTGATTTCGGCTCACACATTTAATTTTATTTCTTCTCTGCATTTGTCACTTGTCAACCCCCAAGGGGTAAACTTCGCAGAGATGGGGGGTTAATAAATAAATGTGTCTCCGTCCTGCCAGCCTCACTCTCCGTCATTTCCATATAACAATCAACGGAGGCCACAATAAATTTATTAATAACTGCTGGCGTGCCATTAAAAAATTGAATGAATCCAATGTATAAGGCATTTAGTTTAGTGAACTTCACATTGAAAATTGAATAGAATGGGGAATGAAAACCATTTCTATTGCTTTCCATTTGAATGATGAAAAATGTGAAACCCTCTCAAGTGGTCGTTGGACCATTACATTCTTCAATCATATCCCGGGGCATTTAAATATTTTAAATTATGACTGTCGGGCCCCCGACAAGAAACGCCAAACTCAATTTGGGCAAAGTTTCTTAGGATGCCATCGTAAAACTTCCAACACTTTAACGGGGGCCCCCAAAAGTAAAATATTAATAGAATCTCGCTGCCATAAACAGATTAGTGCAGGCAAGGGCGTGGCCAAAGGGGGCGGGGATTTCCACTTCGGTGAAGGAAAAGGCATTCATACTAATACAAAAATCGAACCGAATCGAATGTGTGCCTAATTGATAAACAAGGCGAGGAGACGATGACGTCGGTTGGGGATATTCGGATTCGAATTCGTATTTGGGACTCGGCTTCGATTTTGGGCTGCGAATTGCAGCCGAATACAAATTGGAAATGCATACACAAGTTTTTTCTCTCCCCCCAACAAAATGCGTTACTGCCTCGCCTCAAGTATAATTGAATAATAAAAAAAACTTCAATTGTTTTTTGGTGCTCAAACGAAATTAAATGTTGAAGAAATTCAAAACAAACCCCGGCAAACGAAAGCAAACTCAATTGTACGCAAGACGACACGCACACACTCATCACAATTTAATTAAATTGTTTGGGTCTTAAAAGAGGGGTTCTGAATTGAAAACATTTTGCCATGGCATTAATAGCAATGTATTTAAAGAAAACTTTTAAAAAGGAAGTTTAAATTATTCATATGGATTTTATTGACATGTTTATGGGTTTGGGAACTATAAACCATTTCTTGTATGTCTCTAATGGAAAAATCAAAGGGAGAACGATTTAAATGTCTTACGACTGCAATTTGTTAAACAAATAGCAGAAATTATTATTTGAACAAAAAATAAAAAATTCAATAAAGTATTTTATAGGAATATTTAATTTAGTTTAAAAAATGCTAAAATAAACTTAAAAGCATAATGATAAATTAAAACAAAATAATACAATTTTCAAAAGGAATATTGAAACTAAATTTAAATCGGTGAAACCTTTGCCATAAATTTGATACCAACAAGTCTCTTAACAAGACAATTAAGCCATTAACCACCTACTGAGGAGCTCTTTATGAATACAAATAAACGTTTATCCACCCATCTGGCAAATGGGCCAAATCTGAAAGTAAATCTCTCTCCTCCGCTCTGAACAGTAGCCCGCAAAACGCCTTTCACCTCAATTTTCACCTGACAAAAGGCCGCAAATTCTGTGCCCAGTCAACAAATGCAACAAGCCACGCAATCTTAAAGCCAGACACGAACATCGACTGAATCTGGGTTAAACGCAAAACTGCGCATGCGCAGCTCCAAAAGCCCCGAAACGGAAGACAAGAATCGGTGAGTCAGGGTTCTTCATGGCTTTATGTACCGCTTCCTAAGTGAAAACTACCAGCATAAAAAAGGATTGATTTGAAGAGGCAGTTACTTTTTACCACTTTGTATCATATGCTTCAGTTTTCCCTATGTCTGATGGATTTTAGTGTAAGTAAGAATTTCGAGGGCATCGCCGAGACTGTCGGTTTCCTCATCACATTTATTACTTTCATTTTATATTGCAAATATTAAATAATCTCTAAATACAACAAGAAAGGAAAGCTAACTTCGGGCGGAGCCGAAGTTGATATACCCTTGCAGAATATTCTGTAAATAATATTCTCCAAAATTATTCATATAATGCATTCTAAATACTCATAAAAATCCCAACTTCCTAAATTTAAAAACACCAAAGTTATGGCATTTTCAATCGTTCAGTTATATGGCAGCTATAGGATATAGTCGGCCGATCCCTATAAAATTTGGTAGGTCGGATTGATTGGCCAAATATAAAATTCATAGAAAATACCAAATTCCTAACTTTAAAAACACCAAAGTTATGGTATTTCCTATCGTTATATGGGAGCTATAGGATATAGTCGGCCCTTGCAGAGGGTATTATAATTTCAGTCAAAAGTTTGCAACGCAGAGAAGGAGACATTTCCGACCCTATAAAGTATATATATTCTTGATCAGCATCACCAGGAGAGTCGATCTAGCCATGTCCGTCTGTCCGTCTGTCCGTCCGTTTCTACGCAAACTAGTCCCTCAGTTTTAAAGCTATCTGCTTGAAACTTTCGCAAAACTTGTCTTTCTATTGCAGGTAGTATATAAGTCGGAACGAGCCGGATCGGGCGACTATATCATATAGCTGCCATATAACTGAACGATCGGAAAAGCCATAACTTTGGTGTTTTTAAAGATAAGAAGTTGGGATTTTCTATGGGTTTTATATTTGGCCAATCAATCCGACATACCGAATTTCATAAGGATCGGCCGACTATATCCTATAGCTTCTATATAACTGATTGATCGGTAATGCCATAACTTTGGGATTTGTAAAGTTAGGAAGTTGGGATTTTCTATGGCTTTTATATTTGGCCAATCAATCTGACCTACCAAATTTCATAAGGATCGGCCGACTATATCCTATAGCCGCCACTTAACTGAACGATTGGAAATGCCATAACTTTGGTGTTTTTAAAGTTAGAAAGTTGGGATTTTTTATGAGTGTTAAGAATGCATCAAATGAATAAGTTTGGAGAATATAAATCGGAATATTCTGCAAGGGTATTTCAACTTCGGCTCCGCCCGAAGTTAGCTTTCCTTTCTTGTTATAAATATGATTTATACCATTAAGATTAATATATTTTTTGTATTCTGGTTTTAAACTACTTTTTTCGCAATGAATATAGATGCAGCTTTAAACATCAAATTGATTTGGTTTCAATTTAGGATCACAGCTTATTGGTTTGTAACCCTCTTTCTTGGTTCACATGAATCTTGTCAAAGTTCAATTGGGACTTCAGGTTGCCTGGTTTTTGCCTGCAGCTAGTTCCTGTGCCTGGGGCATGCATAAGGGCACTGCCTGAATTATTTATAAGCTGCCCTCGCCTCCACATACTGCTGCCCCCGACCAACTATTTGAATATAAATAAAACTTTGGCCAGGGCACGAAACGAAATGAAAACAACCAACTGCAGACACACGACTGGGGAGCGAGAGCAGCAAACGGAATCAGAAATCAAATTGTAACTTGAGTGCGCGACTCAGAAAAGGACAAAGGAGGTAAAGAAGATGGGGGCAGGCCACAAAAGCCGCTTTGTTCGAGTTGGTTTTACTTTTTATTCCATATCCCATTGCCGGGCTTTCCATTCCGGGGCGTGAAAAGCACTTGGGCAACTGACAATCGACTGAGAAGAGGGCTTGGCCTGTGGTTGAATATGCACTCAGGCAAATGAAGTAGAAGGATTCTCGATCTCAACGTCTCCGCTGTCGGATTTGGGAAAACAAAAACGAAGGCGCCAGACAGGTAGATCCCGCATCTGATCAAATTAAACAAAGGTGGAGCCCCTATACTTTCCAATCATCCCCATGACATTCAGATTTGGTTTTTCGATTCTGTGTGGTCCAGTTGAAAACCGGTCACCTGTCAGTCCAAGGAGATGCCAACTTCATTATGCTGGCTTAGGATCCCTTCATTAGAAAGCCATAAAATGGACACAACTAGAAATGGATCTAAATAGGAAATCTAAAGATTCGAAAATAACCCTAGGGAGATGATCGCTTTATTTCAGAATCTAGTTTCTATAAATACTATTGGAGACCCCAGTTCCATGTCTGCTTTATTTTTGTTTCACTTTCGCTTCAGTTTGTTTCTTTATTCTTTTTCCTGTTTTAATTTCCCCTCACTTGGCGGAAATTAATTGCCGACAGGATTTGGCTGGCGTTGTGCATAAATTATACTCTCAAAGCAGCCATTTATATAAATCAATACCTCGGTACTTGCTGACAGGCCGCTGGCTAAAGGAATCGTTGGAGATGTCGACTAAGCAGCCGTGACCTTATTTTTATGTACGCCACTGTGCCGCTGCACATTCAGTGGGTTAAGGGACTGTCTTGATGTCAACAAATTTGAATTTGATTGGGTTAGCAATTGAAATGTTATTTATAAAAATGTGTATCTACGAAGGCGTGAATCCAGTGTTTAATACTAAGGCTAAACTTTTTGTTAATACGCAGATTCAAAAAAACAAAACTAATTAAATTGTTTACGTGAGTGAATTTATTTTACGTTTGTTGGTAGTAAAAGTAGTATATTTTCTTCCTGTTATCCTAAACTCTTATTTTCCATTCAACTACTTTGTCGGTATCAGTCTATCAGACCTATTTGTTTAGGTCCCTTTTCATTGAGTCTGCCCTGTCAATCAATATCAAGCCAATTATTTTCGCAAATCGCTGGACCAAATCAGTTGCTTCCTCATCTACTTAAAACCTCCTGCGAAGCGGAATACTCCCTAGCTGAAAATTCAACAACAAAAGATCAATAAACGATCTTCAATGCAATAATCTGCTTTGTGCGAATTCATAGAGGCATCTCTCTGCTCGTTGCCGATTCAGATAAATATCATAAGTCTTTGGTGCACCTGCCATCTGCTATTCTCCATTATTGAGGGTCAAACAATAGCTCCACGGGTGGCCAGAATGCTTTTGGCCAGGTCAACATTGCCCATGTGCAACGGAATCTGTGCAAAATCTAATGAAACAAAGCAATGGTTTCGAGTACAGCACAGCAGGCGTGTTGTGCAGTTGTATATGAAACACTTCAATGACAAGGATCTCTATTATTCTATCCTCCCCCTATTTCCTCGAGGCTTGGACTTTGAGTTGTAGCTGGACCAAGGTCAAGAGCCTAGGCAATTAACACCCTGAACGCTGGCGGGTGGCATTTAGCACACACAAGAACCCAAGCGGCATGTTTCACAATTCCTCAGATTTGGCAAGTGTCGGTGAAGTTGAGGGACCACCCATGGTTAGAACACCTTTTTTGACGCGCCCAGCACGTCACCTGCTCCTGCTTACGATAATCTACGGAAAGGCCCAAAACCCAAGGGACAGGTAATCGAAACATACTAAGGAATACGTTTCCAAATTACCTTGAAATGGAGAATTCGGTTCTATTCATAGATGTGAATTCAAAAATATATATTTAAATTTCTTTCTTTAGTTAAAAGTAAAAGAGTTAATATGTTTTGTTCATAAAAGGTTGTTATTCCTAAAACTTGAATGTAAATCAAAATCTCAAATCAACGGTTATTAGTTATTTAAAACTCTTAAAACCGAAATCTAAAGATAAATGTTGCCAAGTGTAAGTACTTGTACAAAGTACGAAGCAATTGCAGGTAGACACCTTTAGCTAATCCGTGAAATTTCACACCCGCTGTGGTTGATTCTCATCAGGACCAGGTAGGTGACGAAAAACCGAATTCACTATTTGGCAAAGGATTTTAATGTTTGCCCGACTCTTAAGTCCATTCCCCACCCAGTTCTTCTTTGGGTTTTCTTTGCACCCTGTTCATTGTTTGCTTTAGCATTAATATTGTCAACTTTATTATCAGGCCGTGTTGTTTAATGCCAGCTTGGCTCATAAAAAAGCCAATAACCTGGGGCAGGTATTGGTCACTTCGGCTGATAAAGACAGCAGCACTATCATGTCTAAAGGAAAGGAGAACAAGACCGACCACGGGGATTGCAACTTGTTGGTTAATTGCGCAGATATCACCCACTGTTGCACCTGTCATAAACTCATAAAAGTGGAGAGAAATGGGCGGCAATTAAAGCTGTAAAGAAAAGGTCAACAAGTCTATAAAAACTTTACCGTAATTGGAAATCGATACTAAATCAACAGTTGTGCGGCTTACTTTTTACAGACAGGAAATAGTTTTTTCTTATATTAGTCTATTATATATGATTTGAGACTGTTCCACATACTGTTATTTAATATGCAAGATGTCAGCATTTCTTTGGTATGTATTTTCATTTTAAATACGATATTAAATTTTCATTTTAAATACGATATTACACAAAATATTAATAATGAAAAACAAGATGATAATTTATATACACTGGTTTGTAATATACTTGACAGAAAGTTCAACAAAGAAAAAAACTGGATAATAAAAAGGCATTGTTTTCAATAAAGTAACCAATTATAGGTCGATGTCTAGAGGACTTTTCTTCCCGGTTACACTTCTTTGTCTTACTTGATTTATATCATCAAACTGTGCAATTCTTATCTGCATTTTGTATAAAGAATCTTTCAGATTTACAATATTTACAGCTGTCGTCAGTTGAGTATATAGGAAATTAAGTGAATAAATACAATCTCTAGCAACTTTACAAACACATGGCTTCATAATGACGATAAGGCAATGGCAATGGATGATCATGACGATGTTGCTGACCGACTGACAGTGATTGCTGAAATAAATCTCAATTGAGCTGTTTCACCATATAGACTGTTTATATGCAAAACCACAATGACCAGCAGTTTGATTTATATCAGCTGGCGCCAATCTCAATGACAGCCCTCTATGTCAATAATTTAAAGTTCCAGCAACATTTTAGGGTCTTGGCAACATTCTGGTTTGTTTACGAATGGTCAATGAAGTATGAGATTTATTGAGTCTATAAAAATGATCTAAACATTACAAAGTATATGGCTTATTGATTGGCCAAATATATTAAATATTAGTGAATGATTTTTAAATGGGATTTTGGTAACTATTTTATAAAATAAAATAGCAAATAACAAAAATAAATGCAAGCCAAATCGAAAGTATTTTATAAATGTAATATCGTATCAGTTTGTTGCCCTCCTTATTATAAAATATTTTAATGTTTGCCATTTTTGAGTGCATATACTTCTTTCCATCTGTTTATATATGTAGTTTCCCCTTCCTCTGTAGCTCTCCTCATTTTTTCTCCATTTTTAGCATCAACTTTACGCACAGTGCGAGGAGAGAAAATTGAAAACATTGTTCTGGCCATTTTTGGACTGCAATGCCCCCCTTACATTGTAGGAGTTCTGGCCACACCGACCCTTTGCAGTCGTATAAAAGAACTTGGCCAGAACAAAGTATAAGCTGGCTACTTCGGCTGATTGCCAACATTTCCAAAAAAGGAAATAAAATGCATGGGACAAGAAGGTTGGAATTGCTTAGTGTTTCCTTTTCTCTGCGGCCATAACGGATTTTTATGTGGTCAATGATCCTTGAGCAACGCACCCGCTTCCATGGAATTCTCTTTGTTTGAGGCTCTGGGAACAAGAAATTGTTTGCATAAAAAGCGGAAGAAAAAATAGAAAAATGCACAATAAAGAAAACACAGGAAGGGAGGCGGATTGTTAGGTTTTGTGGGCGTGTCCGTCCGCTTGCATATTGGAAATTGCAGGAAGAACGTTGCCATTGTCCTGCGTATCAATGGTCCTACGGATTCCTCCTTCTTTGTGGCTAATGCTACTCTCTCGGCTCGGTCCTTTCATGTTGAATTTCATTATGTTATGGCTTCTTAGTTTCTACCCAAAGTAATTATCATTAGTTTTCAACAGCCTTACAGAAAAGTAGGTCACATCCGCAACCAGAACCTTGGCCAAAAAGCAAATTATGTTCAAAGTTTTTATGAAAACTAAGCAAACAGTACCGCATATTTCTTTCTTTCTTTTCCTTGATTTTAGGAAAAACTTTCACAGGCAAATTGAAAAATATGAATTTAGGTTTAAAGTAAGGTAAACCATTATGAATTCACCAGGGGTTGCAAAGCTTGTTTGGGCTGGCCAAATTACATTTGGTCAAGAGTGAGCATGTCATTCCACTTTCGGCTGCAACAATGTGTTGAACATTTCCAGTTTATTTAAATTTAGCCAACGACTTTGGGCTTAGTGTTGGCCATTTTCGGATTGAGAATTTTCGGATTTGGGAAAGGCAAATTTTATTTAAGTTGGTTTGCAAAAATTTGAACCATAGGATTGCTTACGCAATGGAAATGTTGAGCAATCACGAATGAATATGTTTAAGTATGCAGGATATTATTATTATTCACACAAACTTTGAACAAGTTTTGAATTCTAAGTGGATAATTATACATTATTCAAAGAATTTTCAAGGCTTTTCTTATTTGGCATACCGAAGATAAAGTCAACGAACTTGTGAAACTTGAGCACAAGTATAAACTTTCCTCCATTAAAAGCCCCCATCTGAAAGTTCAATACCCAAAAGAAAATGACTTAAAAAAATGTTCCAAATATTTGTCAGCTGGAGGATGTAGTATAGTTGCGTATATATATTTACCATGCATACATTCATACACTCCTATCTGGGTACATAAGTACAAAATGTCTATCGATTTTCTTGCTGTCAAACTTGGCTTATTTAGCAGTCGCACAGACAAAATTTATGCAAACGCTAAAAACGGGTAAACCCCAAAGATAAATCTACCTTCTCCATTTACGAGAACTGGAAAAATGTAGGTGGATTTAGCCAACAAACAGAGAAAGAGATAATATAAAAAATAAATAAGAGCCATGTGCCATATCATGACTAACAGCTGTTTGGCCAAAACAAAAGGCAATAATGCGAAATGACAGGCAAGAAGTGCAACAACAAATGGCACAACATCACCTAGCAAAAATAATAATAATAGCACTAACAATGATTATGCTGATGACGACTCAGTTCAAGACAAAAAAACAAGTTTTTGATTATTTTAGATAACCAAACAAAAGAAAAATATTTAGTTCTGTTTAAATATTTCTTCGAAAGTCTGACCCTTTCGAATTAATTTTAGAAGTTGTTTCACTACTAATCATTTTAGTTTTAAAATACACTACTAAATTATCACTACTAAATATTTTATTTGTTTTGAGTACCCGAAATATTATCGGTTTATTATTCAAATTTAAATATTTTTTTTTTTAGTTTTGAAGAGTACGAGTATCTGAAGTTTTCCCACAAATATTTTATATTTCTGTACTGACTAAACAACAGATTGTATTTTAGATTGTATCAAGGTTGTGCTGTCTTTGGTTTGACTTCACAATTTTAGTGTGTTACCGCTAGTTGACACACATTTCTAGCAGTCACTCTCAAGATCTTGCAAAAAAAAAACTATAATATTATTAATGTCTGGCCAACACCAAAGAAAGACAGAAGCCAAGGGGCGATTACCATCTGTTGTGGGTGAGTCACTACTGTGGATAGGGTCGGTTCTCCTCTGATCCGTCGGTTTCGAGCAGGAAGTGGAGTTTTATGCGATGACTTACCTGCAAGAACAAAGAAAGAAAATTATGATTAAATTAGCATTGAGGAAAAGGATTAAGTGGCGGCGGCAGACAGTGAAACTGCACTTATTCCAATGTCTGCCATAATGATTAATAACCACTTAAAGTGCGGCGCCGCGGCAACGCATCTGCAGACAAGAGCAGGGGGCTACAACTTTCCCAAGATCCGTCAAAATCCAAACGCACACGCGTTTCAAATAAATCATACAAATCGAGACCGCTCTCTCTGATACACATTTCCCCTTCGATATTTGCCCGAAAGACAACAAATGTGAGAAAAACAAGTTCAGATCAATTATTTTATGGACACAGAGTGAACACAGACGAAAATATCTTAAGTAATTAGACAAAAATCGTTTGTATATCGGTGCAGAAACTTGAAGTGCAGATCAATTGAAACAAGTTCAGATCAATTATTTTATGGACACAGAGTGAACACAGACGAAAATATCTTAAGTAATTAGACAAAAATCGTTTGTATATCGGTGCAGAAACTTGAAGTGCAGGTATAAAATAAATCATAAGGCTCAAAAAGTTTTCATTTAAGAGAAGGATATGGAAAATCGAAACTGATGTTTCTGAAAGCTCATGTATTTTTCTGGACTTAGCTTTTTATTTTAAGTGTAGCCTTGCTCTCATGTCACCTCATCAATAAATGCCCACAACTTGTTGTTGTTTAGTTTCAAGTGAAATCGATATCATTTATGGCATAGCGGAAAAATGGTTTTCGGTGAACATTTTTCGAGTCGAGTTTGGGCGGTCTGTGGGTTTCACATTTTCCATTTTCACTCCCCGGCCCCCGCCAAACTTTTCTACCCACCGACAGACAACTTTTCAAGGTCGATTGCTTGGTTAAGTTGACTTTTTGTGGTTGCCGATGGGAAGCGCAAAATTTTGCCAATTAACTTTGGAAAGAGAAAAAATTTTATAAACGACGACAGGAGCATCAACAGAACTCTGGTTTATATATATATATATATATTTAGATGATATATATTCCAGAGAAGCTAAAAAGATACACACGCTTGGTACCCGCTGCCGAATTGAAAGACCAAACAATTTCCTTTATTGAAGAAAAGAGCAGACAAAAATATGAAAACAAATTTATTTTAATAATGATGTTTATTTTTCATGTTTGGCAAAAAAAGTGAATCTTGAGCTTTCTGAGTTTCAAGGGTATGACCTTGAAAATATCTAGGTCTACATTCTTATAGACACCTAACACCTGTCTTTAAATTTTATTCGTTAATTTTTGTTTAACTAGAGTAATCAGCTCCATTATCAGCTTAAACTTTTGTTATTTGATTTAAAAGAGAAAGTACTAACATAAGCTGTGATAAAATATTTATAACATTTTAGTTTAAAAACATCATATATCAAAATCAAGTTTAATAAAACCTTAAAAAATCGATTAAGCTGTATTAAAATAAAAAGGATATTTAATTGGACTTTCATTACTTCTTCTTTTTTAACTCTTCATCAAAATCCATAAAGTAGTAATAAATATAAAAGTGTTGTACAAAAAAGCAATTTAATATGGTATCCACTGTATCTTACTCTGATAGTCAGAAAAATAACTTTTATGAGAAGGCGCCTAAAAATTTGTGAAATTTTCACTTTGTTTGCATCCATATGGTCAGCAAACCAATTTTGCAATCAGGTTCAGGTGAGTGGTTATGGGAAAAGCAACTTTACCCGAATCTTTGGCCAATTAATTGTCATGATAGTGGTTAGCTTGGCATGTTTTATTTTTTCATCATAAAAATATGAGTTTGGGCATCTCGTTCCATTAGAGTTTATCCGGTTGGGCGGGCAACAGCTCCACAAAAGGCAGTCTGAACGGGTTCAGTGAACGAATTTAATTGATTTGCACTTTTATATATTTTTTGTTATGTTCGATGCTTGAAAATGCGAAAGTCAAGTGTCCAACTAATTGTTGTGACTGCGGATAATTCAATGAAGTCCGTCACAACAGAAGCTTTATAAAAGAAATGCCGGATCTGTCCTGTTTCGTTGAAGGGTCTCTGTATTTACGGCCATATAATTGCTAATTACAGCAATGCGTTTGCTTTAATTAACAAACAGGCTGAAGGACTGAAGGAGTGGAGGTCCAAAGAGAAACATTAATTAAATACCAAGATTAAGCGAGCGAAAAGGAGGCGTCTGCAGCTGCCCACAGGAAATGCAATAAATTAAAAGCGCGACACAAAAATAAAACGCGATATAAAATACGAAATGAAAGGGGAATTCGCTTAGCAGAAAATGTAATAAACTCAGCGGGCGTGAGTGCTGCAAGCTTGTGTTTAATGCAACGAATAAAAGCTGAGAATTCCTCAAATGAAAAACACTTGCAAACTAAAATATCCAGACACGCCCCCCACACCCACTTTTGCATCGAAACACACCTTGAACCAACTCGCTTATATGCAAATTTCCCTCCCCCTTCACTAGTGAAATTTCCTGCAACGTCGATAGCAACTGAAAAAAAGGAGAAAAATTTGCCAAGAAAAATAACAAGAACAATGGGTCATGTGGGGCATGTCACGGACGTGTAACCCATGTAGCCTCGCAAAACGCCGAAGGACACTCATTAAAGGCTTAGGCACGAGCACGCAGCCGAAAGCAAATTTGAGCTAGGCTCGAGAAATTCGTAGTAAATGTATCTGCAAGATAAACTTGCTTCTACATCTGGGCCCGTTTGGTTTGCTCTTATCTCTGCCCAAGTGGTTATACCCCTGGGATCGCTCAAGGATACATAAATTAACACCCTTTAAGACATTTCATGATTCTTTGTTTTTGTTTTGACGCAATCGATAACAAAGAATCTGGCTGGAAATTAATTGCGGGCGCACAAGGAAAAAGGGCAGGACCCGCATGGAAATAAATATCCAGTGGCATATACACTTCCTAGAACTCCTCCAAGAGCATTATTAAGTCGTGACAAGGACACACAACTGCAAGAGCAGCTGCGTAGCTCAATAAAGAACCCATGTTTATGTAATTGCACTCTTAAATAAAGAATATATATTGTAGAATATAAAAATATATATATATTTCAACATTTAAAAAATCAGTGAATAAAAAAACAGTAACCATAAAAAACACCCTGATATTTATTTTGTAATATTCACCAGAAAAATATTTTTGTGCTTCTTATCAATCTTTGAAGCCATGCTGTGAACTGCGACAGAGGGCGTAGATTGAAAAAATTAACTGGTGGAAAGCCTTCACATGAGGGTTGAGCCAAACCCAACAGACTCCAATTCAAGCACAAACAAAAAACAGTGAAGGACGGCCATTGTCCGAAATATATCAAATGACTTTAAAATTTAGGGCATATAAGATTTCCAACACTTTTGGCTTACTGTATTGAATGAATACAAATTTAAAAGATAGCGGAAAAATCTTCAATAAGCCCGGCGAACATTAGAAAATCTACAACAATTAAGCTATTTTTGGGCTGTACTAAACAAATCGTAAAAGTGAAATCTAAGCAAACAGGCGAGAAAATTAAGTAAAAACGTAATCTACGAAATCAATGGAACTTTCTTTTCGCAGATGGCTGATGAAAGCGGCCGACCAAAAAGCATGACGGGTGGAAAACCCGAAAAAGCATTAAATGATCGGTTGAAAATTGCATGAATATTGCTTTGAGAGACGGAAGTGCTCTAAAAAGATGATGCGATGACTTGGCCGAGGGTCGTATATGCATGTTTCCGTGGAGGCAATTGAAGCTAATTGGGTTAACCTTATTTCTTTGTGCTTAATTAATCCCGCCAAAAGTCTACCGAACATGCACGATCACTTGAGTCTCTGGCGCTTGGCGAAAATATTAAAACATATATAGAATTCATTTTCTCGGGACTGGACTGACCAGTTTAGGTTTCAATACTTTTTTTTCCCCATATGATTCAGAATCCAGTTCTACGAATCGCCACATTCGCTGCCTTGCTAATGAGCCGATGAGACACAGTGTGGCCTATGAGATACAGATGGAGAACCATTGCAAATGATTTACTCGGATGAATCTTCGTCAATGAACCCCGTGGGGCCAGAGGCAAAAACCCTCTCGTCACCTCGTTGACCTAATTGAGTTGAGCAATTTTCTCTTGCTGTTTATTAGATTTCATGCTGCGCACAATTGTATCTGTCAGTCTAAGCTTGATTTGTCAACAGCTCGCCATTTGCATCTACATGCGAGACCGCACGCATTTCTCAGATACTTTTGCCGCATTCCACGCGTGTAACTGATGCCTTGTTCTAGAGTGTAATTAAAGCGATTATCTCGATGGGGGAATAGATCAAATTAAGCTTATTTACCAGGCTGTCAAGACAGGAAGTTTGCTCTACATACCAACAGAGAAGCAAACATTTAAGAAGTTACAAGTTCTGGGGGTAGTATCTTGTGGATACCTAATAAATAAATGCCGACCGAAACGCAAACAATTTTTAAATTCCAAGTTCTAGTGGTGGTATCTTGATGATAGTTAAATAAAAATCAAAAATTTACATAAAATAAATGATGGTGTTAAGCAAATATTTCATCATATGAAATTATTTGTGTTTTATTTATGAATCACAAGATATTTAAACAAACTATATCATATAAATATCTCAAAAAAAAAATAAAATTTCCAGGATATTGAGTCAGACGAAGTCTGAAATATTATTTATGATTGCGTTGTTTAGAAATTTATGAATCATTTTTTTTACCATATGGATATATGATAGTATTTTTTTAAAGTTATATCTATCTATATTAAAACATTTCTGCATCTTACATTATTAAAGAGTACAGCTTTAAATAAAAAAATATACTTTGCAATACAAAATTCAGTTAGCGCATTGATTTTTAAGTTTTGTATTTATTTTTGTTTATAAATTATAAACCCTTAACATTTCAGTTATTTCCAACATTAAAAATGATTGTTCTTTTAAAAGTACATTGTACAATTTGTATTTTATTTGGTTAAGTTTAATAAAGGGGGAAGACCAAACCCCTATGCATAAATGCAAGCATTTGTTTATTGACAAATGTACAACAGCCAGCCTTCAACCCGCAGGACAATCGTTGTGTAACATTGTTTGCTTGTTCAAATGCCAAACAAATTGACAACTTGCCTACCGTACCGTCCAATTTGCCAACCAGCTAACCAAACTTTCCTGTCGGCAATTATGCACGATATAACAAACATTCCAGGGAACCGTTCTTCAGAATTCAATTTGTTATTTGTACATACATAGATGCGAAAAGGGGCCGAGACAGCTTGTCGTTGTTGAATATTTGTTTGCGCTCCACTGTCCCCGACTGCAGACAAGGAATCTATTCAAGCCAATGCAAATCGGAGCAAGTCGAGCCAGGAAATTGGAGCGGATCAGGCAGAATTGGAAGCCGGAGGGAAGACTTAGCAGTGGACACATCGACATGCTCTACATCTTTTTAGCCACGTTCGACGAGCCGTTGATGAAATTGCAAGGCGTAATTGGCATTTTACGTAATCCGACATTAATTGCCAACGCGACCAATCAAATGTCAGTAGCCGACGAGCTATTAAATAATAAATACGAAATACAAAACAATACGAATGCCTACAATGCGTCCCAAATCAATGTGATTCATAGTGTTTTCTATAGTCAGTTGACTCAGCGGAGCACGTGCACATTGTCTTTATAAAAACTTGCAATGTATCTATGTATGTAAGTACCCCACTAACTTAGCCACATTAAGGTTGCGTGCTCGAAGTGCGGATCTCTGTGGGTGAGTGGTAGGCCAAATGAGTCATGTATTGGCGCAATTGTTTGGAAACCGCGTGGAAAGGATGCATTGGGGAATACAGTCAGGTGGGGAATTGTTAAAGGAGTGTAACAACCAAGGTTACTACTGAATAAATATTTTATACCGCCGATAAACACAATTCTGTCAAGAACAATAAACCTTTTATTATAAATAAAGTAATACCAATTGGTTTAATAACATTCTTTTAAATATTTCCTAAAAAATAAATATTCTAAATGAAATGGTTATTACTTAATACAAACATATTTTACCAGAAACAAAAGCAGACTTTCCCTTAAGATTCAGCACTCATTGTTTTCCCATGCTGAACGCATAAAAGTAATCGACCTTAATGCCATCAATTCTAGAAGAATAATTTATAATAAATAAGCTCCCTTGATGTTAAATAGTATTTATCAGCTCTTTCAAGTGCCCTCTGAGTAGCAGATACGAACATGGTAGTACGTAATGCACATCCGGCGGATACATCGTGCCGAAGGGAGCTTTAATAAAATAAAGTTTTATTGCAAGTATTCCAAGTATGAAGTGCTCAAAGGAAAATTACACCCGATAAAATAGTGAGCACTCAGATAGAGACATCAAAGTGTCTAACTTTCCTTTTGCTTTAAACTTTATGCTTTGCATAACCGCAATTAACTAATGTCAGTTAATGGAGTGACCGACAAAGAGAAAAGTTAGACACGTGCCAAGTGCAAATGTGGCTTAGGTAACAAGGTATAACAATTACTTGTGACAGCACAAGTAAAGCACTTCGAAAATTAAAAGGTAACATTTAAAATATTTTTATTATTTGACTTAAACTTATATATTCTTTTCCTATTCGTTCAAAATCTCTTTGCTTTACTTATGAAAAGAATTATTTAATTATTTTTTAGGTATGAAAAATATATGGTGCCTTATTAAACAGAAATATAAACCGGAAAACAAATGATAACAATATTTGGTACCATGTTAAAGCTACTTCCGAGCGAAGAGAAAAATATTTAATAATCAAATAAAATTTTCCCGTATTCATCACTCAAATTTATGCTTATTCCAAAGAACGCATCATCATCATTAGGTTTTCCCTAACTTATTTTTATCATATATGTTAAAAATCTTTTTTGTTGACTCATAAAAAGAAAATTGATGTAAAGGGTTTTAATAATTAATTCAAATATATTATGCCCTTATAAATTTTATATTACAGATAATACTATATGAACGGCATTACAAGCTTCCACACTTCTCACTTTCCCGTCTTCTCTCCTCTCTTTGTTTTTCATATTTAATTAATAACGCTCTCGAACAATGGAATCCACTCAGCCGCATGAGAGAAGCGGCTGCTCCAATCTTTGAGCTCTTGTCAGTTGAGCTCTTCGCTCGCAGATACTTTTTTCAAAATGCTCCAATGTACCAAACTCTACTACTACTACTACTACAACTTTATGGGTCGTTGGCTCTGCTCTCAATATACATATAGTAAGTAGCTCAGCGGCGACGTCGCCATCGCCTTATCACTTTCCGATAAATTGTAAAGATCTTGGATTCTCTGAATGCGGAGAGTATAATTAAGTGAAATAAAACAAAATAAAAGATGCAGCTTCCAAATGAGTAACACAGCAGTCCGAAATACTCAAAACTTTTTGAGATAGAAATAAAATCGAGTGAGAAGAACCTACAAAATATTAGCGCCAGCATGTTAATTCAATTAGCCAGCTGGCGCTGCTTTTCCTTTTCGGTGTTTATGGGTCGAAGATTTTGGTTTAGTTTTTTTTATGTGTCTCTGGTGGTTGGTGGATGGCTTTTTGAGGTTTACCTCAAGCGTTTAGCATATTGGGAACATAATGTGACAACATTTTCCTGACCTCACACAATTTAAATAAGGCGATAAAAGTTGAGGAATAAACAAAAATTGTCGTTCAGTTCATTGACTTTAATATCGCCGCGTAAATTTTTACATAAATTAGTAGTTTCTTATTTTTAGCCTAATGAACAATTTATAATAGTATAATTTAATTTCATAAGTCTAAACAATTTATTTTTTTTAAAATTTTATTTTGTATAATAATAAGTTATAATTTATAATTGATGCTATCAAAAGCTATTTTTATATTAGCCCTGATTAAAATGTACAAATACTTTCCTTCAATAAATTAAAAAACATTCCTTGGTTATGAAAGCGTTTCCAGTCAACTTTATTATTTAACTTAATTTTAAACCATAGGTATTTCTGTTTTACCCTACCTTTCTAATCAGACACTTTTATTTATTTTATCTTACCAACCCATTTTTAACACCTCCAAAAATCGTCTTTTTTCTCTTTTTGATCTAAAAAGCTTTGTACTATAATTTATAATAGTGTAAAACACCCAAATTTGACCCAAAAACAAACAAATACAGTGTATTTACAGAGAACAACTATGCTATGTTAACCAAAACATGTAGAAACTTTTGTAAAAAACTAGAATGTAAACAGAGACCGGGATCAATGGCCTAAAAAGCAGCTACGTCATCATAGTGGATGTCGCCACTGTTCTTTCTTTCATTTCTGTTTAGTTTTCAAAATAAGCACAAAACACACCTACGCAACGCCAGAAAAAGAGGAGTGAAAAGAGACGGGCTGAAGTGCATGAGTGATTCCCAGTGCGTTTGATTGCGAAAACCACAATTTGCAAATGGAACTGCAACTGCAACAGCCAAAATGATCGCAAATGACTCACAATGAAGGTAAATTAGCAACTGTCCAGGCACAAAGCGAACCCAAATCTGAATCCGGGACGAGCTCACTGACCATAACCAGGAAGAGGTTTCTGCTTGCCCTGCTCTGCACTGAGACAAATTTAAGTTTTAGCGAGAACAAGCCAAGAAAATATTGGTAATTTTATAAAAATATTTATTAACAAAAATAAATGTTCATTTATATTTTAACAATTTTAAATGTTTGCAATTTAAGATGTACACTTATATTCATTGCAAATGTATGCATAGGTTACAAATGTTTTCTAAAATGAATAGTACTAAAAAAATTTTAACTTATATTTATTAAAATTTTTACCGCCATATCAAACTCGCATATTGGAAAGCAAATCAATATTGTATAACATAAACTTCAAAAACTGAAATTAAATTAATACATTTTGAAACTACAGAAAAATTCCAAAAATGTAATAACAAATTTATTTTATGAATTAATTTGGTGAATTTATATGTTTTAAGTGTGAGTTTCCAGCTCGATCCCGGATTCACTCTAGCGTGCTGTCGCATTTCCGTTGCGAATATTTTCTGCCGCTGTTTGTGTCGCATCCCATTACTGATGCTAGTCAGTGCACAACAAAAATCCCAATAGCTCTATGCATAAAATTAACCAAAACCGAAACAGAACGAGAAAGTGAGCTTCAGAGTGCTATTTTCCATTAGATCCACAAGCTCGGATTGTCCTCCGTTTTTATGATTATTTATTCACTTGATTGCATTTGGCTTTTCACTGTACCGCTCGACTCTCTGGTCGGTTTTCCTCACTTCAGTTCTTTTATTTTGATTAATCATCGAGAGGGCTTACCTTGTGCCAGTTCTTCTTCACCTCAGCCTCGCCCTGCAATCCCTTTCCACATCCCCTTTCCATTATACCCCCCTTAAATTCCCAATCAAGCGTTGCATTGGCATTGCACAACAACGTCAGCCACAATTGATGCCTGACGGAATGCACTGAGAACAAATATTTTCCATTTAAATATGGTTTAACAGTTTTTACTTCCAAAATAATAACACTATATACGACCTAATTGGAATTTTTCATATTAATATTTGCGGGCAGTTTTAATTATAAAATGCTTACTATTTTATAGCTAAATAACGAATATCTTGAAATATCTAAATATATCTAATCTTGTTTAACAAATGAAAAGACTATATAAATAGGAAAAATATATAAGTTTTTAAGAGACTTGGAAGACTCGATGTATTTGATATTTAATATCGAATCTATATCAGTTACAAACTATTTTTATTTTCTCCGTGTAACTTCAATGCATTTCATCTCCCACGGCAGGCATTTCTTTGTTATTTGTTTGGCTGCCTGTTTAGAGGAAATGGCTGCTGGAGCTGCAAACAAACGTGATTTCCTTTGGCTGTTTGTATAAACAAAGCTGTTCAAGTGCTTTCTTTGGGAATTCTTTCCTTGCTTTACTGTACAGGGTGCCAAGACTTACCAACTTTTCCACTGGATGACTAATTCAAAAGCCACATTACATTTCTTTTCCGGGGTTGTATGGCAAACTCACCCTGGTTAAACTATGGAAATAGAGTCATAAATAACATGAGTTGCCCTCCAAAAACTTTGTTTCCGTTTTTGTCTCGAGAGTGGTAAATACAAAACTTATTCGCTGCACCCTCCCTTGTTTTTGTGGTGCAATTAAACCAGCTTTAATTCAGGTTTAATCTCCGATATGCGATGGTCTTCCACGTAACCTGCTCGGGGATGCAAACCCTCACTTAGGGCTGATAATCGAGGGAGATCCCAGGCACGTGGCCAGGTCAAAAGTGAATCAGCGCATTCGCCACGCTGCACGTGTCCTTCTTCTGCCACAATTATATAGTAATGACCCACTCAATTCAAGGCAAATCCATTTTTATCGATTTCTATACAAGTTATTAAGGGAAGGACGAATAACATTTATTTGGATGCAAACGATTCGAATATCATTGTCTTATTATTGCATTTTATTCGGAACAATATGGGGAAAACTATCCCTGATTATTTATTTCTACATATGCAATATTCATTTCTGAAATGCTTCGCTATCAAATAAATTCACTTCAAAACACTATTAAAATAAAAAAGACTTTTTTTCCTGTTTAGGTAAAGACAAAAAGTAGAAATCCTTGGCATTTTGAATTGCTTTTTTCCAACTACTTTGATATATTGACAGTTTGCCTCATTCATCTATTTTTCTTAATTGATGCGGGGTTTTCTCTCCTCCAGCTTGGGTTTTAAGTAGATTTCCTGGAGTCTATACCACTTTGTCAAGCTCTCTAAACACGTTCTATGAGGCGACACAATTTATGCAAATGTCGTTCAATTCAAAGTCCCAGACTTGGAGAAAGACCACTAATGTATGCATGCTCAGAGGCTTCCGTTGCGACGAGAACGAGAGAACTAGAGACTAGAGAATCAGAGAATTTGGAGAAGTGTAGTGGAGAAGCCCGTTCCATTTAAATTCTTTTGACCTGACTCAATGAAGAGAAGCTTGAAGCTTGTGGCCGTGTCTAGTTCAGTTCACTTAAGTTTTTTAAATTGAGTAGAGCCTCAATTAAGTCGATCATTATGATGCTGATGATCAGCTTGTTGACCACTCGAGTTGCCGCACAGTTAGCATCTAACTCAGAAAGGTAAAAAACTACTTGACCACTGCATTTTGATGCAGTGCTATTCTGGCAGATACTTGATTCTGGCCAAGTTGAGTCGGCTCCCACGCTCTGAGCCAAGCCCATTTAAGCCTCAACATTGCCGCATTTTAATGATCCTCCTGTCTTGCCTTGTGCTCATGGTAATGATAATGGTAAATTGTTCAACTTGGGTAAACAAAGGGCGTGATAATGAAAACAAAACAGACTTCTATCTACTATGGGGGCGTGTCTGATGGACAATCTCTTGATATCAGAAGAAGGCATTGAAATTATATAAAAACATATACATATAGGAGCACAAGTTATTTATTTTTTTTTGTTTGGTTTAAGTACATTTATTGTTTTGGCCAAGACATATTTTAAACTAAATAACCTAAACTAAAATTGTATGTTGCAAAAATAATTTTAACTAAAACTAATTCTGAAATAATATTACTTAGACAGATTTAAT
Organism: Drosophila fuyamai; assembly: GCA_018153365.1. Classification (NCBI taxonomy): domain Eukaryota; kingdom Metazoa; phylum Arthropoda; class Insecta; order Diptera; family Drosophilidae; genus Drosophila; species Drosophila fuyamai. The sequence goes on along the minus strand of JAECXW010000393.1, from coordinate 6,584,077 downwards.
AGTAACATAAGTAAAACAATAATTATAGTTAAATGTTCCTTAAAGTAAAAATCTTTAATTGCAGTTTTTTGGATAATTATCTAGCCAACCTCCTACTCACTTTTAGGTAACGAGTCTTACCTCACCCAGCTACTTACTTTCGGCCAGTCGCTTTTTGGCCATATAATTGCGCAAATGACATAAAAATGGTTGAGAAAACCGCAGCAGTTGGCAACAACAAATCGAATAATGGCAACAGCCTAACCACAATCAAGAAACGAGTTGCCAAAAGAAGTGTTGGCCAGAATGGAGGTTCGAGTTCGAGTGTGCGCTTAAGGCGCTGACCTTTTGGGGCCAAAATTGATGACAATGAAAATCGTACAAAGTAAATACATTCAGACATGAAAAAAGTTTTAACAGTACAAGAAGCGTTGGAACAAATTGTGACCCACAAAGAGGCTTTTTTCGTAAAGGAAAAGGAAAAAGTTAAAGAAGAAAGTTTTCACCTCACAGATAAATCTGCCACAATGAGAGTAAAAGTAAAGCACGCCACTGCATTTAAAATCGATTTTTTACTTTAGCCTCTTTTTGTGTTTGATTTTTTTGAAAGACTTTCTGTGACGGGCAAGGGCCAAACGAATCATTTGAGTTGGTAAATTAAATGCTACGTGAGTGAAGGCAATCAGTGAATTTGCATGGAAAGTGCTGCCCTAGGGGCGCCTCTCTATCTCGGAACTACGTGAGATTTTGATAAAAGCGACACTCAGATAAGGTAAACGCCCAACCTGCCAATAGCCAAACACCCCGAATGGCACTCATCTGAAATGGGCAAAACAAAGCGAAAGCCACTCCACAGATAACCAAGTGGCAAGTGGCCCAAAGGGTTCGAGGAGGGGATTTGCTCAAGGGCCGGGAAGATGTCTCTGTCTCTCTATTTGTGACTGTCGCAATCCAGAGCCCCTGCAACGAATCTGTAGTGGAAGTAGCCAAGCTAGCGGCAAAATCAACAAAATAGAAGCTGGTTTTTCAAGGTTGTTCAGATGGGCGAGAGTTTAACAAATGCGAGGCGGTTTAGGCGGCACACTGGTTAAACAATAAAATTTCACCAAAAACAAAAATACTAGTCGGAATCAAATACTGAACACACTTACTTACTTGAACCTCATAATCAACAAATTGTTTTTGCTTCAATAAGAAATTATCAAGTGTGATTCACTAATAAATAATACATAGTCAAAACACACAATTTAAATGAGTTTAACCAATTCGTCAGCAAACTAATTTTTGTATCAACTTGTTTGAAATTGCATCTATAAATAATGAACTTAATTTAATAGCGTACGAATTTTTAAGGCCACCCGATTTTAAGTCATTATAAGAAAACGGTTTTTGCCTTATCAATCAAATTTAAAGAGTACATTTCCGCAATGAAATGTGTAGAGTCGGGCCGACCTCTGCTTTAAAGATTATATTTCTATTTAAATATTAGGGAATTATTTGGGTCTATTGGGGACTACCTTAGCATTTATCTATTGTGTCAAGCTGTGTGGTATTTTTGTTTAAAAGTAGCCCAACCTCAAACTGAATCACGAACTGGTAGTTTATCTATTAAATTAACTCATTCCATTTCTGGGTCCAACACTAGCTCAAATTCTTATCTGAATATTTTGCCAAATAAAGTTAACACATTCTTTTGCTGAGCTTTTGCAGCCACTGTACTTGTGCGTGCTGCCAGCTGAAGTTAATTTGGCAACAAACTCGACTCGAGAGCAGCAAAGAATATTGATTGTAGTCTGTATAACCACACCGTTACCATCTTTATAGCGATGGAGAAAATGTTTAAAGTAAGGGTTTAAGATACCCTTAATTATTAGTAAAATAGCTAGTAAAAATATTATAAACAATAAACTTAAAATGTTTAAGTGTGCTTGTTTCAATAGGGGAGATTTTTTATTATTGTGTTAAATTTTTATGCCATTAATCATAAAACATTATATGTATTCATAGGTACGATATATGTTTTTTACTGACATCTGTTAATAATTTTGAGTTGTGTTGCGATAGAGAACAACCCTAAATGGAAGATTTAGCTTCCATCTGTCATATAGTTTGAATTATGGAGTTTTAAATTAAATAAACAATATTATGGCAATATTAAGTCATATAAATATAATAATTTTTATATATAAATATTTGGAATTTATATTTACTGTTTTGGATTTTTTCTGCCAATAATATGTATTTTTGAACAATAACAATTTAATGGCTTAGCTATTGTTTTACAGAAACCTTTTATTGTTTAACCATCCGAAATTATTAAATGCTAAAAAAAACTGATAACTGTTGTTTTCTTTACTTGCACCTGTAGATTAGTGGGCACAAACAATGTCAGATTTTCCCCCCAGGACTTTTCCGGGAACTCACCTTTTGGCTTTTCTCCTGGCTGGTGGAACGCCGTCGCTTCCGCCGGCTGAAAAATGTGTTGCAAGCATGTGTTGAGCAGCAGCAGCGGTAGCAAAAACAAATGCACTTGCAACATCTTCAGATTGATGCTGTATAACTTATGTTGCTATATTTGTGGTTGAAGGGAGAATATTTGCTTTTTTGCTGACGATAGTAAAACTTGTTGTTGCCGCGGGGCAAAATGTAGTGACATCACACTTCCCGCCCTTTGAGACTTGTGACGCGGGATGGTTTTTCAAAAGCAGGATGGTTTTTTAGATTTTCGAAATCTCCTTTTCATCATTCAGAAAAACGAGTTTTAATGAACAATAACAAAATCACTCGCGTAAATCGAGAACAACAAACAAAATGCAGAAATTGCTGCTTTTGCTCTCTGTTTGGCTCTCTCTCTTTTAGCCCCTCTCTTGTGCTTTGCAGAACTTTTGGCCTTCCTATTGGAATTTTCTAAACTGCGAAGCGTTATTCACCCGCAAATCACACTTTATTATTAATTCAAGAAAGCAACATATTTCGAGTATGGGCATCATCGAATCGGGGGCAGTATTTCATTTATTTTTTTTTGGCTTTAATTCAATTTACTTATGACAATCGCCAGCACACACACATTAGCTCTCACTAAACACACGCACGCACCTGAGCGGAGAGAGAAAGAGCGACCGCGACCCAACATCAACTGTTGGCAGCAAATATTGTTTTGAAAAAAAATCGACACAAACATCTATGTGTTGAACCAGCAGCTGGGCTAACGAAAAAATACCAAAACTGTATGACCACTTTGCAAACAATGAAGGAGTCCCGTAACGCCTAGCGAAAGTTGCCAGACAGGTGGTCACACTGCCGCACCTGTGCTAAAACGAACACCATTATGTACTAAAATGACCAATAATAGTAAAGACACGCACCTTTAGCGGATACCCAAACCGAATCTTCTATCAAATTAACGTCAACAAATAATCAAAAGACACGTTAGTGGAATGAATTCAAATTCTAGCAGAGTGTTTAGTTTATTGCCAGGCGTGAATATAATTATATCCTGTAAAAGAAAAGACATCATTCAATATAATAATCTTGTACTCCTAAATTCCCTGCAGATGAATCAAGTCACAAATTTAACTTAATTTGGGCCTTAGAGGTGAGTAATTGTTTCAATTTTAAGCCTAAACAGACATTCTTTCAAACTTAAAAATAAATTCGGTTATAAAAGCCTATAAGCAAATTAGTTGGATTTAATTTGCCATGTCTTACAGATTTTTTATAAAAGAGAAAGCGGCATTTATAAGAGTTGACTAAAATGTTTAAGGGTCTATAAAATTCAGTTAGTACCATTTCTAATAAAAAAGAATTCGGTGCAATTTTAAATAAACCCGCTAAGGCGGTGTGTCAGACTAGCCGTACCGCTCACACAAACAGCTGTTCCGCCGCAAACAGCTGTTCTGCAGTTGCATGTTAGCCAACACTAGATAACGATTAATTTCCTTCCAATTTCATTCAGTTCGATTTACCTTTAAAAAGGAATTATAACTATTTTCTAACCATGACAGTACACGAAAATAGGTTGGAATTCCTTATATTTAAATGTTCCTGTTAGAGAAACGATAAGGAGAGGCGCCAGTGCGGCCAAAAAAGGAAGCAGTTCCGATAACGCGCGCCACTGTGCAAACGCGGCGAACGCCAATTCGATTGTTTTGCTTTCGATTTCGTTCAATTCGATTTCAATCGTCAGCCAATTCGGACGTTTATTCGCGTTATCAGCGTTTTCGTTTTATGTTTTCGTCCGCTGTTTGTTAACAACCCCCGCCGGCTCTGCGCCCCGCCACCCCTTTGTGCGTGTGTTTTCATTGTTTTGCTGAATGAAAAGCCCGGAATATCCCGATTATTGGGTGCCCACTGTGTCGAGTGTTTACGGGGCTTGCGGCGAGTCCTACAGAATGCATTCGCTGCATGGACAGTTCATGAGAATTTGACATTTAAGTGCGGATTTGTTTTTGCCGCAAACTGCAGTTTTGTGTACTTTTTTTGGCGTGGGCTGAGACTGGCGGACACACCCACCCGAAAACAAAAAGTAGTCCACAACATACAAAGTGTGTGTGTGTGTGCGAGTGAGAGGAAAGGGATTCGAGCCGGTTTTCGCGAGTTAATTGACAAAGCAAACATAAGAAACACAGGCAAAAGCAAACCTGGACAAACAACGAAAAGTAAACAAAGTTATGCTGTAAACAATCTAATAGACCCGAGAGTCGTATTCCTGCGGATGTGAGGGAAGCCACAATGATGCTCAATACTCAATAATTAGCATTTACATCCCACGCAAATCCGAAACATGGCCAAAGCCCCCCTGACCCGCCCCCAAAATATGGCCAAATTCCTGGCAGCCCTCGGCATCTGCTGTTGGCTTCTCGTTTCGGCCGCAGCACACAACTGTCAGCATCAGCATCCCAAGGCCCATGAGGTGAGTCCAAATGGAGGTACAATCCCCCACTCTCACCCCTTTTGGCCAACAATACAAATATCCAGGGAAAGGGCTATTTCAAGAAACGGAGTTGGGAAGGTATTTCACTCACCTGCACACTTCTGCGGAATATTTTGAAGCGCAACAAAATCGATTTTAGCTTACGCAGTGTTTACATTGAAGCTGGATTTCCAGAAATTTAACTGAAACTGTTTACATTCTTTTCATCCTATAGTCTCCAAAGAAGATTTTCAAAAATATCTTAAAGTTTCTTTACCATTTTGCTTTATGTAATCGGTTTTGTTGGATTTTACCTATTTTACGTATATGTACATATGTATATTTTATCATAATCAGTCTTTCAGCTTTATTCTTCCCATATTAATTCTCGATTCTTTAAAAAGATTTTCAAATGTCTTAAAAGCTATTAATAAATAAGGTCACATAGCAACCAGATGTCCACGGGTATTTTTTCGATGTGTTTATATTAATGTTAAAGTCAGATTTAATATTTATTGTGTGGCTCTAAACCACATTTTTATTGTAAGTTCAGAACACCGTCGGGTTACAATCTTCTTACTATTAATCACTATTAATAACTTCCCAATATTACCTCCATATAAACCATAAGGCCCAGTCTGCATATATTTGTACATATGTGTTGTGGCATATGCATACATACATATATGGTATTGCGAAAATAATGATAAGAAAAATTGATGCCACAACTGAAAATTTTGAAAATAAAAACATAGACATTTTGCAAATATTTCATTTTTACAAGGTTCAAAAATGCAATTTTTAATTTAAACCGATTTATATTGATTTGTGCAAACTTAACAAACAAATAAAATGTAGAGACCGAAATCATAAATGAAATGATTAAAACGCAATGAAATGACAAGAGTTATAAGAAATTTTATTTTGGATTTCGTTTAGTGTAGAGGCAACAACGGCCAAAATTAGTTTGAAAAACCGACGCCGGAAAATCCCCCACAGTAACGGAATTTGGACTGTCGATGTTCTAGTTTTCAGCTTGTTCAGCTGCCTGCAGCCCGTGTCCTTTGTGCCCAATAGAGCGAGCTCCTAATTGGTACTGTTTTCGCAGGAAATTTATAATTGATTGGTTCTGGCAGGCAAAGACCTAATTAGTGCGGCACTCAGGCAAAAGCACTGGGTTTTCCGTTCTCATGATTCTGGCATAGAAACAAAAGGTGAGACAATGAGCAAACGATGGCAACCACAGCTTATTGACTAATTCCACTGGATAATAATATGCGCATTCGAGATTCAGTCAATGCAATGTGGTTGCCAGGCAGGCAGGTGGTGCGGCTGCATATTATTAACAGGTTAGTGGTGGCTGGTAACTGCTGGTTACCAAACCACCACCTCCACATGCACCACATCCAGTGGTCTAGTTAGGGTTTAATGTCAGACTTTGTCCGCCAACTTGTTGCTCTGGATGCTGCCGGGCTTTTGTTTTTCTTTGGGGGCTTTTGCTTACATTTTACTGCTTTCCAATCAACGGCATTTTAATTGGCGCGTCGCCATAAGTAAAGGTCGCCGTCAATTGCGCAAAAAGGGGAAATTTACATGATTACTGGATCGAGTGCAGTACAGTCGACACTAGGTGATTGCAAATTTCAGCAAACGAACGTTTTCTCAGAAAGAAAATTTGCATTTCTCGGAAAAGCGGTAGGACGCTGCCTTTTAGAGAAGTTATAACTCTGTGAGCCATGTAATCGGTTTCAGAAAATTAAGTAAGTTCGCCGAACGAAAGTAAATAATTTAAAAAGGGCTTTTAAAAATCCTTATTTCGCTGGAAACGAATTAATGTTTGCTAGAAAAGGCATCGCGTAAATACACTTGAAAAACTCTGTATAGCTTATTAAACAAATGTTTGGAGTGAAAAATTTGTTAGGTTGTTAAAAAAGTTTGAATTTAATAGCACAAAGCACATTTTGAATACAAATTATTCAACCTGTTGAATTAACAAAACAGCTTTTGAGAGAACTTTTCAAATGGGAAACACACTTTCTAATTAACCAACCACCTAATCAAAAATGAATATTTAAAAACCCATGAAAATGTGGAAAAGCTGTGCAACCACAGCGTCTCAATAAGCGAGTTACCACTTTGGATAAACAAGTAAAAGTGAACTCGAGCGGCGGGGGAAATTAATTCAGCGACTGTCTGTCGATGGCTAACGATGTTGTCGAGGTCGCCCAGGCGTGTAATTAATTGAATTATCTGTAACTTAAACTGTTATAAATGCAGAAGAAAAAGTCAGCCAGATTTTGTCTCCATGCCAACGGAATGCTCGTTCTGTCTGCCCACTTTAATTCCATTCTGTCAAGGACAGTGATTGTGGAAGAGGATAAGGACATAAATGCGGGCGGAGTCCACTGACCGCATGGGCAAATGACCCCGAATCCCCCGATACCCAATCAAATACGGGACCATTTGGAAACGAAGCACTCAATTGTAATTAGTCTTATATAAATTGAAGAGAGCAGCAACGACTGCGCGAACAAGCGCAATAATGTGTAAAATCCCCAAATTGAATCGTTTGTCACGTTGCCAGTTCACATGCCTGTCCTCGATAAACGAGGATCTGGAGTGCACTTTAAAGATTAAACTTACAACGGAATTTCAGAGGAACTTTCAGCTTGCATTAAATTAATTTTTGGTTGTATATAAACTGAGCTAACGCTTCAGGGATTTTAACTACTCAGGTTTTGTTCGCAGTTATAAGCCAATTTTAATTCAGAGCCTGAAGTGTAAGCTTAAAATAGGTGGGCCCTTTCTTACGTTTTTAATTAAATTTTGTTACTGATTGTTTCTTGTTTTCAGTAATGGAATGTATTTAGGTAGTTCTTATACTACATTTTTAATTTTTTTTTACTGATGGCTTTTTTAATGTATTTAAATAGTTCCTTCTAGTTACGAAAGATTTGGATTTTCTTGTTTTTATATGTCGAAATTATATATGCTACTCCGTTCAGAAGAGCTCCAACAAGCAACACGAAATGCAAATGCATTCATATTGTCGATTTGTTTTGCAAACATCTACATGTATTTCCATTTACAATGCAACTGGATAGCTGTCTTTCCATACTTCTGTATTTTTACCCCAACCATTCCTCACGATTAAATATTTATCAACTTGACGAAACAAACTTTAAGCAAACAAGTTGCTACGTAGGAAAACGGTTAGGACAGCCATCAAGAAGCCATTCAAGAAAATTTAAAGCATCCTTGTAAAGTGGGTGTGCAAAATAAAACGGAAATCCAAAACATAATAAAGGTGGGTAGTCTTACTACTCTATTCATGGGATTGCAAGAATAATTGGCCAATTACGCATTGCAGTTGAGGAGCTTAAGTTGCAGCTGTAAACTAAAAATAATTTTGTATTAAATTTGTTTTTTTACATGTTAAGGAGAAAGGAACAAGATGCACTTGCATTTAAATTAAAGGTGTACTTGATTAATATGCAATATAAAATATAAACCTAAAATTAAACCCTTTCAATGGGTTGCAAATTTATGAATGAAATTATAATACAATGACAAAAATTCGAAGCTAAAACACAAGTCAAGATTTAAACGTAGATTTTTATTAGAGAATTAAAACTTTTAGAAGTATATCACTTCGTAATCGGATGTTTAAAAAAAAAGTCATGAGCTTAGAAGTGCAGTTTTTGACATTTGAGAAAGGCGAAATACCCATAAATACAAACCAAGGTGAAAATACAGATTTTTAGAGAATTAAACCTTAATCATTTATAAATATCCAACTATGTAATCTGATGCCTGTAAAAAATAATGGGCTTAGAAGTACAGGTTTTTGGACACTATTCCACAAAGCCATTTTTCGAAAATTTGGAAAGGGGTTAGTACATAAAAATGACGAAAAGTTGACCCAAAAATACTAACCAAAATTGAACATTTTTTTGGGGCTATTTTAGTCCTATGTCAGCTTTATAATAAGACGTCCGTTATTATAAGTAATCAATCGTTAGAAATGACATCATCTCGAAATATATGGGTATACACATATCAAGAAATAACAAAGTTATTTACGCTGTACAGGGGTAAAACAACAAAAAATATTTTCATTGCAAAAATTTGTAAAACTATAACTAGGATAATGGCATTTCTCTCATTTATAAAAACTTTTTAATTATTTTTTACCGGTCATTTTTTCATATTAGAACAGTTTCAACTCTTGTCTATAAAGTCAATGCCGAGCTCGTTCATAACGATGGCAGTGGTTCTTGCCTTCCGTTTGTGTCATTCAATTAAAGTGCTGAGAGCAGAAGCTAATATTAGTGTTGCCATAGCAAAGGCAGATTTACGCGAATAGTGAGCTAGTAAAAATCTGATGTATCTCTGGTGCGCTCAGGTTGGGGAAACACGTTTATCGAAAGTCAAACTCAGTTCACTTAATTGACTGACGAATGTTCATGATGATGCCGCTTCAGGGCCATTAAACGCAACTGTTTTGAAACAAAACACCGTCATCTGCCAGCGGGCAAACAAGTGTCTTCAGCAGAAAGAGATTCATGTGCAAAGTAAATCCCCTTGGGCGAAATCGCAGGGCAGGGTCCTTGTATAACTCCCCTTTAAGAGCCTGCATTTCGCTTCCATTTTTGTCATCTGCATTTGCAAACAGGCATTAAATTTCGATTCCATTCATTCTGGGTTTGTGTAGCATAACGTGCCATTTCTCGATTTCCATGGAGAACGTGCCCTTAATTGAATCGCAAACTAATTAGGCATTGTCGTACTGATTTAAGCAAAGCAAACTGGGCGCCACGTTTACATCAAATGATGGTTCAGAATTCAATTATTTATTTGGGCTTTAATGCGCTTACAATAGATTATTTATATCCCTTTAATGTACTACTACTCATGTACGCACTACTTATTTCACACAATTTACAAATGAAAGGACTGTCAATATTTGTTATGAATTTAGGGAGTCCTAATAATTGAATGAATTTAAACATGCTGATGCACTATTATATTATACTATTCGACTGTGTCTATTGCTAGTGCTATTTGTTTAGCATTTAAAGTGGATTTAAATTATTAAAGAACCCTTTGCAAAAAAAGTGAATGCAAATTTTAATTTATGTAATATTTTACCTGTACTAACTTATAACTTATTATTCCATTCAATTAATTTTACTGCACTGTAATGTAAATTATTTTGCTTTACAATGTGCATTGTACATATTGCTTCTGACAAAAAATGGAAAATAGAATATGATAATAAACAAGTTTCAGCTGTTTACGACACAATCACTGGAATTTTACACTTAAATGTATTGAAAAAGCAACCAGCGATTTCATGGAACTTTAAGTGTCGGTTAATGCAATTATTCAATTGGCTGGACTATCATCCCGACCAGAACTCATCCAATTTATTTGAGTTTACAGCGTAAATTGTGTCACTTGAATAGCTGCTGATCCGGGGCGTTCAGCTGGTGCTAAAGTGCCTTAGATTAGCTGCAGTTCATAATTTCAATTAAGTAACACACAGTTTTTTTGCGGTCAAACTGTGAGGTAACGAATGAATTGAGTAAAAATAATCAGCAGTCGGCGGACAGATGAGTCAGACGATGAGGGACCGAAACAAGAGCAAGGCGAAAGAGCCAACCAAGTGGCTCAGCATGCAAAGTAGCCATCGGCAAAACACGGCTCACAAAATATTATACGAAAATAAAAATTGGTAAGCTGCAAAAGAGCGAAACCGCTCGAGAGAATCCAAGAGTGAGAGTGGTGGCCAAACGAAAGTGAAAGCCCATAAACAAACGCTCGATTGAAAGCCGCGACTTCGATTGATATGCCGAACTTGAGCGAGCGTTGAACGCAGGTGACAGTCAGCGGAAAATTACACTCGAATAAATAAGTGAGAAAAGAGGTGTTTTTAGCTAAAAAATGCTTATTCCTTAAATACAAAGTTTCTCTTAGTTGAATTTTATCTGTAAATATTAAAGTTGCCCTTGACTGGCAATGCAGAAATTAGGTTAATGAAATAGGGATCAATGTATCTTTTATGAAAATTGTATTGTTTTTTTATTTATTCATAGCTTCATGAATATTGATAAGCATTGGCATCTTATTTCCATAAAATTCGCAATCCTCAAATTAGGGTATTGAAAAGGAGAACAAAAATGATTAAATTATTTAATGTCAACACAACAATACATTTATGGAAATTTTATTGATGTTTCTTTTTAATAACAACATGAATATTTATTATCAGTGAATAATTTAGTTTGATACCATAGTCTTTGATTGATTTATTTTTTTTAACTTTAACAAAGTTAATGTTTATTAAAATTGAAATGGAAATCTTTAAGTTCATTTTTAATTAAAATTGATTTTTTAAAATAGCGTACATTAACAAACATTTGATACACCAAAATACATTTTTTATTTTCAATTTTATTGATTTCCCGTTCGATTTTTACAATCTTGGCTAATGATTTTTTTAATTTTCGCTGTTGTTAAATACTTTTTTTCTCTGCAACATGTTGTGCGGAAGAGAGTGTAAACGGGCGAGATGAAGACGCAGAAATGTTATCAGTTACGGATTGGTTAGCGATTGGCAGACAGAGTGACTGCCTCCGAGCCAGAGACAGACGTAAATAATTACTCAACCACCATCGATGATCGATTCCCGCGCCCAAATTAGCATGCGCAACTGGACAAACCGCGTTGGCGCTTCGTAATCCCGATCTCCAGCCAAATCCCCCCTCAATTCGCCTAAACAAACGTGCGTGGCTTGCAGTTGGCCATTTATGACAGCGTTTTTTTAGCCACCTTTTATTTGTTTGGCTCTAAAAGTAAATACGGGAGGTAATCAGGCGGGCGCAGGCGCAGCCAACTGTGGCCAAAACGAAAATTTCTTTTTGCTTTTCTTAGCCGGGCTTCGTTTTTTTCTATCTTTTGAATTGTTACCATTTCTGCCTTAAACGTGAGTCGCATGGCCAAAACTGGACACGCTCGAATGTGGCCCACAAACCGAACAAAAATTTGTTTGCCACTCGAATATCTGTGTTAGTATGCAAGCCGGTTGGGCATTACGTCTTATCACCGATTGAATAAGCACATGTGCATACCTGGGATGCTTAGAAAGTGTGGCCAAAAAATATGGTAAAATAGATCATGTTTGGGTATTGATTATGACATATCCTAGTAGAATTTCTTATACAGAAAATGTTACTGGATCTCTTAAATTTTTTCATATTTTTATTGCATGTGGTAATTGCAAATAACTTTTATAGATAGTGACCAACACCTTTAATACAAAGTTTATTAGATTAGAACATATTTTTAAAATATTTTATAACATATTGACTATTTAATGGGTGAATATCACTTAAAAAATAAAACAGACCCATTTATTTTGAATGCTGCGACTTTGTTGACGTACCAGGTTGTATGTAACCCATACTGACCATGGTCTACTGGAAATTTGGATAACACTCCATCTTCTTCCGGACTCCAGTTCCACAGTCGCATCTCTGTGCCAGCCTTTTAGGAAATGGACAGAATTCATTTAATATTCTATGATATTGTCATCGCTAGGCTTACCAAGTATGGACAAGTGTGATTGACATTCGTAAATGATTCAAAAAAGGAATATATTAAATTTGGTATAAAAAACTTCCTTCGGTTTTTAAAAAATTGGCAAATATCCATTTGCATATCGTACAAAAAAGGATGCCAACCGCCAATTTCGCGTTTAACGATCTTAAAATGGATTTCAAACTAGGGGAAATATTACATTTAATTACTATTAGTTAGTAAGGGTCGGTTTTACAAATTACCTCTGATATAGTCTTATTTAGAACCGCTACAATGTTCATCATGTTGTGCTTTCGATCGATTGCCTTGATCTGACACTCTCTAACATAACCAAACTCTGGAGCAAGAAGTTCGCAATTTAGTGAATTAAACTTGTAGGATCCCTTACCATTGGAAAAACTATTACTCTTCAATTTCTCAGATATTTAAAAACATACTCACATTAATATAACAAAAGTGATTTAAAACAAGGAAACACAAATAAATAACATGTGTCGTGATCATTCTATGTCTTTACACTGACACTTTGTTGCTCAGTAAACCATAATAGTTACCTAGTTGATTTATTTTTAATTATCAGTAATGGTTAATGCCATTAGGCTGATTTTATCATTATGAAAAGAGATGAATATTTCTGCGTTGATAAGTAAATATTAATTGCTTTTTAATTTTTTTTTCAATAAAGTAATAAAACAATATAACGTTTTTTAAATCCGATTGATTCCTTACTCGTTATAAAAATATTTTTAAAACATTATAAAAAAAAAAAATGTTAAATTGTTTTTACACAGTTGCTTTCCAAATTCCAAATAAGTTTGGTTTACTCTTTATTCCTTTGTTTCCAATAAAATTAAAGATATGATATTAAAACAAGTGATTTTGATTTCGGTTTTAAGTTTATGGTATTTTTATAAACGCTTCTTTGTTAATCATATTTGTGGTTTCGATCGCTTAAATCAATAAATTATGTTTTCGTCACCAACAGTGTGTACATAAATATTAATGTGGGTGAAGTGTCATTCATTAGTGTCAGTTCATTATAAAAACATTTTGTCCATTAACGAATGCAGCCATTCAACTGTTAACGGTTCGCATCACAATGCATTTGGGTTGCATTAATGCCCCACAGATATTGACACCGCCATAACTCCTTTTCCCCCTCCATTTAAATCCACTCCCCTCTGATGACAGCAAAAGCATCGAGCTGCCCGTCCAAATGGTTTTGTGCGTCATCATCTTTCACCTGCCAAACGTTTCGCAGATGATTTGTAATTTGTGCGGTTTTTCAAATGCTTTTTCAATGCACTCGACCGCACAACTTAGGGGCTTTGGGGGGTTAATACTCCCAGCTGGGCACGATCAATGTGAAGATCGTACATTATGTTAGTTATTTTTTTCGAGGGTCGTTGTCACGATTATTGCCGGCTTTGAAGATTTATATCTTTGATTTTTAATGGTTACTTTTCCTATCTAAACATTGTAGGGCGTTCCCTTTCGTAGATGATAAGCACATCAAACTCAATGCACGTGACGAATAGTCTAATGAGTCTTGAAACTTTAACAAACTCTTTTGGTAAAAGTGTTTCATTTTAGTTTTTTGAAAGACTTAAGTCCAAAATCACTTGATAACCACAATTATACTTCTTAACTCGTAAATTCTAAAATTCTTAATTTTGTAAATCTCTTTAAAGTACAACGCTCAATTTTCATAGCTATTAATATTATTTAAGTTAGGTTCATCAAATTGCAAGCTCAATTATTATTTTTAGTAAACAATGATTTTTTAAAAAAAAAGCTAACGAAACAATGACAAACAGATATTGTCACGTTGCCGACTGATCCCCAGTCATTGGAGCTTCGATGACTTTGATGGTTGCAAGATAAATCCCGAGTTTAAGCCAAACCCCGCGGCACTTCAGCGAACCACACCACTGTCTGCTCAGCTCATTTCAATGCCAAACTCTTTTGTCGGATCGCGATTGCCACAACTATTGTTGTTCTTGGATAAATAGGAATGTTTTTTTTTTTTTCGGGTTCGTGCAGGTGTCTAACTTTGCCATTTACCGGCAGTTACAGCCCACACTTATGCAGTGAGAACTCCTAGCGAATCACTTCCCACGACGGGGGACATATGCTGCTCCATTAATTAAGGCAGCTAAGCTGTCTGCCAATTCATTTCTAGAGTGGAAATTAGCTTTATCATTATAATTTCAATTGCCTGCGCCGTCGGTGTTGTTCACTGCCTTTCACTCCGTCAGACTGGCTTTTCTTTCATATATGATAGACACTCTTTGATGACAGCAAATATACTTTCGTTTTATGCCCCGCTCCCCGGAGACTTCTTGAGCAGCAAGAACCTTTTAAGACCGCTTTCCGGACAGGCGGCTTTCAGCATACACAAATGTACATATTTGATGAGCATATTTTTAGTCGCACTCGAGCGCATCTCCGTGATGTCGGCGACAATTTATGCTGATGAGTGTCAAGTGCTTTGTCTGTCTGTCAGCGGATTATCTGCGTATAAAGACCGCCATACATATTCAACTAAGACGTCTAATTTATTCCTAATAATTGGCACAGATTGCACAATGCGACCGCCGAGCACAATAATAACGAAACAATGGCAGTGCCGAAACAGCGGGGCTAAATAAAACCCAAAATAAAATAACCAGACCCACAAATCATTGACATTTCGATGTGCCAATCGTTCGACATTTTGGCGGGCAATTTAAAATTAATTTCCCTGCAATTTGCGCAGTCCAATTACCGTCGTGGAACTGCCTTTTTGTGTGGCCTTTGTCTGACTACATGTCGTCATTTAATAGTTAACAACGAAATTTCGCTTTCGTTTAAGCTCCGCTGAGTGATTTCTTGATATCTTCGTCTCAGTTCGCTCTCCCTTTCCTTTCCTTGCCTTTACTTTCCGGCTCTATCGCGTTCGGCCTCATCATCCATCCATCTTTCGTTTTATAGGTCGTCCATGGCGTGCACATCCAACTGGCTGATAGCGAAGATGACTCCGCCGGAGAGGCAGCCAGGCATAGCGTGCGCCGGCGCAGCGTTGCCGCCGACCAGCCGCTGCGAATTCTGCTCGTCTACGACGACTCCGTCTACAGGTGAGCGCCAGGTACACTCTGGAAAACTGTAAACTTAGATCTTAATGTCTTACAAATTAATTGTTTAAGTGTCTAAGTGTCTAGTTTCAGCTAGATTCTGAATTGAAAGCTAATCATTATCTCAGAACTCTTAACATATGTTTAAATTGTGAAACAATATTTGCTCTTTGTTAAATTTACTTTTTTTTAAAATCACAAAGTTTTGTTTTCGAAAAATACTCATATCTTAGCAACAAAATGTGGAAATCTGCTTAAATAGTTATAAATTGTTATGATTTCCCAATAAATTAAGGATGTAAATTTAATTTGTTTTTATATACTTATACTTGCTTTTAAAAATGTATATGGTAATCGCTCATCCGCAGTGTTGCCTATTTATAAGTACATACACTTACATATTTCAAGCTTTTGGTGTAGACATGATTTGGAACACTTATAATAAAGTAATATATTTACACAAGCAATGTGACAGCACTAAGACAGAATTTATAAATTTAAAATGTGCAAACAAAAAGTACCTATAACGTGAATTTTTAACTGAGTCATTGAAAACTCCAAAATATAGTTGAAGTCCGAAAAAATTGAGTTTTTCCAAGTGTAAATCTGTGCTCCAGCTCTGAAAATTGGCTTTAATTGCACTTTAATGGCAGCCAGCCAAGCAGACAGAAAAACAGTTTACAATTTGACTTGGCCGAATGTCAAGTTAACATAAAGCCGCGCAAAAGCGAGTAAACAACTCACTCTTCCGACCGTTTTGCTTTGGCCATGCACCGTTACGGCCGCTCTGGGTTGGGTAACAATATACATATTGTACTTCAGGCCCAAATCGGTTGGCCATGTGTGCGCAATTTGCCCAAATCAACGCAGTGGGCCGAGGTGTCTCCTGAGGTTGGCCAGCGATTGCTCCATCCACATGGTCAAATGGCCACTGGAACTGGCCAGATCGGCTGACAGACAGTTGGACCGGATCGATCCGCCCGATCGATTGGCGAGCAATGGCAGCGCACAAGGTCAGCAGGAAAGCGGAGAGTTGACTCGACTTGGCTTTAATTTTGGGTTTCGGTTTCGATTCAATGAATTATTCAGTCGTGAATAAGTGACTCAAACAGGTGCTAACAGGTACACAATTACCTGGTTTGAGTATCAGGCAGTTGACCTTCGTGTAAAAGTGCTTTCGTCGGGGAATTCGCTGTTAGTAATCGATTTTAAGCTATTGCGAATTTAAGGTATTTAGTATAATTGATTTGAAGCTTAATACAAATGTATTTAATACATCAGTTTATTATAACTAATCGCATTATTGTGTCTTTATTTTAAATCAGAAATTAAGGAAATTAAGTCAACTTTTCTAAGTTAACACAACACAGAATTTGTAAGCTCAAAATACAATCAAATTTCTCAGTCATTTTCAGGTATTAAATAAGTGTCCCCACAGAAACCAAATTCTGTAAATCGACTTATGTACATAACAAGCTTTATTAGCGACACCAAATACACAACACTTAACCCTTTTTATTAAAGCTTTCCTTTCGTGTTTATCAACAAAACAAAATTGGCTTCTCAGATTTCTCGGAAACACCTTCATCCAAACAAAATTGCCTTAGCGACAACCAAATCTTTGGATGTAGTACCAACCTCCCTTTTATTAAGAGATTCCAATGAAAACATTCCACCCTTTTCTTTTTGCCAGAAATTGTAATAAACAAAACTATTTTCTTGTTGTTTCATGCTTACCGCCTGCCAGGTTGGAAGAGGAGAAATTTAATTTGATAAATGTGAGTTGACATTTCTGATTTTCTTGTTCACCAAGCTAAAGGTTTCTCTTTAACCCTCACCAGGACACCGTGCTCCCGGAGGCCGTACAGTTCTGGGAACAGGCACTGATGGTGCGAGAAACCAAAGGCGTCATTCGCCTCAATAGGTAAGTTTGCTCTTAAAGAAAACCGCAAATTTTCTAAAATATTTATCATTGGCATTTTCAGGAAATGCGACAGCACACAGGTGTACGTAAAGAATGGGCACACCCACTGCATCGACCACTGCAAGGCGACGACCATGTGCGGCGAGGTCCAGGTGCCCAATGAGCACTTGGATGTAAGTATCCTTTCCAAAGTTTTCCACGAACATTGTTAAACTTCACCCTAAGCTAAATTGTTATGAAAATTATAGCCACAACAACTTGGTTTGATAGGGTGTGTTTTAAAGGAAAACCTTGAGTGAAATAAATGCACCTACACGAATTTTACTTATTCGTAAAATTCAAAACTGGTTTTAGGCAATACATGAGCAATTGCAGCTTTGTTCACCGGGTCTTAAATAATTGCCAGCTTACAATGATATACAAATTTGAATATACTTATAACGTATCTACTCGGCATTTCTTTTCGATTTTAAACAATATAACTTTAAAAACTTTTTACTCGGGTCATTTTGTCACCAAGAATGTCACCAAGAATGGATCACAGTTTTATACTATAAATCATTGATTTTATACAAATTTACCTCAATTTTTCACAGGTCTGCCGCGTCTGCAATGCCACTGGCCAGAACTGTCGAGTCGATAGTAATACTCAGCCAGGAGATGGAATCGAGAACGCGGACTTTGTGTTCTACGTGTCCGCTAGACAAACCCAGCGTTGTTTCAAGGGTCTGACGGTGGCCTATGCGGCTCATTGTCAGCAGGAGGCGGCTCTGGACCGTCCGATCGCCGGACATGCCAACCTCTGTCCGGAGAGCATTAGCACCAAGCCGCAGGAGCTGCAGACGCTGATCTCCACCGTAAAGCACGAGATCCTGCATGCACTGGGCTTCTCCGTAAGCCTGTACGCATTCTTCAGGGACGACGAAGGAAAACCCCGGACGCCGCGAAAGTCGGATACTGGGAAGCCGTTCCTGAATGAAAAGTATGCAATCATTTATATTGAGTTTTAGTTTACTCCACAAAGCCCCTCTCAGATTGCAGATCCATCAGTGGAGCAACGAGACCATCCGCAAGGTGCTGCGAGAGAACTGGTCTGTGCGTGGTGGCCATGTCAAAAAGGTTTTGGACATGATGGTCACTCCGCGCGTAACTGCGGAGGTCCGCGCCCACTTCAACTGCAATAAGCTGGAGGGCGCCGAGCTGGAGGATCAGGGCGGCGAGGGCACCGCCCTGACCCACTGGGAAAAACGCATCCTCGAGAACGAAGCCATGACTGGCACGCACACACAGTCGCCAGTCTTCTCGCGCATCACACTTGCCCTGATGGAGGATTCCGGCTGGTATCGGGCCAACTACTCCATGGCCACGCCTCTCACTTGGGGAAAGGGGCTGGGATGTGCGTTTGCCATGCGCAGCTGCAAAGATTGGATTCAGTTAAACCATGCCAGGTAACACATTTTGTTCTTCAGGCTCACACATGATATTGCTTTAAAATTCACGTGTGGAAATTATTTAAAATATATTTTTTAGCAATATGTTAGCTTGTTAGTTGCTTATCATTTATTCGATTTTTAAAGGGGCCGCTCCATACATCCATTCTGCTCGAAGGTCAAGCAGGATCCACTTCAAACCGAGTGCACGGACGATCGCAACTCGGTGGCGTTGTGCAATCTCATCCGCCACGATTTCGAGCTGCCCAAGAGCTATCAAAACTTCGACAGCCTTAACCATGTCAAGGATGGGGAAGAAGGATTCTACGGTGGATCCGTGTCACTGGCGGACCACTGTCCCTACATTCAGGAGTTTACTTGGCGCAGCAAGAATGTGATAGTGCGAGGATCCCACTGTCGCTTCACGGAGAACAATCCAAGTAAAATAAAATACCCAAACCTGATTGATGCACTCTCTAACTCTCTGTTTTTGATCTCTCCTTCCAGAGCCTGAGAAGAACTTTGCATTGGAAAGCTATGGCGAGGGAGCCAAGTGCTTCGACCACAGCGAGTCCATGTGGGAGGAGCGATCCTGCCATCAGACGCGTGAGTGGCAGCACTGGGGCAGTGGGTGCTACAAGTACGACTGCTTCGATGGGCGGCTACACATCCTGGTGGGAAACTACAGCTACAAGTGCTCCTTTCCCGGACAGAAGCTTTCCATTCGAATCGAGGCTAACGGATGGCTGCACAAGGGGGCGATCATGTGTCCGTCGTGCCACGAACTGTGCGGATCCCAGTTCGCCGCCCAGGGCAAGCAGTGTCGTCCAGGCGAAGAAGCCGACCCGCTCAACAAGTACCCACGCGACAACCTCGCCTGTGGAGCGGCCAGCGAGGTCTCACGTTCCGTGGCCATAATCACCGCTGCTCTCCTGCATTTCGTCCTGCGGTGGGGATTAAGTTAAGCTTGCCAGGATGCAGGGTGCAGTTTTACTTGCTTTATATGTATTTAGTGAAATTTGTACATTTTAGCTGTATGATATAAGCTCAAATTATCTAAAAGTAGGCCGATTGTATGTAAGTGTAATACTCCAAACACTTGAGTGGGTCAATTTTGTACAAAGAAATTGAGATGCGAATGTAATGTTTGGACAATTTTGAACCATTTCACCTGACCTATAGAATGTTTTCAAGATATTTAAATGTTTTCTCCTTTATTCTCTTAATGTTTAAAAATAGTGCTCAAATATTGGATAGCTAAATCCCCAAATATTGTCCTTATATTACTTTTTATACCCTTGCAGAGGGTATTATAATTTTGGTCAAAAGTGTGCAACGCAGTGAAGGAGACATCTCCGACCCTATAAAGTATATATATTCTTGATCAGGATCACCTCCTGAGTTGATATAGCCATGTCCGTCTGTCCGTCTGTCCGTCTGTCCGTCTGTCCGTCTGTCCGTCTGTCCGTCTGTCCGTCTGTCCGTCTGTCTGTCCGTCTGTCTGTCCGTCTGTCTGTTTCTACGCGAACTAGTCTCTCAGTTTTAAAGCTATCGAATTGAAACTTTGCACACACCCTTCTTTCCTTTGCACGCAGTATATAAGTCGGAACGGCCGGGATCGGCCGACTATATCCTATAGCTGCCATATAACTGAACGATAGGAAATGCCATAACTCTGCTGTTTGTAAAGTTAGGAAGTTGGGATTTTCTATGGCTTCTTTATTTGGCCAATCAATTCGACCTACCAAATTTCATAAGGATCGGCCGACTATATCCTATAGCTCCCATATAACGATAAGAAATAACATAACTTTGGTGTTTTTAGAGTTAGGAAGTTGGGATTTTCTATGGGTTTTATATTTGGCCAATCAATCCGACCTACCAAATTTTATAGGGATCGGCCGACTATATCCTATAGCTGCCATATAACTGAACGATTGAAATTGCCATAACTTTGGTGTTTTTAAAGTTAGGAAGTTGGGATTTTTATTTCATATGAATAATTTTGGAGAATATTATTTACAGAATATTCTGCAAGGGTATATCAACTTCGGCTCCGCCCGAAGTTAGCTTTCCTTTCTTGTTGTATCTTTAGTTTTAATCTTTGCTCATTCGCGCAAATTGACCCATCCTAGCAAACATATAGATAATTAAGCGTAATTATATTTTGTCCATCAGAAAATGTGATCTTTTTTAAGTGTGTCCTCGGATTTTCTCTTCACTTCATCGTGGAGTCTCCAAAGACAGTTCTATTTTTCTTAAATACTGATCTGTACATTCCAAAGCCTATTGCTAACAATATTTGATATTCGGAAAAAAGGCATTTGGCAGTTCCACTTGCGTTGTTAAATTCTTTGTTATTTATTATGAATATGGTTTTCCAAATTCGTTGATTGCCTTGTGATTTATGTATTCGATTAGTTTCGCATAAGTTCAATATGTTTCTCTAATTCAGCTGCCTATCAAGCATTTAAGATTTGTAAACTCAACTCTCGATTTGTAATCTAGGTTTTAAGCACCTAAACATGAATTGTGAATAAACCAAGAGACCCTTGTAATCGCAAGTTTTAAAACTGTTTTTTTAAATAAATTTTATTGCAATACTTAGGAGTAATCTAGCTCCTCGACGAGTTCGTAGAGGATGGCACCATCAGTGTCCTTGGTGGATGTTTCAGGTGCACCTTCTGGCTTTTTAGGCGAAACTTTTGGCCTACTCCCTTTCGTTTTGCTTGGTTTCGCGGGAGTTTTTATGAGTTTTGACCTGGAAAGGAGTTTAATAGTTTATAACTATATGAAATATATTCCGATGGTTAAACTTACGCCTTGGTCAGTTCTTCCAGCATGGGAAGTAGAGTGGAATGAGACACCCCGCGAGATTCCTCCTCGGCCAGTTCCTTGGGATGCGACTGGCGCTTATGCGATCTACAGTTGGAGCCGTTGGTGAAGTCTCTTCCGCAAAAGTTGCACTTATACGGCCGGATGCCGGTGTGCAGAATAAGATGCGACTTCAGAGTCTTGCTTCGCTTAAATGCCGATCCACACACATCACATTTATACAGCCGTTCATCCGAGTGCACCAATTTGTGCTTGTTAAAGGTGCGACGGGTCTTAAGTTTTACGCCGCATATGGTACACTCATAGTTTTGTTCACTGTGCGTATCGGAATGAATCTGGAACAGGATTGGGTATTCAGAAAGCAAGGGATTATTGAAATTTCGGAATAATCAGATCTAAATCTGTGTATTGGGTGTTACCTTTAATCTGGCCTTGTTTTTAAAGCGTCGCTGGCACACGGGACACTCAAAGGGACACTCTTCGGTGTGTACCAGTTTGTGATCCTTTAACCCAGTGATGTAGTTGAAGCTCTTTCCGCAGAGGTCGCAGACATAGGGCTTGATCTGCTTGTGGACTCCATCGATGTGTCGCTTGAGTGTTCCCGGGGTGGTAAAAACTTTTTCGCAGTGCGGACAGGAGTTATCCGGCTTTACTTTGGCGGGCAAATGGGAGCGATAGTGGGCGTGCAGTTGGGAAACCGAGGAGAAAGAGAGTCCACACTGGTTGCAATCCAACTGGGGTAGGTCCTTCGGCACAGTGTTGTGTACCTCTTCCATGTGTCGCTTGTAGGCCTTGGGTTTCTTATAAGGTTTATTACAAATGCTGCATTTGTAGATGGCTGGTTCCTCGGGAATTTCAACCTCATCCTCTATAAGAAGCTCTGGAGAGAGATCTTCATCGGACTCCATGGAAATTTTAAAGGGGCCGCTCCATACATCCATTCTGCTCGAAGGTCAAGCAGGATCCACTTCAAACCGAGTGCACGGACGATCGCAACTCGGTGGCGTTGTGCAATCTCATCCGCCACGATTTCGAGCTGCCCAAGAGCTATCAAAACTTCGACAGCCTTAACCATGTCAAGGATGGGGAAGAAGGATTCTACGGTGGATCCGTGTCACTGGCGGACCACTGTCCCTACATTCAGGAGTTTACTTGGCGCAGCAAGAATGTGATAGTGCGAGGATCCCACTGTCGCTTCACGGAGAACAATCCAAGTAAAATAAAATACCCAAACCTGATTGATGCACTCTCTAACTCTCTGTTTTTGATCTCTCCTTCCAGAGCCTGAGAAGAACTTTGCATTGGAAAGCTATGGCGAGGGAGCCAAGTGCTTCGACCACAGCGAGTCCATGTGGGAGGAGCGATCCTGCCATCAGACGCGTGAGTGGCAGCACTGGGGCAGTGGGTGCTACAAGTACGACTGCTTCGATGGGCGGCTACACATCCTGGTGGGAAACTACAGCTACAAGTGCTCCTTTCCCGGACAGAAGCTTTCCATTCGAATCGAGGCTAACGGATGGCTGCACAAGGGGGCGATCATGTGTCCGTCGTGCCACGAACTGTGCGGATCCCAGTTCGCCGCCCAGGGCAAGCAGTGTCGTCCAGGCGAAGAAGCCGACCCGCTCAACAAGTACCCACGCGACAACCTCGCCTGTGGAGCGGCCAGCGAGGTCTCACGTTCCGTGGCCATAATCACCGCTGCTCTCCTGCATTTCGTCCTGCGGTGGGGATTAAGTTAAGCTTGCCAGGATGCAGGGTGCAGTTTTACTTGCTTTATATGTATTTAGTGAAATTTGTACATTTTAGCTGTATGATATAAGCTCAAATTATCTAAAAGTAGGCCGATTGTATGTAAGTGTAATACTCCAAACACTTGAGTGGGTCAATTTTGTACAAAGAAATTGAGATGCGAATGTAATGTTTGGACAATTTTGAACTATTTCACCTGACCTAAAGAATGTTTTCAAAATATTTAAATGTTTTCTCCTTTATTCTCTTAATGTTTAAAAATAGTGCTTAAATATTGGATAGCTAAATCCCCTAATATTGTCCTTATATTACTTTTTGTATCTTTAGTTTTAATCTTTGCTCATTCGCGCAAATTGACCCATCCTAGCAAACATATAGATATTTAAGCGTAATTATATTTTGTCCATCAGAAAATGTGATCTTTTTTAAGTGTGTCCTCGGATTTTCTCTTCACTTAATCGTGGAGTCTCCGAAGACAGTTCTATTTTTCTTAAATACTGATCTGTACATTCCAAAGCCTATTGCTAACAATATTTGATATTCGGAAAAGAGGCATTTGGCAGTTCCACTTGCGTTGTTAAATTCTTTGTTATTTATTATGAATATGGTTTTCAAAATTCGTTGATTGCCTTGTGATTTATGTATTCGATTAGTTTCGCATAAGTTCAATATGTTTCTCTAATTCAGCTGCCTATCAAGCATTTAAGATTTGTAAACTCAACTCTCGATTTGTAATCTAGGTTTTAAGCACCTAAACATGAATTGTGAATAAACCAAGAGACCCTTGTAATCGCAAGTTTTAAAACTGTTTTTTTAAATAAATTTTATTGCAATACTTAGGAGTAATCTAGCTCCTCGACGAGTTCGTAGAGGATGGCACCATCAGTGTCCTTGGTGGATGTTTCAGGTGCACCTTCTGGCTTTTTAGGCGAAACTTTTGGCCTACTCCCTTTCGTTTTGCTTGGTTTCGCGGGAGTTTTTATGAGTTTTGACCTGGAAAGGAGTTTAATAGTTTATAACTATATGAAATATATTCCGATGGTTAAACTTACGCCTTGGTCAGTTCTTCCAGCATGGGAAGTAGAGTGGAATGAGACACCCCGCGAGATTCCTCCTCGGCCAGTTCCTTGGGATGCGACTGGCGCTTATGCGATCTACAGTTGGAGCCGTTGGTGAAGTCTCTTCCGCAAAAGTTGCACTTATACGGCCGGATGCCGGTGTGCAGAATAAGATGCGACTTCAGAGTCTTGCTTCGCTTAAATGCCGATCCACACACATCACATTTATACAGCCGTTCATCCGAGTGCACCAATTTGTGCTTGTTAAAGGTGCGACGGGTCTTAAGTTTTACGCCGCATATGGTACACTCATAGTTTTGTTCACTGTGCGTATCGGAATGAATCTGGAACAGGATTGGGTATTCAGAAAGCAAGGGATTATTGAAATTTCGGAATAATCAGATCTAAATCTGTGTATTGGGTGTTACCTTTAATCTGGCCTTGTTTTTAAAGCGTCGCTGGCACACGGGACACTCAAAGGGACACTCTTCGGTGTGTACCAGTTTGTGATCCTTTAACCCAGTGATGTAGTTGAAGCTCTTTCCGCAGAGGTCGCAGACATAGGGCTTGATCTGCTTGTGGACTCCATCGATGTGTCGCTTGAGTGTTCCCGGGGTGGTAAAAACTTTTTCGCAGTGCGGACAGGAGTTATCCGGCTTTACTTTGGCGGGCAAATGGGAGCGATAGTGGGCGTGCAGTTGGGAAACCGAGGAGAAAGAGAGTCCACACTGGTTGCAATCCAACTGGGGTAGGTCCTTCGGCACAGTGTTGTGTACCTCTTCCATGTGTCGCTTGTAGGCCTTGGGTTTCTTATAAGGTTTATTACAAATGCTGCATTTGTAGATGGCTGGTTCCTCGGGAATTTCAACCTCATCCTCTATAAGAAGCTCTGGAGAGAGATCTTCATCGGACTCCATGGATCCATCGATGTCCTCTGTTTTTACGGGTTCTGCTTGTGATTTGTGCGAAATAACTTCGTAGGTTTCGATGTGGAAGGGTTCAACTTGGGTTTCTTCTATTATATGCGACGCCTGGGGATCCACCTCGGACTCCATGGATTCGTCGATGTTTTTTGTGGGTTCTGCTTGTCGTTTATGGGAAATAACTTCGTAAGTTTCAATGTGGAAGTCTTCAACTTGGCTTTCTTCTATTATCTCCGACTCCTCGATGTAGTCTTCATCAGGGAGAAGTTCTTCCTCCACTAAGCAATCAGAAGTTTCGTGGAGTTCGACCTCCTCCTCCACAGTTTCAACCTCTTCCTCAGCCAAGTGCTCTCCGCCCTCCATGATTCCCTCTTCCACTCCAGTGATCTGCAGGTCTGGTCCAGCGATTTGTACCTCCTCATCAACCAATTCCTGCGTCTGATCAAAATGCTGTTCCACTTCTAAGCTGGGTCTCAATAGAATTTCATCGGTTGGTTCCCTAGGGATGTCGTGATCCAAATCAACAAATTCTTCCTGCTTAGTAAGAGGCGGCAGTTCTACTGCCCTAGACATCATATGTTTCCATTCATCGGTAACCAAGCCACAATCCGCTCGTATTTTTTCAAAATCAACCAAAATATCCGGCTTTATGGTATGCAATCTATTAAAAAGGGTTTGTACTTTGCGTACCCTTTCCGAGAATTCTATGAGGCAATCCATCAAAATGAAACATTCGTCGCACAGATAATTGCTGTGCTCGTCCTCCCTTTTGATCTGGAAAGCAGAACTTACTTAAGTGCTATGGAAAGGATAAATAAATAAATAATAATTACATCCACCCAAAAGTATTTGCCAATAGTCATTGCCAGCATGCTCGTCCAGGAGTTCTGACTGTCCTCCCTGGAGAACACATTCCGGTTCATCGGATGATCCTTGGCGCACAGACGACACCAGCGATGCCAAGTCCTTGGATTTCCATTACCCGCTTCTGTTCCGGCAAGAACACTCGACATTTTCAAATTTAAAAACACTTTTGTTTTGTTTTGATAGTCAGCCCTGTCTTTGCCCAATTACAAGGGCTGGCGACAGCACAAGCAACCAGGGCTGCGGTTGGTGAATGGTTCCAGTTCAGGACTCGCTGGTTCCGTAACGGAATTTTAAGAAACGAAGCAAAGTGAAGACAAATTTGTGTGTTTCTATTTATTATTCTTATATTTATGATATATTATTCCAAAGTTATTAGTGTGTTTTAAAAACTTCATATTCTTCTTAAAGAATTACTTAACTGGAATGACTAAAATGAAAACTAAACTTTATACATTTTCTTAAAGAAGACAACCAATTATTTTAATTTATTTAAGTCTTTTATTCAGTTTAAGTTGCTATTTTAATATACAATATATAAAATTTAATAGATGTTTATTTAAAATTATGTAGTGTCTTAAAGATTCCACCAAGTAGGAAATGTTTTGCTGCTAGTTAAATGGTTTGCTAAGCTTTTTAAAATCTCTTAAATTACATTTTTAAGCAGCATTTCCTTTTAAGTTTTTTAAAAACCCAGAGCCTGCCCAAATACAAAATCAAAAACAGAATGTGAGCCATTTACAAAATAACTTATATTTGTAAAATTCAAAAACGTTCGTTCTACTTAGATATTAGTATTTGTGTTATTAACTGCGTTAATTAGGTCCTTCATCACTCGAGCTCGTTTAGACGTTATGAGCATTCTTAAAGTGTCCGTAACTCTGCGTTTTTTCAATGTCTGCGGAACATTCATACATATGGTATAGGTAATTTAGCTTAGCAGCTTAGGTAAATTAAATAATGCTCTAGACTTAATCTAAGTAAGTGTACGAAACAAAATACTAGGTCTCCTTCAACTTCCGTTAACGGCGTCCTCTGACTTCATCGTCGAATTGGACAGGACTTCACCGCCCACCAGAAGATCGGCACTGGATGCCACCGCTGGCAGTTGGGCTTGGGGCACTGCCACATTTACTGGGACCACTGGCACCAGCGGCACAGCCGCGGTTTCCATTCCCGGAGCGGTACTGATGGTTCGGGCCAGATTCTTCTGCTGGCGCATCAGTTTCTCCTTCTCGCGCTCCGCCTTCAACTTATCGAAATCATCACCCTCATCCACGGGCTGCGCAGCCAGAAGGTCGCTGGAGGACCTCAGGTCCATGTTCTCC
The DNA here is from genome assembly GCA_018153365.1 of Drosophila fuyamai. Taxonomy (NCBI): domain Eukaryota; kingdom Metazoa; phylum Arthropoda; class Insecta; order Diptera; family Drosophilidae; genus Drosophila; species Drosophila fuyamai. Next base: position 6,556,360 of record JAECXW010000393.1, on the reverse strand, counting down.
ACTGCAAGCACAAAAGGTGAGTGTCAGTCAAATATATTTATGTATTTATAAATCAATGGAATAATACGCAACGTGCAACGTCTAAAAAAATGGCTAGGTCTAATGCTAGGCGGGTACCAATATGAAGTTGGAGTTACGGGGTTTTAACTACCTATTTGACCAGCCCAAAATCTTTTCTGTGGTCTTACGTAGTACTATTTTAAAGAGCTAAGCGAGGGTTAGTTCTCAGCAAATGGGCATTGCTTTCAATTAACACATGCCAATTGTTTTAGGGATTAGGTAGAAACTATAAAAAATATATAAATATACTCAGGTGCGCTGGCATTAGTAGTGTTTTCATAGGTCTTAAGTTGCTCGAAAACATACGTTTTAAATTTTTTAAACGGAAATTGTTTATATAAAGAATAAATTCTTCCAATCAAAATAAAAGTATTTTGTTATAGGTATTTTTTAAATCTTAAAAATAAATATGTAAATCATGTTTAGTTAGTATAAATAATATTTGTAAAGATAAAACGTAGGCTTGAATCATCAATTTGAAATACAAGTAGCAACAAAAATAATAAACAAATATTATAGAACAAATGTTTATACTGGAAACTTTTTAATTTTGAACCAAATGGATTGGGAAAATGGGAGCACACCTGTTACAAAAATAAAATTAACAAAATAACATTGAAACGGGGAAAACCAGCAACGATTACGTAGAAGAGCAAGCTAAATAATTCGAACAAGTTAAAATGGCCAATGGATGTGAACTTTACCGGGCGTGACGAACCACCTGAAAACCTGCGGTGCATCGGGCCTCTCTTTAAAAATTCCCGAATTTGTTGAAAATGAAGATACACAAATGTTAAAAATGAGTTTAAGAAGCGGTTGGGCAGTCTAACACCTCCGCTAACCGGATGGCCAGTAATCTGTGACTTACCCGTCTCCCGGCTGGCCGCCTTTTGGGGATCGTACAGGGACTTGGAGCTCTCACCCACCGGAGAACTGGGTGCAGTGGCTGCATTGGACAGGAGCAGTGGACTGCCTCCAGCGGGCGCCGAAGTACTGAGCAGGGCATCCACTCCGCCCGGCGGAAAGAGACTGGACTCGTACTGGGACTGGGCGCGATTGTAGGAGGGCGGACGTGCTGGTATGTCCACCGGATCCGATTGGGCGGGTGGTGGCTGGAGCGGCACCGAATTCACTGCTCCCGACGGCGAGGCAAAGATGTCCATAACATTGGGCCGCGGTTCATTGGCCCGCATGGATGTGATGGTGGCCTGCTCATCCACCTCCTCGATGACTTGCTGCGTGATTCTCAGACTTCCAGCTGGTTTTCCCGCTGACGTAGCCGGTCCCACAATTCCGCCCGAGAGACTCGCCGAACTGGCGCTGGCTGGGAACTTGTAGGGCTGGTCCTGACTGGGCGTGGCCGATCCCGGCCTGCTGTCATCGCGACTCAGGAAGCGCTTGAGGGCCGAGGCCACCGTGTTCACCCGAGACAAAGTGCCCGAAACGCTCACAAGCGAAGGCGAGGAACCCAGGCGCATTTTGCCATTGCCAGCTGAGAAGTGAATCCCACTGGCATCATCAGCCTGGGTTGAAGAAATAAATTATATATTAGATTTATATATCCACTTATTGTATGATAGAGTGTTTTTTAGTTCCGCTGTGCCCGGATTACTTTGTACCATTGAGTGCTCTTTTTTGTCAGTGCAGCAGAAAGCATTTGAAAATCGTGCAGTGCGAGGTGCTGTTAGAAGGCTTTAGGCTGTAGACAGATCTTTAGACAATTAGAATCAAAAGTTAGTATTCACATTCGTAAAGCATATAGAGACACAAACACCATTCTTAAATTATGGTTAGGCGGGAGACAGGCACAGTATAAATACTCCAAATAAATTATAAACAAATGATTGGAAAGTATTAAAACCTAAATAATAAAAATATAAATAGTTGAACCAGAATACATTGTTCATATGTTAATATAATATAATGTTTAGGTGATTTAAAATAATATAAAATAAAATTTGACAAATTATAAAATAAAAACAATAGATTGTTATGTGCCTGAAGTATAGATTTTTAGATTACCAATAAATAGATAGGTTATTAGTAAGGCTTATCAAGAAACAATTTCAACAATTATTTGAGTTTTTACTGTGCCCGCTCCATATAGTTATACACACGCTGTACATCTAGATTAGGTTTATATATATACCAAGCACCGCTGTGATTCAGAATGCCAATGAGCGATCTGTGATCCCACAATTAAAAGATTTCTTCGTGTAGAACAAGAAAAAGAGGTTAGAAACTTTTGATTTTGATTTGGATTTAGTTTGGACTTGGATCAGATCGCAAGACGATAGATGATGAATTTGGTTAGCCAATTGATAGGCAGGTGCCAATGCTTCGTAACGCTAGGGAATGCGGCCAACGTTCTGATTCTAACCTCCTCATCTGGCGAGCCCTTGGGAAAGTCATAAGTAACGGACTGGACGCCGGATTCTGGAACAGGAGCAGGAACAGGATTCTGAGCCTGACCCGCACCCGAACCCGGGACCGTGAGCTTCGAATCCGCGACGGCGGGGTCACCACTAGTGTTACCAACCATTTCATCGATGCGCACGGACGACATGGTCGAGGGCATGGCCGCATTCTTGGGCACCTCGATCTTGGCAGTGGACGGTTCCGGGTGATTCTCCCGGAATCTCTCGGCAGCTATTGTGTAGGGCAGCTCGTTGGGGAACACCTCGTCCCAGTACTGATCCTTCAGCAGCTCCGGATGGTCATGATGCATCTCGTCGACGATCAGATAGGAAACCTGCAGATTCCGGTCCACCATCCAGTTGACCTGTTTAATATATTCCATTGTATTCCGTGAAAACCTAATATATCATCTTATTAACCTCAAAATCATCATCGTCCTCGCCAAAAGGATTGATCAGAGACTCGGCCACCTTGAGCCATCCCATGTAGAAGAAGAACTGCAGCGTTGTGAAGACAGGAAAGTACAGGTCCACCTTGTTTTGGTAAGTGGTATTGCCCACCATCTTTCCATCTGTCCACTGCTGACCCATGCAGCAGGTAAGGAAGTACGAGTAGACCGCGAGGGTCACCACTTGTGTGTAAACCAGGGGTACACTGATCGTATCGTAGCTGATGAGGAGACCACACTGACCCCGGAATTTGTTCAGTTCGTCGATGATGGTCTTCACCGCAAAGTCATCACGAATGCGTCCCTCCTTTCTCGCCCTGGTAATAATACTAGCCGCCCAAACTATTGGCAGCCAGTGTTTCGAGGGTCTGGGAAAGGCTTTGTTCATCGTCTCGATGATGGCCTTTTCATTATCATTGAGAAGACCCGCTTCCACCAGATTACTGAGACCCGGAAAACGCTTCTTCACCCTCGGCGAAACATTCGCCAGGACCATGGTCAAACAAAGGCACACATAACGCATAATCGTGCGCCTCATCATTCGTCCCCGTTCGTCCTGTCCATGAACATTGGAGCTGACAAATACGGCAATGGGATCTGGCCAGGGAATGGAGGTGTACTGGTTCCACCAACGCGTCATCACAATCGATACATAGAAACCCAGCACAAAGGACAGGGGTATGAGTTCTCTATAACTATCACAATACTGAACAATGGCCTCAAAGGTTCTGAAAATATACAATATTAGTCGGGTAAATAAAAAACAGTTTAATTTCAGCTGTATGTAAATTTGTTAAATCAATTGATCTCATTAACACATTTTATTAAATTTGTTTTTATAAAGTACTAATTCGACAACTCAATTTTTGCAGATATTTTTTTAAGTAATTAGGCATTTTGGGTCAAACTTTTTACTTCTTAAAAATTGTATGTAGAAATTCTTTATTTAATGTAGCAATTTTGCTTTATCTGTTGTTTGCCCTTTTAAGGAAAGTAAACATGTATGTAATTATAAAAAAATGGGAAAATTTGGATAAGATAAAATGTGAATTTAATATATAGTCGACTGGTTTTTTTGGAATTGTTTATAATATAGTAAAAAATAGAGCTTTACATAAAAACAAAGGAAATATCTTTTGATCACCAATTCAATTCATACAATACTCACTCTTTTTGTGTAGGGTTGAGGCCGAAACGATACACCATATTGATTGCATAGTAAATGGTCAAAAAGGCCAGAAGATCCAACCAGACCAGCTTGTAAATACTTCCGCGCCATCTGAAAGCAATTAACAGGAATATTAAACTTGAAAATGGGCAGTTATTATACACTCGATTTCTTCGACATCAGCCTATATAAATAGACTTTACACGTCAAACTAATCAGCATACACTGAATACTGGCTCTTATCAGGCAATAATAATTTCTGCTTTAGCTTCGTTCCAGAATCCCCACTCGACTTTCGAATTTCCCTTGATTATGTTCGCCTTTATTAATAAGCGGCCAAGTATCTGAGGATGAAACGTCACGCTGAATTTAGCCCCCAGATATGGGACGATAATTTTGGCCACTTGTTGTTGACACGAAACGTCATAAAATATATTTGAAGCCCTCGAAATATAAACATTGTGTGTAGAAATGTGCGCCTGCCGTGACATGACGTCCAGACGATATTTATAAAGCTTATCAGCCGAATAATGCGTGATATAATGAACAATCAAACGATATCTTATGACCAAGAAAAGGTGATACTTGTGTCAAAACAAAAACAATATTTTATGGTTGATTTTAGGAAATTTTGAATGAGCCTGTTTAGGGGGCACAACTAGTGACTCAGGATGGGAGATTCCCTTTGACCATAAAGAACTTATATCAGGCACTATTAACCGATATCAGCAGCAGCTAAATGAGATCATCACCCTTAGGTTAATATCAGCAACAAATAAATAGGAAAATGCGTAGGGGAAAACTCAACCCCCGCATGGCTGCACGTTATTAAATTATAATTCAGACAACAAGCCATGACAGATGTCAGAGTTATGAGAACACGAGTTTAGATTACACGTTTGGTGTAGAGAGGGAGGTTGGGGAAATTCTCGTGGCAATTGCAGTTTGCCATACGAAGGAAAGTGGAAAAGTTCTGTAATTTGCATTCGCCGCAATTGTGTTTCTCGGCTGGTTATCCCATCCAATTGTCCAGAGTGTGTCAATGCTCTATAATTAGCAAACTAGCTAACAATTTCGCACTATACTTCAATATATCTCCATAGACCAATATTGTGTGAAGTATATAAGACCTTAGATACACTCACCTGAGCAGCAATTTAAGAAAACAGCCGAAGCCGCGACAAGTGGCCACTTCACCTGTGTACGTAATTGTCATTGTTCTCTTCGGTTTTTATTCCACCTCCAATTAAGTTTGTTTGTAGTGCTCTTTGATTGCTAAGATTGTTGTTTCGCCGGTCTTATCACGTCTCGCACATCGCCGTTTGTCAAAAATGAAAGTTTCACTTTTAGCCTGAAAAAAAGGAGATAGAACAAAAGTTTGTATAGAGCAAAAGGTTATGTAATAACAGCGGAAGCAGGGGCAGTTACTCATAATAGTACCAGGAATCGCTGACGGGCAACCAATATAATAATGCAATTTGAAATTCTAAAATCGATTTTTTTTTACAATTAGACATGCGACAAAAAAAAAACTGAAGGAAACCTGCTGCGCGGAAAACAATTGAAATGCATTTAACATTTAACAGAAATGCAACAGCGTCAGGCAGATTATATTAATTACACCAATTTATATAGCCGAAGCCACAAAAGCCGCGGTGCATGTTCAGATATTTGTGTATATATGTATATATATAAAAACGCTCTGAGCTGAGAACTGCTCAACTTTGCGTGTGGGCGATGTCAAAGTCAGCATTTGAGCGTTTAGGCGGTCTCCAATTGATTTCGAGAGGTGTCTCTGGGGGTCAGCCTCCAACGATTAGATACCAATTAACCAAACAAGCAAACTCAAAGTTAAACATCGATTGCCATCTAGTGACTGTTGTGTATTTCGGTGAATATAAAGGGGAAGTACATTATGTAATGGAACCAAGATGAGCTCATTGAGTAAGGTTTTTCTCATTTCTAGTATTGTTTATCTCCCTTGTACAGTGATGAATTTCCGCCATAAAAGAGAGACAAAAAATGCGAGAATTTCGGCGAACTGCTGAGCTAATGATCAGAAATCACACCACGAACTCGGCTCTGAGCTCAAATTATATTACCAAGCCCGATCCGACTATGTGCCATGTGATCCCAACCTTTCTGGTGTGTAGAACATGACATCATTTATCGGTCTGCTTACTTTTCAGGGGTTCGCTAGGTATGCTGAGCAGTTTTACATACAAATGTATAAGCGTATTTACAAAAATTAAAACTATATCCAATTTATTACATAAAACTATACAAAATATAGAAAGTATAATTAAATATTTAATATACATATTTAAAACGTGAAGTCTTCATTTTATTTCGACCATAAATCTATATGACATGGCTGTTTCTATATTAAATTAATCTTTTAATTTTTTTTTGTGTGTGTTTCTATACATTTATTTTGATTTATTTATGACATGGCTCTCAAAACTCATTAAAAACAATAGAGTGACGTAGCTCGGGGATTATAGTTGAGATTTGATTAGACAATCAAGGTTACTCATCACTTTTAAGGGTTTACTACGTTATGTGATTATTTTACTGAAATTTAAATAAGAATACCTAAGGTCTGTTGATTTATCACTCCCTTGCAATCCCTTGGACCTGAAATAGCAAACGACTAAGATCGTTTTAAATGTTGAGTAAACAAAGAAAAAAACGATAAGAACGAGACTTTCGTCTGGATATATAGGGGTACAAAAAAAAATAAGCTAAATTATCGTACATACGACTGAAGTGTGCAAGTAAACAGAAGCAGAATAAATAAAAAAAGGGGAAGCGTTAAAAATAATGGGATAGAGTGAAAATGTTTCTTCTTTTAAATTAGGTAATATGTTTTTTTTACAAAAATAAAAATAATATGTTCTGCATTAAAATAAAAAATGCAAACACTTTTAAAAAAATGTTTGTTACTATTAATTTTACCGCAGCTGTGCAAATGGATTGCAGTAAATAAATTGGATACAGCCAAAAGCAACAAAGGCGGATCATTATTTATTGTTTTTTGTTTTCAAATCTTCACATTCAGAGCTGCGGTTTGTCCCGCCTCTCTTTGTTACAGGGTAACTTGCAAGCCGGACCCTTTTTAAAAATTTATCAACCCAAAGTGGCACTCGAAGTGATATGCAATCCAGTGTCATTTTGCTGATTTTCCTTTGTCGCATACGATTGTTTATTGAGCAAACTTATCGATGCGTTGGCTTCGCGAGAACTGACCTTTTCCTTTGCTTTTATATAATGCACTTCATTTATGGAACGCAATATTTGCTAAGCAAACTTTCAAAGTCTACATTGTTGACCTATAAAGACAAATATATCGGTCATATTTACAGACTGGCCGCCATTATCTTTCCCATTAGCATAATATTGAATATTCGTTACACTGTTTCAAGCTTGGCGACAACATTCGAATCCAAATGACCGAGGTTAATGACTTTTTGCCGAACATTTGGCTGGCGACTCTCGAGAGTTGTCAGTGGGCCAGAAAGGCGCGTGGCTAAATTTAAATTATTTTCGACTGAGAGCACACTGCATTTTATTAAAATTCTTGGCATTACAGACATTTCTTATAAGAAGGAATTGAAAATTAGGTGGGCGAAAGAAGGAAGTAGTTCGTAGTTTCTGAACCCCTACGTTGTTTTAAAAGTCTTGAGAATATTAAATCATGAAATCAAGAAATAACCCCAGTTGCAAACCAATCTGCTAAGCAAAATAGTTAAAGTAATTGTCATTTTGATTTATGATTTGTTCCGCTCGACAATAGTGTTATCTGCGGTGAAGTATATTAATAGCTTTCTTTTGGTTGCCAAAGTAATTTGGGTACAGATTGCAGTTGCAAAACCAAACGGATGAGTCACCAAGAATGATACATATATCATATCCACAGTATATATGCTAGAAGGCTTTAGGGCATTGTGGATTTGAGTTGTTTTCACTATTTGACGTTGGCCAATTTCGGGACCTGCAATCGATTTTAAATTCGCTCGTCACGCGTTTGAAACTGATTTTAGTTGTTATTCCCAGCGGTGCACTGTTATTAAATCGCGCCATGGTCACTTACACTTACATTTACTCAAACATGTTGTTGTTGCTTGAATTCACGGCACGCAAGGGGCAACAGCAATAAAGTTAACAAATTCGCAGGTAGCAGTCAAGGTAGACGAAGGGCTAAAACAAACACAAACACTAACACACAACGATACTCCGGCACGTTGTTGTTTTGTTTTGGATTTTATGTTCTTATATTTTCTTCACTTGGCCTTTATGCTTCACTATTTTACGTCGTCGTTGCCGACGAACTTCTTACACAAACATTCACACACAGACACACACACACACAGAGACAACTATATAGCGGCCATTCAACAAAAATCGCGTTCTTATAATTTCCCGATTTTGGTTTTCTGCCCTTAGATTTTTTGGCCACTTCCGCGCTCAACGACCGCCAATGTGAAACTGAAACTGAGAAACTGCCACTAGCATGCGAAAATCATGCACTCAGCGTACAGCTGTGTTGAAAGCGAGTGCGAAATATTCGGAGAGGGAGCGAAAAGAGCGGAAAACTGGTTGCCGGAGAGCCCGTGGGCAGATAAGCCGAGCACAGGGCGGGAATCGGGCGAAAAGGGGGTGGCGGCATCCATGGGAATCATTAGGCAGTCTATAAATACACTTTACATTTTATTATCTAAATTTTGAAAAGCATTCTAAATTTATTTCATCCATTTGTTCACCCGTAACATTTCATTTCGCTACGAATATATGTGGGCGCCTAGCTCAACACATTTCCGTTTAAACCTCACATGTACCTGAACTTTCAAAAAGTATTGCATACTTTCAGGCTTTCGTGTTATATGAGTTGCACTTTATTTCATCAGGGACTGCCATAATAGTTTTTTAGGGATTTAACTCTATTCAGCAATATTTTATTTAGATATCATATTTAAAGGAATTAAATTTTTTAAATGCAAAATAGGGTTGTAAGTATATATCACACAGAAATCACTGCGGGATAGTTATTTATGTAAAGCCCAATCAAATGAAAAATAAAATTCTTTGTTCCTTTTTAGTTTTTATTAAATTAAATGATTACAATTTAAATTAATTACAATTCGTACGTTTCACGCATTTGCCAAATGTTTGTTTCTTAACATTTTAGACTATACTGTAGTTTTTATATTTTAAATTAATTTTGTTGGCCTGCATTTGTTTTTTTATACAAGTAGTTGAAACATTTCACTAATACACATTCGTTCGCACTTATGACAGACTAATGACTTATGTTAAGTGGTTGAATTAAAATTAGGCAAAGAGAACTTTAGTACGTTTAGTTTAGTATTTTACAGCGGCATCGTCTCTACGATAGTTTTTGGAGAAATTTGGAAAACTTGCAGGGCGAGCATATTCACTTAGTTATGTACATTTGAGACTCAAGTTCGAGATGGGAAATACTTAGGCTAGCTTACAGAATTAGTGTTCTTTATTGTCGCGTTCTTATCGATTGGGATCTGATTCTGACACGTGATCATATATTACTGGGCGGTCCCCGATGGGCGCGCTGTCCGTGTAACGTGGAATGTCTAGAGCCTGGACGCGAATGCACAATTGCATAATCGTTATCATTATCGATTGGCATCGACCTTCGAAGTACGTTGGATAAGTTTGGATTTAATACAATACATTTCAAATTGCAGAAAGTAGGGGGTAAAGGAAAGTCTTCAAGACATATTAGTTAGCAATTCTTTCAAATTGGCGGTTAGTTATCCGATTGTCTTTTTATGGGTGGAGAGTTAGGTAAAGAGAGTTAGTTATTACCGGTAGACAAATGCAAATTACTATCGGTTAATTACAGTTCATTCTATGTTTTGGATTTTTCTGTTTTTATGATCTGTTGTGTGGTAATAATTTTTTGCTGTCCAGCAGGGCGGGCACAGGAGATACATACGATATATAGAGATATGCAGATACAAGATACTTTGTTGGCATGCTTTTGTTTTGTTTTTGTATTGTGTGTGTGTGGCTCCACAGCAACCAGAAAATAATTTGCGAGAGCAGAGCAGATGCATTTAACAGTGTAGAATAGAGGTGTGTTGTGTGTGTCTTCTGTTTGTTTGCTTTTGTTTTTTGATTTTGTGGAGGCAGCTTAATATCTATCAGACCTATTTGAGTGTATCGTGGAACCACCGCTGGTGTAGCCCTTGTGGGCATCCCTGCCGTGCAGCGAGTAACGGGATCCATACTGACTGCCATGCCAACTGCGGTACGGATCGTACTCCTCGATGATCGATGGCTCCTTCTCGATAATCTGCAAGTGTTCGATTGGGTGAGATTTATGAAAAACAAAGGATCCTTGCACAGAAAAAATGTACCACTTTTCTATCTGGTTTGCTCAGTAATAAGATTTACTTAATATAGAACCAAAATAAATAAGGCATTATTTTAACAGATTAAAAGAATTATAGATATATATAGATATAGAATATATGGAAAATATTAATTCTAGCTTATTCAAACAACCTATTGAACGTAAGTATTTAAAAACAGTGTCAGCAGTCTAAAACTTGATCCGTCAGAAAAAGCTTTTTCAAATCTCTACTTTAAAACTTTCTCCTATTCTAATTTTTCTCTGTGCAACGACAAAAGCCAGATTTATTACCTCTGTATTAGCACAACTGCAGCTCATGGCCGTGCAAAGGAAGATGTTCATCAGCAGCATGATCAGGAATAGTACGCCCAGGGTAATGGTCAGCCACAGCAGCCAACTGGGTCGGATGCCATCCTCGCAATTGCCCGAGATTACTACAGGGATAAAATAATATAAATACCATAAATAAGGCACTTATTTCAGCGGCTTAACTCACATCTAGCCTCGGCGGGATCAAGCACAAAGACCGTGGTTCCAGCCAGACTGGAACCCTCCTCATTTGGCCCGAATTTCCGCGGTCCATTGGTGCCCTTGCCGAAACCAGCCAGTGCCACATCGTTGCAGTCATCGATCTCCACACAACGACCATAGCACTGGATCACATCGCACTGCAGATGCACCTCCGATCCTGAAAGTGTTCAAGGGAAAGTTAGAATCAGGGGTCTCAGGTGAAAATTCCATGTCCTACCCTCGGGGAACTTGAACATCGAGGAGAGCACCGCTTCGGCAGCTCGACCATCTGCTGTGGGCACAAAACGACTGATAATCTTCGAATCATAGGGGCAGCTTTGGGGAAAAACAGAAATTATAAGTAAAGAATGTCTTCTCACTGGTAAAAATAAATTATTAAGAATAATACACCACAATGGTAAAACTTCATTTTAGTTTCCCTATAAATAATTAAGACCATTAAAATAAAATGGATTGATTTACTAATTCGTGGATATATTTATTTTAAGGTAATTTATACCTATTTAAAAATAGTGTGGTTCCCAATTCAACAAGTTGGTTAGCAAAAAACTTATTTAAAATGCAATCGATTTTTATGAAATCAATAAATATTTTATTCATAATACTAAACAAATTGAAAAACTCCACCGCTTAGTTGGTTTATATTTAACTATTTTAGTTTCCTTTTTTCTAGATGTATATTAAGTGAAAACTGACTTACCCGCTGTCGTCGGTGAGCTTTTGGGTCCTGTTCTTCTTGTCAAAGGCGAAGCAGTTGCCCACACGCAGGCCATAGGTATCTGGAGATGGTAAGTCAAGAGCAGAGCGTTAAAACAGAGCCCAGGGGCCGGGACAACGACTACCCACCGTTTGGCTTGGAGAACTCGGCGCGGATCTTGTACTCGTGCCCGTAGACCGTCTCACGCACTCGGTGATCGTTCTCCAGGAACTTGAGTACCACATGGGCATTGTCATCGCTGGGGGGGGAGGTTGTGGGAAGAGGGTTTATATTATGGGCTTATAATATGGGGGAATAGTGCTGGACGACTGTGTAATTACTCCGTGTGGCAGGGGCTAATTAAAAACATGGCCAATAGACCCAAAAGCTTTGGGCGAAGCTGCAATTGCTTGTTCTGCAATTATGCAATTGCAATTGCCGGTCATTGCGCTATAGACAGTTACTTTGTGGGCCACATAAGCAGCGATACAAATATGTGAACACGTCTAAAACTATTTGTTGTTCGCCTTGTATACGGACTAGCACGATTTTAATGTTTGCGTTTACCACACAAATTCTGTTAGCAATTTCTTTGCTTTTTTCCGGGCTTAACAGAGCGAAACGTTTTGGAAAACCGTTTTTAATGCCATTTTTATTTCCCATCCGAGGTTTTTGTATTAGCAGCAGCCCAGTGGGGATTTAGCTGAGAAAGACTTGCGTAAGTCGCAGTCGAGCAGAGTCATTGGCATTATGCAAATGAGCCGCGAGGCGAGAAGGTAAATTAAATTGTTTTTCGTTTACCTCAAGATGATTATCGGGCCCCTCATGAAGTTTACCGTTAATTGAACTGCTGCCCAGTAAGCACTATAAATTTGTTGATTATTCTGCCTTTTTGGGAATCATTCTCTCACTTTTCTTTCTTTTTTGCCCGCACAAAAAAGGTGATTGAGTGAAAGAATCGAAGAATAGTGGCCCAAAGCTCAATGGCCTTGAGTTCTAATTCCGCAGTGGCAGAAAGAAATGCGAACAATAGCAAATGGTCGGTTAAGAGCAACACCTACGCGCCTGCATCCAAATCGAATAGCAAATCCATATCGAAATCCATCCATGGTCAGCACAATTTGCTCTTTGATTTCATTTGTTGTGAGCCGCCGTCGAGTCTCTGGAAATTGGCCAGCACTTTGGACTGACGGAAGCTTGACCAAAAATTACAGCACACACGGAGCAAATTGGAGCCGAAATAGAACTTAAGTGCAATTGTCTAGACAGGTTAAGCATTCGCCGACTTACCGCGCATATCCCGATTTGCCACAGGTAATCACATAAAACTTATCGTCCGCCAATTCCAGAGTCTTGTGCACACGCACGGCCAGCTGGATGGAACGCTCCTCGGTGCGCTGCGGGGGATTTGGTCATCGGGCATCAGACATCGGGAATCGAGAGATGGTTGGACAGGGGGAAAGTACATTTAATTGCCGGTTATTAAAAGTTTGTGCCCATGACATTAATGTTGATTGGTTGGCAAAGCCGAGTTAGGTCCCAATTTATGCTTAGCCCGCTCAGGCTTCGCACATAAAACAGGAGCACAAGACCGCAGGCCACTGTCGGCACTCGTAAAAATATATCATAAGCTTAAAATATTGTTCAGCTCAGACCTTCTAGAGTTTTGAGTTTTTCACAAACAATTATCTCATATCTAAAGAACTTTTATTGTTATAAGCCCCAGCTTTTTAAATTAACATTTTTCATTTAATAAATTAAACAAATTGCATTTAACTGTTGCTTTACATTGAGATATGCTTTCTTGAAATATGAAGAAGCTGTACAAATTATAATTTCGTCAAAACGGGACAAAATTAAAATAAACACTTAAAAAGCTTGCAAGTACTTTAGGCAGGATTATTATTTTCAATTAACAAGTAAAAGCTCAGGAATAACGCCAAAAGCTTAATAATATACATATAAGTGTTCCTTTGATCATCTAGCATATTTCTTTCACTAATTTCTTTGACTGTAAGTGGCTACCCCGCGACCATGCCTGCAACTTGCACTTGTGGCATGTTAATTGTCACATGATGCAATCGCACAACGAGGAAATGCAAAATGCCGCCGAGTGTGACGCATTTTCCAGTTGTTTATTTTCTCCTTAGCGTTTTCCCCTTGACTCTGATTGCTCACTGTTATCCGTTTAAATATGCCCATGCTCAAGTCGGGCTATCATGGTTTTCGGTAATTATTTTAGAATCATTTTGAATATCATCTGCAGCTGGGTTGTGCAGCGGTATGTGACTGCAGATGGGCAACAGTTCCAAGAATCTCTGCGCTCGGCTGGCCAAGATTTTCCGCAGTAATTGCTCTAACTGTTGGCTAAGACTTGATTACTGAGCTTATTGTAATTTTTTTTCGATATTATAGCCCGGCCTTGACCTGCAACAGCTTTCCATAAAAAGATGTACAAAAAGTACAAGTTTCTTTGTCACTTCTGTGTGGCTTACATTGCTATTACACCAGCTGGCAGTCAAACCAGTTTGCATTGCCCAGTAAATAAGTGTCAATGAATGTGAGTAAATACTTGGGTGAGTAAATGGTTTTTATATTTTTAATATATCTCGCTGTTATTGGTTCAATCGTACGCCTCCACAGACGAGGGTATTATGGTTTTGATGAATGGGTTGGCTTGATTAGAGTTTGGTCAGTGGCTAGTTAAAGCGGTTAACGAGTAAACACAACGTATCGGAGCAGTCATAAATACCTTAGATTGGCGGAGAGCTATTCTCCATTGGTGGGGAACGCGTTGGCCAACCAGTGATGTCACAATCCGTTGGCCAACTCATGCATCACGCAGTTGCATGCCACGCCGGATGAGCTCATTATCGGGTTGGTTATTATCAAAAGCCAAGAAAATGGCAAAGTTGATTCCCCATACGCTCTATGAGCGACTCCCATTAACCGTCTAAATGTGTTGAAATTACCCGATGGCAAATTGTCTTGCAGCCCCTGCCTACAGGCTTTGGTTATTGCATTCGCAATTAACATTTAAATGTATATAATGGTGCTAGACAAAGAACTTACTGCCATCATCAAATAATGGCAAACAATCTCCACCGGACAACCCACTCGCGCAGCAGCGAAAATAGAAATAATAACAATAATGGTGGCCGTAATAAGAAATAAGTTCAAGTACGCCAGCCACAATGCCGTCTTGAACTTTATGTAAAAATTGTTGGGCGTATTGGCCATTGTCAGCGGCAATTTCATGCTCTGCCAGCTTGGCTGGAGCAGATTTAAAGATAGGCACTTTAGAGGCAAGGAGGCGAGGGCGAAAGTGGCCAACTGCAATCTGCCAAGGTCAGTTGCAGGCATTTCGAAGGCATTTCGCCTTGCAATTAAAGCCGCTCGAAAATATTTGCCAAGAAATAGAATCGAAATTGCCGCCGCACAAAAAACATTCTTTTGACACAAATTCCACACAGCCGGCACAACAATAGCAACATCGGATCCAACATCCACATCCACATCACATCCACAACAACGGCTTGGAATGCTGTCAAAGTCGAAGCGTGGAAAGCCGTGTCTGGGCATGTGAAATCCGCCGTCTGGGGCTGCAACTAGACGCCGGCGCAAACTGCCAGGGCACTCCCAGCCAGAACAGCCAGAAAACATTAAGGTACAGTAAGTGGTCGAGTGCATGTACTCATCAACACTTTAAAAGTCCTTAAAACAGGAAAAAAATGAGCTTTTTCATGCTTAGAGAACTTGTTGCAATGGCTTGGTATCTTATTTTCTCTGAACTAACTTTATTTGATTTTATTAAGGAATAAATATAAAAATAATTTTCAGTTTTTAATAAAATGCAAATGGTTGATAGCTAAGGCCAAACTGTATATATTTCCGTTTACAGAAAAAAATCTCTTTAGTAATCAAAAGAACAAGTAATTGGGGTTTTTATATTGATAAATATATGAAATGTTTTATTTAAACTTCGATTGATATAAGAATCCTATTTAATTGTCCGTTATTTATTTTTAAAACAGGGTTTCTCCCTTTTTCATTGTTTACTGTACAACTTGATACATAAGCAGCAGCTATATGCGTGTTTGTAAGCACATGAAAATAAAATTCAAGCCGAAGTTGCGATAAGCGTGATTTAATTTTATGGGGGACCTCCCCTTTTTTTGTTCGCATCCCGAAAGGAAGGCGGGCCTTGAAGCTGCGAATCTGCCCCAGCTGTAGTACTATTTCAACAGTCAGGGCAAGGAGATCGGGGGAAGAAATTGGAATACAGGGTGCGGTCGGTGGGATTTGACATTGCAATTAATAATGTTGTATGTGCTTGTACTTATAAGCATCTGTCAGCCAGCCCTATGGATAATTTGCATTTCAACGCAATGCACTGGGCCACAGGGGTATCTGCATGGGATGACTATGGCTAATGCGATTTGCCTTTGTCTGGCATTGTTCGAGTGCGTGTACGAGCGGAAAAGCCGGACCAAGACCCACACGGAATTGCAGTCGCGGCCTGTCAACGCCTGTGATGCACGTAGGATTAAACTTGATTTTTATTGCCATCGTTACTATATAGACTGACTGCCCGAACGTCGACGGCCAGGCGACGACCAGCGTCTTTGCTGATTTGCGTTGATTTGGGGCCAAGACTTGAGTCAAGTACACGGCCGATAGGCGGGCTCAAATTTATGCGCATGCCTGCCCTTTTTAGCCAGACAAGGTCTCAGACTCTGGCATCAGGTCTCTGGTTCCCTAGTCTATGGCCTCTCATTGAGGCTGAAAAGCATAGTAGCTGGCAGTCTTGTGTCTCGGATCGGCAGTTTTCCAGCTGCCCAAAGATTGCCTCACAGTTCACAGTTGGTGGCCCTTTCGGCCTGAATTTTGGTGGTAATTTGCAAATTATATTCGCTGGCTGACAAAATTAATTTCCCATACACATGTCAAACGGAAGGTGGTAAACGAAAGACTTAAGACACGAATTTGCTGTCTGTGTGAGTAACTGGGTGGAAATTGCTGTTAAAGCTGGTCTGCCAATGTTGTCTTTAAGCCTTTGTCTTATGTAATTTCGCACTCAATTAAATTCTCTAATTGTATGTTATCATCAGAAATTTCTTTAATGTTCTCTGACTATAGAACATATTTAGTTTGTTATGTGAAATTTACAGGTTCGCATGAACTTTGAACTTTTATTTAAGAGTATTTTGCTACATATTAATAATTCTTTCTAATTAAAAATGTAGAATTAGCCCGTATTTTATTTTGCTCTTTTTTTTAAGGACAAATAAGTGTAACAGTCAGTTTGGTCTGTGTTATTTTAAACTCTTAAATGTCAGTCTTTCATTTCATACCTTTTCTCCCCTCCAACGTCAAGTTGTGGCTTGGTTTAGTGATTAATTTGGTTAGAAAAGCGCAAAAGGGTTATGCTTACATTGCTTCCACTCACGTTGCTGACCAGGATGCCGCAGTAGTCGCTGGCGCCCTGCTTGGCCCACAGATTGAGGCTGAAGGCCACCGAGTCGCTGCCGTCGCCCATGGCCATGCAGCCCGGAGTGCGGTATTCCCGCACGTGGACGGCGCCCGTGTAGCCGGAGCTCATCTTCACCTTGATGTTCATCGTGCCCGCCTTGCAAGTGGCCGTCACATGGGGGGCGAATTCGGAGGGAGCTGCCGCCGGTTCCTGTGTGGTGACCTGCAATGAATACGAAATAAGAAATGCGAAAAGCGTTAGATCATCTACGGTTAATAACTTTGACCCGATTTCTGGACCCTGGGAACTAACGCACTGACATGGCCGGCAGATTAATGCCAACTCATTGGACAAACACAGTGGAAACAGCAGCCAAAGAGGAAAATTTAAATTAATTTTAAACGGGTAAGCCAAAGAGTCAGCCGTAGTCGCAATTAATTGCAAGAAGGCAAAGGCAACACAGCTGCCAAAGTTCTGCACGTTTTGGGTCAGTTTACAGCTTACAGCCGGGCGCACTGTCAAAGGCATTTGGCTCTAAGATAATTTATTGGCGTGCTCGACTTGGGCTGCTGTCGCTCCGTCGTGATAATTGAATTTGTGCTCCAGCTTTAGAGTCACAGAACGTTAGGGAATGGCAGTCGAAGGAATGGAGTGGGTACACGAAAAAAACACAATAGCTTAAACAGACAAAATTCTTGGAAACGTGTTAGAAATATTGGCCGATAATGATTTCATTTCGCAGGGCCGAGAATACATAGTTAATTGGATATGACTTAGCGAAAAAACTAATAGCAGCTGTCTGATATAAAATGTTTATTTAACATTTGGGCCTGCAATTGATTGCTTGGCGTTCTTAATTTGCATATAAAAGTCAATGTCTGACAATATTATTTTCTATTTGTCAAGCGGAAGGAGGCAAAACGAAAGACTTAAGACACGAACTGGTTTGCTAGTAAGAAAACTAGTCTGCTAAATCAGCTTTTTACACAGTTATGGTTTCTGTATCAGCTCTAAAAACATAAATTGTCGGAAATTAAGGAAACAGTATATAAAACCAATAGTTTTTCGAGTGTAGGCGCTAGATAAGCCGCGCCAAAGTTAAGTAAGCCATGTCATGACAATCGACCAGACGCCGCCTTTGTGGTCCAATGGTCCAACTGGGTTCACGTTTCGCCGGCCCTCGGGCGCTTAGTCCAAGTCAAGGGGACTCGGATTCGGAGTCCCCAATGTAGCCTGTCCCCCTTTTAATCTGTCCCAGGCGAAAGAAAGGCCTGTGATTTATATTTACTTTCGAAAGGCCGCTGCAGCCGCCCTTTGGCGTGCCGAAAAATATGAAATTTTGTGCAGTCATTGAAGCAATTAATTTTCCACTCGATCCTACGCCCGCCGAGCGGCTTCTGTGCGTCAGGTGAAATGCAGCCGGGTGACCCAGTTCCGTCGGCTGACAACAGAGCCGCAGTCAGTGCCAGTGCCAAAAACATGTTGGCCAGTGTGCCACTTTCTATGGCAACTAGAACATCCACTTTGCATGCCATCAGCAATTTATTGTATCTCAATGCGCCGGCCACTTTGCGAGTAATCCAAAAAAAGCAGAGACAATGGCAATGCGATGGCGGCACATCCACATCCCCAACCCCCATCTCCGTCGATCGGGAGTTCAATGCGCCGCGAGGGTCACATGAGTGGGTCCCTCGAGCAACTCCAGCAACTCCCATGACAATTTGTCGCTCGGCGAAAAGGCAATTGTTTTGCATGGATTTTTGCATTTTTTGTTTTTCTCGCCAACTGCAACGGCAACGACAACGGCGGCAAAGGCAGTCAATTAAAATAGCTTTTGCATGCTCGTTTCACTATCGTTTCGAGTGTGGCGGCGGCTTGTTAAAATAGCTAGCCAAAAGTACAGCATTCGGCTGACTATTGTATTATGCAACACGCTCTGATTGTGGTCGGGGCAACAAACAAAATGCAAACCCAAATACAATTAGACACTTGCGCTGCCAGTCACGCCATGGCCAATGAGGCAGTGAGCCGCGGCATTCGGCTTGATGGATTTTCCCCGCAGGACACTACGGTGGAGTGATTTCTCACAAATTCCTTTTCCTTTCCGACCCACCGATCTCATGCAAATTCGTATCGCAAAATCGAAACGCAGCTGGAGCTTGAGCTGTAGAACTGGAGACCCAAGTATCGGGAGACTCGCCCAGGATCATTAAGTGGAGCCCCTAGATGGAGGTGATTTATATGGCTGCAAGGGGTCAGGCCATAAACCAAAACTGTTCGCCCAACCGCATTTAAGCAGCTTAGCTATTAAGCCAAGTGACGTGGGCAATTAGTACAGGAAGGCCATCATGTTCGTTTTATTAAGTCTGGGCAATTATCTGTTTAAGAATGACAAAACCGCAAGAGTTTAAGTGAAAAATTAGGTTCTGACTGGGGCGGTGAAAAGACCGCCCGGTAAATGCCCTACCAGACGGGAAAATATGGGATATTCAGTTGAAACTGTTGAAGCGGGCGATTTAATGGGCCCATATATGCTGCTGTCTCATAAAACCAAAATATTATTTATGACCTTACAAACAAATTTAAGTTATACCGTAGCAAAAGCGTAATAAAATGGTTGGTAGAAATTGGTACAAACAGAATTAGGAAGCAACTAGATGTTTATGCCTTTAAATTCGCTTTCAATAATAAATAAAACGCTTACATTTTAATTTTCCACCAAAGCATTTATTATGTAACAAAAAATGATTATCATTACCGCATATATATATTTCTCTTCTTACAATCAATAAATGCCCAGTTTCCAAGAAATTAGAGGTACTTTAAAAAACAAATGTAACAAAAAATGATTAGCATATATTGAGATATCTTCTTACTTCCAGTGAATGCACAGTTTCCAAGAAATTAGAGTGACTTTAAAAAATACTTAACAAAAATATAAATCAATTTAAAGATTAAGTTTTATATGTAGGTAATTAATGGATATTGCTTGCATATTTAATTTCCCAATTATTTAAAAATACTTAAGCACGTGATTAGAAACTGGTAAAATGGTTTATCTTCTAGCTAACCTAAAAACTTCCTCATGGCCATGGTAGTGAGTAACTTTCCCATCACTGTTTATTTAAAGAAGAACAGTGCCAAAGTGACTTTCTCGAACAGATGCAATTCTCATGTCGAATTTAAGGCCTAAAACTTGATCACCTCTTCTGCTGGCCAATTAAATGTGATTGTGATTTATTTGCACAAGTAATTCCACTCAATTTACGTTGGCAGCCCGTCTGGCTGGGTGTGTTTTCTTAACTTAAATATTTCGCAAGAGCCCGCTTCGCTTTTGTTATTATTTTTTTATTGGGATTTTAGTCGGGCGATACAATCGCCAGAGTCATAGCCATAGCATAAGTGCAGCTGCGCATAGTTGGCCAAAATAGATTGCCAAACATATTGCGATCGCTGGGAGTTAAGAAAAAAAAACATGTGCAGCAAGTTCGGCTTAGAAGCGAAAACAAAACTCGTGCATAACAAAAGGTGGGGAGTCGCTTTAAACATATTTCGCGTGCATTTGAATTTCCGCTATGTGGCGCTCGGGCAATAAAGCTCGGCTCGAAGTAAATTATAACATAAGGCCGGGCCAAGCCTCGCAAACGGACTAAGCCGAGTTTCGGATGGGAAATGGCCAAGAGTCCAGCCGAGTGCAGTCGCTGATTGCAAATTGTCACGGTATTTTCTCTGGCAGCGCATAAATTGCCGTTTAACTCGCATTACAGTACCGCCAGATGGGAGCGTATTTATGTGCGGCTCTTTGGCTTTTTGGCCAGAGCTTCAGCCGCGACCGGACCTGGCCAAAAAGCTTAATGAAGCTGACAACGCCAGGAAAACGAAACCCGTTCCGAGCTTTGCCTGATTATATAATGCAAAACGGCCAGCCGAGTGACAGCTGAAAGGGTTTTCTCCAACGGTTTTATCTTGGCCATAGGGTTCACAGATAAACAACCACGATGGAGGAAGAAAAGCCATGGGCAATTAATGTCGCCGCGGCTTCAATTAAATTTCAATTGCCGCCGCGCTCCTCCATTGAAGTTCTGACGCGCTAATTCCATGGCACGTCGATGGTTTCTTGCTGCTTACCTGCCGGCCCCACCTTTCGACTCTGTCAGCGAGTCTGCACGTTCTGCGGCGACCCTTCCACCACTCGGTGGGTCAATTGTGCGGCCCATAATGAAACGCTGTCGTACCACTAATATAATAATAAGCACTTGTTCGCCACCCATCCCCTCCCTCCCCTCGTTCCGCTTAAATCATATGTCTGGCCTTTTGTTAGGGCCCTGCTGAAAGGCCATCAATAGAAGAATGGCTTTGTAAATTCTTCAAAATATTGCCGAACAACATTCCAAACGGTGTTCTCTGCTGGTTATTTATGTTGCTTATTTATCGATGTCCGAGAAATCCAACCAACACACAACATCACCAGTAGCTTAAGCCAATGTCTTGTTTTAATGAGTTTCGCTCTGAGCAGCTTGGAAATTATGCTAAGTACTTTCTATTCTTGGGGCTTACAAGGGCTGGCCATGTTTTGAAAGTTTTCTTTAATTGAATTAGCCTCCATTTGGCGGCCAACAAAGGGAAGATCACTCGGCCGAAAGTTCTAATCATTTTCCCAGCAAATGCATCCACAATGGATAGCAAGCTGTGTTTTTAAAATTGGTTACTTTTAGGTGCATCTCCATTAATTTCAAGTTTTCTTATACACATCGTTTTTTTAGGGAGGCTTATGCCCTTTTAGAGATTTTCGAGGTTGGCCTTCATTTGGGAGACAATTCTAATTATCATACATTACCAAATGCATTTGGTTTTCGTTTTATTTGGAGCATAACTTGGTTGTATTTTCATTTAAAATAAAATTAGCCCATTATGATTTTCAAGGTCTGGCTAATAAGATGAATTTTTACTCTCTCCAAATGTTTGGAAATCAAAAATGTTAAGCTAAAAGCGTTTTAAATGTATAAGAAGCTTGTAGTTATTTTGTTTGCAGGAATTTAATTTGTTTAAAAAAAATTAAAGAAAGAATCGCATCAGCCACTTATTCCGAAAACTGGAATCAGACTGGATTTATGAAATGAGAGGTTGTCGTTTTAACTTCAGAAAATCTTCTTAAAATATGGTTATCCCAAACTTTCATTTCACATTTTTAGAATTACCCCTTAGTCATCATTTGCTTGATCGAAACAATTGCCTATCGTGATTTTGAGTTGGCTTCAAAGTTGTCACACTTTCTTTGACCATCGCCTTAATTGCTGTCAAAAGTTTGGCCGCACGAAAAACCCATTCCGAAAAAGTCGTTCCCAGCAGCCGAACCAAAAAAAAAACAGCCCTCGGTGTGTCTGCAATTTTCATAAATGTGCACTTTCCATGCGCATCATCTTGGACAGAATTTGAAAGCACAGTCAGCCCCATACTGAGACGAAAATTACCCGAAAGCCATGGGCCTAAATGACAGTTGGCAGTGCAGCGAGTACGAAAGCAGAACTGGGGAATAGTTTTTCCCATTAGTTTCAAATAAAACCTACTTTTACCTCGGGGCCGAAGCTGGAGCAGAAAAACAAAGGTAGAAACAATTGCTAAATTGTTTTTGTCGACTGACAGGCAGTGGAGAACGCCGAGAAGCAGAGAAACAGAGCAGCAGAGCAGCAGAGTAACAGACCTGCAGGTGAACAATGCAAGTTAATCAAATAATGAACATGTGCTAGCCCAGCCGCAGGCCGTGTCAGCCAAAGTCAAACAAAAGAAAGAACTTTCTCCGCACTGAGCGCACTGGCTGGCGACCACCGATCCGAAGACCCAATATGCCAAACACTTTTGCATAAATTTTAATGAATTTCATGCTACACCGGCCCGCTCAGCATTGAGCAAAATAATTCGCACTGTGAGATCAACGCGGCGTTAAATTGCGCCAACTCAGTGGCTCGGATATGCCAAGCGGATTGGTTTGATCTCACAGAACTAGTTACTGGATCGATAGTGATGCTAGCAATTTAAATCAATATCTAAAAATGACTCCTATAGTAAAGGCAATTTAAAATTATGGCAACGAAAATTAAGTCGACTTTTAAAACTGGTGGGCTTGGCTTAAATCGTTTACAATCTTACTTGTTATATTGTATTTATGCAATAAAAACGTATAACTTCTGTGGGTTTTTATTTTTTTATTATTATTTTATTATTTGTACCTCCCAAATCTATAAATATATTTTATGGCAATACAAAACTGATAACAGAGCACACCGTTTTTACCACCACCACTCCCACTTTTGGCGTTGACATAAACATGCAATTTTCGTTGGCCATTTTCTTCTGGCGCTCCCCGAGAGTTATGGCCAAAGAGGCATAGAATCTAACTGCGCACACTCGATCTAATGGGCCCAGTCCAGTCGCGGCCATCGAGAACGGCAATGGCAACGGCTTCCTGTCCGGGGGCCAGACATCAGGCATCAGACATCATGGACCGATACTACTAACCCAGTGCTGGACTGATCCGGCGTTGCGTGCAGTGACCAAACTGGTTGCTCTTCTAATTGCCCCGGTCTACAATGCGTGGCGATCGGTTTATGGAGACGGGTGCCAGGTTCACTTCATTGCACCCGGCATTTGTGGTCAATATGCAGCGGTCTTCGGGCTGGTCATATTTTCTGTTAATTGGAGCATAATGGCCAGGCTTTAGGCCCGATATGCATTGGCATTCTGCGGTTATCAGCGGCAAACAAAAAATAAATCCCTGCTCAATTTGATAAAACCATTCCCGACCAACTGTATCTGGCACAAACCGTTAGCACTTTGCTCGTAAAAAAGGAAACAAAAACTAAATAAGAACTAAAAGAATTTCAATGAAATGGCCAAGACAATCAACGAGTTTGTTGTCTAAGTCTTTTGTTTAGCTGCCGCGAGAAGTTCTCATTCGCCGCTGCTGGCTCATCTCAAGTTCTAAGAAAAATATATAAGCTACTAAGTCCAAGTAAACAATGAATCATATTTTTGAGTACATTTATTCGCATATTAAAGTTTTATTTTTTATTGCCATCGGCTGCCACCGCAACAGTAATTTTGGAAGGGTTGGGAATATAGAAAGAGAATCATGGGGCGGGGGGCTGGGTCCTAAGACCAGTGTGGGGCACTTCAATTGGCTTTTGGCAGCCGTTGTGAAGCACGTGCTTGTCAGTCGAGAATGGCTTTGCGGTTTATTTTGATACCCTCGGTGAGGAGCACAACAAGTGGGTAGCTCAAGTTTCTCTGCTCTAGGCAAGAGTTCGCCTCAAGTCGTTTTTGGTTTTTCCAGAGCACACAAGTCTTCCTATCATCAATTGTGCTTCAACTTTTAGTTTTTGCAATACTCGCTAATATGGTTTGGCATAAATGATAGATAGATGTTGTCATTAGTTATCATTTATATCATTAAGACTGAATAAACATTTTTATAGAAGATTTAACAAAATACAAGACTAATATACTTTGTTTTCTGTAAAGGATTCATGGTTATTGTAAACAAAAATATTTTAGCTTGCAATAATTATAGAAATAATGCTCTGCTTTTTGGCAGCTGGTTTTCTGAATTAGTGGGGATTAAATTTCATTCAGCCTGCATAGCAGCTACCCATAAGAAAGGGCAATTAACTCCAAAGTTTGTTTAATCCTCAAAGCGTTAACCGCAACGCCAGCTACCTGCGGTCGCATTCAACGCGTCACTTTTGGCCAAATACGCCGGATTCTTCTTGGTTGTCTTGGTTTTATTTTCTGTATTTTTTTAAATTTCAACTTCACATACAGAAACGTAAATCGCTTGGTGGTTGTTGGTGGGTTGTTCTCGCTGTCTTATATGGTTGCTGGCAGGCCAAAGCCATGACGACATGGCAATACGGACAGACTCGCTCGATATATACACATTTACGTATGGATTGCCATATATTCATATTGAATCGGATGGCTTCGAGAATTAGCATATTTCGTTCGCTTTCAGCTTATTTCTGTTGGTGTGCGCTGACATTGAAACCGATTTTAATGGCCCGTAACAACAAAAACATGGCAATGACAATAACGACGACAAAAAACAACAAGTACACGCACCCGCTAATGTGCAAGTCAATATTTAGCACCGAAAGAAGGCGTCAATTAAAATGAGTTAGCCGTCGGCTAATTTTGGGAATCTCTATGTCATGTCGACTATACGTCGAGCATATTAATCGATGGAAAAGAAAATCAAATTACTA
This sequence comes from Drosophila fuyamai, assembly GCA_018153365.1. Classification (NCBI taxonomy): domain Eukaryota; kingdom Metazoa; phylum Arthropoda; class Insecta; order Diptera; family Drosophilidae; genus Drosophila; species Drosophila fuyamai. Next base: position 6,530,913 of record JAECXW010000393.1, on the reverse strand, counting down.
TCGGTCGGCCACTGGGCTTTGTGTTAACAACCTTTTGGGTAACTGAAAACCTGCCGAAAAAGGCGCTAGTTCATTTATTGTTTAATGAGTGTGAAAAGCGGGCTGGCAGAGTACCGTAAGCCAACCAAGTTTCAATTTTAACCGTCCCTCAACACGAACACATGCGGCGAGACTTACTTTCGCATAAGTTTTTGTTTACATGGGTATTTCTGTCTGACTTTTGGCCGAACGCGCCGATGGGTAAAGTTATATCATCATCATCGTCAACGTCATCATCATTGCCTTCATCATCGCCAACGAGATGATAATTACCTGAGAGACTGCGTTTTGTTTGCCGTTGCTTTTACGTATGCTTCAAGGTTTTGTGAGTTTTGCATTAACCAAAAGCCAACTAACTTGGCCGCGCAGTCTCTGTTATTTCAGTACTTGAAGTTTCCGAATCGAGCTGTAGGCCGATTGCTTTTCTTGCCAAGCCCAGAGAGCGAATTTTGACGCCCACGCCCCGCGCCCGGCATTTCATGATGTCATTCCTCAGCGAACGCTGACTTCGACGGATAGTTCAACATACCCGTTATCAGTTTCGCAGGAGGAGTGGGCAGCGACAAGGGCGGAACTTGTCAAATTTTAAAGCCAAAGTGTCAGTTAATCCATATTCCATTAAATACAAATTTTAATATGAATACTTCTGGTATTTAAAGTGTAGTTGAGGAATCCGAGAAAACTATGATTCGCAAAGTTTAGGTAATAAAATTTTATTGAACTCATTAAACTGTATTTGGTTTCTTGAAATCGAAAACAATATTTAAAACAATATACAATAAAGTACCTTTTTTTATGTTCATTAAAATAATCCGGAAAACAACCGATTGTCACTTTAAAGTCACTTTATTTAAAGTTAAGTGTAACTGACTTGGTTTAACCATAAATACATTTTATACAAAATACTATAGTTGCACTTTCCGCATAGATGCCTAATAATCATTTGAAGTATTTAGAATATACTAATCTGTTATGATCGTCATCTTAGTATAATATATATCGATTAGAGTACAAAACTAATCGTATATTTCCTTGTCAAATGAAAACTTACAACATATCTGTCTATCTATCTATTGTAACCATCTTATGTTTACAAACTGAATTCGAGCGAAATTACTAATAATTGGTGAGCTATGAAAAGTAATAGCTAGTGGAAAATGTATGCTTCAACAAACGAAATTGTGGAGTAGTCGTGAAAACTGCAGAGAACCCCCGGATCGACCCAATCCAGACTTGAACTAATTTCGAATGATGCCAAGCCCTAGCAACTCTCACCATGATGAATTTGTGCCATTTCATAGGAAAACTGAAATCGAACCAAGCCAAATCAGAACTGAAACCAAAACCAAAAGCATTCCTGAAGCGCTCACGAACAATGGACCAATTTTTAGGGGGTCCAGAGGAAGGGTCCGAGGGGGCGCAGAGTTGGGTAAAAGTTAAGATATCGGTCAGTGGCACATTTGGAGTATGACTGCGGGTAGGCGGGGAATCGGAACACTAAGCCTGCCCGCAGAGTTATAGTTATGACCGTGGAGTCATGGCACTGGCGATTGCTATTGCTATTGATTAACTGGCCCAGCTGCAGTCAATGTGAAGTTCATTAATTTGTCTGCCCTGGAAAATTGCCGTGGAAAATCCACGGAACCGACCCGAGACGCCATGAAAATGATAGAGGGCAGTACTAGAGGAAGTAGGGCCGGCAGTTAACCCCGTTTTCACGGCCATCACAGAACATTATTGTATGCAAATGAAAAGTGAAATGTCCAGAAAGTGGTCTAATTATCTTTCACTTACCTGTCCAACCAGCAGCAGCAGCACGGGCAGGAGCCAAAGGCCCTGGGTTTCTGGCCTCTTGCCTGTCGTCATCGCGTTCGCTTCCTAAGTCTTTCTTTTGTTCCTTTGTTCGCGGGACTGTATCCTTTTGGGCAGCTGCAATTACCCGGAACGTTTATCACCCAATTGAGCAATTGTGCAATTGTCTGCAGCTGATTATAGCTCACTTCATGCAGCTCACGCAGTTGTCAAGTAGCAGCTGCATTTGATTTGATAGGTTTTGTTTTGTATCTTTCCTTCTTTCTAAATTACTCATCCATCCAATGACTCAAAGCCACTACTGAGAACAAAAGCTAACCCGAGCTGAACTAAGTTGAGCTTCCCTGAGGTATTTGCGGTTTATCGCCTCGTTTTCATCTGGACAGCTGCATTGCTTGAACTGGTTGAGATGATTTTCAGATTTTGGGGGTCATAACTTTCTATGAAATTTTAAGTACGCAAACGTGACACGAGCACATCGGTTTTCTAATCTTTTAATATGCCCTTTTTGATCTGATTAGCTTTCCAACCAACGCAACAGATTCTCACGTATTTCGATTTCGTTTTCGACTCGACCCCGACCTGATTGAACCGCATCTAATAAACTTCAAAGTTGGGTTTACTCGGAAAAGGGTTTCGCAAATCAAATGAAACAATCAGTTGGAATGCCGCAAACGAGTTTGCTCGAAAAAATATTTATTTGCCTCACAAAGACCACAAATAACAGACTGACTTACGTCATTTGCTCAAATTGCGTCCACAAAGCTTAAACGCCAAAGCAATTACTAAAAAAAGGTGACATTTTTGCCAAATGTGATCCAGATATTTAATATTTATGGACGGACTTTAAGATCAATGTCTAACATGTACCTACAAATAATGTGCTTTACTTAAGCTGCTATTTTTTGTGGGCAGAAACTGTAAGCGGTCCGCATGTGTGATTTATTCAGCTTTTCTAACAAACAAAAACGGAAATGCCTGGCTCACCCACACACGTTTAATACACACGTATTCTCAATTCACTCTTTAATTACATATTTTTCAAATGCAGCAAGACAGCAATGCGCAATGCTCAAGTCAGCGCAAAGCTTTTAGCAAAAAGTTAGTCATTTTTATTAGTTAATAACAAAAACCTATGCTACCAACAGCAGCTACATTTAAGAGAATTAATTTGTAAGCAAAGAGTTGCTCTCTTAAAGAGAATCAGAAAAACTGAACATTGCTCGCAATTTCGCGCAAATTCCAGGCACTAAAAAAATACTAATTTAAACTTTAACTAGATGAGTGACCATTTGCATGAAGTTGGTTATAATCAGCTGTAGTTTTCCATCATTAAATATTATTTATTTAGTTAGTTTATTGTTCACTTCATTTTTTGCTCTTTACAAACTGAGCGACGTGTGAGCAACACGTGAAAACAAGTTTTATGCAACAGCTTATTGTTTACTTATTGTTGTTTGGGCCGTTTATTAAATGTGTATATTTATTCGAAAAAGTTGTTTTTATTTGCTATTACTCAGCTACCTGCACTCCGCACGGAAACCAAGGCTGGTTCTAACTTTTGAAACGCGTAAAACACCAAAGTCCAAGTGGATTTAGGCGGATATATTCCGGTTGACACGTTGACGGCTCGAGAGTTTGTTGGCAACTGAATCGCTGGGACGGAAATTGCTCTAAGCCAAGCTTTGCTGTTTCAGCTTCGCTGCTTGTTTTGTTTTTCCATCTCTATCTCTTTCGTCTCACTACTCTTTTTGGCCACATCTTCGTTTGTTTTGGCCATTATTGCTTTGCCTGCTGGTTCTGGCCAACGAAAGCGTGGCCACATCGCTGGAAAAAGAATTCAAGCCATGGCTTTGGCGCCCAAGCAAGCTCTCCAAGTTTTGGCCCAGTTACTCTCTCTATTTATATCTTCTCACCACGCTGACTGATAAAAATATTACAATGTGCGTTGGTATCTAGAAAAGAGATCACTAAGAAAAATAGTTTAAAAATCTATAAACAAAACTTTATCGGTTTTTAAAAAGTTCAGTTATTTTAAGTTGAATTATTAATTTTATTACCATCAAAGTTACTAAAATTTATCGTTATTAAAATTATAAATGCTTACATCAATTTTATGTTTTGACAACAATTCATATTTTTAATAAAAAATGTTTTGCATTTAGATCTGAAAAAGTAAATGGAAAACATAAATGTATTATCAATTATAATTAATTCTAACACCTAATTCAATAGGTGTTAAAATCATTAGCTTAAACGGTCTGATTTTTTGAATTGATAAGAGAGTGAGTCATATTTTTTCACTCAGTGTATTTGTAACGGTGGTTGCTAAAATTTGTAGCGTAACACAGACTTCAATGAATCGATATGCCCGCAGGTTTCTCTTACTCACGCATGCGCCGTAGCTTTAAAGAGGGTGGTGTTTTTCTAAAAAGAGCAGCCAGTGTTGGTAAATTTTACAAAAATAACGGTATATTTTAGAATTTCTTAGAGTTTATCAATGAAAGCTTGGTTAGTCTTAAAGCAAAATTAGAGAAATAAACTAGCCCTTTGCCAATTAGTGTTTTAAGGCGTAAATATCTTACAATTTACCCTTAAAAACATTCAAATTTTTCTCACTCTCTTTTAAAATTTCTCTCTAAATGAGCATTCTCTGTCTCTCACACTCTCTTAGTACTCACATGCCTTTACATTCGCATTCCTTTTGGTGGGAAACTCTTGGATGAAAAGCCCACTCGCTCAGTGAAAATTTCATCACCGTCGTCGACAGTTCAGCCAAAATTCTCTAGCTCCACACAATTCGCCCAGCCAAATCTCAAAATTATCTAAACTACATTTTGTGTTCACTTTTGATCATTCGAAGTCATTGCCTAACGTTCATTCGCCATTCAAGTGAAATTTACATAGCACGAGCAGGATAATCAAGTGGATTTCTAGGCTTTTCCGGTAAAGAAAAGAGCAATTGCCAAAAAATCGAAACACGGCTAAAGAAAAAAAAATATATAAGAAATTTCTGTATCAGCTAGTCAGCGTTGTTTGCACCCAGTGTGTGTGTGTGTGCCTGTGTGTATTTGTGTGCCAGTGTGTGTTTGTCTGTGTGGGTACGTGATAAGCGTAGACAGACGCCATAACAACAAAACTGAAACCCCGAGGTTAGAGGGGCACCGTCGCTTTATTGAATTACAAGTAAAACAAAGAGCGCGACTTAGCTGGCGATTAAAGCGTCCTCAAAAACGGGGGAGGGGTGAGGTAAAATGTGGGGGTGTCTTAAAGTGGGCGGTGGCAACCTGCTAACCCACAAACCCACTGCCAGTTGGAGTTCTGCAAACAGTCCTGAGTGGTGGTTTTGATACTGCTAATTGGTTGGGAAAAATTAATTAAAATCCTAGAGGAAAACAGCCAACCAACTCGAAAACTATTTACCACTGACCGCCCAGAAGTAGGCAAGCGAAAATTGTTTACACTTCGGTTTGGTTTTAGTTCGTATTTGGGCTTAGACATTTTTCCAGTCAACCCCATCCATCTTACAGTCCAACAAATAATATGTTTAGAGAAATGTTTAAAGAAAATAAGTATAGGATTGTTATCTAAACAACCACATAACATTCCATTATATAAATTCATCGATATAAAATATATTTTTTCAATCTATTAATGGGATTTCTTGAATAAACTATATCATCACTTACTTAAAAGAATAATGAAAAGTGAAGGAATTTTGTGGTAATCCCAGATTATGAAATATCTCTTGTTAACAATCTTTTTATATTTTGCTCTGTTCAGAAAACGTATTTAAATGTTTATATTTGGAGACAAAATAAACACCTTTCAAAATACGTTCTTAAACATTGATTCAGCCATTAAAATCATATAACAAAAATTATAGCATCAGCTTAAGTTTATTATTTATTTCTAGGACTGAAAGTACCATCAAATTTATGGCTTTTCTAAAAGCCTTTAAAAGTCTTTGACCCCGAACGGAAATAGCTGCCACAATTTGCGTGAGCCAGCGCCACAATACGGACTCAAATGCTTGGCATTTTTAATTACCATCGAAAAGACATTAAACCCTGTTTTATGACAGGCCAACGCACATATCAGCACAAAGCGGTCTGGCAGGGAAATGCCGCTGGAAAATGGGTTAAATGTGGCTGCAGGTGCTGCAACTCCGGTTGGAGTTTCCTATTTGCCCCGTTCTTTTTACCCTTTTCTCGCATTGCAGTTTATATAAGCAGTTGACAGAAAGTGCAACTGCTTAAGCTGCCATAAAAAAAAGAACTTTAATTTGCCACTGACGTTGATGGATTGTGGCGCAACACCGGCCCAGCATAATAACCCGATCCACCCACAAGACGGGGGTTAAGCCGGGCCGTAAACTTTTTCCGGCACAGATTTGTGCTGGTTACCAAAAAGTTGCGGGCACACAGTCGAGAGAAGTTCCAAGCCTCCGGAAAAGAGGAGCCCGACGGGCGAGACCCTCAACACGTTACTGTGATTATTAATTCAAAAAGTTTTCACACACACTCATAAAAAGATGGGCATGGAAGGTAGAGGGAAAAGGGGCACTCAGACAACATGGCGTATGAAAACATCCTGCAAACACACACGTTCACTGACAATCCACCACAGACAAAACTAGTATATCGATGCTAGACGCTTATGAATTATGCAAGAAAATCCAAAAAGTTAAGAGGCCTGCCCAACATAATTTGGCAACTAACGAGGCTCAACCTTCAGGATAATTTAATTGGACTTAAAGTTGCCCAAATAAGTTTATCAAACCGCATAGTCATTGCTATTTTGGTAGTCAAAGCAAACAGAAAAAATAAACAATTGGGTTCATCTATAATAAAATCGATTACAATAAACGCTTGGTAGTCTACCTACCTGCGAGTTAGCATGTCTCTAACGTGCGCTGAACTTTGACATTTGGGGCCACGAAGAGGAAAATGCCAAATGTCAGTTCTTTCCGTGGTGGCAAGTGCAGCTTTTGCACAGCTTCTGGGACGAAGTAGAGCTTGGCTCTTCTCAGCTGTGTGTGGACCCAAAGTAAGCCGCAGACTGAGCGGCGTCCCCTGCGTATACGTAATCTGCTTAGCCACAACAACTCATTATTGGAGCTTATGTCATCAAGATGAAAAAATAGAAAGATGGCAGGGCTTAACCGATTTTATTATCGACAAATTTCGTACTTTTGACTTTGTAATGAACTTCAACAATGTATGTGCATCTCATTGGACCAGCAAGGACATCTTCAACTCCAAACACGCGACCCTCAAGCTCTGCACGAAAGTAGGCTACGAAAGGTTGCACAATCGCCTTGAATATTTTAGTTATGATAAGTGAATCAGCATTTCGCAGAACCCCGGGGACCCATTAACGCAATTTTCCCGCACTTAGGTGGGACCACAGGAAAAGAAAAAAAGGTTGCGCCTGCTGATTTGTTTAGGTGTTATTTACATACAACTTTTGGTTACTTTACTGCAAACGTTTCTGATTTGTTTCACCCCCTTTATTGCCCGGGGATATGTTGGTGCTTCAGTGTGGGTTGTTTGTATGCCATGTCCTAGATAGCGGCCACTGCCAGTGCAATGAACAAAAAACAATGTTTGCCTGCCAGTTGGCAGCAAAGAGAGCAACAACAACAAAAGGCGACAGCCAGTTGTCTCCTGGGATGGCAACCAGTCGCTCGTCCATTCATTCAGACATCCAGTCGTCCAGTTGCCTAGACATCCTCCGCCTGATAGCTGTCCCAGTTGATTTGCTCTTTGTGTTTTCCCTTTTTATACCCTTGCAGAGGGTATTATAATTTTGGTCAAAAGTGTGCAACGCAGTGAAGGAGACATCTCCGACCCTATAAAGTATATATATTCTTGATCAGGATCACCTCCTGAGTTGATACAGCCATGTCCGTCTGTCCGTCTGTCCGTCTGTCTGTCCGTCTGTCTGTCCGTCTGTCTGTTTCTACGCGAACTAGTCTCTCAGTTTTAAAGATATCGAATTGAAACTTTGCACACACCCTTCTTTCCTTTGCACGCAGTATATAAGTCGGAACGGCCGGATCGGCCGACTATATCCTAGAGCTGCCATATAACTGAACGATAGAAAACGCCATAACTCTGGTGTTTGTAAAGTTAAAAAGTTGGGATTTTCTATGGCTTTTTATTTGGCCAATCAATTCGACCTACCAAATTTCATAAGGATCGGCCGACTATATCCTATAGCTCCCATATAACTATAGGAGATACCATAACTTTGGTGTTTTTAAAGTTAGGAAGTTGGGATTTTCTATGAGTTTTATATTTGGCCAATCAATCCGACCTACCAAATTTTATAGGGATCGGCCGACTATATCCTATAGCTGCCATATAACTGAACGATTGAAAATGCCCTAACTTTGGTGTTTTTAAAGTTAGGAAGTTGGGAATTTGATGAGTATTTAGAATGCATTATATAAATATTTTTGGAGAATATTATTTACAGAATATTCTGCAAGGGTATATCAACTTCGGCTCCGCCCGAAGTTAGCTTTCCTTTCTTGTTACCTCTGTGCTTGTTTTGGCGAAAAGTTACCGAGCTGTAGAGGACTACATAAAAAGGGTTTTCAACTTAAATTATGCTCGGGAAAGGTGCGCGGGATTGATTAACTTTAAGATTGCTTAAATGACTTTATACAAATCTTTTATTATTAAGAATATATCCTTGATGGCCTATCTTTTCTTATTTTATAAGTCATTCTGAAAAATATACAATATACACATTTTGTTTTTCATAATTATACCCGTTACTCGTAGAGTAAAAGGGTATATTGTATTCGTGCAAAAGTATGTAACAGGTAGAAGGAAGCGTTTCCGACCCTATAAAGTATATATATTCTTGATCAGGGTCACTAGCCGAGTCGATATAGCCATGTCCGTCTGTCCGTCTGTCCGTCTGTCCGTCTGTCTGTCCGTCTGTCTGTCTGTCCGTATGAACGCTGAGATCTCGGAAACTATAAAAGCTAGAAGATTGGCATTTTGCATGCAGATTCTAGGAGTTCCTACGCAGCGCAAGTTTGTTTCAAAAAGGTGCCACGCCCCCTTTAACGCCCACAATCGCTTATATACGATTTTAAAAATTTAAATATTTCGGAAAAGTAAAAATGCAGTTTTATTGTGTTTATCAATACCTATCGAAATGTAGAAGAAATTTTTCAAATCGGACCATTCGTTAAAAAGTTATGCGTGATCAAAGTTTCTATCTCCATCTCCCTCGCACTCCCTTTACCTGAGTAACGGGTATCTTATAGTCGGGGCACCCGACTATAGCGTTCTCTCTTGTTTACATTAAGAATTTGCTAATAATTTGTCCTTAAACCCAAACCTGTATTATTAAATACTTTTAATTATATGACAATTTTAATCCAATTAATCCAATCCTGTTTCATTAATTAAGATTAGTAAGAGTATTTTAATATATGCAAAGGAAAATCTTAAAGGTATTATAGACTAAGTTAAACCAAAGCTTAAATCACAGTTTGTTGCTTGAAAACGTAATCCTCTTTCCCGTTCATTACAGATTTAAATTGCGTCCAAGTAGCCAGAGAATCGCTGTAGGAACGACGCCAGACCCAGCGAAAACGGAGGCCAACTGCTCGACTTAATTGTCGACCACTGTCAATATTAGCGCCATCGCAACTGCTGGGTGTGGGCGAATCTGCGCCCCGCCACCGGTAAGACTGTTCCGAGATGTCCTCTTTCAGAACTCAAAACTCATAGCTCTGAACGCACCTCGGCTTGGCTCTGGCACCCACAGATATCACCCGAATCATATGCCACACTCACGTATCTTTAGCCTTGCTTCGCTTTCATCAACAAATTGCTTTTCAGTTTTACATCTTTTGTTTTGTTTTCCCACCGAGCTGCCCGCACGAACCTTTTCGCATAAACACAAATTGCCCCACAGGCGGTCGGTTTTTTGTGTGTGTGTATGTGCTTGGGACCGACATTATAATATAGAGGCTGAAAAGTTTCAAGTGTCTGCAGGCCTGCGGGCCTCGACAATAAATACAAAACGCACTTCGCCGTTTTGGCCAAAAGTGTTTGACATTGTTGACACGGCCCAAACATGAAGTCCCCTTCCACCAAATTTTTGCCTTCGATTGATTTCTGGCGTTTAGTGCCGCACAAAAGATTCTTGGAAATATAATAGCTATTTCTGCTACTATGCAATTTCCACTCGTTGGCCATTGTCCTTAAATGTCCTTCGTGCGTGCACCTGTTGCCGTCATCTCGATTTTACCTCCATGCCCATACGCCGTTCGTTTTTATGTTCTGTTCGTGGTGCTTATTTTAATTAAAGTTTAGTTTAAGCCACCTTAATAGCCTTATTTTTAATGGAATTTTAGTTTTCACTTAGACCGACTCTCTCTCTCTCTGTCCGCTCTTCAACTATACTCATCCTTTTATACCACACGTTCACGACATTTTCCTAAAAGCAAATGCAACTTTTGTAATTTCATAGTCTATTAAACTCATTACTCCGACAGTTCTGTAAGTGAAATCTAATCGAAAGCAGGAGAGTTCGTTAAATGCAAAATTTACTAATCGCTAAAACCAGCTGACATATGAAATTTGAAATGAGTATTCCTCTCACTTCAGTACATTACATTACGACCGTGTAATGTTTTTTACGATTTTTACCATCTTTCACTGTGAAAATGCACATTCGAAGTGACCATATTGCGCATACGCCACATGGGCGGAGCATAGCAACTGAATTAGATAAAGTTTAGGTTTAAAGTGAGAGCTTTGGCAAAGTTAGCCCACAGACTCTGAATAAGCCGATGGAATTTGATTAAATAAAAGGACAAACATATATATTAAATGCCTTATTTTGTGTTTCTGAGTCGCTTTAATATCTGTATGCCTTAATGTTCAATGTCTATGCACTATAAATATCAGAAATATGAATGCCCAAAATTAAAAGCACTCTAGCTAATTAACCAAAAGCCAAGCAAATCAACTCTACTTTGTGTTTTTTTGTTCAATGTCTTTTGGCGTGCCGCGGATCAAAGGAGCCGAAAAGCAGCACCCTGAATTTCTCGTCGTTCAAATCAAGCTTCACTTCCAATGTTAATTTCCTGAAGAGAAGGTAAAGACCTTAAAAAAGGAAGTGCCCCTGGTCCCCCCGAAAAAGGGGGCGGGGCCCAGTTGAACGAAACTAATTTGAAATTTCATATGTTCGTCTATTTCTCTCTCTCTATCTCCGTTTCTCCTTCTCCGGCGGCATTTTGTGCCTCCCTATTTATTTGTTTCTCATCCTGCCCCCACTCAATTGCGCTGCACCATCTAACCTGTCTACTTGTCTGGCGGTTGGGCAAACCACCGAACCAATCAATCAACCAAACACCCCGAACCACACAACCACTCGAACAACCACACCAACAACCACACCACAACTACTAACAGATTCAGCTCGGGAGACTTGTCTTCCGAGGTAGACGATGTCGATCCGAATAGCCTGCCGCCGGCGGCGCGTCCCATCCAGGATCAGCCGACGAAGCCGCCGGCCGCCGGCGGACCGCCGAGCATGCCGCCACCGCCGGCACCCGGCCAACCGGCCGGAGCTGCTCCAGAGCTGTCGCTGAGCTTTGGCGCCGGCAAGGCGCCCGCGACCTCGGCCCCCGCACCACCCCGTGGTGTCAGTGCGCCGACCAGTCCGGCCAAGTCGCGCGAAAGTCTGCTGCAGCGGGTGCAGAGCTTGACCGGCGCTGCCCGGGATCAGGGAGCCTCCATCTTGGGTATGCTTGGCAGGCAGACTACACTCAGAAAAAAATACAAGCCACTCAGTGTCATGACATTCTTTAACATAACATAAACAAAGTATAACATAAACTACATAAACAACAATTATGAATATCCTTTTACTACCAAATCAAACTTAAATCGCTTTTTATTCCTATCCTAATTTTCGGTATAATATCATAGATTAGTTGATTGATGTATTAGAATCGTAAATGTTACTTGTTTAATAGTAATCAATAGACCTTTAGAATCGTTCCCTAAAGTTAACAAAGTTATTATACAAGTTACAAAAGTTTTGTTGTAAAAACAATCATAATCATCCTTAAACAAAAAACCAATTCAAAACATAATAATATAGTTACTTTTCTGACAAACAAAACTGTACAAATAATGTAATACATAAGCAAATATCCCGAGAATTATCTATCCAAATAAGGAAGTATAGTCAATAAAAAGGACTCGTAAAGTAATTTTTTCTGAGTGTAGGGACTGTTAAATGGTCTCTGGGCAAGGAATGACATTTAACCCAAAACAGGAGCTGCGGTTCAGAGCGCCACACAGCGGGCGCCGGCCTTCACCAAGGACAAGTACTTCACGCTGCTGGTTTTGGATGACCAGAACACGGACTGGTCCAAGTACTTCCGGGGCAGGCGATTGCACGGAGACTTCGACATCCGAGTGGAGCAGGCCGAGTTTAGGGCAAGTACCTCCGCATTTCTCTTCCGTTAATCGGGGTAATTACTGTGTGTCCTCTGCAGGACATTACGGTGGTCTCCAGCGCCGACACTGGACCGGTTGTCACCATGGCTGCCTATCGCAGTGGCACTCGGGTGAGTTATCTAATGCACTCCTAAAAAATATGTGGTGTTATTTTGTACTCTTAGAAATTAATGATTTTTTATTACCATAAATATATTTAATGGTAATGACTTATCTTAAAGATAGCAAAATGAAAAGACAGTACAAATCGGAAATAAACATAAAAAAGCCAATATTGTAAATAACTGAAAGGAGGTATTTTTATAGGAAACTGATTTCCGTGTAATCATTTTCCCCAGTGTGCCCACCTGGGTTGTTTGCGCTTAATTAGTGCAAAAGCTGTGGCCAGTAGTCGTAGATCCAGCTTCTCAGTCAGGGATTAGATTGTCTGTCAGTATCCTGCAGAGTAATAGGAGTGTTAAAAGCGACTGGCCCAAGGACGTGGGTGGATGGGACTGACGGATGGGGGTTTTATTCACTGCCCATGGAACACAAAGGAGCTGGCCGTCTATTGGCAGCCTTTTTCCCATACCTCGTATTTGCGTAGCACGGAGCTCGCCACTCTGGCGCTCTATTTCCATTTGTTTATTTCAAGTCGTTTTGTGGACTTTACGATGCTGCTGTTTTTGCAATTGCGTGTGTCAGTGGCAATAAAAGACACTTGTAGCTGGGAGGGAATACGAATGCGAAAGTCCACTTGTGTCTGCCAGGAAATTAGACGCCAGCTGTATTACGATTGAAGGGTTTTCAAACAAAAATAAAGTGTACTTTATTTAAATCAAGTGAAATGTGCATTCGTTACGGTCAAGTTAACCAACAGTGTTTGGACTCAATGAAAAATTAACTACGGTTGTAAACATATATAATGCAAGGCTTTGTTTTGATAATACTTTTACCTTTTTTTGTATTACTTGAAAAGAAAAACAACATATATATCTTTGTGTTGGAGTGTGTTTTTTTTCGAATTTTAAGCTTCCCTTTTATATACTTATTTTTAATTCACAAAAGCAATGAAGAATTTATTAATCATTTGTTCAATTCTTTAGTTAAAAACAAAAATGGCTTTCAAAATAGCGCCAAAATAGTATAAAAGCATTGGAGAAGACGCAGAAAGTCTCGTAACGCCTTGCAAAAGTGACCAAAAAGCACCTACATTTGCGTTAAACCCAAGGGTGGTCACACTGTCCTTACCTGAAATCTGTTTTCGTCCCGCCGCATTTTCCGCGAGAGAAAAGCGCTGTCGAGGGGAGCCGGGGGTTGGGGTGCAGTTCGCCGCGATCAGTTTTCCATGGAAAGTGATAGAATACTGCAGTTTTCCCGTCTCTCGTATTACCCATGTTACCGACATACAGTGCTGCCAGACCGTCAAACTGAACTGTCCCGGTTTCTCAGTTTTTCGAGCTCGCATCCCGGCGTAAGACCCCCAAAAGTTGCGCCCGCTCTCCCGCATCCGCCAAAACTCTGAAACCCCCCAGAAAAGCGTAGGAAACGCTCCCAAGCCTCACGTTCGAAATCATTCCCCAAGACTGCTAGCGCTGCCCCCCTCAAGACACACCCCATCCAGGCGTTGCCATTTTTATTGAACTGGCTCGGAACTCCCAAAAGTATACTACTAAAAATATGTGTTAGATATTTTGGCTACTAGACGCCAGATGGCGCTGGCCAATGATTATTTCAATGATCGGCATAGCAAAAATCTAATACCGTATTACTTGGGACAATTAAATATGCATTTCACTTCAAAAAAATAAAGAATATAATATTTTTATTTTATTTTTAAGTATTTTTTCGTTTTTAAAAATTACAAAATATATTTCCAGCTTTTGGCATTCTAAAAGCTAAGTAAAGTTTCTCTTTTACATTATTTTCTAAAATTTTTTTTGGAATATCACACCAAAACAGGTGGCACGTTCCTTTCGGCCGGACTTTGTCCTGATTCGCCAGCCGCCACGCGACGGATCCAGCGACTTTCGCTCCACAATCTTGGGCTTAAAGTACGGGGGAGTGCCCAGCATCAACTCGCTGCACTCGATCTACCAGTTTCAGGTGAGTCGTGGACATCTTAATTTCGGGATGCCCACTCAAATGGATTTGTTCTGCGTTTTTTCTTTGTGAAGGACAAACCCTGGGTCTTCTCGCATCTGCTGCAACTGCAGCGGCGCCTCGGACGCGACGGCTTCCCGCTGATTGAACAGACCTTCTTCCCCAATCCACGCGATTTGGTAAGTGTATATGGTATACATTAAAAGCTAGACACTAATTAAGTAGCTGCTACAGAGCCGGTTACAAGTTCAAAAGCATCAATTAATCAATAACACATTAGGCATAACGTACGTATTAAAGCTCTGGACAGAGAAAAACGGTAGCATAACAAGGGAGCGGGCTTTAGGGATAAAACTGAAAGCATTACGGATAGCTCAGGCATTTTTTGTATATCTCAGTGCGTCGCCAGCGGCATCGAGTAATCACTCCATCGACCGTCTGCTTTGTATGCGGCACACAGATGCTGAAGTCCGTCTCGCATTTTCTCTTTGGCGACCACTTGCACTCGTCCGCATAAGGATGGAACCTATAGCAACTGGTCCCATAGCAGGGAATTACCTGGTAAAAATAACAGCAAATTAGGATTTTAATTTGACTAGTTAAACCCTTGACTCACTGCGCAACTGCTACCCTTCGCATAGCCGCCGCTGAAGCCATGGCGCTCCGTGATGGTCATCTTGGTGTACTCCTTGTAGTAGCTGCAAATATTCAGCATCGGCAGCCTGCCCGCTACGATATAGATCTTGCCGAGTTCCAGCTTGATCCCGCACATCCCATCATCGCGGGGCGTGGCAAGGCGACCATCGCGCAGCATATGTCGTGCCTCGGGAGTAGCCTGAAACCCAAAATATTTATATAAAAAAATAAAAAATATTTAATTTAATTGGATATTATAATTTTAACTTCCTAGTGTGAAGTTTTTACACATTTCTATGAACCCTTTGATACAAATAATATAAGTTGTAGTCCACGAATTAAGCCTAAGATCCTGTTTTTTAAAGTAATTAATGTTGAAAATAGCCACGTTTCGCTACATTTCTACTTGGTAGAGAGTTAATAGCATTCAAACTTAATGATGCAACTATGAACTTGAACTTATAATTTTTGTATTGTTGAATGTACAAATTGATACATATATATATTTCTTATTTATTATTATCTCTTTAAAAACCTGATTAAATATATGTTAATAGGTGTCATTACATGATCCATTTTAAAAGATATCTTTGAAATTCATAAAACTATAGGTTTTATTTTACAGAGGAGTACATATTTTATGTATGGTTATTTTCTTAATTTCAAATTCAAATTAAATCAGTAAAATGTCATCTAAAACCCAATTACATGGTATTTAAATAGAATATGGTTTAAGAAATAATGTTGCCATGTGCAACAACTTATCGTTGTGCGTGCTTACATACCTTGTAGGTGCGTTTGATGTGAACTTTGTAGGTGATCTTGCCCGGCTCGATGGTGTCTGATTTGCGGATGACTCGCAGCTGCACAACTGTCAAGGAAGCGTTGGCATTTACTTATTGAATTCTCCGGGGATTCAGCTCCAACTCACCGTAGTCCGCCTGAGCGAAGTGCTTCTGTGGGTGCATCCGCTCGCACATGCAGGCGTCCGCTGGGCGACCGTAAAACGCGAGTACGGCGACCAGGACGAGTGTTATTAAACCCAAATGCCTTCTAAAATCCATGGCTGCGCTGGTTTGCGAACAGATAAAATGGCTTTATGTCGCCGCCAGTGAGTCCCCCAAGATTACTGTAAAGGGAGCGGAAAATGGGGAAAATTGAGATTGCTTTTTACGTTCGCGGCAATGATTTAATGGGAAAACGCATATAATGACTGTCGTGCTGAAGGTCACTAAGAGTTTAATTATGTCTATCATACTTATGTCATTCGGCTTATCAATGGAGGCCAGGCATTCAGCCTTCCATCAATCGAGCCATCAATCCATTGCTCAATTATGCATTTAATATATTACACATACGCCCTGTGTGTCAGCAATTAATCGCGCCTTCTGTCACAAGCACGCACGCACAAACTCGGATCATCAAGAGCATTATGGACAAAGCACTCAACTGGATTCCCATCCATCTTTATTCTTTTTTGATTGGATTGGGCTGAGCCTGAAGACATATTCTTCTTTCATCAATATTTTATTCCAGACTTACGCAAAGACGTTTCAGCAGTCAATTTAGAATGCATAAATCGCACAAAAGTAGTTCAATTGCCCGGGCCTTTCAATTGAAAAATGTTTATGGGAAATTCATAGAAAACTTGAGACGCACAAATCGAAATCCATTACAAAACCGATGCAATACCGCATATCGATGCGATACCACTACCACACTGTAGATGCACAAACGCATTCACTATATGCCCACATACATATATGTATGTATATTAAAGCAAAAATATTGTATAATATCGAGAGTGAAAAAGGCAGGGCAATCAGCTGCAGCTCCCGATTCAGCGTTGTTGTCGAACCGATCGACGCAGATAGGCAGGTCCCATATAGACAGACCTATGGCCATATGCACGCCAGCCTATCTATCTATCCCGATTCCCGCTCCTCGCGTTTCCCATTCCCCCCGCTGCATGGAGTCTACGGCCCGGCAATGTGGCAATTAAATTGAAATAAAATTGAATTAAAAGCATTTTGCGGAAAAGCCACTAGAAAACACACGCACCCAGGGAGCGCGGGAAATGGGGAAATGGGGGAAAATGACGGACAGACCTGCATGCGTGAATCGTGAATCATTGGGAGGTAAATTACCGGGTGGCGGGGTCGCCAGCTATTGATTGAATGCAAGCCAACAGGCAGGAGTAATGCATCAAACTATTTATTAAGTGGCAGGCCAAGTGGCGGCCAGACAAGCAGACGCGCTGGCTAATGGGCTAAACTGGAACACACACTGGCAAAAAGTCAGTCAAATCAGAAGTTGACTGATTTATCTGCCATTATTTTTGATGGCCTTCTTTATAAAAACATGTTTGAGAAAAGTTGTGTCCCACTTTCGGAAACTTACACCAAATTTTTATAGTGTTTTTTAAATCGAAAAAGCGAAAAAGTAAATTAAGCATTAACCAATTTCTTTCAAACTTTCATGGCAGAACTAAACGCTCCAAATTAACCTTAAAAACAATTTTTAAATCCTTTTTTTATATTATATAATATAATTTAAAATGCTTAATTGCTCATCATTTATTTTAACCTTACTAATTTCTTGTGAGTGTATACTTTTAAAGCCACACATTTTATGATTTTAAGCAACATTTCCCTCAAGTGATTTTTAGTGCTTTCCTCAACATTGAGTCATGTAATATAATTATTCGAAACTTAATTAATTAAAACATTTTATCTTATTAAAATGATTTTCGTTAGAAAGTTTTTCCCAGAGTACCAAGATGTATACAGATGAATAAGGGGTGGGAGAAATAGTGTCTGTGTCGTAATGTCATGGGAGAATTTTTCGAAGAAGGAAAGCGCCGCATGTCTCTGAATTTTTCTTTTCCTGAGGCTGTGACACTTTGCCCGACAATTAACGGGGCGGATTTGTTTAACAAACAGGCCAACAACGCAGTACTAGTATGAAAAAAACAAACAACAAACAAACTGGCTGTCAAGGAGCAACAAAAAGTGGCGCACACACAACGCCGAAAACGTCATCGACGTTTAGCAGATAAATCAAGTTGAGAGTGCCAATTGGCAGCAAGAAAAGCGTTTTAGAGACGTTAAAAAATTCGCACGATTTCATTGAGACTCCTTCCCCCCCGAAAGCCATACAGATTTATGTCTCTTTATTTAGATATTCACCCATGTCTGAATGCACAATTAGCGTGGCCATATATCACAGCACGCAGGCATAGTTTAAACTGCAGCAACAGCCTCTGTCCACGGAGTTTTGGATCGGGGTTTTTCATTTTTGTTTTTCGTTCGGTCGGAAAATGCTCCCCGTGTTTGTTGACAAGCTCAACACATGTCAATTAAATGTTATATATTATGGCACACGGCGGGCACTCCGCACACACCCGAACGTGCCGCATTTGGCGTCACTTCACGCCCCGTCTAATTGACACACTTGTTGGCCGCTCTTGTCTGCTCTGAAGTTCCTGTGTCGTCACCATCATCGCTGTTGACATTTGACACTGGTTTCCATTTCGAGAGGCTGCCATCCACTTATGCGGGCTAACAAAACAAAACAAGCATATTTCAAAAGATATTAACTCAAATATCGGATCGAGTTCAATTGGCATTGATTTCCACTGTGACCTCAGGGCACTTAAAGAATGCCGGCCACAGAAAAGTGGGCAATTTTTATTGGGGCGCATGAAATATTTTAGTGGATCAGAATTTGTACATAATTAAATTAAAAACTACTCACATACATATAAGAAATCAAAATTGGATTCAAAGTTAAAAGCGCTCGAAATATGAAGCTCAAAAACGTCTTAGTCAGTCTTTAAAGAAAACCATATTGCATTTTAATTTGGGGAGAAAAATAAATAAAGTTAAAAATGCGAAAAATTTAAATTATAAATTATTCATAAGAAATTTGTTGTACTTTGTTTTATATTTAGATATTCTACATTTCAAATCAATTTTCTCCATTTAGGTTTTGGATATCTCAGAAAAATTCATTATTACCGAATATTTAACAATATTTTGATAAAATCTATTATTACTTTGCAGTGAGACCGTGACAGTATTGATTACTTACAATTTGAATAATTGAATTACTGTTACTGCTTCATAAAACATAAATCAAGCCTAAAAGCATCCCCAATTTAGCATTATGCAAATTATATGATTAACACTTGCCCAGACAGGCAGACAGAAGGCAGAAACCAGAAAGATTTCCCAGGTGAATTGAAAGGGATTTGCTAAGGTCAGACATGAAAAAGAGTAAGCCCAAAAAAATAAAAGAAAAAGTACACAAAAAGGATTTTCTGGCTTCGAAGCTAAAGCGCTTTCGGTTTGGTTCACCTTTTTTCGGGTTGTTGGTCGTCGGGTTAAAAGTGCGCCAAAATGGTAAGCACCAGCCAAAGCCACATAATTAATGCGATTTTGGTGGCTCTTTTGGTGCTTTCAGGAATTGGCAAATCCGGATGGCCAGTGCTAGTAATCCGTTGAGAGGTTTGGTTTATGAGCACTTAATTGGGGCCATTAATAGAGCGTAATGTGTGTGGGGACCCACAAAAGCATTGACAGCCCAGTGCACTCCACATAACAAAAGGCTAAATGCATCGACATAAAAACCTATTTATAACTTTCGGATCTTTTGCCTATATTGCATCGCACGCTCTCCTATTTACGGTGCTTGATATTTGTGTCTAATTGGATCTGGTCAGATCGTTTTACCATGGATCTAGAGAGTGATTTATGGTGTTGTTTTGCTTTATATAGTGAGGGATTGAGTGCAGTATGCAAACCTATTTAGCGTATTGTTATACTTGCAGAGGGTGCTATAATTTCAGTCAAAAGTTTGCAACGCAGTGAAGGAAAAATTTCCGACCCTATAAAGTATATATTATATATTCTGTATCAGCATCACCAGGAGAGTCGATCTTGCCATGTCCGTCTGTCCGTCCGTCCGTTTTTACGCAAACTAGTTCCTCAGTTTTAAATAAAGCTGCTTAAATCTTTCCCAAAAGTTGTCTTTCTATTGCAGGTAGTATATATGTAAGTAGGAACGAGCCGGATCAGGCGACTTTATCCTATAGCTGCCATATAACTGAACGATCGGAAATGCCATAATTTTGGTGTTTGTAAAGTTAGGAGGTTGGAATTTTCTATAGTATTAAGTATTAAGAATGCATCATATGAATAATTTTGGAAAATATAATTTACAGAATATTCTGCAAGGGTATATCAACATCGGCTCCGCCCGAAGTTAGCTTTCCTTTCTTGTTACCTATAAGTTTATTATCCTGTTATTTATAATAGTCTTGTATTTGTTTTAGCTTTAAAGATTTAAAGTTGAATACTTGTTACTGAATATTGTTTAACTATAGGTTGACATTTATAAATACAATTCTTTATACATTTTAAAATAAAAAACGCAAAAATATCAATTTCAGTTACACTCAGTAACCGAAATCCGGGTCGACTGACATCGTTCTTGCTCGTTTTTTTTTCAGAGGTCATTTACTTTTCAATATTGCTTTCTGTGGCAATTCGTTTATGTTTGTTTGTTATTGCTGATTATACCCGTTACTCGTAGAGTAAAAGGGTATATTGTATTCGTGCAAAAGTATGTAACAGGTAGAAGGAAGCGTTTCCGACCCTATAAAGTATATATATTCTTGTTCAGGATCACTAGCCAAGTCGATCTAGCCATGTCCGTCTGTCCGTCTGTCCGTCTGTCCGTCCGTATGAACGCTGAGATCTCGGAAACTATAAAAGCTAGAAGATTGGCATTTTGCATGCAGATTTTAGGAGTTCCTACGCAGCGCAAGTTTGTTTCAAAAAGGTGCCACGCCCCCTTTAACGCCCACAATCGCTTCTATACGATTTTATTTAAATATAAATTTAAATATTTCGGAAAAGTAAAAATGCAGTTTTATTGTGTTTATCAATACCTATCGAAATGTAGAAGAAATTTTTCAAATCGGACCATTCGTTTAAAAGTTATGCGTGATCAAAGTTTCTATCTCCATCTCCCTCGCACTCATTTTACCTGAGTAACGGGTATCTGATAGTCGGGGCACCCGACTATAGCGTTCTCTCTTGTTGACTTTCTAAACAGTCGGGAATTAGTTCGCTATGGGCTCAAACTGCGCAGTCCGATTTTGGAATTTAATTTTGCATTATTCGCACAGCATTACAACGAGATGATGTCTCTTGGGAACATGAGGAGAACAACTTATCAGCAAGCCCTGAGAAGGCAAGATATATTTTAACAAGACCAACAAACCCCACAAATGTTTGCCAAGCTACTGGGGTACAAATAACTGCCATGAGCTTTGTCTTTTATGGCACTTTTTGCAATCTCAGCCCAGTTCTATATGGGAATTTTATATTTGCAGTATTGTTAATCACAACTAGTTGATGTTACTTTCTTGGAAAAACTGCGAGAAAACCTTATCAGCAAAGCCTCAGAACACAAGATATATTATAACTAGACTAAAAAAATGCGACTGGGACACAAACACAAACATTAAGCCAATAGCTTTGACTTTTCCGGCAGCTTTTGCCATCTCTGCATTTCTGCCAATTTTCATAACGATGCTGGAAAACTTTCTTTGGCCAGCGGCATTCAGTTGAATACATTTTCCTTTGTCGGCAGTCTTTGCAACAATGGGGGAAAATTAAAGGAGAAATATCAAAGTCACGATCGGGCACTGGGCAATGCCATAATCAGCATGATCAATGCGGCCCAAACAAAGGGGCCAGGCCGCAGTGTTTTTTGATTAATGCCGTAGCTTGATCCCTGACCCGCAATGTTTGCAGTGCGGCGGGATTGGCAAGACACAGAGATGGAGATCGAGCCATTGGCATTTACATGCACTCAGCGACACCTGACAAAGCCACTGGCATATACATAATTAAGCCCCGGAATCCGAGCTGATAAGAACCACTCCGTGGGGCTGCTAATTGAATCGCCAGCTGCCCAGAGCTGATGAGATGCAATGGCTCCGCGGTTGACAGCTCTATTCAGGTGTGACGAAACGCCGTCTGGCAGACTAAGGCAACAATGCTCGGAATGTTTATTGCCTTGCGCCGCATTAACCCATGCACAAGTATGCCAGCGATTCTGACATCATTGCTCCGAAAATAAGTCTTACGCAGCTCCCATCATTTGGCCACTCGATGCAGAAGTCTTCGGGTCGAGGTCTTCGCCCCGTCAGTGAAAATAAACAAAAATTGCAAGCCCAAATTCGTCACGTTCTTTGCGATTTCATTTAAGCCCCAAAATTAAAAAGCGAAACAGTAACGGCACAAATTTCTCAACTTATAACACAAATTGTCTGGCAGCAAAGGCGGCAATGTCGGCGTCTTAAGAAAATAAACAAACAATTCACCCAGGATGCGTAACGAAAATTCAATTAAAAATGCTAATTCGTCGAGGGGGATAAACAAAAGTCCTACTAAACTGAAGAACCCAAAGGTCTGGGGCTCGTCGAACAGTCGGTCGGGACTCACATTGCATTGGCATGGTCATAAAAATATAAATCTTTAATGAGCAAAACCCAAAGCATGTGCATATAGAGCCGCAAAATAAACATATGTATGTAATGTTTGCAAATAAAATTGTTGTGGGGATTGCAATACAATGGAGTTCAGTGTGTGGGCTTGCATTTCGTTATCAAATTGCTAAATTTGCATAAAAATCAATAAACTGTTCAAATAACCCAGCTGGCAGTTCAATTAAATATTAAAGCGATTTTCTGTGACAATACCGAATCGCCTTTCGTCAAGTTTGGGTGATTTATTTCAGCATAACAAGCTCCATTCATGCCGGGTGACAGATCTTGTTAAAGACATTAAGAAAAGGACCAGAAAAGCAGCAAGCAATCTGACAAATTGACGGCCTCTGGCCCACACACACAAATGGAGGGACACTGGGGCCAAAAAGAAATCATTGTCAATAAATTGCCGCCTGACTTGTGAAATTTACGCAATAAACACGCGAGAGATGTTATTAATGGAAATGAATACCAAATGCTCTTTGTCACGGTGTCGCTGGCTTTAGCATTTCTTCTTAATTGTACAATAATATTTAATTGCAAGATTTGCACAAGAAAATTATTAATGGTCCCGGGATGAGCCGAGTGTGGGTGTGTGTCGGCCGAAAAAGCCAGGCAAGTGTGGTGGCATAAACAATCCCAATCCAATGTATCTGTATCGGCAGCCTTATATGGCGAAATGTCTGCCAGACTTTTTTGGGGCTTTAAAAGCATGCGCCAAATAAGGGGAATTGAATGATGTGCGAGGGAAAAGTCACAATCGTCGGTTATGACAATTTTATTTGCTTGGCTTTGTGGCTTTTATTGCTTGCGGGTTGGGTTAAATGCAAAATCTAAAGAGAGCAGGCACCACATTGATCGAATTCGCATTCTCGGAATTGCTGAAATAGGTAACCTAAGAATTACAAATTGAACATATCGATTTCAATACCCCTCGTTTGTTTATACCCTTGTATAGGGTGTTATTTTTTCAAGTAATGCCCACCTTGCAGAAATATATGCAACCTACGGTTGTTGATAGATGAAATGAAATTGAAATTGTGTTTAAAAAATCTCAACTATATTAAGCAGATTTATAAACTTTTTTAATTTTCAAGAAATATGCAAATATATTTAATGCAATAATTATAATAAATAATGAAAAGCTTTTTTTCTGTGTACCCTACTAACCGGGTTTTCTCATTATCAATAAGCTGTTGCGGTTAAGTTGTTGCCATATGGCTATATGTGCAATAAGAAAGCAAACAATGAGTTAAATACAGAAATTAGCTCACTTTAAAAATTCAGTTTTACTCCAGGTGAAAATAAATGTCAGCTAGCAATTGGCCGAACGTTTCCCAGAACAGCAAAAAGCCAAAAAGCCAATACAACTGAAAACTCATTTAAATGGCGCACAAACATCGAAGAGTCAACAGTAAAGCAAAGTCAAATGAAGGAAAAATTATGAATATCCATGCGAAACAATGTGAGGTGTCGTGTCAAAAGAACACAATGGAAAAGAAATGGGAATGGAAAAGCACTTCAAATGTGCATTTCCACGCATTTCCCTCGGGCAGCTTGTTTCCCCTTGAGATTCGCTTGTACATTTTACGAGTTTCTGTGGTAGCAGTCGAATCATTTAATGTGTTTTCATATTTTTAGACATTAAATGGCCAATGCCAAAATACACATGACGTATGCGTGATATGGAAATACCTATAGCACCCTCACACATACGAACATGCATTACTTTCCTTGACATCCAACAAATTTATAACTTATACATCATTGATATGGCTGGGCTTTACGATCAGACGGCATTACACAACGAACGACTTGTATATTTTTTAATGGCTGCAGTTTGTTTACAAATTGGCGACATTAAAAACTATTAAGAAAAATCGAAAGGCCAGAAGAAAACTCGGGCTGCCCCAAAAGAGCAAGGGAGGAAGGCAAATAAAAACAAATTATAAATAAACGCAAATAAATAGAGGGATCTGCAGCAGTGTGCGTGCGTGTTTGGGTTGGAAAACTGTGTCGCTGTGTCAACGTCGCCACATTTCCCAGCGCGCGTTTTAAATAGCCCAAAAAACGCGTCTGTGTCGCGCGTTTTGCATACCTTCAATTTGAATCTTTTAAATGCCAAACAACTCCCCAACTAAAATGAAGTTAAATAAACATAGCTCTGTGTTTTTAGCCTTTGAGCAGAATCTTTAGTTTAGGCCTTTGACCACAACAAAATGTGTGCACAAAAATGGGAAATACTGTAGAGCGCCTTTTAATTTAATTAAAATCTTTTAAAACCAAAATAAACGTACACAAACACATAAGTGCATTTTTGACTCTGGGGTAAAACTTGCTTGGATGAGAAATTGGCATTTTTGGCGACTACGAAAATGTCTGAATAATTTTTGTATATCCCCTAAAACAAGAAAAATAATAGCTAAATATTTATTTTATCTGTACAACTTGAAATTTTGGCCATGGAGTGACTCAAGAAAATTAAAGATTAAATGCTTGTGTTCAAGTCTTCTAAAACTGAATTAAAACCAAACTAGAAACCTATTTTAAAAAATGTTAAATTCTGGCAGTTTAACACTTGACACAATACGGAAATTAATGGAATCAATTAACATTTCAAGTCAAGTCATCTAAAAGTAAAAAAAAAAGCAAAACCAACCTTAAATATTTTTACCTTAGAGCAGCAACCTATAATGGGGATAACTTGCACTTCTGGCGTTTGAACACTTGAACCCAATGGCACAAAAATGGGGAAAAACTGGGGACTGTATTTTCACCGGCACTCGCACTCGTCTCGACTCAACTACACTTGATACTATATTCTCCCGATCTCGCGATTTCTCCGTCGCCGATTTTGCGGCGTTCTAACTCGCTGCGCTTGCGGTTCTGCACTGAATCGCCACAACCGATTCGTCTGTTTTCTTAACCGAACGAAGCCCCAAGTCCGAAAACCCAGCAAATCTCACTCAAGTTGTTCGGGAAGTGAGAGATCGTTTCGGATCGGATCGGTATGGATCGGCTGAGTCTATATAGTTTGAGTGTTTCTCGCGTCAGTCGGCCGATCAAAAGCACCATAAATTCCCCATAAACGAGTGGAAAGTGAGTGGAGGAGAGTCGATTGAATTTTTCGTTGCATTATTTTACCTTGGCAGCTTTATTAATTGCGTGCAGGGGCCTGGTTTATGCTCTCGGCCATTGGCAGCATACAATATGCTCATAGATACTTGGCGCCACTTTCAGTAGAAAAAGAGATGCAGCTCCGCACGAAACCGCAGAAAATAGCGCATCTGTCAGGCCGCAAATCAACTAATAATTTAGCCATGTAAAGTCGCCAGCGATACGACTTCCACTTCCTATGCCCATGTGGCGCACACACGTGCTGCTGCTCTGGTCATGCTTCATACTTCATGCTCCACCTACAGCACGTTGCCATAATCTGCATTCCCGACCCGCAAACGCCACCGCAACACAGATCAACACAGAGAGAAAATGTCACAAAAGACATTTAAATATTAATTAATTATTAAATATTACAATTTACTCATGATATGGCTAAACATTTCTTGTCTTTATTATCATTAATTCTTTAAAATGTAGTATTTTAAAACATTTGATTTGCGTATATACAAATTTTATAGTTCGTAAATATTTAAATAATATTCAGTGTGGTTTTTTATTCTATCAAACTTGTTGCAGTTTGTTTTGACTTACGAATAATTTAATCGAATTTGATTTGCACAAATGTGTCTATTAATAAGCGACCTTTCAATGATATAAAAATATTGACAACAAAATGATCCAAGTGAAACCCGGAAGGCCAAGTTTAGTAATTGCATAGCCCTATCTTAATATGATTACAGTAGCTTTGCAAACGCAACTAAGGCCTATATTTATACGTTTTTTATTTGTGGTACACTAGTGCATCCCTCATCCAAACAAATAACACCCCTTCCCGCTTCAGAGCACCACACTGCGGATGCGTCACAGTGCATATTTTAAGTTCGCTGATGTAACTGAAAGGCAGGCCTCTAGACCGTGGGCAGTCAAGCGGAATCCGTAGCAGCTTCCAAGAATGCTCGCTATGTGGGGGAGTGACGTCTCATTCTCATTCTCAGTCCAGAGTCTTCTATAGAATCCACAACCAAGCCCACATCCATCGCAGATATTCATTGAGAGATTTCTCGCACTCTGTTTGGCTTTTCTGTCAGCGCGACTGTCTCTCATCGATGGCAATTGCGACAATTCTTCGGACTTCGTCATTGTTGTTATGGATTTCCTTTATGTTTTATTTTGATTTACGAGAACTTACCCGCTGCCAATACACCGAATTAAGCCCATGTGTTTACATGTGATTTATCAACTGTTTAAATACGGCTCTGGGAGAGATGATTAACAAGGGTAATCGGCTGTTGATTTTGCATGTTTAAATGTAATAACCATGAGCAATGCTGTAAAATTAATAAAATACGAATTAGTCAAATGTTTGCGGGCAGGGTTTGTAGCTTTTACATATTTAATAGAGATTTGCATACCATTAATAACTGGGTGACTAACGATGGAGGATTCTGGGAAATGGGCAGGCAATTTAAAGAAAATTTCCATGGTCAGATTCGTAATCAGAACTCAAGCAAAAACAACCAATGAATTTGGCACTTATCCAATGGATTAATAAGCGGCCCCTTGCTAGTTGTTTTTTCTTTATTTCCGCAGTCAATAAAATAGCAAAGCCCAAGTGCCATCGTTGGCGTATTGTAATTTATAGAATTTCCGCAGACAGCGAAAAACGGATTGTGATTGCCTCGGTATCTTTATTCTCCACTCAAGAAATAGTTGTTTAACATATTTAAAACCAATTATTTATTATCCTTTATTTATTAGCCAATTAAAAATCAATTTTCTAAGGGTCTCTACAAGCAGAAAAACATTGAAATACTTATTAAGTCGAGAATTATAAGCTACAACTAACTATATATATGAAATTGAGAGTCATTCTTTATATGTGATTTGACTTTTGTAAAATCTCCATATTCTTAATAAGTCCTATGAAATCATTTCCTACGCCCGGTTTTACTTTTGTAAATCAGGGAAAATTCCATCTATACATTGTGCTTTAATGCAAGTTACTTTCAATATATAATATTTTATTAAAGTTATATTCAGCCATATTACATATGCATCTTCCCATTCTTCCCAAATGTTAATAATGTATTTTCCTCTGTGCACTTGCAGTTCCAATTCACCAAGTTCCCCAGCGTGCTGAAGGCTGGACATTGCCATGGCGGTGTGGCCACCGCTCGTCTGGAGAACCAGAGCGCCCTGCAAGATGCCGCCGGATTGGTGAGCGGTGCCGGCAACGATTCGCATTGTTATTGCACCATCGAGCCCTACATCGATGCCAAGTTCAGCGTGCACATCCAGAAGATTGGCAACAACTACAAGGCGTTTATGTAAGTGACCGCAAATGCGAACCGCAGACGGCTGAAAAGCCTCAATGCGGATGGGTCGAGTGGCCTGACCTTGGTGGCGACTGCAACTGTCAGCAGACGCAGACCAAAGCGACCGCTTTTGCAATTGGCATTGGCAATGGCTATGGCTATGGCAATTATCCTACCAAGTGCAGCGGCATGGGTTCATTGTTTGCCGGCCGAAATGCGGTGACGGGTTCAAAGATCTCTCGCCCCTCAATCCATGTGTGGCATCACATTATCTACGCTTTTTTCGCCGCTTAATTTATTGTGCCATGCTCACTCGCTTTCGCTCTTTAACAGGCGCAAATCCATCACCGGCAATTGGAAGACCAATCAAGGCTCGGCCATGCTGGAGCAAATCACTTTAACCGAGAAGTACAAAAGCTGGGTGGATGAGGTAAGTCATCGAATCAAAACCATGGGACACTAAATCAAACTGGTGATTAATGTCAGGCCTCTTAACAACACTATAAGCAATATATAACGCAATATAAGGGCTGTTCGCGTTTTTCTATTACATACAATTTATTATACTAATATGTATATATTTGTTATTTTTATTTTAACTAAATGAATTACAAAATATATAACTTTTAAAAGGGGAAAAAAATTATGATAAATATCTGTAGCCAGCAAAAAATAGTCCCATTTAAAAACTTCCGTCTGTGTCAAATGTAAAATCTATTTTTAGATCCCAAAAAATCGCCATGTAAGGGTATTTCATGGCAGAATCCATTCCAGCTCCTTTACATGGCCCGAAGCTCGCTGACTTTACTGTTAGTGCCTCGAATTCTGAGACATGGAAATCTGGTCGCAAACTGCTTAGCTTGGCTTAGCCCAGTTGAGTTCAGTTCCCATTTATCAAATTTGGCCAATCAATATGGCTAAGGAAAATCGCTTTAAGTTATTTGCGGCGTTTTGGGTGAACAAATTTGATTTCGGCTGCTTTTCGATTCTTCCTGAGGGGGTGGCATGCATACATGGACCAGGCACCAGAAATCATATTCGATTGACGTCAGACGACGGCCGAGTTTGCAATGCCCTCGGGCGGCGGCACTACTTTAATTAGAGCTCATGAATATGCAAATCGCAAAACAGTTAAACGGATTTAGCCGCCAATGAGCGATGAGGTAACGGGAGTCTGTGCCATTCAAACCATTTTCAGACGGGCGCCATATAATTTAAGATGATATTTGGATACATGGGAAACCCATCAGATTTGGCATTCTATCAATGCGAACGCGCCGTGTCTAGCTCAACTCGATTTCCTTTGACTCGCGACTGACTCACCCAGTGGCACTGCATATGTGCATTAATTAATTGCCTTTTACTGACGCAAATATTCCGCGTTCAAGTGCCATTCATTAGATAAGGCGGCAGCGGTTTTCAGTTACATGCCGAGAAAAATATTCGGAAATGAAGAATTAATTGAGGAAGCCACTGTGAGAAAATCTATGTAAATTTTGGACTTGTTGAAATAAAATTAAACTACTAAGTTTACTTGTAGGCAAATACTTCCCACTTACCCACTTAAAAAGCACTTTAATAATTAGAACAATATTAAAAAACTTGCAGTTTAAACATCGCGTTGTTACCATATGAGCCACATAACTTACTTCAGACTTTCAGGAGCATAACGTATTAAAACCTGTTCATATTTAAACGATTTTGTGTTTGTGTTTAAATAGTTTTCCCCAAGTGCAATTAAGTGGGTGGGCCTTTTGACGACGTCAGTCCGATTCTGGGCAAGTCGGAATCGACATCAGCATTAGCTTTAGCTTTAATCAAAACAAACTGTGTAATTAAAACCGGCACTGGAAACCGGCGGAAGCCCACACATAATTGTTTGAGCCGATTCTCGTCTGACTGGGCTTGCAATCGAAAACACATTTTAGGGTCATGACTCAATCGCATTTCTAATCGCAATGCCGCGGGTATCACTTTCAGATATCGGAGCTATTCGGCGGCATGGAAGTGTGTGGTCTATCCGTGGTGGTGGCCAAAGATGGACGCGAGTACATCATCAGCGCCTGCGACAGCACATTCGCCCTCATTGGAGACACCCAGGAGGAGGACCGCCGGCAGATCGCCGATCTGGTATCTGGACGCATGCAGGTTGGTTTTTAATTTGATGATGTCATCCAATTTCCCAAACACATCATTGTAATACAATTTAATTAAAAACCACCAAATACACTCATCATTTTGTTGACTATAAATTAATTTTTTGATTTCCGTTTTTTTTTTTATAAAAATGTATATAAGCTACACAAAATTGATATTTTAAAGTGAATCCCAGAGTGAATTCCACTCCAATTTCAATTTCTAATACTCCGACTTATATGTTATAAATTGTTAGGGTACTAACATGAATAAGAGTCAAAAATATTATCGACGTTGAAATTATCATTCAAAAATTAAAATTTTTAGACAATCAAGAAACAAACCTTAAAGGGTATTTCAATTTAAAATCGGCTTAAACTTGGTAAAGTTATAATTCTGGAAGTTCAGTTCTGGGTTACCTTTTTACAAGACATCAGAAACTTAAAATAAACTTACATGAAAATGGGTCAACAAAATGTATCAACTTTAAATTGCTAAATTTGAATGCAAATTTTTAGAGAATCAACCCACAAAACCTAAGACATTTGACAAGATAAAGTGGGTCAACATATTGAGTTATACTATATAGGATCGGAAATTTGCCCTTCACAGCTTTGCAAACTTTTGACTGGAATAATAATGTCGTCTGGAAGGGTATAAAAATATATACATAATTAAAGTAAACGGATTTCCTTTGAAACTTGGAAATGGTGATAAACAAAATGTTGATTATGTGCATATGTAAGCTTCTTTTACAATAATGAATCAATGAACAAAAAATATAATTCATAATTTAGGAATGTAAATTATTAACTTTTTTATCATACTTAATGCCGCCTGCTTCCTTTCAGAATGTGTGCCGTCCGAGCATGGCGCAGACGGGACCCGGCAAGCTGCCCTCCCGCTCCTCGGTCTCCTCGCGGGCCGAGAGTCCCACGGACGAGGGCATGGCCCCCACACCGCCGCTTCCGGCTGGACCACGCCCTGCCCCCATGGGCGGACCACCGCCCATTCCGGAGCGAACCTCGCCGGCGGTGGGCTCCATTGGGCGGCTGAGCAGCCGCAGCAGCATCTCGGAGCTGCCGGAGGAGCCCTCCTCCTCGGGACCCAGCACAGTGGGCGGCGTGCGTCGCGACTCGCAGTCGTCGCAGGCCTCGACCATCTCCTCTAATGTGTCGCGCGTGGGCCAGAGGCCGCCGCCGCAGACCCAGAGCTCCGTGGTGGAGGACGCCGAGGACACCATGAAGAACCTGAGGAAGACCTTTGCGGGGATCTTTGGTGACATGTAGGAAATCGCTAACAAGAAGCGCGGCAGAACGGCCAGCGAGACGAGCGGCGGCAGCGGGCCGGGCAGTGTGCCCAGCAGCGCGGGACCGGGGAGCGGATTCAGTGGCTCCTTCCTCGGCAAGCAGTTCTCGTTCGCCGGCAAGGGCGAAGGCCAGGGCGCGGGCGTGGGCGTGATCTCCACTCAGCCCACACAGCGTCCCAGCGAAGAGCCCCCAGCGGTGCCAGCGACGGCGGCCAGCTCAGCCGCCCGGCCGGACAGCAGCGTTTCGATTAGCGGTACAACAAATACGGATACGGATAGAGCGGCCGCCGGCTACCAACCGGTGACCAACTACGAGCAACAGGAACGGGTCAATCCCTTCGACAAGGAGCCCAACAAGTCGGGCAGTGCGGCCAGCATACACACCACCTCGTCCTCATCGATGTCATCATCGTCGATCTCGTCGCGCATCAATCGCAATGGCAACGCCATCAAATCCCCGCCCCCGCCGGCGGGTCCACCGCCACCACCGCCCACCAATATCTCGTCGGCGGCGGTGGGCAGCAATGCCAACAGCTCCAGTGGCTACCGGAACAGTTTCAGCAGCTCCCTGAGCAAGGACAAGACCAGCTATGGCAACTATGGCAGCACCACCTCGGTGGAGACCATCACGCGCATGGATACGAACACCACGAACACGGGTGCCACTGCCACGGAGGCCGGAGAAGCTAGTGGTGTCACGGCCATCACCAACATCAGCAGCAGCAGTGCGGTGGGGGGAGCAGGAGTCATTGCTCCTGCCACGGGAACCATCACCACCTCGGTGACCACCAACGACTGGAGGTCGGCCATTGGCATGCGATCGGCCAGTGTGTATAGTGCACCCGCTGCGGTGACCACTGTGCTGCCGGGAGACACCTCCGGCTATGATTCCAACTCGATTGCCTCGCAGGGCGAGGTCCTCAACAATTCCAGCGATCTGCCCTCGTACACTCGACCCTCGTACTCGCGATCGGAGAGCAATGGTAATTATCTAGCCGTGGGTGTACTGCTGGTCAGCCTAACCCTGCGCAAGACCTAGGGCTCGACTCATCCCTATGAATATATATATATATATAAATCATGTCATTTAATCTCATTATCGTACTAATCAGCTACACCCCATATATATAGAGACCAACTAAATGTAATCGATTAA
Organism: Drosophila fuyamai; assembly: GCA_018153365.1. NCBI lineage: Eukaryota > Metazoa > Arthropoda > Insecta > Diptera > Drosophilidae > Drosophila > Drosophila fuyamai. The sequence continues at coordinate 6,498,242 of JAECXW010000393.1, read as the reverse complement.
TCCCTAGCCAAGTAGGCAGCCGTGTCAAAGTGTTAGCCAAACGAGAAAAGTAGGAGTTGTGTCCTTTAGCCTAACTGTTTTTGATTTTCCTAGCCAAGCTCAGTGAGTAAGCCAAATATTACGTATACGACTTGTGGGCCGCCCAAGTGTTTGTAAGTCTCTCTCCCACTCAGCGATGCTAAATATGCTTGCCTGCACACACACACACAAACAGTCACAACACCGAAGACAAACAACAGGAACCACCGAACAGTACACACTCGCTAGAGTGCACCGCAAACCTGAGTTCAGTTCTCGCTTTTTGGGCACGCATCGAGAAACAAGAGATACCCCAGATACAATCCAGATACAAACCAGATACAAACCACAAGAGTAATCAAAGCTTTTAGAGAATACAAAATTCGTTGGTAATATTAATGCAACCCTTTTTAGTTTTAGAGTGTGTGTGTGTGCGTATTGCAGTAAATGCAGAGTTATCAAAAGATGAGCCATAGAAAAACTGTTATCAAGTAGTCCGAAAGTCGCTTAAGAATCAGAAGTATTCAAAAGTTTCATTGTCATTCACTCACATATTGATAATGCTTATTTTGGTAACGCTCATTTTGCTCATCCTCCTCATCACCAAAAGTCAAGAATCAAATATACAAGAGGTGATCGATTATATGGTCATAAATCCATAATAATTAATAATAATTAATGAGTTCGACATAAATATTTGTTCGTCATAAAATTTTATAAGCTGAAATTTAAAGTAAATTTAATTTATATTTGTTTGAAATTTTAAGTTCCTTAAGTTTTTTGCCATTTACCATGGCAATATATTTTATATTATGTAATTACAATAATAAGTGATAATTGATATTGCTTACTTTTTTGATCGCCTCTTGTATAGATAGCAGTAAATCTCGATTGGCTCACGTAGTGCTAACGATAAGTGCTAAGAACTGCACCCACGCCAAATTGATGTGCACTTGTCGTCTAACATAGATTTTAGTAATTAATTTATGCCCCCAATTCTTGCAGCCTCCAAGCACTCGGACCTGGATGTCATTTTCGGAGACACCAAGACCACTCCAGCCTCCTATGGCAATGGGAAGTACACCCGGGCTGCAGGATCCATCTCGGATGCTGACATGATTTTCGGAGGACCACCCTCGAACTACAAGAGCGATCGGTTTGGGGCCGCCAAGAGCATGAGCATGAGCTCCAGCGGAATGGGATCCGGAAACGGAGCCGGATCGGGCAGCTATAAGATCTACGAGGGTATCCAGAATGCGGCTTTCAGCGACTTCAGCGATTCGGGCAGTATGAGCAGCATTGGATCGCACACTAAACGCTGGAGTGCCAGTAAGGAGGACGACGAAGAACTGGACTTGAAGTGAATCCAAAAGAAATTCCAAACTAAAACTATCACCCATATTCATTCACAAACACACTAAGACAAGCAAACTATGGAAATCTATCTATTTTCTGCCTCTGAAGTTTCCTGGTTTCATGGGAAGAAACACTAAGCATATACTCACACACATAATCATTGGGTTACTATCGTTTCAACTATCAACTATCTTGACCGTAATACATTCCTTTCATTTGCAATAAAACATAATGAAAAAAAACAAGCAGCAGAAAATGCTATGTAGACACTGTAGAACACTACTAAAACATAAATATAACCACCAATGCAACAACAATAATGCAAAACACATTAGATATGTGCAATGAAATGTCGCCGATGACTTGACTGGTTTTGCAGCATGATAAATTGTTAAGAAAGAGGAACCTACATAATTACCATACCTAAAAACATTTTGAAGCATTTTCCAAAGTAAAAAATTATATATTAAATATATTATTGAGACAAATATTTAATTATATACCGACATATTAAACTAATTGGGAGTTGAGGACAAAAAAAAAGTATTCGCAAGCGTATATTCATGTTAACCTGCTAATGAATCAATGGGAAATTTTTAAATAAATCGAATATTAATGAAGCTGTTATATACCAACATGAGACACGTATGAAATCCTAAAAACTATATAAAATAAAAGACAATATGCGCAAAGTATAACAAACAACCAAACGTTTAATACTAATATATACGCGATCTAATTATAATGGATAAATCGGTTAACGAACTATATGTATTCGGAAATTACTATGAGCAAATGTTACATACGAAACACAAAAGTACACAAGAACAGAAGCTACTCACACACAAAGTAAATGTTTATTACCACAAATATTATGATTATTATTATGATGTATTAGCAGTTAATGTTTACATAAAAAGAGCCATGCCGGCATTGAAAGATATGAAGAGATTGGAAGTACCAAGCACGACAAGCAATGTTAATCTAGGCTGAACCAACTGGACAACAATAACGAACCAAACATATACGAAAATCTAGCGATCCCATGCGATCCACATAAATTTACACGGTTTAGTTGGTACACAAAGGTCGAGGAATGAACAGAAAGAGGCAATGATATTGTGGAATATTTAGATAATATACAAAAATAAATATTTATAAATGTTGCAAGCGACAACAACGAAGTCATATTATGCATTCAAAATATAAACAATAGCTTCAATTTGTTAGGAGTATGATTTAGCAACAAATGTTTGATAAATGTTTTTTGTTACGCACATGTTTAAGCATTATTTAGAGCAATAGACAATTTTACATATGTTATATTTGAAATAATAGTTACGCGTTTGACTTGAAATCATTTCAATTGGGTTGTAAACTTCTCTCTTTTATCAACTCATTGCATTAGAGAATTTTAAATACTGTTATACGCAGAGGAATGTAACAGAAGAAAACTTGAAACTTGTTAATTTATCAACTCTCTTCGATTTTAGTAGAATCTACATTTGGGAATGCTACAAATATTTTAATCTAAACAAATTTACAACTATACAAGAATATTGAATAACTATTGTTTTTGGTTAGGGCCAACGCCTAGTTACTTCATCTATATCATCCTATCATCTATATACAAATATATATAAAATATGTATGTAATTATAAGTGAATCTTTGGCTACAAGTACTTTTTCGTAATCGTAAACATCATCATTTTAATCGAACTGGCACATATTCACGGAATGTTTTATAAACATATATTTATAACGACAAATGTAGAACAGAAAGTACATAAATACAGGCATCGCTCGAGGAATTCGACGACCATATATCATGGCACTAGACCCACAACTCACTCACCCCATAAAAATATCGTACATCAAATGAACAGAAAGTGCTGAAAACATAAATTGAAATTCAAACGAAATACTCAAGCATAAAGCATATAACTTACACGACTTCTAATCTGTTGCAAAATATACCAAATAAATACTCGTATTATTGTGAAAGTATAGCAAGAAATATGTACTTATATGTTGTCTGTAATTGATTCACCTTTCCTCTAAAAAAAAATCCCCCATTTCCCAAAAAAAAAAAAAGAAGCCGGGGGTTACACCCACTCATTCGGTACCCACAAATTTACTGCAAATCTATATATATACTACGAATTATTCCAATGAACAGCGGCAACTGCAATGGCTAAGAAAAACAAAAACCAAAGTAACAATAAATGAGTTGATGATTGATACAAAAGCAAAGACACAAATTGTTTTCCACTTCCACGCACAATTTCGCGTGCGTCTACCTGCGGAATTGAGTTAGCATTGACATTAGCGAATCCTTCGGGCGGAAAAACGTCTGCAGCATTTTCAGGCTAATGACACCAGGAAAAACACTCTCGCTCCCGATCCGCTTTTCCAGTGCAACGAGGCCTGCAGCCTAATCTCCTCGCCTACCTGCCAAGGCGTAACATCTTGCCATAAAAACCAGGCACTTCCCAGGGCCCAGACTAGTCATCACCCGCATTACATCCGATACAGACCAAAAGTCAAGCACGCGATCTTCGAAATGCCACAATCAGGCAGGGATTATATCATCGTCACTGTCGCAGTTCTGATCTGTTTCCCAGGTTTGGCCAAGACAGCCAGCTACCAGCTGCAATCCTACGACTTGGATATGGACAGTGGTGGGGTACCAAACTCCACGGAATCTGAATTTAGTGGAGGGTTAACTTCCCTGGAAAGACCACTTTCTTGGTTGCGAAATGCGAATAGCATGTTTGGCGGTCCCGCTGGCCATGTGGTCATCCAGGTGGCCAAGGAGCTGCTGCATCGCTCTGCCGGAAACAGTCAAGTGGGTCAAAGATATGGATTTAGTTTTTAGTTTTTAATTTAATTTAATTTTTGTTTTCTTTAGGTCCTCAGTTTAAACCTCACCAATCTGCTGGTCATCATACTGCTGAAGGTGCTAATCTTCTCAGCTGGAATGCTGGGAGCAGGACACTGGAGTGGCTATGGCTATGGTCATGGTCGCTCTGCTGGCCGTAGTGAGAGCAACTTTGGCCTGGGCTTGACTTCTGGTGATGACTATCTGATTACCGGATTCCTGGCCGCCCAAGGAGCCGGCAGGGATGAGTGTCTCTATGCTGCATCATGTGCCTGCCCCACAGCAGCCTATGAGTACGCGAAGGCAGGACGTGCTCTTTTGGGAGCCATTGAAGTTTTTAATGGGTAAGGACACCTTTAAAATCAAAATACATAATAACAATGGACAAGTGGTTCAAATTTAAATTGTGATTGAAATCTTTTTCATTGCTGACGGCAACAAAATGTATTTTGCATATTTATTTTAACAAACCGAAGGCCAACAAAAGTGCATAGAAGAAATTCATTAATTCATTATTTAGTAACTGGGAAAAACTCATTAATAATACTTACTTATTACATACTTTATTAATCCTAACTTTTTTTACTATCCGTAGTGTGCCGTCGGAGAAACCGCGCTACAACGATCTCATCGTTCTGATGGAGCGTGCCGCCTACGATGGCTTCCGAGGAGTGGCGTGCAACACCACCCAGACTTGTGACGGACTGCTCTGAAGTTTCCACATTAAAAACCAATATTTATGTATCTATTTAAATGTATATTAAATCATTAGGTTGTAGTACAAACGAGGTGCAGGCTAGTGCTTGGTTTTCTGCTTATGGTGTACAGTCTCAAATGGTTCAGCATGGAAATCAGATTAGTTGCTAAATAATTTAACTATTCTATTTCTATTATTGTGTCTACGGTTTCGGCTGTTTCGTTTGTTGATGACTGCTAATCGGGTGTTTGTGGGATTAGCGCAGAATATTCCTGTCCACATTCAGTGGCTCCTTGCCTCCGGTTATGGCTTTAACAAATTCCGGATAGTGCAGCAGACCATCGTTATTGTCATCGGCAATCAGCAAAAACTTATCAATGGCTTCTGTGAAAGACAAAAAAGTAACAAATATCTGAGTAGTACTCATTTAAAAAAGTAAAATCTATAAATATGCCGTTTCAATTATTTTGGACTAATAAATAAAGATAAAACATAATTAGAACTATATTTTTTGTTGAATTATTCATCAACTAATAATTGTCGGCTTCTGTAACCAACTAAACGTAATAACTGATGTAATGTTTTTTGTTCAAACGATAAAGAATTCTTTACCTATAAAGTGTTCCAGCTCATCGGTGGCATTTTGCAAGTATTCATCCCGTTCGTTGTTTTTGAAATAGTCATAGTTGTGATGCATGGCGGACTGAATCATCTCCAGGCCATCTAGTGCATTGTTATTGTCATTGTCATGGGCCTAAAATTATTAAACTATTCAGTAGCAGGCACCATATAATGTGCGTTTTAATTAAGGCCCCACCTTGAACATATAGAAGATTTTCTCCTCTTCGCTTAAGTCCTCCAGATTGGCCTGCACGCCCATTTCCCGCAAATCGTCATCGATGCGGCTGAAATTATGGAAATATTTAATATATTTTTAGGTAATTTTTCCTGCGCCCCCTCCCCACTCACTGCTCCTCGTGGGTGAGATGCTGGTCCACTCTCCGGGTTTCGCCCCGTGGATGATGAGGGCCCCTCTTGAGCGCCAGAGTTCCATCGAAAGTCTGGCTAAAACTGGCTATGCAGATGATGAAGTTCAGCAGGTTCGATAGGTTGCACATCCTATACATCGTTGAGCGAAAATTGCTGGCAATTGTTGTGTGTTGAGTTGAGTTGTGTATATTTGTGTAATTTCCGCGGGGTGGGTTGGCCAGGCCACAACTGTCACGCGAGCTGTCAAAGCGGTTTTGCTAGGCGCAGGCGCTGAGTTTTCGACTTTTCCCCTCACTCGGGCGGCTGTCAAACAAATTCAAACATAGCAACCTCTTTGGCAGTTGTCCTGTTGGTTCAATAGCACTAGGCATTATTGGTTGATAGACCCAAGCACACGTCGCGTTAAATAATTATTAAATTTTCCACTAGTTCAACTGAGAAAATGTGCGAGCAGTATTGTGACAAGTTTGAGACCTTCAATCCGGAGGTTGAGTTTGCCAAGTTTCAAAAAAGAAAGCCCGTCGTCAGGACCGCCAAACTCTATGAGAATCTGCACAAGCGGGAGGACATCAAGTGTCCCTGTAAGTTGAAGGGTTTTTTTCATTAACTTATTTAGTTCTTTAATATTCTTCCAACAGATAGTTTTAAGGGCTATGGCGTGGAGACGGACTCCAACACAATGTACCGCACCTGCAACTCGGAATATGGTTACTATGCACCCAATGCCTATACCATACCCAAGCGTTTCTATCCTCTGCCCCAGAATTTCTCAAACGAAGTCGTTCGTTTCGGCATGTATCGCAATTTCTCCCTGAACACGCACATGGATCGCACCTTTTACTAGGACGTGGTTTACCGAAAGCCCTCCAGAATTCAAATCAAATCGAAGCATTTTATCACCCTCAGATCGTTTTAAACTTTATACACAATTTTATGGTTTTTATGCAATTTGAAAATTTCACGCTGATCAACAAGTGATTCACCTTTCCCCAAAAATTTGCCTTCCATTAAAGCAACCTTAACGAAATCTATCAATAACAAATTTCGAAATGTAATGTGAAAAAGACAAAAAAATAAAGAACATTTTAAGAAAACACATAAACGTAACTCGTGTTGATTATTATGTTAATTTAAGTTCTTCGTTTTGCTTTTTGTATAAAAAGAAAAAGTAAAAAAATTTCTGGGCAACTCAAGACCAATGAAATTGTTTAAATTACAAGTAATCTAACAACTGCTGAGCCTAATCAACAAGCCGACGAAATGAGGTGAGGCATTAGCATAAGAATGATAGCTGGAAATTCGGTATACCGTCCTCTAGTGATACCAAGAAACTACTCGATGCATTGCTATGCGACATCTACGGCAGGCAGGAACAGTTGGCCACTCGCATGAGACGCTGCTGTAGGGATCCTGTTTTCCGACGCCGATCCTCGAAGGAGAAGAAAGGACAACTGGCCAGATTGGCCAGCGGCATGGTCGGCAATCGGTCCACCCTGGAGCGATTGGATGTGCGCAAGCTTATCGATGTCTGTGCCATCCTAAAGGTGGAAATCCTGATGCTGGGGTATTTACTCGAAAGGGTCCTTATAGCCAGGGATCGCTTGCAACGGCATCAGGAGGTCCTTTGCGAGTTCGTCACCGCTGTGCTCGTAGTTGAGAGCGGTAAGTATGCTTTATGTGTTATACTATAGCAAATGTTCTTAATTGGAGTAAGGACTTAGTGGTAGGCTGTTTACTATGTTACATACCGCTCTTGCACATTAAGCCTTAAAAAATATTGAAGAATTAGAATTAAATACTTTGAATCGTGTTAGTTCATTAAAAACTACTTACTTTTTCTTCTTGTGTTTTTATTAGCCACCTATTGTATGCACAACTTGCAATAAGGAATATTTTGTACTTTGAAAAGGCTTATAATTCCCAAGCATTTACTCAGAAAACTTTTGTCTCCCTACTTTAGCATTGGATTACATAGCTTTCTGTACAGCTCTTCAAAATTTTATTAATTTGTAGTCAGGGACATATAGTTTTTTTGTGTGTACTAAATGTCAAAGTGTGCGTGTGTGGGTGGTAGGGGGATATCCACTGCGCAGGCTCCCCACTGACAGCTGGGGGCTTGATTTTGCATTAGCCAAACTATTGCCGTCAGTCAAGTGCGGAACTCTCAGCTGTGTGGATCGTGAAGTGCGGAACCGAAAAGCCAGAGAAAAACACAAAGCTCTACGCTGAACGCTGAAAAAATCCTCGCAAGCGTCACGCAACGTGCATGTATGTGCGGGTGTGTTTGCTTTTATTGAATGAACTTTGTTGTGTCCTGTGGCTGTGTGAGTGTATGTGTGAGAGTTGTGGGCAGGTGAAGCCTATGCGTGTGAGAGTGTGAGTATGCCCCGAAAGGAGGAGGCTGAGTTGATGACGACACAGCGCAGCATTGAGACTGTCTGACGGGCCACACACTCACACACCCAAGCAGCACTAAAAAAAATACAAAATCTGTCTGTGTGCGTGAGAGTGACAGTGTGTGTGTGGTTGTGTGAACCAGCGGTTTGAAATAACAAACGTGTGGACTGGCCTCCACAAGCATTTCTGCCTGTCTTATCTATGTTTTTATATCATCTCCGTCTCTCTCGCCTTTTCAGACCCTCTCTTTCTTTTTGTGGGGTGTGTGTGTGTTTGTGTTACCCTTGATATTCGGCGACCAAAATAGCAGTGGTAGCTAGAAAACAGGGGCCAAAAAAAGTATCGTGGCATGCCATTACCATGTATTTATTTATTTATTATTTAACTTATTCAGGAGGAGCGCAATAACACTTTCTAATTGAATTCCAAGTGGTGGCCCTAAGAAATAACAGAAGCGTGCGTAATGGAATAGTACAATTTTATCGATCGAGTGGCGAGCCTAGGAAAATGCAATTAAAAACTGCATTCGCCTAAAAGCATGCAATCGAAAATTTCATTAAAAGTGAACGCCGCTTTTAATGCGTTTTCCTGGTTCATTTCCCGTTGGCGCTGAATATTGGTAAAATAAGCAACCTCTCGCCTTGTTTTGATGGCTGCCACACACACACATGAGGTGGCTTTTTGGCCCTGGCTGATATGACCAGCTATTATTGTTGCCATTGTTGTGCAGTGTGTGCGCCGAGTGTGATTCATGTCACGCTCTCACACTCGCCCACCAAAAAGGCTCACGAACTGGCTTTGTTTGGCAAAAAATGGTTGATTGTGGATTGCATAACTACAAAGAATGCCCCACAAAAAAAATAACGGCAGAAGAGTTGAAGGCCGCGCGGCTTTAATCCATATATCTGGGCCAAGCCATTCAAATCCATTATGCAGCAGTTGAGCAACTTTGATAAGCGGCAAGCGTTTAGCACGGAAAAAATATCCTTATAAAAGCAAGTTAATGGGGGAAAAGTTAAGAGAAGTTCAAAGCAACTTTAGATGGCAGTTCTTAATTAATAGCCACATCAAAACCAACCCAATTGCTGCTACCTTTGGGCTTAAAGCTAATACCATAATTAAACGCCACGTGGACTTAAGCTCTGTTTACCTTACGCTCAAAATAATGAAAGCCTGTCAGAGCGTATACACAATCCTTAGTATTACGCTTATTAGGCCTGTCCCAGCAACTCGTGCAGAATTATACATTTAAATGCCATGAAAGTTTTAAAACGAATTCCGGTTCAAAGGTAATTACTTGGCCAGAACAGGGGTCGCAGCAAACGTAACAACGAAAGTGGGTCAAGACAGTGGCCAGTAAGGCGGGGGATCGATTCAGTGCACCACAAGTAGTACAGTGGCTTTGGATATAGTCAAAGAAAAATAGTTAATAAAAAATTTTACTTGAAGTAAATACAACTTTAATTTTATTTATTTTGGTATGTGTAAATATTGAAAGTAGGCCCTGTTTATAAAAACAACATAAAAAAAAGGAATCTCTAGGAGACTAATTTAAATTTTTTGTCCAACAGTGTGAAATGGTCTAAGATTAAGATTTTCATATATTTTTAAGGTGCAAATAATCAGATTTTTAGTGTCCTATATAAAGGATTTTCTCATATATATTTTGAGTGTAACGTTAAGACACTGCTTTTTTTAAATATTTTTCCCCAAGTCAGCAGTCACCTGGCCAAGCTTTGGGAACTGGGTCTGCAGTTTCTTAGTTGTCAAGGTTGTCCCTCTTTTTTTTCCTTTACAATGGTGTGTGTGAGTTGAATGCTTTTTTTGAGCTCTTCTGCAAAGGCAAACCAAATAGTTTTCAATGACATTTGAGTCACGGCGATAAGTTTGTGTGTGAGAGTGCCAGTCTACAGTCTTCGCCAAATTATATAACTTCAGCATGCCACAACTACCTATCTAAATAGCTTTAAAGCCCAAGACGTATTTATAGATTCGCATGCTTATATGTATATAAGTGTCTCTATGTGTATTTATGTAAATCTTATGTAAATAATACAATAGGCCAGAGCAACAACAACAACAACAACTACAACATCAAGAACAACAACAAGTACAACGTAAAGCAAAAATGTAAAACCATAAATAGAGAATCCCCACAACAAAAACTACTAACTGCAGCAGCAACAACAAAGAGCCGCTGCGAGTAGTGGCAGAAATCATAGCATACCGTCAGGCGCACGTTAACTTAACATGGGTAACTATGCCAAGCCGCACAGACTAACCAGCTAACACTCATTCTCTCTTTCTCTATGTGTGTGTGTATGTACATATATATTAACATACCTTTCAAGACTATTAACTGTCGATCGATGTCTTTTCCCTTTTATTTTTTTTAGCGCGCCTCAAAGCAAATATATTAGCGATTTGCTTTGCCTTCGATCTTTTGCTCGTTTTGAAACAAAGATTTAACTCTTGCTCTCTCTATCTCTCTCTTTCTTTACCTTATTTGTTAAACAACGTTTAAAACCAACCAAATAACAACGAAAAGGTAATTTATGCAAAAGAAGTTCAAAAAGAAACTGCTGCTATATCATACAATATTCGTTGGGCACACAAACAGTAGAGCGGACCTTAAAATGACAAAATAATTAAAAACTTATTAACTTATTAATCATCATTATTTTAACTGGTTCTTGAATTAAGAAATGAAACTTGTAATTGATCAAAAAGGCTTTTTAACTGTTTAGTACTGTTTGCAAAATTACGCATACGACTAGTGGTTTATAGAATATTTGCATGTCTTTATCAACATTAAAAAGTGACTTTAATAAATATGAACTGAAACTTATTTTGATTTTTATATAAAAGTTATAAGATAAAATTTCTTAAAGAGCTAATCTTAAAATTATATTTTAAGTAAGGTCCGCTCTAACGCACACATACAAACACATCGCATACAAGTGCACAGTCGAGGCATACATACATAAGTATTACTCATGCTAAACGCACACAATTCTAAATTTGGCGGCCGCTTGTAATTAACATTTGCATTTTCGTAGGGCAAGGGCTTTCCCCCTTGCTGGCATAAATTTCCATTATTTTTCCATGTCGCAGTGTTGGAGGCGTTCGACCCCATTTAAAACATTTATCCAACCCCGGGCAGTGCACAAATAATTTGAATTTTTCGCTGCTGTTTTTGGTATTGTGTTTTTTGTTAGAATTCTATTCACAACACTTTGTAATAATCGCTGTCCTATGACCTCTTACACCCTCACATACATACATATGTACATCTGTTGCATGTTGGCCGAGTTGTTGCTGTTGTTCTTCCTGTTTTTCCCACCTATTTCAGCAATCATTTTACGCTCTACTGATTTCGCTAAACACACGCATCTGCTGCTGGCTTTATAACTTGACTACGTGTACGTGTTTGCCCGTGTTTCCTGTTTTGGTTTTTGATTTTTTTCTCAATTTCACCAACACTTCTCACATTTTCCCATCAAATTGTAATTACTGCGTCGCAGTTTACTTTATACTGACTGAGCGGTTTATTTATGACGCCCGTCGTGTTTATGGCGATGCAAAGTGACACGAGCTGCTGTGTGGGCGGTAGAAAGGACATGTGCACACACGTGTGCCGATTACGAGAGGTTCCGGAAATCCGAGATAAAGTTTAGCAGATGATAACGCAATGTTGCTATCCAGGGTATCAAAATGTATTAAAAGAATAATAATTGGTTTTAATCCATTTTAATAGTAAGTGATTTCTGCATTGAATTAAAAGCTTTTCTGAACAATAAGCTGAGTACAATGTACCGTCTTGTAAATTTAAATACCGTCTTTATTGGGTAGCAAACTCATTTTCTTAAAAGTTTTAACGTAAAGCCAAGGACAAACTCGGCTGTCACAAGCACAGATCCCTTATCAAACTTATGTAGCTGCAGACGCAGATGGAAAAGTTGAGAGGAAAATAAAAAATGTTCTTGCTTTTGGCAGGACACAATGTTCACTTAAGTTTTGAGAGCCGGGGTTATTGGAATTGACAGGCAGCTTCAGTCCGTAAGATGCAAATTGATTGGGTTTCCAATAGCAAGACTTGAAGAAGACCCACGTGACGTATGAGTAATGCTTTTGGGCGGTAATTCGGAAATGTAATCAAAGTTAAATACAGGACCACTTTTGTCGAGATTGGAAAAACTGCAACAGCAGAAAGACCAACAACGAGTGGAGTGTTCCTGGGGGAGCCATTATGTAAGCCATCAAAAGCAGCATTTACCCTTCGCAATTTTTCCTTTATTTTCCTTTTCTCTACCCCTTAATTTCCCTCGCTCCCTTTTGCATAATCGCCTACTGAAGTGCTTTTGTCTGGGACCGCGTGATAAAGGCGAATCGCAATCGCTAAGCCGATAATCATTGGGGTTAAGCATTGCAGTAGTTTAATGAACCAGCGAGTATTAAATTTATCATCTGGATGGCCGTTCCCGGGGGAATTCATTAGCAGCCTTACGCCCGAATTGACACTAATGGCTTAGGACGTGCCTGCGCATCCGAGTCTCCTATATACATAAGTCTCTGGCCAACTGCATCGTAGATTGGTCCGGAAGAAAGTAGACGGAGACACACAGACGCTCCTCGAATTCCCCCTCACCCAAACGCAGTTCACTTCTTTTGGGGTCATGCAATCCCGAGGGATAAATGCGGTTTAAGTACACAACTTTGGCTGCTTTCACTCGGAGTTTCAATGGGGATATGGGCATTACATAAAGTAAAGTAAATCTCTTTTAAACTGCTCAAAAGGTGGCCAAAGGGAAGACAAATTTAAGTAAAGTCTTAACCCGTCGTACTGAAAATGTTTTAGGGTAGTACAAGGTTATAGCCACATTAAGAAAAAAATAACGAGTTTATGTTAAACATTTATTTAACTAATGTGATTTTGCAGTAAATTAAATTTGACCGGCTTCATTATTATATTTACCTCTCCAACTTTTTCAATATTTAGTTATTAACTGGCTAAACCAAACACTCTTATATTTTCACAGGATACCAAAATATTCTAACTTAGATGTAACAATTACTAGCACCAGAAAACTTTTTTTCGAGACAATATTCTTGATTTAGGACATTTTTCTTTGCTTCTACCATAACGGTAAACTTTTCACGTCTTTTTCATTTCTTCTTCACCTATATAAATAGCTGACAGGACCCATATTCTTTCGGCTCATTAAACCAACTGTCATGCCTTACGTATTTTTATGGTTGAGTACACAAAGCACACACAAACACCCGCTATACAGGGCCAACATGCACGTGATGCTGGCTGAAGTTTAGTTTTGGTCAAGGCTCAAACATTCAGCCAAAATGTGGGCTAACTATCACAGCCTTGACACGCACGCAAGCTAGACAAATACTCGTATAGTCCATGTCCTTGGGCAGGCGCATTTAAAATAATTACACTCACTTGCGCACAATAAAGAAATGCTCCTCATTGTCATTTGGACATAAATCTCTTATGGAAAATGCACTTGAAGTAAGGAAAAATATGAGGCCCCCGTGGCGGCCAGTTCATCCTCTGGCGATAAAGAATGTTTTTATGTCCGGCGCCTAATTGGTGCGAAGTTAGGGAACCCATTACATAAGAGTCGGCGCAATTAGTATTTCATTAGCCTGGGCAGGGGTCTCCTGATGCTGGTCCTCCAGTTTGCTAGGGGCAAGAAAGCCTGCTCCTTCTCCCAGAATATTCTCCAATTTGTTGAGAGTAAACAAGCCTATGTTTGCTTAGCTTTAACTTTGGGAAAAGGCAATGGCTCTTCATTATACAAATGCCTTTCTTCGAAGGAGTAAACATTTCGAGTATGCCATACATACTATAAATGTGTGGATTTGCATAAGCACGTAAATAAGCGATGGAAGGCAAAGAAGAAAAACAGCAATCATGTCGACAAATACAGTTTGGCGTCCTTAACAAGAACATCCTATGACTGTTTTCCAAAAGAGCTATACAAATAAATATGTAAGCCAATAACTTATGCCCACGGATTTTTAGGTCACAGTTTAACCATATTTTCTACAATTCAAACTGTCTTTAAATTTGAGTAATATAAGTTTCTTCCAATGGAGAATTTTGTAAAGCTTTATAGATCTGAATGCTTCTTATTATATTCTATAATTTAGAAGTAGAACTCTAAAAGTAATCAAACATTTTGCTAACCATTTTAGTATCTACGTTAAGTTTCCCGCTTATTCTGCTTTCAACGCAAACAATTACTCCAATTTCCCGGGGAATTCTTTGAAACGAAAATTTTATTTCCACACATACCCATTCTCTTTTTATTTCTCAGCAAAAGCAAAAGGAAAATCCAGATTTTAGATTTTAAATTTGACTCACGTTTCGCACGAGCAGCATTCGCTTGATAAGCTGGAAACACGCAACATAAGTAAAAAATAAAACGGAAATCAAATTATCAGGCATAAAGCGGGTTTCTATAGCTCACACGAGAGCATTTCAATTCAGGAACTTGGGAAAAATAAAAAAAATATCGATTGGTGGGAAAAACTTTAACCTAAGCCAATCTGTGTGCAGGCGAGCGCAATCTGAATTTATGCTGCTATCGTAAAACAATCCGGAGACATCATATATTTTTTATGAACATGACCTTTAGTGCTGAGTATGTGGGCATAAAATGCCTGTCGGCAGCTGTCTGAAGCCAAGAAGCCGATAAAGTTGAGCCAGGAGGATATTGTCCTTGTGTCAGGTTGTCACCATCGCACGGAGATCTCACCAGCTAACTAACTATGTTTTACGTAGAATGCCGGGACACATATCCCCACACATTCTCATCCGCATCTCACTTGTCGAGTGAACTAAATGTCATGGTCAATTTAACACAAAGACAGACACTCGGGTGCGTGGGTGGTTTTTCAATGGAGTGTTTTTGTGTAATTTTGGCTTGGCTTTGGTTTGGTTTTTTCCGCTTTCATCAAAACGTTTCTCAAGGATATGCCACAAGCCGCATCTTCCTCCACCAAAAACTGCATGCCGCATTTTTGTCGCTCTCAAGTTTGTTCGCTCATCGACATTTCGCAAGCATTTGGATCAGAGCACTTGATTGATTAAGTGTCTAAGCTATAATAATATTTGAATATAAATATATATATATATATCATATCTTTTGTATTCTTTCTTCTTCTCTCTTTTGCGCGCTCTTAAAACGTAAATTGTGCCAACTACCAACTCTATATACATATCTATTATATTACGAATTTCTGTATATGTAAAGTTTGCATACTGCACGGATATTGTAAGTGCTAAGGATCCGGAAGCCAAGAGCCCAAATCCTATTTGACAATAGACAACTAATAACTTAATCCGTCCCGCCGACCGAAAGTATGCTATATAATATAAGAATTTTGCTTAACTTTTGCAGACGATGCACAGCCTAAAATGCGTTTTAGCCTCTCACCACCGCCACAGAAAGCCATTAGCAGTGCCCGCCTAACCTCGCCCACCACCACCACCACCAGCAGCAACAGCCGCAGCACCACCACCACCGCCCTCGGCACCACCAGCTGCACCACCCCCAGCGGCAACAATAGAAGCCCCGGCAGCACCAACCATACCATGCTGGCCCGCAACGGCGGAGGCCACGGCACCAGCCCCACCGCCTCCGGATCCGGCCACGCCCCCTCCGCCCCCGCTGCCGCCGACGATGAGGCCACCTCGGATTACAACCAGTGGCTGCATGCGATGAAGCTGGTGGCCCGCCTGCCCGGAGGCACTCCACCCGAGTTCCGACGCAAGGTGAGATTCCATCCGTCATTGTGCTCTGTTTTCGTTTACATAAGGCCATGTGTTGCAGGGAAAATATTAATTGGATTTATTATTTACTATAGCATGCTATTAAATCAATAGATTAAACAAATACCTGCAATGTGACAAACATTCTAAAATATCTATAGAACTATGAAGGTGTTTTAAAAACACTTTAATTAAATTCTTTAATTAAAATTCTTATTTAAAATCACTTAACCCAATTGAAGACATATGTTTTTGTGAATACTCTGCTTAATTTTTGGTATTGGTGTACTCGTATGTATTATTTAAGTGAACAACTCATTCATTCGGTTAACTACCTTCCGCAGTTGTGGCTCTCGCTGGCGGACAAGTACCTCAAGTCGAAGAATGTGGACTGGGCGCAGCAGCGGGAGAAGTGCTTCTGCGAGGAGTGGCGCGAGGACGACGAGGAGCTGGGCATCCAAATCGTCAAGGTGAGTGCTCCAGTCAAGGACAATCTGTTGCCCCAAGGGAATCATAAATGACTCGCCCCCGTTTAGGATCTGCATCGCACTGGCTCGAATCTGTGCACCGGCCCCGCGGGCTCCATTAACCAGGCCAAGCTCAAGCGCATCCTGCTCGGCTATGCGCGCTACAACCCCGAGGTGGGCTATTGCCAGGTGAGTGCTCCTCAAAGGATCCTAGTCGTTGTCTGCTGCCTGCAGTGCTGGATGTGAAAAACGTTTTCTTTTTAGGGCTTCAACATGCTGGGCGCCCTCATACTGCAGGTGATGGACAAGGAGGAGGAGGAGTCCATGAAGGTCATGATCTACCTGGTCGAGGGCGTCCTGCCCACCGGCTACTTCTGCGGATCGATGGGCGGCCTGCAGGCGGACATGGGCGTGTTCCGGGAGTTGATGCAGACGCGACTGCCACGTCTCGCGAAGCACCTGCAGCGACTGCAGGGTCCCGTGGAGAACGCCTTCGAGCCGCCGCTGACCAACGTCTTCACCATGCAGTGGTTCCTCACCATGTTCTGCACCTGCCTGCCCATGTCCTGCGTCCTGCGAGTCTGGGACCTGGTCCTCATCGAGGGCAGCGACGTCCTCTTGCGCACCGCCCTCGTCCTCTGGAGTTTGCTCGAAGAGTGAGTATCTGAAAATAAGCAAACCAAGATATAATTACATATTCATAGCCATGCTTAATTAGGTTGTCCAATCACCTTTTGCCTTAACAAGTAATGAAAACCTAATATGCAAATTTAAGTCAGAGAATTGGATTAAACACTTTAGGAACCAAATATTATAAAGCTAAAACCAAATTAGGAATACCCAAGGCATTTCACTTAAGTGGGTATCTTTCTTCCTTGGTTGAAATGAATTCCATCTGAAATTAATTTAATTTGCATATCAGATCTGAAAGACTTCACGCCTAATTTCGCTTTTTTCTTAAATGTAATTGAATGCATAATTGTGATAACAGCAATGAGTATTCAGTCCGTGTGAAGTAATTGGGTTGGGTTTTTGGTGGGTGGTTGACCAAACAATTGCCGCAGTACATGGCGAGAATTTGTGTCAAGGCTGCTGGAATTTTGGCAAGAGTTTTTCCCGCTTGCCAAATGCAATTTAGCAATTCCGTTCGGTCTTTACACACCAGGAATTTCATGTTCAGACGTTGTGGAACTTTTTATGGCTCTGTGGAAAACAAGTTTTGTAAATATCAACAAAATAGAAAAGCGAACGACATTGAACTATGCTAAATGTAAACTAGAAAAAGGCTCAGAGGAGGTCAAGGTCAAGAATTGACTTGGGAAATTGAAAGGATAAGCTCTTAAAAAGTTGTTGTATGGGGCTTGTTCATATAAAAAGTTTATGAATGGTTTGGTCACAAATACATCAAAATGAATGAATTGAAGTCCATTTTATGTTGGTTCGGAAAATCTAATACTTTTAATTACTTTTAAGGCGTGTACTCAGTGTCCGATCTGCGGATGAGTTCTATGGCAAGATGGGATCCTACTCCAGTGAGCTTCTCAATGGCCACCTGGTGGACTCCAATGGACTCATTGAGCGTGTGGTGAAGCTCGGACCCATTGCGGATTTGAGGCAGCTGAGGGATAAGCACCTCTACAACATTGCCCCTCTGCGCCACAAACAGGGATTGCAGTGAGTCTTACGAAATTCAATGAGAGTCAACATATAATATTCCAAACTTTTATAAAGGCTCTACTACGACGAGGAGGACACCCATTCGGATGAGGAGCGCATAGCGGTGGCCACCGTTTTTGGCTTGAATTGGGGCAGACGTGGATCTGTGGGTCCGGCGGCGGCGACTGGCAAACAGCAAGTGGAGCAGAAGGACCGCCTGGCCTTGGATATATCCCTGCTGAAGAAGCAGTACGATCGGCTGAGGGAGCGCCAGAAGCAGGCTCACGTCATCCTAACCACAGCCTGCTCCACGGCATCCCGTCAAGGATCTGGTCCGGCGAGCAACTCCCAGACGGCTGTGCAAGTGAATCAATTACTCCTCGGTCGACCGGCCATTGTGACCAACAAGGGAAAACGGGTGGGAGCACCTTTGGGCGCCATTCCACCCGCTCGCAAGCCATCTCTTCCTGCAGTTCTACACACTAAGCCCGCCGCAGAAAAGCAGCTCAGGAGGGGGGAGACTCTCCTCTGGAGAGATACAGACCCCAGCCGAAGACGACGGGATAGTCTGACTTGGAAGGAGATCAAGGCGGATCGGGCGGCCATGGTGCGGGAGGGAATCGATGTGAGCTCTGTAAAGACCCAAAAGCTGCGCACGCGATTCGGTAAAAGCGATAGCTCCTCCTACAGCGAGGACAGCGATGGAGAGCAGGATCTTGGGGCAGGAGAAGGCACCAGCACGGACACCAGCCTATGCGACGACGATGACCCAAAGTCCACGGAAAAGAGTCCCAAGCACAAGGCGAAACTGGCACGCAAACTTAAGGAGCAGAAGCAGTTGAGCGGTTCCAGGGATGCGAGTTTGGAGCGACAGAGACCGAAATCCTGGGCTCCTAGCAGCCATGAGATTCCCTTCATGCTGATGGGTACGGATAGTGGCGATGAGAAGGAGCCGGCTGTCAAGGAGGAGGCGGATGCTGTTGATCCAGCGGAGGATAGTGCCACGGAAAGTGGTCGTTTTGGTTTTGACAAGGAGTTGGACCTGGTCAGCTACAAGCTGGAGCCACTAAAAATTCAAAGCGAAACGGAAATCTTACGCATGACATCTACTAGTCCCGTAGCCACACCAAAACTGAAAAGTGAAGCCGACGAAGATTTGCTGGAGGACCAAAAACGTTTCGATGTGAACGATAATGGGGTCACTAATCAGTATTTCGAGAGGGTTAACAGCGTGGAACGCCCCAATCGCCTGGAGCTGTCCTACTCGCTCAATGAAGAAGAGACGGACACTAGTGCAATTTACCTGGAAGAAAGGGAGAAGGTTGAGGGACATAGTGGAGATAGGGAATACAAGTCGCTTCCGCCACTCTTCACAAGGGAGGAGGACGATAGTATGCAGATGGATGGTAAAGTGCCTCAGATTCGGGACGACAACATTCCAGGTGAGAACAAGGACGACTACAAAGAACTCCTGAGCATGACGATAGAGGAAAATACAGCGTACAAGCCACCGCCTCCCACAGCTAGTTTATTGAATAATGCCACCCGGAAGAGAAGAGATCCGAGACGCAAAACGCTGACCCGCTCATCGACCATTGAGATCGAGGAACGATATCAGGCCCTAGAGCGAAGGATCAGCCAGGATCAGCCGAACGGAGACAGGCAATCAAAGTATATTCCCAGCACAGCTGCTCTGGAAGAGCGCTTCAACACCCTTGAAAAACAGCTAAGTGCCGAGAAGCAGCGTAAAGAGCTCTCCGATATGGAGGCCGACCATCCGAATAAGTCCGAGAGAATTCCCTCCACCGCCGACCTCGAAACACGTTTCAATTCCTTAACAAAACAATTGAGTTCCAGCGAATCTAGTTCCAAGGCACCCATTGATATTAAGGACGAGGAACCGCCAAGTGGCAGCAGTTCCAAGGAGCAAAAGGACAGCGAGAAAACAAGCAAGCTGCACAAGTCCGAGGAGGTTCAATCTGATAGAAAGGAAACTTCAGCGAAAACTGAAACCAGCGATGCGAAAGAAAAAGAAATCGCTGAAAAGGGAGCCGATCAACCACGCCTTAAAAAACTTCCATCAACTGCAGAGCTGGAAGATCGTTTCAATGCCCTTGAGCGCAAAATGAGCGTACAAAAGAGCAGCCCAACCAAAACTAAGAAGGAACCGCCCGATGAGCAGTCATCCAAAAAAGAGTCACAAGAGTCCGAAAAGATTTCGCAGAAGTCCGAGGACATTCAGTCAACCACTGCTACAAAGGATACCAAAGATAGTGATCAAAAAAGCCTGAAAACTAAGGAGAACTCTGTACCACCAAAGGAAATCCAAGACCAGGAAAGTAAATCCAGTAAAATTGAGTCCCCAAAACCTGAAAAAGAACCTCTAACCCAGAACTCTGAATCGGCGAAGGATTCACAAAAATCAGTAACATCACCGAACAGAAATGAAAAATTATCGAAAAATGATGAAACCATTAAGAAATCTGATTCAGAAAAAGTTAACGATTTAAAAGTAACAGAAGCTTCCAAGAATACCGACTCAGAAATTCGCGACAACAAAGAGAAAGAAAGAAGTGAAACCGCAAAAAAAAATGATTCTGAAAAAGTCGAAACCAAATCGGATTCAAAATCGGATTCTGAAGTCAAATCAACTAGCAAAGAACCGGAGACGGAAAAGACTTCTAGAAAATCTCCGCCATCCACAGAGGAACTAGAAAAAAGGTTCAATGCCTTGGAAAAACAGATGAGCACCACCAACATGGAAATAACCAAAGAGGCAGAGCAAACAAAGTCAGTAGCAAAAAGTCAAACATCAAAAGAAGAAGAAAAGGCAAAGAAGTCCATAAAATCTTTTGATGACAAGATTAAAGAAGTTAATAGCACATTAGCAAAAGAGCAGAAGAAAGTTGACGAGGAAGATCAGGCTGAAAAGATTGTTGAGGAAGATTGCAAAGCTATTGACGAGAAGTTGGAGATCCCCAAGAAAAATGCTGAAGAATCTGAGCTACCAGAGGAAGGTCAGCAAAAGGGCAAGAACCAGAGAAGAGCTTCCGAACCGCCATCAACGGAGGATCTGGAAAAGCGCTACGAAACCTTGAAGCGACGAATGAGTAGCAAAAATCATTTTGCCGCTCAAAGCGAAACTGTTGATGAAGCTCTTGAGCGAATCGAGCAGGAGGTGATCTCAGAGTCAGTGGAGGAGAAGAAACCCCCGCCTTCAACGGAGAATCTGGAAAGTCGTTTCGAGGCACTGCATGGCGGTGAGAAGAAAGAGTCGAAGAGCACCCAACCTAAGCACGTAGATGTGGCAATCGAGGCACACATTCCGGAGCCACCTCCACCGCCTCCACCAGCGAAGGAGCGTCCCATCCTGGCCGAACCCGTGCTCCACCAACAGCAGGCTCTGATCGAGGAGCTGCAGAGCAAGATGCGAGGCCGATCACCCGGCGAGGAGAACCTCAAGCCCAGCGAGATAAATCCACAGAGGAGGCAGAGGAACCATCTACTCCAACGACCCGCGCCCATGGGCGATGAGACCTCGGAAGCACCTGCAAACACGGCTTACTACAGAGCGGCAAACCATGATCCCTGGCAGCAGCGCATGGTGCGTCGGTTCTCTGATTTACCCTCCCGGGCCGATCTGGAGAACCGATTGCAGTTCCTGGAGAGGCAACTCTACAAGAAGTTCTACAAGCAGCGCTGTGCAAGTGATTCCGAAGTTGCATCGAAGGTCAAACTCCCGCCCGATGACCAGCCCAGCACCTCTCGTCAGGCCAAGGCCCTGGAGGCGGAGGCACAGCTGGAGCAGCGTGTCCTGGCGCTGGAGAAGCAGCTAAGTGAGAACAGTCTCAAGCTGCTGGAGGCGATGAGGGAGCGGCAGAGGTCAGCAGCTCCCCGGAGCGATGACAGTGGCTCCCCAAGGCGTCTGAGCACGGAGACAATCGACGCCACTGGCAAGGAGCTAGTCAGATACACCCAGAACATTGGGGAGCTGGAGGAAGTGGACGCCCACAAGCCCATCAACATTAGCATAAACATCAAAATGCTCCTCAACAAGGATAATGAGCCAAAGCAGCCAAAAAGTGAGCCCAAGCCCACAACTGAAGATCTCACCCGTCGCCTGGAGCAATTGGAGCAGCAATTGTTGGAGGAGCGGGCCAAGAATGGCACTATCCCAACGGAAAATGAAGTGCCGGAGGTGAAACCAGAAAAACTGGAGGAAAGTGACGCTTGCAAAAAGCAGGAGAAGAACTGCCACAATCTGCATGTCAAAAGCGACGAAGCTGAAAAACTAGAAGAGCCTGTTGAACGTAAAATTGAACCAGAGGCAGCAAAGGAAACCAAAACCTTGGAAAACGAGGAGAAAGCTCAGGCTCGCGCAAAAGAAGTGGTTACGGAAAAGTTGGGCAAAGAAGAGAAAGCAGCGGTTGATGAGCGGCCGGTAAAGGAGACTGTGGCAGTAAAACCCAAATCTCCTATAAAAGAAAAAACAAAAGATGATACCAAAAAGACATCGGAAGCAACTAAAGCTGAAGTAGCCAAGGAAACATCTTCGGAAGTGAAATCAGATTCGGAAAAGTCTTTAACAAACGATTCAAAACCCAAGGAAGTTTCTTCCCAAGAAATTCCCTCCAATAAAAAGGACCACCTTAAAACAAAGAAATCGGAATCCAAAGAAACTCCTAATACAAACCAAAATGAGAATCCGAAAAATGACACAATCAAATCAAAGGAAACATCTTCTGCAGAGGTAACCACTAGCAAAGAATCAGCCAAGCAACTGCCCGAAAAAAACGAAACTAGCAAAGACTCTTCTGCAAAAGAACTGCCCGACAAAATGGTGATCAATGCCACCGATCTTGGCCCAGTGGACCCAAATAGTAAAACTGTAGTACTCCTCATGGACAACGAGCCCAGAGCTTCGAAGGTTAGGAGATTGACTAGAGCCAACACTGAGGAACTGGAAGATCTATTCCAGGCGCTAGAGAAGCAGCTCAATGATCGCAATCTCATCAAATCCGAAGATGGTCGACTGATACGAGCAGATAGCAAGCCAAGTGCCGAGCAAGTGGAGCAAGCTCAAGCTATCTGTGATCTCACCAAGGAAATCGAGGATTTCACCAGCGCCAAACCGGATGAGAAAGAAAAACCAAAAGAGGCGGCAAAAGAGGACAAATCAGAACCTGAACAATCAGAGGACTACGATTGGGGACCCAACACTGTAAAGCATCACCTGAAGCGTAGAACAGTCCACCTGCCTTCCACAAAAGAGCTGGAATCTCGCTTCCGCTCCTTGGAGCGTCAAATCAAACTGCTTGAGGATGTGGAGAAGATTGATGTCGAGCAGCGATTGAATGAGATCGAGCGGAAGATCAAGCTGCAGTACTCGCTTTCTCATGAAACGGATTTGAACAAGTACCTGGAACTTTGTGAGGGTAAGGGTCTGGATGATGAGGAGACATTGCCTGTGGAAACACCTACAAAAGCGGAGGAAACTGCAAGAGGCAGAGATCGTTCCCGCAGTCCTGGACGCAAAGTAGCCAGTAAATCTCCTTATACTTCTCCTTCGCGGAATGCTGCATCCAAATCTCCTTACACTTCTCCTTCGCGAAAGGCTGCTACTAAATCTCCTTACACCTCTCCGTCGCGAAAGGCAGCCAAGTCACCGTATACTTCGCCATCTAGACATCGGCAGAGATCTCCTTCTCCACCTCGTCGCAAGCCACATCCCAACGATCTTCCCATCTCCGATGACCTCGAGTACAAATATCGGGTACTTGATTTGGTAAGATCCAAGTCAAAGGAGAACTTGGCCAAGCGAATGAACGATCCCAACAGAAAACCAGCCATTCATCCCCTTGAAATGATTCTAAGCCCCAGTCCGGATGACAGTGAGATACCCACAACAGGAGAACTGGAGCACAGGATTCGCGTCCTTGATGGAAAGCTCAAATCACCAGCCAAAACCCGACCAAAGTCTCGCTCCCGATCGCCAACCATCGAAGACATTAAACGCCAGAAGTTGCGGGATGAGCAAAAGCCCAGGACCCCAGTGCACAATCTGGAAAGAATAGTCAGTTCTCCCGGCAAACCGGAACCACCCACTGCCGAGGAGCTCGAAGAGCGCATTCGCATCCTGGAGCAGGATCATAAGTTTGATTTCAAAACCCAGAAGGACTACAAGGCATTCAATCAAAAGCTTAAGGACGTCATCTCACCTTCGCTCTCCTTCGAGGAATTCCGGGCTGCCAAGTCCCGCGAGCAAAGTCCCCGCCGCCAAGGCGCCACTACGCCCAAGTCTGCCCTACGTCGTGACGATTGCGATGAGGCGTACTCCGGCAGCACCACCCACTACCGCCCCACCAGCCCCAAGGTCATACGGTTCCGGGACGAGGACGAAGATGAGGACCAGTTTGAGGTGGCGCCCAGGTCGAAGTCACGCCACAACAGCGATCGAATGGTGGGCAGCACTAATGAGGTTTTGGACTGTTTAACGGAGAACACTAAAATTCTTCAACGTATTCTTAAGAAGACTCTTGCAGATCAACCATCAGCCAATCGAAGCTACGCCAGCAGCTCGGAGGGTCTGGATGCCTTGGGTAGTCGCCTCATGAGGGTAAGTGGGTAATATATGTTTTAAATGATATGGGATTGGTATGGCTATCAATTTCATAAAACAATAATACCTCACAAATACATAGTCACAAAGGATATCTCACTCATAGTTGTATAAATACTAGAGATTAAAGCTTATATATTCTGATATATTCTCCACCTTCTAGGAGACCTCTCCAATCACCCGAACTGGGACCCACACGGGCGTACCGCTGCGAACGGGGGAGAACATCAACGACCGCCTGAGTTCGATCAAGAACTCCATCAAATCGATAGACACGCTGTGCGAGGAGAAGCCCTACCAGAAGGAAAAGTGCCAGCGTTACATCGACTCGCTCTTCTCGGACTCGCTGCATTTCGCCAGCAAGAAGAGTTCTCTGGAGGATCTCAGCCTGAGCAGAAGTCTGAGTCGCAGCGAGAGCAGGGGGCGGAGCATTCACCGAAGCGGGGACTACGCCCCCTCCATTAGGATCACCTCTGAGCATCGATCCCTGGGCTCGGCGGAGTCGCGAAGGAGTCCGCTGGGCGGCCGGGATACAAGTCCCCTGCATTATCGATCGCACAGGGAGGTTAGCAGGGAGCTGTCGCCGCGACGGAGGCGATTGGAGGAGGAGGATGAGGAGCGTAAGGATCGGGAGAGCAGTAGGGTAAGACGTGATAACTTGTTGCCAAATTATTTTGCTGATAATCGTAGCGAACTAAGTAGCGGGAGTAGTTTAACCGGGTTTAACCACAAAGTAGATAGACAACTAGAAGAGACGTGCGCCAAATACGCGGACGATGCCCGACGCTCGGCCTGTCGCACACCGTTGAGCCACCCGTACGAGTCCCGCACCACAGCCACACGCCTCCACACAGATCCAGTCCAGATCCACGCCAACACAACGGGATCAGCCAGTGCAACCGATAGTTTCCCCCGGCCCGTGTCGCCCTATCGCCAGCCCTACGATCCCCACCACCGATCCCCCGGTGGTGCCGGCGGCACACCCCTCTATCAGCCCGGCAAGCTGGAGATCCGCCACACCACCGTGACCTCGACCTTCTACGATCGGTTCCTGACCGAGAAGCAGATCGAGCGGCAGACCCACTCCCGTCCGCCCAGCCGCTCGCCAGTGGTTTCGCCCTCGGTGCCGGCCAGAGGCTACGGCGACTTGTGCAGCACCACTCCAGCCACATCCAGCACCACCGCTTTGAGCACCTCCCCATTCATGTCCAGCAGCTATGCGGGCCCCTCCTTTTCGCTGCCCTCGGGCAGCAACTACTCCTATTCGGGTCCCTCCTCCATTTCGCCCAGGGCCAGTTGCTCGGATCTCCGCTCCGCCACCACCGCCACATCCCTTACCACCACTACCACCACCACCAGTACTTCCTCCTACGTTCCCTACAATTTCAGCAGCTCCTTCACCTCTCGCTTCGGCGAAACCACTACCACTTGCTCGGCGAGCGGAGTGAGTACCAGTTCCCTCACCCATTCCACTGGGGTCTACAATCCCATGATGTCGTTCACTCTGAGGGAACCACTTACCAGCAGTTCCCTGGGTGGTTCAAGTGCCTCCCCACTGCTTCCGTTTCAGTTTAACAGAACTTTCACCTCCAACTTTGACAAGGAGCAGAACAAACAATAGACAAGTTGGGGGAGTCACATCAATCGTTAACCGAAGGTTGTCCATACACATTAAAAGTCCCCTTTTAAAATACACTCGAACAATTCAAGCTCAAAATCTATTACACTGAGAGAAAAATCAGTCTAAAGACAACACTATTTTTAAAACCTATGGTCTAACAAGAATTAAACAACTAAAGTGTACTAGAATTTTTAACTAAAAATAATATTAGTTTATTATATTCTCTAAGTTTAAGCTTGGTAATAATTAATTATGCAACAAATTTATAATTATTCAGCCCTTAATAAAATATATCAAACCTACCTTACAATTACTAATTAAATGTTGCGGTCCTTCTAACTATAATTTAAAATATTTTCTTGATTTTGGATTGATTTTTATCTCAGTAAACTTAACTCTCGCTAAGCAATATAAATATAGTAAATATATTAAACAGTTTTAGGCAAAAATAAACCCAACTACATATATAACTCTATAAATATATACAAACCTTGCAAATCGGATATTTACTCTTCAAGCAACTCTTGCACCAAACCATTTTGGCTTCTTGCAACGTACCTCATCTACATTGACAGCACCAGCAACTCAACTGATCATAACTTAGCAAAGATTTTTATACAATAATATATATCTACTTATATACAAAGAGTATAGCTATCGAAACTGTAACCAAATTCGAAAAGGGCAAAATGTTACTCCATCTTTTTTCAGCGTTAACCAAAGTTTAGCTCTAATTCCTTTATCCAGAACACTCAATTAAACTTCAACTTTTCCTTAATATTAACTAATCAATTTACACGGCTTACACTAGCCAACAAATATCCAGAAAAATACACGCACTTCGTGGTGTTAAGGTGTTAAACTCTCAGTGCATTTTTGGGCCGAGTTAGTCGATGATGCTAAACAATAATGATTAATCAAATTACGTTAACTGACTGACACGAGCCGTAAAATTAGTTTACCAACATTGTTAAATATACACGCAGCCATATATGTACCTATACCAATTGAATGATATATTATATATTGTATTTAATTACATACCAATTGCAGTTGTTGAATTTCGATTTTGCAAAAGACACGATAGCGATAATGAATAAGCAAGTAAACCCGAATGCAAATGGCTATAGAAACAAATATCAATCGCGGCAGCGGAGCCGAAAGTTAATCAAAACGATTAGAAAAATTTTATGAAAAGTATTTCTATTCGAAATCGGCAAGATTCCAAGACATTACCAAATGCAATTGTTAAGTAGGCAAAAGACGATAACGGCTTCAGTTTATATACGCATAAATTTAATATTGATTAATGTTATCTTGAATTGTGTTCCCCAATTTTGTTGTGATGATGTTCTTCTTGTTAGCGAGACACTTTTGTAAACCATTATTGTTATTGTTTGAAGTTTCTCTAAGAAAAACCACAAGCTAACAAATTGGTAAAAAATAATATTGAAAATATTTTTATTACAAATTGTTGAAGAGTTTTAAGTTTTAAAATAAAACGAAAATATTTGAAAACAAATGTTAAGTCTTAATGGTGTTTCGGAGGGTTAAATATTTTCTTCTCATGGAGAGAGCAACTGATAAGCTGAGATGATCAGTGCCAGCCTTATCAACTGAAATTGGAAAATATTTTCAGTCTAAAATCAGTCATTGATTGAAATCCGCGTGGCGTGGACGTGCCTTAGTTAATTCGCTTGAACCATGCAACGTTTTTTGGGAGGGAATAGTCGGGGTCTACTGTTGAGATGTGGTCATCGCTATTTAGCCACCACTCCTGTGGAGGAGGTTTTATTTCCCACCAAATCGGATTTTCCTAGTCGCCATATAGGACCTCGCAAGACGGATGTCGTGGCCATGCTGGATACCTTGGGTTTTAAGGTAAGAAGATCCTTAAAACATAGTTTTTTAAGGACCTCATTTCTCAGTACTCAATTACAATTAGAATGACTACAGTTAAATAATTAATTCATCAAAAATTGAAATATTTAAATTTCATTTTAATGCGTTTTTGAATGGTGAAACATATATTTCAATATTTTCCACTGGTATTTAAAAAAAAAAGGTTTTAGAAGGCCATCTAAATTAAACAAGTTAAGTGTAAAATCCATATATTATTCATTAACATTAATTTTATAGTCCCTAGCTGAGCTTACGGAAAAAGCCGTGCCCCAGAGCATTCAACTAAAGAGGGAGCTTGACTTGGCCAAACCCCTGAGTAAGTAGGGCTATTCTTTGAATCCCAAAATAGCTGAGAAATAGGCGCTAAGGCAATGGACCCCCTGGCGTGTTCGCAGGCGGTGATAAGCCCGTGATAAGCCCGGTTCAGCGGGGTCTCTGCGACTTATCTCTGTTTTGACTGCCTCCGACTGTCTGGCTGACAATAATTTTCCACTACGTCCCGCAGATGAGCACGAGCTAATCCGTCGTATACGCGACATCTCGCTGAAGAATCAGCTGTGGCGCTCCTACATCGGAATGGGCTACCACAACTGCCATGTGCCGCACACGATTATCCGGAATATGTTTGAGAATCCGGGTTGGACCACGCAGTACACTCCTTACCAGCCGGAAATCGCCCAGGGCCGCTTGGAATCGCTGCTGAATTATCAGACTTTGGTATCCGATCTCACTGGTTTGGATGTGGCCAATGCTTCTCTGTTGGATGAGGGAACAGCTGCAGCCGAGGCCATGTGTCTGGCCACAAGGCACAACAAACGGAAGAAGCTATACCTCTCGAACAGGGTGCATCCACAGACCTTGTCGGTGGTCAAAACACGAGCCGAAGCTTTGGAGCTGGAAATCGTGGTGGGACCCATTGAGCAGGCCGATCTCCCCAGTCGCGAGTTGGCTGGCATTCTGCTGCAATATCCAGATACTTATGGTGATGTTAAGGACTTCGAGGATATAGCAGCTTTAGCCAAGAAAAATGGAGTATGTTTATTAGGATAAGGGACCAGGAATATAATCCCAATTCTGTTCTCCTCCTTAGACCCTTGTAGTGGTGGCCACCGATCTGTTGTCGCTGACCCTTCTCCGTCCTCCTGCGGAATTCGGAGCAGACATTGCCGTGGGTACCTCTCAGCGTTTGGGTGTCCCCCTGGGCTATGGTGGCCCACATGCCGGATTCTTTGCCTGCAAGCAGAGTTTGGTTCGATTGATGCCCGGAAGGATGATTGGAGTGACGCGGGACATGGATGGTAATGATGCCTATCGTCTGGCCCTGCAAACCAGAGAGCAGCACATCCGAAGGGACAAGGCCACGAGCAACATTTGCACGGCTCAGGCTCTACTGGCCAACATGTCGGCCATGTACGCTATTTACCACGGACCGGAGGGACTGAAGGCCATGGCCAATCGCATCCACCACTTCACGCTGACCCTGCAAACTGGACTGCTGGGAGCAGGACACGAGGTGATCAATAAGAACTTCTTCGATACGCTGCACATCAAACTGGCCGGAAATCAATCTCTGGAGGATCTAAAAGAACGTGCCGATCACAAACGCATTAATCTCCGATACTTGGAAGATGGCACTGTGGGCGTGGCTTTGGATGAAACGGTCAGTGTGGCAGATGTGGACGATCTGCTGTGGGTTTTCAGGGCGGAGGCCACCGTGGAACACATCGTGGCGCGTCGTGATGTCCTCAAGAACTCAATTGAGAACTCTAAATTCCTGCGTACATCCCCCTATCTACAGCATCCCATTTTCCAGAGCTATCACAGGTGAGTTTTATTGTTCAGAAAACTAAACTCCATGCTGACCACCTTTTACTTCATAGCGAATCCCGCATGGTGCGCTACATGAAGAAACTGGAGAACAAGGACATCTCTCTCGTGCACTCGATGATCCCACTGGGGTCCTGCACCATGAAGCTCAACTCCACCACCGAGATGATGCCCTGCTCCTTCCGCCACTTTACCGATATCCATCCCTTCGCTCCCGTCGAACAAGCCCAGGGTTTCCATCAGATGTTCAGTGAATTGGAGCACGATCTGTGTGAGATTACGGGATACGACAAAATCTCCTTCCAGCCCAACTCAGGTGCCCAGGGAGAGTATGCCGGACTGAGAGCCATCAGGAGTTACCACGAACACCGAAATGAAGGTCACAGGAATATCTGTCTGATTCCCATCTCTGCTCATGGCACAAATCCAGCGTCTGCTCAAATGGCGGGCATGAAGGTGGAACCTATTAGGATATTATCGAATGGCTCCATCGACATGGCCCATCTGAGAGCCAAGACGGAGGAGCATGCCCGTGAGCTGTCTTGTTTAATGATCACCTATCCATCCACAATGGGCGTTTTCGAGGAAACTGTGGCAGATATTTGCACCCTGATTCATAAGCATGGCGGACAGGTGTATCTGGATGGAGCGAACATGAATGCCCAGGTGGGCTTGTGCCGCCCAGGAGATTATGGCAGTGATGTCTCGCATCTCAACCTGCACAAGACCTTCTGCATCCCGCATGGTGGAGGTGGTCCTGGAATGGGTCCCATTGGCGTGAAGGCCCATTTGGCACCCTATCTGCCAGGTCATCCTGTGGTCAGTCCGTTGAGCAGTGAGGAGCACAGTTTCGGTGTGGTTTCCGCAGCTCCTTTCGGCAGCTCAGCCATCTTGCCCATATCCTGGTCGTACATTAAACTCATGGGCAGTCGCGGATTGAAGAGAGCCACCCAGGTGGCCATCCTCAATGCGAACTACATGTCCAAGAGGTTGGAGCAGCACTATAAGACGCTCTACAAGGCACCCAACTCGGAGCTGGTGGCTCACGAGTTTATTTTGGATATTCGCGATCTGAAGAAGACCGCCAATATCGAGGCAGTGGATGTGGCCAAGCGGCTCATGGATTATGGCTTCCATGCCCCTACGATGTCCTGGCCCGTGGCTGGCACCCTGATGATCGAGCCCACGGAATCCGAGGACAAGGAGGAACTTGATAGGTTCTGCGATGCAATGATTTCCATTCGTGAGGAGATCGCCGAGATTGAGGCGGGTCGCATGGACAAGGCAGTGAATCCCCTAAAGATGTCACCCCACACTCAAGCCCAAGTCATCTCGGACAAGTGGGATCGACCTTACACACGGGAGCAGGCTGCCTTCCCAGCTGTAAGTCTATACATTTTCAAATAGTTGGTTCACATAACTTAATTTACTTTTTTTACAGATCTTTGTTAAACCGGATGCTAAGATTTGGCCCACTGTGGGCAGGATTGATGATGCCTACGGCGACAAGCATCTTGTTTGCACCTGCCCGCCCATATTGCCTGATTTATAAGGCGCTTTATATCTAAGACCAACTTATTACGCGAGTGCCAACGTTTACATTTTAATTAAACTCAATAAAGTACCTTTTTGTATAAAATAAGTCCCGAATTATTTTTTCTAATCGTTTTTTGGTTGGATTTTACTCCTAAGCATTTAACGTCTTAACTAATTGCAGCATTGAACTAATAAATGGATAGGATTTTGAAAACTAATATTTAAAATGTTGATTCATCAGTGATATACATATGTGCGATATAAGTGCATCGTACTGATAATATAATATTTGTTTAGTTTAAGAAAATACAAAAAAAAGAATACATTTTTAAGATAATACATTTATTTACATTTCGAGTCACTATGGATATTTAAAAACTATGTTAAATGCATTGTTTTGCCTCTACATGAATAACGCTTTTTTTATAAATTTATTTATATTTAGTTTTCTTGGCTTTAGATTCAATTTTCGAGTCTTTCACATGTGTCCTATACTTTTTGTGAAAGATATTTACATTATTGGTTGGTATGGTCCACTC
This sequence comes from Drosophila fuyamai, assembly GCA_018153365.1. Lineage (NCBI taxonomy): Eukaryota > Metazoa > Arthropoda > Insecta > Diptera > Drosophilidae > Drosophila > Drosophila fuyamai. Next base: position 6,465,940 of record JAECXW010000393.1, on the reverse strand, counting down.
AATTTGCTTAGACTGCTTGGTAGGATCAGAGGACTCCGAGTATTCGGGGATCTCGACACCCAACAATTTGCAAACCTTGGACAAAACCACATCCACATAGCTTGATATGATTAAATTAGCCTTTTTGTCGTGTTTTGTAGGTTGTAGGTTACAAATGACAAATTTACCACCGCGTTTAAGGTTTTTCAGGGGAAGATCTCCGCTGGGAACGATTTGCAGAGTGGTTCCGAGAGCAATATTTAAATCGGCGATGGTGGAGTGCATCAGGCCCATTTCTAAATCATTCTCGGGAAGATCATGTTCCCAATCTAGGACGTTATCGTGTAGAATGCCCGATCTGCAGCTGCGACCTTTACTATCCATAGAAGATTTACAGGGGCGTTTCAGTGATTTTTGTCCCACTGTTTCCACAGCAGAAGAGCTGACAAATTGGCGTCTGCATTTTTTGCATTGTTCGATGTAAATGTTGCCGTGCAACTCCGAGAGATATTTCCTATCCAGGCCGGATTTCAGATGCAGTCCATCTATGTTCTGGGAGACAACATACTGTACATAGCCACTTTCGATCAGAGATATAATGGCCATGTGGGTTTTCGTGGGTCTGGCTTCATCGAAGGAGACGTTGAAGTCCGGTTTTTCGCCCTTCTCCTCCAGGGTCCACACGCCTCTGGGTCCTCGGAAGTCCGGAATTCCTGCCGATGTACTGATCCCTGCTCCGGTGTGGAGAACAACGTGTCCGGACTTCTTGATCAAATCAGCAAGTTCCTGGCACTTTTCGGTCACCACATCCTCGCTGTCGAATCTCTCGGGCGCACCCAGGATTCCCTTGTCGTCGTAGGCTGACAGTCCATCCGCGTAATTGCAACTCATGGTTAGATTTAATTTTGATTTTCTTCAAAAGTCTTAAAAAAGTCTTTTAAATATTGATTTGTTTATGTTTTCTTGCGGCAAGACCATCGAGATTTTATTGTTTATGATATGACCATATGCTGAACGCCGTAAAATACCCCAAAGAGCAATGAAGCTACACTGAGCACTACAAGAACGGTTATTGAGAGATTTTCTTTACAATAAATGAAACATGAAACGATTTAATTTTTGATTTCTTAATGGTTTCATTCATATTTTTTTTATAACTTCTCCTTCTAAAAACATCAGGTTTTTATTACGGATTTATTTTCTTCGAAGGAAACTAAAATTCAATCTAACAATATTTTAAGATGTTTATTGATATAATGAGAATTATTTAAATACATATATTTTGTTAATGCTAAAACTGTTTTAGAATTTTAAATACTCCGCGCGATTACTTCCTATGTTGGTCAAGGTAGTGTATCGATATACTCAAATCTGGATTTAGATCAGTGTGACCATCCCACGAGCCTATCGAAACAAAGTGTGCTTCTGTTTTCCAATTCGCATCTGCCGGCACAAAACAAATTTCGTCCAGGCAACAGGACAGCTCGTTTGATCGATACTACGCTTGAGTTCACATCTCCCGCGGGCGAAGAGCAGCTACAACCGGAATCAGGATAAAAAGCCAATAGCAAGGACTCCAAGTCAGAGGCGCCATGAAGATCGAGGAAGTCAAGAGCACCGTGCGCACTCAGCGCATTGCGGCCCACAGCCACGTGAAGGGATTGGGTCTGGACGAGGTAGGGGCCGCGGTGCACAGTGCAGCCGGTTTGGTGGGCCAGAAGGCAGCCCGCGAGGCAGCCGGCATCGTGGTGGATCTGATCAAGTCCAAGAAAATGGCCGGAAGAGCCCTGCTCCTGGCCGGACCCCCTGGCACTGGGAAGACCGCTATTGCACTGGCCATCGCCCAGGAGCTGGGCAACAAGGTGCCCTTCTGCCCCATGGTCGGCTCGGAGGTCTTCAGCAACGAGATCAAGAAAACCGAAGTGCTGATGGAGAACTTTCGCCGTTCCATTGGCCTCCGTATCCGCGAGACCAAGGAGGTTTACGAGGGCGAGGTGACGGAGCTCACTCCCGTGGAAACGGAGAATCCAATGGGTGGCTATGGCAAGACCATCAGCAATGTGGTCATCGGCCTGAAGACGGCCAAGGGCACTAAACAACTCAAACTGGATCCCAGCATCTTTGATGCTTTGCAAAAGGAAAAGGTGGAGGTGGGTGATGTCATCTACATAGAGGCCAACAGTGGAGCAGTGAAGCGCCAGGGACGCAGTGACACCTTTGCCACCGAATTCGACCTGGAGACCGAGGAGTATGTGCCGCTGCCCAAGGGCGATGTCCACAAGAAGAAGGAGGTAATCCAGGATGTCACCTTGCACGATCTGGATGTGGCCAATGCTCGTCCGCAGGGCGGCCAGGATGTGCTCTCCATGATGGGTCAGCTCATGAAGCCCAAGAAAACTGAAATTACAGGTAAGATTTTGGGTTTCCTTTACTTTCCATTGAAAAAAAGCATTCTTTTGATAAACCAGACAAACTTCGCTTGGAGATAAACAAGGTGGTGAACAAGTATATTGACCAAGGCATAGCAGAGCTGGTTCCCGGAGTCCTCTTCATCGACGAGATCCACATGCTCGATCTGGAGACCTTCACATATCTACACAAGTCGCTGGAATCTCCCATCGCTCCAATTGTGATCTTTGCCACCAATCGCGGACGCTGTGTGATTCGGTAAGGCGTAATTTTGGGATGCAATTCTGAATTGCATAATTATGTTGTATAATTAAAAATCCTGTTTTAGGTACTAGTTAAATTAAAGGGACTTATCTTAACTTATTAAACTTAGCATTAGTAGAAGTTTTAGGTGTTCAAAAAAATAATAATCAATACTGGATAGTAGAGATAGTATTTTGTTAGAGTTGTTATAGCAACAGTGCTGATTTTTGAACAAAACATGATTTTTCGTGTTATGTTATTTATAACACGAAATTGCCTGTTCTAAATCTTGAATAATGTATATTTTGAACTAAATAGATGCGTCATTAAACAGAGTATTTTTTAACGACTTCAGCAAGCAACTAAATGCAGTTTTTTAGGTTTGTCTTGAGCTTTTCTTACATTTTATTTCCCTTTCCAGTGGCACTACCGACATCGTCTCGCCGCACGGCATTCCACTGGATCTGCTGGATCGCCTGCTGATCATCCGCACACTGCTCTACTCCACCGCCGACATGGAGCAAATCATCAAGCTGCGTGCCCAGACCGAGGGCCTGCAGCTGGAGGAGAACGGCTTCACGCGACTCAGCGAGATCGGGACCAGCTCCACGCTGCGCTACGCCGTTCAGCTGCTGACGCCGGCCCACCAAATGGCCAAGGTGAACGGACGCAGCCAGATCAGCAAGGACGACATCGAGGACGTGCACTCGCTATTCCTCGACGCCAAGCGCTCCTCGAAGCATTTGTCCGAAAAGAACAATAAGTTTATGTTGTAAGTTTGTCGATTCCAGCTGAATTATAATTCCATTTGCTCGGATTCCTTATTAAAAGAAAAATAAGCAATTTGGTTGTTTTTTCAATTAATTCACATGGGTTGTTGCTAGTTAATAAAGAAAGTACAATATAACTTTTTGAAAAGGGCGCCAAAGATATCGGAAACCATCTGCTATCGATAATTATACCAAATCATAATTTTGATATGCACACAATAGGCCTTTTATCTACATGACATATTTGTTAAAATGTAGAATCATTTGTTTTTGTAGTTGAATTAAAAGGCTTTTATTAAAAATAAGCGTGGTATGGAGCGATATATGGTCTGTTAAGAGGGAAACCATGATGGTAGGATTGTTATTTTTAGAATTGACAGTAGTTTCAATCCCCACATGAGCTTTTTTATGAATATTTTATTTTGCTGCTAGTACATATACACACTTTCCCAATTCTTCCAGTAACACCAACATAAATCACAATATATTCGCTGTATTGCCAACGGGTGTTATCACACAGTGGTGAACTCGATCAATATTCAAATTTTCGTTGAGTTAAAATGTTTTCATCATATGGTACTACCAAGCACAACGATGTGGCAACCCTGGACTTTGCCACCTTACATTTTCTCATCCTGCTAAATCAGCTGTTTGTGTTGTTTGGCCAAGAATTCCAATTGGTGGTGAGTTCAGTTACTCAACGAGCGTCGAGCTGCGTACTGCCAAAAAATAGCCACAAAGCTCCGCTAAAGTGCTTAAGTAAATACAATATTTAACGATTTTGATTGCTTCGCGGCGTGGGCGTCTTCTTCTTGTTGCTCTTCACCCCTCGCGACTCGTATCTTGCGCCTCGTTCTTATAACGCCGGCAGTTGCACTTACTGTGTCTGTGTGTGTGCGTGTGTGTGGTTTTTTGAAAGAATGTGAAATCATAATAAAAGTCGCGAGTTGTTGTTGCTATACGGCGTAATTAGCCACTATTAACACACATGTGTGTGTTTCCAGCTTATTTGTGTGTGAACAAAACCAAGGATTTTGGTTTGGCTCAAATCAATGCAATCCTGATGGCAGGATCAAAGTAAAATGGAAACATTTGGGATCTATTGTATGAATGAACCAATGTTGAAGAAGAAGCAGCAGCTGCAGCAACAACAAAAGAGAGCGACAGAGAGCGAAGGCAAACAAACGAAAATACAACAAAAAATACAACAGAAGGTAAGTGCGTGTGCGTATGTGTGTGCAGGCCGCACCTCCCAATAAGAAAATTGGCCATGTGTGGGTGCTTGTTACAGTTTTTTCTGTTTTTTTTTTGGCATTAACTGTTATTATTATTTAAGTAGCACGAACGCGGGAATTACATAATTTCTGTCTCGTTTTTTTCTTTTTCGTGTCTCTTTCGTGGCTCCAATAAGAAAGCGAAAGTGTTCTTGCTGGAATGCCTTGGGTGTTTGTTTTATTTATGAATGGTGATTATGAGACTTAATAATTAATTGTCAGCATACGTTGTGATTTGATTTTTGTGCGTTAACCAGTTGGGGTAGTGGCTGTCTCTTTCGCTCCCACAGCTGGCCATAAATCAAATAAGAAATTCACGACAGAAAAAGCAACAAACAAAACAGGCGAAGCGTTGAACTCCCTCGCTCTGATCAGAACAAGAAGATGAAGCATTTGCAGCTGCGCCGAGAGATCATTTCCCATTTTTTTTCGAACCATTTTTAATGCGAAAATCTTGCGGGCGAAAATAAGCCGCCGCAGTTGGCCAAAAAGCATAAACAACACATTTTTATGGGACGCCGGCGGCGGCGCATGTACACTGAAAGAAAATGGCACATGATATAATAACCAATTTAATGTTGATCTGATTTTAAAATATTAAAAATATTTCTGAAGGTAGAACATTTTGAGATCTTTGAGATCCTTGTTGACATACATATACAATTAATAAGCAACATGTATGTACATATCTAAAAGTTCAGCTTGATGTCCACTAACATTTTTTTCTGTGCAACAGATTCGCCCACGATCCTAAATCGCCTCTCTTCACTCTCTCTCTCTCTTTTGATCGTTGCCAAATTTCATTTCACGCCCGCTGTTTTTGGCCTTACACTGCGAAAGATCTGTTAACCGGCTCGTGTCTGATCGGAATTTATGTAATTTAGTTATACAGTGAAGGCTTGATACATTGGTTCAACTAAAACACAAGGAAGCTTAACGTTTTTGTTTGTAATCTAAATGCATAACTAGTAAAATTGAAAACTAATCCTAATAATTGGGAATAATATTATTCAAATATTATTAATATTTAAAGTCGAAAAGGTGAGAATTTATAAACTATTTATGAATAAAGTTAAAGCAAAAATAAGTTATTTAATCATAGAGTGCTTCAATTTCGCCTTGTGAAAAGCAAAGCATTTTAGTTCCGCTGCGTCTTACTTTAAAAATGTTTTAGCCCGACGAAAAAGGCCAATACACACACAAAATACAGCAGAAAAACGACTTGAGCGTGGCGGTGTTGACGTTAATGAACTACAACAACAATTATGTTCGTTGTACAACAACGGCCAATATAACAACAACTACATTTCACCGCAGTTCCTTTGTTGTTTTTGCGCTTTTGCTTTTGGTTAATACTTTTTTTTCTGTACCGGCCGTTGGATATAAGGCGAATTTATGCTTGTCCATTTGCTTGCAATTAGTTTTATGAAGTCAACTGCGCGCTAAAATATAGTTGTAGTCGTCGCTTTGGTTGTTGCTGTTGTTGCTGCGGTTGTTATTGTTGTCCGCCGAGTTTTTCCTTTACTACGCTAAGCTACTTAACGTCACAGCCGCCGCTCGTAGTTATTTATTGTCCGTTTGTGCCGCTGCTGCGTCGACATTTTTGCATTTGCACCGCAACGACCATTATTACAGTAGAGCCTCTGCTAATGGAACGAAGAAATTGCTTAAATTTTTTTTAGGATCAAAATAAGAAGTAAAGATCCAAATCTTTCCCAAGAAAGACTTTGTAACTTGTAATTTACTCTTAAGTTTCTCTTAATATTGTTAACTAAATATATTTTAAATCATTAGATATCGTTAATACAAAGCTAGATCGTTTTGTCAAGAACTTGTAAAAAACCTTTTGAACGTCGATTAATTATACCCGTTACTCGTAGAGTAAAAGGGTATATTGTATTCGTGCAAAAGTATGTAACAGGTAGAAGGAAGCGTTTCCGACCCTATAAAGTATATATATTCTTGTTCAGGATCACTAGACGAGTCGATCTAGCCATGTCCGTCTGTCCGTCTGTCCGTCTGTCCGTCTGTCCGTCTGTCTGTCCGTATGAACGCTGAGATCTCGGAAACTATAAAAGCTAGAAGATTGGCATTTTGCATGCAGATTTTAGGAGTTCCTACGCAGCGCAAGTTTGTTTCAAACAGGTGCCACGCCCCCTTTAACGCCCACAATCGCTTATATACGATTTTATTTAAATATAAATTTAAATATTTCGGAAAAGTAAAAATGCAGTTTTATTGTGTTTATCAATACCTATCGAAATGTAGAAGAAATTTTTCAAATCGGACCATTCGTTTAAAAGTTATGCGTGATCAAAGTTTCTATCTTTATCTCCCTCGCACTCCTTTTACCTGAGTAACGGGTATCTGATAGTCGGGGCACCCGACTATAGCGTTCTCTCTTGTTTTAAACATCTAAAGAACAATTTTTAAACTACTTAATCTTAACTCAGTTTGAAATTCGCTAGAAGTAAGTTTTTCTGAAGCTTTTCTGTCTGTTCCATTTCTGCTTTATGCTTTGGTGTAATTGTTTGCCCTTCGCAAGGTTGTTCCCACTGCGGTGCGTGGGTGGGCGGGTACGGCGGGGGCGTGGGAGGAGGCGGGAATTGTGGCAGTGGCAGCGGTTTTCTAAAAAACATTTTGTTGGGCTGCCAAACAAAAGCAACAGCTGCGTTCTGCTTTGCCCGCTGCCTTTGGGCCTTTGTGAATGTGCAGCAAACAGCCTTGTAAGCGCCACCCACACAAAGAGGCGTACCACACAAAAAATTGTATAGTAAGCGAGGCAAAGACACCAACACAGTAGTACACCATCTGTAGTGCACCGCGTGGATTTGTTTGTGGGGAAACTATGACGTGAGCAGCAGCTGTCAAAGTCGCCCACGCCTCAAGTCGCGCTTTAAAAGCGTCATGTGCTCAGCTGAGCGCGGCTCGCTCTCACTCTTTTTTGTTTCCTCTCACTCGCTCTTTCAGCCCGAGGCTTTGTGCACGAGAATCTCTGCGTTCAAGCTTAAAATTTGAGCTCAACTTCTCTAATTCAGAGTTTTTTCCTATATATACCAGCTTTTTAAGGGCCAACATCCCTGATTAAACAACCCTCAATTTTTATGTTTTCAATAAATCTCGTAATGAATCTCTTAACTTAATGCTTTTCGCACAACGCAATTTCTTAACAACCCCATGTTAGTATTGTTCAATAAGCTGTGAGCCGCAGAAATTTCTAGAGGCTTGAAGCCCCTAAAAGTTTGATGTGAATCACAAAACGCTGTCTTTGGTCATTTATTCAACAGACTTCCGTCTTTATATGATAAACTTGAAGCTTGTTAGATGGTTGGTGCCTTAGAAAGACTTGAAATTTCTTAGAAAAGTCAGATTAAAACATAAAATAAAATACATATATGTACATATTATCAAAAATATGAAGCATGTCAACAGAGCTTGAAATAAATTAATGTGAAAAAAAAGAATCTAAACATTTTTCGAAGTTCAAAATTAAGTTGTAAATTAGTAATGATATTTGGTAAATTCTTAATGTGAAAGTTTTAGACACGACAAAAGACTTGTCTCAAAAAGTCCAAAAATACCAGCTATTTCATTCAAGTTGAATTTTTCACTAAATTCTTTTAAAGACATGAACTTTGTGGCAGAATTTCTGCCGCATTTGCATTTGTATTCGTTTCATTGCACTTTGGGTCTTCGGTCCGGGCCACATACTACACCACAACAATGAGCCATGGCATAATAAACTTTGCCATTTGTGCCTCATCTTCCACCTCCTATTCAGCCCGTTTGTCTCGGGCTTCTTCTCTTTGCTTTTTTCTAACCTTGTGCCAATAAAATTGAAAACACAACCCAAGATGTGCACCGCACACAAAATGAAAAACTTGAAATGTTTCTAACACAATTTGCTACTTGCCTTGCCATTGTTTGCCGAAAGTGTGTGGGCGGTGAAAGCGGGGAAAGGAGGGAAATTGAGTGTGTCGAGCGGCACTTAATTTCTCGCTAGTTATTTTGGCTAGACAACTCGGATACGCCTCAGCTGCGCCGCTAGGTGGCGCCATCTTGCAGCACGTTCCCAATTAATCGCTAATGCTATTTTATCTACGAGTATCTAACTATCAGTTGGCGCAGCGCTGATCAACACTTCCAATTCGAGAGTGAGTGGGCCGCGCCAGGTGAGTGGGCCCGTTAAAAGCGCCGCGGTGACTCAACTCAAAACGCTCCGCTCTGCTCTTTTCAGTCTCTGTGCACACAAAAAGCCTACGGTTGATCAGCAGGAAAAACACTGCTGAAAAATAGGAACATTCAGTGCAATACATCCATTAAAATTAGGTTCAGGACCTTGATGATCCGAAGAAATTCAGAAAATAGGACAAATGATTTAATATTGAAAATATTCATAATAACCTCTCCAACATTAATCATAAAATTTAATAAACGCTTGCCTTATAATTTAATAACCATTAACTTGCAATTTTTTCATATTTATACAAACACTGTAGATGGAATAATAACAAGTTGTCTTTCTGTAATTTCTTGCTTTCTAGAAAGGACAATTTTGCCTTGAGATACATTTTTGCAGTGCATAAAATTGACTTTTGTGCTTATGTGTGAACATTCGTACGTGTCGATAAGGTGGTGTAAATATTTGCAAACAATCGAGCTGCTCACCTGGAGTCGCACATAATGTACCAGTCTCTTTCTGCTTCTCACCTGTGTCTCTTCCTCGCACTTTCCTCGTTTTCGCCGTGTCACTTACGCGCCGAAGTTTTTGCTGAGTGTTGTTGCTTTTCTTGTGGTCTGGGTTGCCTAAAAGTCTGCGCTTATCAACGAATTTTCAGTGGGACGAGCGGGCGACTCAATTTACTTATTGCCGCACCTTAACCGCCGAAGCAGCAAATGCAGAAACAAGAGGTGAGAAAGAAGAGCGCCATGACAAAAGCAAAAATGCATGATTCATGCGCTTGGTATTTCGCTTTTCGGGGGTCTACACTGAATAAATGGCTTGGTATTTAAGGACACCACCATATAAACAATTTATGTATTTTAATACATAAATTAAATTAGAAGAGAAAAAATTGCTACAAAACCAAAAAACTGTTAAATAATTATAATAATATTTGTTTATTGAGTATAAAATTGTTTATCGTTTATTGTTATAAACTAATCTTTTTGTCTAGTGTATAGCGATGGGCGGTGGTCGGTGGGGCAAACTGATGTGGGTGGTTGGGTGCGGGAGCTTTTGGTTTGCCGGTTGCTTGCTTGTTAATTTTAATTGATTTTAATTTGATTTGCTTAAAGTGAATTTTGTTTGGCCAACGCCAACGTTTTTTAGTCGTTTCTCCTCCTCCACTTTTCGTTTTGCTCCTGCTACTCTTCAAATAAATTGAATTTCTGGGCACATATATTGGGTTGAGGGATGGGAACTGGCTGACCCACTTGCTGCCCAGACAAATGTTATATGTAGAACTATTTTTCCTAAATATTGCAGTGGGAAAAAAACACTTTGCATGCCTTGCAATCAACCACCGCCACCACCAAGCTCACCCAAACAAACAAAAGAAGCAAGAAAACAAACACACTTTAGAGAGCTGCGCCGTCTGTTTTTCTCTAGCGATTCTCTAGTTCTCTGGAGGATCTTTCACCTGGCAGCCTTTGCACTTTGTTAGCTCGTTGAGGTGCCGCTGGGAGTTGCTGTCGACTTGAGTAGCTGCTCCACCTGCTCCCTTCTGAATTTTCCGCCTTTCTCCGTTTCCCTGCTTTCCCATTTTCAAATGCTGGTTGTGAGCTTAATGAAATCCACAATGTTACCCACATACATGGACACTCATAAGTTCCTTGTACAGCTTGATAGCATTGCCTTACCTTAGGTGGTAGGTATTTTGACTTTATAAACCAAATTGCTAATGTAATTGGATACATATTTTCAAAGACCACATTTTCTTAACCTTTGTGAGCTCTATCGTTGCCTAAGATTAAAACTGATTGTAAAGGTTGGATATTTTGTAAGAGTGTGTAGTATGGACCAGTTTAAAATAATCGTATAGTTAAATATTATTTAATGGTCAAATAAACTGTTATATCCTATCCTACCAAAGAATAAAAAAAATGTTCAAAATAATGGTTCCCTTAAAAATGCATTTTGTAAAGGGGTCTTACATATTCGGTTACGTAACGAGAGTAAGTCTTAATGCATTTCGCCGCTGTCCGTTGTCAGTCAAGCGGTGGAGAAGAATGCAAGTCGCTCGGATGAGTTGTTTGCACGGAGGTGTGTTTGCGTTTGCGTTTGCGGGTGTTTGTTTGGCTGGATGTATTCGGAGGAAAGCTGGAAGGGATGTGCAGCCAGCCATCGACATGCTTTTGTGGCCCCATGTCCTTTGTTGCTTTCATCCTGGCCATAAAGTTCAAGGAGCTGGATTGAATCCTCCCCGTCAGTCTTCCCCTTTTTCCACACATTTGTCAGCGCCTTGTCTTGGTGCATACACTCGAGAAAAAGGTATAATTGTGTTGTAACTTTTGTGTGGTAAAAACATCCAATTTCCCAAGGAGTTTGTTCACGGAATCCCCTTTTTCCTAAGTGTATGGCTGGACCTGGACCGCATCGGGACGACCAGATGATGCTGGGAATGCATTTTTATGCGCATTATTAAGTAATGCTGGAGCTTGAGGTCGCGTGGGTGGGACAGGAATCGCTTTGCTTCTCTACCGACCCGTTTAGAAGTATTTATTGTGAATTCTTCAAATGGGGTTCCTTAGCCCAGAGGCAGATTACAGAAGTCCGCAGAAATGGAATTTTCAATGCGATGGAAACTGAAGGGATATTGAAAGAAATGCATCACAAAGAATTGTTATAAAGGGGAAACGTTACCGTCAGACATTCAAGGAAAGTCGTTTATTATTTTCAATCGATTTGCATTTTTTAAAAGGTTTAAAAATATCTAATTTCATGTACGTTTTTGTGATAAATATTCTGTCAACATTAATCGAAAAGCAATCATATGTTGGACGCAGATTCGCCACCTCAATTCTCGTCAATTGTTATTTTTCTTTAAATTTAAAACCCACAATTTCTAAAACTTAAACAATTAAATAATTAATAAAATATTACTTCGATTTTAAGAATGGATTGTGATTGCGATTCTGTCTGATATTTGTTTTATCTTCCCTTGTGTATCGTCACGCCAGTTCTGATTTAAGCTCACCTGCAAACTTTTTACAGTCTGATTGGGAAAATAACTTGCCAGTTCATTTGTGTCATAGTTTTTCCCCCGTCACAGAAACCGCAACTTGTTTATTTACATTCCATCCGTGGAAGCCAGCATATTCGGGGCTTAACACCAAAAAAGCGGGGACTATAAAGTTTGCTGAACTATTTTCGAAACCGACACATGATGGGTGGTGGCATCGTAATGGCTGCTTCAGTGGACCAGGTAAAGGCGGTGGCGCCAAAAAGCGCAACATTGGGTGGGAAAAAACCATATCCCCGGGCAGGGTTGTCACCTCCTCTCGCCATTCCTGTCTTTTGAGCTTCCCATCATGTGCAATCATTTTAAATCTGGGTGAAAATGCAGCCACTTTGCCGTGCAGGCTCATCAAAAAAATATGCGAATATGTGTGCCAGCCAACCTGCACACATAAATATATATATATAAATATATATATTCACAATATAGTTGCATAAATAGGTACATACGTATATATGTATTGGGTTATATGGGTTATATTGTGGGTTGCCAGGGCGGCATAAAAAAGTAAAAATAAAATAATGCAGAAAAGGGCAATCCATTCAAAGGGGGCATACACCCCGTCCCTTTGCATACACCCCGTCCCTCTCCACAAATTTTGAGCAGTGTAGCAAATATGCAAAGCTTGCACACACACAGCAACACATTCAAGCGGCTGTAGACTTTTGGCATTGCCTTGCGGTTTTTTAGGAAAATGGGGGGAAAACTGCAGGCAGCTCTGTCGCTGAGAATCCTAAAATGCTTAGCGTGGCAAAATCAATTTGATGCCATTTGTTAAAACGCTTTATAGCCCTGTGTGAGTGTGCAATGTGTATGTGTGTATGAGTGTGAGTGCATTAAATATGTATACACGATGGAGAATTTTCCGAAAGAGATTTCCGATGAAGGGCCGTCTCAGAAAAGTGAGACTTGAGAGGTTGTCCTTGCAGCTGCACATCCTCGAGGATGATTTTATGAGCACATTTTATTCTGCGATTTTATTACGATGTGAAATTGCAAAGGAGGGTTACTTGCAGCTTAATATTTTAATACCCCCATTACCTGGCAAAATATCTTAAATTTATAATAGTCAATTTTGCAATCTAACAACTCGTTAAATGTGTAAGCCCGCTTATAAGATTATTTATTGATTGGTTCCTTTTGCTGACCTGACAAGTTTAAAAGTTGTAAAAGCTAGCCTAATTATTTTTCATACAATTATAGCAAGAAATGTTTCTTTCTGGTATGAAAATAAAATAAGCTATGTATGAATGTACATATGTATATAGCTTTCCGCTTTTCTTAACTTTTAATATCCTATTTTTATCATCGATTTCTGTCGATAGGGTATAAAAAAGTCGAAACCTGGCGAAAATGTCCCATTTTCTTTTATTACTACGCCACTTTTTCGTCAGCGTTGCGGGTGTGTTTGTTTGCCTGTGTGTTGTAGTCTGTTTGTGTATGTTTAATGCCTTTGTGTTTGTGTTTAGCGCTCGAATATCGGTCAAGGCTGGCAATGCAGCCAACTGGCGCACATTTAGGCGACTGTTAGTTGTCACTTCAGCAGCCTCAGCCGCTGCCTTCTGATGTCTGTGCCTCATTTCTGGCGAAATATGCCACTAAATCAACACGTTCAGCGCTGCAGCAACGAGAAACCAGCAACTAAACCGACAGAAATTTTTCGCAGAACCCAAATGTACCCAAAAACAAGAAATAACGAGTTAGAACTTTCTATTCTTTACAGGGATTTTTTCCCAACACCTAATCTTTATCTTCTTATTAAATCCGATAACAATATTAAAGTAAAACTGATACCCAAAAGGTTCCAAAAAAGTTGTTTCATTTGATAATACATATATTTTGTAATCGTTTAAACCAATTTACTTGCTTAGAATATTTCTTAACGAAACAAAACTATTTTCATTTATTGCCTAATTAAAACCATTTATGTAGATACATATTGGTTTTGCAAAATGATTGTAATGTTTTTTTTCGGGCAGTGTAGTATACCAGCCCACGCCTCAGCGGCGACACATCTGTTGGCAACTCACCTGCGAAATCTCGCTGCTGGCGTTAATGACATTTCAACATAGCTCCCACCACCTCCTCTCACTCCTCCTCCGATTATCCCACCTGGCCGTAAGTGCTGTACATGACAATGCTACCCTGTAGCCCCCGAAAAAGTCGTTATAATAAGGTCAAGGATGTTTTTTTTTGTAGCTCCTGTGGCGTGCACGCCATTACAAGCTCAACCCAGACCCAATTTCCCGGGTTACTATGCTCCCGTGGGCGTGGCCCTGTTTAGTGCTGATTAAGTGCCCACAATTCCTGACCCAAATGTCCAATGGCAGTGGCGTGTTTGTTGTTCTTGCTCTAGTGGCGGCTGCACCAAAATTGCATTTGTAGTTTTTTTTTGTGGAAGGCCGTCACTTTTGATCCGGAAGTTTGCGTGAGCTGCAAAGGGAAATTGGGTGGAATTTTTAACGGGGTGGAAGGAGTTTCCTGGAGGCGTTGCTGGTGGGCGTGGCTGCTATGTTTTCCGTGATAAATTGAAAGGCGGTTGTATTTTTGGCCAAAAACCTCTACTATTAGCTCGTGTGGAAGGAAAGTGTAAAACGAAAGGCTGAAATATCAATTTGTTGAACGTTTAAGGACGTTTTAACAAATTGATCGTTTAAAATGTGTTGTTAACATTTAATTTCTTTATTTTGATGTTATTGAATTGTACCTACTCGTATAAGTGATTTCTAAGTTAGCTAATTGCGCCAATGCACTTACTTAATTATCCTTCATTGTATAGTTTTTAAAAGCAACCTAGCTATGCAAAATGTATAAGCAAAATTAAGTTATTTAAATCCCTCTGCAAGAAACTGTATCCAATTCGTATGAAACTACCACAAAATATCGCTCAAGTATAAAAGTTCCCTCATTAAAATGTTGATGTACTTTCAACTGAAATCAAAACGAACCTTATCAAATAGCGTAGCTAAAAAGGGAGAGAACTGGTAAATCAGCTCAGGCATCAGGGAAGCTCTCAGATTAATGTACATAATCCTGTGGAGCGTAATTACCGCAGCTAACGCTAACCCAACACAACCGCAACTATCAACACAGCGCTTTGATTAATTATATGATCCATGTTTGGTTTTCCGAACTCCCTTCGCAGAGCAACTCCCTTCGCCTGCGGCTTTTGTAAAATTAATTAAGTCGAAATGCAACAAACCGGAGCCCGACTTTGTTTGATTAGGGAAAAGTTGCCTGGCTGTGCGGTCCGTTGTTTGATAAAATAACGCATACGCCACGTTGCCGCGCAAAAACTTGCCAATTTGTTTGATTGTCATTGCATTACATTTTCTGTCCAACAAATGGCAATCAGAACTAGAAAGTTGCACGACAAATCATTGAAAAGTGTTCAATGCAGCTTTTCTACCCACCAACTGCCAGGGAAAGGAAAACCACAGAATTTGGTGTAATCCCATTTAAGCAAGCTGCTTTTCAGCAGTTGATTTGCTTTGGCTTGGGGCGTGCTTGAAGTCTGCTATCAACACTTGTTTATAAAGCTGGTTCCCCCATTCCGTTTTCCACTTTATTTGCCCCTCCAGTAAGCTCGGTCGTCTAAGAATTGTGCCCAAAAGGAGAAGCAATTCAAGGCTTACGCATTTGTCGTCTTAGTTGCAGCTTTTTGTGACTCTTCTGTTGCTGCTGCTGCTGCTGCCACTCCCACTTTTCCTTGCAGCGGCGCCTCTTAATCCATTTGCTGCACTACCAGTCACGCCCACCGGCGTACATACGCCCTGGCAATAAAACTTTTACTCTGGCCCTTTCCTCGAGGCCCTAACTTTGCTCGTGAACGAGTGCCTGCAATTTTTCCTCAACAACTAGAGGCGATGACGATGACAGCGACAACGTCAATGAGCTTTTCTTCGGCCAGGCAGCATCAGTCGGCGATGACAGCGGCTTTTCATACCCCGTAAATCCAACTGAGTCAGTCAAGCTATAGCTTTAGTTGATATGAAATCAGACTACCTTATTCTATTTACATATGTATGTTGAAATCTTTTTATCCGCGTATTTCTGTTGTGCCAATGTAAGTAAGGCCAAAATAGTTCGCCAAATAGTTCCAAAACAAAATTAAAAAATTAAAAATTAAATTTTTAGGTGGGTCAAATCTTACGAAACTATTTTACTTTTAATAGTGTAAAAAAGGTATGCATTTAGGAACTGTGAATTGTTCCACAATTTTGAAGTTACAATTTTTAGGCAATCAATATTGTTCTTATTGCTTTCTGTTAAAACTTTGGTGTTACTAAAATTCGGTATGCTTTCAGTTCATCACTTCATTTAACCCCCATACTTTCCGTTGCTTACGCGATTCTATTTACTTGAATTCGTTTCTGAAATTTATTTTCGGACTGACCTACATTGATGGCTGTCTACTCGGCTACGCCAGTGCCTTTGTGGTGTCCTCCTTCTTTGCTGCCTCAAGAACTTTGGCTGTCTTTGGTTATATGGTATGCCAACGAAAAACGTCATATGATTTTTGATTATAACGTCAATGGGACGACACAAAGCTCGCAGCTGCTCTTGGCTGCTGTTTTCTTTAGCGCAATTTTTTGTTTTAAAAATAAAAAGAAAAATAATGTGAGAGTAGGAATTGTAAATGTTTGACAGCTGGAAAAACTGAGGAAAACAAACAGGATGAAAAAGCTTCTAATGGCCGACGGAAGATTTAAATACTCTTTCGTCTTATTTACATTTTCGGATAACAACTGTATTAGGGTCAGATATGAAGAGAGCTTAAAATATTGTAGGAATGCTTTTTCGAAAATAATAATTTCTTAGATAATCTCAAATAGGCTGTCAATATTTGAAAAAGGAAATAATATATATTACAAATGTTGTATTATTTTTAATTTCATATTATTAACTAATTAACTGAAGTATCCAAATAAACAAACAAATATGCAAGGACAAGGTGCATATATAAGGCCAAAGTTCATCAATGCATGTAAACTACAAGTCCCTGGGGTAACAAGGGTATATAAAAATGGTCGAATAATGTTGTCGGGCGACAAGAGTTCGCTTTTTCCATTTCCATTTGCCTGAATCCCAACTCCCAGTTGCTAACCATTCTGCCACTTTCTTCCGCCATGGGCAATGGCTTCTGGTCCTTTGTTCTCCATCGCTGTCTCTTTCTCCGCCTCTGTTCCTGTCTCTATCTCTATCTCTGCACTCTGCTTCCCGTTTCCTGCGTTTTCGTTGCGCCAAAAATATGAAAATTGCTTGTTGTTTCTGTGGTCTCCACTCTTTCGTTGTTATCCCCAAAACACTGACAAAAATACTAATAAAAACTAGAATTTTTAATGTTAATAACTCCTTCCATTTCTTAATTTGAAAGTACAATATGATCATCCAAACGTTAAAAATTTTTGTTAAATTAAGTATTTTGAAAAGGCTTTGTCTCAGTGTATCCATACACACTCCATTGTAGCTGGATTAAACCCCATCAATTGTAATTTTAGCCTTTGCCTGGCTCTTGTAAGCTAAATGTCGTACATTTTGCTGTTTTGTTGTCATTTCTCTTTGTTGTTCTTATTATTACGGCTGTTAAAATAGTTTTATGAGAATGTCTAGTTGCTTTGATTTCGCAGTTGGAAAGAGGGAAAAAGATTGTTTCCGAGATTGATCCAAATTGAGCTGCTTCAGCAGCAACTTTTCGATAATTAACATATTTCAATGTGAAATATTTGGCCATTTAATTCGGGACCACTTTGCTCTTGTTTACCAGAAAATGCGGAACGCATAGAACAGAGGTTGCGCTCTGATGGTGATGGTGAAGGACCCATTGTTCAAAGCTTTCCTTTTTATTTTTCCCGAAATTTAGGCCAGCTATAGATGAATTTTGATTGCCAAAATGGTGGAGAAACCCCATGGATTTGGGGCGTTTGGTTTAGAGAATGGCTTTGTCATGGAATATTTACCCGCTTTGTCATTCCAGCTTGATAAATTGAAAAATTTTGAAATTTGCAGTATTTTATTATGGTTTTTTTAGGATTTTCAAATGATTTTTTGTGAGTCCAGAGAAAAGACAGCTTGACATTCAGTGAATACTATAAAATAATCTTCACCTGAAATCAGATTATATATTTTGTAGCACAGAATTCCAGAAAGATGCATGCAAAAATGTACTTTGATTTGCAAATGAGCATTTTTCCAGCACATACATATGTACATAGTTGTCATTACACATTGCCTATGATAATACAATTTGATTTTAACCATAAAATTACCTAAAATTGTATCCTAAATTATTCTACATTTTTAAAAGACTACCTTTGAAACATTTTAAATGAACACTATTTTATTACCCATAAATTCCGTTATATTGCTAAATAATTTTATTTACAGGGAAATTGGGTTAAGGGGATACTTAAACTTTACTTACAACTTTTTCTTAGAAATCCATACAAAAGAGCTGCGTATCCCCATTGAGTAACGGAATCATATTTCAGTCTGCCATGTAAATTAACTTATACGAGGAAAAACCCCGTCAGCTGCATTAAGGTTGCGGCTGAAATGCGTTAAGCTCCTCCTAACCACACACCATCAACATTAATTGCATATATGTACATACATACTGATGTGCACTTGTGCGGGCTTTCGTAAGTGTGTGGGTGATTTTAATCATAATTTACTAGCCCAACGGCCACAGCTGTTTGCTTTTCCCATTTTCCGGCGTGAGTCAATTAATAATGCGTCGAATATTAAATTTATGCAAAAAGGCAGCGTTAAGTGCATTAATAACTTATCCCAATAAGGGTGTAGTAAAACCGTAGCTATCTTCACAGAGCAGTGATGTTTAAAACCTACGAAAATTCTGGGAACCCATTGCTCATTTTTTAAGTTTTCGACAATTACGGCAATGCTATCTATTGCTGCGATAAATATTTATTATTAATTTACTATTTTTACTGATTTACGAATGATTTAATAATTTTATCAGAAATATAAGCCTTTAAAATTATCTCCTATCTACAGAATTAAATTTATGATAAGCCATAAATAATCAACGACACTACGCACCTGTTTAATTAAATTTTCCGCGGGTCAGATTACTTAATAAGCGTTTCACATAAATGGAGGGTTAATTTATTTTGCGATTGATGACAGCCCTAAGGTCCAAACTGTGGACAAAGATCAGGAAAGGCAATTTAATTTATAAACTCGGCGCCCTGCACCGGAATAATGAATCATTAATTCAGTAAACAAATATTAACATGTTGCCAATGTGTATAAATGAAAAGCCACGTATTGGCAAAATATGAAAGTGAAAATAAATAAAAACACATTAAAAAGTACCGACGAGGATGGGATTCGAACCCACGCGTGCAGAGCACATTGGATTAGCAGTCCAACGCCTTAACCTCTCGGCCACCTCGTCATGTGATTAATTCTGCCCAGTTTGCAATTGCATTGCTTCTAAAATGGTAAATAATACACATATCACAGAACTCGAGAAACTCACAGTTTTTAAACCGAAAAAGTAAAAACATCCCATATAATAAGTTCGTACATAAATGAAAAGCCCTATAAATATTATTCTACAAATTGCTTTCTGCATCTGTTATTGCAACTCAAGCAAAGAAAAGTACAGTTTTTTTTCTCTATAAATTTGTGGGATAACTAAATACAGAAAATTGTCGAAATGAAAATGAACAACCGACAGTTTGTTGGCTAGGTTTGGTTTTTTTCCTTTCGAAATGGTGTGGATAGGGGGTAAGGGTTTTGGGCTACGCCCACACGCATTGCCATGCATAGTTTTGCGTTGGAAATTTCACTGCCACTCGCTTGTCTAATTTATTTGCAAATTTTTGAGTGCTATTCCCTGCTGCAGCTGCTCTCCCACTTGTGGGTTTTTATTTGAATTTGTTTTTCTCTGTGTGCATTTAATTATTGTTTATTTGTCTGGGCGAATTACAAATTATATACACTTGAAGTGAATATAAATTTTACAGAGAAAATACATAAAATGTGAGGTGGTTAATTTTATTCGCAAAATGTATTTTTGATTTGCAGGATAAAAGCATTCATTTATTTTACATTTTCTTATAGTGAAAGGAATATAGATTGCAATATTAAAATATTAAACCAGAAAACTTTATATACCCCCACATTTTGTTCTAAGGCTTAAACCCATTGCTCTTAATGGCCAAAGTTTTAGTATTTTATATAATATTTTCATGTATTTCCCATATGTACTTTATATGAGTATAAATTTCTATTTTTCTCTCTAAAAGGCACTTCTGGTGTAAACAGAAATAAAAAAAATGGCAACAACAGTTGCTAAACTAAGCCCTTTCCCGGCTATTCGCCCCCTATACCGCCACCTGCCACGAATCCTTCCCAGAGCACGAATTCTTGAACAGCGAGGAGAGATGCTGAGAAGCAAGGAACAAAACAAAAGTTGAAAATGCATTTTAATTACATGCGTCTCGGTGGCAAACGTCCCCACCCCTTCGTCGCCCCCTCTTAAGTCATGCAGTCTGGGCTTCAATTTAATGGGTAAAAGTGCTTAAAGCAGCAGAACGCAGGTCTGCAACAACAAAATTAAGCAATTAAATTAATTTTTCGGTTTGTTTCGGCTCTTTTTTATGGGACTGGCCCAGCCCCAATGCGTCGAAAGTGGACAGCGGTCAGTGAATAAAAAGGCAACAATTAAAAAAGTGTGCCAGCGTTTTCGAGCGGCTGCGACAAGTGACAAGAAATGCCGGCGACCTTCGAGTGACGGGCCGAAGGAAAGTGGGCGGTGGGCGGTGGGTTGTTTTCGGGTCACTTGCTCTGAGATAAGCACTCCGACAGTTTGTCATTTTTGCGCACATTCATTTAAATGTCGAAATTAATGAACAAACGCAGCCAGCAACATTTGTCAAACGGTCGGCTTAAGAAATGCAATACGCAGGCAAAATGCTCAACTAATTGGCTAAAAGCATTTTGGGAGAAATGCATCTTGTGGCAGCTCAGAATTAATGAGGAAATTTATCAATAGTGCATGCAAAATCAATTCCTAGCTTAAAAACTTTTTCAATTAACCAGAGTTCCTTCCGCTCTCGTTCAACATAGTTTGGGGAATAAGTGAAGTATACATATTTATTGCCTCGTAAAAAGTAAACCAATATTTCGCTCCATGACTCTATAAAACTTTATAGGAAGCAGCTGAAAAAGTAAAATCATTTTCGTTTGTTTTTTTTTTTTGGGGGAACAAACTTTTTATTAATGTTTGTCGCACTTTTTGGTCAGAGTTTTGGCGCCCGAGTCTAGGAAACAATTTTATGTTTCGGCCATTGTTTGTTGCCTTTTTGTAGCTGGCCGAAATAAACACATTTTTATTACGAAATATTTTGTACGGGCTGCGAGCATTTTATTGCACAACGGTTGACTCTAAATCAAATGCTTTTTATACTAACTTAAATTATTTGCCAGCGAAAAAAACAGCAAATAAAACGCATAAATATGTGAACGCCCTACAAATGCAAAGTTGGCCGGCAGCCGGAAATAGTAATAACAAATATATTCACAGTGCGTTTCACAGCTGTAAAGCGGGTTATTTTTGAGAAAAGAAATATAGCTCATACACATAAATTTAATCATGGGGAAATATTTTTGTTTTTTATAATCCTTTCCAATACAGTGTTGTTATTTGTGAAATAATTGGAATTTTATTTTTCGGTTTTATTTAGTTAGATACATTTCATACTCCCAAACGATATAAATACAAGATTTAAATTTGAGTTACACGCTCAATAGTCTTATATTTCCTGCAGATAAAAATAAATTTTTATGGAATTGTGAAGTAAATGATGTATTTAATGTCAACATAGTTTGCATAAAGACTTTATTTTAAAATTACTTAACTGCATATGACTAAATATCTTACGAAATACAGTAAAGCCCTAATGACTCTTCTTATCGATTGCAATTAGGCCCAAAGTACCTGCCCTTTGCTAAATCCGTGCCAAATTCAAGTAGGCAACTAGTCCAACAATCCTGTGAAAGCCCTCCTGCGAACATAACGTATACGCCACGTTCACTGCTGTTGGTGCGAAATTGTTCTGGGCTCGGCTCTCTTGTCTTGGCCGAAAGGAGTGCAAAATGTTGCTGATTAAGTGGTTGCCGCAAGCAATTTGCGTCAAGTGAAGCGCGTGACTCTCAACATGTGTCACCCGTACAGTGGATACTCGAACAAAAAGTCGGGAAAGAGAAGGAGGCTCGAAAACAAAAACAAAAGCCACGACAGAACCACGATGTGCGACAATTACAACCGTAAATTATGCCACAAGCAACAGCAACAATAACAGCAGTCAACCGCAACGCCCCTACCACGCCCACCTCAATTGTGGACCGGCGTCGGCCGTTTTGGCCTGGTCCGCCAACTTGGCCACAAAAGAAACAAGCCCAAACGCAACAAAATGGAGCAGCACAAAACCGACAATGCCAACGACAACTCAATTAAGTAAATGAGTGAAAACCTAGATGTTGTTGCCGCTGCTTATGTTGCTGTTGTTCGTGGACGTTGCTCTTGGCAGAGTGGCTTACTTGTGTAATTAAGTGAGCAAATCACAAAATAATTATCCAGCTCGGGGCACAAACTGCACTTGCTAAAACCAACTTCTCGCTCCCTTTCCGGGTATTTACTCTTGATGTCGTCATTGCAATTTACCAAAAGAAACGCAATTATCTCACTCTGTCTCCCTGACAATTAGCCAACATAACTAAAGCTTATCTCAACGTCATGCAAAGTCAATTACGCACAGCGTAAATGGCCCACAACACGGACTAGCACACTAGCCGACTAACACACACACACACACACACACACACACACACACATGTCGACTGAAAAGGACATTTTGTAGCTATTGCGCCCTTTAGCCAGCTGGCCACCCATTTCCCACTCAGGTGAAAAGAAATTTGCCGTGTGCAATGAAATGAATGCAAGTGTGACATGAAATGGAACGTTCTGAAAAAAACATGGAAAAGAATTTTACTTTGGCTGCAAAAGGTAACACCTTTTGCACATTTTAGTCAAAAGAAATTTTGAAACGATTTCATAATTTTGTAATCCTCAAAAATTTAACTGAATTAGTTTAATTAAATATGAGAAATCACAAATTAGGTGTGTTTACAACAAAATGAAGGCATTCTGAGTCTCATTAAACAAAAGTGCACCTAGAAAAAAAGAGCTGTTAGCATAAGATTTCAATTTCAGTTAAATATGTGTGAATAAGGGGATTTAGGGGAAAACTTTTTCAATTCGTACAAGTTGCGTTTTTAATCATCGCCGCACACTTTTATGGTAAACTATTTTAAGTATGCGCTGTCGATTCAAGCGAAAGTTTGTGAAATACGAGCACATTCAATCCTCTCGACGCATGCTTTTGTGCCATACGTAAATATTACGTATACGTATAGAAAGTCCCTGTTCCACTCCTCCGTGCGTTATTGAACCAACAAAAAGTTGAGCAGTCAGCGAAAATGGCATTTCCGGTTAAAGTTGGCACACAAACAAAATTCCAGCAATGTCGCGTTTATTTATAAGGCAGCCCGAACCGCAGCACGCACATGGGCCACCACTCCCCCCATTTCCCGCTTTTGCGACTCCTCCCACACTGATTTCACTTGTTTTTGTTTCGCTTTTTTTGTAGCCGGCGACGTTTTTGGCATGCAAGTTTTGCACTTTCCTTTTTTCTCACTTTTTCTTTATTTTTGAGTGACTTTTTGCTGTTGCATGCGCCAAGTGCAGACATGAGGCGAAAACGAGGCAAGGCGAGGTCTTAACTAGGTCGATCATTTGATGGCAAACGCACACCGAACTAATCCCACCCCATCACACATTAAATATTTACCAGCACTCTGAAAAATAGGTCCATCTTATGTCCTGAAACATTCCGATCGAAGTGTATTTAAGCCTTAACAATAAAATATTTAAATTCGAAGGTTCTCAAGAAAAAAGAATATACATCTTTAAACTTTCATTATATTCATTTAAGATTAAAAAAGTTAAAAGATTTTAATGTTATTTTATTGCTTTAATTTTGTAGGATATGAAAGTTCAAGTGTAGAACACTAATTCAGTAATTTCAAGAACCTATTCCATTTTCCCTCAGTGTTCATTCTAGTGCGAGTAAAAATGGCGTGCGGAAATTATATAAGCTCACTTTATGCTATTAAGGTTTGACTTACTGCCTGTCTGGTGTCCATTTGTCTGCCTTGCTGCCTCCGGGTGAACCATGTGCTCCCAGTCCGGCCTTCCAGCCTTCCAATTACATTACCCCACTCGGATCGGCAGCGTGCTCCATTTCTCGGGCGCTTCCTCAACGGAAATACGGGAATGGTCGCCCACTTTGAGCCGGGCAAATATTTGCCCTGCCTTCGACTAAAAGGTGATAAACTTGGCATAATGCAATATTTAATGTTTGAACAGGCATTTAAAAGGTTATATAATGCAGTTTTACTGTTGGCCCCGCACTATCATCATCATCGTTATCATCATCATCATCACCATCACCATTGCCATCGTGTCTGTAGCATTTCTGGCCGCTTGTTTGCCAAGCGCTGATAAGCTTTGAAATATTTTGCATGCTCTTGCATATGTAAATGCAAACTAGATATGCACTTAGAACAAAATTGTAGTTTTCTGCATTTTTCTATTAATTATTCCGCATTCTTTAATCATGAAAGTAATATAACTACACAATAATTTTCCTTTGATTTATTATTTTCAAATCGATATAATTTTTCTGAATAAGCACCTCTTTTGCAAAAATGTAGTTATTCTCTTGATGAACAAGACTTTATACCATTTTATCCCTAGTGTAGGCCAGACCTTACTTCAGGCCTATTCCCAGTCCCAAATCCAGTTGCAGTCGCCGTATTAGAGTCAGGGCCAAATCACTGGCAGGGGAGCATCGGGCCTGTTTAGATGGATAGACCTATATGGGCACAGACGTATATACATATGTAGTTCCAGCTCTCCAAAGCTACTGGATTTGTGTGTGCGTGCTTACATGCTTTCGACTCTGTTGATTAATGTTCTTGGCCACCCAGCTGAGCGTTGAGTAATGCCAAGCAACTTCTGCTTGATGGATAAACGGGACTCAGCAGGTCTTTCCCATCCATCCGTTTCCATCTATTCCCGGTCCGTAGAAGGGCCAAAAGAATGTTACACTCTGGCCAAAGTGTGTCTGGGGCTTGCACATACAATTACCTGGATAAACATTCAAACTGGGAAGTGAGGTGTGCGCGGTGTGTGAAGTCCGGGGGAATTTGGCATTCATTTGTGGAATTTTACAATCTACTGAATTTCTAATAGATGTGTGTTCGAGCTTTTCCAAGAATTAGTAATAACGGATTAAGGAAAATCATTTTAATTATCTCGTGCCTACACAAAAAGCATATAACTCAAATTTTGAATAAATTTCCAATTTCCTTTTGTATGTTTGTTTGTAATGATCAACATTTATTTTTTTGTATAAGAAATCTTAGCTGATAAAACTCAGTAAAAAATTCATTCCAAAAAAATAATTGTTTATATTATATGTTTAGAACAATCTATTTATTTTGTTGTATAAAAGCGAAATAAAATTAATGTATTTTATATCTGACTTTAATTATTAAGAAGTTGATGCAAAATAAACTGTTCTACAAATGCAATTCGAACTTAATCGATGACCTTTGCACAAGTGCCAACCATATAATTTGTATGCGCAAAGATAAAGAAATGAGGAAATTATATCTAAATAAATCAATGGCTCATTTGCCAATGCCCCCGCCCTCGAGCAGCTGCTTACATAGGATATACAAAGTGTGTACATATGTAATGCGCCCGCCCTAGCACATGCGTATAAACAACGCCTTATAGACACCCCAATATCTGTATGCAGTGATCGTGATTGCGATCGGTTCACACATAATGCCGCTCCATAATGGCACGCGCCCCGCTCGAAAATCGGAGGAGCCAACGCACGTGAGAGAAAAGAGGGACAGAGTGTGGGATATAGATAGAAATCAAGAAAGAGAGATCACTTTTTGGGGAGAGAATAGTGCATTTATTTTTAGGATAACAATGGGCCACAAAGAGCACCGGCAAGCGGCGATATTCAGCGGATTTCTATATTTTCCTCGGGAAAAATCGAGGAAAATTTTTCAGTCGAGCGCATAGAGCAACGCGAGCAAGGCGTCTAAAGGCCAGTGCGCGAAATATTTTGTATATATACCAAATATATATATACACATATATACCCAAAATACTTATAGATATCTATATGTGCACAGATAGCTCACGGTACAAATATATACTCAAAAATTATACTACATATGGTAGAAAAGGGAATACCATTTTTCAATTTGACGAAAGTAAAATGTGAAATTTTGTGTGTGATTGTGTGGAGCTGGTCATGAAAATTGCAATAAGAAAAACGGCCATAAAAGTGAGCAAAAGGAAGAGATAGCAAATATCTCGGTGTGTATCTATAATAGCATTATCCCGAAAAAAAAAACCAAATACGAAAAACGAAGAAACACACCAAGTCCCAGCAACAAGAGTCTTAAGTAGAGGACAACGTTGCGTTTTTTCAGATACGTATTTCGGATTCAGATTCAGATTCGGATTCGGTTGTGGTCGTGGTCTTGGTCTCTGTGGCACAGCTTCCTCGTTCCCATACCATCATCATCATCCCATCTATGCTATTTAGTTTTGGGGTATGTTTTCTATTTGCTGCCTCTCTTGGCTGCTTTTACTTTTTGTTTCAACTGCTGCGCTGCTGGTGCTGCTGCTGCTTTTCTGGTCTTTTGCTCAAATAAAAATTCCGCTTGCGTGTTAGCTAAAAGTTATTTTTAAAAATTTCTTTTAATTTTGTTTTCTCGTTTACGCGGAGATACGAGACTTTAAATACAGCGACGTCTGTCGTCTGTCGATGCTCTCAAGGAATTTCAGCTCTCGCCGCTGCATTAATGCCGCAAAGAAAAACCGACAAAATATTACAAATTTCCGCCTTATACACAAATTAGATCTTGCAAATTAGCGAAATTAAATTACATTGCATGCTTGGTGTAATTAATTCAGCATCTATTCGAGTTTTTCCTGTCCGTTTTACCCAAAACTCACTTCCTTTTCCATTTTTCCGCTTGGCAAGAGCGTGTGTGTGGGTGGCACTTAAAATTGCACAAAGGAGCAGTCAACCCTTCACTTCCAGAAAAGCGTTACGTATACGCCGGTTGGCCTTAACTTGGCTTAAGTGCACTATTATGCCACTGCCAATTGAATTTAATACATGCAGCCCGTTATATACCAAGGAAATATTAAGCATATGTGCTAGTCTCATCTATTTTGCCACCTGATTTGTGCAATAATGCATTAACTTTGTGGGCCAAACAAAGCAGCTTAAAAGGGGACTGTCTTGTTTTCCCTGTTAGAAGATAATATAATAGACAGGCATCCTGGCCCGAAGATTTATTACCTCATTAATATCCAATCAACCTGTTAGGGCCAAATCGGTCGCTTGTAATTAAGCTCCTTCGTTGCCTGTCAGCCAATCGGTAAACAAACTCGAACATCGAACTCCCGCTCACCACCACCTATCCAAATGGCAATTAGGCAGGGCATTTATTTCACTACAGTTTGTCAAATGCAATATCCGTGAAAGTGGACAGTCGGACGGAACGGAGCGGAGACACTGACAGACAAACAACGAACCTGGCCATGGCAACAATGTCACAACTCAAGTGTCAAACAAAAGGCGACGATGGCACTGGCGAAAAGCACAGGCAACGCAACCAAAACAACGCCAACAGGCAGGCGATTCTCAGGGAGGGAATGCGAAGCTGTAATATCAAAATTTACACAACACGATGATAGTTTACGGTGGTGACAACAAAGCACACAAATATTTTCCATTGAGCTTGGTTGTATGTACATTTTGCATAACCCAAACAAAGTCCCAAAGCGAGCTACCAATTTTATTCTAAAATATTTAGCAACTGAGTAATGTAAATATTAAATGTTACACAAAATTTCTGTAAAAAAAATAAAAAAGGTCAAATATTAGGATAAAACAAGAAACATAGTCGGTGCCCCGACTATCAGATACCCGTTACTCAGGTAAAAGGAGTGAGGAGATGGAGATAGAAACTTTGATCACGCATAACTTTTTAACGAATGGTCCGATTTGAAAAATTTCTTCTACATTTCGATAGGTATTGATAAACACAATAAAACTGCATTTTTACTTTTCCGAAATATTTAAATTTTAAAATCGTATATAAGCGATTGTAGGCGTTAAAGGGGGCGTGGCACCTTTTGAAACAAACTTGCGCTGCGTAGGAACTCCTAGAATCTGCATGCAAAATGCCAATCTTCTAGCTTTTATAGTTTCCGAGATCTCAGCGTTCATACGGACAGACAGACGGACAGACGGACAGACGGACAGACGGACATGGCTAGATCGACTCGGCTAGTGATCCTGAACAAGAATATATATACTTTATAGGGTCGGAAAAGCTTCCTTCTAGCTGTTACATACTTTTGCACGAATACAATATACCCTTTTACTCTACGAGTAACGGGTATAACTAGAAGAAGAATAAATTAAATTGTAAACAAAGTAAATCATTGTGAGCAACGAATTAACTTCTATTACTCTCTTTATCGCTATTAAATAAATAAAAAAAAAAACTTTTTGAGTAACGAAAGTAAAACGATAAAATAATAATAAAATTTACGCTATATATTCGCAGTTGTTTATTTCGTGTTTAGTTTTTAAAGAAAATTTGTAAAGCGGCTTTAAAATGAATCAACATATTATTTTTATACATTTGGCATTTGGGCACTTATCTACTTATTATGGTATGTTGCTTAATTGATTTTAAATTATAATATCCTTTTCTGAAACATCAACATTTCAATTGATATATTACATTTAAAACTCAAATTAGTCTTATAATCCATAGTTTAGTAGAATCGATAGTCTTGTTAGCCAAAATTCGTTTAAGGCCATTTCTTCTCTCAAGTTAAAGCAATTTAAGAGCTTATTATACAGCTAACAATGTGCTGGCGTCGAAATTTTCTAGTATTCGGTTCCAATTTGCAAATATTAGTTTTTCCTTGGGGACACTCTGAGCGGAATTCATCATTTGCCGCTCGCTGATGCTTTCCCTAACTAGTAGAAGTGCGATGGCCATTTTCCATGTGGGGGAGCCAGAGTAAATGAAAACTTTTGGCCTGCAGCTCTTTCGGCACCGGTATAAAGAGCGGAGCGTTAAATTCTTGTTTCCACCAGCCATGTAGAAAAGTTTTTCTTTTTCAGCATATGGCGGCAGCTCATTGCACGTTGGTTGGATAGTTGTGGGTGTGTGTATGTCTATGTGTGTGTGTGTGTACCCGGTTTTGTGGGTGTGTTAGCCAACTTTTGTGCAAGCAAAGGAAATGCTTGACATGTCTTGTTCCTTTCGCTGGCTCGCTTATTTTATTTAAAATTTTGTTTTGCCTTTTGTTTGGCTTGTGTTGTTTAGCCTGTGGCATTACCTCAAAAAAAGATGCTGTGCATCTTTGTGCATGCTGTGCGTTTAATTTTTCCTTTCCTTTTCCACAGCATTTTAATTATTTGCTTGATCGTCTTTATTTATTTTTTCCGCTTGCCTTCTGCTTTCGGGAGGCAATTTGAGCCACTGACCCTCAAGGACCTTCAACTTATCTTGTTTATTGCTGTGAATTTCACGTTATTTTTTTTTGACTGTCTGGCAATTTGATAAATTGCATAAATATTATCGTCAGATTCACAGGAATATTTAGATGAGCAAAAACAATAAATCGTCCGATTTATTTAACGCAATTAATGCTGATGTTGATTCGGGTTGGCATTTGGTCTGTCTGCTCTTGTTTCCCGTACATTGAACGTGGACTTCTTGACTTATTGACACTTCTCATTGCCCGACATTTGCCTTAATTGCCAAAGGAGACGGCTATGCATTTATATTGTGTGTCTGTATGTCTGTGTATTATTTATTAGATTTCAGACAACATAAATTCGTTCTCTCGTTGTATTTTCAGTTTGTTTTGTTTTAATTACCCGAGCTGAATAGACAAAAATTTCGTTTGGCAGTGAATATGTTTATCTAATACAATATATTAATATAATTGGTTTGATGAAGAGGTTAACAGACAACAAAGATTTCTATAAGTATTTGACTTTGTCTAAATACTTGGCATTCCATTGGATTTAAAATTGCGTTGAAATACTTTTGTTGTTTGCCAGCAAAAAATTTGCGTGTGGAATATATATATTTTTATTTCTTTAAATAATTCATTTGAAAAGGGTTCAAAAAACTCGTTAAAGATTTATTGGCTATCAATCTAATGAGGAAATAGCGAATTTTAATTAATTATAACTAACTTAAAATAATTAAAGAAGGTACCAATAAAATATTTCAATATTTAACTTAAATAACGTTCAAATTTTAATTTGTAATCGTTTTTGGCTGGACGTTACTTTCAATTTTTCAATTTATTGTCTTCGTTTAATGTGATTACTCAAACACTTTACTCAATCGACCAACCTGCTCATAATTTTTAATAAATTTCAATCGAATTAAATTTTTTCAATTAATTTCACAATGCGGAAAAATCGAGACCCTTGGGCGTCAGCATACCGGCTAGAAAATGTCATTAAACATATTCAATTAAAGACCATCAGCGAAATGTTGTTGCATCAACAGGGAAATTCATTTAATTTCGCAGACAATTGCATTGTAATTGATTTACTCGCATTTGAATATACATTTTGCTTGTCTGTGTGGAATTCTCTTAAAACACAAATAATTTGTCATTTTGCAGTGCCATATATTCGATATGTTTTCCCTTTTGTTGTTGTATTGTCACTTGTTTTCATTTTCCCTGCCACCCACTTCCTCCCACCGAATGACATTGAAGCTGGATTTCAATTATGCCATTGAATTCATTTCATTTCTCTGCACAACACGATTTTTATCATCGGTTTATGGCTGTTGATTAATTTATACCATTATTGTCGATTATATGATGAATTTTCCGCTTGGCTGGGATTGCTACCGGGGCAAGAAAAATCAAATATTTGAGACCATCACTGAAATAACTTGGCCAAAATGTCGCACTTGACTTGACCCAGAAAAACATTCTCATTTGCATATTTACATGGCCTATCTGGATGGAATTTATTGTTGCTGTTCCTGTCGAAAACAGCAGTGGCAAACAAAAAGAAAGTGAAAGAAAAAAAAATATAAGCAAATATTTTCCCTTTACGTAAACGACAACGATGCAAGAAATTCCAAACTGACGGAAAAGCAAGCGCAGATATTTCAACAACTTCTGACTGTCAAGGAAAGGGGGCGGCAAGGCGGAGAGGGGCGTGGCCGTCTCCGCTCGTGTTTATCTCTGCCGGGTGCCTCATCCTCATCGCATTCGCATAGTTAGTTGTTTCGCTAGCTGCTCAATGACATGTGCTGTCTGAGTGCCAAAAAATAGGGGGGAAAAATAAATAAATAGCAAAGACTGGACGCCTCGCAATGTTATTGTATCTTGCAGATGCGAAATTGAAGGCATCGAGCAAACGGCAAGCGGCGAGTTCAGCGCACTTTGAAAACTGTTCGTTGCCCTGATTTTGATTTTGGATTTGGATTTGGCTTCACCCAAGCAGATGCCCAAGATATATAATACGAAAAAAGAATCAGAGCTCCTCTCGTGCTCTCGTTGTGCACGTAGAAAAATATGGGCATGTCTAAAATGAAATTTAATAACTAATAAGAATTTTATACATTTCAAATACTTTTGTATTTTTTCGTGATGATCTAAATATCTCCTCAACATTAAAAAAATAAAATAAAAGATTGCCATGATTTTACTAACTAACTATGTTACCAAATGCTAAATTATATTCAATTATTTTTTAATGTTCAGGGTCTATTTGTTAAGTTTTGGTCAACTTCCTAAAATATTAAACCGGTTTATCTAAATCGATCCGTGTTTTTCATTTGTCGAGCTAATAGAATTTGTTCCTTAAATTGACACCGAAAGTGTTTTAATTTGACTTAAACATTTTGTATTCGTATATTTGTATTTTAAATGTAGCATATTAAGTGAGAAACTTAATTATACTTATTTTAGTACGACAGTTACACACTACATTTCTTGCTAAGTACTATACCTAAAACTTATATTTATTTTTATTTTTTCTTTCTCTGTGAGAGGAGACTGGCAATATAATTGCGTGTAAAGATTAACTTATTTATGCGTGTGAGGAGGTGGAGCTGCACGCGTGCCTCGCGCATTTGTTATGCATCTGTGTAATCGTATCTTAAAGATACAATTGCAGCCAAGCATTGTTATTGTCGGAGCTGGGCGGTGGTGGCGATGGTGGCGGTGGTGGCTCGTGCCCAACTCCGCACATGGCCCACGGCTGCCTGGGTTTCTGTTGTGGTTACACTTTAATTTACTAGCCATCAAGTGCACATTTATAATTGGAACGATGCCAGCCAAAGGGGAGACCCTAGAGTGGCTTCTATCTGTCCGTATTCGTATTTCGCTGCCCCGTTCCTCACCCCCACTCTTTCCGCCTTCGACTACATTTACTGGGACTTTCCCTTATTCTTGGCTTGCCGGTCATAACTGTCAGAGACAAAACGCTGCAGCTTAAGAGCAGGCAGGTCCTCATAGTTGCAGTACTGCTGCTGCTCCACAATGCTGATAGATTAGTTCTCTAATAGCATCGCAATCCACATTCAGACAACACAAAAGCAGAAGCGGGGGTGGGGCGATGAGTTGGCGGGGAGGTGGCTTTACAAGTGACCACTTTAAGCCACTTGGCGAACCTTCATTCAGAGTCAGCAAGATATGAGCCAACCGACTTGGCTTGCCTGGTATAAAGGTTCTCCACAAAAGTTCCAATAAAACTGGATTTTTATGGTTCATTATATTTCGATAATCGGCAATAAAAACATTTTAATCTGGTATATTTATTCAGTTAAAATTTACAAAAAGGGGTTTTTATTCTTTGTTGATAAACATATCAAGTTTCTTTGTAGATTTAAAAAATATTGCAATCCAAACATTTCATTCACATCAAAAGCATTATTACTATAACATCAAAACTTTTAAATGGGTACTACTTATCCATTAAGTTTGTTCAATATAAAGAAGATTAAAAGTAAAAAAAAAAAATTATAAGTTTTTAATACATAAGTGACATTTCCTAGAACCAATATAGACTGAAAGTCAAAAATTGAAGCAGAACATCGTCTGCAAAATGACTTCCTGTGACAGGAGAAGGCATTTCTGTCGGCTTTGACAGCTTTTGGCACATCATTAAAAGCAAGCCATGTAAAATGTGTACATATTTTGATACAATATTGTTAAAAACAACATTTTTAAGCAAATAAAATCTTAATGACACTGCGCGGTAAATATGTGTCTCAACAATGAACACTTTCTCATGCCCCAAAATGGTTCACAGCAACTGGGTTTAAAAATCGTGCAGTCTTGCTTGGGCATAATTAAAAACTGGGTCGAGTGCAGATTTTTGGTTGCCTTCTTCCTTTTGCGAGTGAGACCAACCAAGGGAGAAGCGCAGCCACAGCTACCACCAACTTTTTGCCAGATTTTCCCAAACGTCAGGTCCCAGAGCGATTGCCTTCGCTTCAGCCGCCCACTCACTCGCATCGTGGATAATTAATTGATTGCCCATTTGATTGAACGTTTGATGGATGAGTGCTGTCCGAGTGTTTGGCTCAGTTTGCTAACGGATTCCCCATCCTGTCTCCGTCTCTTGCAGTAATTTGCATCGGCTGTTAGTGGAGCAGCCCCGACATCAGACCCAGCCCCAGTCCCAGCCTCGAAAACAGTAGCAGTCGCAGTCACCGTCGCAGTCACAGCCAGATCCGCATCGACATCCCCGTCCACCTTCACACCCACCTCCACATCCACAGACACAGACATGGTGATAAGCAAACCCGATGGAGCGGCGCCCAATGGAGCGGCGGGAGGAGCGGGGGCCACATCAGCGGCACAGGCAGCTGCTCCTGGTGGACTGGATGATGCCGGGAACAGTCTGGCGCATCCTTCGGGGATACCGCAGGATCAAATAGACAATATCTTGAGTGGCATCGCCAACACGGGCAACGTCAAAATGAACAATCATCGCAAGAAGTTGCGACAAAGGTGAGTGGCTCCTGAACGATTTAACTTAATATTACTGAAATCAAACTTGGTGTCTATCAAAGACATCTTTACATATACAGCTAAAACTCATTCAGTCTTAATGGTTTTTAATTTAAATGTATGAAATTTCAGTCAATTTAAAAAAACAAATATAAAGTATTAAATACTAGTTAAATTTATATAATGAAATTAAGCTCAAAGCGAATTTATCGACTGTAAACAACGCAAAACAATTTGATTAACAGAAAAAATACGGATGATAAGCTTTTTGTAATTTAATTATGGCTATTATTTAGCTCGGCATGAGTAACCAGTTATCGTAAATGTTTTAAAATCAAAAACAGTGTGTTATTCATGTTTTCCTGATGAATAACTCAATGTTTTCGATTTATAAACATTTACGAGTTCGCATAATTCATGCATGGGAACGTTTCTATCTCGACTTGGTTAGGCTAGCTTAATCAAGAATTTACAACACAAAGTTTACAAAGTTGCAGATAAAAAAGTTTAAATAAACCATTTAAGGGATAAAAACCAATTCACAAATTATTTCTTTTATTTTGTTTGTAATCCTGACAGATTTGATATTATTAAGAAACTAGGACAAGGCACCTACGGCAAGGTGCAGTTAGGTATTAATAAGGAAACCGGCCAGGAGGTGGCCATCAAAATCATCAAGAAGTGCAAAATCGAGGCCGAGGCGGATTTAGTGCGCATCCGGCGCGAGGTGCAGATCATGAGCTCAGTGCATCATCCCAACATCATCCACATCTACGAAGGTAACTATTATGATATTTATTTATAAATAGTGGATAAATTAAAATCTGTAAATATTTTCAGTATTCGAGAACCGTGATAAAATGGTACTGGTCATGGAGTTCGCCGCTGGCGGCGAGCTCTACGACTACCTGTCCGAGCGAAAGGTTCTCGCCGAGGAGGAGGCGCGCCGCATCTTTCGCCAAGTGGCCACCGCCGTCTACTACTGTCACAAGCACAAGATCTGCCATCGCGATCTCAAACTGGAGAACATCCTGCTGGACGAGAAGGGCAATGCCAAGGTAACCACTAATACTAACCTACTTCTTAGAAAATACGTTAGCAGCTAAAAGAATTAAAGAATTTTTGTATTCAAATTATTTTTAAAAAACAAAGCATTTTTCATAACTAAAAAAAATAGATCAATAAGAATTTTACTTCTCAGAAGTCGTAAGGCAATTTATTTTTTTATTTTGTATTTTTATCAATGTTTAGACAGCCTTAAACTAAACTTTAATCATTTTGAAAAGTCAAAATGGTTAAAATAACTTTTATAAATTTATTTTCTTTCTGATATTTAAAATGCAATTATTTCCTTTTTTCAGATTGCCGATTTTGGCCTGTCGAATGTGTTCGACGACCAACGTCTATTGGGCACCTTCTGTGGCTCCCCACTCTATGCCTCGCCAGAAATCGTGGAGGGAACTCCGTACCAGGGACCGGAGGTGGACTGCTGGTCGCTGGGAGTGCTGCTCTACACGCTGGTCTACGGCTCCATGCCCTTCGATGGGTCCAACTTCAAGCGGTTGGTGAAGCAGATCAGCCAGGGAGACTACTACGAGCCCAGGAAACCATCGCGGGCCTCCACTCTGATCCGGGACATGCTGACCGTGTGTCCTAGGAAGCGTGCCAGCATCGAGCAGATCTGTTCGCACTGGTGGGTAAACGAGAACGACAATGTCTCCTGCCTGGACCTGGCCGAGGATCTGGCCAATCAGACCCCAGTGCGACTGGATGTCCTGCTCTCACTCACGCCAGCCACCATTACGGCTGATCAGCTGGTGGTGCCATCGGCGGAGGGGGCAGCTGCTGCCAAGGCGGCGGCAAACGAACGTGTTCCCCGCTCACATTCGGTGGGCTCGATCCGGGACATGGGACCACCGAACACGGAGGCGGAGCGTCGCATCCTGAACATGGTGGCCGGTGAGTCGATGTCCATCTTCCCGCTTGTCGCTTTTAGATTCGCTTGAGTGGTCCCCAGTGTGTCAGATAGAAGTCCCCGTGCAACAACCCGCGCAGAGATTCTTGTGTAATAGAATGGGGCGATTTGTGCGGATATAGCACTATCCATTAATGTGTAATCTATGAATAAGTCCAAGCAATATTTTATATTAAAGTGGGAATTGCTGATCAATACAATCTAATAGCTCTTGTTTAATCTAAGCCGTAAACCAATATATTTTCCTTGTCTTAATGGAGCAGTTTATCCATAAAAATATTATAATTTGAATTTACATTCAAGGCTTACATTATCTTAGACATTGGTTTATCTTTCTAGCTTAATATTGCTTAGCTGAGTTCATAGATTACCATCTTCTGCAGACAATAGTCCAGCAAATCGCCCCACCCTATTGTGTATATAAATGGAGATTAACTGGCTTCCCAACACACACCGACACCGACCGACCACCGATCTACCCACTAACTGACCCTCTCCTGGAACCGAATCCCAACCACATAACCACACGCCCCGTCACTTGCGAATGTACTAAACCTCTTGAAACTAAAGTCATTTAACCAAACTCATTAAACCACGCCACCCTTTCTCTCTCTCTCTCTGTTTCTGTTTTGTGATTATTTTCTAGCTGGAGGAGAAGCAGCCCTGATGCCCTCACCCACCAGGACCATCACTCCCGCCCAGAGTCCGGTGCAGACCAAGAGGAAGCTGCAGCCCACGGTTTCCACGGAGAATGCAGCCGGGACCACGGCCAAAAAGAAGGAGAAGCCGGCGAATAGCTCGTTTGTGATCAGCAAGGAGGGGGCGCCACTGACTGAGGCACCACCGACCATCATCGAACCCCAAGCGACGCTCATGGAGGCGGAGACGATTGCCAATATACCAGAGGAAGGCCCAGCTCCCAGTTACTCCCAGAAAGACATGCAATTGGTGGGTGATCTCTGCGAGCAGCTGATGGGTGATGGATCCAATAGCACCGCTGCTAGCGCGGTGGCACCTCCACCTGCACCCACACCTGTGGCTCGCCAGGCCACCAGGGGCAAACTGGACGCTGTGGTGGAGACGCCCGAGGAGAAGGATGCCACCAAGGTGATCAAGAAGTTTGTGAACAAGCACAAGACCGCCGATCTGGTGAATGCCATCAATGAAAGTGCCTCCAAGGCTGCGGCACCTGTGGGCGCAGTGGTTCCTCCTCCCTTCGTTCGCAAGTGCAGCCTGCAGGATGAGTCCACACTAAATAAGTTTAACGCCGAGCGTCGGAAATCGCGCATCCTGGAAACGGCTGAAAAGTTCCAACCCCCGCCGCTAGTGGCTGCAGTAACTCCGGAAAAACCAAAGAAGCTTAGCATACCTGGCGTCAGTGTGGGCAGTTTCAAGAAGGAGTTCGAGAAGAAGGCCACCAATCCGCCGGCAGCAGAAGGACCCACGCCCGGTGAACTGAGGGCTCAAGAGCAGGTGGCAGCAGCAGCGGCTGCCGCCCAGGAAGCCGAAGCCCTGGGCACACCACCTCCGTCACCGGTGGTGGCCCAATCCCTGGAGGCCAGCGATTCCAAGAACTCGGTGACCTCCATTTCTTTGGACGAGGCCCGGCGCTCCATGGAGAACTCCATTGCCCTGCTGCTGCAGGCCCAAAACGAGTCCAGCAAGGAGGTGGACCAGTTGTGCGCTCAAACGGAGACCATCGGAGTCAGCGAGCCGGCGACTCTGCAGGAGCGCGAGCGTAAGTTGAAGAACGCGCGCGCCATCATCGGAAATGCCATCCAGCCAGGTGAGTGATCTTAGCATGATAATTCCCAGTACTGCGACAATAGTGATTATGATATCCGTACCTAAGTTAAGCTAAACCACGCAGCGCTTCCAAGTTGACTACTAGCATTAATTAGCATTAGTATCGGGGATCTGGTTTTGGGCCAGGGTGCAAGTCAAAAGTTAAATTTTCAAGTACATAATTATCATTAACTACATTGGTATATAATAGAGACTAGAATCCTTATGAAATGTGAAGCAGGTCAAGTTAAAATTATTAAAACCAATTATAAAACGCAATGTTTTTTTAATAATACAATACTTGAACTTAAATCCATTAATACGTATTAGAAAAACATTTCTTAAATCCATTTAAAACTTTCTTACTGATTGACCTGCAGTTCTTTTTTTACTCAAAAACTTTTGACTTGAACTCGACCCAAGCGGGTGCCATCGTCTTGTTTTCTATCTTTACTTTGGCATATATATTTAAATCCTTTCCATTTTCAATGTGTATGTGAACGTTTTGCAAGCCGAGTGCTGCATGGATTATATTTGGCTTTTGAAATATAATCTCCTGCTCACACTCACCGAACTCCATCAGACAAACCAACAAATCGTAGCGAATCCTCCTTTCCAATTTGCAATTTCGCTTGGCCAATCCACAAAGCCAACACAATAAAAAACGAAATAATAAAAGGATCTCCTCAAGCAAATAATACACTCATCATCGACATCATCATCAAACTCACCTGTCTTTTGTCCTCGCTCTTTCTTGTGCTGACTTCCTCATCATTTCGGTGGATCGATTCGTATGGATTTAAATAATAAAAAAATCGAAGAGGAAATTTGTAGTATAAAGATTTTACTTAAGTATTCTTAAATCCACAGACTTAAAGTTACGATTCAAGATCTCAACTTTTATAAGAAACTTAAATAATACATTGTTTTTTTGACCTTGTAAATGACAATTACGAAATCGATCGTTACTTTTATCGAGATTTAAAACTCTAAATATTTAATCTCAAAAAACTAAAAGTATTTTGTATATACATATATAAATATAATTGATTTTCAATTTTAATGTTCGCAGGAACAATATTAAAGGAGTATTGTTAAAATTCTCTATAAATTGCATTGCCAGCATTTTGCGATTTTAATCCAACCGAATGACCCACCCTGTCTCCCATACATGCTCATCATATTCATTGACTCATCATCTTAATTTTAGTGATACGCAGGCCAACACCGTTTTATGGCATCGGCAACGGCAACGGCTTTGGCAGTGGCATGGTGGGTGGTGCTAGTGGGATGGGTGGTGCGTCTGTTAACAATGCACCCAAGCGCGCGCAGAGTGGCAGCAACTTTATGGTCTATTCGGGAGCAATGTCGCCGGGAACTGTGGCAACATCGCCACCGATTGCAGGACCTCAGACGGCACCTCCGGTGCTTATATCACCCAATGCCTTGGCTGCGGCCAAGCAAACGATACAGCAGAGGATTTTCGGAGGGGGACTGGCCAGTCAAAATAATCAGGCCATAAATCGAAGACCAGCCACCTGGCAGCCGCAGGCTTCCTACAGCACGGCCAGCATTTTCCAGCCGCCGCAGAGTGCGAGTAGTCCCTTCAAGATGCTGCAGCAGCAATATCAGCAGCGTTGTCAGGAGGATCAGAAGCCGAGTGCCCTGTTCACGCCGCCCCCATCGCCGCAATATGCCGCCAGCCACGCCCCCGCCGCCCAAGCCAACTACAGCGGCAACCACTCCGGGAACAGCAGCAACAGCGGCAGCAGCAGCATCAGCAACAACAGATACAACAGCAGCAACATAGGCAACTGCAACACGATGCCAAATGTCAAATACAATGTCAATTCGCGCACGAGACCATTCAATCATACTCAAGCTCAAGACACACTCAATACCAATGCCAGTGCCAGTGCCACATGTGCCATGCCTGCGGCTATGTGGCTGAAATGTAAGTCTTGGCAGCGGCTCCGAAAAAAACGAAACCCAACCGAATCCGTATCCATATCCGTATCCGAAACCAAAAAAAAAAAAAAAACAAATGTGCTTTGTGCTATGTGTGCCTGCAAAAAACGAGAAAAAAAAGTACCAATGCAATCCACTCAATCCGTTTCCGTTTCCTGTTGCGTTCCTCGATTAGTTGTTTTTTTTTTCCGCTCCCTTTGCTACATGGACACTGGCTGGCTTCTGGGAAATTCCAAGGTTAATCAGTGTCATAATATCCTGGCTTGGTAGTCCTGGCTTTCCTCTACCCATATCACACCCCAAATAAACCGAAATCTTTGGCTATCCTTCTTTCTTTGGACGTTGTTTGTTGCTCTCGATGTGTGGTTGTTGTTCTCGTTCTCGTTGTTGTTGTTCTTGTTGCTGCTGCTGCTGTTGCAGTTGTTGTTGTTGTTCGTGCTCGTTGTTGTTCTGACATTCAAGTAGTAAACTCGGCTTAACCCCCTAAAAAAACACATAGGCGCGCTTTAACCCACGAACTGCACTCCTTTTGGCCTCAATGAAAAGTTAATATTTGTGTTCTTCTTACTGTTACTGATGCTTTAATTGCTTACTTGTTCCTCTTGCACCATGTACTTTGTATACTTAATGGGATTAACTTAAAGTAATTATTGTACTTTTTGATCTGCAGCCTCGCCGGGTGTCGAAGGACCTCCAACTCCCCCAGGAGCGGTCAAGACATCGACGGCATCGATTACCCTGAAATCGGCGACCCTGCCGCGTCGCAAGATTAACGCCAAGGCGGAGGTTCAGCTGGACATCAAGCCGCGAATCCCGGAACAAGGAGCACCACCCCAGCCGGCCATGCGCTTCAGCACGGAGATGCAGCATCCGGTGGCCGATCTGCGCAGTGCCCCGCCCCGCGAGGGCCCCATCCCCTACAGTCCCATCAAGACGACCCTGCAGGCGAGGGCCACCAGTCTGGAGCCCAAGGAGCACGTTATCACCATCCAACGTCCTCCCACGCAGCACGCCTACGGACGCACCAGCTCCAACACAACCACGCGGTGAGTACCAGATAGCTTTTAATTCGAACTTTATTGACTCGATTTTCCTCTGTCCCCGGAAAGAAAATTCAATGTAATTTGGTTGAATGTAACTCAAATTGGCGGGTTCGGGTTCACAAGACCCGTGTGACTGCACTTTTAATTTAAGTCTGTTTTTACAAAAAACAAGCAGTCCACATTAATACCACTAAAAACTTAATATAAATATGGCAAAAATAGACTTCAATAAAAACCTTATTAAATGAGATATTTTGCATTATTCATCATAACGTTTGCTTAACAAACTTTTAATTACAATTAGAGATTGAATTAATTGGATATCAACTTTGTCTATATTGTAAAAGGTTAATTAAAAAATAGCTTTCCATAAAGTTTTGATATCCTGTGTAAGCCCATGATTGACTCTGCATGTTTCATGACCTCTTGCAGTTCCGGCTCGCTGTCCCGGCAATCGACGGTGGAATCCGAGTCGGATGCCACCACCACGGCCACGAACATGTCACAGGCCACCATCACGAGCACCTCGCAGCCCATCAAGAAGAGTCCGCGGGAGTTTATCATCCCGATTGCCGTCGAGGGAGGCGGCTTCATCACGCCCAGGGAACGCAGCGTGGAGCCATCGGAGTCGAGCCACACCACCAGCAGTCGGTCCACGTTCACCCGCCTGCGTCCATCGCGTCGCATTGGGTAAAGTTTAAAGTTGATGTTTTACATCCTGCCAGTGCAGTTTACTGGACTGAATTCGATTTCGTATGCAGCTCACTGTTAAGCGAGGCAGGCTTCGATGAGGGCTCGCCATTCCAGAAGATGCGCACCACTTCAATAACCCGGGATGGCGTCAGCGGAGGCGCCGAGGACGAGGCCCGCTTCACCCCACACCGACTCAGGTTTGCCCACATCCGTGCTTCCGCTTATCCCTATCCTTGTCCAAAACCCTTGGCTCACTCCTGCACCCAGAGAAATATCTTAACATTTTAAAGATCACATCTTGAAAGAATACCTCGAGTTTAGCAAGCAAATAAAAGTAGAAAGCTAAACAAGAACTGATCTTGTAGTTTTGTCAACATTCTACTTTGCCAATTGAACTATTTTAGTTTAGTCTATAAACTAACAAATCCTATGGTATGATTTAATAAGGGATAAACTAACTTATAATTATTTTTGTAATGTACTTTTGCATTAGTAAGCATAGACAATCAAATTTAATTTATACTCTCCCATTGGATTTAAAAAAGAACAAAACTTTTTTTTAAAGTTGAAAACAGAAACTTAAGTATAGATAAGTTACTTAAGTTTCTGTTTTCAAATGAAACATATTAATGCCACTTTTCTTTTTGAGTGCTCGACATGAATACGTAACTGGATTGCTAAATTGAATCTGGTTCGCACAGTTTCCTCCACCCAGCCTCCTTAAATGTCGTTTGATTCGGTTATTTTCATCATCATGCAAATCCCTTCTTCTTTTTTTTTTGACACACCCGCAGGAGCTCAAGACCTGTCAAGAAAATTAGTCAAGACAACGATTCACAAAGCTCCAACGAGGAGGACGATGACGATGATGATGGCTTTGAGATACTCACGGCGGAGAGTCTGTTCTCGACACTGCTGCAGCGGGTAAGACGTCATCCGTGGGACTCAATGTGGTCCATCTCTCACCGGCAGCCAACTGTGCTCCTTTGCTGATTTTCAGGTGCGGAAACTAACGAATCGCCTGAACGTCAACAGTGACCTGTCGGTCGGATTCCCCAGCCATTCTAGTCGCCTGCTCACGGACATTTCGCGGCAGGCCCAAAGTCACAGTCCATTCTGGAGTCAGGGCAGTCCCTTTGCCAGGTGAGTGTACCCTCGAAAGCGGGGGAATGAAGTTGGAGTGGACCGGAGTCGACGTTGGAGTGGCAACTAATGTTGATTGCCATCCAGCCGGCTGCCAGTCAGTTAGTCAGCTTATGCAA
Source organism: Drosophila fuyamai (assembly GCA_018153365.1). Taxonomy (NCBI): domain Eukaryota; kingdom Metazoa; phylum Arthropoda; class Insecta; order Diptera; family Drosophilidae; genus Drosophila; species Drosophila fuyamai. Next base: position 6,423,079 of record JAECXW010000393.1, on the reverse strand, counting down.
ACGTGTCGCGGCACTGGCTCTAGTTAATAATTTCATTAAATTCCCTTGGAGTTGTCTCCCTGGAGAGTGATTTGATTACGAGCCAGCTTCTGTGGGGCTGAAGCTCTCAGCTTGAACTCCTAGCCTTAACATTGGATGACTGCTTTAACCACCCACGAACATTAACTGCAAATTTGTTGTCCATTTCTTACATGCTGCCCTCCACATGCCTTCCATCTAACAAATCAAAATCAAAATACACCAACCATGCTTAAACTAATCATTCGCAAAGTGTGCTTAGATCTCAAGTTAGTTATACTTATAGCGAAACGGTCGAGAAGAAGAAAGTGTAAGTACCAAGGCTCAAAACAACTTTTCAACCGTTAAGACCTTTCCACCCCCCGTTGAAGTTACAATGTATTTTACAGCCAAATTTAAGAAACTAAATTAATCAGTAGAAATCAATCTAGTTTAATTTTATAACTCACATTAAGGTTCATTATCAGTTTTTTAGAACAAAATTAAGATATATTTGTTTTTTGCATTTAAAGTACTTCTGGAGTTTTTAAATTTTGTAATGAGTTACTTTTATAGAAATGAAAAATCATTCTAAATAAATAAACTTTTTGTTTGGAATATAAGTAAACAATTTCAAAAAGTATTTCTTTTTTAATTGCGCTAAAAGATTTAAAACCAAAATTAATTGGAAATTTTGGGTAACGACTTTTAAAGGGTACGTTAAAATACATTTTGAATGTTGAATTTCGAAAGTTATCTGTACATTTCCATTAAATTTGGCTTAAACCGCACTGTACGCCGCTTTCAAGTCAACCAAACCGAACTTCCGGCTCGCACAATTAAATCGCCATCCATCCATCCTTCCATTTATCCATTTATCCGTTTATCCCGCCTAATACCTGGCTGTCTCTCACCTGCTCCTGCTCCTGCTTCCAGGTGCGGGGAGCGCTGGCTGAGGGCCTTGGACATTACGGAGCGGCTGCGCCGGTGGTTGGGCCACGCCCCCTGGCCGTCCACCAACTGCTGCCTGTAAGTTGGCAACGTGTAGCGTGTGTAATGTGCAAAGTCCAAGTCCAAGTCCCTCGGCTGAACGTTCGATTCGCAAGGAAATCGCCAATGCACCCTTCTCACCAGAGTCCACCCGTTTATCTGTCTAATATCCTTCACAGCCGCCTGAACAGCAGCAATAGCAGCGGACTGGGAGCTCCTTGGCGGCACAGCATGTCCCGGGAATTGGGCAACGACATGGAATCGATGTTCTCGCGCACGGGGGCCACGCTGCCAAGAGGTGAATATCACAGAATAAAGAGTAAATACCTAGATCAGTAGTGAGACACGCCCATCAGAGCCGGAAATGGGCATCTGATTCTGATGCCGCGCTGATGATGATGAAGCCACACAGACAAAACAAATGTAGAACTAAAGAAAAGCGCTGCAACGTATGCTACGTAAATAAGAATAATTTCAATTTCACTATGCCTATATCGTATACTTAAACCTGTTTTATTTCAAGTAGTTTTTGATGTCTGCTAAACAAAAAAAAAAAAAAAAAAAAAACACCGATCAAGTGAACTAGCTTGTCTACTTAGTCTAAACCTTATATTGTCCCACAAACCAGATAAAACAATAGCCAAACAAACACAACAATTAATCATAAGTGTCTACTGTAATTATCAAGTGAAAATACCAATTAATACTTAAACAATGACAAACAATTATTTCCGTTGAAGACTAAATTTATTTGATTTCCTGTTTTGTGTACGCGCACAGTTCTTAATAGCATAATTCAATCTCTATCAATATACACTCTATATCTATCTATCTCTATCCAGTGAACTATCTGTAACTATCTATATCTAAATGCTGTCTGTCCTAGAGCACCACTCTTTTGTTATTAACCCAAAAATGCCGCTGACGCTTACAAACAAGAATCTATTTATTTATTGCTCAACAGAATAAAAAATAAACTACCCCACTTCCTACTTTAATTTATGCACTATTTATTTATTATTTACCCCTTATGATTTGCCTTTCAAATTTTTGTTCTGCACTCATGCAATGATGATGAATATAAAGTTACTAAGCTAAGCAAAGCGATGAAGAAAAAGCCAAGAATTTGTTAAGTCAATAAAAGTGTAATCAAATCGTATTCAAAGTTCTGTATACCAGTGCAGTTATATAGACACGCTCAAAGAATATAATATTCATGTATGGCAAACCCGAATCAGGCTTAACCCTTGACCTAAATGTTATTCGAAATGAGATGATGAAAATGTTGATGGCGACCCGAGGAGATTGTACTTAATGTTAACAGTGAAATAAACTAAAGCGAATGAAACCAACACCTAATCAATTTACTACATTTTGCAGTGAGAGCAACAACATAGATGACAATAAAAAAAAAACAATCTAAACGAAAGAAGACAAAACCTTTTGTTATTTTATTTATGGTGACCACTGAGATTTTGTTTTCGCAACCAAAAGAATTTTTCGATATATACATTTTCTTTGGTAAATTAATTGTTGTACAGTTCTTATGCAAATGGCCCCGCTACCTTAAATTTGTTTTAGTTTTACCAACTCGTTTGAATACATATATATATATATATATATTAAAGTATATATCCCTCACCAGCAACAAACAAACAAACTACAAGTTTTCTAATGCGCTAACCCAAAAACCAAAGACAAAGTTTCAAGTTGAGTTTCCCAGTTCTTCTTTTTTGATGTTTTTTATTAGTTACAAACAAAATTAAACCCTGAAAATGCAAAAATGCGAATAATAAGTAAACGAAATTAAACCAAAATTTGTGTTGTACAAGAAAATTTATTTGTTTAACACCACTAAGCTCACACGCACACCCACACATGCAAATACAATTACATGCGCACCAACCAACCAACACACTTAAAGCTTCTCAATGTAGTTTACTCTGTCCACGCTGTTAAAAACCGCCAACAAACCAGCTAAAAACCAAACAACCAACAACTAACTTGGCACTAAAAAAATGTGTTTCCAAAACAATTTAAAAAAAAAACTTACAAAAATATATATAAAACCAAAAACAAATTTCTGAGTTCTGGGCTTTTTTTGGATAAATCTTTAACGGAGTCAATTGTAATATTAAACCCAACGACAATCTCTTTTTGATGTGAAACAGAGTTAATGGAGCACGACCACCAAGAAAAAGTTGAAGAAAAAAATGTCCAAAACTTTGAATACGATAATGTACAGAACTGAAACTCTCTCAGCTACTAATCGATCTTGTTTACGTTCATCATCATTCCATACCGTAGAACCCTAACCACGAAAATCATGATCAAAAGCCATCTCTCAAAACGTAGTCGTAGAGCGTAGAGCGTTTATCGAGTGATATGCAATTCACCAACCGATTTGATGTATTTACGAATAATTATTTTATTATTGGCCGTTTACACACGTTTCGTACTTACTTTCGTTTACAGTTGGTTTAACTACTTTAACTACTACCACGCCCACAAAGCATGTTATAACCATTAACCAGAGTCCGTTCAATACCGCCACCAAACAACCGCATCCGGGCCATTTTGCCACGGCCACGACCACGGCCAAAACGGTGGCCGTAGCCGTAGCCGGCGTTCCGAAGCAGCTAACAATAACCACCACGACCACCACCAACAGTAGCAGCAGTAACAACGCCAACGGCAGGAGCCGACCACCAGTCATCCCGGCCATAATAACCGCACCCCAGCTGGCCAAAACCACCAGCAGCACCGCCACCACCACCACCACCGCAACCAGCAGCCCAAGGAAGCCATAAAGCGACAGTGGGTGGTTGTGTGGGTGGTACGGTGCTGCGGTGCTGCTTTTAGACTGCCAAAAACAAGTTCCATTTTTTATGTTGCCAAAATTCGATTTGCATATTTGTTTATTGTTTAACTGAATCGTTTAAATTTTTGTTTTCGACATTTCCAACGAGGCAATTCGTTTAGTGAAAATTAATTGAAAAACTTTTTAATTACATCCCAGCCCAGTAGCTGGAATTCGCTTTTTATATTTATAATTATATATTTTTAAATTGAATCGAAGACCATTTAATTTTAATTTGAGGCAACAGCAACACATTCCCCAGTACAATGAATATTGTATTATTGTGATTTTGATTTTATAATTAATTTTAAACGTCAGCGAGATACCCACACTCAAGTCATTTTAACTCAAATCCATTCGCCTCAATCAAGCGATTGTTCCTCGAGCGCAAAAGCTTCAAGCATACCATCTAAGCGATACTTTTACTTAATACCTAGTACTAAAAACGAAAAAACTGAATACCCAAAACTGATAACCGAGAACTAAACATTTAATCTGAGAAACCATTAAATATGAAACTATTTTTATACGTGCACACAAAGTGAAATAAACCATGAAATCCAAATTGTTCAGCATTTGTTACTGCCCGTATTCGTTTTCTGCACGTCAGCTAATCCCAGTTGTTTTTTGATTTTGTTAACCTTTGTTGGATACTCGTAATCCTCCATCCTGCAAGTTTGTTAAGTGTTCGAGTTGAAGCTTACCCGCTTTGATTGCGTCTCTGGAAAGTAATTCTTTTGGTTGCCAAAACGAAAACGAGAAAAGTTTTCAGATCTCTGGGGCTGAGGAAGTGGGGCAGTCAATCAATCCATGATTGTAATTGCCATGTAAGTAACCCTGAATATTTGAAATATACCAGTTCATTTGGCAAGTAAGTGGAATACTTTTTCAATCATCTAGACATTTGTTTGCCATCTTGAAGATGCTGTCATTTATTTATAGATTCTTTGACATTTCAAACTATTCCCAGGTCATCAACAAGGCAAAAATAAGCCCAATTCTGCTCCTGCGAATGCCGAAAAGGGTTCCACAACGGGATCTGCAACGACTGATGTGAACAGCGAGGAGCCCTTGGACCTGGCCGATCTGGATCTTTCGAGGCTGCGACTCAGCAAGAAGGATTTGGAGACCTTGTCGAGCATAACGCCTGGACTACCCAAGTGTTTTCAGGAGCAGCTGCTGGCCAAGTTGCCGCCCACTCAGGCGCGCAAGTTATCCCGCACGCTGAGCGTTCAGACCAGTGCACCCAGTAGCTCCTCCACTCCCAAGGTTTACAAACGCAGCCAGAGCGGCGGAAGGGGCTACCAGCCAGAGCAACAGCCGCAGGAGGAGTTGCCGGAGTTCAAGCCCAAACCAATGACAGATGCCCCCAAGACGACATCGGCAAGCACAGCCATTTACCGGCGAAGTCTAAGCCGCAGTCAGGCGCCCACTCAAACTTCTGGCCAGGATGCCGAGAGCCGGACAGCCCAGACAAGCAAGAGCCGCAGCAGTAGTGTCTGCCGAGATGACTATGGCAAATCCTCCCTCTGCAGCAGCACCTACACCAGCGACATCAGCGAGAAGTACAAGTACTACTCCCCCTATCTGAGCAAGTCCAGCAATGTGAGTCCATCGATAGCATCGAAGGAGGCGGCGGAGAAGCGCTACAGTGGTGGTCTGGGCCGTCCACCGAGTGGTTGTCTTTCGCCTCCACCGCAATTGCCACAGGTTGCTGCCACAGAAGGCACCAGCTCCCTGCGGATTGGACGCTCGTCGCAGCGCCGAATCTCACGGTTTCTGCGCCCCGACTTTTTCGATGATCCCAGAGATCGTGAGACCCAGAGCATGCTGAGGGAAATACGCGAGAAATCCATCGATAGGCAGGATCAGGAGCAGGAACTGACGCAGGACTTGAGACGTCGCAAGCACAGTTTACCCAATGTGGAGCAAGTGGAGCCACCTCAAGATGCAGCACCTATCAGATCCTCTATGCGACATTCACGAAACAAGAGCATGGAGTTGTTTACGGATGCCGAATCGAATGGACAAGTTCAGGAGCCCATCAAGACATCATCAGCCAGACAAAGAAGTGTTTCCAGAGCTCGGGAATTGGAAGCAGAGCTAGACAAACATGAACTGGCGGACAAGATACTCCAGGAACTGCAGCTCCTGTCCGCGGTAAGAACCCAGCATGAACAGGACCAGCAATCTGAGAAAATAGAAGAGACCTCCACCATTAAAAAGGTGAAAAAATTGAAACCTAAGGAAACCACAGCAAATGAGCCAGAGACAACTAAAATTTCTGCTACGACTACCTCAACTACAACGACTTTGGTGAGAAAAGTCAAGAAGGTCACCAAGAAAACGGATGATGCCCCCAAGACAACTTCTTCAGAAAATGCTGACCTGGCTAGCTCTGCTCCAAAGGAAACCAAATTAAAGAGACCCAAATCCTACCCAATGAAAGATCTCGGTTTGAGTCTCAAATCCTCAACAGATCTCCCAGAACCGACTGCATCACTCCTGCCCAGCAAACTACCCAGTAAACTGCCGTCAGGTCTGGCAAATGAATCCGCAGGAGGAGAAGCACCTCCCCGAGAGAGTCGCCTGATGAGACCCAAAAGCTACCCGGCCACCAAGTTGGCCACACCCAAAGAGCTTCGCAAAGTTACCCGAAGTGGAGTGGCCATACCCACAATAACAGAAGCTATTCCGGCTCCTTCGGCAATGGCTACACCCACCAGTTCCAAGTCCACTTCCGAGGAGAAGTCCCTTTCGGCCACGCCAACAGGAACTTTATCCGCTGTTACGGATGCGAAAGATACCGGCTCCTCCTCCAGCGATTCGCGACCCACGACCATCAAGAAGATCATCAAGGTGTCGAAGAAATCCAAGCTAATGCCACCCACACCTGTGACGCCCACCACTCCAACCACAACGGCAACCAACACGGCAAACACCTCACCCGTAGATAGTTCCAAGGAGTCCAGTCCGGTGATCAAGGCCAAGGAGAAGTCGCCGGAGAAGAAACCCAGCAAGGGCTTGCTTTACGCTTTGGGGCAGAAGTTCGAGAAACTGAGGGATTCCGCCATGAGCAAGGAGAAGAAAGCTGGCTCAACTGGAGCAGCCGCTTCTCTGGCCTGCACCCAAAAACAGGGATCTCCCGAAGAACGCAGCTCTCCAGAGAAATACAAGAAAAAGGTACTGGAAGCAGAGAAATCTCTGGAAGTTGGAGCCACAGAGGACAAACGGGTGGACAAGCGATCCCGCTTTGACACCATGCTACGCTCCTTGAGGGAGCGATCCGTGCCCAGGTCGCAACCCAACGGGCGGGTGAGCCCGAAGCGAGCGGCCAGTGTGGAGGAACTACATGCAGGATCCCAAGAAGGCCAGGGAAAACCAGGTGGAGCAGTGAACAAAATGTTCGGCGGCTTTTTGCGTCGCTTTGACAGGGAAAGCAGTGAGCAACGGCGGGTGAGGAGCACCCGATCCACTAGCAACATTGAGAGACAGGTGCGTGAGGAGAAGGATCGGCAACTGGATGCCTCTCTGCCAACATCACCTATCTACCAGAATGTGGTGAAGGCCACGAAACAGCAGGCTGCTCCAACAGCAACCACCGAAGAGAACTGCAATTGCGAAACAGCGTGTCCAGACTGCCGGCAAAACAAAGGACAGGACCTGGCCACCACCACAGCCACCAATGCCCCAGCAAGTACATCCTCAGCAAGCAGCAAGGAGAAGCGGAAGGGTCTCATGCTGGATCTGGCCAGCGCCAATGGATCTAGCAGAGGAGCACCCAGCTCGGCGACCACCACAACCACTTCCAGTGGGAGCAGATATCGGGGATCCAAAACCAATCCGGCCTTGATAAATGGAAATGGGGGACTGGGAATGGGGCTCTACTCGAATCTGCCTCCCTATCCCGGAGCCATGAAGAGTGCCAGCTCCAACAATAGCTCCAGTCAGCAGTCCATGGAGAATGCCACCAACAATAACTCGACCATCACGAATAACAATTGCAGCTCGCAAACCTCTGGCTACAGAACCTCATCGGCTCACGAGATCAACCGGAATAACCCGCTACTGACGCCCTCCTTCGAGAACATTGCCAACTACTCCTCGGACTCACGCAGCTACCAGGATGACTGTGCCTCCACCTCGACGTTCCTCTCGCCCACCGAAGAGCCGGAGCTGTACTTTGACAATTGGTCGATCTGCTCCGAGGACAACTACATGCTGCATGCCACGCCCTCGCCCACGGTGTCCCGTTTGTCCCGAGCTTCGTTGTCCTCGCCCACCCGCTGCTCCGAGAGCTCTGATCCCAACGAGAGTGTGATAGACAGGATCAAGCGCCGCAGCTTCTACAGCCGCTTCAATGAGCAAAAGAAACCACGACGCACCAGCAGCATTGTAGGTCCTTCGGCGGTCAGGGATTACTATCGGGAGCAGCAGGCTTCAGTTAAGGCGCGTTCCAGTCACAAGCTGCATGCGACGGACTTGGACCCACCGCCAAGAGCCCATTCGCCGGACATTGCGCAGCAGTTCTTCAGGCCCTTGAAACTGAGTCCCGTGGGAACGGAACTCAAGCCACCGGTCTACCGCTCTCCCCTGGATTACTCCGCATCTTCGGCGGGGGCCACCAGCAAGCCGAGGAAGAGCTTGAATGATATAAGGAATACCTCGCCCTCGTTCCTCAGCAAACGATACGAGACCTCCGATTATAGTTCGGTGCCCATGCGGTACAAGAGCTCATCCAGCTCGAGTCCGAGTAATGGTGCCATTGCCAGTGGTTACTACAACACGTACAATCCGAAGCGCCGGTCATCGTATACGCTTAATGGAAGTCTGCCCACAGCGACCAGCGGAAGCAGTGCAGCGGGGAGCAGCCACCTGGATGGGTATGCCACCCTGGGCAGGAGATCTATTCGGCCGTATGACCATCGAACGATGTCACTGCTGGAACCACCGACCACGAGCAGTAGCCGGATCGGCGAGGGATCTTCCTATCAGAGGAGGGAGACCCGGACCCCTGTCAGAGATTACACCTCTAGTATATCTCGGTGAGTGCGGATGCCTCTTGACAGGAATAGAATTAATTGGATTATATTTTACAGATCCGGATCGCGTTATCGCACTTCATCGGCAACGCGCAGTCCGACAAACATTTGATGTACCACACCGCAGAATGGCTTCTGCATCTTCTGCTACTACTCCAAACGGAAGAAGGCGAGTTCCGGAAACGGACACGGCGTAGGGCACGGGCATGGCCAGGCCATGGGCACGCCGCCCAACACCACCGCCTCCTCGTCATCCTCGCGTACCAGCAGTGGCGGCGCCAAGAAGCTACAGCCTGCCCCCATCCAAATCCAGCAGTCTGGCCACCATCAAAACGAGCAGCACAAGTTCTAGACTGGCCCCGTGGCTCCATTCAATCCGATCATAGATCCCACATCCCCAATATCCAATATCCAATACCCAATACCCAATACCTAATCCCATTTAGGCTTAGACATTTTTGATAATTTTTTATGGAACTTAGCCAAAGTTATACTCTAGTGCAGACTTTTGGACGCTGCCCATAGTCGTAGGTTTGTTGTAGTTCGGATATAGCAGAGTTTCAGAAATAGATCGTGACTCAATAATGCACATATGCATATACGATTTTCAAATGATTGTGCCTTGGTTCCTTCGGCGATTTTAGATTTAGCCAATAGACATAAAACGTTGTTTTTAAACTGTAAGTGTGTAAGCGGAAGCGGAAACGGAAACAGGAAGAAAGGGAGACAGGCGGAACGGAAGTAAAGGAGAGACTTGTTTCACAATATATGTATATGTATTTTCTATGCTATTTTTGTGGGGATACCTCGCACCGAAAATGCGTTAAAATTTCTATGAAATAATTTTAACAACAATTTTTTGCATTATACAGAACTGATGGATTGTTTTCGAGATAGAATTTAATAGGGACAACTTTCGTTTGCTAGAACTATTGATGTTATTGCAAAATAATAGAAAATATGCGAATTGTGAGCGGAACGGGAAAGTGTTAGGTAAACGTAGCAACAAACAATAAGCGAATTTAAAAACAAAATTAACAAAACACGGAACAAAAATAATAAATCTAGAGTTTTGGGTAGAATCCGAATTCGAAGTTCAAATTGTAATTGGAGCGTGAGCACGAAAAGCGATTTCTATTAATAAACAAAAACCGAATCACCAATTAAATGGTTCTTATTTGCATGTGATCCCACGGCTGTAATTTAAATAATCCGATTAATGACCCCCCGCGATCAACTCTGCTTCTTGAGCTTGTAGGTGGGCATGAAGGGAATGTAGTACGTCCACTTCCAGCGCCGAATGGCATCCATGCCAAATGGAAAATCATAGTCGGTGGCGGTGCCATCGTTGATATTATCGTCGCCCAGGGGCATCTCATTTGCCCAGTCGATCAGGCCCCGCTCCGCCGGAGTTCCTGGTATCACATTGTCCAGCAGGCAGCCCAGAAATCCTCCCACCAGAATTGTTGTGCCCAGAAGCACCGATAATGTGGAGTCCACGGTCGTGTTTCCTGTGTCAATCGCTCCAGGATTCTTTTGCATCCAGCGGCACAGAACCATCGGGAAAAATATTGATAGTCCCAGGATATAAAGATTCCTTGCGGATCGAAGGTCCACGTACTGCAGCGTGGATAGGCCAAAGGCTATAATCATGCCAAACATCACGCAGAAGATCCCGCCCACCACCGAGTCGGGAATAAGGATAAAGATGGCTCCAAACTTACCAATCACGCCCTGGAGGACCATGATTAAAGCGGCCCACTGGATAACACGACGCGATCCAATCTGGAATAGAGAGAAGTGCTGTCAGCTGAGTTCTGAGTTTTCCCATCTGTTATCTCACCTTGGTGACCCCGATGGCGCCAACGTTCTCCCCGAAAGTATTGGTTCCGTTGCCAGCTCCCCAGAGTCCGGCGAGCACAGTTCCCAATCCCTCGGTGCCGATACCACGATTGATAGCATGAAGTGGCGGCGAGTGCGCGCCGGACATCTGTGACACCGTGGGATAATAACTCAGTGACTCCACCGTGCAGGCTAGTACGCCGGCCAGCATGCCCAAAACGCCGGACAGTGTCACCGAGGGCCATCCAAATTGCCCCGGGTACGGCACATAGAACCACTTCGCACTGGTCAGCACATTCAGACGCACATCCGTGCGTGAAGGATGTGACGGAGGAAAGACATCAGTGGCCGTCAGAATGCCGCACAGGCCCCACATTATCATGATGGTCAGCAGGACGGGAAAGAGGCGGAACAGCTGGAACTGGCGCACCTCCAATCCGTGACCCTTGCGGTAGGCCAAAATCGGCACCGATACATTCGACATTATTTGCGAGAAGAGTGTCAGCATGGCAGTGGTGCTGTTTAGGATTGGGATAAATAAATCAGATATATTTAATTAAGTGTGTTCCATATATAGTGGTAAATTTAAAACGAATAAAAAGAAAACAATTTTTTTTTGTAAATATTGAATCAAACAAATCCATAAATCAATCTATTCGTGAAATGAGAAAAACTGTAACTACAAACATTTAACATTTTTCTAAGTCAACTGTTCTATTTTTTTTGTTAGAGAATCGTTAGTCATTGGTAATTATAAAATCACAAACTGAGAAGGAAAATATAACACGGCGTTTAAATTCCACTTAAAAATTATATTTAATAACCACTGGCTTAGTGAGTAGACTTAGTGAGCTATGACTAGAGCTGCATTTGATCAGCAATACTCACCCCACGGCAATGCCCCAGTGCTTGGAAGCCGTATCAGCCGCGTGCTCGAAAAGCGTGAGTCCCACCAGCGATACAGTGGGCACAATGGTCAACGGAGTTACGTACTTGAGGATCTTTCCCACCAGACCCGTGTAGCCCAGGATGACTTGCACCATGGCGGACACGGCAATGGCACCGGACAGCTCCCGCATACGCACTTGCCACAGTTCCTGCCGATCCGCCTCGTTCATGGCATCCATCTCCGCCTGCTCCGGACACTTCCACTGCGGCAGGGCCAAGATGGCTAAAGTGGGAACCAAAAAGGAGATGGTTCCACCCTGGACAATGGGCAGTCGGACGCCCCATGTCGCCTGGAAGTAGGTAACGATGCCCGTGACAAAGATCATGGTGGAGATAATGATGCCCCTATTGGCGTCCTCATCGGACATGCACAGCGCCGGCGTCAGGATGAAGGGTATGGAAACGATGGCTCCGATCATGGTCAGGTAGTGCTGGAATGCGAGGAAGATGCTCAGGTACCATGGGGGATTGTCGTTGATGGCGTAAAGTAGTTGCGGCTTGGGCTTCTCATTATTCGAAGGCGTGTTTGCGGCTTGAGTGTGGGACTTGGATGCATCAGTCTGGTAAATAATAAAAATGCAAAATAAAAATTTTCTTTATTAAACACTGTTCAAAAAATGTTTATTAATTATATTTGGCTTCTTTGTTTCTATGTAGATTTATAGATTTATTGAATAAATAAATCGCAATTTGTAAACGAATCTGCTTTCCAAAATAGTTTCATTTTAGTTGTAAGCAATTCATAATCCTTAGATTTTTGAAGATCTAATAGACAAATCGATACTTTAGAGAAAAATCAATATAAATATTTTTGATCAGTGTAATTATATTTTATTAATTCAAATTTCTATTTGTTTATGTTAATGAGTGGTTTTTAGTATCGGCATAAAGATATTCCCACTTTTTATTGTATAATTGCAGAGTGCGGAAAATTCATTGTTTTATTTATGAGAATTGCAATTAAAGTTTTGAATTTATTTACATAACTATATGGCTTAAAGCGTCCCATGGCAGTAGGAATTTAATCTTAGCCAAAGTTTGAGTGACGGCTCTGGTCGCCAATCGTGATTAATTGAGCGTGAGTATCAGTGCGGCGATCGTTGGACGCCGGCTCTCAGCTTGTTTAGATCAGTAATTTTAATCAGACCATAAATTAATATCTGATGAGCGGTGCTAGTTAATAAATCAGTGTGTTGTCGATTTCAACATTGTTGACTGAAAGGCTTGCGCCGCATAAATATAACAAATTACAATTTGATGATTTTAGACCGACACTTACTCACTCCCCTGAATCGTTTAAAAAAAATTGGTGAATGAATGAACTGTTAATTGCTGGGTGTTATCTCCGCGGCTTTATCCCTTAAAAACGCCATGCAATGTCAGTGGCAAATAGGCAACAATTAAGCGAAAAATACACTTGAGTGAAGAAATGCTTACAAAACAAAGCAGATAAAAATCACAATAGGAACAGCATCAATCGATAGCAATTATGCAGCGTCCAATGCATTTCTCTTACATAAACCCACGCGTTTACCAGAAATTGTTATGTCGGTTAAGCATAGACTTACGCCGTCCTCGACGGTGACATTATTCAGCTCCATGATCATATGTGCTCAGACTTTATATCCGCCATAAACTCAATTGGGCATAACGCACGGACAACACTCCCGAGGAACTCCGCTGTACGTCCGATCGCGACACAGTCCCGAGACTCAATAGCCAGATCTGTCAGCCACTTGTCGAATTTCGCTCGATCGAGGGAAAAGTTTAATCGTAGAGCTCTTCGAGAGCAAGGCCTTAAATTCAAGAGCATTTGAGAGGAATATATTGATTGCTGTTCACTCTCTAGTATGGTTCTCAAAATAAAAAGGGAATAGTAAAAGTTAAATAACGAAATATTCATAGGTACAGTCTCTGTTTAATTATATTTTTGTCTTGAATATTTAAATGTCTAACGTAAGAATATGTGAACTAGTGTGATTACTAACCACCTCTCAATTAAGAAAATTTAATTTTAATTCAATTTTGAGCTGAATACTAAAGAAAACGAGGACGGAAGCTAACTTCGGCAAGCCGAAGTCTTAATACCCTTGCAGACTTGGCCGAAATTGCTAAAATTGAAAGTTATTTTCGCTACTATAAGGTATACATAAATTAATAAGATTTGCATAGTTTCCGATCGAGGCGATTTTAAAAATTAATCTGCGTACACATGTTTTAGGATGACTTTGAATGTTTCGGATCGCTACCTTTTAAACTAAGGTCTTTATTCTTGATCCTGATCAAGAATATATATATAAGTCTCCTTCACTGCGTTACAAACTTCTGACCAAAATTATAATACCCTCTGCAAGGGTATAAAAATAGAAACAACTTATTTTGGCAGCCGAAAGCATCCGCGAGAAGATAAAATTTATGAAATTATACTAACTCTATAAAAGTGGCAAAGCAATCATTATAAAGATATTACTTCATAGACATACTTACCAAATGTGATAAAAGTTTATATTATCTTTCGTTTTCGTTAGGCCATGAGCATGTTTTATGATCAATTTTTAGAATAAACATTTGAAAGGAGAACTGCATACTTTTGGGGGAAACAAAATGTTTTTCGCGTTTTATTTCAATTGGAAAAGTAACTGTTCACATTTTGCTGTAAATATTTAACTAAATCACTACGTACATACATAGTTTAATACGAATTAATTTAGTTTTGGTGGTTTTTGTTGTTGTTACTGTTTTATAGTGGTGATATTTTCAATGACTTGCATGTCCGTTCTATTCTATACACACACGGGTTATTCTTGTAGAAATCGATAGATCCGTTTATATAAGCATTTATAAAAAGTTCAATACAATAATCATACATACTTGTATAGAGTGGGATATTCATTTTCTTTGAATGGAAAGTTTCTGACAATGCTTATTGGGGAGTGTGTCTTAATCTGCGCGAAGATCATTAGCGTAATTTGTTAAACATTTATCATTACGGTTCCATTAAGTAAAGCACACCAAGTTCTGTTGCAGTCTCTCTCTTACAAAAATTAAAACAAGTAAAGGCGTAAAACAAAACTCATAGCATATAAATAAAAATGTCTAGGCCAGCAAAGATGCGGAAGGCCGGGGGCATACAGCTTCTTGGCATCACATAAAATTCATCTCCAACAACGTTGGGCAGCTAGGGATTCACGGGGTGTCCTCTTCTTCCTCTTTTTCTTGCCACACACTGCTCTCGTTCTCCGTATCACTCAGAATTTCTATGACCTCTTCCTCGCCTGTCAGCAGACCCTCCTCCTGGGGAAAGCCCTTAAAGCCGTCATCCACATCGCCATCGCCTTCGGCATCGCCATCAGCCTCGCAATCATCCGCATTCTCGCTAAGCAAGTTCATGTCCGGCACTATCGTATCATCCGTTCCCACCTGAGCGTTGTTGGTGGCTGCAGCTGCAGGAGCCGCGGACACATCCATCGGGGGTAACGTGGCCACTGGGTTGAAGGGCGCATCCAAGTCCTCAAGGCCACGGGGCGGCTTTAGCTTGGACAGCTCCTCACGCAGGTGGCGATAATGCCGGCGCAGAACCATTGAGTTAAAGGAAATAGTGCGGCTGGCCCGCTCTGTGTATTGCGGCTTGCTCAGCTCCTCGATCCATCCTTCGATCTGCGCGCAGATCTCTTCACGCTTTAGCCAAAAGTGCTTGTGTATAACCTGAAATTTGGGTGATTTGTTTAAAGAAATGTGTCTTAAAGTCTTAAAGGTATGATTCTAGGGCGTAATATTTTACTCAATATTTTAAATCAGTCAGAATAGTAGGACTAAATTTTGATTTGGTTTAATTTTGGAAAGTTAAGCATTAAAATTAACTTACATCTTTGAAGCAGTGACTTGGGCTCCGTATCTGCTCAAGCATTGCCCAGCGTACGCAGGCCTGATAAATATTGCTGTTGTACTCCCGCGATGAATTGGTGCCACTCGGAGTGCCACGACTCCTTTCAAAGCCCGGCTCATTGAAATAGGGCTCGGGGACGAGGATCAGGGACTGAATAGAGACGAGCACCTGCAGGAAGCTTGAGGTCTGCGCATTCCACTTCTCCTCAGGCCGGCCGTGCCACGTGTTCAAGACCGACAGGCACACCTTGCCGTCATTGTAGAGGTTGGGGTTAAAGCGCACCGAATGGCGGCCGGTGGTCTCTAGGTTGATGAGCATGGGCTGGTTGGGGTAATCCGGTGGAAAGAAGACATCGAATTCAAAGCACCCGTTGGCATATGGCGTGTCCGCCGGTCCAGTGATGAGTACCTATTAAAAAACGTGTAAATAAATATTGGACTCCAGAAAATTAAACTGCTAACATACCTTCATGATGTCCAATCTATCCGTATCACAGCGCACAAATACAGAACTACTAAAGCTGAGAGGTAAACTTGTGGACAGTGTCACCGCCTCTTGAGCCAGCCTCTTTACCCGCGACGGATGGTATCGATCTCCGGCCAGCCGAACCATCTTCTCGAAGTGGTGCGATACCACAAACCGGAAGCTGTTGTTGTCCGCCTCCACGATCATGTCAAACGTGTCGAACTGACGTTTCTTCATCAGCTCCAAATAACGCTGCTCAATGGACTTGCTAAGCGGCTCCAGTTGCCCGGTGCCGTCGTCGTTCGTGTGCAGCATGTTGATCAGAGCATCTGCATCCGTGGTCTTCTGCACAAGGACACTCGTTTCATGAATGTCCGGAATGAGCAGAGCTAATCCCTCATCGTCGCCGTCATCGATGTTGAAGGTCAACTGATGTGTCTGGCCCTTGATGTTCGACTTCTTATTAACTCTGAAAAAAAAGGGTTAAAAAGTTAGAAAACTAATAAATAAAATATGACGTATATATGCTTACTTTAGTCGCTTGGCGTAGGTGTCCACGCAGGTCTTCATGTTCGTTAATAGCTCCGCAATAGGTGGCGTGCTCTCTCCACTGCCACTGGCTGCCGGTTGGAGCAGCGAGACAAGCATCTTGGACAGCGACAGTGCGCGCAGAAGCTTCAGTATGGCACGATACAGCGGAATGTGGCGAGTGATGTCCAGCACGGAATCGTTACGCAGATAAGAGCTGAGGGCGGGGATCAGGCAAGACTGCTGCAAAAGTGTTTGGAAGATGGGCGGCAGCTCGCCCGTAACATCTCTGACATCATGATAGGCCAAGATGTCCTCCCCACACATGTCACTCGGTATGCAATCCCCCGGATTTATATAACTGGCCAAGACGAGCAGTAGCACCGTGACGTGCTCCTCTTCGCTTTTCTGCCGCAACAGTGCCTGCTCGACATTCCAAGACTGAGTCGTGGATCCGGTACCGAAACCCGTTCCCTTTGCCCAGTACATGTGGCTTTTGTCGTCCGACGTTGCACTAGGCGTTGCCTCCTCTGGTCCATTTGCTTTGGTACCGCTGGTACTTCCGTTTCCACTTCCATTTGCAGTACCACTACTCGTTGCAGTTGGTGATGGCTCCGTGATCGGTGCTCCAATCCTGCTGTTGTGCGACTGATGCGAGAAAATGCCCAGGCAATTAAGAACTAGGTGCATAGCGCCCACTTCAATAACTACACGGCGAAGCAGCACGCCATCGTCGGTGGACAGCGGCACACTATCCAGAAGCTGACGGAAGACCTCGAAGGGCAAAGTGGGCAACGAGGGCGCCAGCGACAAACTGTATATATCATCTGAAACAGGAACAATTTGTGCAATCAATGAATTAAAGGACGTCTCTAGTTACTTACTGCCTTCGCCGTCTCCCGTTACGCCCAGCACCAAACGGAGTAGGCACTGCGCTCGCATTTTGTCCCGCAGCAAGACATCAGAGTAGGCGGGCAGACGCAAGAACAGTCCGAATGCGGCAAGCGAGTGCTGCGGCACCGAGCTGACCGTTGCCTGCTTTGCTGCCGGCTCGCAGATGGTGTCCTCCAGATCCTCGTAGATCTCGTCGTTCGGCTCAAGCTTCACCCAGTCAGAAAGCGGCGGACTTTTCTCCTTTTCGCTGACCACCAAGGTGGTCTTACGGCCCGAGTGCTCCGGATAAACGGTGGGCAAATAGTGGGCCAATAACGAAAGACCTCCGCTGCTGGAAAATCGCTGTAGGGGCGATGGCAGCGGCTCAGTGCAGGCAGCCTTTGTCTTCTTTGCCTCGCCTACTTCATCCGCCCGCTGCTGCGGTACGAGGTCGAACGATATGCACGGCGTTGACAGCGAATGTCCCGCATCCTGGAGCGAAGCCAGAACCTGTGAGATGGTGGCATCTCCGGCCAACAGGATATCCGAATACTCTGGTATGACCAATTGGTTACCATTGGCTGCATTCGCCGATTGCAACAAGAACTCTTCCACGTTGAAAATATCTGTAGGAGAATAAACATTCTGTTAAAATGGTATTTTATTAGAAAAGTTATTAAGTCCTCACTGGAAGCTAAGTTCATGGTGCTGGTCTGAGTCTCCTTGTCCTTGTTCATAGCCGCCTGGTTCTTGGCATCTTTTATGCGCTTGTCCTTAGCTGCCACAGCTGCTCCCACGGTGAGGAACTCCATGCTCCCCGCCTCTACGTTGTTGAAGTTCAGGAAGCTGCTCTTTTCCAGCTTGATATCATTTGATTTGGCAGTCCCACTAGACACGCCACTGCTGGAGGCCGAAGCTTCGCCAGCTCGTTGATCTGTTGGTTGTTGATAAACTAGGTTACTATACACTATGGGGTCAAAAACAAAAGCAAAAGAAACGAAATAAATTAATTACAGCAGCCAAAGTAATAAACAAATATGTGAAAAACAGAATAGAACCCCAGATGGGAAATAAAGTATAGGTTTCGCAAAGAACTTACCACTCACGCAATTCTGCATAATCTCCTGGCAAGTGGTGCTGGTGGTCACCGTGAAGAGCATATGGTGGGCGCTGCTCCGCTTGGCCGGGTGGTTGTTGACGGCTGCCACGGGCAGACTAGTGCTGGCCCCGCTCGAGTTCCCGCCCAGGATTGCGGACAGGGTGTCTCTTCGCTGCAAAGGCTGCTGACTTCTCACCGAGACGGTGATGTGTTCGTTCTCCAGAAGGAGCTGCAAGACCAACTGCCTGGTGAATCCAGAGATAGTGGGTCGAATACCATGCGAAGATCTCAGTGGCTTGCATATTATGGCACCGATGAGCAGGGATGTGAGCACTTCCTGGTTGCCAGGATGGCAGGCGCTCACCCTCGTGAAGAAGTTGATGGTGGCCCGCTCCAAGCGGATGAATGACTGCTGCATGGGCAGTGTCTTACTAAACTGGGCGGCATGGGTGTTGCAGAGCAGCTGCAGCAGTGGTTTCCAGAAGACGGATCCCTGCATGGTGCCCAACCAATCTCGCATAGGACCCTCGGCACAGCACTCGGCAAAGAAGTCCAGCACCTTGGGCACATTTGAGCTGCTGAGCAGTGGAGTATTATTGGCCACATTTGCTTCGGCCTTGTCAAAGTCTGTTAACGAGGAGTCCTCGTCATCTACTGGAACTGCAACCGGGTTGTTGGCTGAAGCTTCTTCTCCTCCAGCCGCGGCTGGGGCTGCAGAAACTGCTAGCTCTGATCCAGGTAGCAAGTGCATGCAATACTCGTAAATGGCGTGGGCGAGAAGCTTGGGGAGTCCAGAGTCCAGCATTTGGTAAACTGCAGCTGGAGACTGGCAGGCCAAGGCCAGGGTCTTCAGGAATGTGGGACGCTGCAGCAGAACCGTTAGATTCTCACTACCCTCTCGCCTGAACCAGGCACTGCCGCTCTGCACCTTACTATCATCTGTCTGGCCTCGAGCTGGTGGCTCTAGTTTCACTCCCAACTTAACCAAAAGTTGGTTAAACAGCTCCGGCTTAATGTAGCACAAAGCACAGAGTAGGGAATCAAAGCTGCTCTTCAAAGGCTCATCATGTTCCAGCGACGACACCCACTCGAAGCAGGTCTCGAATAGCGATGATGAAATGAGCAGGGGCAACTCCGGGAGCTGCTGCTGTGTCTGGACTCGCCAGAGAATAGAGGCGATCACCTTCACAAATCCGCTTTGCGGATTATTGCAACGTGCCTGTTGGCTGTAGTTATCATGCAGCTGCATCACCCAGTCAATCAGAACGCGCAGTTTATCTAGTAAGTGCTCCGTGGAGCCGGTGACCACTTCGTGGATGAGATCGCACACCGCGTCGCTGGAGAGCTTGAAAACTATAAAGGTAAACAGTTTAAAAAAGTTTTTTTTTCCATTTTCCCCAGGTCATATCTGGAAAATAACTCACCTTGGGGAGTGGTGTGCCATAATAGCGTTCGCAGCAGCTGTAAACTGAGCTCGTAGTTATAGGCACCCAATTTTAATAAAATAGTTTCCAGGTGTTGCTGAGCAAGGCTTGGAATCATTGGCATGATGTTTAGCAGTGAACAGCAGGCCTCCAAAAAGCCGGGATAGGCAGCTGGATAGGCGGCGATGAGATCTGCGAGTTTGCTGTCCGGTTGCAACGCAGCGACGTGGAAGCAGCGGGACAGGATCCGCACCCAGCCAATGCTCGTCTTGGCGAAGGCATCGTCCTCAAGCATGGCATCTGCGTCCATCGCGGCCAAAGCAGCCGTTTGCAGCGGTGAGGAGCACGATGCCAGTGAGTCGATAAACGGACTCGGCGAACGCAGCCCCTGCATACGATTCCCGAAGATAGTCTGGCCAAGTACAGCGATCTGTACCAGGCCCACATTACCACAGTCCTTGGGTCTGCAATTGAATTATTTATTAAATTAAATCAGTTGGCACAATTTCTTCTGTAACTCACTTGTAAAGCCTCAGGACAATGCTGGTAGCGACCTCCGCCTTGGCTAATTTCAGCCTGATGCAGGTTAGCCCCGTGGTGGCCATGGGAGCACCCACCGGAATAGATCCCAGACCATAATCTCTTGATAGCTCCAGCGCCACTGCCGAGGGGCAGGAGGCCAAACTCGTTGTGTGCGGTACAAGCTGCACCTCCTTTAGCAGTATCGCTGTGGGCAGCGTGATAGTGAGATCTACGTGGGTCTCATTTGGATAAAACATGTAGCTCCAGGCTGGGGATCGTGGTCTTCGATGTGTAGCATTAGGATTGGAGATGAGCACCTCAGCACTTTGGGCCGCATCATTTTCAGACACAATGTGCGAGAAGGGTGCAAAGTTGATAAGCCCATCGTACTGAGCACCACTTCTCGGCGGCTGGGCAGCAGTGGCGCCAGTAGTTCCTGTTCCAGTCGTTGTCTTTTTGCACGCACTGTTTGCTGCCACATGACTGTTCAGCTTAAAGCGAGTATTGCGCGTCAAGTGCTGCATGATCAACGATATCTAGCACAATATAAGAAAGTGAGTATTTTCGGAAAGGAAAAAACTTTTAAATGCCTTCTTACCAATCCCGGCTGCATGTTGATAATCGTCTTGTTTAGTCGCACTAAGTTGTGACAGATAATTTGAATTCCACCCAACTGGGTGAATGTCTGAACTGCCGCTGTGACTTCAAGGACCTTAGAGATGTACCACAAGAAGGGTTCCGAGAGCGGCAAACGCGGCAGCGTCGCATTCCTCTGTATGGTGGCTTTCGATTGAGAAGATCGTTAGATTTCAGTCCCAACAGAATATACCTTATTGAATGCAAACTTACTTTCTTCGAGGTATTGGCAAATAGGTGCCACAACCAGTCGCGGATTAGAGGCTTTGTCACTGAGGGTTATCATCAAACTGAAGACAGCATCTGCGATTGTTTGTGGATCATCCAAGACCATATTGGACTTTAGTGAGAAGAAGCAGCCAGAGGACATCATAGTGAAAGTGTTTGTAGAGCACTGAGAGAGCGTTCCAAAGAGGCGTTTCATCGTTGGGAAATGTCGCAGCACTTAAACGGTTATCAAAATTGATTTAAGAAACTAATTGAAGTTATACCACTATTTTTATTCATACCCCAATCAGCTATGCATGGTACTTTGCTGCGATGACCTTCCGTATTTAACTGCTCCGCTTTGGTCTCATCCGTCTGACTTTGATTTGACAGTTCCTCCTCCTCGGGAATGGTAACCTCCTACAGAAATTAGACACAAATGAGATACGAGAGATGACATTCTGCGGTGAGACATACACTTGGTTGCCTGGGCATTTCCGTCAGCACCATGTGAGAAGATAGTTTCAGCAGATTTATGATCAGCGAATTGTCGCAGATTGTGGCATTTTGCTTGGAGGGATTCTCCGATCCCAAAACATTGGCAAACAGATTACTAAAATTATTTCCAGCGGTGTTGTTCTCATTTCCACGCTGACACTGCAGTTTCTCGCCATTGGAAATGTTGTTGTACACCAGAAAAGCTAAATAATATATTAGTTATATTAAACATTCTGAATAGTAAGAGGAATTTTCACTACTTACAAACACTTTCCGTAATCTTAAGCGCTATATTTAGATCTCCCTTGTCGTTGGGCATCATCAGAAGATCGCGAACCAGTTGGTTTTGGGCATCAATAGGTCCCTGCTGGTTGCTAATAGCGCCACCAGGTTGAACCAACTGGAGGACAACGTGCAACAAAATGTCCTTTAGCCGACGCTTGCAGGGAATGCCACTCGTCTCGCTTTTGCTGTGTAGCCACAGCAGCAACTCATGTAGATGCTTGCAAATGGTTGGACCAGCCTAAAAAATTAATATTTATTGCAATTAAATTTAATGTTAGACTGACAAATTAGCCAAATTACTTACACAACGGTTGGTAATGATGGAGGAGCTCATGCCATACCCGGAGAAGAACCGCAGCAGCATCTTCTCAAAGTTCTCATCATTCACAATGACTTCGTTGATACGCGTACAATCTGCATCCTCGCCAATAGGCAGCGAATTGCAGGCAAGGAACAGGCACTGGAAGCCCAGACACCAGGTGCGTAGCTTGATGTCATTATGCCAGGCTAGCGCCAGAAGCAATCCCTGCACAGCATTCGCCCCAAAAGGAATCTTGGGTACATCCGTGTGGGTTATGCCACTAGTGTATGGCTTGTCCGCGAGTTCGCAGTTCAGTGTGAGCCACATCTGCAGCACCTGCTCCAAGTGCACCCACGTATCCTCATAGTGCAGATCTGCCAGGATGGAGTCGAAGACTTTCTTAAACATCACATAGGTGTTGCGACCATTGTATTCAGTACCCGACCAAAGTTGGGTCAAGTACTCTGGCCAAGGAGCTGCTTCTGGAGGCGGAGAGACAAACTCATTGGTCAGCACCTGCGGGAGCGAAGAGTAGAGATCCAGCGAGGTGCGATTCGTAAGCCTTCTTAGCTGTGTCTCAACATGTAATTCCAAGCCCACATCCAATCGTGAGTCCAAAGCAATGGAAATAGACTTGCAGAAGAAATTAAAGGTGTTCTTGCAGAGTGCGTTGCTCTCCTTTTTGGTCACTGGCTTTGTACGCTCGATCATGTCGATGTCGTTCAGCATTTCGTCGAATTCCGTGTCATCGCATTCAATTAATGATGGCAGGTAATTGTATTTGACGGCTGCAAAAGCAATGGGTATGTTGTATATTTGGTATTGTTTATTGTTTACTATAGCAGGATTTGGGTTACAAAATCATATTTAAATAGGATCAAACTAAAAGCTTGGCTAAGGAAAAAGTAGTTTTGTAACAGGAACCGTAAATGGTTAATATATTCACTAAGATATACTATTATTTTCAAGCTTTGTTAATTTTGTGATTTAAAAATTCACGGTTTCCCAAACGTTTGAAAAGGAGAGAGCATTTACGGTCCCTTCTTACTCAATATGCGGTTATCGGGCCATCTATAATTTAACCTCGCATAGATACCATGCAAGGTTCTACGGTTAGGAAAAGTACTATGTTTACCCTCTTGATAAAATTCTCTTGCTGTCGGCATCAGCATCTCAAATTGTGCCTCAGTGCACGAGGAAGCAGTGGCTAAAAGAATGGAAAATTCATTGAAATTGTTTCACAATTTCTGGTTAAGGAGACACTATAGGTGGGCAAGGGATTAACTATCTACGGACAATCCGAAGAAATAATACCTGTGCAAATGTTTTTCAATGTAATTTGTTGTGCACATTTTTTTTTGCATAAATATTTAAGCATTTCGCTTATTAAACAAACTTCTAAATTCATATTAAATACTTACAAGTATAGTCGCTGAAAAGATCTCGTGTTTCCTGCACTGTTGCTTCCATGGTACGAGGAGTATCATTGGTGGGAGTGACATCGCTATCCCTGAACTGCTTGTCCGCATCCAAAAGATCCTGCAAATCAAAACAATTTTAATTATAACCGAACTAAATAAATCATCAGCGCTAACAAGAGAAAACCGAGTGCAAAAAATAAAGATTTATATTAAAACGCCCGAGTTCCTCTTTTTGGTATATTAATAAATTAGTATTACTCACCTGAAGCAAACACGTAATGGCATGGACAGCCCAGGGCTGCTGCTGATCATTCCACACGGACAGACGTACAAGTTGCTCCAGCTGGGCGGTGGTCACAATCTTACAGAGTTGCACAGACGGTCGGCATGCGGCCACCAGACGTGCAATAACCTTGCAGGTGAGCAGAAACTGGTCCATGTTGCAGTCAAAATCCATTTCCAGCAGCAGGGCAAAGAGTCCGCGGATAACCACCTTGATGTTGGCCATACGCAGAGTCTTCAATCCCTTGTCAAAATTGCTGTCGCGTTCTCCATCGCTACCCGAGACATCCTGATGTTTTGGCGAGGATGTGGAGGCTGTTGCACTCTTAGATGCACTGGTACTTGAACTACTACCAGTCATACAGAGGCCAGCGGATCCAATATTTATCTTTCCACCGGTGGAGGTTGACTTGGTAGGACCACTTCCCTTTGACTTGGTCGACAGTTCCATGAATATACCAGGGTGCTGAACGATAATTTTACATACGTATAAAAGTTTATAATGTACATCTAGTGGTTCTAATAAACTTACCTCGTTTTGTATCATATAAATCTTCTTTCCCCAATCCGTGTAAGGCTGCACCGAGTATTTGTTCTGCTGAATGATGCGTTTCTTAAAGCAGCGAAGCTGCTTACTGTTGGGAGTGTTGCTGGGTCTAGTCTTTGTGAAGTCACTCTCACAACTCATAAAGTCCCAGCGAGCAGCTGCTGCAATAACATAAGTATGATTTAATAAATATGTTCAAGGATTTTCATTTAACTTTCTCAGATTCGATTGGGTCACTTACATTTATCCTTGCGCTCGTTGTCGTCAAGGCACACTGAGAGAAACAGAAGTAGCCAAGTGATCAGCTGAAGATCAGACGTTGTGCCCATAGCTGCATTGCGATCAGCAGCGTTCGCTGAAGTGCTGGGCTGTTCCGACTGGTATTTGTAGTGCGGTGAGATGGGTGCCAGCAGCTTGACGAGCGTCTTAAGCACAGCATCAATCACAATGGAACGGCAGGCGCCCATGGCAATACTGCGACGTCCCAGGTAGGTCAGCAGAAAGAATATGCTGTAAGTATATAAAAATATTAATTGTTAATTAAATTTCAAAGTCTATCCAGGTACGCAACACCTACCGATCTTGGGGGAAGGCCTTGCAGTTCTGCGCCGAAAACAGGCTGCAGAAGGTGTCAGCTAGAAAATCTCCCCACCACGGCTGGAAACAGCACATCCGCACCAGTAAGGAGCAGGTGGCCAATTGAAGTTGGGCATCTCCGTAAACTACCAGTGAGTTAAAAGAGCTTTCGCCGTAACGGCATTGAATTTCTGATGCACAGGCAGGATGTTCTTAATTCCATACTCAATGGAGAAGTGCAGGAGCACCTCCACCAAACTCAGGCTGAGCACTCGCAACTTGTCCCTAGAGGCAGCGCGCAGGATATCCTCAGTTAAAGGAATCGGCTCTCCCGCAAGAGGCGTGTTACTCAATTCATTAGGAGATAGAGCTCGCTCCAAACGGAGCACCACATTCCGGATCACATTGATCTGGTACTGAAGAAGCATGCATTCGTCGTACAGAGACACAACCTTATTGTTGTTATCCAGGCCACTAAGCTCCTCGTCCCGCTGTTTGTTGATAAAGGCTTGAAGGTGGGCCACATTAGACAGCTCACTATTCCGCATGGGAGCCAGCAGATCCATTAGCTTGCAGCTGGCCAAGCTGTACCGACAATGAACATCCTCATACAGAGCGTTTAACGACTTCAGCTGCGATTGAAGGCTCTGTGTGGGCTGCTTAATAAACCTCATCAACTGATCTCCGTAGCCATCGTGCTCCAGCACCACGGGATGGCCAAAGAACCGGCCCAGGGGCACTTTGCACTTGGTTGACGACATGCCAATTCGTCCAATGATGGTCAATTTCAGGTATCGACAAATTGGTGCAGGCTGAATGTCGCTCAGAACAAGCGTTTTGGTTTGGATATCGTTTACCTGCACCAGACGCGTGCAATCTGTCTCCTCATCAAAACACCAGATGTCGATGTTAAGGGAAGTCAACTCATCGCAGGAGGGAATCACCAGATCAGTGAGCAGGATGTGCTGGCCAAAGTCGAGCACCACAAAACGCCTAGCACCCGAGTGCATCCGATCGATGACGATCATCTGTTTGGGCGGCGGAGTGATTAACTTGTGCCAGGCAATCGGCTGGCAAGGGTTGGCGTTTAGGCTCTCCTTTATCTTTTCACTCTCTGCGGCATCGTCCAGTACGCAGTCACCACTTGATGGGGCCTGCTGCGATATGTTCTGGTCTGGAGTAGTTTCCAGGCCTTCGATGGGGGCTCCCACTTCCAAATTAAATGGAGGCGGCGATGTATTACCGTCCCAGTTGATCAATTTGTCAAAGTCAGCAAAAGAGATATCGTTAATATTCTTCTGTATGTAGCTTCCGAAAAGTGACAACTTAGGAAGAAACTTGGACATTTTTAGTTTGTCCATGATGGCCGCTTTTTCTATTTTAACCTCCTCTTTCAAGGCGTGCTCTATCGAGTCAGCAAGCGAGGACCCTGCTAAAAAATTTATACAGAAATAAACATAAGATAGGGCAGATGCATAATTCACAATCTTAAGAAAGAAAACTATTTTAAAGTTTAGGTCTAAGCATTAGTGTAAAAACAACTTACATGTTTTATCTTTAAAGCCATTAACCAAGCCAAATGCATCGTAGTCCACCTTTCCTTGTTTCTCCTTCATTTCCTCCACCAGACACTCAACATCATTGACCAGATCGTTGAGCTATTAAAATAATATATCAAATCTGATACTTTTTTGCTGCTTGGTTTCTGACATACCATTTCCTCGCCTTTCTCCTTAGCCACCACTAGCTTTGGCATCATCATCACATCCTCAATTACCACACTGGTAGCAGAGTTTCCTGCAACACTATCGATATTGTCGACGCGAGTAGCCTCGGATGTTTGAACGCAGTTGAAGTGGAGCTGAACCACTTCTAACAATCCACGCAGTTGGTTGCTGATGCTCTTTCCTCGGATCAGATATGGAAACGTACGAAAGTCCACACCGTCTGCAAAAAAGTACGGGTTATCACATCTGACTTAACTAGGATTGATTTAAACGAACCGATGGAACTCAATCGCTTAATGTCCAGCCCAGTTACTGGCAAAATTGTGGAACTACTGCGTATAACATTAGTGAGGGCTACCGAAGAACCGGTACCCTGTCTGCTAACGTTGGGAAAGTCGAAATCAAAGATCTCAGGCTCAAAGGGATAGCCGTAGAGGCCAAATCGCGTGCTCAACAGCGCACAGTGTGGATCCCAGCGCTTGTCGATCTCGACGGCAATCTCCTTCAATAGATTGATCGCCTGCTCGGAAATGCTATTATGCGACTCCGCTGTAGAGGTGGCACAGGTTAGCATCATATACCAGCGCACAACGCTGCCGCACTGCGCTCGAGGAAGCTCCGGAAATGTGTTGGCAATCGCCGCCTTGAAGCTATAGTCCAGCGTCGTGTGGTCCTGCACCTCTGACGGCAGATTCGTAGCACCTCTGAAGTTATTGTAAGATAAGTTAAAGTAAGTTATGTATTTCCGGGAAAATGCATAATAAATACATATGTGTTCACTTACTCCGTCAACATGATTAGAAGCTTCACACATTTGTGGGCCGTACTCCGCTCGCTATAGATTACACAGGTGCGCAACAACGGCTCAATATGCTTCTCAGCCAGGGAAATGCACTCGAACTGCTGCGCAAGTAGATCTTGGAGATGCCCCGCCGTCTGTTTGTTTATCTGGTCCTTGAGCCGCTCCGACTTGGGTGACCGAAAGCGATTTAGCCTGATAAAGCATATCCAATTGAGCACGTCGAGCGACAGGTTCTTGGCCAATGGACTTGAAGCCGGATCACTGGCGATACGCAGCAGTTGCACCAGAAGCACGTTGCTCTCTAGCATGGCAATGCGTTGCATCCGGCCATTACTGATCCGACTGTGAGACTTCACCGCCCGCACACTGATCGAGATCTCGTGCAACCAGTCACATCCTGCGAAGAGAAATGAAAAGAAAAAGGACCAATCGTATTGGGATTCATGACCATAAGAGCGAGCTGCAGAGCCAGGAGGTACCTTCCCTACTCGGCAGCTGCCTAAGTCCTACAGAGGGAATAACTGCAGCGGGCGGGCTTTGGGGCTTGGATTTTGAGATCTTGGCTACGATCACCGGTTGATTGCCTTGTGACTTGGTTTTGTTCCCATGAATAATATTAATGCAAGCTGTTTTCGCCGAGGGATATACTTTTAGGACCGCCGCCTTGACCGCCTGGAGTATATTGAGAACATTAACAGGGTTTCTAACGAGCTTGTTTCGATCCACCAATTCCTCAACTTGATGCGAGCGCTTGTGCCGCGTTGGGGTTGCTGCAAAATGTGGCGATATGGGCGGTAAACAACTTCATGATGGTCGAGATGTATAGCCCACATTTCATCGGTTGCCACTATTAACAACCCACCTATTTCTAATTCATCATTTTGCTCAATATTTTATAATAGACCCAGGCCAGTGCTTTTATTAAAACTTTCAGAATGGAAGCAGAAAAATATTGAAACCAGTTATGGTAAAAATATAAACCCATTTTATATTATTTTTTAGTCGAAAAGGCGAAATGGAATTGAGTATTCAAATGCTTGAGAATTATTCCAAATTATAGTATTACAAATAATATAATAAAGTTAAATAATACAGTAAACGATATTCGGTGCTATATCTGACTATTTACTCAAATTGCACTGTCGTTAGCTTAACAGTTCCCCCATTCAATGGATTACGTACCCCTCGTCTTGTTCTGCCCGTCTTTCGATGGATCAGACACTGTCTTGATGTGCAGCAGAAAGTTCCTGGTGCGGGTCTTAAAAAGTTTTGGTGAGGTGAGCGTGGCCGTGCCTCCTTGATCACAGAGGTCGATGCATGAGGAGAGCTCGATGGGACCGGCCAAGACCTCTGCGTTGTGGGCTAGTAAATACTCCTCGCTTAGCACCGGATTTTCATTGGCAACTGAAAATAGAAATTGCAACTCAAGAAAGATACAGCTTACGTATGTGTTTAAAACTTACTATATGAGAGATCAATGTTGTCATCAATGACATTCGGCTTATAACTGGAATGAGGTCCCTTCATTCGGTACCCAAAGCCGTTCGTGTTTTGTTTCAGAAGTGTGACCTGGATTGCTGCGGGATTTGAGCATTGCTGATAGACTGTAAACTTTAGATCGATGTGGCCCAGAGACACGGGCTGAGCCAAGTTGAGCTCTATTATGTGCTCGTCCCAGGTTGTTCTGTAAGGGATTTCTTTTGGTTAAAAAAATGTACTCGTTATAGCCTTAAGTACTCACGCATCGTTGTGCAGACGCCAGGTGCGGGTAAAATCCCGTTCGTCTCCGCCATGCCTCATGTTCTGCGACTGTTTGCGTTGTTTTTGCACCTGGCCGAGATCGTTCCAACAGCTGGGCACTTCGGCAGAGTAGACAGTGAGTTTATCATCAAACTGGGTGAGGGCGTAGAAGACTTTTAGGTCTTCGAGTGTCAGGTCGGCAGTCTTGTATGCAAGCAAGTTTGCATTGGTGGCAGCTGAGGAAGCCGTCGATGGCGAAGTCTGGACGTGGGCACCCTGTCCACTGGCGTTAGAGAAGATCGAAGGTGCCGCTGCCTCGCTGCCAACATCCACGCATATGGAATCGCTGACGAGCAAGGTTTTGCTCAACTGATCCGTACTAGCTGTTTGGCGAGCGCCATCCGTCACACTCACATCCGGGGCCTGCGTTAAGGTTGTGCTGCAGTCATCTTCCATTTCGAGCAATTCGTCGCCAGAGTCGTTTTCCCCCTCGCTAAGCGAGTAGAAGAGCAGGCCGCCTTGCCGTGAGCAGCAGCACAGCCTGTCCAGATTCCGGCAATAAACCACAGACTCAAAGTGCTCGCCTTCCTCCTCAATCACCATGGTGCCTTGAAAATCGGCGAGCGAGTAAATCTCCACGCTGCCATCTGCACACACCACGCATATGGAGCCGGCATCCTTGTGGTCCGGAGAGGAATTGAAGTGCGGCAGAATGCAGAGTTGCTGTGGACACTTTGCCCGACTAAAAGTCATGGCCAGGGTGTAATCGTTTGATATTTGAGTGTCATCGTAGTCAAACACCAAGAGCTGAGCTGCTACACTCCCCTCGTCATTGTTTTCTAATAAAATTAAATTTATTAAAAATATAAATAATTTATATCATGACGGATTATCATACCCGTGTCCATTGATTCATCAGCCCGTTGCTCCTCATCCTCTTCCTCCTCCTCCTTGGCAACTGTAGCCATTATGATCTTACTGCCTTCTGCCTCCGGCGCCTTTGTGCGAAGCAATTTTACCAACAGCTGGTTGCACTTGGGCGTAGTGGGTAGAATTTCGGCAATCTCGATAATCTCTTGGACCGAATGTGCCACACCATTCGCCCCACTGCTGGCACCATCCAAGGCATTCATGCGTTTCACACTTGTCCAGCTCTCCACCACACAGTCGATCTCCTCGGTGGCCGTCATTTTGTCGCTGCTGCTGTTAGTGCTTCCGTTGATCATGATGTTATTGTTGTTAGTCGAGGAATTTCCACCCAGGGAGTTTGCCTCGTTGTTGTTGTTATTGTTGTTGTTGTTCTGGTGAGTCATCTCCACATCCTCCACAAGCTTGTCGATCTCGTTGCCCATGCCTAGGTTACTAACATTTACCGTATTCGACCCAACCATCAAACTCAGTGGTTCCTCCAGATTGTGATCCAGGATCTGAGACAAGGTGCACAAGTCGAAATCATACAGAACGGACGCATCGTCGGTGTTTTGGCTAACCCCGTTGTTCTTGTTGTAAGTCATCAGAGCGGACACAAATCCGTTGCTATCAAAGCCGTCGGCGAACTTCTCGTATGGGGTCATAGCCTTGTTATCATCATCCTTGGACTCGAGATTCACTTGGGTCACGGCCGCATTTGTTTCGCCGGGGACTGTGTTAAGATGAATAATAATTATTAATTAATCTGTGATTACATTATGTAAGGAACTTAATATATTTTTTAAAGATTTATACCGTTATTCAGTTGCTTACCGTTGACCATAGGGGAAGAAGACTTCATCAGCTGGCCGCCTACGCTGGATACGCTACCGCTGTCGTTGCTGACGCTCGCTGAAGTCTCGCTGCTGCGGTCTACTTCTACGATGTTGAGGACTACCATACGCAGGGCTAACTCGCCACTGCTCTGGCGAACGCTGACGCCCAGCACGATCTTGGAGCCTACTACACCGGCCCGCAGCGTGGACGTGGAGGTGATATGCTGGGCATTCACGCTGCCAAACTTTCCACTAGAGACGGGATTTGATCCCGAATGGGAACCCGCTCCACTGCTGCCACCTGCTCCGCCATAATTCGCCGAAGAGTACACGTAGTTCACCTTGGTGCGGGCTCGTGCATTCGGAAGAACACATATGGCAGTAACCCTCGCCCACTCGAAGCTCTCTTCGAAAACGTCCTTAAGCAGAGTCGGTACATGGATGCTGTGCATCAGCTTGAGGTGGCGTTCAATGCTCCAGACACTTAGCTCTCCTGTTTGAGAACAACTGGTGCAGAGCACATTCGCGTAATCACTGTTGGAGATGATGTCAAATCCCAATCCGGGAGCTGGCAACGCGGGATTGGTGGCGTAGGTAATGGACAGAGGGACATTCTGGGTGTACTCGCCCTTGACAAAGGGACACAGCGGTGAGTGCCTTTCGTGCTCGCTCCAAGGCTCGTCGGTCTTCTCCCAGCAGACAAGACACACGTTGCAGGTGAAGCACATGGCGCGATCCTCGCCAGAGGAAGATGGCTGATGGTAAAATCCGGCTTGGGCCATCTGATCTGGCAGCGCCCACTTGTAGTCCATGTGGGGCCACTTCTCGAACGTCTGGCGACGCACTGCCTCCGAGTGCATGAGCACGCGCTGGAAATTACTAAAGTTCCAACCAAAGTCGGGCACTCGGGAGCCCATCAGCATGTCGGTGAGGCGCTCATTGATGGCGGATGCGATGGCCAGCACGGGAATGTGGCGCTCCAGACGCTTTAGTAGAATGACCACGTTGTTGGACACGAGCTTAAGGCTGGAATAGGGCACCTCTAGGCATATGGTATTCCACTGAAACGAAACAAATTATCAGTTTTAATTTAAAGTGAAAGTAAAGAAAAAGTAAAAACTCACCCGCTGGGCCTTGATGCCCTTCTTTGCATTCAGCTGCGCCTGGTTGATCTTCTGCGTGAGCTCGTTGCTGATGTCACATGGGCATTCCAGACCCTCGCTCTCCAGTTCGGTGATGCAGTTCTGAAAGATGATCGCCTCGGACAGTATAATCTCCAGCTTGATGTAGTCGTCGTTTTGTCCAATCGGCGCCTGAAGAATGGTGTCCAGCAGCAGGACACCGTTGTAATCGCCTCGCAGTCCAAGGTTATGGCCATCCCAGAACAAGATCTTGTCTTGCAGTGGCATATAACGACCATAAACGATGCTGTCACCTAAGAGAGAAAAGCGGGACAAATCATTAGAAAGGGAATGTGACTCATCCCTGTTGATTTCATCAGAAAACAAACAGGAACATTTTTTTGTTCGAAAACATTTATTCATTATATTAGATTTTATATGTTTATGATGGAGCATAATAATTTACTGTACAAATTAAGAACTAAGAGATTAATCGAGTTTTTTTTAATAAAAGCCGAATGTTAAGGCCAAGGATAGGCGTTTTGTTTCATCAGTCCCAATCGATAAGGAAACTTTGTATATCCGTGAAATTAAAGACCGGAACATTCCCGAAAATAGTTTCCGTAGAACAAGTTCATTGGGCAGCGGGGGCGAAGCGGGTTATCAAACAGAACTGCGTAATAGAAGCAAAACAAAAACAAAATGCGTACTGCTGGCAGCTAATCGACAACAATAACAAACGCGTTGTGATAGGACGGTCTGTAAGATTTCAGTTCCCGGAGGTAATCACTAAGATTGAATTGGATTATCACTTTCCGTTTAAGGATTTCCCAGAGCTTTGTTAAAAATGTATGCCAAACGCATACACAAAAAACTGCAAGCACACATAACCACACATACAAACATCCGAACGAGTGGACAAGTGCAAGGCAATTACATACTGAAATGCAATGCAGTGAGCATTGACTATGACGAACTCAACTATTTTTAGAGGTTTATCATAATTTGCTTATCACAATTTGTTAACATAGATCGTATTTTCTTTATGTTTCAACTTTTTTGAATTCGAAAATATTGGATGATTTTTGTCTCCCTTTAAGATTTAACTAAAATATTTAAGGTAAAAGAAACCCACTCCGAAAAATGACCAATCCTTCAAATTATTTGTATATATTGGAAGAGTTCAAAAGAGCAAAATCAATGTAATTTTGTACTAGTAAATTGATATGCTTTAATACAAATATGTAATTTGTCAGTGTTGGTATTAAATAAGTATTGAAAATCGCGCCTAACACTTAACACCCGCGATATGATTCAGCCTATTTTGATCTTCGATAAACATGAAAGAATATTGAAAAATTGCTGTTTTTCTCTGTGTGGGTTCTAATTCGCAGTTCTTCACTGTATTGACATTTGCGAGCCTCAGTGTGCGTAAGTTCCCCCCCGTCCGTGTGTACATATGTGTGTGGTTATTTTTTCCCCAAAATCTCACCATTGGAGCTAAGCTGATAGGTCTGCAGGATCACTCCGGAATTGGCGTCCAGGACCTTGACGGTGCTGCCGTTATTAAATAGCAGAAGGACATTTAATTGCGGATGATAGACGACGTTGCGCATCTCAAAGGGTCGAGCTGGAGTGCTGTTACAATCGCCCAGATCCAAGTAGCCATCCTGCTTGAGGACGCGCTGCTGGTGAGGCTGCTCCGTGGCCATTCCGGAGGAGATGCGCCACTGCGGTCGTGTTGTCCTGTTTCCGGATATTTGGGTTTTTCGCACTTCGGAAAATAATTCGCTGCGGAACAGAGCGCTCTGCTTCTTCTTTTTGCCCCTTCTTCTTCTTGTCTTCTGACAGATGTGTTTGCCATTCGATTGCCACCGCTCCCCTGTGAATGCCAGATTAATCGAGTGGCCCGTTGGGCGCGCGATTTAAGCGCGTGTTTGCGAGGGTGTGGCCACGACAAATCAGCAAAATAAATTCATTTATTAAAAAATAAAAGTTCAGAGTAGGAAATAATAATTTGGCCTACTGGTAGTGTGGCAACTCTACTCTGAGCAACCGATACTTATGTACAATCGAGTGTACCTATCGAGACAATCGAATATTTAGACAAATTGCTTGTGTTTTTATTATAAAAATGAATATTTTACCCAAAAAACGGTACGTTAGAATTAGTTAAACAATAAATATCAATTTAAATCCTTATATTCCTTAGCTGGCATGTGCGTACCAAGGAAAACATTGCCCGAGTCCGCCGGGATCAAGCGGCTGCCGCGGCGGAGGAAAAAATTCGTCAAGACAAATTGGAATTCGCAGTGGGTATCTTTAAATACATACATATATATAAAATTTCTTCTACTAAAACCTATATGTAGGAGAGCGAGGCACGCATTAATTTTCTGCGTCGTCAGTCGGGTCTGCCGGAGAAAGTATCATCCGCCAACGAAACCCAAGATGAGCCGGAGTCCAGCACTGAACCAACCAAAGGAGTTGATCTCTTTGCCGACTACAAGAGCCATGTAAAGACCACCAACAAAGACCTAGAGAAGGAGCAGAAGGAGGAGCAGGAGAAGTACGAGAAGCAGATTGGATACCTCACCTACTTGGGGCAAGACACCAACGAAGCGCTCAAAGTGCGCAGCTGGTACGAGGTGGCTCCCAAACGGCCAGAAGTGGGTGATCCCACTGTTACAGAGGCGCATCTCAAGCAAAAGCTAGCCCACGATCCTCTGACCCTCATCAATGCCCTGCTGCCGCCGGAAAAGAAGGATGCCAAAAACGCCACCAAGAGAAAACGTGAAATAACACCCACTCCTTCGCCAGAACCTTCACCATCCCAGAAGTCAAAAAAACACAAAAAAGACAAGAAGCATAGCAAACACAAGAAGTACAAGGGTCTCAAGAGCAAAAAGGAAGCCAAGGAAAGCCTGCTGACCGCCGAACGCCAAAAACGCGAAAAGCTGGAGAGGCTGAGAAAGGAGCGTTTGCGACGGGAGACAACGGAACGCCAGCGTTCCGAGGCTCTTTTCGCGCCCAAGGAGCCGGCGGTGGCCGCCAGTGCAGCATCCACGCCAGCTCCCACGCCTAGGATAGTCCAGAAGTATAATAGCCAGTTTAATCCAGAGTTCGCCAAGCAAAACATGGTTTAGGATTTTGGGCTTAATGCTCAGATCTCTATGAATTTACAAGTCTGTTTTTTAGCAATAGCTGATTGAAAAAAAATATCTGTTACTACTAAACGAATATTCTTAATGTATTATAATAATAATAGTTGAAAATATAAAAATTAAAAATGAAACATGAGAAGGATATTTTAAATAAAATACCGCAGGGAATCGATAAAACGATAATCGTAACGTATTTTTAATGCATTGATAATTGTAAAATGTCCTTTAAATTTTAGGCATTAAGTATGAAGCCACAAAACCAATTTAGTTAATTAAATCGGGCTATACGATGTGTATAGATAAGATAATGAAAACTATATTTATTATCAAGTCTTAATACACTTGATTTAAAATAATCTTGTGTGTTCTTATGCTTCACAAATTTAGCCATCAACGCTTATGGCTTTAATTTCAAATTAATCACTGTCCATTAAAACATATCCCAAGGCGGAAATAGTTCAGCGGGTGTCATCATTTAAATTTATATATAGCGATAAGTCCGGTTTAAAGATAACGGCCTCTTGATCACCAGCCGAAAATCAGTAGTGTTGCACAACATCTAAAGAGAGCAAACTATTGCCTGTTTTGACCCTCAAAATAACTAGTTATCAGTAAAATGTTTCTCAAATCAGATAAATTATGGCCAGAATCATTGAATATTCTATTAACCAAACGAGATCCACCCAAATTCTATAATAGTTCAAATTTTAACGGCCGGCGCACAAATGCGCAACAGCCGCCTAAAGTGTTGGAGAACGCCATAAAGCGGCACATGTAAATTGATTTCATTTTTGGCTCGGCGTCTTTAAGTCTTCGTTTCTTTTTCTTTGTAATTAGCCTGCGGGTTTAAACCTTTCTTGATTTATAGTTATTGTTGTGTGCCGAAAACAATAGAGCCGGGCCAAATGGATGATAATACGGAGAATAACGATGGAAAACGCGGTGAGTTGGTTTTGCCAAACAAAAGCAACGGGATAAGCAAGTCGGTGCTCCAAAGTCAGCCATTTTTAAGAGCTCCCTTTCCCAAGTCGCCTGGTTTTTACGTTCCCCAACTAAACTAAGTTAATAAATTCCTGACTTATTTGTTTTTTCCTATTTCACCACAATGGTAGTCACGCGGGCGCGCACTCGCCGCTTGTCCGTGCTGGAAACGGACAGTCGTCCGAGTACTCCTCAATTGGATACTGCGGCAGAACGAGGTAAGTGGAGGTTTTATTCATCTCCTGGAATCACCCCTTAAGACTTTGATTTCCCCCTTCCAAAGGAACGGCCTCGCCACGTGCCACACGCCGCACTCGCTTGAACTCGTCCACTTTGGATGTGAGGACTCCGACGCGCACCAGACGCGCCTCCTTGGCACGCGGCGAGACTCCCGAGCCGATCACGCCCTCTTCAGTGAAGAGGACCGCTCGCACGCCGGCCAAAAATACCAGATCCGTGCGACAACAGCTCACGCTCACGGAGGAGTCCGAGGAGATAGAGGTTAAGCAGGAAAAGCCCAGTCCCACTTCTAGTCCGGTGCTCAATCAGGCCAACGGCAAGCTGGAGCGGAAGCCAAGTGCTAGTCCCGTGCCCAAGGAGCCCAGACGCACAGCCACGCCCACACTGAGTGACGAGAAGCGGGTGACGCGCTCCATGTCGCAAACCCCGCCAATTGCGACTCGATCGCCCAGCAATACTTCACGTGATCTAAACACATCCCTAGAAGACTTGGCAAAGGCCCAGGGAGAAAAGATCATAAACAAAAACACTCCAAAGGTGTCGGTCAGGCTGGAGAAAATGTCAATGGCTAAAGTCTCGGGAATAAAGGCGGAGGTTACCAAGCAATTGATTTTACCGGACGAAGTCAAGGAAAAGGCACCTCCCCAGGAATCTGCTGGGAAAACAAATAAAGTTGAAACGCAGCTTTCTTCTGAGGAATCTAAAAAAACAGAACTTAATCAGGATTCCTTGAAGGCTGCAAAGGATACTGCTAAACTTCCATTCTTAAAAACATTTAACACACTTGCACAAATCCAGGCTTCAAGCAAATCTTTAAGGACTGAAGAAAAACAGGAGGTCCCTCAAGTTGGAAAGAAAAGCGAAACTCCGCAGAAGGTGCAACCTGTTGAGGATCCTAAAATTGAAAAGAAAATCGAAACTCCGCAGAAGTTGACACCTGTTGAGGATCCTAAAATTGAAAAGAAAATCGAAACTCCGCAGACTGTTCTTCCTGTCGAGGCAGCTCCTAAAATTGAAACTCTGCAGAAAATTCAACCAGTTGAGGCAGCTCCTAGTATTGAAC
This sequence comes from Drosophila fuyamai, assembly GCA_018153365.1. Taxonomy (NCBI): domain Eukaryota; kingdom Metazoa; phylum Arthropoda; class Insecta; order Diptera; family Drosophilidae; genus Drosophila; species Drosophila fuyamai. The sequence goes on along the minus strand of JAECXW010000393.1, from coordinate 6,385,267 downwards.
AGAAAAGCGAAACTCCGCAGAAGGTTCCTCTTGTTGAGGCTCAACTTGTTCGAGTGCAAGGAACTGCGGATAAAGATGAATCCATTGAGGACCAAGAGTTTTTGGATGCAGAAGAATCGCATGTCGAGACTGAACTGCAGGTCGATGCACCAGTGCTAGAAAAAGAACCAAAATGAGATTATAGATCTAGACATGGATGAGCCCTTATTTTCTCCGGAAGCTCCAAAAGCTGAAGAAAACATTGAAGGTGAAAAAATTCCCCAAAATAAAACCACGGAAGAAGAAATTAAATGTAAAGTCGAGATAACCGAGGTTCTGAGTCTACCAAATCTAACTCCCGGTATCAAATCTCGACTTATGGTTCCACCGGAAAAGAAATCTGTGGGCTTTAACAACTCTTCTGATGATTTAGAAGCAGAAAAAATACGGTTTCCAAAAACTCCCGGCCGCGAGAAGGTGCCAGTTTGCCGAACATTCACGCCAAAAGCGGAGACTCCAGTAAAAATAGCCCTGCAAAAGGGGCGAAATAGTTCCACGCCCATATTGAAGGATCAACAGCCCGAGCTGTCCATCAGCAAGGTGGAATTGCAGCCAGCGCCTCCCCAAATTGATGCCATTAAGGCTTTCGACGAGGTGGAAACCAAAAATGCTAAGGATGAGATAGTCCAGCCAGCCGACATTTCACCCCTTAAGGCTGAGAACAAAATACTTGCCCGCTTAGAAAGCTCAGACGAAGTGGATGAAAGGGACGGCGAAGAGGAAAACGAAGAAGAAGAACCCATGTCCGAGTTTGTGGACTTGGAAGTTGAAGTGGCTGGGGAAGATTACGAGTCTGGAGACTCTATGGACAGTTCGATGAGGCGAGAGATGGAGGAAAACGAAATTCCAAATGATGGAGAGTCTGTTGGAAGTAAGGACACCGAGGAGTCAACCCCAGAAGAATCTGAAGGCGATGACTCCTTTATAGTTTCAGACAACGACATCGAAGAGGAGGAAGTCGGCCAACTTTGCTACTCCTCCGATGAGGACGATTCTGCTGAAAAAATCATAGAGAAGACCAGCAACAAGCGTCGCCGCATTATGGTAGCAAGTTCAAGTGAGGAAGAGGAGCCAGAAGTGAAGGACAAGGATTTAATCCAGAGCAACTGCTCCTCCAACGCCAGCGAACTGAGCGAGGCTGCCCAACTGATGAACGCCAGCGAAGAGAAATCCTCCACATCGGAAGCCGAGCTGGAGAGATCCCGGCAGGTTGTCCTCAATGAATTGAACAAGTCTGAGAGATTCAATAAGACAGAAACTCATCTAGACCTGAGCGTCATGGAGGTGGATTCCTCTGATCACGACGAAGATGTGGAGCCGCCGAAGCCTAGCGCCAAGGGCAACAAAAGTGTCTACGAGATCATGGATTCGGATGAAGTGGAGGAACTCGAGGAAGCTGATAAAGAGAAAGAGGAATCCGATGCAGATGAGAAAGCTAAAAACAAACACGCTTCACCTGTTACAAAATTCACATCGTTACAAACCCAAAAATCGTCAAAATCTGCCGATGAAGAGGCTCTGTTCGCCGAGTTGGCCTCTAGTGATCTGCGCCACTTGGAACCAATGTTCAATCCGCTCCAGAAGTCCCGTCGCCAGTCCTTGTATGTAGCAAGTCCCGAGTTGGCAGCCAAGGAGCCGAAACTGAGACGCCGCAGTGACCGTGGCAATGTTGGCAGTGACTTCTGCCCTTCGCAATCATTTGTTGAAATGGTTGCCGAGAAAAAAAGGCAGAAGAATAAGCGCAAGCGCCTGTCAAAAAGCTTATCGGGCACTCCCGATGATCTGGAGGAAATGGAAATCCAGAACGAGTGCAAGCGCATAAAAAGTTCACGTGATGATTCCACCGAATCATTGGAGAATTGTCCTGAGACAGAGGCTGTCGCCCAGGAAGAGCCTTCCGAGGGTGAAATCTCGGAGGCAGAAGTCCCCAATATAGGCGGTAGTAAATCTTCACCCCCACAAACTATAGTGCAGGATTCTCAAGAAAAAGCAGACACTCCTGAGGAATTGCCCGAAACAGAAGTCGACTCAGAGGAACCTTCACCAGAGGATCAAAAACTTTCCCAAGCACAGCAGCCGCCCGAGGAGTGTCCAAAGTCAGTTAAAACTACTAAACCCATCGAGAAGGCGCCGCCCAAAAAGGAAAAGGATTTGGAGTATTACTTAGCATATTGTCACAACCTCCTTGAGGCAGCGAACGAGGCTAAGTTAAAGGAGAAGAAACAGGTGAAGTCCAAGTTCTTTAAAGTGTAGGAGTATTACTTAACTAAGTTAAACTTGTGTATTTTTTTTAGCACATTGCCACGGGAACGAAGCAAAAGAAACCAAAGCGACTGGCTCAGCAAGCAGCTCCCAAAGCCTCAGCAACCACTAGCTCTGACATAGAAGCAGCGGGAGCGAGTACCTCCAAGCAGACACTGCCGCTCAAAAAGGATATAAAGCGGCTGCAGGCTACACGGCAGGCTGTGAGTCATGCTGTTAATCTGCTGGCGCCTCCAAAAGCTGCGGATGGAGAGGCAAGTTTATCATGAAATTTTCTTGTCAAACTAGACATCATAAGCCCTACATTTTTCTTTGTAGCCTCGAACGCTTTCGCGTAAATTGTCGCCACAGCCGCCAGTGGCGGACAACAAAGCCGCCAAGCAAAAGAAGCACCAGAAAAAACAAAAGGCACAGGAAATATCGCCGATAAAGAGTTCTGATGAGGAGAACCACGGCCACCAAGTGAATCGTATTCGGACGAATGCTGGCTATGTGACGGTGGTTAACGAGCCGCTTCAAAAAATACCCAAAATAGAGCTAATTAAGACCAGTTCGGGTATGATGCGCGTGGAGCCGTGCACTCCCAAGCAGAAGTACTTTCGCGAGCTGCCTGCCACACCAAAATTGCATGGGTTCCGCGAGGAGCCAGGACCGTCCGGGGTATCGCGGAAGCGATCAAAGCACCAGGCATCTAAGGTCGAAAACAATCCTGCCAAACAGTCGGCGCTACGCTTCAAGGAGCAGATTTTTGCCCGAAAGTCTTAGGATAACTTTGTTAAAAGACTAGTATTATCGGTTGGAAATGTCAAGTCAATCCATACTTCAATTTTTGTTTCTTTAGTTTACCTCTTGCTAAATTGAATTTGAGTATTCTATTATTTGTTCTTTTAAATATTTGTTATGGAATTTCCCAACACCTTGTCAATAATGAAATTTTTTCCACATCCCTTATTCACATTTACATCAGAAATAAATTTTTTTGTTGAATATTAAGGAATTTGTTCTCGGAGATATTAAGGAAAAGTAAAAGTGCTGCCGCCTTTACTAAGGGTGTTGAAACATTTTTGTAATTCCATATATTAATTTCAAGTATATTAAATGGTCATAATGAACACTGACGTTATCAATAAACCTCTTATCGGTTTTAAGGATCCAAATCCTTAAAAACAATTATTATATACTTATCGAGATTTTAATTTGTTTTATTCCAAATTTTCGGAAATGCATGAAATGGAAAATAATTTGAGTGTTTTGTTTTAATAAAACTTTCTTTTATAAGGCTAAGGTACAAAATACTTGCATTTCTGGGTATAACGCAACACTAATGGATATAATCCCCAACACTACGAACTTTTTTTTGGAATAGTAGGCTGGTGCTTCATAGACGTCAATTCCTCATTTTCTGACTCGCTTCGTCAAGAAAAAATGTCGCTGAATCTATCTCAAACTGGCTTGTCCTTAGAAAAGACACCCAAGTTGGATTCGAAAACTAGATCTGAACTTGGTAAGCTATGCTCCGCTTTTGAAGTCCCAAGGTTTTTGAAGCTAAATTGGATTACCCTTTTTGACCAGGGACTGTCAATTTGAACGAACCGGAGGTCCGATGCCAGAACCGTCGGGGATGGGGAGGAAGCTATCAAAGCACCAAGCATCACCAAAGGTCGAAAACAATCCCGCCAAACAGTCGGCGCTGCGCTTTAAGAAGAAGATCTTTGGCCGAAAGTCTTAGTCTTGGCCGAAAGAAACACTAGTATTAAGGGTTGGAAATGTGCAAAATGCATACTTCAATTTTAGTTTCTTTCACCTTTTGCCAAATTGAATTTGATTTTTCAGTTATTTGTTTTTTTAAATATTTTTTTATGACATTTTCCCACACCTTGTCAATAATAAATCCTTTTTTAGTGCACATTACTTATTTACATTTATATCAGAAATAAATTTGTTTGTTCAATCTTAAACAATTTACTATCAAAAAACCTCTTTTCGGTTTTAAGGGATAAAATCCTTAAAATCAATTATCAAGACTTATCGAGATTTCAATTAGCTCCATTCCAAATTTGTGATAATGCATGAAATTGAAAATAATTAAATATAAAATAAATATAGGAATAAACTTTAAAATTTTGTAGATGACACAAAAATAAGTTAGTAGCAAATGCGTGATTTGTTTTAATAAAACTTTGTTTCAAAAAATAAAAAGGACTTGCAAAGCGTTAACTAGGGGGTATACATTTACATTTGTCTGTATAACCCAACACTAATTGATATAATCCCCAACACTAATAATTCTTTTTTTTTGGAATAGTAGGCTGGTCTTTTAAAGACGTCAAACTTGGTTTCCCAAATTCTTCACTTTTCTGACTTGTTTCAGCCGCTTCGCACAGCTTTCTAATTTGTCTGAGTTAACGAAAAAAAAAATGTCGGTCACTCGATCTCAATCTCGCTTGTCTTTAGAAAAGACACCCAAGTTGAATTCGGAATCTATCGCTGAACTTGGTAAGCTATGCTTTGGTTTTCAAGTCGCAAGGATTTTGAAGATAAATTGGATTTCCCCCTTTTACCAGGGAGTCCCAATGTGAGCGTTAGGACTCCGATGCGCCTTAGACGCGCCTCGCTGACAATCGATGCATCCACTTCTGTGGGGAGGGGCAGGTCCACTTCGGCCAGATCCGTGGCCCAGAAGCTCACGCCTATAGAAGAGATTGCCGTAAAGCAAGAGCCGGAGCCTATTAAAACTACCAGGGGCTTTCCCAAGAGGCGGTCCACTTCGCTATCGTTTCCAGTTGTCGGTCTTTCGGGCACACCGGGTCCATTATTGCCACTTGATCAAAACGTTTCCGTGAAAAAAGAGGCACAAGTGGAACCCGATAAGAAGTTACCATTGCAGCCATCTCCTTTAGATAAATTGAAGGAATGTCGAGTCAAGTTGGCGAAGACCTATACAGAAGTTACTTACGGCAAAGGGGCTAACAAAAAGTTGGAGTTTGATGAAGAAAACAAGGAATCGCCTTCTTTCCAGGCTCAGAAATCCCCGAAAGAATCACATTTCCTCGATGGGCCAGCCACTGTTGGCAGTATCTCCCCAAAGGCACAAGTGGAACCGGATAAGAAGTTACCTTTAAAGAAATCTCCCACAATATCTACGAAAACTGAACTTAGTCCGAATACATTGAAAGAATCTGTGGGTAAATGTCGAGTCCAGTTGGCGAAGACAAATACAGAGGCTACACACGGCCCAGAGGCTAACAAAAAGATAAAGTTTGAAGATAAAAAACAGGAATCGCCTTCTTTCGACGCTCAAAAATCCCCGAAAGAAGCAGTTCTTCTCGATGGGCCAGCTACTGCTGGCAGTAAATCGCAAAAGGCTCTTGTGGAACCCGCTAAGAAGTTACCTTTGCAGCCATCTCCTTTAAAATCAACGAAATCTGAACTTAGTCCGGATACATTAAAAGAACCCGTGGGTAAATGTCGGGTCAAGTTGGCGAAGACGTATACAGAGACTACTCACGGCAAAGAGGCTAACAAAGAGATAAAGTTTGATGGAGAAAACAAGGAATCTTCTTTCCAGGCTCAAAAATCTGCGAATGAAGCTCTGTTTCTCGATGGGCCAGCCCCTGTTGACAGTATCTCACCAAAGGCACATGTGGAACCGGATAAGAAGTCACCTTTGCAGACATCTCCCTTAGAATCGATGAAATCTAAGAGAACTTCGGAAACATCCAAAGCTGCCGTGGGTAAATGTCGAGTCAAGTTGGCGAAGATATATACAGAGGCTACTCACGGCAAAAAAGCTACCAAAAAGATCAAGTTTGAAGAAAAACACAAGGAATCGCTTTCTTTTCAGGCTCAAAAATCCCTGAAGAAAGCACCTCTTCTCGATGAGCCAGGCGCTGTTGGCAATAACTCGCAAAAGTCACAGGTGGAACCGTTGCAGCCAAATTTTTTTGAACCGATTAAATCTGGGGAATCCCAACCTGATCGGGATACATTGAAAGAACCCGTGGGTAAATATCGAGTCAGGTTTGCGAAGGCATATGCTGATGAAGAAAACCAGGTATCCCCTTGTTTACAGGCTCAAACATCTGCGAAAGAAGAAAATTGGCCAGTTGTTATTGTCGGTAGGTCGAAGTGGGGAGAGAATAACAAGAGAAGGCGCCTTTCCAACTCTTCCGAGGATCCTGAAAAAATTGTTCAAGAGCCCAAGCGCTTTAAGAGCTCACACGGTGAACACACGATGGATACAAAAAGGACATCTGGTCGAGAAGCAAAATGGTGTATTCCTAAAATGGAAACTAATGCCGATTCTTGGATCTTACGTCCCAGGCCCCGGAACCAAATCATTGATCCTAATCGAAAATCATTGGCGGCAGAGAACGAGCGACGGGATAAAAAACGAAAGCGTTCGTCGAGCCTAACGGATATTACTAAAGACAGTTCTAGGGATGATGTGGAAATGGGATTGAGCCAAAGGCGCAAGCGCCTGAGGAGTTGCCAAGGTAAGTCCCCAAAGTCATCGATGGAGGGGAAGGCTACCACCTCGAGGAAGGATCACGAGAAAACTTCCACCTCGAGAAAGGATCACGAAAAGGCTACCACCTCGAGAAAGGATCACGAGAAAGCTACCACCTTGAGTAAGAATCACGAGAAAGCTTCCACCTCGAGAAAGGATCGAAGAAGGCTACCACCTCAAGGAAGGATCACAAGGTGAATATCACTTTGAAAAAAGATCACAAGATGAATATCACCTCGAAAAAAGATCACAAGATGAATATCACCTCAAAGAAAGATCACAAGATAAATACCACCTCGAAGAAGGATCACAAGGTGAATACCACCTCCAAGAAAGATCACAAGATTAATATCACCTCGAAGAAGGATCACAAGATGAATACCACCTCGAAGAAGGATCACAAGACGAATAACACCTCGAAAAAGGATCACAAGACGAATACCACCTCGATGATGGATTACGAGACGGCTACCACCTCGAAAAAGGATCACAAGACGAATACCACCTCGATGAAGGATCACGAGACGGCTACCACCTCGAAGAAGGGCATCAGGGCCCAGAAAAGGGCCATCAAAGCTCAGAAGAAGGCCATCAAAGCCCAAAAGAAGGCCAAGAAGCAAAAACGACTGAAGACATCTGGCATTCGCACGAACGCAGGTTATATCGCTGTGGCCAAGCCCAACATCGAGTTTATTAAGATTAGTTCCGGCATAATGCGAGTTCAGCCATTTGATCTCGAACAGCATTATTTCTGCAAATACTTTTTCAAATTTCTTGATTGATTTTTATAACAAACTTCTAACTTGTAACAAACTTAAAATAAAGAATACTGAAATGTTCGCAAGAATGAAACAAATATTCAATCCTTACATTCTATATTCAAAAAGTTTTAAAATTAGTAATTACATTTGATTCTGTAACTAAAAAGAAATCTTAGGAAATGTTTCCCTTTCAAAGTAGAAGGTAGACACGGAAATTTAGAGAAAACTTAAACAATATTTTTTTGCGGTTTTTGAGGTTCTTAAAAGGCTATAGTCCATATAGGAAATGTACGCAATGCGTAGTTGATTTTGGTTTTTCTTTTTGGTTTGTGTACAAAATTCTAACTATTCAAATACTATAATTGCAAACGACCTCATAACTAATTATCGATGTGCTTAAAACGCAGGCTGAAAAGAATTTTTTAATCAAGAACTATGTTCTTTATTAAAAAGTTTTAACTAGGACTTCTAACGGGAAATTCACAATCAATTTCCTATAAATTCTAAATTCTAACGGGTTTAATTCAAATTACCCTCAGTATGGTTTGAGTCTGCGAATAACTACATTTTTCCAAGACCGCAACCACGAATGCCTTGTGCCATGCAATGTATTTTTAGGGTATTTTCGGAACCTGAATTTGGCCACACTGTTACGCCTCTCATTCTCTCCTGCCGTCTCTTATGCTCTCATTTTTCTTTCGAATTTTGACCGCGGAGGGTTGCACATTACTGCTGCTCCTCGTAACCGAGACCGGTATTTTTAATTGTGCGCGCCTGATAACTTCGATAATTCGAGCGCCATGTGCGGTGGGTCCTTCTGCAGGAAATATAATTCGAAAAGTGCATAGATCTTTCATTCCAACGAAAACAACGGTGTTCTTTTGCTCTTGTTTCACTTTGTTTCGTTTTCTGTGCGCGAATACCGTTTAACTCAACGGTTCCTGGAAGAAGCAGAGGGACGACCGAAATAGCGCAAAGTGGAATCGATCAAAACAAAAAGTGCATGCTAAAAACAAAAAATATCACAATGTTCGAACTGGAGGATTATTCGAGCGGCATACACGAGGGTTTCTTCAGCAAATATGCGGTAAGGAAAAGAGGGAGCAAACAACGTAATAACTTTTTGCAAACATTTTGCCGGCCGGCCACACAAACACGCATACACTTACCCACCCATACTCATGTGCTCACACAGACGGGCGCAAGTTTATCGCCGGATTTTTGAATTTAACGTTCAGTCTCCAATCCCCAGACCCCCAACCGTTCCCATTCCCACCTGAAAAACCCACCACTACGATGAACAGTTTGGCGGCGAAACTTTGGTTCCACTCGCTATCTCGCTCGCCCCTGCAGCCATTTATTCCCCACCTCGCTCGCTCTAAAGCTTTGTTGTTGACTCTCCAATTCGCCCTCGCCGCGTTTAACGTGCAATTTTGAATTTCGAATTCGCCCCCATTTATTTACGCCACTGTGTGCGTTTGTGTTTGCTTACATTTGATCGTTAAGCTTTGAATATTGCCTTTTCGCTTTTTGTTCAATGAACGGATGATTAATTACTACCGGAACAGACAGCGCCGATAATAAATAATGGACTAGTAGTTCTACGGAGATTGTGTACTTCCTCATCTTGCCTTTGTCGGAGGTTACTAACTTGGCTAGCTAAAGAATTCACCTCTGTTAACTGACTGTTGTCCTAAATCCTAATCAATCAGCAGTGAACTTTAATTCCTTTTTGTAGTGGAAGACTGTCACTATTATTTTACTCCTTTTATTAGTAATATTCTTAAATAATTTTACTTAGTTCAACCAGTACATGTCTTTCTTTTGTTGTAGTCATGCGCAATTATGTGGCTTATTTATTTTTTTTCACACAGTGATGGCTAAAACAATAGCAAAGCTTAAAATTAATATTATAGATAGTTTGATATAATTGCTAAAACTGAATATAAATATATAAGTATATTGAGATAAAAATTGCATTCCTCATTTTACAAGTCAATTGCTTATCTTTACTTATAGCGTAATATGTCCAGTTAGTCTGATGAATAAGGCTTGTTTAAAATATTGCTATAAGCTCAGATAAACATGGAAAATGTCCTTTATAATATGTTTATTTTTTACAATTAAATATAAGTATTTATTACATCCAAGGACCCTTTTTTTAAATAATTTTTTTTAATGGGTTAAAAGAATTTTAATAAATTGAGTTGAAAACTTTAAAGAAATATATTTGCAACCGCAGAGTGTAAAATGTCAATTAAACGATTTCATTTTGTTTGCTGTAGAGTTTTGAATATTTTACAACGGAAAAATTTAAAAAAAATGTATTATGTTATTAGAAGAGGCTTAAAATAGGTGGCTAATGGGTTCCTGGTGCTATTTTCTTGGCCGCAACTGTGACCCTGAGTACTTTAGTGTGTTTCTCCGCTGGTTCGCTGAGTTTTTTCGTCTGGGGCCTCTTCTTCAGCTTTTGCGTTTTAAACTTTTTGAAGGCCAAGCGTTCACCTCGAACCTCTTGGTTTTTAACTGTTTTAGCCGCGGCAACAAAGTGGTAAATGATTTTAGGTCATTTGATGTGGTTAAAGTTTAAGTTTCAGCTAAAATTGACAACCCCACAGGAGAACTGACCTCCAGCAAAGTTAGCATATTTTGAGATGGTAACTCAAAACTACTGACTTGGAAAACATGTGCGCCTGTTAAATGCAACATGCAAAACTCCGCACACACAAATGCGCACACTCTACAAGTGTTGCGATTGCGAATTGCGAATGGGTGTGTGTTTGTGTGTGTGTGCGTGTGTGCGAAGGGGAACAAAGGAAAGCAAACCAAATACAACGTTTTATCTTGGGTGGGAACAAAACAAAATAAAAAGAAAACAAAAAAGCAACAGTCGACAGTTCTCACATCAAAAGCTTTTCTCACACCTTGTCCATCTCTTTCGCACTGTTCTCTTCCTTCTCTTAGGTTTCGGCAACCTTTGTTGCAGCAACATGGCAAAAGAATAAAAAAAAAGAAAGAAGTAAAACAAAAATCAAAGCAAAAAAGCAACAAAGAAGAAACTTCAAAGTTCAACGCGCTTTTCATTGGGGTTATTTTCAGTGGGTGGTAATGTACCTACCCCAAAGTGCAGAGGAAGTGAGAAAGAGAATGATATAGGGACTGTGGGAGGAATGCCACTTGTCTGTTTTCGTTCTGCTGCCGAATATGAGCGCCCATCTGTATGCCGCATAGATTTTCTCACGGCCCCCACACACAGACAAACGTGCCCACTTTTTGATTCCGCAACCGCCTGCCCAATCCACACAGGAACTGATAGGAGGTTGCCGTTTTTTTGGGGAAAAATTCATATAAAGTGTGGCAAAATTAAAAAAGAGTCCATAAATATTTTACTACCTTTACGACTTAAAATATTTAAAAATTTTATTCCCAGAAATAAGTCAAACGAAGATATTAATGATATTTTTCATAATAAGATGTCATAACTAGTTGTTAAAAAAAGTAATTTATTGAATCCGCGAAATACTTTGGCAAAACCAACTAATTAGCCCAAGAAACTGAACGAATGTCGTTCGATGGCGAACTTTCCCAAAGAGATATCACAAATGGATATTCAGGCTAAAAATAACTTTTTGCAAATGCTGATTTCTGATTTCCTAAAACAGATGCACTTAATGAATAAAATAACCCAGGGAATCTGCCTTACTTCCCGCTAACCAAGAGATTTAAAAACGATTTACGACCTACCTTTTGGTAGGGATTTGGCCGGGCATTCAGGCAAGCGACTTATATTGCAGCACCATAAAGTAATTTATAAATGGGCGCTCATGTCATCAGGGAAGATTGCATTCAAGAAAGGCCCAAGGAAAAATGAAATCGCCTACCTGAGTGAGGTATTCCTCCAGTTCCTGCTTTATTTGCCAACTCCTCGCTATTTCGCTGTGTGTCAGCAGAGTTATTCCAATTCCTAGGTGAAAGGCGGAGAAAGATGCGAGTTGCAACAAAAGACAAGAGGCAGATGCAGGATATGCGGAAAACACGGAACAATTCCGAGTGACGAGTCCTGCCGAGAAAGGGACGAAAATACCTTCGGAGACTCCTTGGTTCGTTGCACAACTTAAAAAGGCCAACAGGCAGCTGCAACTGAGCAGCAACAACTTTTCGGGGCATGGGGCAGGGGTTAAAATGAGGCAGCAGCAGCAGGGGACTGAGCTGTTGTAGGCCTTGTCGAAGTTTTACTGACAACTTTTGCATTTTCCTTTAATCCCCCTGATGGCCAAAAAGAGCTTGCTGTGAACTTTGCTCGCCTGTTCAATGCATTTTTATTTCGGCTCATTTTTTCGACAATTTTTTAGGGGGCAAAAAACAAGAAAAAAATAAGTTCGAAACAGGAAGGGTGGTGTAGAGAAAGGCAGGTTAAAAACTGACTTATTTTGTCTAGGCCTTTTACTGACTTTCCTGAGCGCCGCATTCGAAAGCCGGTTGATTTATTGGGGCTCTTGGAATCAAGGATTTATTAACCCTTCACCCGCACACGTTTCTCGTTTTTCTACCCCATTAAGGAGGTGTGATAAATGGCAATTTCTTGCACCGGCGGCCCAAGCAGTAAACTAATTAGAGCCAGGAAGTTTCCTTTCCGTTGGCAAATGCAATTCAAAGCAGTTTACGATTCTAGAATTGCAACTTACAACAGGAAGAAGAATATAAAACTAAAGTCAAAGGTACAGTGGTATATCGTTAATGTGACTTTAATACTTTCTTTTGAACAAATTTAAGTCCTTATCTTGTGTAATTATTAAATTTAGGTTAATTGACAAATCACAAAACTTAATTTAAAAAAAGATTTAACCGTTAGAGCAATTATTAATCTTACAAAATAGTTTTTTAAAATAAAATTTACATTTGTCCTTTCTGTTAAGTAATGTGAACCCTATGGTTTTCTATTGTGTAATCCACTCAATCGATCACTTACTGTACCGCAAGCAACAGAACAGAACTAGAGACTTATCAACCCCCGAGTTGCAGCTGCCTTAGCCTGCTTCCTCTTCCCCTTACCCATTCTCTTCCAATTTCGACTGGAAACTCGCAATTCAACAGAGGGCAGACCAAAAGGTTATCACACAGACACACACACACACACACACTCCCTCTTGCGAGGAGGCGGGGGGAGGATGAAGGGGACCTAGTTGAGCAGGGAAAAAACGGACGGAAAAAGGGGCCTAGAGCGAAACCCTCAATCATTCCATCACTCCCATCATGGAGCGGTCTACGGGTCCGAGCAATATCATATCATCTGCGTTCTATTTCGGTTGTAATGCTCAATTAATGGCTGCGGGGGTGGCGGCGGATGGGGGTTAACTGCCGGCAAAGGGTTAAGGGGTTGCCGAAATTGCAAAAAAGATCGCATAATTCAGCATGAAATCTGAACGAAATTGGTGATTCATATTTCGCGATTGGGGTAGATTAGGGCTAAGGGTTGTTGAGTCTTGTATGAATTGCAGAAAATACAATAGTGATAAATATTCATGGTTATGTTGTCAGCATTAATAAAATATAGGTTTTTATATTTATGAAATTGGTATTTCACGTTCCAATTGGTTTTCTTTAGGAGTTTAAATTGGAGTTTAAATTAAGAAAAATGGTAAAAGGGGGAGATAAACTGGAAAAAAGTATTAAAGGGTAAGGAGATTCAATAAACATTGTCATGTGCATTTAACACATATATAAATTTTGTTAATTTATCAAGAAAGAAAAACTTAATAATAACTTTATAAACTTAATATAGGAGTTAGATAAAGGAGGCATTCAGTTGTCAGATTCAAAGCCATTCTCAATAGGGTAGAAATTAATGGACATTTTATTTTAAGTTCTTATCCAAACATTACCCTAGATCTACAAAGTCTGCGCTCACTCATTGCTGGGTACTTATATCCCCTTTTCAAATATCAATTAAACAAAATCATGGACACTCTGTTCCATTGACTCTTATCGCCAGTCAATACACATCGATTGAAAATTTGAGAAACTGCAGAGAAGTGCCAGCTGCTGAAGATTGCCAGCTGTCCCAGTCTTCTGTTTCCTTTCTTCTGGCTCCCTGACTCTCCGACTGCCTCCTCTGTTCCGAGTTTCCCTTTAATCGGATGGGATGCAAGTTGCATGGTGGCTGCATTCGAATTTCGAGGAGCCACAATTACTGGCACTGGCTCAAACCCAACCGCTGGCCAAGACCTTTGGCCCTGCTCTTCTCGCCCGCTTATCGGGCAAACACCTGCCGCGAGGTAATTCGATTGAGTTTCGGCCAGGATGCGCCAGATGGAGGGACTGCAAGTGTGACTGGAATTGTGTAAAACCATTGCAAGGTGGGGAAAAACGATTATTTTAGGACAAAATCATGTTCTCTAAATTTTAAAATTTTTGATGAAATTGTTAAAAATATTTGAGTTTAATAAGTAATAATTTAAGTAAAAAAAAACTTGTTTAAAACCAGACTTGTAATAATATAAAAATGCTCTTTAAAATGTTCAGAATATTAAAGGTTTTCAAAATTCAAATTAATCTTGATTAGATTGTAATTTCTTGTTATTTCTGATTTAAAAAATCAACATTTTCCCATGGTGAGTTCAATGGGAATCTGCAAATGGGCGGAAGCACTTGAATGGCACTTGAGGTTTTAAACTGGCAAAACAGAGATCCCCAGCATCCTCCTCCTACCCCTTGGTATTCCACACACCCCGATTATTCCGACAGACACATGGGACTGTGAGTTGGGGGCGGGGCTGAAGGGGTTGTGTGGGAAAAGGTGCCCAATTTTTGGGGAACCCCCATACTGGTGCCATCTCCCTTTTTCACTTTGATAAAGGACACTCAGAACATGCGCCTGCACCAATTTATGATATCCTGCTAAATTATGCAACTTATCATTCTCGTGTGGCGGGCTCTGTTTCTCTATCTTTCCGAAATAAATGTACATGCATACGTACATATGTACATATATATTTATATGCTCTTGTCTATCGATTTTTCAGAGTCGCCGCATAATAAAAACACAAAAGTCCTCCTGCTTGGGGTCACCAATGGTCCCGTTCCTCCCTTTTTGGGGTCAGGTCAGTGTTTGGTGCTTCAAGGACATCTTGACATTGAACTCCCTCGTGCTCTTATTCCCATCTCTTTTTTCTCTATCCTTCTCTGTCACTCTTTATCTAACAGAAGCGCCACTTTTAACAGCCGCCCAAAAACTGTAAAGACCTAAAAATCATGCTTTACTTTTCCAACAGAGCTGTGCAAAAAATTAAAATGCCCAAAGGCAAAAGCAGCAAAAAGCAAGAGTACTTGCCATGTTTTTGCTGCCTTTGGTTTTGCTTCGTTTCTGTTGTTGCTGTTGCCCGCCTTGTTTTCTGTTCTCAGCAACTCGCCGCATGTTTTGTTGCCTACTGTACGCGCAACAGAGCTCGCAACTTCGCCTCTGTGGCAGCTCTGTTATGTGCGTTCTATGTTTTCACCCTCTCTTTCGCTCTCTCTCAACTTCGCCGCACACATAGAGAAAAAAAAACAACAGAGAAGAGCGCAAGCAAAGTTCCGTGTTTTTTGTTTTTGTACGGCTTTAATTCCTTTTTCCCTCTCGATGCTGCAATATATATGTATATATATGTATGTATATAAAGTATAACTTTTCCCCCTTTTGCTGTCTTTTTTACTCTTTTCTGCAACATGCTGCCGCAACATTTGTATCCACTGGTGGTTGTATTTATGGATGTGTGATCTGGAGGTAAATCTAATATTTTGATATTGGGTCTCCAAAAGTGAGTCACTTCATTCGAAGGGGGAGGAAACATTTGCCACTCCAGGCCCCATTTATAATGCAAATCGCGATCCCCTCAATTGTGTTGCATAAAACTTTCAGTTTTTCTGATATCCGGTTTTTGGTCACCGCCTTTGTTGTTGCAGTTGTTATTGTGTGGCCTTCTCGCGGCCTGGACCTCGACTCCTTTTCCTCCCACTTTTGTTTATGTTTATGTTGTATAAATACAGCGACCAGCAAAATAATAGTTATTTGGCTATAAAATTAGGCTTTATATGAAAAGTACGTGCTGAAAAGGGATTAGAGAAAATATTCCATAACTTATGTCTCTGAAAATAAGTAGTATACATATTATTACTATTATATTATTAATATTATTTATTTGCTCTAAAGATCTAATATCTCTATCAAATTAAAAATATTTTAAATTTAATTTTATTGATTAATGTTTAGTGTTTAATTTTAAAATGCTATTATTGTTGGGAGCATAATTGTATTTACTTGCAATGTTTTGAATGTTTGTACACTCAAAAACCTACAAAAATACATATACATATTTATGTATGCAGCACCGACTGCAGACTCTCGAAAAAAAATGTTTACATGTTGCCGACTTTGCTGATGATTTTTCCTGTTGTTGTACTGGTTCTGGTGTTGCAACATGAGTTATTTTCGTTGTTTTGTTGTTGGGCGCGCTATATGGAACTACAGAATTTCCAAACCTCCTACCTTTTCCCTATCCTGTCGCCTGTTTTTGTTTTTTATTTAATTTTTTTTCAGCCTGCCTGCCTTGGCGCGTAAAAAACTGGTTTTGAACTCTGGTTTGCTCCTGTGGTCCCTCATTTATTATTGTTGTTTTCGTTGATGTTGATGTTGATGTTGCTGTTGTTGGTGGCTGTTCCTCATATAGAAAATGAAACCTTAAACGATCCCCAAAACGCATACATATCCACACGTACATATGTACATACGTATCTGCATGGGGATATCAGATTCGGGCCCAGATTCGGGCGACTTGTGTTACAGATTTAATCGTTATTACATATATATATGTACATAAGTATGTCTCTGTGTGTATGTTTATTATGCAAAGGAATTTTATCCCTACGAGTTGTTCTTAGGAAAATCAAAGCGCGGGAAAATGTTCAGTTCTTGTTTCTAGTTTTGTTTGATGTTTTGATTTGTGCTAAGCGTAGCGGAATTGATTACATGTACATATGTATGTAGCTGTTTGCATGACGATACTGCTGATATGAAACATTATCTCATGGAAACTTTAGTATATTCTTGAATCGAATTTTTTGGATATATCAATTTTCAAAAACTTTAACAGCTTGTATTCCAAATTTAATTTCATTATATTTTGTAATGCCAGATTGAAAAAATACATTAGCTAAGCTGCTATTAACGTTCTAAGGAATTTCCTTTTATTTTGAATAATAAATTAAATCAACCTAAAAGCGACAATGTTATTATTATACCAGGATATTATTAAAAGTCACAATTAATTTAGTTAGTATTTTTCTATAACATCTCGAAATTTTTGTATTGCTTTTTCAAAACGAATATGTTTGTCTTGCTCGCACTAACGTATAATCAGGACTATAGTCCTTTACCTTGACAGGCCGAATTGGACAAAAATACAAAAACTGTCAGCTGAATTGAATTTATAACTAACATGTACGTTACTTCCGTTTTGCAGGATGCGGCTGGACCCTCGCTGGACTTTTACGTGTCCGACTCGATGCAGGAGATGCTGAACGTGGACATCCGTGCCGAGATCGCCAATGTAGTGGGCAGTTCCAGCAGCGACCTGAGTTTATCCCTGGACCAAACGTTGGAGGCAATATCCGCCATCAATAACAACCAGGCCAGCGGAAACAGCAGCCTGCCAGTTTCATACAATGCCAATGCGAATTTCCTGACCAGCAGCTCACTACACGCCTCGCCAACAGCCAAATGGATGGGTTCGTCGTCCAGTTTTTGGTCCAACACAGATTACTATGCCGATTTGGGGGCCTGTGTGAATCCCATTTCCGTGATGCCGCTGATAAACTCGTCTTCCGGATTAGGCATGGTTTCGCCGAAGCGGAGCAAGACAGTCACGTGCACTCAGGGAAGATCGGGAGCTGTACCCTCGTCTCCCAATGCCGAGAGGGATCAGCACAAGTCCCACCTGACATTCTCGCCGGCCCAAATGAAGGTCAGTGCAGGCTCCATGCGGCGGGAGCAAGTCATGGCCCACATTCCCAAGCAGATATCCGTGGTCACGGGATCAGGAACCACAGTCCCTGCCACAATGGCCACAAATTCGGTGCTTCAACGTCGAAATTCTTCGGCTGTGGATGCAGTACGCAAGGATTTGGCCACAGAGCTGCGCAAAGCCCAATCCAGTCCAGTGCCCAATTCCGTGGAGGAGCTGGGAAAGGGTAAGGGATCCACACTGCTCACTGCGGGAGGTGGAGCCACCAATACCATAAAACTGGCACCAGGCATCGGCGGCCTAACCTTTGCGAACAGTGCCGCCTACCAGAAACTGAAGCAAACCACATCCGTGAAGTCACCAGGAGGAATCTCTCCAGGAGCGGGATCCAATATGGGCCTCAAGCGGGAGGACTCAAACAAGCGAGGACTGCAGGTCAGCACCACACCAAAGAGCATCGCTTCATCGGCCAACTCGCCGCACCATCAAATGCATAGCAACTATAGTCTGGGATCTCCCTCATCCATGTCCTCCTCATCGGCCTCTTCTCCTTTGGGAAATGTGAGCAACCTGGTCAACATAGCGAATAACAACACCAATGGAGCTGGTGTTGGTTTGGTAAAGCCATTACAACAAAAGGTCAAGCTGCCGCCGGTGGGCAGTCCGTTTCCCAAGCCCGCCTACTCCTACTCTTGCCTCATCGCTTTGGCCCTCAAGAACTCGCGTGCTGGATCACTGCCCGTCTCGGAAATTTATAGCTTCCTCTGCCAGCATTTCCCGTACTTCGAGAATGCCCCCAGTGGCTGGAAGAACAGTGTGCGACACAATCTGTCGCTGAACAAGTGCTTCGAGAAGATCGAAAGACCAGCCACGAATGGTAACCAAAGAAAGGGCTGCCGCTGGGCCATGAATCCCGAGCGGATCAACAAGATGGACGAGGAGGTGCAGAAGTGGTCGCGCAAAGATCCGGCTGCCATACGTGGCGCCATGGTCTATCCTCAGCACCTGGAGTCCCTGGAAAGGGGAGAGATGAAGCACGGATCAGCGGACTCGGATGTGGAGCTGGACTCTCAGTCGGAAATCGAGGAGTCCTCGGATCTGGAGGAGCATGAATTCGAAGACACCCTGGTGGATGCCATGCTGGTTGAGGAGGACGAAGAAGCCGAGGAGGAGGAGGATGGTGATGAAGACATGCTGAAAGAGTTTGAGGCCAACGATGAGCTCCGTTCCCATGTTAACGGCAACCAGTCTAATAACCTGCCTATCAACCATGCACTGCTTGGCCAGAAAACGAGCGATTTTGATATTGAGGTATGATTGGCAAATTATCCCTTTTAAGTAGTGTATTTTAAAAGCCCTTTATTCTTCAGGTCGACGAACTGTACGATGCCATCGACATTGAGGACGACAAGGAGGCCGTGCGTCGAGCCATTGCCAACGGCCAGGCGCAGCACATCATTGAATTGAATCCTGCTGATTTGAATGCCAACGATGGATACCACCAGCAGCAGCCGCCATTGAAGCGGGCTCGCGTCGACATCAACTATGCGATTGGCCCGGCTGGAGAGCTGGAGCAGCAGTATGGCCAAAAGGTCAAGGTTCAGCAGGTCACACAGCCGCAGCAACATCCGCCCACATACAACAGGCGCAAGATGCCACTGGTCAACCGCATCATCTAGAGCGGGCACAGCCCCCAACCCATTACATTAATCAGTTAGTGCTAGGTCTTTGATATTTAAGAAAACCCATGCTACGCTTACACATTATCTCTAAGTTCCCCCCAACATCCAATATCGAATATCAGTTTTAAGTTTTTGGTTTCTTGTGTAGAACCCAAATTGTTATTCAATACCCCCTTTATTTGTAGTTCAGTTTGGCTGCCGTTTGATTTTAAATCTCGTTTTGAGCATGGGCCAACGGAAAAAGAGAGGAGAGCTTGTGCCCTCTGCCTTCGTTTAAATTGAATCTTTTCTTTAGTCGCTTCTCGAATAAATCTTTATTAATTATGTTTCACAAACATCCGAAATTTTGCTCCACTTGACGATACTTCGTGTTCATTTCTCCTGACGCTTGAACAAATAACTCAATAGGTTCCACTAACGACGCATGAAATATGTTAATTATTTTCCAGACTTGAGCCTTCGGGTGATTGAGCTGTAACTTTTGATTTGATCTCCTACTGACAAATGAAATTTTATCCTTCAGTTGATAAGGAACTTGACAATGCATTTATGACAAATGACTCCACGAGTAGTCGTAGAATAAAAATAATGTGCAACACAACGATTATTTTGACAACGAAATGTAAACAGTAGGTTTATATTTCCACCTTTTGTTGAGTATTACAAACATTTTCAGCTTAATTTTAAGAAAGTTGAAAAATCACACATACAAACAACTTGCCGGCCCAGTATTCGTATCAGAGGTAAAATGCGGATTTTTATAGAACTTTTGTATGTATTGTACTATATATATAAAAACTCAGCAAAACCCACAATTATTGTCGGAAAGATCAGTCAATTAATAATACGGTTATTTTTTAAGGCGGTTCGGTATGTAAATAGTTTACACGCAGAGAAAAACTTGTATACTATGTGCTTAGCTGTAAGTAAAATGTATGTACATTTGTAAGCCAAACCCGAATTCCAAATGAAACAAGATCGATCCGAAAACCAATAAGACTTGAATGAAAGCGTACCCGATAAATGAAGACATGATCAAAGCCTCAGAAGTAAAATAGTACAAAGAGCTAACTAAGTTACGGGCGAGTAAAACAAAGCATTTACAAAGCCAGCTCAAGGACGGCTCATGGAAATAAACCATTACGTTTTCTCAGCTGATGTTTCGACTCAGTTTTCGCATTCAACAATTCCATTAAACGAACCAACAACATTCATACAATTTTTGTTGTAATATTAGCACCTAAATAGCATTACAAAATTATCGTTAACCCCTAAGTTAATCTATGTAAATGATTAAACTAAGAAAGGACAATTTTTGTATAGAGTTGTTAGAAAATCAATTGACAAAACAAATTGAAACCAAAAAAATAAATAAAATAAAATAAAATACAAAAATTTTAATTCTATAGACTTTTTAATCGTATTGTTTTCCAGTTCGAAATTACAACATTTTAAAAGTAATGAGCAGAAAAATAAAATTAAAATAATTTAATTTTTTCTAAAAAAATATGATTTGCCGCGATTGCTGCTTTGTTTCAATAACAGATATGATAAATATAAATGCCTGTCCGGTTTAACAGCAAACCGATGACGATGTCACCTCCTTGCGATTTGAATCCTTGCTCTTAGGATTGTCGATTTTCTTGCCCATTTTGCTTAAACCTTCTCGTTATATAACGAGAAAGTCTGCGATTGCCATTGAGCTTGCTATGTAACGAAAATAAAAATTAACGACCATAAATATAGATAGATAGAAGGAAAAATTAACATCTACGATGATTTCCGGATCCACAAAACTTTATAAAATATTAGTTTTAACTAAATATTAAAAAATTTTAAATTCAACTCAACGAATCCCCAATCAATTGCTTTTAGGCAAAAAAAATGACTTAATATTTCGTTGACAGTTTTTATTTCACATACATAAATAGTTTTGACATTTTTAAATTTCAGTTTTCGATTTACTTTTACTTTTCAACAACCAATAGAACTTAGATGCTAACTAAGCATTTTGCAATTTGAGCAGAACCAGCTTCCTGAAAAGGCATACTGGTTATTATAGTCGCTTTCTTGTGCCGGACAGAGCTTATAATTCAGATGTGTGCTTTAGGACTAGACAGTTGGGAATCGATGCACTTGGTGGTCTGCACATCGAACCCTTCTCAGTTGGCTAATGCTAGATAGTTGACTTAAAAAATCTGCCTTGCTTGCTGCTTGTACTCTTGCCCAAAATGGCATAAAATACTCTGATAGGCGCCTCTGTTAAAATACATGTTTCGTAATAAAATGATTCCTTGTAGTTAAAATATACATATACATTTATGTATCTTTAAATATATTTTATATATAGGTATTGGTAAATTGTATTGTTTCAAAATTGAGTGTTGATCTTTGCACATTTAAGGCCTGTTGTTTACTTAGCTTAGGTTTGAGTTTTTAGTTTTGAGCTGGGTGTTCCATTTCAATTTGAGCAAGCTGTTCGATGTGAGCTGTGTTCCTTCGCTATAATCTATAAACCCCCACTAATTCCTGTGAGTGCACGTGTGGGTGTTTAGACTATGTGTGTGTGGTGCGCCGTGCGCTATGATATACAAGATCGTTTGTTGAAACCAGACAAAACTGATGCCACCTCCGAACCCATCGTTATAGTAGACAGTTGATTACAATTATTAATGCACATACACTTAAACTAAAACGTAACCTACGAATACAGATCAGGGCAAACAAGGCCAGACGCTTTTGTCGAACTGGCTTTCAACTTGCTTGCTTTCTGGACGGCTGTTCACTTCGATGCGGGGGCAGTCCAATACTCGAAAGAATCCAGTTAAAGCTCCCTTGGGCGTTCATATTCTTCTTTGGACACACATTTTTTGGTTCTATCGATTCTTCTCTCATAAATCAAAGGTATTCAAAGAAAATGTAAAGGACATTTTACTTTCTTAAATTAAAACAAGTATTGGACATTTTTAAGGGTACAATTACGTATTTCTAAATTCAATAAATAACAAAATTGAGCAGTGTTAAAATAATAAACATGCTTTCTAACAAACTCTTCAGTTCTGTGTCTGCCCAAGAGTGCTTTTACTGTATACGAGTCCGAAACCTGCCTAAAACTAACCACTAAAATTTTGACTGACTACACTGGATGTGTGCGATCTTAGGACTAAAAACTAGCACACGGATACGGTACGGTTACGGATATACAACATGGTTCGACTATTAAATGCAGAGCTGAATGACTGGTGACGACAGGGGCTGGGGGTGCACACTGATGGGGACAACGATTATTGGTTACATAAACACTACGAATACTCCGCTCAATGCCAGCCACTGGATACCGGATCAAGATCTCGGGGCCTCATTCCTGCTTCAGTCGCTTGGCCTCGTTGCCCACGTCGCCTCCGCTACTGGCCGAACTGGGCGTCGTCTGCTGCTCCGTGTCGCTGGTGATGTAGGCGAACTGGCACTCGAACTCGAAGTCCATGTCCTTTTTCTGACAAAAAAGTATATAGTATTTAATAATTTGCTTAGCAGCAATGGTTCATCTCTGAAAGCTTACCATCCTTTCACATATAACCGCAATGGCTGTTTTGTCTTGTGCCTCGGCAATCTTGTGTTCCACCAGGTAGAACATGTACTCATCAAAGAGCAGGCGAATCAGGTGGAAGCTGCCGAAGCTGGAGGCGGAGCGCAGTGTTAGGTCCCGGATGATCATCGAGCTGTAGAAGCTCCACTTAAGCAGGAACTGGCGAGCGGCTCTGGCATATGTCGGCTTGCCGTTGTATTCCTCCATCGCCGACTCCACCACCAGTTGCAGCCAGTTGGCCCACTGCTCCAGGGAACTCTGCTGCTGTAGTGCGGCCTTGAAGTCGTTCTCCAAACGCTGAACCACGGCGGGGGCACACTGACTCACCCAGGCGGCTTGCTCCTGCAATATAGATTGGGCCATTAGTTTAATTGAATCAGTTTTGGTTATTTGGAAACTGGATTTTAAATATCTCACTCATACGCAATATGGGTAGTGTTATTAACAAAATATACTTCAAAAAAATTGGCCCACATTTTTCAAACTTAATTACTTTTTGGGTTGTATACAATTAAAATTGTAAAATTAACTAGCAACAAGAAAATAACAGCAAAACATATATTTCAGCTATAATATAATTTTAATTAGCTTGAATATACATAGGTCTATGAAACTCACCTGAACATTGTGGAAATCCACGCGATTTAGATCGCTGAGCATCTGAGAGATCTGGGCGCCATTCTGGAGCACGGCTCGAGCAGCTTGGGCCAGGTGATTCAACGAGGTGTAGCGCCGCAGCGTTTGGCAAAAGGCCGAGACGGCACTGGTCTTGATCTGGGCAAGCTGCTCCGGCACACCCAGCATGCTCTCGCACAGCCAGATCTCCAGGTTCTTGGCAAAGTTGCGGATGGCCTGGGTCAGGGCATTCGGTATGGAGCGTAGCACATCCGGTATAATGACATCGACGGTGTTTTGGTAGAATTGATAGTCCACCTAATAAGGAAATCAGTTGAGCATATTAATATATAGTAAATTTAGAGAAGAAGTGCGGTTTATAAACGGATAACTAAAAACTTACAAAATAAAACATGTAGGATTTATTTCAATAGTAGGACAAGGAAAAACCAACAAAATTTTAAATTAAAAATGTTGCAAAATTTTTGTTGTTGAAACCGTTAAAAGATTTTAAAATCTGGAACAGACCAAGCGATGGAACTCGGGACCCGGCTCCCGGCCATCATTGGCTAACTAACAATCCACTCCACCCACCTCTCGCACGAACTTCTGCACTTCTGCGCAGTGGCACAACAGATACAGCTTCGTCTTGCTCAAGTACTTCTCCTCCTCGCACTCGTCCAGGTTATTGTTGTCGCTGGCCCGCCAGAAGTCACGCAGCAGGAACTCCACGGTGTTGAACTCCAGGTTGAGCACGGCGTCCAGGAAGGACTCGCAGTGCTCGCGGTACAGAGCCCGAAATGTGTCCACGTCCTCCAAAGTCAGTTCGCTGTTGAAACTGTGGTTCAGCTCGATGGCCGGAAACGATGGCAGGGCAGTGCTACCATCTCCAATAAACTGGGGAACGAAGGAGAAAGAAATCAATCAATAAATGGTTTGGGGCTTCAAATGCCTATTTTAAATTTCATTTGAAAGGTCACTGAGTGGTTTAGGGTTTAAAGAAACCCTTTTACCTAAGAATTTTTTATGCCTGCCTTACAATCTACAGTTGATTTCAATATAATCATTTTTTTACAATACATTTGGGAAGTCTAATAGTCTAAAACCCTACAGAAAGAACAGTTTTATCATACAAAATAATAGGTATAAAGTTATATATATTATAAAAAATAATAATAGTAATAGCGCTTTTAGTAAATATATTTTTAAAATAGATTTTTAAACGTTTCTAGGTGTTTCTAAACATTAAAAAGTTTTAAAGCCTATAAAGGGGTAAACAAGTTTCATTTGAAAATTTTTGATGCACATAATACTATTAAATTTAAGAATCAATAGTTTAAATTCCTTATATCTTATTTCACTTTATGCAATTTCAAGACTCCTGGTTGTAAGTCAGCAGTATTTTTAAAGCCATTTTATAAATGTCAAGTTTTTGGATAGAATTCCAAGATTTATTTTAAGTCTTGTAAACTTCAGGAGTAAACATAGTTTTGCGATCCTTACCTGAATGCACGCCTCGTAGGTCTCCGGCTTAAAGGTGTGCTTCTTGGTGCCTCCGCTGTGCCGCTGTCCCTGTCCGCCGCCCAGTCCATTCGAGCCTCCCATCTGTCCGGCGGTGCTGCTACTCACGCTGACCAGGACGCCGGTGCCTGGGCCGACGGATCCGTCCGATGATGCCCCATAGCCGCCGGCGAGCATCTGCTTGTCGTCCATCGCCTGGCTGTTCAGCAGCGAGCCCGGGCTTGATGCGGATGCCATAGTAGTGGTACTTGGAGTTGCCGCGCGTGCCCAGGCGACGTGTGCGCAGTCCGGAGAACACGGAGCGTATCAGCTTGCCGAAGCTGGCCGCATTCACTGGCTCCAGCTTGTGCTCGCTGCAGTGCTGCATGTAATGGTTGTACAGCGTGCTCCTGGGCAGGCTCACCCCGTCCGCCGTTTCGTAGTTGCGCGACAGCCACTTGATCTGTGGGAGAGCGAGAGAGATGTGCGTACATTGGGGGGATGCTGTCCGGAGGGCGTAGTCATGGATGCACTCACCGTTGCCGAGGCAATCTTGTTGCTGCTGCCGAGCGCACTCTGGTCGGAATCCGGGGAGGCGCCTCCGCCGCCCGTTCCCAGGCTGCCGCCGCTGGCCGAGTGGGTCGTGGTCGTCGAGGTGGGCGTCTGGGGCGTGCTCTGCGCCTCCTGGATGTACGCGACCTCCTGCACCCAGTGGCGATTAGTTCCGTTCACCCGGTCCGCATCCCGCTCCCAATCCCTGCTACTCACCGTCAGGCTGTGCGGCGAATCGCGTCCGTGCGACTGCGACTGTGACTGTGACTGCGACAGCGAGTGTGCGGAGCCGTTGAGGAGGAGGCCCTCCTCCACGGGCACCAGGTACGGCAGCGTGGTGGAGTGGGCCCCGTTCGAGGAGCCCCCGCCCGACGAGGTGGCTCCGTACTGACCCGTGGTCGAGTAGTACGCCGTCTGGCCGTTGCCCTGGTAGTCCGCCACCGGGCAGAACGGGTAGGTCCTGAAATTGGCAATACAAATGGGATACGGTAAGGTCGAATCTATTTATCCTGCCCCCTGTCCACTCACATTTGCGTCTGGCTGGAGTTGCTGTGGTACAGCTCCGAGTCCACATATTGCACTTGGTAGTTCTGCTCCTGGCCCGAAACTGGAAGGCAAACGAAACAATTATGTTGAATTTAATTTGGAAAAGGTATGTTTGACAAAAATAAACTCTTGGTAATTAATTAACTTAAAACAGACGTTTTGGACAATTTACATTGCTAAATCAACTAATAATTTTGAGATATTATTACAAGCTTTATTTAACTGGATAAATGGTAAGGTAAACCGTCGGTAATTTTATTATTTTTGACTTTGCTTTTGAGAATACCATTTCTACAAAAGTAGAACGAAATAAAACAATTAAATCTTTACATTTACAACTTATTAAATGATAGACAAAAAATGTGAGTCACAACAGATACTCCAAAAAATCAAATGTTTTCCAGTAGAAAATAAAGTCAGCAAATTGTCAGCGCTATAAATGCGTATTTTTATAAAGTAAGTGCGTAACTATGTGGAAGAGAAGAAAACAGTGTGATAAGGTCTTCCATGGTCCATCCATTGGATAGAGTTTGCCCGACATAAAACCACAAACTTTGAACTTAAAGTGGAAGATGTCTTAATAATTACTCTTGATTTATTCAACAGTCTCAAGTCGTCTGTTTGTCTATTCACTTCATTCAGTTGGCACCATGGAGAAATACTCTTGACACTTGACTCTGCTGGCCACACACAAACACACTTCAACTCGAAGATGTCTCCTGACAAACAGGTGCTTCAGATGCAGTATTCAAAGTTCAAAGTTTGAATAGAAATCGATTTGATTGATGGAGAAGAGGCTCAGGATATTTACCACCGCAGTAGGACAAATTGTTGTGGCGTCGATGGTGATGGTGGTACATGGTGGTGCTGCTGGCCGATCCACCCGAAATGTTGCTCCCGGCGGCGCAAGAGGAGTTTCCCGATGAGGAGGATGCAGTGGCGCCACTACCTGTTCCACTTCCCGATCCCGAACCCGATCTCGATCCCAATCCGATCCCCGAGCAGTTGGTGTAGCTAGTTGCACTCGCGCTGGCCACGAAAGTCTGATGATGGTGGTGGTGGTGATGGTGGTGCAGCTGCAACTGAACTTGGGTGGGCGGTGGAGCAGGCGCGGGATTGTTCGTCACGGATTGCTTGCAGCGGCACTTCTCCAGGAGATTCGAGTAGGCCACGGCAGCAGCGGTGCTGGGACTGATCACTGGCGGCGTTGGCGGCGACTCCAAGGGGATCAGGTGGTTGTGGTGGTGGTGCTGCTGCTGCTGCTGCTGCTGTTGGTGGTGGTGGTGCTGGAGCTGCTGCGATTGATGGTGATGGCGCGTCTGGCAGTCAAAGCCGTACCGCGAATGCATTCGTTTGGCCGGAAGTGGAGCGTAGGCTGCTGAAATTGGTGGACCCTATGCCGCGCGGTGGTCTCAGCGGTTTTTCAAATGATTCCGAAACAAAATTGTTCCACCTCTTCAAACTGGAGATGTTTTACGTAGATATCACTTGATTCCGAAAGCCAACACATTTCAAAATGTTGTCTCTCAATAACTATCACTGCATCTTTTTCAATTTTTTGTTTAAGAATCCAGGATATAAAAATGTTAAGATTACAATCCAATATTTAAGATCCAATGATGATTTCGTATGTTTCAACATAACATATTCAACAGTTTTACAATCAGAATCGATAGCCAGATTCCAAGAATTAAATCTTAGAGATTGAAAACCAGAGGCAAGGAGCCAATTAACAGTTTTTAAGAAATATATAATCCAAATCCAGTGTTATAAGTCCAAATTTAAGACTCCAAAAGTGATGTTCAAAGTAACAAAGTAGCGGCTGTGAATCCACTAGTGATGTAAGCGGAGAAGAAACCCGGTTGCTTCTGGCAACTGGCCAGCTCAGAAAGCGAAAGTGAAATCCTTGACCAAGCAACGCTCCATTCAGATTTCTCCTTTCACTGTGGGTGGTATTTGTGTGTTGAGTGTGTTTCGGGTATTGGGTTTTGGGTTTTGGGTTGCGATGGCCGGAATCGAAGGCCGGATGCTGGATGGCGGATGGCGTGGAAACGGAGCAACCAGTGCCTGCGAACGGTAGAATTACAACTGAATCCAAAATCAAATGTTATCCTAGCAATATGCCTCCGAAAATAATGATGATGGCGAACTCACGACGACGGCGGCGCAGCAACGAATTAAATTACAACAACGGCGGCGGCTGCTGCCTCGGCGGTTGGGTGGTTGCCTGGTGGGTGGTTGCTATTATGATCCGTATGCCCGTAGCGGGTAATCCAACCCAGACCCTTGAACAGGTTTTTTTTTCATCCCCACGCTCGTCCTGATTTCAAGCGGTGTGCTGGCTAATTCCGGGCTCAGAGTCGCATTTTCTGGGATCTGCACAAGTGGTGGTCGAGATGTGTGTGTGTGGGGGGGGGAGTGGACTCGGGGAAGTCCTGCGATGCTGGATACGCGAGCGGGATGGCAACAGGACGACGGCGTCAAGGCAACGCCGCCTGGCCAATCCCTCTCCTCACTGGTTGCCAGGCAGCCTCTCTGTCTCTCTCCCGCCATCGCCCGCTCTCGCTCGCACGCACTCTCGCTGTGCAACCCCTGGATCAGGATGCTGAAGGATGTATCCTGGCCAACCAAATCGCTTGCTGCCAGCCCTTCGGCACTGGGATGGAGATGTGGGAGTTTCCATGGCCGAACCAAAGCAAAAAAAAAATGGTGTGGGTGGTTTTCGGATCGTATACGGATGGTTGGGATGGGGAAAGCAGAGAAAGCAGCCGGAATGGCATGCCATGCGTGGAATTTTTCCATATTCTCCTCGTGGTCAGGCCAGTACTTCTTTTCATTTTGCTTGTGCCGTACCCTCCTGGTCACCGCTTTACATGACATATTTCAGATATTAATTTTGCTTCCTTTGCCGAGGAGGTCCTTGTGTGGGTGTGTGCGGACCCTGAAGTTGCTGCGGTCATCCCTGCGGGCTGTAACCCCCTGAACCCAGAATTTTCCCTTTGACACGTCGCTGCAAACTGTAAATATTAACAGGTGCCCCTTGGGGCTATCTCGACAATTTGTGGTTCCACCGGATGTTGTGATGAGTGGAAATGTGGTGCTGGTGGTGCTGGTGGCACTGCCAAATGTCCTTTAAAGTTGCCATGGCTTAGGACGATTCCACTGACATGGACGGGATCTTTTGCGGTCCTGTCTAGTGGACCGCATTCTCGCCAAAACATTTTGGCTCTCAATGATTTTGGTTGCAGTGCAAAAGCAGTTTTGCTTTGGTAATTGCCTTTGGAATGGACCTAGATTGAACCTTTTACAAAAGATGAAGTGGAACCACGGAAATAGGCACAACTGGATCATATTAAACAGAAAAGGATAAATGGCTAACTTTTTGTTGGAAATAACAACAAAACAAGAGAGAACGCTATAGTCGGGTGCCCCGACTATCAGATACCCGTTACTCAGGTAAAAGGAGTGCGAGGGAGATGGAGATAGAAACTTTGATCACGCATAACTTTTTAACGAATGGTCCGATTTGAAAAATTTCTTCTACATTTCGATAGGTATTGATAAACACAATAAAACTACATTTTACTTTTCCGAAATATTTAAATTTTTAAAATCGTATATAAGCGATTGTGGGCGTTAAAGGGGCGTGGCACCTTTTGAAACAAACTTGCGCTGCGTAGGAACTCCTAGAATCTGCATGCAAAATGCCAATCTTCTAGCTTTTATAGTTTCCGAGATCTCAGCGTTCATACGGACAGACAGACGGACAGACAGACGGACAGACGGACAGACGGACATGGCTAGATCGACTCGGCTAGTGATCCTGAACAAGAATATATATACTTTATAGGGTCGGAAACGCTTCCTTCTAGCTGTTACATACTTTTGCACGAATACAATATACCCTTTTACTCTACGAGTAACAGGTACAACTATCTAGCTATTTTTGTAGTTATTATTAATTAAAAAATAATTAAAATACAAAATTTCATTAATACCTAATTAAAATAGAGTAATAAGTATTTAGGTAAAAACAATTCTGTAAATATTACCATTGTTAAAGGAAGAAAGGTCTAAGAGTCTTTTCAAAGAAATATGGTTATAGAAATGAAGATGAAAGAGTGATAGCAAAATATTTTATCAAAGTCAATAGACAATGGAATTGTGTTAAAAATTAAGATCAAACTCAAACCAATGATGAAGAGGTTAACAACGACGATAGAGCAGACTCTTGAATGTGCTTTCTAATATTTTGTGATCAAAAGGTTGAGTGCAACATCCACTTTTGTGCGCCACTTGTGCAAATTCCCAGCTCCACTCCACATGGGCAACAAGCAGCAAGTTGAGCACAAATTGCCAGGATAACGATAACAGACAAGTGCAGGATAAAATAGAGAGGGGATGCAGCCGGCTTATCCTGCATCTACTACAACGTCAACAAACAATTAACCTTTTTATGAGCCGGACACTGGCAGGGGATGAGCCACAATGGGATTGGCCCGGGCTAAAGTTGGGTCAGAGGTGAGTCCTTTGTAGAGCTTCACTTGCCGAGATTTCCACTGCGAGATAGTATTCTCCGGGAATTATGAAATGCGACTCGCTTTGACGAATAAATTCTCACTTATCTTGATTGCCAGCGCATACAAATAACTTTTTGTTGGCACAATTAAAAGAAGCCCGGCATGTGACGAGGTTCCCTAACTAAATCAAAACTCAGGAACTTGGCAACCACCACCCACACTCGCCCACCTAGTCATCCAATCACGGACCAACCACTTCAACTGGTATGGATTCCCGCCTTCTATTTTCCTATTTTTAGTTGCTGGCGTTATTAAATGTTAAGCTCGTCGTCTTCTGCCTCGTCGATTCGATGAGCACCCAGCAAATCCGTATCAATTGAAAAATACAATACAACATATTCGAGAAAGGTGGAACATGAGGTGGGCATTCCCCTTAAACCCGCTGATAAGCACCCACTGTCGAAGCTCTGATACCCTTCCGCAAAACATATAAAAGAGATTCCGCTTCAATTCTGATTGGCAATCACTGCACCGTAAGAAAAAATGTTCACGAAGTTTATAAAAAATTAGTGGAAATGCTGACTTTAACATTTATTCGTACATTTACTTTACCTTTAACAATAGAAGATAATAAAGTTAAGCATACACAAATTTTTTTTAGAGGATTAATAGTTTTAAGTATAATTATCTTTTTATTTTTAAGTTTGTGACTCTGATTTTATTTTACTTTTATTTAAAATGTAAGTGAGAATCTCTTCTAAAATAGTTTTGTCGTGGTATTTCAACTAAATCTTTTTTTAATTTTAAGTATAATAAAAAATCTATTATATTAAAAACATATACAACAAGGAAAAGTGGAAATTCTCTGGTACGTGAATTAATTAAAATTAATTGAATTAAAATTTATTTCGTGAAGGTTTGACTGCATTTTAAAGCAATAAGTTTTGAACAAAATCGAATAATAAGTGGGATTTGTATACACACTGCTATGCTTTTTTCGCAGTGATAAAGTTGTTGAGTCCTTTTTCGAGGACGAAGGTATTAGTTGACAGCGGGCGGTTATTAGCGAGTCGTCGACTCATCCACGTGAGCACTAAGCACCATCCCCCCACCCTCCATACACCCCCTCCCCGTGTGTGAAGCCCTCTCAATTTGTTGTGATTACCCGATGTTGCCATTCAGATGTTTGCCCTCCTGCGTGTCCTGGTGGTGGTAATTTGTGCTAATAAAATCAAGTACGATGGCAAACATGCGTCCGACCCTTCCCATTTCGGTGTCCGATTTTGTTAGATAGTTCCGCGGCGAAGTGTAATCTCGATTAATTCATTGTGCGGCGCTCGAGTGGAATATAATAATTATGTGTGCGCCGGGGATATCACTCCCAGTGTGTCGTCGCCTCGTCTCTAGTCTCAATCCCAGCTGCACTTTGCCTCTTTGTTGCTTTTTGTTTTGCACGTGGCTCGGACGGAACCGTGTCGTGTGTCCGTGGACAGGTAGTATCTCTATCCTCCGCGGGGTGTGTGCCATCCGTCATCTTTCCAACCATCCATCCATCTATCCATCTGCCTAACCACCCAACCATAGAACCATCCATTCATCCTTGTACCACCGCTCGTTTCGTTTTTCAAATTAAGTCGCTTTAATTGTGATATCAGGCAAACGTTTAAAATACGCCGGATTTTAAGCTGGTCCTTGTTTCCAGTTCACAACCCCCCTCTCCCCTCCAGGGACATGTTGATCCTGTCATTATGTTTGTTTACAAAGCCGCGACTTTTGCTGTTTGTTGTTTCCCGTTTGCTGGTTTCCGCTTTGATTTCCGCCCACTGCAAGTGCCGCCCATGAATTCAGGAGTTTCTGTTTCGGCTCAGGACTTCACGAAAGTGTGTTTTTCCGCTCTCGACTGAAATAAATCGGTAATGCGAGTCGTACGTTTTTTACAGCTCTACAGTTTTTGCCCTCATTAAAAAAGTGGCATCGCGATTCATTTTTCTGCATCAGTTTTCGCACATGTTGTGTGGTTTTTCAATAAGGATATTTCTGCAGTAAGCAGCATTATTAATCAGATGATTTAAGTGATTGGAAATTCAGCAACCGATAAAAGATTTCAAAAGATTTGGGGCTAATTTCGGAATGTGTTTCTTAGGCTTTTCTTTTTTTTCTTGTCACAGAAAGTTTAGAAAATATATTACTCATACTATAAATCTTTAGTTCAATTGACTATATAAACATATATTTTTCAGTGTGCAATATCAAAGGATAATAAATGTTAATCAAAAGTTAAATCTCCTATTGATTTCGGAGAGACATCATTGATATAAGTCATAGTTTCTGATTGTGAATTTTAAATATCATATTTCTGAATAATATAACTATTTTAAATCAAAAGAGAGGATTTCTATTGTTATCCTAGACTTACCAGTCACAGTGATGAAGGGAGTTCCATCGTCATCCTCGGCGGCCTGCACCACGGTCACCTGACCACTGGCCACTTGCTGCGCCAGATCCACGCCATCCTTGATGGCGGCCAGGTCGGCCATGCTGTGGATGGGGATCGAGTGGGTCACGGTGGTGCCGTTGGGCTCCGTGGTGGTAATGGTGCCGATGGTGTCAATGGTGTCGATGGTGTCGTTGCTGCTGTTCACCACGTGTCCATGCAAGTGGGCATCGCCGCTGGAGTCGTCGGCATCCATGGGCAGAACGACGCGGATGACCTCCAGTTGCTCGGCTCCCGTTGTTCCCGCTCCCGTGGAATCGTCGTCGTCGTCGGTTAGTTTCTTCTGCAAAAGCTGGCAGTTCTGCAAAAAGGGGAGAAGTTTTACCTATTTATCAAGGAAGGATAATAAGGTAAGGTGTTGTTTGTTTAAATAAATAATTTTCGATAAATCAATGGAGTTTCAAAATAAAGGTTAAACGAACTGGGATTGTTTTTAACATAACTAAAATTTTAAAAAACAGTTAATAAATAAAAGGTTAAAACTATATTTATGATATTAATGATAAGCTATAAATATTATTCCATATTATATGGCAAGTTCTTGATTTTTAATAAACTTGTCTGAGAAAGTCTGTTTCTTAACTCAAATCTAAACAATAAAGTTTTGTATTACATAAACAATATATGAATGAACTCTAAAAATAAAGAGAGATAGATATTTCTAATTGTAAGACCTTGATCTCTGCAGCCTTTTTCCCCCTCTAAACTCGAGATGCACTCACCTGGGTCATAACATCCTCCAGGGTTGCGGACACAACGACTCCATCCTCCGTGCAAAACTCAAACTCCTCGGCATGCGGTGGCGAGGTGGTGCTGTTGGTGGTGCTGGCGCCGATGGGACCGGTGGTGGCGCTGCCCACCTCGACGGTCAGCTGCTGCTCCTCGGCTGAATCCTCCGGTACAGAGGTGGCATCCACGATGGCGGAGCGCGTCGAGATGATGAACTGGCGCTGCGGTGCAAGGCGTGTGGTCATTGGTTTGTGGTGGTTGGTTTCCCGCTCGCAAAATATAAATAAAGCCGGGCGTTGATGGCTGCACCTTCGATGCTAAATTCGTTGACTAGTAAGCTCGTTTTTGGTCGATCCTCTTCGTATTTCTGACTCTTTTCCAAGAGTTAAGGCAATGGCGGTGTGTTTGGATTTAGTTTTTTTAGCTTATTTATGTTGCTCCTGGTAGATGCTGCAAGAGAAAAGTGAAATTTTCTATATTTAACAAAGCATGTCGTCAATGAAAGAGCAGGTATTCAATTGCGAATCAACATCATCATCATCATCATCATCCACCCAACCGCCCACTCCCACGCCCACGCCCACACCCACCTATCACCATCCCCATCCCATTACACATTTCAAGGATCCTTCGTTGCTGTGGTGGTGGCTTGTGCTGCTTCCGCTGGGGCGTTGCTATGAAATTAAACTTTTCGCAGGTATTTCTTCATGCTTTGATTTCCTCATCGCTTTGTTCTCCACACAGCAGGAGCAGCAGCAAAAATATCTTTATATAGGTATAAATATAAATGAGTGCATATATACGGGTGTCTATTGTGTACAATGTCGTATTTTTTCCGGGCAGCCATTTTGATTTCGTACCAATTGCTGCGGCATCTTAGGGCAGCTCCTTCGTTTGTTGTATAGCATACATATCGGGGCAATATTTGGCGATTACTTTTTCTTGGGGAACCACTAAACACACTAGCCCAGTTGAATAAAATTTAAGAACTTAATATAGTATTTAAATAATTTTTGGAAAACGTATAAGATAGACACAGTATATAATTGTCGTATGCATAGCTTAAACAAGAAAAATAAGTTTTAATTGTGATCGATTAACCATAAAGTTTTTGTTAAAAATCATTATTTAGAAGCGACTTTAACCATAAGCAAATATTTGAGAAGGCAAAATTGTTATTCAACTAATTCATCTGTAAATCTTTCTGTTTAAATTCTCTACTTTTTATCCTCTACTATTTACTTAATTATTAAAATTACTGCCTCGGGGTTTGTTCGCCAGTTAATCTTTCACTTTACTTACATAATCCCACACCAGCGAATGCCATTTTTGAATTTTGGCCTAAGGCTCTGCCTCTGGCCAATTAAATAAGGTAAATTGTAATTGTTGAGAGTAAAAATACATGCGTGAATCAATCAAAGCCAAACACATTTCTTCGAATTTCATCGTTAGTGAATCGTTAATGAGCTTCTTTCTAGCAGAAAGACTTTCTGTTTTATATTATTAAACACATTTTATGGCATTAAGTGTAATTTATATTTGATTTGTTGCATTTTCAGTTATTAAATCTTTGGAATATGTTAATTATTGTTTAGAATAATTGTATATTTTCTTGGACTTTCCCCATTCTGTTAAATTCACTTTTTATATTACTATTTAAGGCAAATTAATTAAATTAATTTTAAGGGTCTTTGAATTCTGTTAACTTTTGTCTCTGCTGTTGAAATTTCTATATGTTCTTTAAGTTGATAAATTGTATTTTTAGGTCTTCCTTTGCACTGGGTTTCCTTTGCACATTATTTAAAATTTAGTCAGTCTGATTTAGAGCTTCTTAATCTTCACACTTTCAGCGCTTTTCCTGCCACTTTTGCACCTGCCACATGCACTTGTTCACAGGGCAACCGGCTCAAAGTAAATAAGGTCTGGAGAAGGCTCCGCTGGCGAAGTCAACGTCCATCCCGAAAGTCAGACGGGAACCAAAGGGGAATCGACTTTTGGGGGAGTTTGAGTGAAATGGCAGGGGATCCCCGTTTATTTAAAAGCGCGGACAGGACAAACGACCCGGCATACGTCACTTGGTCTGGAGTCGCGTTCGAAGTTGTTGTTTATAAACAATAAACGAAGTCGGGAGTTCCTGCCTAGAGCCACTGGAGTGGGTGTGGGTCGGTAATGCGTTGCCCCGGACGGAAGTGCACTCGGTTCTTCAGTACACAAATCAAGCGGCGCGCGAGTCGGGCTCATAAATTTGACGCGTGAAAAGTGCAGCTCACTGCTGGCTTTCTGGGGGAAGTTTTCCCAGTCACGACACCCACACTGGCACCACTATTTACACCTGAGCAGCGGTACGTACACCTGCACTGTACAGTACACCCACACAACGCGAATAAATCACTAAGGAAGCGCAACGCCAAATTATTGATCAAATAAGTCTTTTTTCGGGATATTTTACTCGTCGCCTTTGCTGCTCTCCTAAAATTTCATTCTTTTCGCTCTCGTCGGATTTTCCATATAGGATTGGAATTTACCGTGTGTGTATATAGTATATGTTGTGGCTGCTATAGTTATTGCTGCTGCGGTCTGTTTACTTCGAGCGTGAATATGCAACTACGGCGGGGAAATGCTTTTTACCCAACAGCAGCACTAACGGAAACACAAGCCAGAAACTACGAACACTCTGGCAATGACAATGGCCAAAAGGGGTTGATAGTTTGGTAATAGGGAATTGGTCAAAATGCATTCGGGGCTGCTGTTGTTTTTAGTGTTGCTCCTGCACACTGCCTGCAGTGTCTTGCTGTTGGCAGAGCAGGATGGAAACTCATTTGAATGCCATTTGAGTTTAATGCGTAACAAATACAGTCGAAACTCCCTAAATTACACGTTGTACTCGTTTCAAATCGATTGCTTATAGATTCGAAACGTAACGCAACTGCAGATACTAAGAAGATCTTGGAAACTTTATATTTACAGGTCCCTTTTAAGGATATTTATCTTGTAAAAAATAAATAACTTTTTCTGAAATATATACAGTAAAAAATAATTAAAATTAGTTTCAATTGAATAAATGCACCTGAAAAGATCATGCAATTTATTGAGAAATAATAATTTGTTTAATAGCTTAGATATAAACGTTAATTTCAAGAGGCGAAATATATAAATGGTTTTAAACTGATGTTTGCTTAGAGCAAGCTGTTAATTTAAGACATCTTAAAACTATAACCTCAATTTATGGAAAATGTTCTTAAATTTGTAGTTGCTAAAAAAAAAAATTATACGTTTAATTCAAAAACTTCTCCATTTACCCAAGTCATGTTTATGTTATTCCCAAAAACGGAATAAGACTGATTTGTAGAAGATTGGCAGTGGCTAAAACACTTAAATAGAGTTAATAGAGTTTGTTTTGATGATATTTTTTCTACTCCAGTTAAGGACTTTTAAATATGTACGTATATGTAAATTTGAATTATTGAGTTAGACGTTATATTCTGCAGCACTTGGTCAGTTAAAGAGAGAAAATAATGGGGGGAAGGAGGAGGAGGTGCTGCACTTTCGGCCAGTCCATGGCATTGACCCCTTTCTTAGTGTCCACCACCACCTACCCCTAAGCCACCTCCGCCGGCAGCTGCGTTGTTATAGGAACCACTTCCAAGTCCAGGAGCTCAAGGGATGGGAATGGGGTATAGGTTATAGGATACAGGGTATACTGGAGCTCAGACAGCGTGACGCTTTCTTTCTTGCCTAATATTCATATTCACCTAATGGCTGCAGCAGGTCTACGAAAGGACAGCGAAACATGTGTTCGGCCCAGGACACGAATTTAGGTGGTGCAGATGCGGAGTGCGCCTAACAGTTGGTTAATGTGGGCATGACATGTTTATTCAAATTTTATTGTCAGGTTGTACTCAAGCGTTTTTCCGAAGGTAGTTTACGATCTTTGACATACCACTAACGAAACTCATAATATTGAACAAAGAGTGTTTGGTAAATAGATAAATAATAAATATTAGAAAAAATAAATAACACAAAAAATAGTATAAAATTTAAAATACACAAATCTATAGAATTAAATTAACTTAATTTACATTTTAATGTTAGCTTTAATTCTCAGGGATAAACATATTGACTAAAATTATTTGGAAAACTTGTTGGCATATCTTGTGAGTGTTTCGTATAGAATCTTATTGTTTATTCAATCATAAAACCATAATATTTAAAATTAGTCTACTGTAACACAATTATAATCGTAGGATTGATTGAAAATGATTATCTGATACTTAAATTTTAATTACTCTTTTTACTACCACTTTTTACAACTATGTCCTATTTTTGCTGAAATTTTTGGAACAATGAGTACAATGAATAGTGTGCGCAAAATAAACCAATAAAAGTGGCTTCGTCTATATTGTTTGTACCTTTGTCTACTTTTCAATTTCAACTGATGAGCAAATTGACATTGACATTCATTAGAATGGACACTCTTCATCAAATGAAGATGATGAATGTAATGTGGCACTCGCTTGTTGGGCGCGCGGCATGCGCCCTGCCACGCCCCCTCGACCGCGTCCGAGTCCTCTTCCCCCGCCCTTCTCCTTCCCACTCCATCACCTTCCGGGGAAGAAGACGGAGGCAGTGAAGCAGGACGTTGCGAGTTGCGAGGCAGCAAAGCGGAAGTGCACAGGAGGTTGGGTTTCGTGCCGTACACTCTCCGGAATATTTGAAGTTTTGAAGAATAGCTAATAAACTTTGTTTATACATTTTTATTTTTTTAAATAAAAAGTCAACATTTCTTATAAAATAGTATATTGCAATAAACTAATAAGTTAGTGAATAGTTCTGAATTGTATGAATAATTCTGTTGGTCTAGGATGAGATCTGTATTGATTTATTTTAATTTTTTTTTAAAAGAAAAATACATTTTTTTAAAGCTCATTAAGCTAACTAAGCCTTGTTCAAATATTCATTGGGGAAAAAGATTTCAAAAATTTTACATAAAAGTATTTTAAATATACAAAACCAACGATTCCAAAATATACATTTTTAAGTTCTTTGGAAAACTTTTTTTTTAGATGTAAGAAATTCTAACAATGTCGCTTTATTTGGATATTAGCCCAAATGTTTCAGTAAAATTAGTTAGTTATTTTTTTAGTGTACTGGAATTTGTGGACTCGCGGTCTTACACCTGGCGCAAGGACTCGCTGTAATGTGCAACCGGCCATGGCACACTCCATATGGATGTGGCATTTGGGTGGAGAGGTCCTTAGAGGGTGGGGGAGGGTTCGGGATCAAGGAGGGGGTGCAGGATCAAGGGGATAGAGAAGGGGTGGGCTGGTTGATTTCGGTTTTCTTTGGGCTCGGAATTGGAAGGACTCGACTTAATTGTCTTTAAATGGCTGAGCGCCTCAGTTCGGAAAACGCGCAAATGAAAAAGCGGAAAAACCGCTGACTACCTGGCTGGTTGGGTAATTTTCTCATTTTCTCGTTCAATGAAAAGTCGCTGGCTGAAAATGAGAAAACTTCGCTGGCTTTTGATCTTTTTGATTTGCTGGAAAAGTTTTTTCTTTCGCTTTTTTTTCATGGTAATTGGAAAGTATTCGGAGGGGGTGGGGGGTGATTTGATATACGCTAGAATCTAGAACTTACCATAGTGACTAGGGAGCCTGGCTCCTGGAACTCCTTTTCAATATTTTCGGTTTTTAAAAAACGTCTCCCGTGATTTTAATCCAATTGTTTTGTGGATTGCTGGGCTCCTTTTGTTTAGAGGACTTTTCTGATAATCCTTGGATTTTCCAACTGGATTACGACGTAGTAGTAACGGGACCGGAAGGAAATGGCCAGTGTTTTGGGCTTTCTTGTTGCTAGGCAACAGAACAAAACAACAAACACAAGGAAAAACACGGTCTTCCTACATTTTTGTTTTGTGTTCAAAACCTTTAACTATAACAAAGCCACCTGCAAAAATATCACTTTTAGATCCTAATACCTGGGTTTCAGGTAAATATTGCACGTTTTAGTTGGAAAAACAAAAAATAATAATTTGTTGCAGCCAGCAGCTGACAACAGTGTTGGCTAATGCTCAATGCCAGGTGGCAACGCTAACAGCTGTTCAATAAGTGTTGGTTAATTTGCAAAATATGCCCCGCCATTCACACCATAACGTAACAAATGCCGCGGCTTTTGAATTTCATTTTTTCTTTATTAAGCCTTGAGACTAATTGTTTATGACTTGTGAAAAACGACTTTCGCGGAATGCGCCTGGTGTCGACCATTTTTCCGCCTTTAACCAAACGTGACCAAATTACTGTGCGTTGCTCGCTAATTAATTTGTTGGGAATTGCAATTTTAGCACCTGCGATAATCAGCAAAGCAAGATAAATAATGACAGGAATGAAGCAATAAAATGGCATGCTCTTACGTCCGCTTGTTTACTATTTTTTCTAGTTTTTTTCCTGTTGCTTGTGTTGCCTTCCTTTGCTTAATTAATCAGCTAAAGCACTCAGGTGAGTGAAGTAAAGTGCACACGTGTTGCACATTAGCAGTCTGCTATAGCCATAATCTGGTATTTATTGCACCCATAGATCTGGGTTTGGTTAAATTTATTTATAATTTATTTATTTTTCTGTTTGGACGTAGTCATGATGAATATTTCTGCCTCGTAAGAGCAAGGGGATGGTATTTGTTATGGAAAAATGAAGGGATATCGGCAGGTGAGTAAGTTGGGATTACAGATTAAAGTAGTTTTACTTTGTGACTAGTTCATGCAATTTTCTTTGCATGTCAACTGCAGAGTTAGGAGTCCAGGCACTGAAGGAAATGTTTCAAACATTTGTAGAGTCTATAAAAATGTATAAAAGTACCAACATAGTAAATATACTATAATTTATCCGTCCAGTGTTTATTCTATTTCTTGTGAATAACAACATTCCTTCGAAGAGATAGTAACCAACTAAGTATACCGTGACAGGTCTGAAATACCCGGGCCTATCATAGAAAACGTGACATAAAACCCTTCCTAGCAAAATATCTGATCATTTTAATGTCATCTATGATTTATACAAAAATAAACCAGCAAAACTGATTGATGATTGATAAAGGCAAAACGAAAATGAGGTTCAAAACAACTGTATAAAACATTTTGGTTTAAATATTTGGTTTTGTTAACATGTTCTAAGCTTTTAGTATGTTATGTATTGATTTAGTTAAATACTTTGATTTTTTGTATATAAGCCCTCTGCTTGAAAAACAATGTTGTCATATTTCTTGCTGTGCCTTATTCCAAACAAAAACGTGTTAAACGGCAAATAAATGAATACTTGTGTTTAACCAGACACTATTGACACTTTACTCATTTTAAGGATTGCTTTATTAGTTATTCATTAGTTTGGTAATTATAGATACAATAAAATAATTTCACTTTCAATTGACGCCTTACAAGCAATAAATTTTTTATTTTTAACTTCATTTCACAACTGTATTTTTGTGATCAATTAATTTAAATGTATTGCGATGCAAATCGCTGTTTTCCATAATTTTTCCGCTGTGAAAGTGTTGGACTCGCGTAAGCACTAGAACCTTAAAGTACCTTCCAGATATACATACATATAGTATAGGGCACGAAAGAGGGGAACCGGGGTCTTGAAGGCAATGGAGACAACAAATGGAGACAAAGGCAGGCGGACAGCACGTTTGTTGCTCCTCTTACGTGGTTGACAGTCGTTCACGTTTTCGCCGGGGGTTGCGAGCCGAGAACTGCGTCAAAGTCAGCTTTCAATGGCAGTTTGCCCGCCCACGTGCATACGTAACCAACTCACAGATACCCAATAAACAGACGTACGAACAGAGGGGGCCAAACACAAGGGTATCTGGGGGCAGTTGTTGCAGCTAGTTTCGAGTCTTGTCGCCCTGTGACAAAAGCGTTTGTTCTTGCCGGCTTATCAACCGCAGAGCGGCCTCCATGGCGTATGCGTAACGTGCTAAGCCCCTGGGCGTTGCAACATCAAAAACAGAGAGCCAACCGAAATGGCAGCGAATCACAAACAGACACAGACTGCCCGGCGAGACACTTGCTTATTCCGATTTGACAACTTTGGCCTGGGCCATCCGCACATCCATAACCTGCATTAGCTCTCAACCCCGTGATCCATTCGCATAGAGCATGTATCACATGCAAATTCGATTAATGCAAATGCCATTACAGCCAGCAAATGTGCACATATGTACATACATATCTACCTCGGTGTGCCACTGTGCGCATATAATTAACGCCACTTCCTCCCAAGTCCGACTTGGAAACCAAACAAAGCCACCCAAATACAGTTGAACTTCTATAGCACATTAACATATTTTTTTTTAAACGTTTTTTTTCAAAAATGGGCCATATAATTTCTATAATTCTTTTAAACAAAAGTCTAATTTGAAAACTAATGTCTAAACAAAACTCTGAGTAATCAAATATATATTAATATTTATTTTTAAAAAGTAATTAGCAATTTAAGATATAAAATATAACACAAATCTTTTTTCGTTTTTATTTTCGATTCATAATTTTTCAGTTTTGCATCTTTTTGATTAAATAGTATAGTAGAGTTGACGTGACAATCGCAGTTTTTTAATGGTATAAATGATTGAGTTAATGAGTTAAAAACTAAAACAATTATACTGCTAACTTTATAAGAGAAAATCCGACTTAAAGAAGTTCGCCTGTAGTACCAAAGTCCGGAGAGTTACAAACGGCGTCACCTTGTCGCACTCGTGGACGTTTTTGTTGGCATCTCAAGCCCAATAGGAAATTTAAAACCCGCCTGTGCTTGATTTATCAACTGCGAGCGCTTCAACA
Organism: Drosophila fuyamai; assembly: GCA_018153365.1. Taxonomy (NCBI): domain Eukaryota; kingdom Metazoa; phylum Arthropoda; class Insecta; order Diptera; family Drosophilidae; genus Drosophila; species Drosophila fuyamai. The sequence continues at coordinate 6,342,643 of JAECXW010000393.1, read as the reverse complement.
AAAGCAAAAACATTCACATGCAAAACGTGTAACAATTTGTTGGTTTTACATAAGAGGGCGCTGGGCAGAAATAGAACTCGTAACCGTAAGCGTAAACAAACGCGAAATCAATTAAAAGCAAATTAATTTTAACGAACGCTGGCTAAGGGGAAAAATTCCACATGTGCTGTAAAATAATCCACAGATGTAACTTAGATGGCTGTATTATTCTGGAATTGGTTTTGAAGGAAACTCACATTAACTTTAATTAATTTTAGGACCACAAATACAATTGGTGGGATTTAAATAAATAAATGATTTGTAAATGATTGAACTCCAAAAATTTTTCAGAGCAGTAAACAAATCTTTATTATAGCTTTATCATTTTGTTTTTATTATTATTTAAATTAATCCACTGTTTATTTAAAATCTGAATATTTTGAATTTTTAATTTTAACATGTTTTCATTTACCAAGTGTGATATTTTCCCCGTGTATGTGCCTATTACGACTAATTAATACAGGCAGTGTTCATGCATTTATTCCATTACTTGTCTGCTATTCACCTAAAAACAACAATATACAGTGGGTATAGTAGGTCTATGTAAAGCATTTTCTTGTTTGTCCAGCTGCGGGCGCACGTGTCGTTGCCCCTGTCCCTGTATTCTCGGGGTTTTTATAAACATTTCTCGAGATTTCTAATCTACATAACAACAACATGCAGGACAGCCACAATGGCGAGATAGAAGTATCAGCAGCCCCAACAATCGCAATTTGTGTTCAAATATATTATAGCTCTCAGACCCGTTCCACTTGAATCTGTTGTTTAGGTTTAATTTCAGATTATTTTTGTTTTTATTTCTATTTTTATTGGGTTAGTTCATTCTTATCACGGGTTTCTTTATTTTTGTTCGTTGTCACTTTATTGCTCTTGATTTCACCTCGACTTTGAAATCGAAATTTCGCCAGCTGATAAGATGATAACTGTTATTTCCCCCTGTTTTATGGATTCGACTTGGATTAGCCGAATTAATTTGTATTTTATATTCGTTGTATTTTTTTTACGATGTCTATGCTTATATTTTCTATTTTCAACCATCAATTAGGATGAACACGCTCTATCTAACGCACACCCTTTTTTGATTAGCCCTTAGTTGGTCTGCTGATCGCATCAATGCCGTTCGCACCTGGCCTAATTGAAGGTGCAAATTGCATGAGCTGGTATGTGTTGCCTCACGATTATTTAAAGTAGCTATAAGCATTGGAATGATGCGTTGCTTAAGCCACTGTGGTGTAACCTCTTTATATATCTTCATGATCACATAAATCCAACTCGAAAACCAACCGAGAACATTATAAAACCCCAAACTCAAATAAATGAACATATTTTTAGGTCAGTTGCGCAAATAAATAATTGATTCAAGTTCTAGCAGAAAAAAAGCATTAAAATATTCGATTTTCGCCACGGACTCTTGACCTGAAAAAGTTTTTTCTAAATGTATAATTTGTCTAATATATTTTGCGATCGATTGAACATTGCTTTGTTTGAATAAAATTAAACAAGATTGTTTAGCTTTTTCCATTTATAAATTTACATAAATATCCGGTTTATAAAAAAAAAACAAATTGGTTAGTGTTTCTATTTCAACTGTTTGTTTAGTTTATTTTCACTTAACATTCCATTTCATTTTTATCGAGCCCATTCCACTGTGAATTCTTTAGTTGCCTGCCAACGAACGTATGTATCTTTCAAATAGTTTCACCAGGTCTGGCAGTTGCAATTGTTGTCGCTTGGGGTTTTCCTCCAGCTTTCGTGATTAAACTTTGGTCATGCAACCGGGGTAAATAGAAATGCACACTGAGGTAGGTAGATACACCTACAACAGGGTGTGTGCCACTGGAATTACACAAGAAAACGCGAAAACAATCCACAAGTGCTGGGACCTGTCACACTAATTCGACTTCTTTTCAGTTCTGTTTACTATGTAATATGAAAAATAAACTATTTCCTCGACGGTTGCATTGCACTCCAGCGCTGATTGCATTGAATTTCGTGGAAATTCACCGGCACACGTAACGATTTCGATTAACAACACGTGACCGTAAAAACGTCGCACCATGTGAGCAAGTAAATGTATTACAAGACCGATAAGATTGGCCAGAGGGCGGGGTATTATGTGGCACATGAGTAACTCGAACCAGTTAATGTGTCTTTGCACGTGCCCCCATCCGGGCGTATGTGTAATTTCCGAACGGGGCGTATACGTAACGCCGTGCAAGGCGACACCAGGTGCACGTGCCGCACTGCAATTAAACCGAGAGATCGTCAAAATGCCGAAACCAAAACAAAAACAAGCTCTACACTTATGCAAGAGACCAGTGCCCAATTGGACACGTTTAAGTCATTCGTCATCGCAGATCACGGATCACAGATTCGGTGCCTACGCTGTATAGAGTGCGGCTTACGGCTTACGGCCCGTGCCATTGTGTTGGTGTGACCTTTAGGGGCGGCTAAAAATAGCCAAGAGCCATTTAAATACAATCAACACACTGGAAAGCGCAACACAAAAAAAAACACAGTATGGTCTCTTTAACTTGAACTCCGTTAATTTGTAGTTCTTGTAACTCAAATAAATTGAGAGAAAAGAGTTTTTATAAGAATTTCAAAATAAAGTTGAAATAGTTTTTATAAATAGTTTAGCTTACAATATTTTTAATTTATTAACTATTAAAAAAATTGTTGCTTTTTATAAAATTTATATTATTATTTTTCTAGCTCAATAGTAAAATAAGAAAAACTAAAAAATAAACTATTTGGCAATTAAATTACATACTTAGAATATTAGTTCATATTAGTTAAGGAGTTTGAACTGTATAAATCCGAATCAACTGCAAAACACAAACAACAGCGTTTTGTAAATGCGAAAACATTTCAACAACACGTGACCAACAACAAACTTAAGTGCGGCACTGGTGTGTGTAAATGTGCGAAATGTGTGTTTGTTTGCGTGAAATCGCTGACATGCTCGGCTCGCGTGAGAAATTACGTCATGCGCCACGAATTTTGAGTAGTTATTTATTATTATTTTTTTGTGTTTGCCACTTTCAACGTGTCTCGATTAAAAACGAAAAGCTGGCTGGAAAGAGAGGGGGCCAACGTAGCGTATGATTATTATTTCGTTTATTAAAGCTCGACAACAACAAAGCGACTGTTGCGCTCTGTAATAAAAACAAAATGTCGGCCGAGTATTAAGTTTGTGTGTGTGTGTTTGCTTCGTGATTGTTGTTGCCAAGCGGCGGCTATCAGCTATTTCTGTCACTCTCTTTTTCTCTCTCTCTCTCTTTCGCAGCCGCCGCCCAGTTGACTTCGCCGTTTCGCTTTGGAATTTGTCACGTTCACGTGTTTTATTATATTCCCCCGACTTTTGTTGTTGCTGCTCTCCTTGAGCTTCTGCGTCGTTGTTTTCTCGATACATATATTTATTTTTTATTATTTTTTTCAGATTTTTTCTTTGTTGAACACTCATTGTAACGGTAAGTTTAAGGTAAGTTGTACTTGAAAACATATGATGGACTTAACCACAATAATCGGATCAACTAAATGCTTTTAAATATATACATACATGCGTATGTATGTACATAATTCGCATGCAACTAATTTATGCCTATCTTGCAACAACAATAATAATGCTCTAGGTTGTGTAAGTGCCGTGAGTGTAGTTCGTGTTCGTGTTGTCTAGTCATCAAGCCCCCAAATGTCGGAACAGTGGAACTGGTGCGTTTGGAAAATACTCTGTTACGGGGGATCGGCTCTTCATTCTAAGCCGAATGTTTTTTTTTTTAATTTCAATCTCTGGAGCTCTGACTTCCTTCGTAGAAGTTAGCAGCACTCGATTTCCTGATTTTTGTTGGTCTTTAACTCTTCAGAGAGGTCTAAAGCTAGGTTGTTCGTATTAAAAAATTTTTAAAAACAAATTTTGATAAATGTCTGTTTTATCTTAGACAGTCCCACGGTCAGATTGCTCGGCAAGTCAAGCGCGGTGTACCGCTGACTGCTAAGCTGAAATAGGCATTTATCAAATTTTATTTGGAAACATGTTTGAAAATACAAACTAAACATTGTTAAGTCTCCCACAATAAACGAAAGCAAATGGGAAATCTGCCAAATTGAGCAATCTTTTTAGGAAATCCTTTGGGCAAACGTCTCAGTGGGAATTGGGGCCAAAAAATGTATGATTCAGTCCCACTGTGGCAATCACGTTCGCCGCGCACGAAATAGAAATAACGAGATAACGCTCTCCCTCGCCAACACATGTTGCTCTCTACGTTTCTCTCTCCGACAGGCACGTCACTAATGTGGCGTTGGCGCTCTGCTCTCTCGGCTCTTTTTTTTGGGGTCTCGTGCCGCCCTGTGAGTTTTATTCATTCATTTCGATTTTGTCTCTGGCCGCGAACAGACGTTTGGAAAGTATCCGCGGTGCGGGTGACAGTGCAAAAATTAAATAAAAGAAATAAACCAAAAAAAGAAGGAGAGAGCAAATAAAAAACAGCAAAATTAGCTGGAGGCGCAACAACAAATTTGCTATATACATATATATGTACGTGCTTTAATAGTGAAACACGCACACACGCACTCACGCTGTTCGCTCGGTTATATGGATCTGTGTGTGTGTATATAGGCGGCTGGTAAAATTCCACTGTAAAACAAAAGGAAGTTATTGTTTTTGCGGCTGTGTGTATATTAATAAAACAAATAACAGTGTGTGCATAAATTTCGTAGAAGTTAAAAACGTGTAAACAAAAAAGCGGGCAGGGTAATCACGTTTTTCGACATTATTTGTTTTTCTTTGTTTTTGTGGATCCCGCAAAAGAGAGAGAGACCGAGAGAGAGATGCTCCAACAAGTGCACTTTAATTGAAGCTCCAAAAATAAAAGTACAAAAAACTGGAAAGAAATAAACGCGTTATCGCTATCGTTATCGCACCCACACAAACATACGCGTCCAGTGATAAGCGGAAAAGAGTAAACAGGCGGTACACTCGTATCAGCATTTTTCACTCGTTCCAACATAAATAAACTCCCATGTTCGTAATGTCATTCTAAATTTTCGAAACAAATCCGGGACGTACATAAAAAAGACACATCTCAGTTTAAAGAGAAAAGTGAAGTCGCCGTGCAGCGAATTCGCCGTCTCGCCGACTCGACAACCTGTTTGCTCGGCCTCAAATTCGCCCCGGCATTTATCTCACAATTATTTCTGCATTGAAGTAAGAAGGAGCACTTCCACCATTCCACCGCAACTGCAGCAAACCACGTCGACGCAGCAGCCGCAGCAGCAGTCGCAGCAGTCACACCACAAAACAGTCATATTGCCCAGGAGCGGACTCGGGTGCGAAGCAGGAGGAGTAGGAGTCCGGAGCGGATCGGGGAGCGGATCGAGGAGCAGGAGCCCCGTCACCATGGAACCCTATTGGAACGAGTCAAACGGACATGCCGCCCATCCGGTTAAGTATGAGAGGTAGGTATAATCAGCACAGATCACCAGATCCCGCTGCCAGTCAAAAACCAAAACGAAGACTAAATCGAAACACTCACTTTCACCTGCGCGCGTTTAGCTTAAGGACACAGAGAAAAAATATCACGAAATTGTAGCCCCAGTTGAGGTAATTAAGAAGGTCGAGAGATTCCCAACACGTTTAAATATCACTTAATCAGTCCCTAATCAAATATCAACAACAGGCGTTTCACTTACCTTCTGTTGATTTATTTAAAATTTTAGTTTTGGTCAACAAATTCATAAAAAATTGTTTTTTTAAACTAAATTAATATAAAACTAATTAAAATATTTAAAAAACTTTTTAGAGTAAAAATCCATTTATTTGTGGACATATTACAAATTATTTTTGTTCGTTGGTTTGTAGAATGTTTGTGATATAATTTAAATAATGGAATCTTTTAATATTTTTTCTCTGTAAATTAATTGTATGATAAGTGTATCTTAAACTCGGATTTAGTGGTTAAGCCTAAGTCTCCACCTCTCTATATATTGTTCTTGTTTTGTGCGTGCATGTCAGGATCGGGTGTGGACTATTTGGATCGTGTGTGTGTGTGAGTGTTGTGTGGGCCGCGTATTTTTAGCCGCCGAGCTAGAAAGCAATTTGCATTTGCAAAACAAACGCGAAAATCTGGCGAAGAAAACGTGGGCAGACTCTGTCGCCGGGCTATTCTTGGCCGAGATGGGCGCTTTAGTTTGGCTTTATTTCATCTTTATTTTTTTCGTGTTTGCCAAAAGTCAAAATACAAAACAAAATCCAACGCACGACTCGCCAAACGTGATGTTTCGTTGATTTTCCCTGTGAGTTTCTTCCCCTTTCCATCGGCATTGTATTTTTGAACTTGAATTCATTTAAACGTGTCCGAGTGGTATCGAAAAAAAAAATGTGCGTCGGTGTGGCCAAAGTGGGGATAAATAATCAAAGTGGAGTGGTGTGGCCAGAGTTGGCAATAAATATTATAAGCGATGGGGGGTTTACGCCTGTTTGCTAAATGTCAACGGCCAAAACGTGGCTATAAATACCAGTTAACAACAGCGTGGGACTATCCCCCAAGCTACTCCACTGATTGGCCATCAAGAGGGTGGAATGGGGTGCTTTTCACGTGCTTGTGTTTCTTTGGGTGGCCTGTGTCCTTTTGAAGGTCAATAAGTTTTGTGCTTGGGTCATGTTTCTTTTGGTTTTGTGGCTGTGTTTTTGATTGAGACTTTTTTTTTGGCTATTTTGGTATTCAGTGACCACTGGAGCTCCTGGGAACGTTTTTCTCTATAAATACACAAGGGCTAATCGGATGAGCACTCATTAAATATGCAGGTCCCAATTTGATTGGCCTCAGGTTTTGTTTTCGTTACGTTTTCGGGTTTTTTCCAGTTCATTTTTGGGTATCGGTTTTTGTTTCGGTTTGGTTTTGGTTTTTCGTTTTGGGGGAAAGTTACTCATGGCGTATGATTAGATGTAATTACGTATACGTCACGTGTATCGTTTAATTATACGTCTGGCTGAGTTAATTGTCTGAAAAATAGCATTAGTGACCTGAACTGGTTCATATATATTTTTAATCTTAGCACGGGTGATCACCGCTGAAAAATAATCAAAATAAATATTATAAATTCGGTTTGTCCCCGCGGTGGACTCCTTATCAACTGGCACTCGGGGTAAACACGCGTCTTCGTCTTCGTCGTGGCTGAAGTGTTTATAATTTGCATTACGCGCTGCCATCTTAATCAACACCAAAGTCAGTCATAAAAGCGAAAAATAGAGAAAACACAAATAGAGATAAGCAAACACGCGATAAAAAGCGACACGGGCGTGACGCACAATCGCCCCTCCAAAAGTATCTATCTATAAGCACATGTGTATCTATCAAGTGTCCAGAGTTGTCAAGCGTCAGTGAGATCTCGGGTTTGTTGCACGACGAGACAGTTGCTAAATCCCCACGAGAAAACAAAATACACCCACAACCCCATTTTATACTCAGCTGTCTCTCGTTGTTTTCGATTTCGGGATCTTGACAACGACGCCATCGATCTGAAGACCCTGACCCAGTGATAAGTGATACTTACAGCCCAAACCCAATGGAAACTCTACCTGGAGCACCATGAGATCTCTGAAAAAGTGTGTTTGTTTGCTGGCTACGTCTGTGTTACACGAATCCGAAATGGAATTCCTGTAGGCTTACCAACTCACAGATGTTCAGCAAGACAACACGTCAAAAAAAACTTCAAAGAGGATCTACGGAGATTATATGATCGAAAGATTAGAAATGTTTATTACCAAATAACAAGCTATTTATTATTTGAAATTATTGTTTTACACTATTTTTTTGGTTAAAAGACCTGGTAAATTAACTTTGTTAAATTGATTTATTTACTACTTTTTTAATCCTGTGTTTTGAAATATGTAAAGGTGTTTAAATTTGTCGATGAAAGTTAAATAAAATTTGTATAAAACATTAATTAACAGTGAAAATCCCATATGAATACAGTTGTTTTTAATTTATTCGCTCTTTCGATTGTGTTTATCACCAAAACAAACAACAAACGCCTGCAGCACGATATAAATAGCCGATCGGAGTGTTATAAATTATATGGCAGATATATATCCGCCTGCGTCGAAATTGTTAACGATCCTAACCGATCTCGATCCGATCCGATCCGCAACGATTCGTTTCGTTCCGCCGCCTTTCTTATCGTCATCGTCCGCGCGGTTCGACGTCCATTGGCATTTGAGAAGTGGGCACGTAGACGTTCACGTTCCATGCAGGCTGACCCCCTATAAACCCATCAACAAATCCCCTGGTAACCCCCCCTAAAACCTCTCTTCAACTCACGGGCGGCAAACGTGCCGCAGATATTGTGAAATTCACATAGTATATATGTATGTACATGGTATGAGGTGGATTTTCGTGGCTGCCGTGATTAATGCACTCTGCTTGGTGTTTTTGTTGTTGTTTTTGTTGGGTCCGCTGACTCATGACCACTGCATTTGATTGCCGCTAAACGATTTAAATAGATGGATTTGAGTGTCTTTTGACCCAGTTATGGCGAGCGCGGTCGTTCATTTCTGTTAGGGAATGCGGATGGCGATGGGAAAATAAGCCGAAGGGGGGGATATGAAAATAGTTGCAGATCTTGGATGCCTGATTAGCGATGGAATTTGGAGCGTACATTGGGAAATTTTTTTAACGGATGTGTTTGCATGTGTTAACCTGGGAAAATACCAATAAATAAATTTAATTTGAATAAGTTTTCGTCGTCTCTTAGTTCTATTAGCAAACCGTTATCTGCATGATATTAAAATATAGAAAGCTCCCTGTGAAAATTGCCGAAAAACACATATTGAAGTATGGTAAATATTCGTATTGAGTAAATCACTTACCAAAATATGTATTTAAAGTTTGACGTTCAAATTTTTCTTATTGAAACAGTTTTGTTACTAACTTGGCTATGTACATATGACACATTGCGTTCTTTACTAATTCTTAACAACGGAATACACAAACTTAAACGAGGATTTAATAAAACAGCTCTGTTTGTGATTCACTTTCCTTGGAACAAAGACAGCTTTATCTCATCACCAGTTTGATAGGAGGTCTCCAGTTGCACTTTTCCAGCGTATCTTGCAAATTCGTGGAAGCACCAGTATGCGTAACAAGCCAAAGGCAGCCGCCTCCAATTGGCCTCGCATGGCTCCCGGTATTTGTATCTACTTATATGTTTGTATACTGTTTACTCGTGTGTTGTGTATCTGTATCTTTGTGAGCTGTATCTGTGTGTCTGTTTATACTCGCATTGAATTGTTTTTCGCCTAGACAGCACGCCAGAGAGCAATTTGCCGGGGATTGTTGCCCTCGATTTCGATTCCATTTGCAAACCCAATCCCAAACACCAAACCCCAAACCCCAAACTGTTGCCAAGCAATCCATCCGGCACGTGTACACGTTTGTGTATTGGTAATGGCTGAAATACGAAATTGTTGCGAATCGAATTCCGCTGGTGCAGCAACTTTTTCTGGTCTTTGCACTTTGGCCAAAAACAATTATATCACGTGCCCGGTCAGTCGTAGTTTTTGTTTCTGAATATTTATAAGGCAGTTCCAGTTCCCGGATCTCACGTGATCGCATCGCTCACCTGGGTAGCAGATGCGCCGCTGCACTTTCAGCGTAATTGATGCTAATCTAGCCGACTGTGTGCGTGATATACCTTATCAGCCGACCGACGAACTCAAGGTCATCGTCGATCAGGCGAGAACCGGAATGGTCCAGTGCAGCCCCGCCCACTTTTGTTAATTAGACAAGAGAGACTCTTCTTGGTTTGATTTATTTTTCTCTCCTCAAGCTTGGCGTCATCGTTGTCGTTTGTTGTTTTCGGTTGTTTTCCACTCTCGCCCCCGGAGATTTCACAATTCGAGGCAGCCATAGAGCATTTCCATTGCCCAATGTCGATATGGAAATTTTTGTGACACAGATCGGCTGCGGAAACTGTTGGCATTGAATGCCTCTACTGGCCACCGTAAACATGTGAGTTGTGTAAATAAATACAGAGGGAAAAATGTTATTAGTAAGTGATTTTTTCCTAAATAAATAATCTTTTCGAATAATTTGTAATGACTTATCTCTTATTTTCGCACCAGAAAAACAATTTAAATGTAAAAACGTAATATCGTTAAAATGTATGTATTAACAAGTTTGAGATATGTTTCTTTTTCTGTATATTTGGACACGACATAGGCATTGTTATGCTCTTAGCGTCGGCAAAATTTTTATGAATCACTTGCGCCATTTGAATGAGTCAGCAGTGAATAATATTTGCTGTTGATTGACATCAGATTTGGAGACGAAAATATAGCAGATTAACATTATTACAGTCCTCTTAGGTGCTTGCGGATCATAATCTAATCATAACTTACTTCTTCACAAATGTTTTGCTATTTTTTGAACTGCGTTGGGGCGGCCCCAAAGATTAAACCGAAAAGAACAAGTTGTATTCGGCTTATATCAGTTAGCGCATTTATTTATGGGCCAAAAAATGACCAACAAAATGACAGAAAAATAGAAAAATATAATAGAAAGACGGTCACGTGTAGCGTGCAATCTAATCTACAGGGTGTAATTACCCCTGATAAGGACAGGAAATGGTTAGACACAAACACGAATATCAATGGACAAGTTCACCGATATTATACGACCGTGTGCAAATTCTATTATATTTTACTATGCCAGCACATGGGCGGTAATTATCACCAACTCATGCGTAGACAAACGTGTCAGAGAAGCTCTAAGTAATAACAGGAGGATCCGGATCGGGAATACTGTCCATGCCTTTGGCAGCCCACGGCGACTGATCGCGAAATTGTCGTCATGGCAGGGTCGCGGACTACCTGTAGATCTCACCCACGTATTTTTGTGCCAATTACTTAATAGTGCGACAACAAAAGCGGCACGAAAACGTAAACAAACGTAAGACATTTCTGTGGGCCAGCGCCATCCTAACGGGCGGCATTTTGCCAACTTGTTGGGGTCTTCGCCATGGTTCTCATGAATCAAGCGAGTGATTCTCGCTGACGTTCTCCTTTTCTGCTCTTTGGTCAATGATGAAAAGTACGCCACTGAGTACACGCCCTGTTCACGGGATTGTTTGATCTCTATTCGATGGCGCAGCCCCCAAATTAAACACGAATGATGGCAAACATTCTGAGAAACTTTGTCATCATTGTATATATATAAGTGAATAATTGAAGATTCATATAAAACTCTGAGAAATAATCAATAATGTACGTGACAGATATATTAAATGTATTAGAAATTGGATTTGTTTAAATATCTGGATATTTATTTTCAAAAAAGTGTATATTACCGCAATGAGTAATTCATTGTGATTAAGATAGCTGTCAATTATGAACGATTTCTTAATCTTCTTATTAAAACGTTGTACCTCTAAATAACTCAATTAATTAATCATTTTTAGGTAAATATGGACATGAGTGCAGTCAACCTGCAATCCAAGGCGATGCCACGCCCAGTCCAAATCACTTTATTTGCATTACTCATACGCAGTGTGCACTGGTGGCACGATAATTGGCCACGGTTTACAAATCGAATTCAGCAAATTGTGCTAAACGCCAAGATGAAAACAAGTTGCTGGCGCCTTTTTGGTGGGAGGGGCCAGTCGGATAAACAAGTTCTAGGCGCCAGGGACTGGTGCGTTCTGGTATCTCTCACCATATACTAGATGGATAAATCACGCATATAGTATATGATTTGCGTTTGTTTGTGGTCGCCCGCTTATCGCCCAGAGCCATGACACTTATTATTATTTCGCTTTTGCCAGCACTTTACTTTATTTTGGTTTTCTAGCGATTTCTGGTCGATGCTTATGATGTGTTTGTTTTGGTTTTTTACTTCGAGAAATTGGCATTCAATGGGTGGTCTGTCAAATGTAGAATTGTGTGGGACTCTTCTCTAAATTTCATCTATGGCTCTTGGCAACAGTTTTTGTTGGGATATTGTTTGCTTTACAAAATATGTTCAAGTTTTGCTCAGATTTTTATTATATTTTTGTTGGCACATGGCAATAAAAACGTGTAGAGTCTAAAATTAGCTGGCCTGATATATGGAGTGGATGTATGAAAAACGTGTGTGGCTCATTCGGGCATCTGGCGGGATAAATTCTGAAAATGAATTAAAAGGCAATGTTAAATAAAATTTATTTACGACTGAATGATCCACCATCGATCCTGACACTTTGTCCCATCAAATGCGCGTGTGTAATTGTGTGAGAGGAACCTCCTGCTTGGACTTGAGCATCCGTTCCGGATATGTACTACTACGTATCGTATGCTAATTGTATTTTAAGGCATTTGCACCCGTTTTACTACAACACAAACCAAACAAACCGCTCGTTTGATTTTAGCCAAGCGACCACAGCCCAAAGTACAGCTAACTGATGGAGGCTCATTGAGGCACACTGATTGATTTAGCTGATCCAAAGCGATTTCGAGTCGAACCGACAACATTTAATCCTATGTACTTTCTGTTCTTTTGCAGGCATAATTTATTTTGATATTGAAAAATACAATAAAAGAAAACAAACAAAAACGCAACTAGTTTAAACGCATTTACCTATTAATCCTAGACTAATTAGCTTAAGTTACTACTTCTAAGTCAGTCTAAGTTATGCGCCTAATAAATGCATTACTAAAACGAACAAAAATTTGAAAGAAATATTATCACCTGAATGAAAAACAAATACAAAACAAAATAATATAAAACATTTTTGAACAAGATTTGGACTTATCTGTGTTTCTTTATCCTTCCCACTTCTTTTTGCATATCGAAACGAATTATAGCGAAGCAGCTGTCTCCAGTTTTCCTTATTGCACAGAATCTAGTTTAAATTTTTCAACATCAGCCACGGCATACAGCGAGGACGATGCTGAATATGCCACCGGAAGACGTAATAAGACATCGAGGGTAAATATTACAATTTTAGAGCGACCCAAAACTCGCGATCATTTCTGAATTCCGAATCAATTGAAAATAAATCGAAAACAAAACGACTGAGACAAGATCAAAGGATCAAAAGAGCATTAGAGCAGCGCCCGGAAGATGACCACGCCCACTAGCTATCACACACTCTCACCCACCACCAACCACCACCACCCACACACACGAGCAATGATCTTGAGCCATGATGCCGCCGCCATCGACGCAGCCGCCACTTTTGACCCTTTTTTATTGTTAGCAAAAAGAAAAAAATTGATAAAAGAAAAATAAAGTGAAAAAAAATGAGAACCGAAACTAGCGAAAATAAAATGAAACAAAATAGCAAAAGAAAAACGCCTCTCAGCAAAATAATCATTACTTAGGCTAGGGGTCTAAAAAGCCCACTATCTAACCCCGAAACGGGTCCTCAAGAAAGTCCTTTTTCAAGAGATTAACCAGACCATCTTTACAACCTCTGTCCACAGCAAGATCCGTTATCCCATCGAATTATCGAGAAGCGGAGACGAGATCGCATGAACTCCTGCTTGGCGGATCTATCTCGTCTCATCCCGCCGCAGTACCAGCGCAAGGGGCGTGGCCGGATCGAGAAGACGGAGATCATCGAGATGGCCATCAGGCACCTGAAGCACCTGCAGAGCGAGTGCCAGCAGAAGGAGAGCGACTACCGGAGTGGCTACATGGACTGCATGAAGGAGGCGGCCAAGTTCCTTTACGATGTCCACATGCAGGACTTTTGCCACCGACTGTTGGGTCGCCTGCAGGAGCACATTGACGATATGTTCAAGAGTGAGTACAAAAATTTAATATGGTGCCCTTACTAACTTGTGTAAATGCCTTTCTAGCGGACTGTTACAAGTCGACGCGCAGCTGCCACATGCCGGATAATGTGAGCGCCTCCAGCGGCAGTCCCCACCAGGCGTACCACCCCCCTTTGTGCCACCTGCGTGACATGCTGGGCACCTCCGCCTCGGACGTGGAGCACAGTCAAGACCACAACGATGTCAAGGATCTGAGTTTTCGGAACCATCTCAACCAGCTGCAGCGCAGTCAGCAGGCTGTGGCAGCGGCAGCAGCAGCAGCAGTCGCAGCGGTAGCAGTCGCCAACGGCAATTCGCCGGGTTCCAACGCTGGGCTGGATTCCAAGGTCCCATTGGCCAATGGTGGCGGCAATGGTGGTGCGCCAGCGGGTGACAATGTGCCCAGTAATTCCACGGGCATCGGAGCAGCAGCGGCGGCCGGGGGAAATAGCAACAGCAGCGGCAGCAACAGCAGCAATGCGGCTAGCTCCACCACCTGCCCGCCCGCCGGTGGGTCCAGTGCCCCCAAAATCACGCCACTGGCTGCGCACCAGCAGCCCCACCAGGCGCCTGTAATAACGTCCACGGCCCCGCATCACCATCTCCACCACACCGACAGCAGTCACCATGACTTTGAGTCGTCGAGGGAGCCGATCCTACACACCGACACATCCAACATGCACTCGCCACCGCCCAGGGATCTGCTCCTGCAGCAGCATCCCCATCTGGCCCACAGTCATCACACGCAGGACAGCCTGATGTCCGTGAGGATGCGCAACTACTCTGAATCCTCGCACGAGGTGGAGCACAACAACAACTACAAGTACAAGAACCACATCAAAGAGCGGTTTGTCCACGAGCTCCACGACGAGGAGACGAGCAGCGAGCACTGTCCAGTGGCAGCCCATCTGCAGAGCGATCACTCCCACTTGCAGGCCTTGTCGGAGCACTCGAAGGATGGCACGGAACCGGAAATAGCCCCGATTATGGCCAAAAAGCGGAAGCTGGCTGAGGCGGCGGCCAATGGGGAGATTCCTCTTGAAGTTCACACGGAATCGGGCAGCGCTTCTGCGATTTCGGCTAATCGACTGGACAAACCCTCTCCCTCGTTCAATTTCAGCGACATCAAGGACATCAAGGCGGAGCTGCACAATGGCAACTCCAACTCCAGTCCGCTGATGGCCAAGTTGAGTGCGGCGGCCGTTGCCGGTGGTCAGTTGAGTACTCCCAGCAGTACCACCGCTCCACTGCCTCCGAGGCACTCCTTTACCGTCCCCATATTTGCGCTCCACGGGCAGGGCAACTACTACGTGCCCCTAAATGTAGACTACAACGCTCTGGTGCCCTTCCTCAACGGGATGGATCTGCTGGAGAAGAGCTACACCAGCATGCCCGTGGTGCACCCCATCAACATCAATGTTAACTTTATGCCCAGTTCAACGTCGGCGTCGTTTTTGGCCGCCGCTGCGGCCGCCGCCGTGGCCGTTGGCAAGCAACAACAACAACAGGCGGCGGTGACCGTCGGAGCGGGACTCCCCCTACCCACAAACCCGGCAGCGACCCAGGCCGCTGTGGCTGCGGCAGCGGTGGCCAAGGCCAAACTTGAACAGGCCATGCACCAGAATTGGTAAAACAAAACAAAATCAGGCGACGGGTCGACAGATGGAACAACTCTACCTCAGTACTTCTGTGAATAATCATCAAATGATTAATCTCAAAACAAACACACTAAGCGACATCTGCGCCCAAGTATATATAAAAAAAAAAGAATATGGAATGGGAGAAGGAAAAACTTCATTGGGGGCTTCTGAAATCTCTGGGGACTTTAAAAATGAATGTCTTTAATTTCCCAAATACCTTACCTTTTGCTAAGAAAATATACAATTTTTTAAAGATTGTTTATCAATGTTAAAGACACATCTTTTTACTACTTGTTCAGATAATCATATTTTGAAAAGTACAAAATTAAATTTAAAGTACCCAAATTCGGATTATGGAAAATATCTTTTTTAAGAAATATTTCCATAATATCTTTTTAGGCACTCTATAATTAGTTTAAATACAACAGAGTTAGATATATGTATTTAAACAATATTTGTAATTTGTAATTCATTCTTATATGTATTTTTGTTCCTTGCTAAAAAAGAGTCCCGTTTTAATTTTTAAATAACAAAATATTAGAGTAAAATTTAAATGGATGTTTACATGCACTATAAGGAATCTAACATTTACGTAATGTTCTTCTGCTCACTTGAAAAGAGATAAATATTTTAAATTCTCTAGAGATTTCAGAAATAAGCACCCTATTTGAATAACAGAGGTAGCCAACAGCAGCCTTTAAGGTTTGGCACCTACTAGAGAAATGATTTCCAATTGGTTAATGATGAGGAGAAAACAATTAGAGTAGCTAGTTGTCAACTATTTTAAAGAAAGCATAAATGTCTATTCTAGCGCATGGATTGAAAACTAAAAAAAAAAACATTTATGTCGTGTGCAAATTAATAGAATGTTTATGATGCCAAGTCAGTCCCACGTAAAAAATCTAATGGATTTTAAAACAAAACTAAATGTGAATTAAATGTATTTTTTAGAGGTTTAACGTTTTTGCAATTTAAATAAGTGTTGTGGTTTCAAATCAGGTAGTCAGATAGCCAAGTGACTCCCGTCAAACATACAATGTAATCTATATATACAAAACCGATATAATGATAAATACATATATAGTAAACCACTAGTCAGAGAACTTGTACGAAGACGTAAAAACAAACATACAAAATGGGAAGAAAAACAAATCAAAAAATTATTATATGTATATTCTATGTGTAAATACTTTTAGCAAGCAAATTGTCCTTTGTTTAAGTTTGTATTTTAGTGACAAATTATGTTAAGTTGGTTGGTTAACACGTGAAAAAAACAAAAAAAATACGAAAAAAAATCCAAAAATTTTTATATTCAAGAAATGCACCATGTTTCATTCTCGAAATGCGGTTCTACTATAGTTATTATTATTATTATTACTACTGTCTAACACTTAAGTTGATTGTTTCTTTGTGTTTTCGTTATCCAACAAATTTAATGGAATTTCAAGATTTGGTCACCTGTTTCCAATTTGAGCACCTCGATATTTTTGGAGGAACTTCGGAAATGATTCTGTTTTGTAAGCTAAGCTTCGTTGCGGCTAAACTGAAAGTTGATAGCACAAAGATTATTAATGTTTTATGACTCTTATTAATGTGTACGATTACTTTTACTGTACGGTACTGTTAATATAAAACTACGTTACTGTTTAATATATTTTATAAATGTATACAGATGTAATAAATATTTAAAAATTTAAATGCCATTTTTTTATCAGCTTCATTTTAGGTTAATAGTTGTTGATGGTAACAAATATTTTACATAACTTTTTCCTGGGACCTAATTTTTATCCTCTCTCTCTCTTGAAGAACTTATAGCGGACAACAAAAGTTGTAAATTAAAGTGTGAAACAATGAAACAACTTGGTTACAAATTTTTTCTAGTAAGTATCCTTGTGATCGTTCGCGAATCGATCGTATACATATCAAAATATTATTGTTCCTGGAAACCTGACAAAAGATTAAAGATTTCTGCATTTATCAATAACTATTCATTAATAACTATTCAATTCCTTACTATCATCAAATTTTTTATTTCATTTAAAACCATACTTTCAGAATGGATCCCTATTTCGGCACTATGATAAACGACATCTTTCGAAGCAGCAATTTTGCTTGCAACCAAATTTCTGTTCAATTAAATAGTTAATCCGGCTGTGGGAGTGTTTTCATGCTCGATATATATTAAGTTAAATTTTAATTCTTAACGGAACGATGTTTTTTTTATGTGGAAAACAAAAGCAACCAGCAAGTGCTAAATAAACGCGAGCTGCAAAAGAAGTCAAGAAACCAAGCCAAGTACAAAGAAATATATTTTCTCTGATAGACTAAACTTATTGTCTTGCTTATAGTAATCGCGATTATCTCCGCCTGTTTATCATAATGGGCGGGAGTTGGTTTCTCGAAATCATTGCCTATATATGCGAGAGGGAAAGGGTTTTCAGACCCCTGATCCTCCTAAACGACATCATTAACTGCAGTCAAGAGGTGATACTATTTATGGCCACATTCTGCAATTAGGAAATGCTCAAAGCGGTGGGTTTCTGGCCAATATATATTAAACAATTTGTGTTATATTATTTTACTGTTTCCAGCATCCAAACCGGGAGAGTACGACCACTGATGTTGCTAGATCCCCAGTCACTCCAGGAGTCTGAAATAAAAACCCTGGTGGTATTAAGAAAATAGACGTTTTTACGTTTCTGGGTTGTCTTATATTTACCAGCACTTCATTTTAGGACTTGAAAGTGGTTGAATAATATCTTGAATTATATTTCTAATGTTTAAGATTATCTTGAAACATAGTTCCAAAGTTTGATTTCCCCTTAGGCGAGGGTTGCCTCTAACTATATCGATACTTTAATTACTAGTACCGCAGTTTGAAAGGTGTTGCTAACTAACTAATATTAAAGTTAATAGTTGAATCGAAGTCTCGAATATCAAAAGTACTGTATTGTATGTGTAAGTATGAGCGGAATCTTAAAACTAGATTGTAGATTACTTAAATGACTTCAGTCGAAATTAGGACGCGCTTCAACCTTCTGAAAAAGCGTTTCGTTGCACTAAGTAAGGTATAGTTAACTAAAGACTAAATACAGCACACGTTGTTTGTGTTTAGAACTGAACTAGATTCACGCAACCTTAGCGAGTTTTCAAATGAATTGTCGTCATTAACGTAAAAGCTGCCGAATTTGATAGTTATCTATTTCTAACGAATTTTGCAAAGTTTGTTAAATCAATTCTTTATCCACATGGCGATTACTTTTCAACTGAGAGCATTATAAAATTGTTAACTTCTGAATTAACAAATTTCCAGCTTTTACTATAATGAACAAAATTTCTTTTTTAAAACTAGTGTTTTTACATTTGTGGTCTGTTGACAATGTGTTCACAGTGTCTCCTGGGGTGTGCGTTTTAAGTGGAACTCCACCATGTTGTCGAGATCACTGATGCACATCTTAGACTTTCGGATATCCGAGTTGAGCACGCGCAGGTTCGAGGTATAGTTGGGCAGGTTAAACCCCAAACATTGCGACATTTCCTGACCCATCTTCTTGGCCGTCTGGGCGAATGTGGGCCGAGCCTTGCCCAGTCGCTTCAGCGGGCTGAACTGCTCGTGCACCTCCTTGAGTTCGCCATAGTCTAGCACCTGCCACTGGCCGCTTTCCATGTTCCAGGTAAACAGGATGCGACACTCGTACTGTCTTTTGTGAAATGCACAGTCCATCCGCCCGGTGCAATGCAAGCAGATCGCCAGCGGCTGATCACGTGCCGAAAACTGAGCCATCAGCATGCAGCCGATTGTCTGGCTCAGTGGACACACGCTGATCACTTCGTAGGCCCAATCGTAGAACACGTTGTAGATCTTCTGGTGCTTCTGGCACAGCAGGCTAATCACGTAGTAAGTAAAGGTTTCCAGGTCAAATGAGTGCTGGGTTATGACTACGCTATTGCACCGCAGCCGCTGATACGAGACCTGTGAGATCATCTGCATCTCCGAGTAGCAGGAGCCGTGCACCTCCATTGGCAGCGAGGTGTGATAGCCGGGCGATATGCAGTCGTCTGGGTATAGAACAGAATTATTTTAAATATGATATTCATTGTTTGTTAATATGATAGCTTACCCTCCTCGCTGGTAATGACTGAGGTTGCATCGTCCTCCTCTACGTAGCGTCGTCTTAAGCTTCTTGGTGCATACCGGTTTCTCTGGCATAACACCACCCTGCACTGGCATCTCCACAATCCTGGGCTCATCACGTCGCGGCGAAAGAAAAGAGAGCCCGGCGTTTGGAGACATGGATCCGCCTATCTCGAACCGCTTGGCCAGGGACACCTGCAGTGGGGAGAGAGCTCCGAGTGGACCCACTGGTTTGTAGCTGAGCATTTGCTGCGTGGCCTGAGATAATGGCGGTGATTTCTGATTAAAGATCTGACCCGAATTTGCGTTCCGACTGGGCGAACGCATCAGCATGGAGCTTGATGGTGGCGAACGGAAGCCCAGATGCGGTGGCGTCTGTGTCGGCTGCGAGGGATGTGGCGAAGAGGATGGTGAGGCGCAGGGCGAGTTGTGAAAGAAGTGCGCCGTGGGCGAAAAGCGATGGAAACTGCGAGCTGAGGAGCTGGTGGTCGAGGCATTGAAGGCACGACCCGCCAATCGAACTTTGGTGAAGGGTATGATGTTTTCCGAGTTGTCCTCTGAGAACTCGTACTTCTTCTCCGCCAGACGTCGTTTGCGGAATGTGGAGATCTTCTCGTACTTCTCATTATCCTCTGAGAACTCGTAGGCATTTGATTTGTCCGTCATAGAACTGGAACTAGGCGGGCTCTGAGGGAGAAAAAATATTACTAATTTGTTCTGTTCTGTGTTCTTTTGGTATACTTTGAGTTTATTAAAGACAAAGTAGGGGGCATAAATATTCAAACGCTTAAGTAATTTCCAACCCAACTTCTTTTTGGAAAACCCACCTGCAGGTCAATAGTGGTTATGCCATTGCGAAACTTGGTGACTATTCGCTGGTTTCGCCTGCGTGGCGGACTAGCTTCGTTGGCAAGAGGCTTTGTTATCGGCAGAGTGGTCTCCGGCAGGGTCATGCTATTCAGTCCCGTCACAACCGTGGGACTGCAGTGTGGCGTGAAAATGAGCCTCTCATAGGCCTTTGGCGAACAGCAGACACTTCCACCAGGTTGCACCTCATTGTTGTTATTGTTAGAGGAATGACTAGAGCGCTGGGACTGCTCGGTTTCAATGTCACTGAAGTCGGCTATGATCCTAGCCACGACACTCTGCTCATTTCCGGACTCCGCCTCCGAACCGGAGGCTGTAAAAGCAGTTGAACGATCATCCTCGCTGGCCAACAGATTTCTGGGAAGCAAAAAGGACTGCGACTGCGGTGTTGATTGAAGACTAGGCAGAATGAGGCTCTGCTGGGAAGGGTAATTGCTGCCCGAGCTCACGGCCGTCGTGTGAACATCAATGCGCAGCATGTGCATAAATCCATTAGAGATGATCAGAATTCGCTCTGGGCAGAGCAAATTGATTTTCGGCTCGAATTTCGGATCCGTTTCACTCGAGGAGTATTTGGTGTGCACAGTCAAGTGGCAGTTCAGGCAGTGTGCATTGTAAAAGGAATCTAGTGCGTGGAAAATGTAATGGAATTGTTAAGTTAAATAAAAAGCATTTGTAACACATACATACATGGACCGTCATCGTTGAGTTTCTTGCACTCCAAGCAACCCAGTTTAGGAACTTTAACATATGTAATATAGCTATCCTCTCCCTCCTCCGTGGCAGCACCATGGACCACTAGGATCTGGTGCTGCGTGTTCTTCCATTGAGTCATACTAACAGCCTTGATGTTGTCCACCATATGATCGTCAAAGAGGCGGCGAGAGAAAAAGTGTCGCAGCCTTTTGTGGGGTTGAAACAGCCAGAAGTACAGTCTGGTAAAGAACGATTATGGAAGAATTATTATATAAACATAAGTAATATAAAGGATGTGCAGCTAAGGACTTAAGCTATTAAGTTAAATTAATAAGTTTATAACTCATTTGCATTTCTACGTACTTGTACTTAGGTACTTACGTGTATTTGTAGCCCATGTTGAATGAGTAGTGATTAAGCGAGGAGCTGTCGTTGCACACTACTCGATGGCTAAGCATATACTGGCCGCAGGAAGTAAGACCCATGAAAATGTGTCTGTGGGGATAATCATGTCAGAGGTTGATTGTTTTAAAAAATTACTATGTTTACCCCTCCATTAAACTGCTGGCTAGCACATCTTTGAGGTATAACTTTAACCGATTTGGCACTCTGTCGTAAGGAAGCTGTTGCTTTTGTCCAGCCCTCGAGGACCCTGAGAAGTATCCAGTGCGCTAAGGGGAATTAATTAATTACAATGATGTTAGAGAAATATAGTTAAGTGTCCGACCTTATTAGCTAATGAAAATGTGTTGCCTACTTCGGTGGTTTACTTCGATAATTTCGTAATCAAATACATATATTTTGTAGACCTTAAAAAAAAGATATTTTTTTACCTAACAAGATTTATTCCAAAATAAAATGTTGTAATTATATTAGCGCTAGACATTGTAAAACATGACTTATCAATAGTTATTAAAATTTTTATCGAAATGTTGGGATAAACAGAAAAGTTTAACTAGATACAACTAGATACAACTAATACAAATCACTTTCTATTTGACTGTTCAACTTAAAAATAATAATATTTAATAACAAAGAGAACAGGGTTATACATTTAATATTAGGATTATCTTACTATATCCGAAAGAGATATACAAAATAAAATAAAAAGCTTATATTATAGTCTTGCGCATGTCTTTTCTAGTCCCTTTAATACCTTTTACTTATATATATATTATAATCTATGCCACATGTACCTTTGCACCTTCGAGTATAAATCAATCCGCTATATCTTTCTGGAATTTTCATAAAATTAACTTTAGACCTTGAACTAAAATGTTGACCCCCTTATTTAATGGGGTTGGAAAACACTTTTCTAACGCTTAACAGAGATTAATATAACTTCATATTATATAAATACTATATATAGTTGCTGATAAGTCTGGAAAGCAAACCCACCTCCCTGTCGTAGAGCATCTGCACCAGATTTCGAGTCCTTGGGCCGAACGATGGCGTGGGAGTTGGCTCCTCCGACGACTCGTCGGAGCTGTCCACTGTTGAGAAGTCGTCCTCGTCGGAGGACACGCCCGACAGCGACTCCACGTAGTTCTGGTAGTCAGTCTCCATATTCAGATCGCTAAAAATCAGACTTAATATATTCCTCCTACTGCCTTCCTTCTAAAAATTTGTGCAGCGTTCCGGCCGAAAAGCGGCAGTATCCTGCGTCCTAGTGCCTCCTCATCCGCTGGCAAGTGGAGGCTGAGGTGCTCATCGGACTCTGGCTCCCTTTGTCCACTGCCTGGGTGTTCCAAAATTACAGCATCATCGGTTTTTCGTTATAAATAAACCAAATTTTTGCAATAAAAAATATCTGTTTCGGTGTGACCGCTCTCGAATTTACCGTCCGGCTCAGGAAATGTACTAAACTATACCTTTGAAATCAATGAAAAAACACCAGCGTTATCCAAGACCCTCACCAGGATCGCGGTTGTGGTCCTTGCTAAATACAAAGGACTATTGAACCAACGATAGCAAGGATTCTCACCAGGTTAAATTGAAATATCGATGATATTCGACAATAAGGCGGTTTCTTTAAATAACAGCATATGAACAGTGCTTTTAATTAGAAATGTTTTTATATTTTATAGTGTATTCAGATAAATATTAAATTTCATCTAATTTTGTTCCACAGAAGTTGCTCATTATTTGCACTTCGAAAAAGAAAATCTTATACCCCAACATTATTTGTGATTTATAAAAGCAAAAAGTAGAATTTTATAATAACTTTTATTCTTATTTAATCAAAAGAAATGAGGTGATATTTTGAAGAATAAAAAAACAACAAAACACAGCCCCAGGTGACCCAAAATACGCATGCTCTAAAAGCTGTCAACGTGACTCCATGTTCATTGACCCTTGGGCGTATTTGTGGGTCAATTCGTTTGCGGAAACCACCCGGGACCCCACCGTAACCCCCCAAAAACCGATCTTATAACCGATGCCGGGTTCAGTGCGCCGGAGTCTAGAATCTGAACAAAGTGCAGCCACAAAGAACCGTGCAGCGGTCTTCACAATTTTGGTAATTCGGCATAAAAATGTCGAGCATGCCAGCCAAACAGAAAGCCAAATGCAGGGCTCAGCTAATTTTGGCAATGGAAATTCGGGGCAGAACCGATCGCCGATCCACGATCGACCATCGAGCAGGAAACCTGATGCGCTGGCAGCGGCCATTGAACGGCGCCGTGCTTATAAGAGCTGGATGGCCAACTCTCAGGTTTTAGTTCTCGAATAGTTCGTGTCGCGGTTGGTAAATCGGTGTTCCTCTTGGCCGCCTTGAAGGGCCAGTGAAAAGTCCCAACAGCTAATTTGTGCAATAATGCCTCGGAACTTTGATCGCGCTCTGAATTTATATCGAGTTATCTAAGGAAATAGTAGCCGTGATTTTACCCAAGAATATTTCACATATCACAGTTGCTGTTTCTTTTAGATAGCTCTTTTGTAAGCAGCTTAGATTCGATTGCGACTATCCGAGTGCTTTGGATGAATCCTGGAATTAAAGGGAACCCCGGTTTCAATTTATGGGATACACACAGTTCAGTTTTGTCACATTTCAAGCATCACTGGGCTTTGTTTATCTCATGAGAGCGAAATTTGTTCAACATGGGGCCATAACAAGCACACACTCAAATAAAGTTAAGGAATTTAACTTAATTTCTGGCCCAAGATAAGGTAACTTAATATTTCTTAAACGAAATAAACTAAAAAAATATAGCTGTTAATAGTAAGTATTAAAAAACAGAAAGAAATTCAGAACTTGTATCTGGGAAACTATATTATTTTAAAACGTAAAATTAAGTTATATTCATATTTGGATCATCAAAGAGATGATTTTCAGTTGTGCATTTATTTACTTTCCAGCCCATCAAATACTATCCACACTAAAAAGTTCTAAAAAATTTCTTCAAAGAATTAAATAATTTAATCATTCTTTAATTGGATACCAAGAATAAGGGGTTTTTTATTGGTTTAACCAGGTTATGGAAGCACCACCACAAATTAAAAACTTAGGGTACTACAATTTACAGTGTAGAAATGCAAATGGAATATACAAAAATAAAAACATAATGAAAATTGGATGCTTAGGAAAGCATCTTGCGGATCATGTAGTTGAGGATGCCGCCGTTCTTGTAGTAGGTAATGTCCACCTCCGTGTCGAAGCGCAGAACGGTCTCAAAGATGGTGCCGTCGGCCTGAAAAAGAAATAGTTAGGAGTATTACACCAAAATCCAGCAATACGGTGGCTCTATAAATTACCTCGACCTGGATCTTCTGGCCCGGCTTCAGACCGCTCTCGGGCAGAGCAATGTTGTACACCTCGCGGCCAGTCAGGTTCAGGGTCTCGGCACTCTGGCCCGGCAGGAACTGCAGGGGGATGATGCCCATGCCCACCAGGTTGGAGCGATGGATGCGCTCGTAGGACTCCGCGATCACGGCCTTCACGCCCAGCAGGAAGGGACCCTTGGCGGCCCAATCCCGGGAGCTGCCGCTGCCGTAGTCCTTGCCCACCACCAGGACCAAGGGAGTGCCCTCCTCGCGGTACCGCTCGGCAGCATCGAAGATGTCCAGCTCCTCCTGGCTGGGGATGTGCACGGTGCGGGGTCCGGTCTTCGAGACCAGTTTGTTGACCAGCCGGATGTTGGCGAAGGTGCCGCGCGACATGATGGCATCGTTGCCACGTCGCGATCCATAGGAGTTGAAGTCACGGGGCGTGATGTTCCGCTCCGAGAGGAATCGGGCAGCGGGCGAGGTCCTGGCAATAGAACCAGCCGGAGAGATGTGGTCAGTGGTCACGGAGTCGCCCAGGAAGAGCAGGCAGCGCGCCTTCTCGATGCTCTGCAGCTTGGGCAGGTCGCGGGTCATGCCCTCGAAGAAGGGCGGACGCTTGATGTAGGTGGAGTCGGCGCTCCAGGAGAAGAGCTTGCCCTCGGACACTTGCAGTGTCTGCCAGTCCTGGGAGCCCAACTCGATCTTGCCTGGAAAGGAGGGGTTATTCAAAAGGACATATATGAAGGCAACATCTGGAGTACTCACTGTACACCTCCTGGAACATGGCGGGGATCACGTGCTTGTTCTCCACCTCCTGGATCTCCGATCGCGTTGGCCAGATGTCCTGAAGGAAGACGTTCTTTCCATTGGCATCAACTCCAAGCGGCTCCTTCTCGAAGTCAATGTCCACACGTCCTGCGATGGCGTAGGCGATGACCAACAGGGGACTGGCCAGATAGTTGGCCCGGGTGTTGGGATGGATGCGACCCTCGAAGTTCCGGTTTCCGGACAGAACTCCAGCGCAGACGAGGCCATTCTTCTCGATGGTGTTCACCACATTCTCCTCGAGGGGACCGGAGTTGCCAATGCAAGTCATGCAGCCGTAGCCCACAATGTCGAAGCCAAGCTTCTCCAGATAGGGAATGACTCCGGACTCCTTCAGGTAATAGGTGACCACTCCGGAGCCAGGCGACAGCGAGGTCTTGATGTAGGGCAGGATGTTCAGGCCCTTCTCCACGGCCTTCTTGGCCAGCAGACCAGCGCCCAGCATCACCGAGGGATTCGAGGTGTTTGTGCAGGAGGTGATGGCCGCGATGACCACTGATCCATGCTGCAGCTTGTAGGTCTTGCCATCGTCCCACTGGAACTCCCCAGAGGCGGATTGAGCCTCCGGTGCGATTGCGAAGCCCTTGAAACCCACCTGAGGTTGACAGGAACACCTTTGTTAATCTATTCATTCGATTACTTAAGTATGCAGTTTCAACTTACTGGACTGGACAGACACGACTTGAAATCCTCCGGCATGTCGGAGACAGAAACACGATCGTGGGGACGCTTGGGACCCGACACCGAGGTAACCACCGTCGCCAGATCCAAGGTGATGCTCTGCAGATGGGGTGCATATTAATAGGATTGGGTAGAGGAGAATGTGCTGTACCCACCTGAGTGAACTTCGGATCTTGGGCCTCATCAGCATAGTTGCGCAACTGCTGGGTTGCCTTCAGATACTGACGAATGATGTCGATCTTTTTCTCAGAGCGATCTGGAATGGGTTTAAAAAAAAATCAAAATGGTGATAAAGGGATTTAAATGTTTTTCCTCACTTGTCTGCTTCATGTAACCAAGAGTGTTCTCATCAATGGGGAAATATCCCACGGTGGCTCCGTATTCCGGGCACATGTTGCTGATGGTGGCCCTGTCGGCAATGCTGAGTTCCGCCACTCCAGGTCCGTAGAACTCCACGAACTTGCCCACCACTCCCAACTGACGGAGGTGCTTGGTGATGGTCAGCACCAGATCGGTGGAGGTCACCAGTGGACTCAGTTTGCCCTCCAATTTGTAGCCAATAACCTCGGGCAACAACATGGAAATGGATTGTCCCAGCATCACAGCTTCCGCCTCGATGCCTCCGACTCCCCAACCCAAAACTCCCAGTCCGTTGATCATCGTGGTGTGGGAATCAGTGCCCACAACACTGTCGGGGTACAGAATCTTTGAGCCATCGGTGGTGTCATTTTCGAACACCACGCGGGCCAAGTACTCCAGATTCACCTGGTGGACGATTCCAGA
Organism: Drosophila fuyamai; assembly: GCA_018153365.1. Classification (NCBI taxonomy): domain Eukaryota; kingdom Metazoa; phylum Arthropoda; class Insecta; order Diptera; family Drosophilidae; genus Drosophila; species Drosophila fuyamai. The sequence continues at coordinate 6,315,420 of JAECXW010000393.1, read as the reverse complement.
GCCAGGTGGCACGATCAGCATGTTGTTAAAGGCCTTGGCGCCCCACTAAGTAGAAAAACAAACCATATAAGAAAACTCTTCGGAGAATTAAAAAAGGACACCTACCTTCAGAAAGGTGAATCGCTCCTTGTTGCGTTCAAACTCCAATGTTTGGTTCTTGGTCAGAGCATCTGGGGTCCTGGCAAAGTCCACCTGAACCGAGTGATCGATGACCAAGTCAGCGGGGCAGATGGGATTGATTTTCTCGGGATCGCCGCCCAGATCCAAAACAGCATCGCGCATAGCAGCAAAGTCCACGACAGCCGGAACACCAGTAAAGTCCTTAAACATGATATTCAATTATTAGAAATTTAAGTAATAGATATCTTTTTATGGCTCACCTGCAGGATCACACGGGCTGGCTTGAAGGACACCTCCACGTCGTTGGATCCCTGCTTGAGGGCCGGTGACCATCCCAAGATGCTCTGCACATCCTTCTCAAGGATATGGAAGTTGTCGCAGTTGCGCACCGCCGACTCCAAGAGCACTCGAATCGAGTAGGGCAGCTGATCTATGAGTGGGACATAATTAAAAAGTCAAGAGCTTCAATTTCATCACAACTACAGTAAAAACACTGTTAAGGAGACACCAAAAAAAACAACCTATTTAAGAAAGAGCTAAAGTATAGTCATTTCAATTCTCATTATTAAGTTTCACTTATTTTAAAGTGAATATTAAAGCAAGCTATAACATATCATAACAGACACACAACGATTAGATTATTCTGTAGTATGATAAGAAGATAATATTTATATTACTTGCAATGGCACGACTTAGCTAACACATTTGAAAAGACCATTTATTAAAGAATTTTAAAGTAACACTTTAACTAGATAAAAAATATATTGCAAAACATATTTTTATATCATTGTGATAAGATTACATTTATTATGCACCGTGTCTTTAAATGTAATCAATGTTAAAATATTTTATGGTTCTCTATAAGCTTTTACAAAAACACATTTTATGTCAAAAATGTCATATAATTTTATTTCACTTCTCTGGACTAGTATGCATTCAAATACATTTCGGCTAATCATTACCATCTGTACTTATGTATTGAAAATTACAAAGCATGCATTTGTTCTAATTTCTGAAATGCACTCTAAAAAGAATTGCTTTAAATCAAACCATGAAAATTTCCGTACTCTTGTAGCCAGCGATAGGAGGTACCTGTTATCAAAAGCTACTATGATTGCGTTTGCCCGGCACTCGATGCGACTGATAGTACCATATAGGAGTAGCCATTAGAGAAAGCCCTCACCTCAGACCCCTGATTTCGGACACGCGCTGCTCTGGTGAAAACATTCCACTGGTCTGGAGACATGTCGGAGGCATAAGCATCGGACCACGACCCCAAAAACATCAGATTTGAGTAGTTTTAATACGCTGATAAGTGGGCGCGTAAAAATGAATTAATATTGGGAGGCAAACGATTCGTTATCACCGGTAGACGAGCCCCATTATGAGGCAATCACTCACTGGTGATAACTTTCGCTTTCGGCGGGAGACAAGCTTGCCTGTATAGAAAACTATAGAAAAGCTACTTAAAGCTGAGCGAACACCTTCCAATTGACACTGCCGGACTTGCAAATTAAGGTGTTCGCCCAGTTTTTTAATTTTCGGGGTCAAACTCCAACTTTAACAGGTGCTTCTGTGGAATTCATTCCCAATTTAGCACTAATTAATATCCCACCACGTCGACAGAAACTCCCATTTTTAAAGCCTTTTTCTTTTTGGGTACAAGCCTGATCAAACTTACCATATTTGCTGTCGATGGAGGCGAGGTCAAAGTACTTGTAAGTTGTGCCGGCCTGCGAGAAAGTTTTCTCGAACTGAGCGAAGGGATTGGCGCCTGCGAGGGTACGAAGGTGTTATATAAGCCACAGGATATTTGAAAGATAGTCCCAGGAACTGGAAATCCGGACTGTCAACCCACCTGACATCTTATTGGGACACTTTACTGAACTTATTCCGGACGAGCAAAGCAAGAAACTGATTGGAGAAGCGAGTCGGATTGGAACTGGCCAGCCTTTGATATGTATCGATATAGCTAGCGATGGCAGATCGGCAGAGAATTTTTGTGCCCGCGTAATTTAAATGTCGGGTTGAAAATGAATATGTGTTACTGGGTTTTATATTTATACTAAATATTCAATTTTCCTTGTAATGAATTTATTACTTTTACTATACTTCTCAATTCATCTCTCTATAGACGATTTGTATAACATGAATCAGTGTGGATCACCCGAAAGCGTTAAATAATAAAACAGATCGCGAATATTACAATGAAGTCCCCTTTCTATATTGCTAAATATCTTGTAAATAAACTTTGATTACTTTTTAATTATTTATATTTTTTAATTTTAATTATTTATATTTTTTAATGGATAATTTACTTCTCTTACAAAAGAAAACGTTCAAATTTTAAATTAATATTTTTCCCGCCAAGGTTCGTAGATATCGATTGTTATCCAGCCGTCGATATTTCGATTAAGAAGTTTATACCGACGTTTTCAAATACTGGCATTTTAGCGGCATTGTTTTTACACGCGCACGTTGTTTTCTTTAAATTTTCCAAAATAAAATGAATTTACCTGCGAAAATGGACGTGGAAAAGGACAAGCTGCGTCAGATGCACTGTGAATTTAATCCTCTGTCGCGATGCGATGGTTCTGTAATGTACAGCCAGGGTATGTCGGAGTTCACTAGTATTTGGCCCAAATCGGCTAAGAAGTTTTGTCAATTTCAGGTGCCACAGTGGTGATAGCCGCAGTTCTGGGCCCGATCGAGGTGAAGACCCAAAACCTAAGCATAGACGGCAGCTACTTGGAGTGCAACTACCGGCCGAAAGCAGGACTTCCCCAGGTTAAGGAGCGGATTCGCGAGGCGGCCGTTCGGGATGTCCTGGAGTTGGCGCTCCTGGCTGAGGCCCATCCGCGTTCCAAGATGTCCGTGCAAATCCAGGAGCTTGAAGATCGCGGCAGCGTAGGACACAGCTACACTTAGTCTTAAAACTTTATAATGATGGTTGTTCCCACCAACAGATTGATGCATGTGCCGTGAACTCCGCTTGTCTAGCCATGCTCATTGGCGGCCTGCCCCTAAAAAGCAGCTTTGCGGCCGTCCACTGCATCATCAATGAGCAGGGGGACTACGTACTGGATCCAGATCAAAGTGAAACACTCCACCAGCGTGCCAGCTTCACCTTCGCTTTCGATTCAGTAGAAGGAGATCTGCTGCTGGTGCAAACAAAGGGAGCCTTCAAAATAGCCCAATTTAACGACATCGAGTGTCTTTGCCGGGCGGCCAGTGCGGAGATATTCCAGTTCTATCGCAGCCAGATAGCCAAGTATCACGGCAGAAGCGAGGCGATAGCAGAGAAGAAAAAGGATGAGTCCTCCTCCATGGAGACGTGATGGGAGAACAACCAAGACTAGGTACAATTAAAGTTCGTTTTATTGTATAAATGGTCGCCTATGGAAGTCAGTTATACTGCTCAATTCGAGGGGCGTGCCCTTGAGCACCTGTGAATTCGATTCCTCAATGCGTACCGTCACAAAGTCACCTACTCCAAAGGATCGGCTAGCTCTGGAATCTCCAGTAATCGGCAACTCCATGGCAGGAACGATCACCTTGATATTGGCATCATTGCGACCAAACCAGTGGGCATCCGAGCGCTTGCTCTTGCCTTCTATGAGGATGAGTTGCTCCTGGCCCTCCATTGTGCGGTGTAATTGGGTAGCTCCCTCTCGAAAAGCCTGCACCATCCGCTGCAGTCGCGCGTTCTTTACACTTAAGGGGACATCGTCCTTGTAGCGACGGTGGGCTGCGGTCTTTTCCCGCATGCTGTAGGCGAACAAGTAGGCCACATTGTACTGCACTTGCTGAATTAGGGATACGGTGTCCTCGAACTCCTCCTCCGTTTCACCGCAAAAGCCGCAGATGAAGTCACTGGACAGGCCCACGTTGGGTAGGATTTGCCTGATGTGCTGCACAAGTTCCAGATAGGCTTCTCTGCTGTAACCCCGTCGCATCCTCTCCAGAACTTGCGTGTTGCCCGACTGCGCTGGCAAGTGCAGTTGCTTACACACATTTGGATATTCTTTTATGACCTTTAGCACTTCGTCCGAGAAATCCTTCGGGTGCGGCGAGGTAAAACGGATGCGCATCTCGGGAACAGCTTGAGCCACGGCTCGTAGTAACTCTGCAAAGGGAGTGCCACCAGTTTTGGGCTTGTAAACGGTGCTGAAACCAGGAACGGGGGTGGCAATCAGGGAATCTTCTCTCTCCTGTGCACTCCTGTCCCTGTACGAGTTGACGTTCTGGCCCAGCAGGGTGACCTCCTTGACGCCTTGCTCCTCCAAACCCTTGACCTCGGCCACAATGGATTCCAGCGGTCGGGAGCGCTCACGTCCGCGGGTAAAGGGTACTATGCAGTAGGTGCACATATTGTCACATCCCCGCATAATGGACACGAAAGCTGTGGGCGATTCCGAGTTCAGCCTCACCGGCATCACATCCGCATAGGTCTCGTCCAGCGAGAGGAGCACATTGATGGCGGAATTGCCATAATGCCGGGAGATGGCCAAGAGTCGGGGCAAATCCTTGTAGCTATCCGGTCCGGCGATCACGTCCACACATTGCTCCTGCTCCAGTAGCTTCTCCTTCAGCCGCTCCGCCATGCAACCGAGCAGCGTCAGCTGGAGAGGATGTTTCCGCGGGCTGCGTTTGTTCTTCATGGCCCGCAGGTGCTTCAATCGGTTCCATATTCTCTGCTCCGCACCATCGCGCACTGCACATGTGACCAGCATGATGACATCCGCCTCCTCGGGCTCCTGGCATCTCAAGTAACCACTTTTCTGGAGAATACTCCACACCACCTCTGTGTCATTCGTGTTCATCTGACAGCCATAGACTTCAAAGTGCACTTTCCGGTCGTTTCCATTGAAATCGATGGAGTTTAGGTAGGGCACACTGGTGTCCACATGCTCTTCCTCATTAAGTTTCAGTCTGGAAGTGGGCTTGACCGTAAAGAAGTCCTGGAGTCCCGGTCCCCGCTCAATCCTCTCCAGAAAAGTGGCACGCGCTACCCGGTCCGAATTAATTTCATCGGTACCAGTGGAGGACACCGATGCAGGAGCGGATGTTGCTCCTTTGAAGGCAGTGGTGGAGGCATGCCGCACCGTCACTGGCAGTCGTCTACTCCACATGGTCCTCCATGGCCACGTTACTGCAATTGCACGTCCGGTCATGTTTTAACTCATTTATTCTGGCTTAACTTTTATAGATCTCTAGTAACAATGGCTTCTAGTTCTAGCTTTAAGTTAGCATTATATAAATAAATAAAGAAACTTTTGGAGGAATATTTTAATAGTTAAACAGCTGATCAAACAGTGTCGAAAATTGCCGTTGTTTTTTAAGTACGGTTAAGTTGGACGATCCGGCAGCACTTCATCTGCTGCTCAGTTTAGTGTTGTAAAATACGCGCCACCTGGCGGCCAGCGGCGGGATGGCTAGTTCGGAATTAACCCGCTAGTCTTATCAGGAAACTTTGAATTTGAATTTTTAATGCTTCAAATAAAAATGAAAACCACAGTCTCATTAATATTCCTGATTGTCATATAATATTTTCTAAATAAATTTAGTCTGTTATATATTTTTATTTTTTATTTACCTGCAATATATGTATATTTGTAGCTTTATATGGATTATTAATTATAAAGTTACTTGTCATTCAAATTCAATTATTTATGATTGTGAGATTGACACTATCGTACAAAGTGAAGCATAATTAAGTCTTTAATGTGCTTTATACAAAACGGAGAATGTATATGTCTTCCTGCCCAGATAAACACCCAAAAGGACTCTGTGCAGCCGCACATTTGAGGACAGCCTTGCAAAGTCGGTTCAGCCGTAAGAAATTAGCTCGGCCTCATTATGAGCTTATCGTGGTCGGGTTAATAATGCACAGGTGAAGACAATGCAATTGCTGGAACAACAAATGCATCACCTCCATCTGCTTCTGCTTCTGCTCCTGATTCCGTTCCTCTGCCGACACTTTGCGGCTTTGTGGGTCAATAACTGAATAATTGCATTGCCACCGAGTGTGGGCCGTAAATAGAGCCAAATTCGTCGGTGGCAGTCCTCAGAAGATAATTTACCCGATTTAAATTACTTAAGCATATACACAAAAGTAGTAGACCAATATGTTAATTGTTTTAAAACTTGATTAATACCTATTTAAAATTTGTAAGAATTCGAGGAATTTTACAAAACTTACTTTAATCGTTTTATGAAAAATATATATATTAAATATTTGTGGATATAACAAGAAAGGAAGCAAACTTGGGCAAGCCAAAATGCCGGAAATGTCTCCTTCACTGCGTTGCAAACTTTTGACTGAAATTATAGTACTCTCTGCAAGGGAATACAAATACTTTGTCTACTTAAAGGAGTTAGGCTTTTTGATGCACTGCATCCGGATCAAGACATGGTACCGCCATACACCTCCAACAACCGCTCTCCAAGCGCACACTAAGCCTTGAATTATATTTTAAGTATTTAATTTAATGTATTTAATACAATTCCCAAAATTAGTATTAGCACCTTATTAGGTCCTTGATCCTGCATCCTGATGATCAACCCAAATAAGTAGAAGTCACTAAATATGATCTTTGAGTAACACACTCACACACACTGACTTTCGATCAAATGGATCAACTGATTTTTCGCGTACCACAGTCCCCACTTCATGAAGATTCGGCTAGAACCAGTTGGGAATTATAATCGATCGATGCTAAAATTTTCATTAGGTATGACGTGGTAATCCCAACGTTAACATAACCTTAACATATTGAACATTAACATAACTTTAACATAAATTTAACATACCTTTAACATAACTTTAACATAACTTTAACATAGATTTAACATAACTTTAACATTACTTTAACATAACTTTAACATAACTTTAACATAACTTTAACATAACTTTAACATAACTTTAACATAACTTTAACATAACTTTAACATAACTTTAACATAACTTTAACATAACTTTAACATAACTTTAACATAACTTTAACATAACTTTAACATAACTTTAACATAACTTTAACATAACTTTAACATAACTTTAACATAACTTTAACATAACTTTAACATAACTTTAGCATAACTTTAACAGTATGGTAATATGTGTGTGTCTGTGTTACTGAAGGTGTTGAAGATAATTAATTGTGATACCATGTAATTTGAATATCACATTACTATACAGTCTCTTCATTAGTTTTTTAAATTCTAATTTAACATATTATATGTGGGTGCGATTGTAAAATATATTCTATTTATATTTTTGATTATTTTACTTAATTAAGCAGATAGCTTTAAAACTGAGGAACTAGTTCGCGTGGAAACAGACAGATGGAGAGGCAGACGTACAGACAGACAGACAGACAGACAGACAGACAGACAGACAGATAGACAGACAGACAGACAGACAGACAGACGGACAGACAGACGGACAGACAGACGGACTGTCAGACGGACTGTCAGACGGACAGGCGGACATGCTTATATCAACTCAGGGCGATGCTGATCAAGAATATATATACTTTATAGGGTCGGATATGTCTTCTTCAATGCGTTGCACACTTTTGTAAATTGTAATACCCTCCGCAAGGGCATAGAAATAGAAATAAAAAGTTTTCAACAAAATTCTTCAGGCTATAAAAGAAAGTGCTCTCTTTCGATCTCCAACTATAAACGTTGAATGTGAATGGTTGGATTGGATATAGAAAGAAAATCGGGAGCGGGAGAAGCCTAGCACACATATTTTGTAAACACTTACAAGCAGAAATATTTTAATGAAAATGAAATGAAAATTCCACTTTCGGCCAGAAGAATTTCGTAATTACAGCGAAAAAATTCGGTAATTAAATTCATGAAGTTTCTGGCTCGAAGGCGGCGAATCCGGAGGGAGCAGCCACTTGGGTGGTTCCCTGGCACTCGCATCCTTGTAAGTGGGTCCTGGTCGTGGTCCTGGCCTGCTGGCAAAGGCCTTCTGCTTTCCGCGTTCTGTTGGTTAAGCATTTTCTTGTATTTTGTCGGCACTTTTCCGCTAAAGTTATTTTCCCATGAGTTTTCCCTCTAGTCCGCTGCTATAAATCTTGCAGCTCGGTCGTGGGGATGGAGTTGTGTGCTCCAAAAAGGGAAAACTACAAATATTGTTAGGGGGGATGGACCTTTACTGGCTTGTGCATACGAGGAGCAGCTTAAGCTCAGAACTAGTTGGGCAGGACTTACATCTCGAGGAAACTGTCAATAAATAATAAATAATTCAATTGTACTAATGCGTTCTATATTTAGTGGTAGCAATTAATCCGACAATTCGCCTGGGAAACACGCTCTTGACAGTTGACAATTTGTGCGAGCTTTTAAACCGAATAGAGTAAATGGTTTGTGGTGGGCAACATTTGAACTTGCGAAATAACTAAGTAAATAAATTTGTTCTTCTTAGAAGATTTACTCGGGAATTAAAATCCTAAAGTGATTTTAAATCAGAAAAACAATCATAATCACCAATGAAAGAGCTTAGCAAAATTGTAACAAATCATTTTGAAAAAAAACTTTGGAATTCCTATTAACGAATTGTACGTAATAATTATTATTGATTACAAATATTGTATATGTTAAATGCTAAATTGCTTAAACTTAACCACATTACTGAACGATATTAAATATAAATAATTTGAAGGTTAAAATAAAATAATTTGAAACTATTAATCCAATCTTTAATCAAGGAAATATTAAACTTATTCTTAGCCCTTTTCGCTTTCACAGTTCACTTGTCCGCTAACCCTCTTAAACCTCATGCAAATACAAGTTCGAATATGCGATTAAATCCCCCTGAGCCTCACCTTCGAGAAACCTTCGTCAACCTGACCCCCTGGTGCAATCCCCATCCCTCGAATCCCACTGAAGACCCACCGTAGACCCACTGAAGACCCACCAAACCCACGAACGACACTTTGAGGCCCCATAACGCGGGCACACGCATAATGATCCGTTGAATGGCTCAATGCGTGGCTCCGCTCCAGCCGGAAAAGTTTACTTACAGCTTACAGATTTCTATTTTTCGGAAAACCATTTTCCCACCCACCAGCGTCAACCCTTGGGGGCGAATTTTCCGCTGCACAGGGGGGCAGTGCGGTGTTAACGGCTCTGCGGAGAGTAATTTTCCCCACGCAGAGACAAAAAAAAGAGACAAAGAAAGGCAAGCCAATGTTAATAGAAAATGGTTCGTTGTCGTCGTCTTGGTTGTCGTTAAATTGAAATTGTCGCGGAAATAAAAATTTGCATATTTTAGCATTGATTTCCCCATTTCCCCCAGGGATCCCTGTCGTATGCGCAACGCTGTAGTGCACTCCATAAATTGTGTTGTCTTAAACTTATTTTAAAATTGATTTCGTTAGACTTTCGTATTATTTTGCATATCAAAAGCTAAATAATTGATATTTACATTTTATTTAATTTGTACTTATTTTCTCTAACTTATTTTAAGGGTTATATAGTATACATAATTGGTGGTGATAATGGTGATATATTTTATTCATGTTTTTTGTTAATTCTTAAAGTAATTGTATAAATACGAATTACTTTCTTACGATTTTTTTATTAATGAAAGCGTGGTTTTAAAAATAAAGTTTTAAATATACTGCGTAATTTAATTTTTAAAAAATGTATTTCTAAGTAACTCTGTGGAATGCACTCTATAAATTTGCTTAAACTGCGAAAATTGCGCAAATTGATTACGGGCGAGTGCATAAACTAAACAAAATCCAATGACCAAACAGTGGGAGGGGTTCCGAGGGGACAGTGTCCTGTGTCTCTCATTACTGACTGCCAGTTCCAGTTGCTGTCTCTAGTAAATCCTGACGCTGTCACAATAAAATCCACTCAAGCTAAACATACGTCAGCAGTGACGAGCCTTGGTCCTGGCCCCGACTTTCGGACATTGCTTTCAGCTTGAGTTCGAGTCCTAGTCCTAGTCCGAGTCCGAGTCCTAGCCCGAGTACGAGTCCGAGTCCTGGCCAAGTCGCACAAATTTATGCCCCAGAAAAAAAGGCAATCTCCTCCTCTTTGGCGCTGGCAGTGACTCCGAGGCGCAGGATATAATACCAAACTGCTCATTGATTTATTTACGAGCTCCACTGATGGGCCAGCTGCCCAAGGACTGAGGGGCGTGGCCGGTGGGCAACTGCAGCAACTGATGCAGGCCAGGGATACAGAGTACTGTTACTGGTCGAAAATAAAACTATTTTTAATTATATTTTAATATTCTACTAACTCCTAGTAAAATATGGATAAATGTTAGATTGAAAAGAACAAAGTTATTTAATTATAAATTTATTCAGCCAACAAGTTATAAATTCTGAATACAAAATGTAATATAAACAAGCATCTAATTACTTTGCTTTGGACTTCTTGATCTACAATATGATCAAGATCGGAATTAAAAAAAATAATAATCCTATAAAAATACTCTACTGTACAATATATTAAATTTAAAATTCAGATCTAAGAGAGTCTGATGTATGTGGCAAATAAATAGCAAAACTATTTTAAAGGATACCACTTCATCTTTTAATTTTTTCTCCGAAAGCATCGGCTATGCATCCCTGCCTCACAAATTGCAGCTAAATTCTCGCTTTTCTCGACTGCCACTGGACATGGTGCCATCTTCCATCGCTTTGCCCCCCTTTGCCATCTTCTTTGTCCTGTGACTGTGACTTACATAAAGTGTCCTCGACTTGGCCAAGTCGAGTCATTTAGGCGCAGGTCGTAGATCTTCCAAAGCAATGGCTTTTGACACCCAATGTGAGCCTGGTCCTGATGGTCCGAACTGCTCCAGCGCTTAAATATTTACGCCGCCAGACCAGCGATGGCTTTAAGGATCTGGATACTGGATACTGGGTCCTTCGGCTGCCTGCGGTGTTTGCTGGTAATTTCCATTGTCACGTGGCGGTAATTACCGGTGTTGCAGACACAAACACAGATGCAGACACGCGGGCAGACACAGACATTGAGTCAGTCATGGCCGTGGCTTTGAACTGCACACGCCTGCACTGGCAAAAATTATATTGGGTTCAATAAAATATTGATGCTAAATACTAAAATACATAAATCATATACATATTAACTCCTTTAAAATTGTAATATAAAAATTGTAAAAACATCCTTTTCTAATTTAAAAATATGTATAAACTTTTAATGCTTGCTACGTTTCCTTTTTTATATTAAAAATGATTTAAGAGTATTTAATTTCTAGACAAAACTCTTGATCTTTATTTAAATTTTGAATGCATTCAAGAAGGGTCAACATTCAAAGAACAAATGCAAATAATAATAATTTTCTTTTAATTTTGAGCACTCGAATTTCTCCGTCTGTATATGTACGTCTGTTGATTTGTCTGTTTATCGGTGTGTGTGTGTGTGTGGGTTATATCCTGTGGCGTCGCGACGCGCTTTACAATTTCAATTCATTGAATTTTAACAGCGCCTGCAGCGTCCTTGTGCCTGCCAGCCAAGTTAACCGAAAGTTTGTAAAACGTTATGTGCAACATTTGCAGGGCAAGGACATGGGTGCTTCGGGGGAGGGATATACAGGGGCTGCAGTCCTGATCCCGGACGAGGTCCATTGTCAATGGCTTCGTGCAGGTCGGCCGCTGATATTAAAACGTGTTTTATCACCCGCCGCCATTTCGCGGCCGGGTATTCATTCCAATTGCGGCCAGATTGCACTTTTCAAGTGCGTGTTAATGCACTGCGTGTGTGCGGGAGTTTTAAAACAGTGTTTTTGGGACGGGTGAATTGGGTTTTAGAGCTGCACTGGCTTGCAGATGGAACTTAAAGCTGACTCAGCCCCAGAATGTTGGCTATTCAAATTAGAAAAACGAGCTGGCGAATGTCACAGCAGCAATCTAAACAAAAAACAGAAGTGAAACCAAGCAAAAAGGGTTGATGGCTGAAGGCAAAAACAAGCATTTGGAAAAGCAGTGAGGGAAAATCTATACAAGGAGAACAAATATATTTTCCTTAAAGATTAGTGGATGTTTTTAATAGTGGTCTACAGCTATTAACAATTTATTTTAAATAAGTTTTAAAACAGTTGGAGAGAATTATATATTATTTAAAAAAAAATAACTTAAAAAAAAGGAAAGCCAAATGATTAAGATATTACTAAATTCATTTAGCCTTATATGTTAACTTAAGAAAGCTGCCTTTATCGATGCCAATCATTATTATAGTATGACTTTAATCACTTGTTTTGATATAGTTTTTCGTCTCAGTGTGAAAGGTGAATGAGTGTTTTTGTGTATGTGTGTGTTTTGGGGTATCCTAGCAGCAGCTGTTGTTTGTCCTTTGCCGCCATTTTGTGCGTGTGTGAGTGGCATCCCTTTCACTCCCGAGTCGAGTTTGTTACATTTTCGTTTTGCAATTTCATTAAATTCCAACATCCGCCATAAATCTTCCACTCTTCAGCACGGCTTCTGTGCTTTGAAGCGATAAAGGTATGTCTGCTTGTTTGTCCTTGTATCCCCGTTTGAGTGTGTGTGTGTGTGGGGTTTGGGGATCCCATTCACACACACACACACACAAAGAGAGTGTAACGTAACCCAAAATGGCCGTTGAAGTGGTTGAAAGCGATTACGCTGACTGCCAAAGGTTGATGTGCCCGCTTGTGTGTGTGTGTGTGTGTGGGAGTTTGCTGTTTAAATGTTGTATGAATGAGCTTTTTGGGGACACTTCTCGCTCGGTCCCTTTGGGTGTGGAGAATTATGTGGGGTTTGCTGCAGGACTTCAAGCTGCCCAACATAAACTTGCCTCAGTTACACCCAGATGCTCTATTAATGTCTCCCCTGCTCCAGTTTGAAAAACTTTACTCCCGACATTGACAAGCCATTGAGCAACTTTATGGGAGTTGTTGAAATGTATCCCGGCCGGAAAACATAACTTAACAACAGATTAAAAGGGCATAAAGCGTGTTCCAGTTCTGGTTGTTCACGAATTTATCATAGCACACATTTTTGGGCTGGATGCCCGCATCTCGCCGCATTCCCGCACGATTCCCGCTGAATATCTGGTCCAATCTCATTGCCAGTTCATCGACATTCCTTTGGCCAAGTATGCTAAATATTATGACAACCTCTGACACCCACTGAACAGCCCCCAACCACTCTCATCGCCATCCCCCTTCAGCAGTTGCCAGTCCGGGGAAAAAGGCTGAGAACCGAAGACGCAGCTGGTCGGGTTCGTCTGGCGCTTATTAAACCGAAATCCCCATCTCAAGCGCCTGCCATTGCTGCTGCAGTTAACAATTTTTGCAAGCCACCAAGCAAATTATTATTGTTTTTCTTTCCCAAAAGGCTCTGGCCGAGCTTAGTGTTCCGTGGGGCATAGAAATACTCAACGACTAGCGAATCCCCTGAAAAAGATAGACAGTCTTGTGCCTCAATTTGTAGTTTAAGAAAATCTTTTACTCGAATTTCACATTAGATCCGATTTTTGAAATAGTCTGCTCCTTAAAGAATCATTTGATTTGTTTTCAACTGAAAACATGTTTGGTAATTTTATAACTATCTTTTCATAATATTTTATACGAATTTCTTTTCGGACTAGGAGTAAAATCTTAAGGTTAGTAAAAGTAAAAGTAGATGTAGGTTTTTATAACGAAACCCTTATGAAGATGAAAATCTTTTTATGTTAATGAACCTAAAAATCGTTTGCTTATAGGGCATATAGAAACCTGCCTATTTTCGCAACATCCTTTATATATAAACTTATATATAAATATATATATTTTTAAATTTTCTTTACTTGCTAGCGCAGTTGGTTGACAATTCCATAAGCCAACAAAGCGCGGACTCTTTGTCTCCTGGCTGTTCCTCCAGCTACAGCTTCATTCCGCCTTCAGCCGCAGCCTGTGCCTCCATTCCTTTTCCCAGCTCCAGCTACTGCTCCTGCTCTTGCTCCTTTTTGCAGCTCTGGTGCCGCGCGTGGCGATATAATTGAATGTCTCAGGTGTTTTGTCAGACATCGCTTAAGCCTTTGCCGGGGATTTTCTACTGGTGTCCCTTGCCGGCGAAGGGCGGCCGAACACCCGATTCCGGATTGTCCTTTTAAAGGTCCTTAAAGTGTTGCACGACAACTGTTACTGGGGAATGGGCGCTGCCTTTGTGCGACATTCAAATCCGCGTCGTTTCATTCCACACCCACACCGCCATTCACCTGCCCGGCCTAATTAAAACATTCATCTTCATTTTCACCTTTTGCCTAATTAATTCACACAAAAATCAACTAAATTAATATGAAAACCAAGCCAAGAAGCTGACAAGCTGCTGACCAACCACCCCCCTCCCGCCCTCGATGTTATTGCTTTTGCTTGTTGTTCCTGCTTTTCGGACGCTAACGAGAATTAATGGTTTGCAGTGTGGCACACAATTACGACAGGGAAAATCTTAGGTAAGCAGCGGCGAAATTGTCACCAGGCCAGGACACGGCCCGAAAAAAAGAGAAATAGAAGGAAATACAGCTCCACATAATTGGCTTTGCGGGTGGGAAAAAGGAAAAAGGAAAAAGTTGGGGGTGCTGTGTCAAAAACTGCTCAATTTACGCGTCGTGAAATTAATTTATGCCCAATGCAATAACCTCGGCAGCGTCAATAAAATACATTAAGGCCAGGAGTCCTTAGCCAGGGATTGGTCCTGAATTTGGACAGGGGCGCAGTTTCGGGATGGGGCAGTTCTGGGACAGACGGTTGCCTAATTGCGCTTTGTCAATTTGAAATTAAAATTGCCCGCCATACACAAGCATACACACGCATACGGATGTACTGAGAAAAAATATAGCTGAGCTTAGGGCTATACTTACAATCGAAAGAAATAATATCAAATCTTTATACATTTTTTTATGAAAATCTTCCGATTTCACTTAATTTAATCGGAATTGGCGCTGACTGAAAGGTCTTTAAATTAAATATTTTGAAGTTAAATGGAAATAAAGAAAGAGCTAAGTTTCCAAATATATAAATAAAATAACTTACATTCTTATTTTTAATTCATTTAATAGTCCTAGTTGTAAAAACCATATATAAAAACAGAATATTTGTACATTCGATATATATTATTTTAGCATTTAAAGTTTGTAAGTTGATTTGCAATAACCATTTTTTTGTGAGGTACTTTTAAGGACAAGATGTATTAATATAACTAAAAAATGTGATATAATATAAATATCTATTTAATGCATATTTACAAAAGTCCATACTTGAAGCCGTTAGGACTAATCGAATAGTTTTTGTGATTTTAGGAACCCTTTTTTCCTTCCGTGTAGGCACACAAATACACGCTCATAGACATCGACACACGTAGCGTAAGAAATGCGCCTTGCAAAAATTTCCATAATTCAGCGATCTAAATGCAAGTGGCGCAATTGAAGCGTAATTAGACCCTGCCAGTCAGTCACCCTCACTTCCACTTCCACTTCCCATTTCACTCCCACCAATACTGGCACACGTGGAGGACGAAGGATGTTGGCGGGAACTGGCGCTAATTGGTTTCTGGTCAGCACGGAGGATGCAGTCCCTGTTTTTCCAGCTTTCAGCGGGCGCCAATTAAAAACGTGCTCACATTATGCTTTATTGACTTCCCCCCCAGACTCACTCCCCCATTCCGGCATTCTTTCAGATATCTTCAATACCCAAAGGACTACTCGCTACCTGAAATGGGTGGAAATGAAGCGGGAGGAAAAAAGGAAAAGCAAGGGCAGGACAATGAAGGGGCGTGCCTTTTAGCAATAATAACGTCCTCGGTTGGCCATAAAACAAATCATACAAGTTTATGGTCACCTTACCTACATTGTCCACTGCGAAACTTTATCTTTTTATATGCGGCATTATTGCCACAGATTAGACACGGGATTTAGTACAATGCCCACACAGAGCAGGTGGAGATGCACGCATATGTGCGTATCTACATATGGGGGTTTCCATTTTTTCGATAGCCAGCAGAACGAATTAAATATGACCATTTGTATAATAGCCGAGACTCGAGACTCGGTCTCCGATATCTAATACAATTATGGTTGGGGATGGGATGGCAAATGCCATGGACGAGGATGTTCCTGCTGGACAAAATCGAATGCAAAATGCATGACGTTTCCTGTTTAATTTGCGGCCGGGTAAGTGCTCCGGCTTAACTCTGGATCTGCAGTAGAAGCAACCGGGATTCGGGGGATTGCTTCGGGTTGGGTCCCCCATTCGGTTGGGGTTACATATGCCTCACCACACAGATAGTCCCATCAAGTGTGCAGCCTCTGGGCTTCTTTTTCACACAATTAAGTGTCCTCTTGATGGGCCAAAGTGCGGCTGATGCGGGAGCATTAAAAGCAATTTCGATATCGTTTGTATCTTGAACTGTAACAGTTGAAAACTTTTGTTTGGAAGCATAAAAAGAAGTGATAAAGAATAGTGAAATATATTTGTAGTTATTTTTTCATCGAGTCACATCTGAGCAATAAATTCAAACACTCATTTTGTTCACATTAACAATTTGTGCTTATCAAATTTTTCCTAAAACCATTTCTGGTTTGGTATTAGGTTAGCATATAAATAAAAGGGAAAGTGATTATGTATTTCTAACGTTTATTTAGAATTCTCTTTGTTGAAATATAATTAAAACATTATGTTGGTGTATAAAGTCGATTCGTGAAGCTGAACTCATTGTAAATAAACCAAATGGAACTTCGAAATATTATAAACTCCCTGCTGAATTGAGCACAGTTATACAGAAACAATTTAAAATAGCATTTCGGATTGAATTTATATATTTAAAGGACTTTTTCCCCCGGCCCCTTCTTCATATGGGGCAACTGTCTCCGTAGATTCTAATTTGATGAAGTTATTTGCAGACCAAAAGCCATAAATAACAATTTTTAAAGAAAAGGAAAAGCGAGAACGGCAAAGTCAAATTCCGAGGGAAAGAAAGAAGGCGAGCGAGCAAATGTAAATTAGAAGCCAACTGTGACTGTCTAGATAAGACCGTACTTGCGTATATATCTGCAGGGGGGAGAGGGAGGGGGTCGTGGAGGAAGTTGCGGTGATACTCCGTACTCCGAGCCGTAAGGACACCCGGGTCCTCGTTCCGAATCCGGAATGCGGTTCGTGCTCGACTGCGGCTCGTGGGGCACCAGTGTGCGGCATTTTATTTCGCATTAAGAGATTAAGATCAAAATTAAAATTTAAATTACCCCGCGACACGCTGCGAGTCTTCTATGTGTGGGTGTTGTCAACGTTTGCTTTGTTTCTCCGCTCAGCTTGTTGCCTTTTTGCCCTTTTTGATTACCTTAAATTGCTGCAAGAGTCCTGGGATTCATTGTTGGGACTTTGCCTCTGCTCGAGCAAATCTTCGGCGAATATTTAAAAATGAAGAGAGTAATTAATTTGTGTGCAAGCCTGGCAGCAGCAATGAGACTGGCTGATGATTGACAGACAAGTTAATTGGGTTTCTCGGAAATATTCCGCCGAAACTTGCAATTAGCAAGCTTGAACTCCATAGGGCTGGATATTTTAAAAGGATACTCCAGCCGCAATCCAAGTGCAACTAAAATTACACTTAAAGAATTGTGAGCCATTAAACTAAACTATTAGTATTGGTATATAGTACACAAATTATAAACTTATTTAGTCTTGGACATATTATTATGCTATGTTAATAGTGTGTTTATAGAGTGAAAAAATGAGTAGTAATATTTTAAGATATTATCATCATTAAATACTGTACTTTAAAATAATTATTGAAGCGCCAAAATTATACCCAAATAAAATCTTAAAATTATTTTTAAAAAATTATTTAAAAGTAACAACAATATACTTTTGAAAACAGTCGAAGTATCGTTACTATTAAAACACATTTTTATTTACAATTTATAATAAACCAATACAAATAAATATAAATAAAAGATAATTTTTTTTATAATTATTTAATTAATTAATTTTATTTCCAAGAAGGAAATATATGTTAGCCAGATTTACATACAATTTTTGCGGGTGTGCTGTTGCTTTCCACTATGTATCTGTAACCGAAAGTTGCCGCAATGTCAGCATCAGTATCAGTCTGCGCCTGAGTCCTGGATCCTGGATCCTGGGACCGACTCCCACCTGAACCTGAGCCCACCCCCGAGCCGCAAAAGGGACTGCAAGTGACGCAATGCAAAATCCTTACCGCAAGCCCTAGAAAAATTTATGAGCACTCAAGTTGATTCAATTTAAAATTTCTCCATGCGGCTGGTAACGCAACCCTTCTGCCCCTTTTTTCCATCCAGCCTTCACTGGCAGCCCCCGAAATTGTGACGCTGACGTCTCATTTTTATAATTAGGCTAAGCCCAGGCCCAAAGCCAAGTTGCCAACTGTGCCTGCTTTTCTCTGATTTTCCCCGTTTTTCCACAGCTTGGTGTGCTCTGTTTTTGCCCGGCTAATTGCGCTACGGGTTGCCAAGGTTTCGCCACCGAACTATATAGTATGCGAAACTTTGTCTGATTTTGTTGGTTCGGACACTTCGGGGAAATACGAAAAATTAGCAACTAACACAACGGCAGATGAGAGGAGCAACTAAATTTTGCAGGCGGCGTAAAGTTTTTCGCATTTTGAGTGGCATCAATTTTGACATTTACCTGCAACGTGGCTAAAGGAAAGTTCTCAGCTTTCCGCTAACTGGGCACCTTTCCCTAAGCCGATTTCAAGTAATTTCAGCTTTAGATTGTTTTCCTTTTGGGTGGAAAACTTTTGTTGATATGCCAAATTATTAACGAAAAAAAAGAATGAAATGCAGGGCAGGAAGAACTGCAACTAAAGTCGGGGGCATGGGATGTGTCAGGATGTATAAGTCTGTAAAAATTTCAGCTCTGCTTTTGTTGTTACCACTTTTGTTGTTTCGAGCTGGAAAAGTTTTTGGCGCAACGGGCACGGAAGTTGCAGCCTAATGGGGTGGTGGCAAAGTGGGTGTGGAATTGTGTGGAAAAGCGGGGGGCGGAGAAGGCGGAAGTGGCGCATGCAAAGTGCAAAAGCTCGTTGAATATGACCGGGCATTAAAGATGCCATAACCGTGTGTATGTGCGCCCGTTTGTGTGGGCAGGATGTCAAAAGTTTGGCTAAGTAAAACCTCATGTGCATCTAATTAAAAATATAAAAAACTTTATTTTAAAGCCGCCAAAGAAAACTTTGTCTCCTGCGGAAATGAGTGTTTCGGCGAGTGTGTGGCAATAAAGCGAAAGGATTGTTGCCTCCTGCCGCTGCTGTTGTACTCGTATTTAAAACTTCCTTGGCATGTTTATCAGCATGAATGTGTACAGGGATTTTTCGCAAATGAGCTGCCAAATTGGCGTAACTTGGTGCGCGCAAGGTGACAGCCAAACCCGAAGAAAAAGAAACAAAAACCGAAAGTTTCCAAAACTCTGCATGCTTAATTAGTTTCTTTTCGGGAGCTCATGAATGTTCAGAGCCGCTGATATTGCCAAATAACTGAAAATTAGTCTGAAAAGGGAAAAATTCTTATTTGTGAGGAAAAATAAATAATTTAAAAATAAATAATATACCATTATTTAAAAGGGCAAATAAAAATATACTGTCAAATTTCTTATTGTAATTGTTATTTTTTCTGCCAGATAGTTTAAGTTACTCTGAGTAATAACAAAAATTATCAGTATTTACATTAGATAGATTGTCATTTATAATTTGTTTAATTTTTTTATATATTTGTATCTGCGGCAAAAATATAAGTTTAAATAAAAGAAATAAAATAATCTATTACTAATCAAACTTCGTAAAATTGTATAAGATCCCAGTATCTCAATGAAATCCCCCAGCCCACTCACCACTACCAAGTAAAGGCATAGACGAGTGCCAAGTGGTTTGCATTTGACAACTAAATGCCTTCTAACAACAAGTATTGGATAAAGGATGAATTTTCCGGGCAGAAGGAATCGGAGGAGAAATTGCTGACCAAACCAGACGGATCCACTGACAGTCGCAGCCGCAGCCAGTTTGAGTGACTGGCTTCGACTTCGACTTGCACATGCCATCAGTGCTCCTGATTCTCGTCCCTTTCCTGGTTGGGCATCCATCTGCCATGGTTTCCCCATTCCTCCGCCCTTTTCGACCGACGTCATTAATGCAACTGGAGGCTCGGGAACCCGCCTTAACCCTTTCGGACAGGCCCAAATGCTTTGCATTTCTACTTTGCACTGGTCGCATGTGCGGCGGCTTTTCAGTTGCCACCCAGAAATCCACACAACCCATCGGGAAAAACTCCAGAGTTTCACCCTTCCAATTCGATGGGAGCAAAAAATAACAAACGAGCACAACATGAGCTGAAAATAAGATTTTTGAGTCATTTCGTTTTGTTGCGTTTATGTTGGGCATGTGTGTGTCCTTCGGTGTATCTGTCTGTCTGTCTTTTTTGTCTGGGTGTGTGTGAGTACTTGTCCCAGCCTTGGTGACATCGTCTGGCTGACTCTGCGCCTCACTGGCTGATGTATTCATGAAATCGTGTGATTAATGGCTCGCACAACATTTGCACACACTGCTCCAGCTCCAGGTCCTGCTCATGCTCCTGCTCCTGATCCTTCTTCTCCTGCTGCGACTGGCACTACTGCTCCTTGCATCCTTTTGCTCATCCTCGACAGGCGGCGTATCTGTCTGCGTGCAGATAAACATGCCCGACCCGGTCCCCTTTCCAAACACTGAAAGCCAAAAATTGAGAATTTTAAACTATATAAAGCTTTATGTAACTGTAATAAAGGACTATACATTTTTAGCTAATTAATCAATTAATACTTTGCACAGCAATAAAATTCTTCTTTTTTGTTTCCAATGTTTGAAATATAACAAATTTTAATAAAATTAAGTTTTAAATTAAATAAAAAAAGGTGCATAAAAGAAGTAATAATAAAAACAAGTAAAATTGAGAAACTATTTGAAATATTTTAAGAACTGAAATATGATTTTTTTCAATGTGGTAAAGGGGATATGCTGGAGCATTAAAACTTATTTCTAAATAAGCTATAAGATCCAAAATAAAACAATGAAATTCGATAAATAAAAGCAGACAATATTTTTAGGGTGCTTGCTCTCTTGACTTTTTTCCGAGTGCATCTGCTGCCAATCTCCGCCAGCAAATGCTGCGCATGCAAAACGAGCAAAGGATGTGTGGACGGGGACGGGGACGGGGATAGGAGGACATGCAGGACATCCAGGACACCAGCGACGAATACGACGACGACGACGACGACGAAATTGGTCACAAAAATTTTCCGGCTCTGCGCGTTTGTCTGCCATTTTATCAGAGCCGACCGAGCCGCATGAGGCGTTGAAATTAACAAACATCCTGGCCGGACCTCCTCGCATCCTGGCCGAAACAAAAATGCGTCGTAATTAAACCGAATTTAATTGCTTTCGCCTGTGCCCCCGAAAGCGCCCTTATAACTATGCTATAATCTTTGACACTTTTATTGCGGCTCTAAAAGTTATTAACTTGATTTAATAAGCGCCTTGGACAGCGGCGGCAACAACAAGGAATTTGAATGTTTAGCATTTTACAGTTTTATCTGAGGGGTAAAGTTTGCCAAATGAATTTGATCGCCTTGGCATTCAGAACGTGGCTTTAATTAACTCATTTTTCATTGGAACTGCCAGCGGGGAGTCCTCTCGCAGGACGAGGGGTTGAATCCGAGGGTTAGGTAATCTTATCTGCTAGGTGGGCCGTGGCATACCAGCTATTCTAGCTCGGGGCCGTTGAGACGGAGCCCATCACTCATCCGGAGCCCAAGCCTTTGTCTCCCTGCTGATAAGCCCAAGAAATTTCCACTCCCTCATTTGGCATCCTTTTCGGTTTTATCAGCGTGAACAAATTTGAATTAGCTATTTGAATTTGGAATTTTCATGCCGAATTATGCGAGGCAGCGTGGCTTAGCCTTCCTTCATGCCATTCGAGTTGAATTTGCATCGATTAGTTGGGGGAAAACAGCCAGATAAATATTTAAATAAACGTTTCCCAGTTATATGTCTTTAAAGTATTAAACGAGTGTCAATTCTTTAGAACGTTATACATTAATTATACCCGTTACTCGTAGAGTAAAAGGGTATATTGTATTCGTGCAAAAGTATGTAACAGCTAGAAGGAAGCGTTTCCGACCCTATAAAGTATATATATTCTTGTTCAGGATCACTAGCCGAGTCGATCTAGCCATGTCCGTCTGTCCGTCTGTCCGTCCGTCCGTCTGTCCGTCTGTCCGTCTGTCCGTCTGTCCGTCTGTCCGTCTGTCTGTCCGTCTGTCTGTCCGTATGAACGCTGAGATCTCGGAAACTATAAAAGCTAGTAGATTGGCATTTTGCATGCAGATTCTAGGAGTTCCTACGCAGCGCAAGTTTGTTTCAAAAAGGTGCCACGCCCCCTTTAACGCCCACAATCGCTTATATACGATTTTAAAAATTTAAATATTTCGGAAAAGTAAAAATGCAGTTTTTTTGTGTTTATCAATACCTATCGAAATGTAGAAGAAATTTTTCAAATCGGACCATTCGTTAAAAAGTTATGCGTGATCAAAGTTTCTATCTCCATCTCCCTCGCACTCCTTTTATCTGAGTAACGGGTATCTGATAGTCGGGGCACCCGACTATAGCGTTCTCTCTTGTTTTTTTTTATTTTTGACAACATTGTCATACTAAATTCGAAATGAAAAACCATTTTTCCGGATTCTTAGGAAACTCCTTTTAACAAGAAAAAAATCGCCACAACAATTGAGCTTAATTTGTGGGAAATCTGCCATAATACGTGCTTTGACACGCCGAGACAATGGCTTTGTCACTGCCACCGCAAAAAAAGCGAAGACTCTCACAAGTTGTTTCAATTTTAATCAAGCTCGTGCTTTTGCATGGCTGCCATTTAGGTGGGTCAAAGGTAAATGCAATGGAAAATGCAGAGCCCCGGCCTCGGACCCTCAAAGAAAAGCCAAGAAAAGCCAGACACAAATGCAGACACTTTTTATGGGCAATAGAAAAACCTCAAAATTGCAGATTTAATTTTATTTTATTGCACTTTTCCCTGCTGCCAGGGAAAATTGTTTCTTTATGCAGCATCTCCATTGTCCTGGCGACTGATGGAACGGAAGAGATTGCGGGTGGGGGCTGGAATTTAATCAAGAAAATATTCGGGGACACTAAAAACTTAAGTCAACTATTTGTGGCTGGTGGATCAAGTAAGGAAATTCCATATCGTGTTGGATTATTTTCGCCTGCACCGAATGATTGCTCATTAATAAACATAAGCAACAAATTGCTCGACAAAATCAAAAAACCAAAACCATTTACGAGCTCAGTGAGCAGGATTGAAAAAAGGAAATGCCACAAAGACCAGGAGTGAAGCCGTTTGCTGGTATAATATTTGTAATCAAACGCAGTCGGGAGTCATAATAATCAAGTCGTAAAAAACAAATCCATTTTCGCGCTTGAATAAACAGCCAAAACAGAGACTCTCAAGACAGAGTCCTCCAGACAGGGTCGTAAGATGGGCAGTAAAAACAATGATAGTAATGGCGGAACATTTTTACACCTTCCACGGCAGCCACAAAAGGGATCAGGGATGGCATTCTGTGGGCCAACAGTCTGGCCATAAAAAGAAACAGCACAAATAGCTCAATGGTACTGGTTCTGGTTTTGGTTTTGGCCAAATTTTACGACAACACAGTATGACACAACCTGTAAATTTTGCGCTTTATTTAACACGGCAAATGACAAATCTGATTCCATTTAATGATCGTAAAATCACTCATCAAACGCTGTAAATTGTAATGTAATAGAAAAATAATAAGCGCCTGGGATGCATCGAAGATGTTATCATCGTAAAATCTGAGAGTCGTAAAACGAGAGTCCTTCTGCTGGCAGAGGGAAATCCTGGCGTTAGTTTTCACACCCAAAAGAGTGTCGGCTGGGCGGATGCAAAGCTCTGGCATCATTACACTTGAGTGTTTTACAACTTCCGTTGAGTTGAGTCGAGTTGAGTTGAGTTCGCCCTGGCCATAAAGCGTAATCTTCATGTTTTTATTAGGATGGGTGGGCGATGCGAGGCGATGGGTTGTCAATGGCACTGAGGACATCAAATTGACAGCTCCTTGGAGTCGTAAAACTCAGCCACTGTCTGGTACATATGTTGGGGGTAATGATTGTCACCGGCTAAACAATTAAATCGAGGTTAGGAATGGCGCATAAAAAGCGCATAAAAAGGCCATAAACACAGACCCTCGCCCATGACAATGATGATAATGATAATGATTATGATGACGATGACGATGACGATGTCGTCAAGGCATCGTAAACATTTTAAGCCACAGTTTATTTTCATTTGGAAGGGCTAAGAGTTAGAGCCGAACATGACCCCTATGCGATCTGTTGCCTCGTAAAACTCTGCTGATAAGACACTCGCCGCTGGTAATGATAATAAAATTATAAGTTACTCCCACATATGCTGCGAACATTTGGGTCTCTGGAGCACTTCACTTCGGGGATTCCCCCGTTTGCCCGCTGTAAAGTGCTCTAATCAGCATTTAAAATTAACTAAATGCCCGCCTCTTAAGCCAAACTTGATGAGTTTGGCCTTTGGCCCGCCGTTTCTCCTTGGATCCTTGGGTTCCCGAGGCTGTAAAACCTGGCCAAGTAGGATAGTATAGTGTTGTTGGTGGCCCATTAACTGGATGGAAGATGCGTTTTTCATGTAGCTGCAAATGGCTGGGGCATGTGGCATCTTGAGATGGGGCCATAACACTTGAGTGTGTGCAAAGTGACATTTGATTGCTCTAGTTTTAGTTCTACTCGCCTGCTTGGTTGAGATGGAGATGGTGGAAAGTGCTAAGATGCTGAATTCGAATTGGTATTAATTGACAGATATATGTGGAGTAAAATGCCCATTAAAATTAAGACGGAAGTTCCTAATTTAATTTCTCTTCAATCGAATGATCTTTTGCTAAACGTTTAGTTAAACGAATATAAATGTTTTTGTTGCATCTAGTTTGGTTTAGACATGGAAATGAAGTATACTTATTCAATGTTAATTTAATTAATTCCCCAAATAAAATATCGAATAAAATTTTGCGTGTTCCTTAAAATAAAAATAAAAATAAAAATGGATAAATTATTTATATAAGATTGAACCATACTTGTTCAATTTTTTTTAGACATTCCTGAATTATGAGTTAAATTATAAGCTAGAATAATTCAATATAATACAGTTTAAATTGTAAATGTTATTATTTGATTTATTTAGTAGTTTTTGGATGTAAGACTATTACGAATATCGTATTTAAGTTTCATTTTAGGCCCTATTACCTTATGGCACTCTTCGGTCTTAATTGAAGTCGCAGTCGTCGAGTGCGTGTCACCCACTCACACACACTCACATACACTCTCACATACTCACGCATACTCGCACAGTGCAACCCCACAAAGGGAAGCTTACTTCCGCCATTTTCTATGATGAATTGCTACTTTGGCTCAGCACACGCACACCATCTCACCGAAAGGAAGATGCGCAGACGGGAGACAAGGACAGAGATGAGCCGAGTTCATCCAGGAGCTGAAAAGGAAAAGGCGGAAAGCGGAGGACGAGGGACAGGACCATCTCGCATAGATACACATTTATCCAGCTGTCGGCGGCGATGACAGCGCGGGGCGAAAAAAAAGGAGTGCAGGACTCCGAAAAGGACTCGCTGGCGGTAGTTTTCCCTAGACTTTTCCCAGGCAGGTGAAACACTCGCCGAAAGGGACACGGGAAGTGCACTTTGGACAGGGGACACCCACACATCGGGGTGCTTTTGCCGCTTATTTATGTCTGGCAATCATAAAGCGCGCTGAAAAGAGAGCGATATAGCGGCTAGAAAGAGAGAGGGCGGGCGTGTGCAGGTTATGGCCTTCTATAACTCAGAACTGGGGGCGCCCAGGACCCGGAACTCAGAGCTCAGGACTCAGGATTCAGGACTCACATAATGCCGCCTCTTGCTGGCCAACGTCTGCGTCCACTTTCGTTGGCTGCTGCTGATGTATTCCATACAAATTGCAGGTTTTAGTGTTTTTATTTCTGCCCTCCGACGGGGGTGAAATCCAGAATCGTGTGCTTGAGTGGGTGGCTGGGTGGCTAAGTGGGCGGCCGAGTGGGTGAATGGGCGAGTGGGCAGGCGCATCATCCATCAATGGCATTTGCGGCAAGGACAGCGGCGAATGCTCTCGGTGAGTGCTTCTGACGTTTTTGTGTCGCAGACACAACAACACTAAAAGGGGGCGGGGAAGGTCCAGAATCTGACTAGCATCCCCCTTTATATTGTTTTTTTTTTTTTTGGGCGAAGTCATGCGGCGAAATTTGTTCGATTTTCGCTGCAAAACAATGTCAAAATCTGTGCACTGAGGGGAAAAATACGATCAGAGGTTACTTATTTAAAGTGGTTATTTTGGCGTTTAAAGCAGAAAGCGTTACAGTTTAAGTGTTATTTTAAATCGTATAAATAAATATTCTTTTAATCATCTCTTTAAAACTACATTTGTGACAATACCTAAAAAACACTTCTTAAGGACAAATAATAGAATGTATAATATATTGTGATTTCAACTAACTTGACAAAGCAACAGCTGGTATATATTGTATTATACTTTGGAGTAGGGTCTAAATTAAAATTGGAGTTTTAAGATCCCCATTTGATTCCCGCTAAAATATCCCTATTAAATTCTAAAATACTTCATGATTTTAAAATGTTTTTTTTTGCTTTGTGTACACGAAAAATGCAAGCGTTTTAGTAGCTCCCTTTCTCCATTCCCTTTCTTTTTATCCCTTTTTCTTTCCCGGTTTTCTATTGCGAACTCCTCCCTTGAACTGTGCCCGCTATTTGTAAAATAATAACATAAAATATGGCTGGCCTTGAACAATTTACTTTTATTTTATTTTTATTGCCCAGCCTCCATTGAAACTCCGCTTCAACATGTGAACCGCTCTTTCCTCCCTTTCTTTCTGTGTGTGTGTGTTGTGTGTGGGTTGTCTGCATTGTTGTTGCGACTCGCTTTTAGCTTCATTAAATTTATGTTGCAACCAAACCCCTCCCCCCCGCTCCACACTGTCCCCTTTTCACCAAATATCCTGGGCCTAGTTGCACGTGCCGCGTGGCCGTAAAACAGATCGTAAAAGTTTATTACTTGCGGCTTTGTTTGTTGCTCTCAGTGTTTGTGTGTATGTTTGTTGCTTTCTCCCTGTCTGAGTGTGTGTGTGTGGTACTCTCTCTTTTTCTCTGTGTGTGTGAACCGCCGTCGCTGTCAGCTGTCAAATTGAATTTGTTTATATTGCCAACAGCTCGCCGCTCCAACAGGTTTCATTTTCACTCCCAGCCGGAAATCATTGCGTCATGCTGATATTTTGTATTTTAACACCCCCCACCCAATGCCACGCCCCTTTTTTCCGGCCTGTCATCCTCAGGCTTTGTGTTTAGGCTGCAAAAGTCGATTTTTGTTGGTTTAGGTCAGTTTAGTTAGCTGGCTTTGACAGCTCAAAGTCGAGGTCAACTTTTGTATGCCCATCATCAGTTGTCTCTCTGTGTTAGTGTGTGTGTGTGTGAGTGTCCCTGTGTGTGTGACTGGGTTTCTCTACTTGTGTGTGTGGGTGTGTGTAAGGATATATTTATGGGCCGCTGGTCGAGACGCGACCCATCGCTGCGACGCGTCCTTGTCAGTTGCCAAAAACATAAAAAATCGATTTTATTATAGCCGTCAGTCTGGGCCGTCTATATAGATTTTCTGTCACTGCTGATATTGCTTTTGTCTGGGTGTTGTCCTCTGTGTGTGTGTTAGTGACAGGCTTAAATTTCTGGCTGGCTCCGTTAAGTTAGAGCAATGGTTTAAAGTCCCCAAAGTGTCCACAGAGCGTATACGTAATACATTGAACGGATTCTTAAAAGTTCGAATCAATATATTGAAAAGTTGCTTTATACGATTTATTATTATTTTAGCTATAGTATTATTTTAGTATTATAGTATTATTTTTAAAAATTAATCTTAAAAAGTAATAATTTCTTCAAATATATATAATCAAATACATATGTATATAAGAATAAAATATTCAAATTATGACATCACAAAAAGTTATTCTACCAGTTTTGTTATCTTTTTTTGACGAAATAAGCTACCAAAGAGTACCGAACAACTGCGACCAAAACAAAAAGCAGAAAAAACATAAACAATATTAATCAAAAATTCACCCGCAGAGCAAAAGAGCGAACTAAAAGCTTGGCAAAGCTCACTTAATGAGAATTAATCAAGAAAGTTTTCTAATCGAAAAATGGGAGAATATTTTAGTCGGCAATATGTTGTCAAAGCAATGGAATGCAAACAAACAGATCGCGTGGCAGATCTACCAACTATATAGAGGGTTGGCCCATAAGGTAAAGTTTAATTATTACAAAAACATGCAAGTTGTGTCAATAATATGATTATTTTTGAAAGACCTCTACGATGAGATTGGAGGAGGCCAAACCCTATGCTGATATTCCGGGACCAAGCAAATTGCAGTTGATACGAGCTTTTCTGCCGGGCGGTAAGTGAAAGAAAAGCTCTTCAGTATTATCTCTTTACGAGATATTTGCAGAGCCGCCGATCTTCTAATATAATGTTTCTCTTTAGGTCGCTATAAGAACTTACCGGTTCACGAAATGTTTCTCGATATGAACCGACAATATGGCAGTATCTTTCGGATGCCCAGTGTTGCAGGAACCGATATGGTGCTCACCATGAATCCCCAGGACTATGAAATTGTTTTCCGAAATGAGGGCCATTATCCTTATAGAAGGAGCTTCGAGGTATTAGACTATTTCAAAAAGGTTCACAGGCGAGAGATTTTCGATGGCTACGATGGTCTCACCTCGGGGTAAGTGAAATAAATGATTTCAGGATTCCAGTTAATCCAATTAATCAACAAAAATCAAGAAAAATTGGACTTCTTATTAATAACTTAAAATATTTTCTTATACCTTTAGAAATGGTCCTGAATGGGGTAAGATGCGAACTGCAGTTAACCCAATTCTACTGCAACCCCGAAATGCCAAGCTTTATATGAAGAATTTGCTGCAAATCAGCGATGAGTTTCTGGAGCGGTAAGTAAAGTAGTTTTTATAATATGATATATTGACATCCTCAACTTATTTTTAGCATCCGCTCTATTCGGGATCCTGCTACCCAAGAGATGCCAGATGACTTTGCCGTGGACATTCGCCATTTGGTTATCGAATCGATTTG
Organism: Drosophila fuyamai; assembly: GCA_018153365.1. NCBI lineage: Eukaryota > Metazoa > Arthropoda > Insecta > Diptera > Drosophilidae > Drosophila > Drosophila fuyamai. The sequence goes on along the minus strand of JAECXW010000393.1, from coordinate 6,286,006 downwards.
CTCCGTTGCATTGAATGCACATCTTGGTCTTTTGGGAGACCAACGTAATAATAAGGAAATTCAAAAGTTGATAGCCGCCCTGCAGGATGTGGTGGAGTTGGGTTTTCAGCTGGATATGATGCCGGCCTTTTGGAAGTATTTCCCAATACCAAGTTTTAAGAAACTGATGCGTTCGTTGGATACCATTACGGACTTTTGCTATTTCCACATTGAGAATGCTCTGAAGAGGATCGAGGAGGACGCAAAAGCGGGAAAACTAACGGAGATTGGTTTGGAAAAAAGCCTGTTGGAGAAGTTGGCTCGTTTCGATCGTCAAACAGCTGTGATTATAGCCATGGACTTGCTGTTTGCTGGAGCGGATCCGGTGAGTTTTCACTAAGACAATATATTTTAATTTTATATATATAAAAAGGCTTAATCAGTCAAGGATTCAATTAAAAATTAAAATCCTTTTTTTTGGCAGACTCTAGTTTCCCTCGCTGGAATCCTGCTGAGTCTGTCCAAGAATCCTGACAAACAGGCCCGACTTCTGGAGGAGATCAGGGAAATACTGCCCAACAAGGACTCACCGCTGACCATGGAAAACATGAGAAACATGCCTTACTTACGGGCCTGCATCAAGGAGGGCATTCGAATGTATCCCATAGGTCCGGGAACCCTACGGCGAATGCCGCACGATGTGGTCCTCAGTGGATACAGAGTGGTGGCCGGAACGGATGTGGGCACGGCGGCCAATTACCAGATGGCCAACATGGAGCAGTTTGTGCCCAAGGTGCGGGAATTTATACCCGAGCGATGGCTGCGCGATGAATCGAACTCGAATTCCCACCTGGTGGGCGATACTGCCACTCCCTTCATGTATTTGCCCTTTGGCTTTGGGCCAAGAGCTTGTGCTGGCAAGCGGATCGTGGACATGATGCTGGAGATAGCCATTGCCAGGTTGGTGAGGAATTTCCAGATCGGCTTCGACTATCCCATCGCAAATGCCTTTAAGGCGAAGTTCTTCGTGCAACCTAATATTCCCTTTAAATTTAAGTTTGTGGAGCGGAGCGGTTAAAGAAGTAAGCATTGTTATTCACCTGAAATGGCTTTTATTAAACAAAAGTATTTATTTCTATTATTTTTTCTATTATTTATATTTCTTGCATATCCAATAGATCTGGCATGATTTATTTATACACTTCTTAATATACCAAGGCTTAAATTCTTGAACACTTAAGAAAAATAGTAAATTTATCAGCATTTCTGATGTTGACAACTTGTACTAAAATTTAAACCTTTATTTCGCTGAGTGAGCCGCTCTTTAGCGTCTGGCCAAAGACATTCGAGTGGTTCTGGTCGCATACACATGTCCTGGTCGGTGGAGTATCCTCTTGAGCTCAGCACAGCAACATCCACTTGAGCCAACATATCTTTATGGCTGTTCCACAATAACTTTGGCATTTGCCGGGCATCTGAAGTAGACACTTGACAGGAAGGCGGGATAAAAAAATACTTATAGGTGTTTATAAGGGGGTGGAATCTCAGTTGTCTGGAAGATTAAACAAAAGAACAATATAATTTCGGCACAACTAATCTGAACTAATGTATTTTAAAACAAACATCTCAATCAAACATTTTAATTTAAGAACTATAAAATTTCTAAATATAAAAATTATATTCATTGATCTACAGAATTTTGAAATACATCCCAGAAGTATGCAATGATTTTGTCAAAGATCACAAGAGGCGCCATCTATATATCAGACTGAGTACCACTTACAGTCTTCTAAACTATTTTAATGCTAGTTTAAGAATGTTAAAAGCTTTAAGTCTTCAATATGCCTAGCAATTTGTATGCTCACTCAACGGTTGCCTCTGCCTTTGCCATCCTTTGCAACCCATCAGACCATTCCTCGTCCTTCGTTATCGGTTGTAGTTGGACAAACAAATGCGCCGACATAAATAATGCAAGAGTATTCATTTTGACATCGAATAGACAAAGTTGCATTGAATTTTCATGTTTGTTCCTCTGGTTCTTTTATTTGTTTCAGTTACTTGTGCCGGGTCTTATCTGGCCCCCCTTGTTTTCCTGCTCCTTCACCATTTTCTGCTGGAAAGTCCTGCTCGTATGTCCTGGATTTTATGCTGCAGACCGGACTCACTCGTTGGCCGTCGTCTTGTGCATTATTAAAACTATTCTGATGGCGCTTCCGAGGATGGGGTCCACTTGAAATGTCAAAGCTGGGTCCGCAGCTCCTTGCTCCTTTGCTCCTTGCTCCCGTTTTGCAGTGCATAAAGTTTTATCGTTGCCGGGATGGAAAAGGGGGATTCGGATTCCCTGCCCGCTGTTCTGTCACGTTTCCTGGCCAAGGACTCGCAACTTGTGCCCAGGACGAAATGCATTTGCAATTGCATAAATGAACAGCAGGAGAGGATGGGAATGGGAGTAAGAGTGGAAGTGGGAGTGGGAGTGGCGGTGGAGGAGAGGCTACAGACAAAACGAATGGAATTCATTATTGGCCAGGAGATGTCCTGCCGAAGGTAGGGGGCGTGGCCGAGGTGCTGGCCTTTAAATTGAAAATGCATGTCAAGTATCGGCTGCACACACAAATCACAGTTTCAGCGCGCATCTCGCAATTTTCGTTGTTGGATTTTCGGGGCGGGGCGTTTGCACTTTATGACATTGCACCACCCCGTACCCGCACCGTCTGCCCCTTTTGCCCCTTTGCCCCATCTAAAGCCTCCAATAAAGACCCCCTTTTCCTTTCAATGCCCATAAAGTGAGCAATTAGACAATGTCCCAGCCTATTCCGCCCCCTACATCCTGCCTTCTGCATCTTGGCAATCGAAATTTTGGCATTTCGCATTGAACTTTGACTTGCCATCAACATGAGGGGCTGTCGAAGTGCACTGTGAGAAAATTTGTAATATTGATTGTTTAGTATGGTAAGCAGTTATATTAAAAAGTTATAATTTTGAAATAACTACTTAAAATAGAAATAACATTTTTTTTATTTGCTACTTTCTTAACGCAGCTTTGTTATTTAGTTTTTCCTTTGAACTATTAAAATGGCGTCAGAATTGGTTTGAACTATTAAATACTATTTAATACCATTCCTAAAGAATTTAAATTTATGATGTGTTTTCGGAAGGATAGTTTTCTACGTTGAAATTTGGCCATTGTGATACTTACATTTAAATTTCCTGTATTTTTGTCACGGTATTCACTTTCCGATTACCCCTCCGCCTCCGTGTGCCAGATCTTGTCACATGACATGATGGTCGTCCATTGCCGAGCTGCCAATTTGCAACAGCACGGGCGTGGCAAACGGACCACGTCTAATGATGGCATACATAACCTGACTTCCCCTGAACGCCTCCGACTTTGCACAAGCCCACGCCCACGTTAGGTCCTCGTTCCTTGGTCCTTGGTCCTTGGTCCTGTCCCTGTTCCAATTCCTGGTGCCTGTACCCGGTTGCTGGTCGTTGGTCGTTGGTCCTTGGTCCTTGGCAAGTGTCATGTCACACAACGCACTCGGCTGGCTTGTCAATTTTCGCAGCTGGGCGTGGCTGGAAGCCGAGAGCATGACTTGAGCCCCAGTGGCAGGCATTAGCATGTTCCACAGAAGGCAGAGTTTAAAGGAAAGGAAAAAAGTATCAACATCGCAGTGCAGGACAATCGGCAGACACTCCAGCCACACCCATACCTACACCCAGATCCAGATCCACACCCACACCCGAGTATCCACCCACTTTCCACCCCCCGGGATGGCGACCCGCCCTGACAGGCGTCCATGATTAATGGTTGTCAATGGCATTCCGCTCGGATCGGATCGGATCGGAGCGACTCGGTTGGGCTTGACTTGGCCTGCATGCGGAAAGTAATTTTGTTATTTTAAGAAAAGCCCTCGCAGGCTCTAAGGATTCTGTTTTGCAGGAAATTGATTCCCCCGCGTTTTTCCCTTTTTTTCCAGACCGCTGCCGCAGGAATTCCCCAACAAGTCGCAATTTCGCAACCTTTTGCACCCCGCGAGGCCCACAGAAGAAAACAAAATAAAATAAATAAAAACAGGGGCTAGATGGTGTTAATGGCATTGGAAATTTGCGTGGGGTGCGGCGGTGGAAAAAATTTAATTTATTATTTCGAAAAGCAAAGCATTTCTAATCGAATTGTATTCCAAATATGCGTTTCATGGGAAATTGAAAAATTGCGCCCCAATTGGATGGATTTCCTCCCGAAGCAGATAATGCCGGCAGAAATTTGAATTGTTTGCTTTTTTCGGGTGCGGGGTGCATAATGTCTATCAGATTGTTTGGCATTAATGATGTCTTGGGCAGGGGATCGAACTTTTGATGAACAGGCACTTAGGGAAATGACTTAAGTGATAGGAAACACCTAATCTGTAGTAAGTGTCAGTTACTTATTACCATATTTGTAGAGGTCTTTTTAAGTGAGTTCTTTTAATGATAAAAAAATTAAATGTAAAATAAATGTAAAAGAAATCTCAGAATTCTGAAAATTACTTATATATTACCGTAGAGGTCTTGTTTGTTAAGGTTAATTGGGAGCTCTTTAATCTGCACCCCTTAAAGCGCCCGCAGAAAGCTGCTGCTGCGTATATATTTTTATTAATTTTCCAAATGAATTCCTGACAACAACAAAAAAACAGTGACAACGATGACAACAACAGCAGGAGCAGCTGAAGCGGCGGGCCAGACAGAAAGCGAGTTATCCTGGTCGCCGAAGGATAACAAAAAAAATGGGGGCAGCCATTGTCGGCCAGTGTTTTCCCCTTTTAGCTTTTTCTGATTTTTTGGTAACTGTTGGCGACATTATTACGTTACTTACTTTACGCCATAAATGTTGTTACGTCATGGCAACCACCCACATGTGCGCTAAAAAAAGGCAAAACAATGGAATCAGAAGGAGCAGCAGGAGCAAAAGGAGGAAGGATGCGATGGCTGCCATCATTGTTATGTGAATGTGACGACTTTTTGACTTCCGCCACGCTGATGTGTTTCCGTTTCCTGTTTTATGCACAACTTTTGTCCGCCGCCTTTCCTTCGGCTCTTCCCTAGCGCATCCTTTGTGTGCTTGTTTCTTTATTTTTTAAAATGTTTGCCGCTGATGAAATGTAGCCAAGGATAACTGCCTGACGATTTCACGCCGCGTTGAATTCTCAGCCTCTTTTCCCTAGGAAGTACCCTCTCCCCCCAAATCCCCTGCTCACCCCATCTATGTACGTGTATGTGCATCCTCAATTTCCCTTTTATGTTATTTTAATTTTATGTTATTGTTATGACACAATGAAAATAAAATTGAATTGACACTGATGTCCTTGCTTCCTTCTTTCGCCCGAGCTTTGGGGTCCTGATAAGTGCGTATAAGAGAGAGCTCCCGAAAAAATGTGTGCGACCGCCGGTTGGCAGTGACGTTTTTATTGCCCGGACACACGAAGTGGCCGAAGGAGAGGGATGGTGTGGAGGAGGAGCAGGCAGACAGGATCACAGGATATTCAAATGGGCCATAAGTGCGGTTAAAGCGTTTCGCTCGCTTGACTAAATCTCAATCCCAATCGCCATGCCAATCCGGTACAGAAACTTTCAATTTTTGACGCTGCCAGCTGGCGACATGACCTCTCACCCCGCACCCCCCAGCCACGCCGGAATATCCAACCTCCCCCAATCGCTGACAATATTATTTGTCGCGCAGGTTCAAAACAATATCATAAAGTAATTTATATGCCTGGCAGGACGAAGGACGAAGGACGAGGAGGAGGAGGAAAGCGGAGCAAAAGGGATCGGATTGGGGGCGGACTGCCTGCGATGATATATGGGCGAAATGGCTTTTTAATGACAACGACGACAACAGCAGCTTGTACAAATTACAAGCCAGCACACACATACCATACAGAGTACGGAGATTGTGATTGACCAGGACCTCCGATGTGCTGCTGTTACTGTTGTTGTCCGTTAATTTGGATTGTCTTTGGGCTGCAGCTGCCTGATAAATGGGTCACACGTACGGGTCCTGGTTTCCATTGGCTAAGTGCCTGAGTGTTGTTGTGACGGCGCGACTTCATCAAAACATGTCCTCCTAATAGCTCTGAGATTCTCATAAGCACATTGATTGCTGCTCAACAGAATTTTGATTTGATTTTTTTGGATGAAGAATGAGGGAAAGAACTGAAGCAGGCATTTTTATGAATTTTCTTAATTTTTAAGGTTTTTAGATGGGTTTTGGGTCGCCTAATAGGCCTTTATTTAAGTAAATTCTGCCCCAAGTAATACTTTAAAAATGTAAAAGTTTTAAATGACTTTAGGAAATCAAACCCCTGAGGAAATAGTTGACAACTTTCTGATACTGACATATTTGCATTATAAACGACCTTATAAAGTCGATACAACACTTCAAATTAAATTATTTCTAAATTAAAACTTCATTAATCTCATTAATCAAAATCATGGAATTGATTGCTTTTCAAAATATTTGCATTATTCAGCTACAATAGCTAAACGAAAAGGAGCAAATATTAATAAATTGATAATCAGTTGTCTTCTTGTTTCTAATTATTTATAATAAAATGTTTTTCCGCTATGTTTTTTATTCAAAAATTAAAGCCTAGTTATTGGTTGAGAAAAAACCTAAGTTATATAATTCGGTAACTGGAATTTAAGCAGCAGCTTAAGTTGTAGAATACTATTTTTAGCAGAGTTGAACTCCACTTGATTTGACAAGAACATTTATTGTTCGCACTTTTAAAAATTCATTTGGTAGTGACACTTAGCCAGGACATGAACGGCGAACAAAGCGGCCGGAGGACAAGCTGCCGGGCTTTTTCTGTGGCTCTGAATCCGGCTTCTGCATCGGCCTCGGGTTTGGTCTGGCTCTGGTCTGGTTTTGGCCGGACTCTGAGTGCGATTCGGCTGCTGCTGCTGCTGCTGCTTCTGGCCAGGCCAGAAATATCCCGCCATCCTGGCCTGGTGTGGCTGTTGTGTTGGCTTTGCGCAGATAAGAGAATTGTCCTGTCAACCGGAATGATATATGCGCCAGCGCATTCAAATTGGGCTAACAGACGAACCAACGGCGGACTGGCCGTGCGATTGAGGATTTTCCTCTGCCTCCCACTTACTCTTCCCCTTCTCCCACTACCATTTCCATCTGCAGGATGTGTTTTTCTCGCACATCAGCGTGCGTTTCCCATGGAATGCTGATGATAGTCCTTCCCCCCGAACTCCTTCTTATGTGGCCCATAAGGGGTATCCTTTTTTTTTTCTTCTTTGCCTGCTGTTTTATTTTCAGCGCTCCTTTTTTTGCCGAGCGGGTTTGTCGAGTTGAAAAATTGGTGTGAAAATTCAAAAGGAGCTGCGAGTGTGTGAGTTATGTGAGGGCTTGTGTGTGTGCGAGTGTGAGTGTGCGAGGGGTGTTGCGAAATTACTTCGTGTGTAAAATTATGCGAATTGCGTATGGGGAAAAAAGTGGGAAAAAAGCTCGGAAAAAAGGAGCTAAAAAAGGTGAGCGAATATTCATGCACGTAGCTCAGAATGGAAAAGGGGGGTGGGGAAGTGGGAAAGGGCTGGGAAATGGGAAAATGGGTTTGGGATGCGGGCTTCTCGCTGCTTGGCATCTCACTTTTATTGCATTTCAACACTTGAGTATGCGCGCATGCAGAATTTCTCATAATAAATGTAATAAATAAAAATGTAACCTGAAATGTGACAGTTTCGTTTGAAGGGAACGGGTGAGTGGAATATAAATCCGCGACACACCAAAAAAAAATAAGGAAAAGGAAAACAGGTGAACCCAAGTGCCTGCACCCACATAAGTTATTAACAAGGATCCCTTCTGCGTGGGTGTTTTAAATATTGTACAAGACTCAAAATTAACTGAATAACTGACAGCGGAAGTGGATTTTGCTGCTTACAGGATTTTTCTTTTCCCCAGGAACGATTTGAATGATGACATCATCGGAATAAATCTTTCGGTCAGCACTCGCTTTTCCTTCGATTTGAGTGATGTCAGCCTCTGGCCACACATTTCCTTAAATTTGCTCAATTATCGTCTATCTTTGTGGTTCTCATCTCCTCCTGCTTTTGGTAGTAACTTGCTTTGCTCTCAAATTTATCAAACTACGCAGTAAATACAACAAAAATCATATACTAGCTCACACCAATCAGGAAATCCAGCAATTGCTTTTGATCGACGAATTGGTTATATCCTTACTTTATGTAAACCCTCTGATTTTTATGTTGAGTTTTAGGTATTTTTTGGAAATTCATAACTTGAAAGATGCGTTAAAAAGGATACGAGCGTATATATCTGCCAAACTAACTTGATTCTTAGTTGTAAATTATGACTTTTTAAGTGGCATTAACGTCATTAAACCAAAAAAATATAATATATAATATAAAAAATAACAGCTATATGTAATGGGATAGAAAAAAATAAATGCTATATCAAACATAAAACTAAAGGTTATTGTGTTAAGATTACTGTGCAGTTTTTATTTTAAACAGCTTTATAGAGGCCATTCAACTTCACCCTCTACGTCTATCTAACCCCACGTAGTGTATTTTAAGTCAATGATATATCCCAATTGTTTCTTGCAAAATCAGCACAAAATTTTCAACGCCACAAAGAGCAGCGTCATCAGTTACAAGTCAACAACATCGAGTAGTAGTACGAGCCACGAGAGCGATGGGGACAATGAAATAATTGACGCCATTGATGCCGTTGCCAAACTCAAACTCAAACAGCAAGCCAGAAATCAGAAATGTGAAAACTGAAACGGGATTCGAGGGAGCGGGCTTCCCACTTTGGATGGGGCATACAACATTCTTTGGGAATTGAGCTCATTATGGCATCGGCATCAGCAGCATCACGAATGCCATGCCAGCGCCACGCCTCCATTAGTGTAAAAAGCCATGCCCCTGGCCAAGACCACGCCCCCTTTGCCGCCCACTTGCACGCCCCAGGCCAAAAGTCACAATGTGGTCAAAATCGAGCTTCTAATGGAGGCGTGGGCTAAATCAGAAGGGGTGGTGGATGGATAATGGTGCTCCGGCTGGCTAACGATTTCAAATTGCGTCAAAGATGAGATACTATGGCGAAAGGAGATCAAGTGGGTCCTGTTTAAAGGAGTATCAAAAGGGATACATATACAGTTTGGTCTGTTGTATACGATTTAAAAGTGTTGTACAGTTTTTAACTTACCTGTAAACTATGATTGATTTAGTTCATAAATTCTGATTATTTTATTTAAAATAAAGCAATAATTAAGATTATGGTTAGTTAGATAGTTAGGTAGTTAGTTTGCTAAAATGTATGTTTTAGAAACTTTTTCTAAATGATTATTGCGTTCTATTATTTTTTAAGCGATCTTGTTCTAAAGCAAAATAAAGTTATTTCGAAATTAATGGAAAATAATTTGTATATTTCATGTTCTTCTTATAATTTTATTAAACATAGATTGATCGTTTTTATTCGGAAACAATATTTTTTTTAAGGAAATGTTTTTTTTTACATTTGAAATTACTTTCCGATTTGAGAACACCTGCTCAAAAAGCATATACCCTTTTATTCTCCAAGTAGTGGATACTACTCCCTAGTACGTGGTGCGTGTGTTTTTGGGGCCTCTTGATTTCTGTTTGGGCCAGCAAAATGGGCGCCGAAAGTGGTCTTGCTTAGCAGGGAGATTGATGCCCGGCAAGCAAGTGCCATGATGACTGCCAGGCTTCCAGTCCCGCTCCACCGCCGTCGAGGAACTGGTCCTGTTCTATCGAGCGTTGCAAGGATAACCCATTGCCACCCCCGGGCCCAGTTCCCCTGCTTCTTGCCCCTGCTCCTTTCCCCTCGGAACGGCATTGAGGCTGTTCTTTGGGGCGTTCAGGCTGAATAAATGGGTGTAAAGGGCAAACAAAATGATTAATTGCCCTGAGCTTTGATCGCCTGCATGCACAGCAGCAACATCAGCAGCCGAACAACAAGGAGTCGTGGAAGGATGTGCCCAACAAAGGGTGCAAAGGATGTTGATGTACATAGTTGTGTACCATGGCATCGGAAGGGACTGGGTGGCGGGGTGAGGGTCCAGTCCCTGGCGTTATAACAGAACGACTTTGCTTCCGTTTGAATAAACAAACACGGAAATGTAACCCTTGCCTGTACGGCGACAGGAATAGAAACAGGAGGAACAGGAACAGGAGCAGCAGGAGCCGGGTCCAAACTAATGCTGACCAAATGGCCAACGGCTAGCTCAGAACTCCGCCCACTCAGTGGCAGCACTGGGAAAAATATATCACTAAGAAATTACAAGATTTATCTACTTGAAATTGTATTTTAATTATAGTAAATATAAACGAAAAACAAAGTAAAATATTTTTAATGTAAAAAATTGGTAATTTTTAAAACATTTCTAAAAACATTAATTTCATTCCTTAAGTGAAAATAAAACAATTTTAGCATTTTGTAAAGTTATTTCCTTGTATCACTACAAAGATTGTATTTTAATGTAATGAATGAGTGTAAAATAGCTAATAATATATACAATTTCGAACATTTTTGATCATGTTAAAATCATTGATTAGCCCAATATAGTAAGAATTCCAGTACAAAAGTAATTAATTTTTCAGTTTTAATTCACTATTGCAGCTTTAATCATAAATAGCTTTAAACTAATTATGCAATTCAGTTTTTTTCCAAGTGAACTTGGAAGTTAGCTAGGCAAAGTATCACTCAACAACAAAGCGCATCGCTGCGCGTTTTATCCTTCGAAATCCTCTAATGAGAAGGGTTGAAAATTGCTGCGGTCGCTGCTGCTTCTGCAGCTTTTGCTGCCGTTGCTGCCTTTGCTGCTCGTGCTGATAACGTGGCCAGCAGCGTTGGTCAGCAGTGGTCGGATAAAAGGATAATGCGGGTCTGCCCACGTCCTATCCCGCCCTCCTTCCATCTTTCCGCTGTGTGTGTGTGTAATGTGGCATGGCAGGACTCTCTCGAGTATTTGTTTTAAAATTACATAAAAATTTGCTGTGTTGAAAAACCAAAAAAAAGGACTTTCTAGGCAATATGAAAAGCACATTTTAGTGCCATAATTTCGCAGGACATCGTAAACTACTTAGAGCTAGGCCTAGTCAAGGAAATTTAATGAAAAACGTTCACCCAGCCATAAACATTAAGAAATTTTAGCCCTGCCCAAAGAACCAAGAAAATTGAGGGGCGGGGTGGAAAAACCTGGCAGCCAGGGGGCGTGGCTGGGCTTGAACCGACGATAAGCAGACAAATCGCTGAGAAAAATACGCAATTTAAATGCATAACACACACAGGACATGCCTAATGCCAATAATAGAAAAGGAAATCCCGTCACAAATCCTTCGAGCGCTCCCAGGGCATGCGAAAAAAATTATGTGGCCTACGTTATGGGGCACGGACTCAAACACACACACATAGATACATATGTGGAAAAGACGTTGGAAAATATAGAAAGTAATCTTGCGAGGCAGAAAGGACGTGGCCAACCACCTTTGGCGACATTTTGTTGCAGATTAAGTTCTATTCGCACATGGCTGGCTTGAAATACGATACACGCACACATACACAAACACACACAGAGGAAGCGAGGTGTGTGTATGGGTGCCTCAAAGTAATTGGGACATCCTGCGAGCATATAAAGTGGATATAAAGTAGCAGGAGGAAACGGAGCATCCCTAAGGCACAAACATCGCACCGGCTCTTTGGCATTTTTATGCGTTCGAATGTCGTCGTGCTTCATCCGCTTTTCCGAAACCCCCTCCCCCCTTCCGAGGATTTTTCCCGCTTTCCACAACAATTTTATCCCCCTGTCCCACGCCTGTCGGTTTGCTGGGAATTATAACAATTTTCATGCTACTTTTCTCTTTTTTATTTGTTGTCGCGCTGAGCTTATGATTTCTGAAATATGACATACGAAATGGGGCTTTCGGATGCGTGATAAGGGGAGTTGGGGCTGCAGCTCTCCACGAAATATATTAATAAATTCTCTTGTCTCATATTGGAAATGTCCCAACTTTCGCTATAATTCAGTTATTGTCTTTCGACTTTTTTGATAATAAGAACCAAACTCTAACTATGTGTGATTGCTTTTGGGCAGAAGTTTGGCTCAGATTAAAGACTTGGCCACGATTTCATTTTCTTGGGTGGTTGGACATTTTATACCATTATTTTTAGGAGTTTTAAAATAAAAATCGCTTAAATAGCTTTATATATGAAGAACTAAACCAAGCCTTATGATTATTTAGCGCATGGATTAAAGAGCATGGATGTTATAAGTAAACTAGCTTTTAAAGAGAAGCGTTTTAGATTCACTTAATTCCAATTACCTATGTTTGTGGTAAGGCACTTAAAATAACAAATCTCTTCAGAAATAATAAGTTTTTCTAATGTTATAATCTAACAGGTCATAAATTAAACTGTAACTAATATTTATCAAAATATTTTAAGAGAATAGATGGTGCGCATAGAAATGAAAAGTTCCTGCAGCGCATTGTTTACACTTGAAACTGAAACTCTTTCCCCGGCCTCCACTCATCATCCATCTATATCTCTGCGATTTAGCGTCAGCCATTGTTGTGGCATCAACATTGTGGCCAGCAGCCGCACAATCGCCATCGTCCATCGTCCATCCTGCAATCCTGCAATCCGGCGGTCCAGTTGCAAGGTAAATATAATGCAATAGATGGAATTTTTATAAAATGTAAAAGGACAACGGTTTTGAGGGGTGTGGGAGTGCCACCGAGTTTTCGACGGGGGCAATCCCGACTACCGACTCCCAAAAGTCCGAATCCCGGATCCCGAAATCGAATCCCAGATCGGCGGACTGGCAGGCCAGAAGCCATTTGTCAAATGCGAGGCGGCGGCGGCGGCGGAAAAGCGGAAAATGCGCGACGCTGAGCCGCAGATAAAACCGTTCGGAAAAGCACAAAACAAACATCAAACGGGCAAACAAAAAGGACGACAACAAAAACAAAGGCAAAACATGAGCGGGCATGAATATAAAATGCGACACACTCGCACACAATCGCAAACAAATACACGGAAAACAAAAGGATGCGTGGCCATATTTTTCACGCATCGCTCAATGGCCGTGGGAGTGAGAGGGATAGAAGGGGGTGTGGGTGAGGGAGACAGCAACAGCGAGGGCATATCCTTGCGCCATAATGGGATTATGGCCGATTAATGCATTGACATGTAACGATTTTCGATTGAATTTATCGTTTTTCGGCGGCTCGAGCCATTTTATTCATTTACGCCCACACGTACGCGTTTGCAATGATATTTGCACGCACGTATACAAACACTTCCCCCCGTGTCCTTGTTCCACCCCCTCCCCACCCATGTGTTTGTGTTTGTCGCTGCGGGTGTTAGAAAACAAAAGCGGAATGGAACAACAGGCCAACAACACGGCACAATATGCAAAACAAAACCATCATCAAATGTTGTCTCTAGTTATACCCGTTACTCGTAGAGTAAAAGGGTATATTGTATTCGTGCAAAAGTATGTAACAGGTAGAAGGAAGCGTTTCCGACCCTATAAAGTATATATATTCTTGTTCAGGATCACTAGCCGAGTCGATCTAGCCATGTCCGTCTGTCCGTCTGTCCGTCTGTCCGTCTGTCCGTCTGTCCGTCTGTCTGTCCGTATGAACGCTGAGATCTCGGAAACTATAAAAGCTAGAAGATTTATATTTTGCATGCAGATTTTAGGAGTTCCTACGCAGCGCAAGTTTGTTCAAACAGGTGCCACGCCCCTTTAACGCCCACAATCGCTTATATACGATTTTATTTAAATATAAATTTAAATATTTCGGAAAAGTAAAAATGCAGTTTTATTGTGTTTATCAATACCTATCGAAATGTAGAAGAAATTTTTCAAATCGGACCATTCGTTAAAAAGTTATGCGTGATCAAAGTTTCTATCTCCATCTCCCTCGCACTCCTTTTACCTGAGTAACGGGTATCTGATAGTCGGGGCACCCGACTATAGCGTTCTCTCTTGTTTTTATTATTTTTACTCGGCGTGCCCAACTCATTTCTGCATCCTAACGAGGTTATCCTCGACTTTTTATCAGCTTGGACTAGGCATTTTTTATTGGTTTATAAGGAGTGATTTTATTTTGTTATTCTTTAACCTCTTCCATCACTTATTCAAAACCATTTAAAACATTCATTAAGCCTATAAACAGTTAGCCTTTTATTTAAAAAAAAATATTTTATTTTTATTTTTTTCAATAAATTTTTGATTTTTTCAATAAATATATTTTTGGTATTTGTCTCTATTAGAGGTATTCTTAGAAGTAAAATCATTTATCATTAAGCTAAAATGTCTTAATTTGTTTGATCTTAAGTGACAAATTAACTTCAATAAATTAGAAAGCGTAGAAGATTGAAAAAAAATCATTTCCCTACATGTTGTGTTCCAATCATTTGACAAAATTCAAGTGATTTCTGTGACACCCCTAAAATGTTAATATAATAATTGATTCGCAGGGAACTTTGGTTTATTGTCTACTTCAATTTTGATGAGTATCCCGCAGTCGCATTGATTTCCGCTTAAGAGCCCTCTTTCCTGCCATTGTTGTTACTGCTATTGCAACTGCTATTGCCACTGGGCTGCCAAGTGCATTGTTGTTCGCGCTTTTTAGACAATTAAAACTAACAATGCGCTGGCCAGAAGACAAAAGAGCCCGAAAAGACCAGGAGCAGTGCCGACTACCGTGATTAACACATGTAAAGCGTGGCAGTTGGCGAAAAGCGGCGGGGGTTGCCTTTTCCTGGGATCGGAGCAGGGGAAAGGATATGGCAGCACATGGGACTGTGTCCGGGCTTGACTTTATCAATTGAGCATCATAAGCCCGGTGGTGGAAGTCGCCTGTGGTTGCTCATGGTGGTGGTTCCCGGTTCGTCCTGGTCCCCGTATCCCGCATTCCGAATCCAGAATCCCTGCAAACTGCTTCATTTTCGCTGCAACTGTCGCCAGTGGCGTCGATTAAGTCGTAATTAGATTTAAGGATATGGCACCAGCGGCCCAGCAAGATGATGAATTTCTCCTGCGGCCCCTTGCTGATGCTATTTATCTACTGAAAAAAAATTAGTCCTAAATATTTACAAAATAATAGGAAATATATTTATAAATATATATTAGAAACGAAAGCCTTATTTAAAATTTGGATTATAAAGCATTTGCATTATACATTAAATGTAATAAATAAAATATAATATGTAATATTTATAATAATAAATTCAAAGACCAGAGAATATAGGTTTTTTAACTGATTAAGATTAGGGGTTAATATATAAATACTTAAGGTAATTTTACAATTTTTTAGTTTGTTATTTTCTCATTGTTCGTAAGTATAATTGTCAAGCTTTTTAAAATATTGTTTTATATTCTTTTCTCTATTTAAGGAAACTATCCTTCTGGGCATTATAAAATATTAAATTTAAATGTAAGCTGCGATCCCATTAATGACCCATTATTTTTTTCAGTGTTTCGATGCTGCTGTTTGGCATTTCGCACCCCAAGGGGCCAAACGGGATGGGAACGGTCAAATGAGCAGTCGCTAGTTGGCAATCGGCAGTCGAGCAGCTTATGGCATGTTGTGCGACGTTATCAGCGGGAGCGAAGCGGCATCAGGACCAAAAACTGGCCAAGGAGCAGGAACAGGGGCAGGAGTGGAAACTGGAGAAGGAGCCACCCCTGCGCGTGTGTTAATCAGCGTAATGGTCCCATTCCCCGTTCCCCGGACCACTCCCAATCCACATCGCACTGCCTCGCAATCCCTGTGCTCACATGCGGAGCCAGCTGCTGGTGGTCCCCGTAAGCTGGCCACGATTCCTTCAACTTGGGCTCAACTTGCGCATTATTAGCAGCAGCCGGAGTATCCTTTGTGTCCTTGCTGGTGAGCACTATTAGTGCGTCTTTCGCTCGCTGGCTGTGTCTGTCTGTCACTGGATTTATAGCAATCATTAATCTTCTTTGCCGGACCACCCATCCACCAATCCACCCACCACCCCACGCCCTTCGCTGCACTTTCACCCCGTCCATCCACCGGGGAATCCCCTCCCCTCCTTTTCTCTCTATCCATGCAAGTGAGATTTTATTAAATTTTTGTTGCTACTGCTTTGATTTTATTAATTTGGCCTTTGGTGCGTGGAATAGCAAAATAACTATTTTTATGCACTGAGGAAAAGGACCGAAATGATTTTATTTATTATGTACTACCTATTGTTTAATGATATATTTATTTGAATCGCTAATAATTTAACTTTTCAACTGTTTTAAAATCAGGTCGTGTAGATTCTTTATTTAAATAAAGAGTGAAGCTTAACTTTCACTATTCCAAAAAAACGTAGAAAATGTTTTTGGCACTTTAATTATTAAAAGGTTTTGAAAAAAAATGATTCAAATTTTCGTTTGTCACTTTAAATTCTAAAATCGCATATAAGCAACTCCTTAAAAATTTAAAACTTAGGTAATTCTTAACCTCAAGTTATATTTTAGGTATTAATATTCAAATAATTTGTTGTATTTATTTGTACAAAAATTGAATTGTGAATAATAGATAAACTTTTCTGTATAATTTTTATATTTTTCAGTGCACAGAGTCAGGTTTCTTGGCCTGATTGACGTCTGCCAGGGACTCGCAATGTTGCCAGTTTTTGGCTTATAATTGCTCCGCACTTGAGGGCATCTAAGGAGGGGTTGGCAGAAGGTGGTGGGTGGTTCAGGGGAGGGAGTGGGGGCAGTGGCTCAAAGAAGGGCAGAGAGTGTCTGGTCATTAATCACGGCGATGTTGCAACAACCGAAAGCATCGTTCGGGGGTTCGCTTCTAATGCAAACTGCAGTCGACGTCGGCATTCGCAGACTGGGCGACTTTAATTGCTTTTAGGGAGTTCCCCTTTCCTCTTTTTCCCCTGCTCCCCGGGGAAAAAGGAAAAGCCCTAGCCGCAGCTTTGGCAGCCATTTTACCCACTTTTTGTAAACAAATTAAATGCATTTTTTGTGTTCGCTCTTTCTTTAATGAAACATGGTTTTCCCTTTTCTCTTTAGCAGGCCAATGACATTTGGGCTCGTTTTTTACTTGCCAAGACTGGGAAGGGGCTTAATAATTTTATTATAGTGATTTATTTTATTTAAGAAAGGAAGCGGGCTTCGGAAGTCCAAAGTTTCTACACCCTTGCAGCTGTTACACAAACTAAATATTCTTTATTTCGATTTCGATGAAAAACAATATAGCATGGATGTATGAAAGAAAAGTTAAGAGTTTGGAAGTGCAATTTTTGAAAACTTTTCTGCAAGGCCATTTTTGAAAAAGACAAAAAATTGAACCAAAAATAAAAAATAAAGTGAAGACACAGATTTTTAGAGAATTAAGCCACAATCATTTTGAGGCATGCCAATTTGTTATCGGATGTCTGTAAGAAAAGTTATGGGCTTAGAAGTGCAGGTTTTTGGTCACTTTTCCGCAAAGCTAATTTTCGAAATTTTGGAAAGTAACACCATTAAAATTATGAAAAATCGACCCAAAAATATAAACCGAGATGAGTACACAGATTTTTAGAGACTTAAGCCACAATCATTTTGAGGCATGCCAATTTGTTATCGGATGTCTGTAAGAAAAGTTATGGTCTGTAGAAGTGCAGGTTTTTGGTCACTTTTCTGACGAACCATTTTTTTGAAAATTAGGAAAGGGGTAACATCATTAAAATGACAAAAAATCGACCCAAATATACAAACCAAGATGAGTACACAGATTTTTAGAGAATTAAACCACAATCATTAAGAAGTATGCCACTTGGAAATCTGATGTCTGTAAGAAAAGTTATAATCTTGGATTTCCAATTTTTGAAAACTTTTTGCAAAGCCATTTTTATTTAATTAAATTTTAAAAATAAATCTATCTTTTATAAGGTTTAGCTATGTTTAAAAAATAAATGCTTTTTAAAGCAACCATTTGTTTGTGCAATTAAGTGTAAGCGTGGGGCACTTAAATTCAACATCAGATGTAGTTAAAGTCCTTGATAAGGTCCTACCTCCCGCGGAGATGGCCAGGTTCGATTTGGCGGTTTAAACAGGTTTAACCCATGGCAGCCAGTGGGGGAACCGCAGTTATTTATTTATTTACATCTGCGTGTAAACTGTGTATGTTTGTCTTTTTTTTTTTTGGTGCGGATGCCAAACGTATTTCCAATTGGTTTGTGATTACAAAAGCGTATCGGGCGAGTCATGATGTGTGCAAACATTAAATGGCGTCACTCCGCCCCTCTTGCCAAAAAGGGGCGGTGGGTGGTCGGTGGGAGTGGCTGCCATACGCACACGGATATATGACGCGTATCTGCGAGATACATTCCAATATAAATACAAACAATGAGCGGGGAATGCGGACCAAACAACACACATCCAGCGAACATTACACGCATCGCCAGTGTGTGTGTGTGTGTGTGTGTGTGTGTGTGAGTGTGTGTGCCAAATGTGCGTGTAATTGCAAATTCAATTAATTGTTTACATTTCTTTGCGCTTGTTGGCTTCGGCCCCGCCCCCTCATATTGGCCATGTTGTTCACTTGAATTTCTCAGTACTGCACACGTTTTTTTTCAGCGCTGTTTCGCTGCTGATTTCATTTATAATTCGTGTGCAAAATTAAATTAAAGCCAACTGACAGCCGGCGAGCAGCAGAAAGCCCGCCTTTCCCCCTTTTTATTGCGTTTTAGCTGGCAATCATTTCCATTAGCCACGGCAGCGAGAATTTCACATAATTCACAACTGGAAAATTGCTGTCAAGAAACAGAATTCGAGTTTCGAGTTTAGGGCCGAGTATGGCATGGATACCCCACAGCCATACCCCAACCCAAACACCCCGCCTCATCACGCATGCATCAAAGTGCAGCAACAAGAACAATAACAGCCATCAAGACGGCGCCCAACAAAAGGCTAATTGCAATTTGACTGCGTTTACAAAACTTTTACCAGCCCCCCCTGCTCTCCCGTTTGAAACCGAGGCAGTTGCGCTTTCAAATTGCTTTTTTGCTATGAATAATTTAACTTTTTTGACTTTCGATTTAGAGAAAACACGAGAGCCCGAAAAAACCCGCAACTGAAATTCCTCTGACATTGACAGGACGAAACGCAATTTTTGCCCCGTCCTAAAATTCCAAGGCAATTTCTATACAGAGAAAATAAAAAGAATGACTTATATTATCATAAATTATTTCTCCTTGATAATTATTTAAAGTTTAGTTTCAAGAAAGACGCCATTGGGGACATTGGGAAATCTATAGTTGTATACTATGTTGAAACAATTCTTTAAGCTAAAACTAACCATAAATATTATCATTTTAAAATACTAATTTACTAGATACTGAGGGAATTCAAATACACGAATAACTATGCTTGAAAGTATTATAGTTATTATATATTTGTAATAATAAATAATTATTGATTTAAAGGGATCGTTCACTATTATTTTGTAAGGTAATTTGTATCTTTGAGTTTTTCCTGTAATTTGTATCTTTATTTTTAAACCAAATTTATTATAATTTTAGCTCTCAGTGTTGAATTGAAAACCGTTTTGCCCTCAACGATTTGGCTTGTTTTTGCTGCTGGTGGGAAAATATTTCTTTTGCGTTCTTAATAAGTAAATTGGCGCAATTTGCCACACGCGCCAAATTAAAGGGGAAGCCTGGGAAATGGGCCAGCTGCAGTGGAGAGTGGATAGGAAATCCAAGGCAACCTTTGGAACTCATGTTCCGAGTAGAAGGACTGGAGGACTGCAAGATGGGAGGACAGGCAGGACAGGAGATCCCAGGGGTC
The DNA here is from genome assembly GCA_018153365.1 of Drosophila fuyamai. Classification (NCBI taxonomy): domain Eukaryota; kingdom Metazoa; phylum Arthropoda; class Insecta; order Diptera; family Drosophilidae; genus Drosophila; species Drosophila fuyamai. The sequence goes on along the minus strand of JAECXW010000393.1, from coordinate 6,266,183 downwards.
ACCAGGGGCAGCGAACCCTTCGCCGCTGCGATTCATTCATCATTCATCATATTAAGTGTTTTATTACACTCGCTTCCGCTGTCTCTGCTGGATCAAATCCCATTACGGTAATTAAATCACATCCATGTGAAAATTACATAATTACTACTCACACACACACGCTCGCACTGAGAATATTTATCCACTCATAGTTCATATGCGCAAGTCCATAAACGTATTAAAAATAATTTACTTAATGTCAGCCCCGCCAAGGAGTTCTTCGAAGCGCCCGAAAACGTAATTCAACACTTTGTCAATTAGTGCGCCCCTCGAACTTTCCCGGCTTTTGGATAACTTTTCGAGTGGCAAACACTCAAAGGGTGACTGATCCGAGGCCGGATCTCTGGTCAACCCCTCGGAAATATTTGCACACACTCGACTCTCCAGATTCGAACCCCAAAGGATTCCGGCCACATCAACATTGGTAATTAGAAATGGGGGAATACAGGCTTGGTTTGATTTTGCCTGGATTTTCCTGCTTGGAGACTCATTACAAGCTAAAACATTTATCAAAACAAACTTTGTGGGGACTGGATTGTTCACTGGGGAAATAATAGCTCTTTCTGTAGGCTTTATATAAGATTTAAGTCAATTCTTATTTCAACCTCTATTTTCTATTGAGAGTTTTGGGATTTGCTGCTTTATTTTAAACATACATATATAATGCTAACCTTTCGTAAATTGGGAAAGAGAAAATGTTAATTATGTTAGTATTGTTTAAATAATATAATAAATTTGTCTTGTGTTTTTAGGCAAATGCAAGTGCGTTCTTCAAAAAAGGCTTTCAAATTCAGGCTTTACAGCATATATCCCTATCGATCACTTCCAGGTACTAAATGGACATTGCAGGCCATCAAAAAATACCCCCGGATAATTCAGGACTAGTCCAAATTGAACAGGGCAATCAGAGGAGCACCCCCACCCGATACATTGAGTATCGATTAGGGGCGATGCATTGCGGTCGGCCGCAGCCAAATCAATGCTAATTTCAGCCAAGTTATGGCACCACAGAGCCACCGAACCGCCCAATCACCCAATCGACCAACCATCCAAAACATGGAACCCCTGCAGACAGGTGGACACACAATTGCACCCGAATTCGGGGGATTGAGCAGTCGAGGTGGGGACTCAGGTGAGGCAACGACAATAACCGAAATGAATGCATTTCCAAATCTAATCATTGCGGACCCTGCAAGGCATGTCCATAAACCAAACGTAAAACTGAAAACGTGAGCAGTGATAACTCAGAATGCATATTACAAAATGCCAATGTCAGAATGGGGCCAGAACCAAACTCACTCCAACGAAAACCAGATCAAAACTGGCCAAAAGCAAGCCGCAAGCTGCACAGTATCTTTCGGATACATGGCCCAAATGACAAAATCATAATTGCTTTTCCACAAATTCTGTGGTCGACCCCCTGTCCGCCCCAAAAAAGAGGTTTAAATGTATTGATAATGCACATTATGCGAGTGCAAAATTAACAACCAGCAACCGACTGGAAGCCAGACAGTTGGACATACATATAGGATAGATAGGAATGGCTGGCTGGCAAATTATACAAAGTGTCCAGCTTCCCTACAGGATGCGGTTTTGGATTCGGATTCAGATTCGAATTCGGAGGGGAATCGGGAGATTGGGTAAGCTGGCGAAGAGGCGTTTTATAATTAAACCACAGTCAATTACAGACAAAAGCGTCACTCAGGCGTCGATGGCCGGGGCATTCGTGATAATTGGGTTTTCATATTGAAATTGGCCAGCCAAAGCCAAAACATTTAGCCTTGGGCCGCCTCTTTTCTCTGGGTCCTCCTCCTCTCACCTCCATCCCCCACTCCGATTTGTAATTGCATTTCACGATTTAGCGACAGCCGAGCTCCTCAGATGAGCCGCCATCTCACTTTTTGCCAGCCGCCACAGTTGACAATAATGCCGCGAATAATATGACGAAATGTAGAACATCACCGCCGACAATGGTCAACTGGAGTGCCGAAACGTCGTCAACTGAAATCGAGCCATTCGGCTTGCAAGCCTTTGCCAAACCCGAAACCAGACGTCGACGAACCGTCAAACATAAAAATTGACGACAAAAATTGTCGGGGAAACACATGCTCCACATATTTGCCGGACATTTATTGAAGTTAAGTTCGCTGTGCGGGGCATAAATAAAACATAATCCCTTGCAGCCAGGCCGCGACGATCGGGCTGGGGATCGAGATGGAAAAAGGAGGAAAGAATTGTGACTTCGGTGATCGTAGATGGAAATACTCTTTCTTAAGATATGATAGTTTAATTATTAGAAAGAGATCTAAGGGGTTAATAATGGGAATGGTAGAGAAAACGCTATTGTTTTGAAATCACTATTAAAGATGTCAAAAAGTATGCAACATTCAATTTTGAACCTAAAATTATCATTTTCTTTCGTCAACATATTTCTTGTTATATTTTTTTTTATCCGTGAGTTAAGACACTTGTATTGAAACTTGTATTTTTACTTAGGGCTTGATACATTTTTCTTCAATAAGACATTAATTTAAATGAATTCAGGCATTGCCAAAAAGTTGTGATTCCCAATGGAAGAGCAGAAAAACTGCAAACGGACACAGAACCCATCGGTCGGTCGGCAAGTGGAAACAATGCAAGAAGGCAGGAATCGGAATCGGAATCGCTTGGCAAACCTGTGCGCATGTGCAATTGATCGAACAAGACTGATGGAGCAACTGGGATTACGTATGCCTCCTCGCCGTCGCACATCCCACCGAAGTCCCCCTTCCGCGGGAGGCGGCAGCCCGGTTCCCAGGTTCCGATTGAGTTTGCAACTTTTTGTGGCCGCGGATTGAGCAGGATTGCTGGCTGGCTGGCTAGCTGGTAGCTGGTTGCGGCCGCCAAGTGCTACCAAGATTAAGCCCGGTTTGGGAATGGGTCTGGTTTTTAGCCCGGCTGGCTGGCAGAATTTATTTAATCTGCTGCGGCGTCGGCGGCGGCTGCTCAAAGCCAGCGAAATCAACGCATAATAATTTTTCACATGCGCCGATCGCTGGAAACGGACGACGACAACTGGCTACTGACTTACATACCCGAAAAGCGCATTTATCAAAGCTGGAACAGGATGGCATAGGGGGAGTCGAGTCTCATGAATGAAATTCTGACGGGGACGGAAGTCGCTGTCCCTGCATTAAAAGAACACTGGCAGAAAACAGGGGACAGATTGAGAGGTCATTAGGTGAACAGAGGTGGCATGATCTATGGGAAGACCCAAACCCAAAAGATATCTGGAGAAATTCCCGAAGTACTTCCTATGCTGTTCTCTGACCCACATCTACCTTAAGCTGGGCAATGATAAATTGGCCGAAAGAAAAGGAAATTAAAAGCCATAAGGCTCGGCAACTAGATTAGGCGCAGGAATGAAAGGAAGCGAAACCAGAGACCGGGAAAGCGAAAAAACAAAAAGAAAACCCGTGCCGGCGGAAATGTCAAAATGGGAACAACACACTCACACTGACAAAACAGAGAAAAAAGGCAGAAAGGATAAAAGTAATTAAAGCCAGTAAGCGAAGGAGCAGCGGAGACAAAAGCCAGGACCAGGAGATGAGGGCCTGACAGCCCGAAAGTATGCAAGTTGGGCACGAGAGGTCGGGGAAAGTCGGAGAAAGTCAAGGAACCCGCTACAGGACACTAAGTAACCGAATTCCGCGCGCCGCATTTTTAATTATAAATTATTCAAATTCACCAACATAAATCATTGGGTGCACGCACCCAGTCCACCAAAAAAAAAAGAGAAACGGAAAACAAAACCCAATCTTTGTGTTCCTCCTTTCTACGGCGGGGTGGGAAAGGCGGAAAAGAAAGGGAAAGTGGGCAGGACTGCGGCTTCGCTTCACACGCATCGCATCGCACACCACATTCGCAATAATCCTGATTTATTGCCGTTTTGTAGTGATTGCACGAGATTACGCGACAACAAATAGATCCTTCATTCCGCCGCTCAGTCAGTCACGAAATGCTAAATTGTAATCAAACAATGGCAAACCCAAGGCGAGTCAGGACCAAATAAAAAAAAAACGGACTCTCTGCGCTTAATTTACAAAACAATAGAGGACGAGGAAGGGGATGAGGGGAAGCGGGGTTCGAATGCCAGCAAATGAGATTTGAATTTAAAGATTAGGCACTCCGGCGTTCGTCCTGCCGCTCGTCCTGTTTCTGTTTGTGCTCCTGCTTTTGCTTTCCTCTGGTCAAATGTGGCTGCAACTTTTTGCCTTTTGTGCTTTGATGGCTATCCAGGCACTGAAAAAAATCCTTAGGAATTTAAGATCATTAGTAAGTGATCTAGAAATAAAAGGGTTTTTGAATACAGAAAATAACTCTGAAATAATATTCAATCTTCATAGTTTAAATTTGTCCTCTCCAATTATGTAGCAAATCTTTCAACCGACTATGGCTTTATTACTTTGCAAGTCGTATATATTTATGTAAAATATAAACCACAAAATGCGAGCAATCATTATAATTAAATATACTAAACGTACTTATACAGTTTCTCTATTAATGAGTTCTAAAAAGTATGTAAAATTACGAATTATAATCTTAGGTCCGCTGACAAGTAAATAGGCTTCAACCGAAGAAAACGTTTAAAGTTTGGGAGTTAGAAACATATTATTACCTTACCGTGACTACTAGAAAACGGGATTTGCAAACGTCCTAAATATCCAAAATATATGCATTAGTTGTTTTGTATTTTGATTTTCCCCAGTGATCAGTTGGAAAGAGGGGCGGGGTCAGAGGCATTGCTGGTGAGACAAACACACGCAGAGCAAAAAGATAATGCCAGACAATGGCAAAAGTTGGTCGACACCACCCCCAACCTCTCCTGCCGCCAGATAAGCGCACAGAAATCATTAATTATCCTTGTTTCTTGTTTTGTTGCCTGCCCTGACTTTTGATTCGCTCACTCTCCTTCCCTTTTTTTTGTCGTCTCTGCGAAGCGAAAAAAAATATTGATTTGTTTCTAATTTTAATGAAAAATTTCTGCCTTTTTTCGGCGTCTCTGGCGTAGCCTTAATTTAACTTTTTTGATGAGCACTCCGAGATAGTCCCTCCAGTTTTTCCCGCTTTCCTTTCGGTTTGGCTTGGTCTTTTTTTATTCGGTTATTCCTTGTTTTTCCTGCGGGTTATCGCAGTTTTGTGCTTGGCTGCAGCGCTGCCCTCGAAAGTGTCACGCAAAACCATTTTCCAAAACTAATGATGGAAGGTATTTTAATTATATTCGCCCAACTCCCCCCTGAGACCCCTGCCATTATGCTCATTTTCCGTTTTTCTGTGCATTGCTGCAGAAATTTTCTTATCATTTTCATTACTCGCTGTCTTGGCTTTTGCTTGACTGATTCTGATTCTGTTTTTGTTTTTCCATCCAGCTTGTTTTTTCTCCTTTCTTTGGCTTGCAATTTGCTGGCCAGCATCATTAGTAAGATTAATGAGCGAGTGGCAAGAAATGGCCACATTTTAAAGATACAGATACCGAATAAAGGTTTTGGGTGACTGCCGATGGTGTTGGTAAAATGGTAAAATGCTAAAATGGTAAAAAGTGTCCTTGCCCCCATGTTGATTACAGTCGCACCACGTGCGAATTTATATGCAATAAGAATTTGAAAATATATGTGGCACTATGTGGGGTTCCCCGAAGCCTTCTCCTCTGTCCCTGGATCTTTGTATCTTTTGCTGTGTGTGAATGGTTTGGAAACATTTTGAGCATTCGCCTCGCCGCACAACAAATTTGGCGTCGCGTACATTTCATGCATACCAAAGAGCTAAGACACACACTGAGAAAACAAGATACTAAGATTAAATATAAATTATTACGGAGTTTTCTTCCTTTTTGCTTAGATAAAGCTAAAATACATAATAACGAACTTTTGTGAAATTACTTAAAAAACCTTTAAAGTTCTATAGCTTAGATTAATGTATGACAATGTGCCGAAGTTATTGTGCATTATTGCAGACTTAAAGCTTTGACAACCTAATACATTTTTTGGTAGTTTGCTAAATACACTTTATATTTAAAGTGATTTTCTTTTCAAGCCACAACTATATAAATTAAGTGCGACAGACAACAAAGTATAATATGTAATGACATCAGTTTGATTCGTTATTTCAATTTAGTTTTTTCTTAAATTTGTTCACTGTATTTTAACATTGCAAAAGAAGAAGCATCCTGAGAATCCTGGCGAGGAAACTGGAAGCGGAGCAGGTGCCTCGAAGGATAACACGCGACTTGCAGCTCAGGTTTTAGCCTCACGGATTGCGATTGGAGGATGTAGTGGGAGCGGGAGTGGGAGTTGGATTGGGTTCTCCTTGCTGTCGCTTGTTTATCTATTTTAGCTGCCTTCTTTTTCCTAAGAAATCCGCAAGATTAAAGCGGGAATCCTGTGCAGCGCAGGAGCTCAGCTGAAATATTTCGCTTTGCACAAATTGAAATCCAAAGTGCTTTCAGCCTGGCGAATTGCGGCTCTACCAGCACCTTTCACCCCCCCAACAACTGGCCACCATCTCATCGTGTGAGCCACAGTCTGACAGAATTATTAGCATTTGCGGTTTTTCCTTTCAGGACCAGGGGTTCCTTGGGATCCGAGGATGGGTTACCTGGGAATGCGGCAGGTGTTGCAGCCATGAGGCACATTGGGAAACATGCAGCCTACGAAACATCCACTGAAGGATCTTAATTCTACGACAAGATTTTGGTGGCAGCGAGATAATATGGTGATCATTTTGATTTAGAGTTTATTTCATTAAGAAAAAATATAAATTGAAATGCGGAACATAATCTTATAACATAAGAATAAAGGATACATTTTTTGATATTTGAAAAATGTTAAAATAAGCAGTTTAAGAGTACGTAAAACTAAGTAGTGTACTTGTAAATTTAAGTGTTCTTAGGAATCATCATAAAAACAAACATAAAATGCTTATTTACTAAAAATATTATAAGAATAAGAACACAAGTTAATTGCGTTATATAGGAAGTATGTATATATAACATTTTTTTTTTATTAAATATATTTTTGTTAAGCCATAACTGAATGTTATATTTTTTTGAGATCGATTTAGAAATCTTGACTTTGGTATTTGATGATTTATATATTAATCATATTCTCAAAGAAGCTTGGAAATGTGAAAGGCAACATAAGCCCACAAACTATCCTGAAATACCCTTCTTTCTCTCACCTCACAGGTTCACCTTCTCGAGGCACGTTTCTGGAATTTATGCGCATTTCGGTTAATGCCCGTAAAATTCCATAGGTCCCCCAAAATAACTCGGAGGCAGCCACAGTAGACTAAATAAACCAAGGCCGAGTCGCAGACCAAGTTCAAATTTTGAAAGAGGGAAACAAGGGACGACACGCGCCAATCGCATGACACCGAAGTCCATGGATTCGAATTCTGGCCGGGAACTGCGCCCCTTTGATGTTGTCACTTCAGCGCGCCTGTCATAATTACCAAAGTGAAAATTATTAATTGGGACGTTTAAAGCAAAATGTGCATAATTGCCGCGACTACGACTATGTCCGAGGAGATTTATGCAAGCGCGCAGGAAAAATTGTCTAAAACGTCGGTTGGCATCCACCGAATTACGCGGAAAAAGCGGCAACAGCAGCAGCAGCAGCAGCAACAGCAGCCAGCCGAGTTTGCCATTTGCCACACTAATTGCGTATGCGATAAATCTTGTCAATTAAATTATAATGTTTGCATGTGGCCAGAGATTCGAAGCGATGCGCAAAAGCGCTGAAGATGCAGCAGCAGCAAAACGATCTCGGCGATTATCGGGTGTTTTATCACCTCGACTCCAGTCCGGGGTTCCCAATTCCAACTCCCCTACCCATTCCCACAATCCGATTCCTGCCCCCCAGAACACCTTCCCGGCCATATAATTAAAATGTTCACAAGTGCCAGAACGCATTGGCCGATGCACTTGGCCAACGGAGATGCTGACAGCGGCCCGTGGCTGGAATTTTGAGGCGCATTAGTCGCGCTGCATTTGCTGCTCATAAGAGCCGCAATCGTTGCACCAGTTGCAAGTGGCGCGTTGCAAGTTGCCAGTTGCCAGTTGCCAGTGGCCAGTGGCCAGTTGCAACTGCAGCGGGCCCAAATTGTATTGGCAGCGGCGCCGACTCCTGACTCTTAACTCCCCATTCTCCATTCCCGACTGGTCTGCTCCCGTTTTCTGGTTGTGCGAACCAGTTGGGCGCATAAATTTCCAGCTTGTCAGCTTTTGATATATTTTCATAAATTGCCCGAGTGCATTAATTAATTAAGCGAGCCGCATTTTCGGTTGCCCTGCTCTTCTTGCGAACTCTTCATTTCAATGGCGCCCTGAAAGTAGGCAATGCTTCGCTTTTCATCCACTTACCCCTGCAGGGCCCAGCCATGCCAAAAATTCCAATAAAAAACTATATTACTATAGTAACCATGGTTGTGTCAGTTTAAGGAAGCTTTTACCTAAGGGTTTTCCATGTTTTCTCCTCGATATTAGGACAGGCTGCGCGAAAAATGGAAATACATTTATGTGCAAGTAAAAATTAACTTTTGCTGGAAATTTGTTAATAGAAAATATGTGACAGACCTTAAAAAGTATATTATAATTGATTTAAGTTTTAAAATATAGATCGTATTTAAATTTTAGTTAAAAAGTAGTTCTAAGGCATTTCCATTTTAAGAAAAGGCATTTTAACTTTATCGCAATAGACTTTTGGTAAAATTTGAGAAGGCGCGCTAAAATAGAATACCATTTTTATTAGGTTTCAATATATTGTTTTTTCACCTATCTCGCTTTTCCAGTTTTTGTGGCTTCCAAATAATGACAAAACCGACGGAACGATTTAAGCAGCGAAGCGAGAAGGTAAAAAATCAGAAACTAATTACTCTTTTCCAGATAATTACCCGTTTTATATAACAATTTAAATAATTTGCCTGCTGACTTTTACACAAAGGAGTGGAAATGGACGGGGGGCAAACAAAAATAATAGTTTCATGGCTGATTGTTGAGATACAGGCAAGAAGCCGGGCAACAACAATTTGCTGCACGCCATGGCCAGAAGCAACAACAATAACAATAACAACAACAACAACGAGGTGAGCTCAGAAAATTCCTTTAAAGTCGTCAGCTGACATTGGAGTGTAATTTTCGAAAATGATTTTACATCGAAACCAGTTAAATTGTCAGAAAAATCAACTGTCAACATGTCAAAAAATCGTTGACTATGCAAATGCACAACATGTCGGTCTGGGAAAAGTGGAAAATCGGGGGGTGGGGCGGTTTTGGAAAATGCGTTACATGCCAAACATGTGCGTGTGTATCTGTATCTCCTAGATACGGATCTAATAGGGACAGATTAAATTTGATTTCCCAAAATGAAATGTATTTTCTCCAATCCAAATTCGACGTCATATAGTCGTACATTTCGCTGCAGTTCCATGTCAGAGCTCTCTAATTGGCTGCCAAGACTACCTGCCTGGCTGGCCACTCAAATTACCTAATTATAAAGCGAAATATGAAATGTTACCAATCATCCTTTGTTCGGGCCACAACAATGATGCGATTCCGACCACAAAAGCGGAATCCCAGATCATGCAACTGTCAAGCCAATGGGATGCTCGTTGAAAAGCCGGGCAGCCATAGATACGGATGGATATACAATACTCGATAACCCCGAGCCGAGCACCCATCCAACTTATTCAAATTGTGTGTGAGTGTGAGCTGTCAACAGTGTTTAATTTCGGGGGTTCCCGTGCCACATGCGATGGACTCCGAGTCCAAGACAGGGAATCGACCTGGCCGAAACCGCAATGCACTTTGACCAGCCGGATTCACATTATTACTATCAGGCGGCACATCCCTCGGTTCCTGGTTAGCAACTCAACAAGCTAACAAATTAACATTCAGTCCCCTTGTTTTGGGTTTTGGGTTTTGGCTTTTCGGTCAGTCGCCGCCGGAATGTCACGCAAGGGGTCAAGTAACGGTGCGACGTCCTGCAGCGATGTCCTTTTATCCACATACCCACATATCCACATATCCACATGCAAATGCAAGTGCATATGCACGATGCGATTGCTGTGCCTGCGGCTGCTTAATGGCCACACCTGTTCAATTAGTCAATGTAACCGCAAATGCTGGTTAAATTATCGCATTAAAATGTTCGTGCCTAACCTCAGAATGTGCGTGCGTGTTTCGGTACCACCTAGTCTGCCTTTTCCAGTTCCGAGTTCCAAAGTCCCATCCCCAGACCCTCCCAAGAACTTACCCCCTGAAACATAGGCCACTTTGAACCGCCGACAGTTAATCAGCGCCTTGGCCGCAACCTCAAACGAGGGCAAATTCAGCTTCATATACAAACAGAGGTTCATATATAAGCACAGTTTGGGGCTATCCTTAAGATAAAGTTACATAAGCAGCCAAAATATTGAAAAGTATCAAAAGTACATTTAATAACAATCTTGGAATTATATTTAGAATAGACTGTAGGGGTCTTATAAAATGATTGCCGTCTTTAAAATCAATATAATTAACAACATTAAGCAAGTTTTATAATTATTCTGCTAATAAATATGTACAAAATAAAAATAACAAGAGATAAATGTGATCAAAAAAAAAACTTTGTTAGGTCAGTTTGATTTCTTTTTAAATAAGAAACCTCTTTGAACCGCAATTGACTAAACACATTACGTGGAGAAAACGTATATATATTTTTAGATCTTACCTAAAATTTATATTTTTTTTAATTTTGGATTGTATATGTCCTCGAACAGTCGTGTGTTTATAGTTCAGTCCCTAATCGCTAATTATCGGCTACAACTGGCACTTACACCGGCAATGACTGTGCGTGTCCATGTCCTGGCCATCTTCGCTTGGTTTGCAGTGGAGCGTTTCGGGACTCTCTTATGAGCAGGGCATGTTGTCATCATCGATAAAATAAATAAAAAGTGGAGAAATATGAAACAGTTGGAAAGTCAGGAAGGTTGTATACCCTTAAGGAAAAAAAGAATAAGAATTATAATTCATGCATATTTAATATGCAATAAAATATAATACAAATTAAGCCATGACTTTACAGATAATATTCCACATATACTTCGTAGTTTATCTATAATAATATCTAGAATGGTAAGAAGTTTATAAAACACAACTATAATCGTTTACTTTATGGTGTGACATTACTTCTCATAGATAGCATAGTCCAAACCAATAAAAAATACTTTGTAGGACTAACTGGCTGAACCGAGATACCCTGGACTCTGGAGGGCATTAAACATGGAAACGAGTTTAGGGTTCGTCCCGGTGACTGGACTCTCTGTGGCTTTGACAAATTATCAACTGTCACTGCTTAATTTTTGGCGCACTCGGCGGAGTATTTTTTTCGTTTTTTTTTTTTTGCAGGTTCCTTGGACTCTTTGTGGGTATGTATTTCTGACTGCGATCCAGGTAGCACTCAGGTAGGGCTATGGATACGATCCTGTTTTTGCTCGAACTGGGTGTTTTTGCATTTTTATCTGGCGAACCGGCGACTCACATGATACTGATATCGGGGGGCTTCATTAATTGAGAATTGTGGTTCGGCCCGATCCTGTTTTCCGGTTCGCGTTTTTCCATTTACATAATTTATGATAAGCAGGCGCGCGGCTGGGCAAACAATAATTTTGAAGAAATACATTAATGCAATCAATGGGGATGGGATGTTGTCTGGAATGCGACTGGGATCCGAATGTCGGCTGCCATTGAAGATGATGATGCGCTCTCTGGCCCGGCGGCTTAATTAAGTTGTGCACAGGTGGGTTAACGGGTGGTTAAAGGGGGTTAAGGGGGACGGGGAAGGGACAGGCGGTACTGCCACAAACAGTTGATGAACTCTACGTGTGAGTGTAAATTATTTTGCACGCAGCGGGCGAGCGACACTTGCAAAGACTCAGCCTACACACAGAAACCATTACTGCTCAATAGACTGAGAAAAATAAGTCTAGGATAGATAAGAGAATAAGTCGAAATGTTGCCAACTTAATAAAAAGAAACGTTCGGCTGGGAATTACAAATGGTTGAATTCGATTAAGTTAAGGAGGATCTAAAATTTAAACAAAATAAATAAGTACAAACCAACAGGTTTCCAATTAACTTGTATATCATTTGGAAAGCACATATCTAAATCAACGAAATACAAAAATGTTAATTTTAATTAATAAAATATTGGTATACAAATATTTTATGTTTTTAAGTAGTATGAGAATACGAATAATTTGATTTTATTTCCTCAATGAGAATTTCTTAAAACACTTTACAAGTATGCAAAGGTATTATTTATTGAATTTCAGTAACCATATTTTCGCCAAGTGTGCATCCTCCTCCGCCATCGCCTCCGTTTCCTGGCCAGGCAGGCTCTCTCTCCTTGTTTGGTGTGTTCGGTGCGATTGAGTGCTTTTAAGTCATTTGTGTCACGACATGCTAATTTCACATGAAATCTCTCGCCGACGGCTCCACCATTCCGTTGGCCATTGCAGCGTGTTTCCTATTTCTCTGGACCTGAACCTGGACTTGGACCTGGCCTGTTCCCGGTTCCCGTTTCCCGGTTTCCAGCTCCCAGTTCCCTGGCCTCTGGTTTGGGCCATGTCTGGTGGTTTTTCGGACTCGGTCTTGACAAACACACACTCTAGACACACTAGACCAGCAGGCTAGGCATCAACAACGTCGTGCATGTCCCGGCCACGTTCGCATCCACATTATGAGGAGCAGCCCCAAATTCCCAAGGGGGCGTGGCAGGTCAGGAAGGCTGGGGGGGTGGATGTGGTGGATGGGCGTAGAACGGCACCTGGAGTGCAGCACTCAAGTGTACTTGCGGTTTTTGCGTCCATTGCTGCCAATGACATTTTGGCCAGCTAAAGTGCAAAATTTACCGGTGCACGATGAGGGGGTGGTTGGGAGGTTGGCTGTTTTCGGTGGGTTGAGAGGGGGCCTAGATGAATGGATGCCTGGGCAGCCGCAGAGTCAACGCCTTTGGGTGGCGAGAACAATGCCTGCTGACCGAACTGGAGTCCCTGCTGCAAGTGGCTTTGCTTTGGGCATTTCAACCGGCAGGAAGAGGAGGAACCCCTGACCCACCCACCAGCACCATCTGCACCGCCCCCTGCACCACCCCCCTTTTGCCGTGATTAGACGCCCGTCGTCGAGGTTGTCGTCTGAGCCTGGCCTGCTGCAGTTATTAGGTTGTTAGTGGCATAGTCCCTGCCATTCTCATCGATTTATGCACTTCACAGCATCTCGTAATGTGGGTTTTTTCGCACCACCCTCCGCCCTCCACCACTCTGCATGTGTGTCCTGATCCTGGCCGGAGGGACCTTTTGCATTTCTGGCCAGAGTCGTTTGCTTAATGGCCCGAACCTGTTCGCAAAGCCTCCACTTTCCATCCTCTTCTTATAGAGGGAGCTGAGCTTTGTCTTGGCCACTTCATAAACAGGCAAATTTTTGGTTGATGGACGTGGCCGAACTGGTTGAAATATGGAGGTTACAAATGCAGGGAGCAGATTTATTGAATCCAGGGCCAAATAATGTTAAATAGTACCTTGACAAGACCTTGAATGGCCAATAGGATAAATGGTGTATGGATGGAAACAAATACTTACCTGTAATACACATCTTATATCTTATCGAATTTAATCTTAGTCTATTAACAAATTTATTCGACTAGTTACGAATATGTTAATTGGATACATTATTGTGCTTATAAATTTTAAGATTTAAAGTTGTATATTAATGACTGTCATTGGAGTTAAGAAGGCCCAGCAACATAATTCAAATTGATTGAATCAGTCACAGGCCAAACTTCATAATTCTTCAAAGACGAGTGCCCATATTTCACCGAAATTATAATCGCTGACATTAATGGCCAGTTATATATTTTCAAATTTAATGACAGGAAAACCCGAAGCGGCCAAAAACCAATCCCCAAACAGTGCTCAGTGCACCTGTAACAGTTTTTCAGCGGTTTCGGGTTGCATCTTCGAGGAGAATGATGTGGAGTAGAGTGGGTTGTAGTGGAATGGAGTGGAGGGCACTGGCCATCCTGTTCCCAGAGTGAAGCGATCCGGGCCCAGAGCCTCGAGTCGTGCCAAGCACCATAAACAATCTGACTTTGGCCCAGTCGTCTATGCCGGCGGCAATGTCTCTTTGAAGTACGCCAACTATCAAGATCTAAACGCAGTCATTAAGAACAAACAAAACGACTTTATGGACAGCAAAAAGTACGAAAACAGAGCTGAAGCTGCGGAAAGGAAACCAAACTGAACCGAACTGAGCTGAACTGAGCTGAACTGAACTGAACTGAGAGGAGAAGCTCTTTGGCAATCGATTGTGAGGCGAGCGTCTGGGCGATCTTTATCGAGCTGCAGACAACTAATGATCTAATAAAACCGAAACCGAGCCAGGCCGAGCTGCAGATACAGATACAGCCGCAGATACAGGGACAGCCAGCCAGTTGGAAGTTGCAAGTTGCCAGTTGGCGTGGATTACCGGGCCAACTCGGAGCAGCACCGAAAGAGCAAGGCTCCAAAGACAGGAGCAGAGCTCCCGATTGCGATTGCAAAAAGCAGCGACATGAAAGAACAAACGCTCGGCTCCAAACGAGCCGACAAGTGGAAACGGGGCATCCGGGGATGCAGGGATACAGGGATACGGGGATCCAGGGAATCCAGGGGAGATGGCACAGAATCTGAAGCGTTTATCTATGATCTTATATCATGTACTTTCGACATTACAATTGCGGTAAATGCTTCTAGTTTTTAGTTACAGCGCGTACACGAGGCAGCCGCAGCTTTATCAATGGCCAGCAATCATCGCGAAGGCTCAGGCTCAGGCTCAAGCTCCTCCAGATCCTCGATTCCCCCTGCCCCATCTTTTCATCCTGCACTGGGGAAAAATTTTATTGAAACCGGAGATAAGATTATTTTAGTTTATCATAACGAAAGCCCGTCAACTAAATATAGCCCTTTTAATTTTTGATATTTACTCCAATTTCAGATTATAGATATTAGGCATACACATAAATTTTAAAATGTTTGTCTAATAACAAAGGGATTATTGTTATTTAATTCCCTTTAAATTCGATAATGTTTTCTGAATGTCTAGCATTTAATTTCAATAATTTAAACAGACAAATGGTGGATATTACTATTTTAAAGGTTTGGTGTTCTAAAAGCTAAAAAACCTATGGAAAGTATTAACAAATGGGTTAATGTTGGATTAACTTTGAAATTGACTTAGAGTTTTCTGGTAAGTGAGCGTTATTATCTGTGCCTTTAATAAATGAGATAAGGAAATCTTTACTTCCAGTATCGGAATGTAACTAAAGAATGTTGCTCTTTTTAGAATAGTTCGGTTCGAAGTGAGCTTTACAACCGTGTTCAAAATACATAAGATTAAAAACAAGTACTGTATCCAAATGCAGATTCTTCGAGTGTGCTGCCACTCTTGGCGGGAGTCGTACAGCGTCGTCTTTGGGTCTGGGCTTTGAGTCTGAATCCCCGACTGAAACCGAGTCTGAGCCCGCTGCGACTCCTGTTTGGTGGCACCGCATGCAAATGCAACTGGTGGCTCCCGGCAGGGCTGCCGATCTGCATACCAAGAGGTCCCCCTTCCCCCGACCTTCCATTTCCATCTCCTTGGCCAGATCGTTGGCGGCGATTGTTTGTAGCTGTTTCGGCGGACACAATCACAACCGCCGAACCAAGCCGCTCCGCACCGCTTCCCCTCCAGAGTTGGGTACGCAAATGCGGCTGGCTCGACGCTCGCCGATCATTTTGATATGGTTCGATAACAATGAGGCTGAGGAACCCATCCCGATCCCAACCCGATCCCATCCAGATCCCGGGCTAGCGGTCGCTGTCTGTCTGTGACCACTAACAAGCAGCAGTTGGAGTACCAGTTCGAGCATCTCCTGGCCGGAACCGTTCAGCCTTCGATTCGGCGTTCCTCGACATCGATTCAATTCGACTCGATTCGTTTGTTTGTTTGCCGCCAATGGAACTCGGATGCCTCCCCCTTTTTGCACTCCTTTTTTTTCCCCCAATGTGGAACCGTTTTTATGGTCCTGACTGAGCCAGCATATTATCATAAATATGTATCAAATTGACGTTGCATCTTCTTGAATTTTCATCTCCCGGCTACTTGTCATTGTCTTTGATTTTCCCTCATTGTCCATGGCCATTGAACTGGACTGCTGGACAGTGGACGGTGGACGGTGGACAGTGGACACTGGTCCGCGGACATGAGTTCGTCTTTGATAAGCCGACATTTTGTCCTGGCCAGGTTTCATTTCATTTCATTTGTTCTCCTCACTTTTTTCCTGCCTGTCGAGTGGTGCCTTATAGGATTTGCAACATGCTTTTATTTCTTAGTTGGGCAGCGTTGAAAACATTCCTGGAATGGGCGGTAGCTCGGATCACTTTTAAAATGTTGCATATCTGCTTCTTACATTTAAAATAAGTAAGTACTCAAGTTTTATAGAAAAAGCGTTATTTTGCATATTTTTTTCTGCAAATTTTATAAACTAATTTCCGACACTCAAAAACCCAACCCAAAAACCCAGAATTATCATCTTAGGGTTTTAAAGAGCAAAAACTTTAATTTAAATAAATCTTATAAGTATTAAAACTAATAATAATAATAATTTTAATAAAATGTCTAGCGGATGCTTGTAATTTTTTTATAGTAAGCTAATAGTAATTTCTTCAAAATTTGTATGAAGAGATCTACAAAATTCCAATTTTCAAATATTTACTTTTTTGGTAATAATTAATTTTTAAGAAATTTAAGCCATAAAGCACTACTTAATGAATCACGATCTTCACGAGATCTTTTCCCACTTTCAGAAATTCGAGTGGACCATGCCAATCATCTTGGGACAACTTTTACCACTTAATTCCCGGCTCCGACTACCGGGTTCTGGGCTCATTTATTATGAGGCCGCTCTTCCTCCCTCCATCACCGAACAGCTGTTTCCGAGCCAAAGAACCTTAGGCCATTCGACATGGAGGCAGCTTCTGTTGCCTGTCGCTTTTCCAAGAAAATTAACTAGCCCAACAAGCGCCCCCCATTCGCATTCACATTCACATTCACTTCCTCGATACAGCTGCAGTTCGCAGTTTTCAGTGGCCAGTTTTAAGTTTTCAGTTTTCAGGAGGACCCGCGCAGCCAACTAGCGATGATAAATGTTCACTTAATCAGCATTTAGCGTAATTTCAGCTTTTACAATTTCTGGCCAAGTCCGATCTTCGTTTTCTCTTATCTGCAGTCCACCTTTTGGAGCAGAGGCAACTCGGTTCTGGCTCCAACTGCGAGTTAGCGACCAATTATTTATGACATGAAATTACAAATTCATTTTGTTTAATTTTTCACAAATGCTATCGTTCGCTCGATTCCCTCTCCGTTTACTCTGACTCGGTGCTGGCACCTGTTGACTGAACCGACACTGAGGAAAAAGGGGATACAAAAGGTTAAGAAGGAAATAAAGTTCGTTTTGTTATTTTTCTGAAAATAAATTTTGGAATTTTACGTTTACATTTTAGGAATTACATTAAAAATTGTTCAATATATGAAATAGTGTTTCCATCTATTATATTGAATTTGAATGATGCTCTTACTTAACAAACAGCTTTGTTTCGTGATTATCTAAAGGACTTTCTAGATCAGTTACCAACTTACACAACGAATTTTCTCTCAGTGCTGGCCAAGAGAGTGTCTGTCATTTCTATGGCAAAGGTGTGGTCCTGGGGCCATGCAGTCGGATCGGCAAATATGCACCCCGGCGTAATTAACTTGGCTCGGAATCGTAAGTTAGTCACCATTAAACAATTTAAAATTCTCAACGGCTAGCTGGCAGGAGATGCAAGATTCGGAGGGAGGGACTTGCCGAGCCAAAGGTAAATTGCAATTAGGCTTCTGGCTTCTGCAAATGCAACGAGCGGCAGCAGCAGCAGCAACAGCAACAGCACGGCAGCAACATCAAGAAGCAGCAACATCAGCCCAGGAAACGTCGTAGGCCCATTCGGTTGGTGTATTTTATGGCCTGCGGGGCCGTAGGACTGGTCAATGTCTCCCCGGCCTGCAAGTCTGGGTTGGTCTGAATATCGCGGGTTGGAGAGGGGGGCTGTAGACGATGACGATAATTTCATAATAGCCCGCGAGTGAGGGAGACCGACTGATGAGGGCGTGGCACATGCAAAAGAGCGAGTCAGCGGTTGAGAGGAGGGGGGCAAGGCCTTAACTCAGGCTAAAGCCCCATCAGCTTTTGTACAACTGCATTAGAGAGGGACCATCAATTAAAACTCGCCTCACGGCATTCGCAAAAATGTTAATAACAATAATAAAGGCGGTTTGCTAGTGTGCTGGCTGGCTGGCTGGTTGGCATTGCTGGTGTTTCACTGCTTTAGTGTTGCCGGTTTGCTCGTGCTGTTAATTATTAAATTGCGTTTTTGTAGCCACATTTCATTTGACGCAAAGTTTATTGAGTTGTGGCAGCCTTAGAATACCCAGAGTGTTTATCATTAAAATGTCGTCTGCTGCAATTCGCATGAAATGCTGGCCACTTGTCACTCCATTCCAGGTGCTCGGCTTTATCTCTCAAGCACTTTGGATTCCAGAGGAGGGTGCCACTTTTATGGGCATTAGTACGACTTATGTTGTTTGCCACAGCACAGCAGCAACGAAGCAACGCAGCAACTATTCCCCCCAGCAACATCTGCAGTAGCAGCAACAGCAGCAGCAGCAGCAACATCAGAGGTCCTTCAGGCGAGGTGTTCATGCGTGCGACACGCTGAGCAGGTTGTTAGGTGGCTCAGACGAGTGGGTGGTGGTTGGGGTGGTGGTGCTGCTGTCAGTGCACCACATTTGAATTTCAAAGTTGGGCACTCCGACAGTCACACGCAGGAATTTCGTATGAAAATCCACTTTTTCAGTTTATGAATTTCTCAAAAAGCTCAAAATGACAGTTGCTCTCGTTGCTCTGTGGTTTCACCCCCCCACCCCAATCCGCATCCTTTTTTCCATCTTTTGGGACAGGGTCGCCAGTTGGAAAGCAAAGCCCCCCTCCCCATGCCACGACATATGCAAATGTACAACGCATTTCGTTAGGGCTTGTGCCAAGTGGCACTTTGTTCAACATATCAAAGGATTGGCTTCTTTCTTTTGCTGGTTTCTGCCAGGGGTTGTCCAGAATCGGTACAGCCGTCTAAGTGTGTGGATTACGTTAGTAACCCCAAGTTGGGATGTACCCGTAATGGGATGACGTGCTGGCCCTGTCCCCTTCATCGGCTTGATGGTAATGGACCACTTGGCTGCGAGTGCCTCAGATAATTCAATAAACTTTGAAACCACTTGCCTGAACGGTAATAGATTCATGTAGTTTATAAAAAATTCGCCACAAACCATTCAAGGCGATTTTGTTTAGAGGGTGAACATGTTGCGGTAAAAAAAGACTGTGAAAAATTGGCAGGAAATTATAAGTCAACATTTTTTGATGTTTAGATTTTCTTGGGGGCCAAGCAATATTAATAGAAAAGCTTTTAGGGCTGTGACTTGGTTATATATTTTTACATTTTATAACTGGTAACATTTTTTGAATTTATTCTATGTTGATAAATAAATATCTATATAAATTGCTTAAGTCAAGGACGTAACATAATTAAGAGATCACTCCTTTGCATCTTGTGCAGTTTAAATGACTAAGAGTCAAATTTCGCGACAGACCCGAATATATATTTTATGCTGTGGGCAGCGACTGACGCCTGGGACTGGGTGATGAGTGTAGGTTCTGAGGGCTGAGGTCGGGGCTGCGGCAGCAACATCACAGCTACCACAGCAACATCGCAGCTACGGCAGCAACATCGCAGCTCCGGGAGCAGCAGCTCTGGCGAGCGCTTATGAGCATTTTGTGTGCTAAATGGTGGGAGATGGGCGGGGCATTCGGGGCTGGCAAAGGGGTCAAGGGGGGTCTGAAGGGTCGGGGGGTCGGGGGGTGATGATATACCAGCGACAGTTGCCACATGCTGTGTGTGACTGTGTGTGTGAGCTGGTGTGCATAATGCGGGAGAGCCATAAATTACATTTGTAGGCGTTGGCAGGTGTCGCCAGAACTGTCTGGAATCGCGATAAATCTTCATGTGAAATAAATTTCATAGAAATTGCTCCACTGAATTTTGTTGGTTGACTTTTGGCCGACTTCATATTGTTGTGGCAGTAGCAGTGGCTCTGGCTTTTGCTTTTGCTTTTGCTTTTGCCTTTGGCCGCTGTCAGCGGATGCAAAAAGTCCTGCAGGACTCTTCTCCCTAATAAACTGCCTGGCTAAATACGAAGAGTTTTCACCACACAGCCCAAGCTGTTGCACTTTTTTTTCGGTTTCCTCCTCAGCTTTTTTGCAGTAGATTTTCGGTTAGGAAAAGCCGCCGGGTCAGACCGAAAAGTCAAGTCTGAAATTCCGGCGGAAGTGCGCATGGAAATCTCTCTGGCTGCAGTTGCAGTTGCAGAAATACTGCAACAAGCCAGGGGAGATGAAGCTGCAACAGCAGGCGCATAAATCATACGCACTGTCAAACAGAAGTGCTCCAATTGTGGCCTAAAACATTTGTACCACTCATAAGCTGGCCCCCTCGACATGACAAGCTCCATTTGGGTTTCAAACGCGGCCGCTCCCACTCCGCTCCTTGGCAAACCGGCAATCTGGCAATCCGGCGAACCGGCGACTACAACTTGTACTTACATACTGCGCTCACATGTAGCTCATTTTTTATGATCGATCAGTCCATTAAATAATGAGCCAGCCCGGTCCGAGTCGCAGGCTCAGTCGAAGTCCCAGTCGCAGTGGGTTTCAGTCCCAGTGAGTCTCGGTCTCCATCTCGGTCTCCCAGTCGCAGACTGCCATTTATCGCTCCCTAGACTCCGCTTGGACCAGACTCCGACTTCCACCTCTGCTTCGACACGGTTCGGTTTGAATTCCATCGTGATTTGTAACGACATTTATTTGCCCCAGCGAAATTAGAGACAGCGGCGAAGAAGGAGGCTGGCCCTGTGCCATTGCCTGGGTTTGTCCCTATTCCTGCACAGAAAATAAAACCTTTTTTATTCAATAAATCTATATTTTCATTAATTAGATTTATCACATTTTCCATTTAATTTTAACGTTATAAAAAATGGGAACGGCTTTCCTGAAATTATCATAACTTGTCAAAGTTTAGTTTACCTAAATGTCAGATTTGTAGCATTTTCTTCAAATTCTTTGTAATTTCTTATTTTGTATATATCGCTTAAAATATATTTTAAAAATCCTCTTAATTGTTATTTTGTATTTTAGGTAATAATAAAGTTATTTATTAAATATAATTTTAATGCTTTATTTTGCTTGATTATTGTTTTGAAGAGGTACTTAAAACTGAAAAAGGAATCAATATCCTTGATTTTTCTGTGTAGCTCTGCGGATTTGCTGGCTCATCCTACCGAAGCTGGAGCTCCATCTTCGTCTCCATCGCCATCTCCATGGCATCGTCCCATCCGCTGGCACATTCCCAGCTGCGGCCTACGCATTTCTTACTCTTCCTGCGCCATGTTGATGGCTATCGGCCGATGATGAAGTCGGGCCAGGACGGGCCATCATAGCCACTCACTCACTCCCCGATTGCGAAAATAGTGGCTAGGGGACTGTTCACCTGGCCGCTCCGCTGATTAGCCGGTTAATTCAGTTAGGTAGGCATTTTCGCCCTATCATTTGCCTGACCCTGGGTGTGGCTCGCAGTTTATTGTTAGCTGATCGCAAGGCGAGTTCTGCGACTCTTAACTGATGGCATTCCGATAGCAGATGGAACTGCCAGTGACTGCACACAGAACAAAAATACAGTCTAGGAATTGATTTATCTGACCTAAGAGATTAGTACTTATCCCTAAAAATATTTAAAAATAACCATCTCATATTATAAGACAAAGTGTTCACTTTAATTGTAAACCATTTGAAGGCTTTTTGAAATAAAAGAAACAAATATTTATCGGTAATTAAATGAATTCGTCTAATTGTAATATAAGCAAGCAGGTCAAGATGTCTCATTCATTAGCAAAAGACTATGAAGCCCAGGGATTATTGTATAAATTCTATAAAAATACCTCAGTACATTAAGCTTTTGTGATGATTCCCATTGTTGAATAGAAAAATAGTGATTTTATTATTTTCCCCTGTGTACTCATTGTGCTGCCTAGATCAGAGAAGATATTTGCCAAGCTCAACTGCACCTTCGCAATGTCAAAATCATTTCCTGCACATTTCTCACAACCAGAAACAATCGAGCCGGCGCACTTGTTGTCATCGATTCCCCCGACCAACCCACCGGTACCAATGGCCATCCGGGGAAGGCAAACGACTCAATAAGATGAAATATATGGCGAGCAATAAAAATCGGTTATAATGCTTTGGGAAAACTGCCGCTGTTGCTGTTGCCGATGCAATGTTGCTGCTGCAACAACAACCGCTGCTGCGATTGCTACTGCGACAAACTGCAAAAGTGGGCAAGTGCCGACAAAGCGGCACAAACAGGCGCCGATGTCGGCGATCCGAGGGATCCCGGCAATGCCAGCGATCTCCGAGAGCCTTGGTCCTCAAGATGGTAACCTGACCATCATTAAGAATGCCATTTGTACCAATAAATTCGAATGGCCTCGCATTGGGGCCGCGTTTTCTGACTCGGTTGGCCTTTGCGGTCTGAGCGATCGATATGGCTATTAAATTTAACAATTAGAATTTATCAATGGGCCTTGATTTCGCGGCGGCGATCTCTCAGATTTAATTGTGTCAGTTTACCGCGGGAAGTCATAATTTGAACCCCTTTTGGAGGGCAGTTCGGCATTTCTGCCTTTGCCGTTGCAGCCGGCGACAAATTAGGCAACTACAAATCCAAATCCGCATTCGAGAGCCGCAACGAACATGGCAATTTCCAAAATTACATCGTGATCTTAAACTGCGAATTGCCAAAGTGCAGCAAAGTTCAGAGCAATTTTGCTCGGCAGCCAACAGGCAACAAAACGGCAACAAGCGCCCAGACGGACATGGACACCAGCAACATCCCATAGCAGCAGCAACAGCAACAGCAACAGCAACGGCAGCAACAGCAACAACCCAGCAGCAACATGAAGAAATTCCTTAGGAGATCTCGGTGAATTCAAATTGCTTCGTGTGCAAGAAAATTAGTCTTGGCTGATCCCAACCGATCCGCACCGAACTGAACCGATCCCCCTGGCCAAAAGGCAAGGCAACAACTGCAACCAATAAGCGGGGTCTGTAGGTAGGTAGATATATAATAATAAGAGCAAGTTGGCGGCATCCTCGGCTCAGCGCAAAACTAATCAAGGGCTAAAGCTAAATCCAATCCGATTGTGCCGGCAGAAAGCAGCAGGCGCTCTTGGCCCGGCTCAAACTGAAAACAAAATGCGAAAAAATGGGGGAAAAAAAAGAGGGAAACTGGCTCGGAGCGATAAGCGAGGAGCGAGGAGCTGTGGCAGCCATGTCTGTCCCTGTCCGGTATCAATGGGTTTTGGCCAGATCCCTCGACTCCACTCGACTCGCTTTTGGCCATGTTGGTCAGCTTTCTGGAACGGGCAACTGTTGATGTTTTTAGGCGGTCGCACGTCGGCAGCAGCAGCAGCAGCAGCGGCAACGGCAGCAACGCTCACTACTTGCGATTCGTGAAGTAATTACTATAATTACCTTCAAGGTAGATTTTCCAAAACGATGCGAGGGCAGCAGGGAATTGCCAGGGAACCACACTCAACTGACTTGGCCCTGGCCATTGGTAGATCCCAAAAGCTGTTTGGCCGGCCTGCCCCTTCTGGCTTTTGTAATAATTTTGTTGTTCTCTGGCCGGGCTGCATTTTGTTCCTCCGCCGCGCCGGTTGTTATTATTATTATATGATACACCATTGCAATGGCCGTTTCCAGTCCGCTTGTTGGCTGCCAATTTCTTATGTTGCTACAGTTTGTTCTGCTCGTTGGCCCCACTTGGCTTCTTATTTTTTTTTTTTTGGTATTGTGGCCCGGACTTAATCGGAAATTAAAGCTGAGGGGCTGCCGGCCACGACTTTGACTTTGACTTTAATTTTCGCTGCAGTTGGGTCTCCATTTCCAGAGCTTGTCGTTTGTCTAATACTACCTACCTGGGAACATCTTTGCCACGTAATTGTTTAGCTCATAAATCATACCGAATTTCGTTTCTTTTCCAACATTTCCCTGTAATTTTCAGGGGAAAAATTGGTTGTGGGGGCATACATTTTCACAGACTGCAAATTAGTTACATGAACTGACAGGGGGATAAGAATGCTTTTTTTCCTACCATCAAAATATTCGGGTTTTTAATTTTAAAGTCTTGTCATGGCCACTGCCTCTTCATTAGGAAACTTTCTGCACTTTCCAATCCTGCAGTAATCGAACCAACACCGCCCCTTGCAGCTGCCACATAAACTTTTACATCATTTTAAAACAGTCACAAAAAAAGGAAAAGAAAAGCATTTGGGAAAGTTGCAGCTCGGTTTTTCCCCTTTGCTCTGACCCCTTCCTCATGACAAGACCCAAAACCCAAGCCCGGAGTTGCCGAATTCGAACTAACTACACTTTAATGTAATTCATACAATTTCCATTTGTCTAACCGTCCATTAATCATTCGCACGCTGCTGAACACGGCCAAAAGGCGGGGCAGAGGTGGCCAAAAGAAGGGGGCTGATGGGCGGATTGACTCCCCGGACCTGGCCAAATTTGAAGCTTTGTTTACGTGTGACAATCGGGCGACAAGTTGGAAATCAAAAGCATCTACATCTATCCCCCTCGAAAAGTTTGGCCAAAATTTATTCATTTGGCCTGACAACTTTCTGGCATTGGAAAGAATCCAATGCGGTTGGCAAAACTTATTAGGCGCAGTGAAGCATGGCCTGCAAATTGGTACACCTTGACGCTTCACTGGCTCCGCAGATTCGGGGATTCGAGGATTCGAGGATTCGAGGACTACAGGATTCCGGGCTTTAAGGCAAAGACAAAAGGCGGCCAAAAAGGCAGCCAAAGAGGGTGAGATACTTGGGCTGATACAGATACTTAGCGGCGATAAAGACAACGCTTGATTATGAGAAGCCAACCCATGGCTGCGGAATTTATTTGTGTTGTATATTTATTTATGAGCTTGTCCCTCTCGACGAGCAGAAACAAAAGAAGCCAGAATCCAAAACCCAGAACTCTGGGCACAGAACTCACAACCCAAATCCCCGGCAGAATCACTCAAGTGCGAACGGAAACGGGCGCCCAGAACTTCAGAACTTGGTCCTGCCATCGGGCAGGAAATCAGCGATTAAGCAACCAACTAACCAGTAACCAGTGAGTCAGTCACCAGTAGGCAGTTCCCGTTTAGTTCAGAAACACAACGAAAAATATCTCGAACTTAAAGATATATCTAGTATGTAATGATACAATCCCTACTATTTTAATCAAAAGCTGTAAGCTCAAATATTAACAATAACTGCCTAACACAATGTTACGTTTGTAGCGACATAAAAACAAAAGCACTCAGATACCCGTTACTCAGGAAAGGGGCAGGATGGAGATAGAAACTTGATCACCATAACTTTTAACGAATGGCCCGATTTGAAAATTTCTTCTACATTTCAATAGGTATTGATAAACACAATAAAACTGCATTTTCACTTTTCCGAAATATTTAAATTTTTAAAATCGTATATAAGCGATTGTGGGCGTTAAAGAGGGTGTGGCACCTTTTTGAAACAAACTTGCGCTGCGTAGGAACTCCTAGAATCTGCATGCAAAATGCCAATCTTCTAGCTTTTATAGTTTCCGAGATCTCAGCGTTCATACGGACAGACAGACGGACAGACAGACGGACAGACGGACATGGCTAAATCGACTCGGCTAGTGATCCTGAACAAGAATATATATACTTTATAGGGTCGGAAACGCTTCCTTCTAGCTGTTACATACTTTTGCACGAATACAATATACCCTTTTACTCTACGAGTAACGGGTATAATTAATCCAATAAGGTTTTATGATAAAATATCTTGAGAATCCCTATTTTATAGGGTTTTATTAATAAAATATTGAAAGTATAAAGATTAAGTTAAATTCAATTGCCTCAAGACGAACACGCTTATTAAAGACCATTTTGTATATTTTACTTGATAGCAGGCTATGATTTTCCCTCAGTGCACACCCTGCAAATCCCTGCCCCAGGCTTCTTCGCGAATGGAAGTGTGTAATTTTTGGTATTAATTGCTCGGACTCGCAAAACTTTCTGGCTTCCAGTTAGCCTCTTCAGATGAAATAATAACAAAGCCAGAAGAATCAAAGGAGGCGGTGGAGAGGTTCCATTGGAGGCTTAGGAAATAATTGTAGTATCTTCTTGTAATTTGCTTCCAGCAACTGGACACGCCCATCGACAATTGGCAGGGCGGCTATTTCAATCTCCTCCCCGGACTGTACCCCTTTTGGAAAAAGAGGGGTATCCAGGGTACGAGGGGGCTACGAGTGGAGGATTTAACATATTGACTGTGACCTTTTGTGGCTGTTTGCCGTTTGCTGTTTGTTGTTTGTTGTTTGCTGCGGCGGCAGCTCGAAATTTATGCTCACATGGCGCCTTCGATAAGATCGAGAACTCCTTGTTGGCTGAAAGTAAATTTCTGCCCTCCGCCGCCTCTTCACCTCTCCTTTCCCCACCTCCCTTTAGGCCAACGTGCTGAGAGCAACAACAACAACAACAAGGACATGTCGCTGAAAGCATTATCAAATATTATGCATATTTTGTGAGCTCCAATATACAATTTTTTCCCTTGCCGACTGGTGGGGAAATGGAAGTTGCTATTTCGAGCTCTGCTTTAGAATGTCTACAAAGTTTGCTTTATCTCATGCATAAATCAGTTGCTAAAATAAACAAAAATTGTATATGAGAGTTGACAGGCGGCGGGGGGTGAGTTGGATATTGCGTGGGTGGTTGGAGACCAGGAAGATTTCTCAGGGGAGGGCAAAATGGGAAATTTTGCGATTTGAAGTGCGAAAAGAAAGCGAGCAGAAGAACTTAATATAGAGCAAGACAATGAATACCTAAACCTAGCCCCGGAAATTCGCATGTCTGGTGACTCATTGAAAACGACTCATTTGCATCGACTGGAATGTGACAAATGAATCACCATCTGCATTGTCTATTTTCACTGACAAAAAACGATAAGGCAAAGGCAATTTAGAAAAATCTCTAATTTTACTTGAATTAACCTTGATAGGGAGATCATCTTACGATAAAATTAAAATTGTTTGCTTGATTGAACAAGTGAGTTTTTAGGTATTTTGGTCATGTCAATAAAAACTATCAAAATCAGAAAAATAGACCTTTTATAAGGAAGGTTTGTTAAAGATTTATACACATGAAAAACGTTTAATATTTAGTTATACATTTTGTTTTATTTAAGATTTTAAAGTTATTTTGAAGCTACGTGATTTATACTTCTTCTTGAATGTAAAACAATGTTTTTTCCAGTGAAAAACTGGGGACAATGGCGTTGCCTACTCATACCTCTAAGCCCTGTAGCCTTGCACTCTTATCCCTCATCCTCGTCTGATGACGATGCCGACTCATTCTTCACCGAAAAGCCCTTTTCGGAGGACTGATGCTCTTTCACGTCCGATTCTTTTGAAGGGGCGCCTGTCTCTAATGATGCCTCCCACACAAATTAAGCTAATGCGATGGCACCAGCTGCTTTTCCTCCATTTCCGGCTTTTCCCGCTCTTTTCTGCCTGCAAACTGCACTTGTGCTCCTGTCAGGCTGCTGCTGATGAGATTGCCGGCCAGCGAGCCTAAGAGAAATGAGCCGAAGCCGAAAACCAACAATCAAAGCGAGTGGGTCAGGACGAAAAAGGGGCATTTGGGTGGGTACACTAAGAAAAGTGGACTTTTAGATACAAAAGGTTTTAAAATTGCTTACTACTAAATTAAGAGTTTTTAAGTTTCAAATTCAAAGTCTAGGATTACTAAAACATAATCGATTCTTAAGCCAATCCTGAATAAGTAACTATTTCGTGTGATATGAACTTATTAAACGTTCGAGTATATGTCATATTATCACGTTGTAATCTTCGGATTCCAACGATCTTGAAACAACAAACACATCACTATGAAAAATATGATCTGAACATGCTTTTACATATGTATAACCCATCTTCCTAGGAGTTGCTCAATTATCTAAATTTACAAAAAAATGTAAATACTGTCTATTTATTTTAAAAGCCTTTATAAAACAAATCATTGTTTGTTATAAAAAATATATATGCAAAAATGATTGTCCTAAAATATGGAAAGGCCTCTCAGGTAGCTTTTGGTAAGTTTTTTCTGGTTCTTTAGTTAGCTTTAGTTTTGAGTGTATAGAAACCAAGCCAAAGGAGGACTGAGGCTCCTAATATGTCCGTTCTGTTGGGGACTGGGCGATCCTACGGCCAGGGCCGTTCATTTCGTGTCGTTTGGTTCTTGTCGTTGTCGTTTGTCCCTCATTTTGACACGATAACGCGCACGGTTCCTGCCCCAGACCCTGCCCCAGAGCCACCTCCCTAGTGCTGCACCACCACCCTGCCCCTGCACCACTTTCCCCACCCGACCATCTTTGGCATTGCGCTGGCGCTCGACATCTCATAAAGTACATGACAGGACATTAGAAAACACAAGAGAACCAACGAAGCCGACGCCTCCACATGAGGAACATGACCTGGGGGGCGGGTGGTGAGGGGGGCGTGGCCCATGCAAATTTTGCACCACCACCACCACCACCACCACCAGCGTCGTCTCGTCATCATCTGCATTTGGCCAGCGAGGCGGGCGAACGTTTGTCGTAAACATGAAATGGGTTTATATCGTTGCTAAAATTATTTGACATTTCTTGGACTTTGTGCATTTTTACGAGCACCAGTTGACATTGTTGAGGGAGCCTGCCCCTCGCTTGAGGCACCTCCTCAAGCCTTCAGTTTAGATGTTGGCCTCGTGTTTTTCTGGAGCAACAGAAGTCATCAAGTAGGGAATACTCTAACAGAAGAAGGGCAAACGAAGTGTGCCTTAAGGTGGCTGTAAATTATTCCTTGAGACTGTGAAAAAAACAAGTGATGCCACTTCTCAATGGGGTCATACTTCTGTTAATCTTATGATGGTATTTAAGTTTGTTTGAGATTGAAAAAATATTTCTTCCAAATTATAAAATAGAAATTCGTAGTGAGAGTCACATTGATCAGATATTTTGCCATTCGAAGTCAAGCTTTTTTTAAAACGTAAAGATAATAATGTATTACATTATTCTTAATTAAATCAATATTAACAATATTATATTTAAAAGTAAGACAAGCATATTAACCGTTTGATCCATAAACATGTATTACTGTGTTGGTAATTTATTAAGTGGGATACATGAAACCTCCAATCACTTTTCTTAGGGAATCTAAGATTCGATTTCATAGGTTATTTCGTGCTTGGCTCTTGTTTGTTTGTTCATTTGACTTATTGTTGGGAGCTTGGCGTTTGTTGTGACATGGATGTGGACACGTCGGACGAAAAGGGGGTATCCAAAGAGCAGAAGGAGCCGAAAACGTGGGCGTGACATTCGCCGACTGTTCCGGCTGCTTTTGCCTTGCTCTTTCTCTGGCTAAAAACTGAGGGACTGGGTCCCTGAGGCTGGCAGACGTTGACAAGAAAACGCCATTTTGTGATTGAATGTCATACAAAAGCAGCGTGCACACACACACACACACACTGGAAGTGGCATAGAAAGGGGGGTCAGAGGTTCAAGACTGGGCAATGTCGTCTTGTTTTGAAAGAGGAAAGGAAAGAGGGGGTCACTTGGCTTATCAACATGCACATGAAAATGGCCAAAAGGGCAGGCCAAGTCAGCCAATCGCAAAACGCAGCTGCTGCATCAGTGCAAAAAGCACCAAAAATAGTCGGTTTCAAAGTGGGTTTTGAGAGGGGGTTTTAAAAGGGGGTTTCAAGAGGTTTTGAATGCTGGTTCCGAGGGGGGTTTCTGTAAAGAGGACGACTTCGTAGCCCAGAGCAACTGCAACAACAAACAACGACGCCACTTTGGACATGCGCGCGCGCCCAATCTTGCATGCAAATGTTACTTCCCCAGGTCCCCTCTTAAGGCACCATCAACCCTCCCCCCAAGCCCCACCCTCGCCCCTGGACATCACCCCTTACCCCACTGGTTTCCCTCTCGTCGACGGGTAGGTGGTGCAGAATGTTTGCGTGGCACGCAACATGCAAACATTTTTGAGTTAACTTTGGCTCCACTCTTTTCAGACCCCAATTCCCCCTCCCCTGCCAGCCCTACACTACGCACTTCTGACTCTTGATAGTGTTAAATGCCACACACACTGCAACATCGGACTTGCAACAGCAAAACACAGGCAACGGCAACAATGCAGCGCATGTCAAGCGGCAATGCCAAAACAAGCGAAATTTCTTTTTAGGCACGTCGCGTCGCCGACTCCAACTCGGAATCTTGGATGGAAATGGACGTGGAAGTGGATGTGGATGTGGGAAAAACGGGGGAGATATGAGTGCAGAGTTATTGGGGGAGAAGTGCACGAGTGGGTGGGCGTTGCAGTGGGTGGAGCAGTGTGGGTGGGCGGTGGCGCCACCCATTGGAAGGAGGCAGCAAGAAAAGCAATGGCTTTGCAACATCACGCAGAACTCGATGAAGGGCGTGCACATATTTTACATGATATGATATTTATAGAAATAAAACGATATAGTTCAAGAAAAATGGTAAAAGTGAAATCTTTTAATGACTTGGTTATGTAAATAAATGAAATAAATTATATTTTGCTGACAAGAGTTTCCTTAAAAATGTTGATCTTCAAGTATTAGCCTTACTTCTTAAAGGTTTAATTTATAAAATTATAAGCGGATCTGACAAACAGTTGTGATAGCATTAATCCCTACTTTAATTACCAACTTCAGGTGATCAGTTCAAAATTAAAGGTTAATGAAGAATCGCCTTTTAATTTGTCATTTGACTGTCGGTCTGCCAAATTTAAATTGGGGCCAAGGCAGAGCTTAATTCTCGGCGCAGAGTCGAACAGAAATAATTATTAATTTAACAAACGTCGCATGTTGCACAAAATAATTGACAAATTTTCATATTTAATTGAAGAGCGGAGCGCAGCTGCTGTGGCACTGGGCTTTTGTTGTTCTTGTTGCCATTTTGTCTGTCACCAGGGGCTGAAATTCATAAACAATGCGACATGTCAATGTGTGTGTGTGTGTGATGTGTCGGGCTCCACATGCAACTCATATATTCACGCACACAGCTGCATGTGAAATGTCAGGCGGAAAAGTCGGAAAACTGGGGAGTGGACACCGCTGACCATCCGAAGGAGTGCAGCTCTTTGTGGGTAGAAATTGCGAAATTAAGCAGAAAAAATGTTAAAACGCTGACGTCTGATTTGCGAGCAGAGAAATCGCAATCCCAATTTGAATCCGAATCGGCGGCAAATGCAACATTATTATGCATTATTATTATTCGGCATGGTCCGATAATGCGGCTGCAAATGAAATGCACACACATAAACACAGGCATATAAATAAAAATTGAAAAATTATGTACATTATATTAAAAAGCCAAATAAACGATAAGCGGAAGCGCAGCCATTTAAGTGGAAGTTAACATCCGTCCGACAGAGTCAGCCAGCAATCCAATCCACATTCACATACACATCCACATCCACCCACTCCCATTCGGGCTCATCCTTTGTTTAAAATAAAATAAAATTGCATATTATTTGCGTATCGGACATTTCAGTTGTCATTTCATTGTCGTGTTTGTTGCTGTTAATGCAAAAATAAAAAGCCACCATGCCCACTCCGCCGCCTTGAACTCCAATGAACCGCCCAACCACGTTGCCAACCACATGTGCACCACTGCTGCATCGGTGGTGTCCTGTGTCAATTTCATGCCACACTGCAGCCTTTTCTCTAATGCAACCAGCCAGATTATGGACCACTCTCTGCCCCGTCGGACAACTAACATTTTAATAGCGTTCATGATTTCCGAAAATTGAAAATAAATTAGTTGTATATCATTTTCGGTCAGTTGTGCGACTTTTCCCACTGCCCCGAAAGTTTGGCTGCCTCCGAATGTTTGCATAATTAAACTTTAGCGTATATCCTGTCCCTAAATTGACATTTCGAGAACTCCAAATGTCCACCGAATGTTGCCCGAAAAAGTTTGCATTCAATTGTTAAGCCCTGAGTTTTATACACTAACTTAAAGTTTGGAACATTATTTTAATTGCTTTTTACAACACCCTACAAAATATTTTTAGTAATTAAAATGATTTATTTGGTTTTAGACATACATATTTGTAAGATAAGTTTCATTTATTTATTGTGTTGTAGGGATTTTTTTAATTATAAAATCATTTTGCAGCTAAGTTTATATGACACTTTAATGATGTTTTGTTGATAATAACTTTAATATTTCTAATTCTACAATTTAAACAATTTTAATACATTAAGGTTAAATGAAAAAGTGTGTATGGCTGTTACGTATTAATAATGTAACTAAATTTAACTTCTATCTAATTTAAACTTGTCAAAGGAATAATTATACCTATTCCTACTAACGAATCCCATCCCTAGCTAGACATTCCCCTCTAGGCAAACTGCAAACTGCGGACTTGTCCGCTACCTAATTAGCAACGCATATTTAAATAATTTTCAATTCGATAAGCAGACATTTTTAACTTGAGCTGTCAGTTAGTGTTAAAACGTCATTTTGTTTGGCTGCCAATACCCCTCGAACCCTGAATGCGAACAGATAAATGCCGAGAAGTGCTAAATTATTGTCAATTCAGTTTTTAATTTGTGCAGTTTGTTGGAATTTTCGCAAATAAATGCAAAAGTCAATACGTTGTTGGTGGTGAATTTAATTGACTGGTGCAATGGCAACTCGGTGTACTCAACCCCATTCTCCCGAAATCGGCAGGCTCTTCAAATTGTCAATTAAGTTTTATTTAATGCCATTTGCCAGCCCCGCTTTTTGAGGTTATGTACGGCCCTCGAAAGTATGCAATACTAATTGTAATTGCGTTCGCTGTCCGCCATTTTGAAAAGCGGAAAAAGGTGGAAAAGCGTCAGTTGGGCCTCTCCGAAATTTGTGCAATTTTCGCTAATTAAAAATTAGCGTAGCAGCAAGAAATCCTCTTTGGCCACCTGGCCTAAGTGCCCGAATGAGATGCCTCGAGAAGCCGATGTTCAATTTTAATTAAACTCGCAGCCGGCTAATTAGAAATTGCGAGTAGGGCAGAACTTTGGCTCGCAAACAGATGCCCATCTCCAAGTTGGTGCCAAGAAACCCCAGCCGAGCGTAAGATCCCCACAAAGTCCAATAAACAAATTCCCTGACATGTTTAACACTTTCCGCTGGCAGAGCCAGGATACACAAAAATTAAGGACCATCCTCTGGCCTTTGTCAGTGGCTTGGAATTCGGGAGGGGAGTGGATGGGAGGGGGTTCCCCTTTACGGCCGGAGAAAGGGGAAAACTTTTGTGTAAATTTCATTTCGTTTGGCGATTAGTGTCGCCTCTCTCGGGGCGGGTTTTCATTGTTGAAATTGTTATGCGACCATTAAGACATTTTATAATTCTTTATGGCCTCGGTCGCCCGAAAAACACAAAAGTGAAATTTCTACTAATGGCGAAATGAAAGAGCCACCGCGGGTGGCGCAAAGGATGTTCGCGGAAATTAGCATTGAGTGGCAAGGATATTCCCCATTGTTCCCCTTATCGGAGTGCCCAATATATATAAACCGATAATTCGCAGCTTCCTGAGCCGCATATCAATATATCAAGAAAGCCGGGTGAAAAGTTGTGTGCATACACAGAGAAATTCTCATATTATTTCTCACTTTAAAAACAAAATATAGGTTTTACTTAAATATGAAAAATACATTGAATTATTTGACAGGGTTGAGATTTTATGAATTCCTTAGGAAGTGTGAATTCACATTTTTAAAATATTCATTACATTGTGGTAATATTTTCTGAAAGTAGTATTACAAGTTTTAAATAAACATAAGGATTAACGTTTATTAGATTGTATTTTTTTGCATGTACTATGGTATATACGAGATTCTTGCAACACGCATTCACAACTCAATTATCGCACACTCACACACACTGCCAGCGAAAAGGAAAGGGCAGGGTGGGGAAAGTCAACCCCTTTCTCCGTCTGCTGGTGGTGAGGTTGATTTACGACACCCAGGCGGCGTCACCTGAGATTAAAAAAGTAAAAAGCCCGTCGAAAGTGGAAAAAAGGAGCAGCCAAATGGCGAGGGAAGAAAGTCTGATGGGCCAAAAGGGCGAAAGGAAATGTCGGAGAAATAAAGGCATTAAAATCACTGACAGCCAAAAGGATTGTGCCGCAATCACACACAGATACACACGCACACATCGTCAAAAAGGGCAACATCATTGGCACCATATGTTGCGTAATTTGTGTTATTGCCACACCGACTCATATGCATACATACGTGTGTGTAGTTGTGTGAGTATTGCGCACTTTCTTTTAACCCTTAACCCTTAACCCCCTCCCCACGCTGCTTGCCTTTTGCGGTTGCCCTTTTCGAAATCGATATTTAGTTTTTAATTTTAACTCCAATTGCTGCATAAAATATGGGACTGCACTTCATTTTAATTGAATGCGCACACACTCAACACCCACCTTGCGAATTCACAAAGGTGTATATGTTTGAGGGCGTGACAAGGCGCGAACACACCGATACACACACTTGCATGTATAAATTACCTCATCGCCGATAATTGCAGGCCATCAATCTTGAGCACATCACACAGGAAAATTGTCAACGCGCGCAAAAAGTCATCAGACACGAACACTTTTCCAGCTTAATGGCCAAAGGAGTTGTCTTGCTGCCTGAATTTGTGGGGCAGGAAAAGGGGGAAGGGGGATGGGGGAATTGTGCCCATATAGGTGGGCTTCATTAGGACACCACATACCTGTGGCACCACTGGGTGGCAACACTCGACTGCAAGGTATTGCTCTAAAGACTACATGACATTATTACAAGTTCAGATCTTTTATAAGTACCTTTGTTTAATTTGTACATTTTATATTATTTATGATGCTTTTTGTAATGTTAAGAAATTAAGATAACAAAATCGCTCCCAATGCCAAAAAATAAAAAAAAATCCCAAGACCTTTGCAATAGCTTAGCAAAACTTAAATAACTTAGATAATCGAATCCCGTTAAACTAATACATTTTAATAATGCTACTAGTTGTTTTTTAATTATCATTCTAATAAATGAAATTGGTAAATAATTTTTTGATCAATTTTAACTACATTCGAATGTAAACTTGTTACCCATTGTAATTGCTGGTTAAAACACTGTCGGGTAATTTGGTAATACACTGTCATAAAAGGCTCGCGAGGACAATCAACCCCACTACAGAGAGTATGTAGTTATTGGACCGACTGAAAGGGCATCGTTATTAGTTGCCTGGCCGTGCTCCTTGGCCAGCAGAGTTGGTTGACAGGCGCTATGTCTTGGCCCGCAGCTGTCTTGGACTGGCAATTACTCGTCTCTGAAATCTTATCACGCACTCCCACCCACTTCCAGCCATCCAGCCACCCGACCACCCGACCACCCACTCACGCACATCATTAACAAGGCAGCTCCGTTGGCCAAATTACTCATTAGAAAATGTTTCCAACATCTGGGTGGGTGGCACGTCCTCATCCGCGCACAAGCGGAGGCCACCAGCCACGACTAACAGTAAACACTGGCTATGTGGACGCTTGATCCCAGGAATCCAGGAGGGGAGTGGAGGAGGGTAGCAACACAACTTCCCAGCAACTTGACGATGGCAGCGCAGACTGCGCCAAAAGTCAAATTTTGTAGATTGTAATAAATCAAATAGCAATTACACGAAATTAGGCATGTTTTCTCAATTTTGCACACACACACACGGTTAAGAGGGGGGCAGCGGGGATCGAAAGGAGCCAGTGGATGTGTGGGTAGAGTCCTGAATCCTCAGCCCACATGGAGCATTAATTGCAGCAGCTGGGCCACGGCATCGTCGAAATGGCAGAGTGTGCGAAATTGGTAAAAGGGTTCAAAGCCGGCAACTTGAACTTGTCTGCCGCGTGGAAAATCCTGCACCACCAAATTGGAAGTGGATGCGGATGTGGATGTGGATGTGGTCGAGGAAGTGGTGGTGTGGGGGCGGCAGCATATGCGCCAGCTTTCTAATTATGTAAACTTGGCCATGTCGCCTCGATGTTGCGATGTTGCCGCTGCAGCTGCAACACTAAAAACGCCGCTGGGGGACAACGGCGACGACAGGCGGACAATACACCATAACACATAACATGCACCAGGAGGAGATGCTCCTCCCCAGCCATCCCCATCCCCATCCTCATCCCATCCCACCAGTGTCTCCAGCATTTCTCCCTTCCCGATCCCAACATTGCCACATGGCGATTCCTGTTCTCCGATCCGCTGCCCGGCGGAGTGCGTGATTCGAGCATATTTATCTTATGGCTGCAACGTTTTGGATTTTTATTACAAATCAATTGAAGCATCATTAGCATAATTTATACAAAGCGTCCGCTTAATGAACCTGGCTGATCTCCGGTTCCCGCCCTAGAACCCGCTTGAATTTCGCCAGAGGGGTTCGCTGGCCACTGAGTGCACAGAGCAGAAAGTTAACCAATATCTGTTTTTATACTTTTTAAAAAATATGAGATAAGATAGTGAATAAGAAATTGAATCTAAAAATCAAAACTATAATTTTTTTGTTTTTGATGTTGACTCAAGTCGATGTAAAATATACCAGTAGCTCTCAAAAGTGATTTGAAAAGCTTTTTCCCTCAAATTGTAACAAAAGTAACTTGAAAAAGTAGGATTATAATTCAGAAATTAAATTTCTAAAGAAGGAGTACAAATCATTTAATTTCTACCATTATATTGAGAATGCAACTAGAAATCTGCTATTTAATGTACTGTGAGAAATATGAATCTTAGGATTTAATTTTTAAATTAAATTATTAAAATAGCATCCAAAATGCAAACAGAACGATTTGAAATAGTCAAATGGAAATATTTACCTAAACGAAACCAATCTAAACAAAAATCTGCAAAAAATTGGAAACCTATTAAATGAAAATGAGTGATTGGGGAGTTTTAACAAAAGACAATACGAATCTTTTGGCCACTATCTGTAATCTTTTTTCACTGTGTCTGATCTGGTTCAGTTAGCCGGGGTTTCAGTTCCCAGCTCTTGGGGCTTCGATCGCCGCCTAATCACGATCATCAGTCAAACGGCAAATCCGCCGCTCCATTGCTTCAACGGCGCCCTGACACTTTGACTCGCCTGTCTCGGAGTCGCGGATGCCAGCCAGTCTTCCTGGAGTTTCAATGCCCAGGCCGAAGCCGAGGCCCAAGCCCAAAATAGTCGCCTGGGATCGGTGGCAGCGTATCGCGAACGGCGATCGGTCACGTAGCTGGAGCTTTAGCTGGAGGTGATGGAGGCACCAATACTGTACCCGAGGTGCCACTGGCTCAGATCCGTGGCCACAGCCAAATGTAGCGCCAATTGGTACGCATTTGCGAGCAGCGAGCTGCGAGGCGCCTATAACAAATGCCAATCGTGTCGTGGACGACGCCAGCGATATTTAATTGTTTCTGCGGCGACAACTTATCGGGGAATTCCGATCGGAATTTTTAATTTCTGCAAGGTCTGCAGTCTCAGTGGCAGTCGCAGTCCCAATCCCCATCCCCATCCTCATACCTCCTCCAATCCCATGATGAGTGTCACTGCAGAATGCACAAAAGGCGGCGATGTTGCTGCTGTGCCTGCAATATTGCTGCCGCTGCTTTATGCAAATATGAGAGACGGACAAAGAGCAGGGCCGGCTTCTGAAAAGTTGGCCAACTGTAATTACCGGACCCCCTTTACTCCCCCCGCTGACAACTTTTTCACACCTGTTCAAACAAGTTAATTAACAGCTCGCAAAACTACTTATTAAAACTAAAAAAAAATAAAGCGGGAGAGAGAGAAAAAGAAAAGGCAACAACAGAGGCGCAGCCTATGGGAAAGTTTCTAATTAAATGATTGTCATCTCGGCTGCGCAATGGACAAATGGACGCTGACCACCGAGGAGCTATGTATTTCCGAGCTGGAAACTCAGAGTCGAGAGCCGGTGGCTAAAACTCCGAGATTGTAGTGCAAACTTTTGTCATTATGCAGGCAAAATGCGCGAAACAAAACAAACAGAAAGGTAACACAAAAAAAAGGAAAACATAGTACCCAACCAGCTGAAATTATTAGCAAAGATGAGGGGCAGATGGTCAGCAGTCCAGGTTTTGCATAATCCCAGCACAGAAAGAAAAATCTATAATCCTCAATCCAAATAAGGTGTAGTTTCCGCCTTTGACTGCTACTAAAGATAAATTAAATTAGATGTTTAAAAACAATACAAAGCCAGCTTCGAAATTATAAATACAAAACGATTTTTTATAGTAAACAAAGTAAGCAGTATAATGAGTTTGATATGATGTATAAAAAAATTTTATTGCTCTTGGAGAAGAGAAAAAAAATATATTTCAAATCTAAAATGTCCATAAGCACATTAAAATGTTACAAATATTAAAATAAATTTGACTGAATTATTTTCCAGTGGATCCGGCAATGAGGTCATCAGCAGCATCATCCCATACATCATCTGCAATAAAGCGATTTCCCCAACTCCCCCATAAAACCCATAATATCCACTCAAAAACAGAGTGTGAAAAAATGGTCAAAAAAGTTGCTTTGCCTTGGTGGTTGGCCACCAAATTGGCGACAAAAAATTAACGTTTTTTTTTTTTTTGGTGCCGTGTGTTTGCCATTCAATTAATATAACTAATGAAAAAGCAGCTAACTTTGGCCAGGCAACTGGCAACTGCCAGACGAACTGCGTCTCAATTAAGCCGAATCTCTCGGATCTCGGATCCGCCGTGTAATGAAGTTGCTCAACGGCTGGCGGACGGTGTTTCTGCTCTTTAAGGATTGCCAATTTATGATGGAGTCATGTGGGGGGAAAATGTCAGTCTTGTAGATGTAGATTAGTCAATCCCCAGCTGGGTGCCTTGACCGCTTCTCTTGATTGGAACAAGCGGCAAATGCCAGACGGAAAATAACAAAATGTCAACTTAATTCTGCAGTTGTTGAACATTGTACCAATAATTATCAGAAATTTATTTTTCCTAAGTTTAACAACACATTTGACCCAGGCCTTTAACATAACTTTTTTACCTTTATCTTATTGCATTTTGTAAATAAATATTTTAGATATTTTTAATTAATTAAAACCATTACCTCTTCCTTGCCAAATCTTTTTAAAGATTTTAAATTTTCAGCTGTTTGTTATATATTTCTTATCCAAGAAGGACGAACTTTCTAAAATAGGTATTATTTAAATTAGGAAAATTTAATTAAAGCAAAGCAAAGAACTGACTTTTATCCAATTGTCTGACCCGTTTCCTTTCGGATTCCTACTACTGGGCCTATGCAAATTTACCAGCTCTTAGTTCACTTTCTTTTCATTAGGATAAAAGCGTAGACCAGGAAATCGATGCATTTCGAATGGACTTGGCGGCGACTTCATTAAGCGACCGTTCGATTGCAGTTTGCGTGCTGCAAAAGCGAAACTTTTCCCGCCTTTCGAGTGGGTGGATGTGAATGGTTCGATTTCATTTGGTCAGGACTATACTGGGGGGAAATCGAGAAAAACAAGCGGCGGCGAGTCGCAAAAAAAAGGGTTAAAAAAGCAATAAATAAAACAAGTGGCAGCCACGGCGACAGCAACGATATTTGGTGAGTTAGGAGGATTGGAATTGGGAGCGGGGGATTCTGCGAACCCTGTGACAGGCAAATCGCCAAACGAATGCCGTGGGGATGCTGGGCTTCCACCCAAAATCCTTTCCCCCACCACTGCCCCGTGTGTGTGGCATTTTCATTTTGTAAATTTGTTTTTCTTGTTCCGTTTGGCTTCATTTCCGTTTCCGCCGGCAGACTTCTCGTTTTCCATTTGCCAGAACCGAAAGTGAATGTCCCTGCCCCCAAGCCACCCAATCACTCGCTGTCGATAAGAAAGTGCGTGTGAAAAGGGTTCCTTCTTGGCTGCATAAATTTGAATTATAATATAATACTGCAGTCCTGCGAAGCAGAATCCGGACTGGTCAGGAATCCGGACTCCTCGCTGGCTGCAATTTGTGTGCGGAATATGTTCCGGCATATATTATGGAGATTTCTTCCGCCCCAATCCGATCCGCCGACTTCTGCCAATGCATGATATACTCACATATCCGAGCTGGGGATTTGCCTAAATCAAAAGTGCGTGCTCTTGAATTTATCAAAGGTGGATGGTCCAAGGAGCCAAGGATTCATCCTTGGTCCTTGTTTTGAATTTTTTTGTTTGCCCGTCTGCGGTTTCGGGCTTGTTTGTTTGGCAAGCGCCGTGATTTATGGCTCAAAGTTTTCGGAGCGCGTGCCAAGTCCCCGGATTAGGAAAACTGCCCTGGATCGGCCATTAGAATCCGCACAATTTGCTAGTCCATTGGAAAGGAGACAAGAAAAGAAAACTTAGAGCTCGGAGAGTGCAGAACATGACACTTGGCGTTTATGTTAATCACCTGCCCGAAAGCCCGAGCAGCTGCAGCCCATCTCCTGCTCCTCCTCCTTTTCCAATTCCAATTCCGATGTTCTACAGCCATGTTGACAATGACAAATACGCACACGAGTCCGCAGACCATGTCCATATACATATAGTATAAAGTATCCAGGAGACACATTTGCACTTTTTGGCTAGCAGGAAAAGTGCAGCTAATGAGTTGGATTGAACATCGCTCGGGAACTCATTAAACCAGCCAGTTGTGGCTGAAGAGCTAAGAGCTGAGAGCTGTGAGCAGCGAGATAATGATGAATTTCCATAAGTCGCCGCAACAGAACGCAACTCGCCCATTAATCTTGGCCAGCGACATGGAATGGGCATGGGATCGGCTGGGTTGTGGCATAGTGTCTGGGTTGCTGCTCCTCCTGCTCCTTGACTTCCCTCCACGTTGTTGTGGCTTCGGAGGATGAGGATGAGGATGAGCATGAGGATGTGGCTGCCCGCTGTTGTGTTGACATGCGTATGCGTTGTTAATTGCGAAAAAAGGATTACCAGCAGACGGCGACTCCAACTCGGGGGATTACATGTCAGCGTTTAGAAAGTTTAATTTTGCCAATAGCTCTTGAGATTTGCATACGAGATGCGAATGAATGCCGTCTGAGATTGGCCAGTGGGAAAATCATTCGTCGATGGTTTGGGTAAAATTAAACCAACGCTTGATGAAGAAAAAGATCAGACAGAGATTAAAAACAAATATGTTAATAGAAATAGAAATAAGGTCAAGTACCCATCATAAAAATATAAATATTTAATTTGTAATGACAATCATTATATTGTTTTCAAAACAAAAGAAACAAGCTTAGGTGCATTAAAAACGAAGAGATAAACATAATTATAAATTTTAGACACCAATAATTATTAATTTGTTAGACTGTTCTTGACATTAAAGCAAATCTGCTGCAATTTATTATTATCTCTAGAGAAGGTCACTATATATGTTTATGATGTACACTTTGGAAATTAATTTCTGACATATTTTTTTAAGTGCCCATATTTTTATATATTATTCTACAGTAAAGTTATTATTTTTCTAATCGGTTATTACAATGGCAGACTTTTGGCAGATGGAGGAAATGTGACCTTTGGAGAGCCATCACCCTCGCAGTACCGCTATGAGTTGGCCTTTAATTAGTGCCAAAATGAATGGGATTATCGCCAGTTCCCAGCCACTTTCACCGATCCACCCCAGGCTTGCACTGCAACCCACATAATCCGCTTCATATTGGCCACAACGAATGTAATCAGGTTTCGGTAACCCTAGCCAATTCCATCGATAACACTCCAATGGACTTCTGCTCTAATCCTACCCCCTCCCAAGGACCCGGTTTAAATTTCCTCGATTCAGGACTTGCGATGGCCCGAAAAACCTTTTTCCAGATAGACAGTCTGACACTCGGGAGCACAATACAATGCACGCCCTGCGATAATTAGTAGACATGCCCATTTAGAGGTTGCCCTTTTTGGCATAGTACTGGAGGGGAGTTGCGGGGAGGGAGGGGAGTGACAAGGGATCGGAAGGGAATAAACTCGTAGCATAAGGACTAGGATGACCATTTCGGTCACGACATAAATCGTGCGTCGGAGCGTCGTTTGCAATTAGCAGCGTTACGTTGTCGAACTCTTAATCAAAAGTATTGAGACCCGAACACTCTGGTTCTTTTATGGCCCGCACCCACACCCACACACGCCGGCACACTCGCACATTCACAGGCACACTCACACACACACAATTGCGGAATGGCAACAACAAACATGCGGATGTCCTCCGACACTTC
The DNA here is from genome assembly GCA_018153365.1 of Drosophila fuyamai. Lineage (NCBI taxonomy): Eukaryota > Metazoa > Arthropoda > Insecta > Diptera > Drosophilidae > Drosophila > Drosophila fuyamai. The sequence goes on along the minus strand of JAECXW010000393.1, from coordinate 6,223,554 downwards.
CTGTTTTTCTTATTCACTGATTTTTATTCGCTGTTTGAGGATACGCAAATGACCCATTTGGGGGATGTTATTACAACAGCGACGGCGACGAAGTCGTTGATGTTGCTGCTTACCACCATCCCCTTCCCCAGCTTACCACCAGCCACGCCCACTTTTTCGCCCCCTTCGAGGCCATGGAGCTTGAGTTTTGGGCTTGGCATAACGGCACATGCCAAATGGCCACATAAAAAGGATAAAGAAATTATTTTCACATTGAATCCAAGTTTCTTTTGGCCATGAACGAGAAAGAGATGGGACTAATGATAAGGAAAGAGAGGGCTATAGAAGAAGGATCTCTGCTAAATCCATTGATGTCATTTTTACAACAACTTCCTAACGGTTTTTTGGCGCCTTAAAACATTTTTTTTTTACAGAGAGAACTAATTTTAAACTATCTTTCCCAAGTTGATTTGGAAAATTTTCTTTTTACAGGTTTTGTATATATTTTTTACATCATGATATTGGAAATTATTCGAATCCATATTATTATGACATTCCAAAATGTTACCCTTATTTTCCAGGGTTCTGATAGAAAAAATGAAACTGGAGTTGTTTTCCTCGGGCTTTGCCCCTTTCCATATTAAATTTAAAATACAATTTTTAAGTATTAACGCATTTGTGGTTATGTTCATTATTTTCTTTTATTTTCATCAATCTATAAATCAGGTTTCAATAGTAAATTTCATTACTTGGACTTTTTTCTCTGCAACAGGATGTCTTACCTAGCTTTTCATATTCTTTGTTTGTTTGGCGTTGCCAACGCTGTTGTTATTATGGTTATTGTTGTTGTGCCATTGTTGCGGTTGCGGAGGTTGCGCATACGCCACGTGGCGCCGCCAAAGTCAATGCGAAAAAATTGCAACGCGTGCCAATAATTAAGTCGTCTTCGTCAACAGTCTCCTTCGACGAGGTCTGCGAAATCAGGAGAAGCAAAAGAAATCAACCCTTTTCTTCTGAGCAGGGCATCAAATTGCAGGCTGGCTGCAGTTGGTGTCCTTTTGTTAGATGACAGCCAACAACAACGGCAAGCGACCAGGTTATTCACAGAGTGTCCTTCTGGCTATTGTGAATTTACTGGCATTGTTGTGGGTGATGTTGTTGTTGTTGGTGCTGTTGTTGCTGTTGCTGTTGCTGCCGCTTGCGTTAAATTTTTGGATACGCCCTTTGTTGTTGCCTGCGCTTTTGTCTGGGGCATTCTAAAAATTAAATGCACAAAAGGCGGATTTTATTTCATCAACAAAACGGGAAACGGCAGCTTCTGTTGTTTGTTAAAGCATTCGCCCACGCAACAACAACAACAACAACAACAATGGCAGCAACAAAAACAAGGAGCGGCAGGAGGAGACATTTTTTATGCTCAGTGCTCAGTGAGCAGAACCCACCTCTCCGCATCCTGCAGTCTTCTCCATATCCTTTGCTGCACTGCGAGAAAATAGTGCAACAGCTTGACAACTATTTTAAGATCTCAATTGAGACCTAATTTAGCTAAATAACATATACTAATAATTAATAAACATACATATATGAATAATCATTAATATATGTTTATCTTTTATTTTATAATGAAGCAAAAGAACATTCGTTCACATTTGCTTTAAGGAACATTCAGTACTTATTTGGAGCGAATAAAAAGGTCATAGTAAACTTTAATTAATTGAAGATATTTTTTACCCGTAGGGTAAAGAAAAGAACAGGAAGGAGCGCCGACCCAAAAAAAGACAGGGACAGCCGAGCGATAATCCGCGCCGCTGCCAACCTGAGATCTCGGAAACTATAAAAGCTAGAAGATTGGCATTTGCATGCAGATTCTAGGAGTTCCTACGCAGCGCAAGTTTGTTTCAAAATGGTGCCACGCCCCTTTAACGCCAACAATCGCTATATACGATTTTAAAAATTTAAATATTTCGAAAAGTAAAATCAGTTTTATTGAGTTTATCAATACCTATCGAAATGTAAAAAATTTCAAATCGACCATTCGTTAAAAATTATCGTGATCAAAGTTTCATCTCCATCTCCCTCGCACTCCCTTTACCTGAGTAACGGGTATCTGATAGTCGGGGCACCCGACTATAGCGTTCTCTCTTGTTCTTTCTTCTAAAGTTCTAAAACGTAAAAGGATATTTGTAGTTTATTGGCCTTGCTCACTAGCTAAGACTATAACCATTTTTTGCTGTGCAACTGGTCTTCCTGCCAGCCGCCAGAGGCAGATCCCAGAACCCAGAGCCTCAGCCTCCGCTCGCAACAACAATTCTAGAAACAGACGTTCCACTCAACGCAGCTGAGCCCACCGCTCACCCCGTTCTGCTCTCGACTTTCCCGCCGACCTTTCACAAAGGTAGAGAGCTGGAAACTGAAAACTGCAAACTGAAAACAGAAAACTGCTGCGCTTTGCATTGTTTTCATTTCGGACCTTAGTGGCGAGGGGATTTTCCAGTGGGTTTATTTATTTTTCCTCGCCCCCCTCCCCCCGCATCACCTTCTTCGGTGAGTGCATTCTCCTTTGTATCCTGGAGGGGAATTTGAATTCCGTTTGGCTTGCTTTTGGGCAAACATACGCTAAATGTGCCTGGGCCGGTGATAAATCGCTGTTTATGCAATCGAGTGTTGGCAGATTGGCTTGAGTGGCCTAAAGATGCTGCTTGTGGGCCACTTCTTCAAGTATTGTATTTCCGGCACCTGGTACTACGACTCAATATACTTACAGTGGGGTGAAACTGTGGTATTTGATTGAAATTAAGAGTTTTTTAACTAAAGAAAAGCATGCATTGAGTATTAAGTAAGTAATTGTGATTTCAAATGATTTATACATTTGTTTGAGAAGCATTAACACATTTGGAGTGCAAATTAAAAATATTTTTATTTAAATAGTATTCATAAGTATTTATTTAGTATTGGAAAACGTGTGAAATACAAATTTAGTTTAGGAATACTTCTGCCTGGCGATAGAAAATCTAAAATCAATTCACATACTTCCGTTATTTTAAATCCTTTATTTCCCTTTAGTGGACTTCTCATACCTTAACTTCTACAAGGGGTCCCGTACAAACAGTGCCAATCGCCATCCGAAACTTTCGGCTGCCGGGAGCACTTAAGTAATTGTAACTACTTGCCCTGACTGATATTGCCTATTTCACAAATTATTATGAGGCCCATTTGGAGGCACATTCCCCCGGCCCACTTTTCCGCCCCTCGGAAAATCCCCAAAGCGGCTGCTCCTTTTGTTGTTGCTGATGTTGCTGATGTTACGCCTGTTGTTTAACGGCTTGATGCCAAAAAACGACGACAACGATGGCTATGAGCCTCATCGCATTCAATTATTTCGGCATTGTGCGCCATCTCTCCGACTTTCTGTCTGTTTCTGTTATCCAACTCACAGATGAAAACCAACAGAAAAAAAAAACAGAAACATCGCAAACCCCCCAGGCAAAGTGGGTGGTTTGGGTGGGAGTGAAGAGCCAAAGGTTGAATTGGTGTTCGGTGCGTGCGCCGGAGTTTAATCTTATCGGCCAGCTAAGATCGCCTGGTGCCCGGGTCCAGAACTACTTCATTTGACTCCGCCACCACCCAACCCCCGCCCCTCCGGCGGATATCTTTCCCCGTGAGTGCGAGAGCGTATTGCATAATTTCACAATTTTCCATTTGATGCTCGTTTTGCGCCGCCACCGCCGTCGAGATGTTTGTCTAATCAACTGTCATTTGTTTGACGTTTCCCTCAGGGAAGACGACAACGACAACGACAATTCCGGAGAGGATGGGGCTGGGAATCACACTGGGAATGGGAATGGTCACACTGAGGGAAAAGGTTGAAGTGTCTACCTTAGTGTTAGACCTCTTTTATTTTTAAGTCCTCTCAGACTACTTAAAATAATATGATGATAATATGATATCTTAAATTAAGAAAATTGAAATTAAGAAAGTTATTCGATCGAGTAACAAACGTTCAAGTTTAATTTAATAGTATGTATTTATGTATCCTTTTAAGAAAATCGGAATATTCCTAGTCAAAGAAACCTTATAGTTTAGGATTACATACCCTTTAGGGATTTGGTTTATTTGTTGTAGAAGGATTGGTTTTATTTTTAAAGACGCTTACAATTTATTTTAAGTTAACACTATTTTTACATGCATGGTCAAATATTTTCCAAAAAATTTGTTCTTTTAGGAAGTACAGTGTTTTAGAGAGAGTTTGTTTTCTCCGTAAAGTTCCCTTAACCTGTATTTCCCACAGTGTCTGGCTATGGGAATGAGGATGCGAAAGAGGATGAGTATTCGAGGGATGGGTATTCCGGATGAGTCTGAGACCCGAAACGCACCAGGACGCAATGCACGGCTTCGGGGGCATCGGCACTCTTGTTGATTGCTGCGGGGTGTATAAAACCCCGTGCGGCGAACGGGCTGTCGAGGGTTAAGGGGGTGCGGCCAAACGGGCTACAAAAAAGTTAAAAGCCGAATGTGTGCCTGTCTCCGAGCACTTCCCCCTGTGACAAGTGCCCCGCTCCACCATCCAAGATCTAACATCCACCAACTACCATCCACAATCCCGTGACAATGACAGCAAAACGTAAACGCAAAGCCAAATGTTGTTTTCAGTGAATTTGATGACTTTTATGTGCGCTGAGACAAGAGATCAGGCGTTTAAGATGGCCACGGGGTTGCCCATTCAGTTGTTGTTACTGTTGTTACTGTTGGCACCGCTTTTACTGTTGTTTGACGGCCGTTTAGATGTGTTTGCCATTGTTTGCTTTGTTCGCTGGCCCGGCAATTGGCTTAAGGCGCTTAAAATGATTTCTAATTAGCCGGAAGTGGACATAAAAAATGGGAGATACGGTGGAAGTACTTTTTAACCAGCTGGGGTGGCAATTTTTGACTCCTTAAGATGGTATTGATGGAGATTTATACTGGTTACTCCCACTTTTATCATCTATACATAAAAACGTATAGGGTTTTTTTAACTTAGACTTGGGAAAAAACTTGTACCGAGGAAAATCCTATTAATTTACATTTTAAATACAAAGTACTTACCAAATGAATAAATTTAAACTTAAATACAGAGAACATAACTATGAGTTTGTAAACTTTCACCTGTAATAAATTTATAATTACACGTCTAAGAGCTCTCGAATTAAAGTCAAATATAATAGGAAATCCCAAAATAAAATGAATTTCTTTAAATTAAAAGTTAAGACAGCTTGCATTTGTATGGCGACCATATAAACAACTTATTGAGCCCAATAAAATATTAAGTGACAGTACCACACTCGACTTAATAAATTAAATCTTTTTTGCATTTACATGACGCGCATTTGTCGCTGCTTCTCAGCCTCTGCTCATTAGTCGGCTGAACGTGATGAGATTTGCGTTTCGGCCCTCGAATCGTGGCACATAAATTCCAATTATGTCAAATGTAATATTTTAATAAACACTTTCGCGAAGGCCGCAACAGAGGGAGAGAGACCGGGAAAAGTGGTAGAGAACCATAAATCTCGGGCCTCTCGACGACGTCAGAACGGGCAAGCGGCGCAATTAATTAACGCCTCATTAAAACCCAGCCGACCCAGACTGGCCAAAAAAAATAAAAGTTTCCCCAACGAATGTGGGAAAATGCCAGGCCATGAGCTTTGTTTGCCAACCCATCCCGGCCAAATCTCTATCTCTGCTCACCTGCCAGGTGAATTGAAGTTGGTAACTGGCGAATGGTAACGGGCATATCACTCCATTTCGGCTCGGCTTTTGGCCAAACTCTGGACTTATCGATGGCTCAATCAGTCCGGCTGACTGGCTCACATAATGGCTTGATAAAGAGTTGGCAGGGGGTTAACTCCCAGTTGTAACATTGAAAATCAGCTCAAATTGCCATTAAGATTTTTGGGCCGGCAAAGGTAGATAGCGTCGGGCGGCAGGATAATGCAAAATGAAGTTGTTTTGTTGGCCAGGATTGGTTCTCCGTGGTTTTGGTTCTCGGTGGTGCCTTCAAAGGGTTGATAGCCCCCACCCACCTCTCCGGAAAACTCTGGATTCCCAGGGGCGACATTTTGCGTTTTGGTTTATGCGTCAAAGCGAAAGCCAAAGCAAAAGAAGCCGTCATTGTCTTGGGTTTCTTTTCCCATTTCCATTGCCTTTTCCGCTTCTTGAAGGGTTCGTCGTTTCCTTCCCAGTTTGTTTTTTATGATTTTTATATATATATAAAAAATTGCATTTTTAATTATCAGCTACGCGCCCGCAGGTTAGAAAACTAATTCCAAAGCAACCCCGAGATGCGAAGAGCTGTCTTTCGTTTTGCATTATGTCAGAGATCTGGGAAAAGAGGGTTTTCTCAAGGTGTGAGGGGTTTCGACTGGAGGAGGGTCCTTAATGGCGGGTTACCTTACCTGCCTGCATTGATTTGGCTTGTAGAACATCGGCAATTATTGAACTTTCAACGTGAAAATTTGCATAAAAAGGTGCTCTAATTGAATCCGCCCGGCAAAGGGATTTTCCTCTCCGTCGCCAGTTAAAAGGAAAAGCCTGAAAATTACAAAGAAAAAAAAACGGGAAAATAGAAAAGCTGCTTTCCCCGCCTCCTTTAGCATCCCTTTGCAGACTCTTTGCTTTGGGGCTGGGATACTCCACCATAATAAGAAATTCAAATAAACCGCGCGCGCTGTCATCTTAAGCTATGCCACGCCTCCGACTAAAGCACGCCCCAAAGTGCCAGCCCAGCCCCAACCCTCTTTCCCCTTTCCCCAGCCCCTCCCCCTTCCGCCCTACTTCAGCATTGAGCATAGTTGGTTTGGCTAAACTCGAGCTTAGCTGCTTCGGCATGTCCACATTGAGCGAAAAAGTCGATCACATAATGGTCTTCAAGATTTTGTAGATCATAAATAAACCAAGATAATTTCTATTTCTCTATTTTCCACATTACAATTTTATTTTATTTAACTTAAAATGGATAGTTAAGATTTTATGAGTCCACACGGTAGTATAAATAATGGTATCATGGTACAGTTATTATTTGAGATTTTTATGTAATGCTTAAAATTATTAAGTAAGCTAAGTAAGCTGGGAATAATTTTAGTATATAAAATAATGTGATAAATGTTTAAAAGATGAGATAGGATACATTAAAATATGAATACGGAGCAGTAAAAATCAAAAAAGAAAAAAGTTCAACAAGTGCAATTCAAATAGGACCTAAACAAATTTCAGACGTTATCAATACATTGCAAATTATTATTCTTAATTGTGTTTAATGATATTTTGTCTTTGATGAATACTTTTTCTAAGTGCATCCCGCATTGGTCCTGTCTCCTGGCTCCGTTCTCGTTTTCGTCCTAGTTGTGCTACAGCTTCAGCTTCTGGTCCTGCTCTCGTCGTCCTTGCGCACTTTCCAGTCGACAGGATTTCTCAAAGATAAGGGAATTGCTCTGTCAAGTAAAGTGATATATGGTCCGAAAGGACTTCAATTTATACAATTTCTCTTATTTTTTCGCTACTTTTTGCGTTTGCTTTTTTCCCAGCCCCCCCAGCCCCTTCGCCATGTTTGTTGCCCTTTTCCCGCAGTGTTGATATTGGGTTCAGCTCGAGGATGGAATGGAATTGGTAAGCTGGATTCTGTAGCTGGAGCTGGAGCTGAACTTCCCCCAGTTCCCGACTTTTTGGGGTCTGCTGCGTGCTCGACAAAAATGCGAATTTGCGAGTTTAGTTTATTTTTCTGCTTTTAGACAATTTTCATTTATTTGTTGTTGCTTTTTGGGGGTTGAGGGTCTGAGGAAAAGCAATACGTAAAATGGGAAAATAGGAATTCATGACCTTCGGTGTGGGCTATAATTTAATACACTATGTCCAGCCCAGCCAAAGGATATTTTTTGCTCACAATTTTCAGCCTCAAAGGAAAATGGGAGTGGATAACGTCCCGATCATGTGGATTAACTGGCAAAAAGGCAGTGATAAAACAAAGTCGAAAAAGTCATTATCTAAAAAGAGTTACTAGACGGGTGAAACTATTAATTGCTAAGTAAAATAATTAATGCTGAAGATTTCTTTTTTATGATGTGTTATTCTTTGGTTAAACATAATAAAAAAGAATTTTATTTTCATTTATTTACTTGTAATTTTTAGGAAAACTTATAAGTTTATAGTCGTGTATTGCCTAGCAAATAAAGCAAATTGGCAAATAAAATATCTACGCTAAGTGCCTTGTACATTTAAGCTTCTTAATGGATATTTGCAAAAATCCTCAAAAAATGACAAACAAATAAAGGCAAGCCAGCAGAAGAAACCGCTGTCAGCAAAGAAAATATAACAGGAAAATGCCAAAATATATATTTTAATTTTAATAAATAAGAAAATGGCGACTCGCAGATTTATGTGGCTCAGCCGACGACGCCAATAAATGGAGTAGACGACCATAAAGGCTTTTTCCACTTTAATGGAATGGGAAATGGTACCAATTTATGAAACGAAGCGTTCACAACAAATGCCGGGGAAAAAAAGCGGAAAAAGTCGCGACTCGTCTGCAAATATGAACTTCAAATCGGGCGCAAAAATGAATAACTCGCTGAGTGAATGGAACTGAATCCGGGTATCTGAGGCACCCTGGACTTTCGGCATGTCCTCGTCGGCTTGGTGGAAAGGAAAGGATCTGTCAGCTGCAGGACAACGAGATGTGCGCCTGCAATTGACGGACGCATTGTGCGGCGGACTGTTTTAGGACTCAGCCAACAAAGGCGCCTGTGCTTGCGCAACAGGGGACGCTCTGGTGCCCCCTTGGCACTCATCCTCTGCCACCACCCACTCGCCACCCACCATCCACCACCCCCAACCCCTCAAGGCAGCCTGAACTCTGGGGTGGCTGCTGCAGAATTTCGGCCAAACCTCAAAAGCATTCGATTGCCTTAAACGCAAAAATAAACCAGTCAACCATTAGGACACGCACTTTCAGAAAAATACCTATATCTATATATTTTGAATATATAATATATTTTCTACTTAAAAGAAACATATTTAATTTTGTAATACATATTTGCTTTAAAACTAAATATTATTTAACCATAATTTCTTGATCTTTGACAAACTGTTAAATTATAAACTGATTTTTTGTTGGTCATAAAATTTTATTTACAATGATAAAACATAACAATCAAATCATATTTTTTTAAACTCCGAGATGCTTAAATAATATATAATCAAGAATTTCTTTGTACCTATTATTTTTTCTAAGTGGAAATGTGTTCGTGAATCTATATATATGATGCAAAGGATATTGTCGATGGCGCAGACAACGAATTTGCGTTAAATTATAATTAGAATTTCTTTTTTATAGGCAATCATCTCATCTGCTTGTGAGAGAATGTGTGTGTGTGTGCATGCCTGTTGTGTGGGTGTTGTTTGTCTGCCTTTGTTGTTGCTGCTGTAATGTGTCCTTGGGGCGTCGTTTAATTGCTTTTACCAATTTGATTTTCAAGTGCCATTAAGCCGGGCACGCCCCACATGCCACGCCCTGCCTCCGCCCCAATTTCACCGCCCGCATGTGGCAGGAAAACGAAAGCGATACCGCGGAGTGTGGGAAGTGAAAGTAACGCGCGTGCCTCAATTAATTGGAAAATGAATGAAGCTCGCCACTGCCGCACTCATTGTCTATTTTCGGGGAAATCTCGAACTGAAAACGGAAAACCGAACGAACAGTGGCAGAATGACAGTTGCGTTGCACTGCCGCCGTCGAATTCCTGTAGCCGGCATAATTAATGGCGTATGCTCAGGGCCCAGGGCGGGAAAAATTATTAATTGCCACAACTGGCAACTGTCGCCATGTTTGCCGAACAGCGAACTTTGGCAACCTGACGCTGTCGTCGCGTTGTATTTTCAACTGAATTCCGACAGCCGTCTGGTCCCCGTATTCCGAATCCGATTCCGAGATCCCCAATCCTCGGGCCAGACCCACTGCCATGTCATAAGTCGTATGCAACACAGCGGCTAATTGTTAGCAGCTTCCTTTGCCGCTTATTAATAGAAAATTAAAGCAATTATCAGCACAGGGAAATATGGCAAAGAGATCGACTGGCATGAGTAATTCCACAGCCACATGGGCAACACACACCACATACACCACACACACACAGCAACCAACACGCAACACGAAACACAAATGACAAAAACACAGCGGCAACATCGAGGGGCTGGCATCGCTCCGTTGCATTTCGCATGAAATTAATTACTTTTGGCACTTTTCATTGAGCAAACACATTCTTTTTTGCAGCTCCTTCGAATGCCTCTGCTGCTGTTGTTTCATTCAGCGTCCCGAAATGAAAAATTGTTGTAAGAATTAATTACGCGCCAAACGCAGCAGCAACACCAAAAAACAAAAACAGAAACTACAAGAAGCGGGACCAACTGCAATCAGAAGTCGGGGAGCCAATCATCATTGGTCCGCTTCAAATGCTCGCCGAGCACTCAGGAATTCATTCATTTATCCAGTGCCTCATCCATCGATATCCACATCCACCCAGCTCCCTTTGCACTCAGAAAAACATTGTGTATATTTATTTGTTAATTATTTATTTATTTTTATCATTTATTTTCTAACTAAAGTAAATTATAAAACATTTAATAATGGTAAGTACAGAAATCTCTGCACGTAAAAACAGGGCTCTGTCTCTTATGATCACTTATGTATGTAAGTAGACAATGAGACCAATAAATTTTAACACTATTGTGTACATCAAAGTTTGTTTTATTATCTCTCAGAAAAGTTTCGTTAAATCGTTAAAACAAATCCATAGCTGTGCTCAATTTGGATTTGGCCTATTACTTCTAGACCGCCTTAAATTTTTTCACCGTGCATCTGGCCTGCGATTCTGACCATCTATCCTATCCATCTCAGTGCTCTGGTCGGCACTTTCAATGCCATTTCGAACGCAGGCTAATTAAAGTGGTGTCCACCCACCGAAAGCTCCATCTCCGTCTCCAACAACTTGGTCAAGAGTCCAGTTCGCCGAAGGTCTGTCCATCCGTCTGTCAGCGCCTGACACTAACCCTGGCCATCGGGTATCGGCCATTGGCAATGGATCTCGTCGGATGGAACTGCTGATGGAAGTGGAGATGCAGATGGACGTGGACGTGGATGAAGATGAGGACTGGAGATGGAAAAGCCTTGCGAGGCGGCACTTTTGTTGCGACTGCTTTCAATTTGCGATTTTTATGCGATTTTTGCTGTTCCTCCGGACATAACAATGCCGATAGTTCGGGGTGCGCTTCACCTAAACCATAAAAATGGGGTTTTGGTTTTGTTCGGAATTGTTAAAATACAAAAAATATGCACTTAAAAATGTTGTAATTTTTACCGACTTATTTTAATGCAGTAGATCAAAAAACCAAATTAAGTATTCAGTCTTTTTCTTATTGTTTAAAAATATCAATTCAGGATTGTTTCGAGGTTCACTATTGATTTGCTTAATAAGTATTAATTAGTTAAACATGACATGACCTTACATGCTTAAAATATTTATGTATGGAAATCCTGTATAATTGTGTAATAAATATAATAGCAAAATGTATTTTTCAGTCTCCAATACCACTGTAGGGTATTTAAAGTGCCTGTACTGTCCAAAAAGAACCCAGTACCAGTACTATCCCTCATACAGCTAACCCATTTTACGACTCAGCGGCTGACGCTTCACATGTATTATATTTATTAAGACTTAAGGCCGCACTTGAAGACTTTCGTCCCCCTCCCGCACAACCCGTCGCTTGGAGAGTGCAAACCCTCGTCATAATTATATTTTTGTTTTACGGCCTGCAAAAGTGACCAGCCCACCGAAAACGTCTCGAGCCGAGTGCCATAAAACAGAAACTGTTGCATAAATGACACCTAGGCAGGATGACTGGGTATTGGGTATTGGAAACTGGGTATCGGGTATCGGGAATGCCGGGGTGCAAGGGTGCCAGGGTGCCAGGGTGCCAGGGTGCCAGCGGATTATTAAAAGCGTTTTCCGTTTTGCCGACTTTTTGGGTGGAGGAGGAGTGGCCGCAGAAAAGGGTGGCATTTTGGGGGCTTGGGTTCGGAAATAATTCAAATAAATTGACAGCCGCACATTACGCAATGGCCACGTTGCAGCAGCCGAATTGCAACGTTGCACTTTTCGAATGACCACAAAAACACGAAATCCAACAGCAACACCATCGCAGTGGCAGCAGCAACAACAGCAGCAAAAGCAACAGCAACATTGGGGGAACGAGAGCAACATGCACTGAGAATGCAGAGACAAATCTAATTGCCGAATGCAGTCGATGCGAAAGTGCAAAATCATGTCAACAGCAATTTTCCATTGTTAACTGTGTTGGCGACAACGAGTTGGCCAGAGAAAGGGAGAGAAAAACACAGAGGGATAGAGAGAGACAGCGGGATATTGGGAGAAAGAGACACGGCTAAGTGCAATGTACGCATACTTGATTATGGTTTTATTATCATCATCAGGCAGCGAAGGCTGCCAGATCCTCTTAGCCATTTCTTTGGCTAATTTCGTGGCGAATCCCTGGCACTTAAATTTGAAAACTAAACCCAATCCCCAGACGCCCATCCTTGGCATCCTTGGCATCCTGGCGCACTTGCTCCGTATCGCTGGCAAGCAGAATGGAGCACAGATTGCCACGTACAACTTAATGCGGTCTAAGTGCAATAATATTACTTTACTTCATTTATTTTGCGCAAAAATATAACAAAGATGTGACAGCGCCGAAGAGGAAGAATGGGTTTTATACCAAGGGGCCCAAGGAGGAAGATGAGGACCCAGAAAATAAGAAGACGTTGGCAAACAAGGAAGTTGCTGATGTCGATGTTGCTGCTCTTGTAGATGTTGCTGCTGTAGTTGCTGCTGTTGAAACTGGAAGCTGAGTACGCCATAATGATGATGTCATTGTCAATGGTATAGTAACAACAACAACAACAACAACAACAACAATAGCAACTACAACAACAACAGCAACAGCAGGAACAATGTCACTCTGCCAAGCAGAACAACAACAATGTCAAAGCAGAGCAGCAGCTGTAACTGAATTAAGCATTAAGTGCGGATATATAAACAACCCCACCGAAAAATCCATCCATGTGTTCTTTCTCATCTCATTGTGTGGGTTGAATCTTGAGAATATATATTCAGATATATACGAAAATTGTAGAAGGGGTTTGCAACGGAAGGAAGCATAAAATAAAATGCATGCCACAACAGCAACATCATCATTGTCTTCGGTTGCAGCCAAAAATATGCAAAGATTTTAAGAAATTATTATTGTGACTTTTATAATATGGCACACACACGCACAACAAAGGGGGGAGGGGAAAATTTTGGTAAATTTGTTGACATGCGCACAGTTTTGGCCACAGACAATTGCAATTGTTGTAAAGTGTCTTGTTCTTTCCCGACTGCAACATTTTCCTTAGTTTTCAATATAAATTCTATTGCAGCTACATCTGCAGTACGAAACTTTCCTAATGTTTCACTTTTCAATGCCGGAGCCGTTCACTCCCCCAAATTCACACTGGGGATATTTATGCAAAAGAAACTACCAAATATGCATAAATAAATATCCTTATAAATAATAATAAATAAATAATAATAAATATGAATATAATATTTTTTTAAATGCATATAATATTTGAAGCATAAACGCTTTATTTAAGTTCTCAAGTAATGTTAACCGAATTAAATATTTTCCTTTTCTTTTCAATTTTTAACCAAACATTTTTAATTGAAGATTTTTGTTTAATAAAAACTTAAATTATTTACATTAGCCGGATTTCAAATGAAACTAAAATGAATCTAATCAGACAATAAGATTTAAATTTTCCCCTGTGCATTTTCATTTAAATGTATTTTTCGCTTTGGCTGGCAAAACTGACAGTGGGCGTGGGTATGGGCGTGGCAGGCCGGCCTGCATTGACAGCATATATATAAATTCTGTTGAAAGGTTTTTGCTTGGGAGATGTTAAATGTGTGCAAGTTCGAATTGCAAAGAACAGCCATTTTTGATTGCAGTTAAATGCATTAAATTTGATTGGTTCTACATAAGTGTATGTGCACATATGTAAAGTTTTATATTGGCACATAAGTAGACTGTCTTAGCAACTAATTCAAAATTAAATTGCTTTTCGTTTGCGGCATTTTATCAGCGAGAGAAAGAGGTAGTTTTAAATAATTGAATTGCTTAAGCAAAGTGAAATGTGCCTAAATTAGTAATGGCAAATTATGGGAAATCGCATTTAAAGTCGCAATCAACCCGATTTGGGATGGACCGAAACCAAACCGTTCCCGCAGGCACACTCCACTCCAGAGATCTCTCGAGCAGCTCGAGTGCCCCATAATCTGATCATTTAATCTGCATTGGAAATCATTATACGCATTAAAGTCAAGCATCCCGAAATCGGAATCGCAGACAAGCCCGCAGATGGAGGCCACCACCGACCGCATAACAGAAACCAGAGGCAACCGCAGAAGCCACCACATCGCACCACCGACCAGGGCACCACCGAGCAGAGATCCAGCACCAGCACCAGCACCACATCCATATAGCGTATATGGACCATAATTTATGCCCGCCGATTGTTTCGAGCACATTCGCACACTTCACAATCTGTTCGAGTTACATTTTTATTGACAAATTGCGTTGATTTTTGCGCCGGCGGATGAGGGCCCTTTCCAGATTTTCGTATCTGTGTACATCTCCCGAGTAGCGAGTCCGTGTTTCATGCAGGCCGGCATCGATGGCACTTCAAACTGCAAACGACCGGAACTAGCAATTGTCAATTTGATGATGCCTCCCGCAACGAACGAACCATCGACAGCTCGACAATCAAGCAAACAAATTCAATTATGTAAATGCAGACATCAGCACGGAGAGATACAGATACAGATACATATGCAGATACGAATAGAGATACTACTGCCGAGAGATACAGGGAAATTATGCCAGGAACGTACAAGTATGGTACTATAAGTGGGACAAGTACACGCGACATGCCGCGATGAAAGTGCAAAGGCAATCGAGACAAAAGTCAGCCCCATGACATATTGAAGCTGTCCGTTTGTCCGCGGTTCGCGTGGGCGGACAACGGACAACGGACAACGAACAGTGGACCAACGGACCAACGGACAGCATCCAGCATCCAGAGAATATCCAACTGGCAGTGCACTAAATTTTTCATTGAATCAATTGTCAAAACAAAGTTTTGGATTGTCGCCACATGGATCTCAGATCTCAGAACGATGCCAGCCGCCGTTCGTGGTGTTACTTTCAATTGAGCTTAATTAAATTTGTAAGTGAATCTAGTGCGGGCCGCACGATATCGTCTGGCTTTCAGTTGCCCCCGCATTCCCCATTACCCATTCCCAATTCCCCCGCCAAGTGCATTGTCTGGGGCGACAATTTACATAATTCGAGTCATTTAAATTATCCGAAAACATTTCAATTCCAGCTCTTACTCCACTTGACACCAACGCCCCCGCAAAAACACATCGCATCGCCTTTGTCTGTCGTCTGAATGATTTTGCGATTATGCAAAATGCATTAATGAGCCTCGGACTTCGTAGCTCTCCAGATCCTAGCTCCGGGCTATAGACGAATGAATGGAGCCATGGATGAATGAGTGAATGAATGAGTGAGTGAGTCAGTGGGGGAATGAATGGCAATGGCTTGACAAACGCGTGTCTTGAATGGATGGCTCTCGCTGTGATATCGCATTACGTCCAAAGACAATGGCTAATGCTGCTAAATAGATTTGGCGAGGGAAACCAGAGAACTGAGGCCAATGAATGCCAAATTAGTGGAGCTGGGTAGGCACAAAGGGAAATACATACCCATTGTATGCTGGTGATCTGAGTTACCGCATTGAAATGTATATAAAAAAAAACAAAAAAAAAATATCTCAAACAAATATTTTTTCAAAACGTATTAATAAACGTGGTAGTATCAATGAAATTGGCAGATTTTTGGGGCAAAATTATGTGGAGCAAAATAACCTTTATTAGTTCGTACACTTTGCTATTTTGTATAAAACATTTGTTACATATTTCACACAATCATACATATATTTAAAAGAGTTTAATCTTTAACGAGGAATCGTGGGAACTCTGAATTCGGTATTTCTAAACGAATTTAAATATATTTTAAAAATGCTTTAGTAATACAACTTGAATAAAAGTTGAAGTATGCATTTTCTTCTAACTCCAGTTCAAAGCCAACCTTTGACCCTTTAAATTGCACTCCTCGCCAACCCCTCGGCCAAACTGCCTCCAACAAGGACCAAATCAAAGTAGAACGCACTCATCCCGTCGGCGGAAATTGCTCATAATACGCTCGCACCTGCTTTGATCTGGCCGGGCATTTAACCCAATGCCGATGCTGATCCCACTTAAGACCCCGGCTGAACCCGCTGAACCCTCGGCTCAAACGGGTCGCACTTTCCTAGCCGAGATGCGCCGACGATGATGCCATAAAGGAGATAAGCGCGTCGCATAAAATGGTGTCACATATGCGCAACATTAATCTGTTTTGAAATTATAAAAGTGGAGAGGGCACAACAAAGTCGGGCGGGAAAAAAAGCGAAATTAAAATAGCAACCACTGGGGATGCGAGGCAAGGGCTGTGGCTGTGTAAGCGCAGTTTACAATGTTTTCGCTCCCAAATCATATTCATATGCAAAGCGAGGGCCAGGCACAATGGCAGAAGTAATGATGCCAACACCGAGCGTGACATTATAACACTCGGAAAGGGAAAAGCGGTGAGGGATGGGAGGCCGGGAACAGGAGGCAACAATAACGAGGGAATTACGAGCATCAAAATGCGCAATGAAAATAAATTAAAGTTTCAAAAACAACAGCCGCAGGGCGGGAATCCCGGGATGTCGTTCTCTGCAATTGTGCAGACAATTTTAAAGAACTTTGTGTAGGTGGACAGAACGGAACAGAAACTTTTTGGGGGGGAGGAAATAAGAAATTTGCATAAATTGACAACAGAAATTTTTATACGCCACCACATAATGACCACTCGGAGCAGCTGTAAACAGCTCGTAAAAGTAATTACAGCCGCTGATGGGCAAAACGGGGGTTTCCACGACTGTGTTTCACTGGCCACTAATTATAGGCAACTTAAACGCAACTAATTTTCACACTTGGAAAATGATTAAAACTCCATTTATCTGTGTGCGTGTGTGTCTGTCCGAAATGTGGCCGAAACGGTGCCTGTGTGTGTGTGTTGGCCAGCGAGGAGCAACAGCGTGAGATCCGGAGATCCAGCGGGAGAGCCACCAGCTCGACACCTTGGCTAATTAATATTAATTGAATTCCTTGGCCAGCCACTCAGGCGGGTGCGTGGAAATCCACGCAGCTGTTGTCGGGTGCCATTCGATTGGCATTAGCAGCGCCTGCCAAAAAATAACAGTCCAATGGAGCGGAGAATACCCTGGTATTTGGAGCAGCACTGCACGAAAAAGTGCTGCATTAAATGGAGTGAAAAAATATGTAATCTTAGGTTCGTGATAAAACCGACTTGCTTTATTTTTTAAAAACAATAGGTTGGCAAAAATAAGACCCACAGACAAAAGATCTGACTGAGATTTTAAATATTCCAGAATGATTTTAAAAAATTATTTTTTTTGGTTATTTATTAAGGGGTTACGTCAAGATTTTTTGTGAAATTTGGTAAAAAAATTTTATTTTCATCTGTGAATGCCAATCGATTATAAATCTTATAACGAATTCAACAAGGTATGACATTCCAGCAATTGACCATTATTTAACCGAGTTTTGATTAAAAAACCGAAACTTGAGTTGACTTTAACGCACTTTCGGCCATCAGCAACATTTTTTATAAGTCATTTGTTTTAACTTAGCTTAAAAACAAAGCACAGCTAAAAGATTACATTTTTTGTGCAGCTGAGCACCTAAGCCATCGATTCCACATTTACAGGATGACATCATGAAAAACTATCTCAAATAAAAATCGGATTTTAAAACTTTACAATGTTTCACAAGCGTGTGATGTCTTTAGAGGTAAGATCAATTTTATCCGGATCTTAGAATTATTTTTCTAAGTGCTTTGACCAGGAGAAGTGCATTTAGTTCACACCAGCTCGGAACACTGCTAATGCCGGGTCTAAACGATCACGAAAGCCGGGCGGAAGTCGAGCAGATGAAGCGTGCTCCGCACGAACATTTCGGGGCAATTATAGTTCAATTATATTGGTCGAGAGAGCGCCGTAGAGATATAATGTATAGTAGATTGGCCATTGGCCGGGGCACGCAACGGTCAAGAGCGGGTCGAAAGCAGGGTCAGATGGCGAAGGAGTTTGGGCTTGAGTGCGAGTTTGAATTCGGGGCCCAACTGACAGCTGGCAAATTGCGAGCGGACCCACGTCAGTTGTCAGGACGCAGGACGCAGGACAGCGAGGATTTCCCATTCCCAGGCTGGACTTTGGTCAGAGGTCAGGCCACGAACCCGTTACCATGTACAAACATTGCCAATTTAAAAGACGTTCTCGGCTGGTTTTCATAATCTTTTATTTCATAATTTATTACAATTGAAAATTATGTTCAATATTTCCTCATATTCTGTTTCGCCCTTGCTGTTCCTCTGCCATTTATCTTTCGATTTCTGGCTCAACAAGTTCAGGAATTCGTTAATTGGTTTTTAGTTCTTTACATAGAAGCTTCAATTAGTTAATTAATTTAATGATACTGTTTCCTTTCAATATATTTATATTTAATTCATTCTGGCCTTTAAGTCTAGCAATTTAGTTAAAGTTAATTTTTACACGCACAAACATTTATTTAATTCAATTCTCCATATAAATATATTTATAGTTTTTACTTCTTAGAGTTTTCTTTTGTTTTATTGATTTAATTTCTGGATTTCGCAACTACTGAGTTAGCTCTCCCTTTCTAACTCATGTGCTCGGTCTCGCTCGCTCGCTCGCCCCCTCTCTTTTTCGCCAGTGTGCCTTTGTCTATTTCTAGCTCTTTCATTCATTTGGATTTACTTGATGCTGTCGCGTGGGTAAGTTGTATAAATTGTTCTTCTGTCTTTTTTTTTTTTACTGGTGCACTTTAGTCTATGCTCAGGGTTGCTTTTCTCCTCCATATCGTCCCTTACCATATACCGCTAGGATCTAGCTTTAGATTAGGTTTAGACTTAGCTCTATAATTAGTATAATGTTCTTAAGTGTGGGTGATCTATGCAAATGTTGTGCTATATTTACAGTGTAGTCTAGGGGGAAGTTATCAAAAATGTACAATATTTATTACATACATTACACTCGAATATGTAAATTTATAATCGTATTATCAATCGTAATAATCATAAAGATAATAATAATGTTGCTGCAGCACTTAATAATCATATTCATAATATTTACGGCGTATACATTAAAGTTTCGAGAAAAATCACATTTTAATTTAAATTCCGACACGAAAATGATTTCAAACGTAAAAAGCCTCAGAGTTTGTTTTTTCAATATACAATGCGTATTTTAAATCGTATAACTCATTATCTGGATAATTGTGGATATTTATCCGATACGCACACATATTGCCATATCCCTTCAAATCAATCGTACTGATTTAATTTACAAGCTTTTGTCGGCCTGGCGCAGCGAGCATATATGCCAGATACTCTGGGCAGATATTGGATATCCCGAGGATCGAATGTTGAATGTTGGTGCATATAAAAGAAGCTCATACAAAATACTTGAAACTCTCGGGAATTCTCTGACCCACCAACTGTGCGATATAACTCGCCGCCATCCGATTCGACTGCATTTGGTTCCCTTTTCTTAAGCCATAATGTGTATGATATATAGATATATACTATTTAAGATTTTTTAAAATTTAGTTAGGTATAACTAGGTATAGTTTATGTTCTGTATATAGACTCGTATACATCATTCATTCAATGCTTCCACTTTGGTTTCTCATTTAAGGCGTTCTGTACAATTTGCGTTTAAACGTTTCTCAAGTCAATTGTTGTGTCGATTATTTAACTACTTTATATATAGTCTAATAAATTACTAGCGATGCGTACTCGTACTCGTATATCGTATAGTTCTGTTGTATAATTGTGAAAATGTTCGATTTGCCTTCAAATTCAATTTCATTTCGTAATTACAGTTTTGCAGTTTAGCAAATTTTGTAAATAAATTTATCGCTTCGCTTGTTAGGTGCAAAAAATTCGCATAAGGTTTTCATTCTTGGGGATTCTTAGAGAAGTTCGTATACATTTGAGTGATTGTTTCGAGTGTAGTCGGTAAGTAGTTAGATGTGTTTGCCTAAGTGTGTCTGCCAAAGAAATTATGGTTTCCCATGCAAAGAAGCTCAAGTTTCATTCAAAGAGCAGGCTAAGTAATCCATCTTATTTCGCGTTTTGTATTTTCAAAATAGGTACTCGCTTTCCACACCTTCAATCTATTTATAGTTAATAAATTCAAAACTAAATACTTAAATTTCGATTTGTTGCCCTCTGCATTTACGTATATTCGTTACCATTTAAGATTAATCAGATTCACAAGCTATGTAAATTCAATTCAGTTCCTTTGCATGTCAAGCGTCTGCCAAAAGATCCAACAGGAGTACAAAATAAATAAAGCCTGGGCGAGGGGATAAGGCTCTTGGAGTATATATCCCCTCAAAAATCAAAAATCCTTGCCCCGCTGCAAAAAAATCATAAGCCGAACCAAAATCAAATAAAAACACAAACAAAGGTTATTTTTTCAAATATTTTCTCATATATGCATTTTTGTTTTCATCAATAAATCTTCTCTCGTACAATTCTATCCTCTTGCTCAGTGTTTTGAATTAGTTAAATTTAAATCATTAATTAAGTAAATGTAATAATAATAATAATAGTTAACTAAGGATTAACGCATACAAATTAGAATACATAAATAAAAGTACAGTTTAAACGTAAGCATAATTTATTATTAATATTACGTATACATATTCAGATTTATGTATATGCCTATGCCATTATTATTATTTGTATCGTATTGTTTGTATCTCGCATAAAATCCATACATATACATATATATTCAAATCGGTCCGTGTGCTTCAGTTGGAAAATAATACTACAAGATCCACACACAATAAAAACTCTAAAACAAATTCCATTCAAATCATAGTGTTCCCGTCTCATCTATCTTTCTTTTTTTTTTGTAAAAATTAAATTCCATTTCGTTTTTACTTAAGTGTTGCAAGGCGTAAAATTAGAAAACAATTCAATTTATTTAAATTAATCGTCTAAACGTAGGATATATATAGTAGGGTTCTATCGCCTAAACATAGATGTACGTGTGTATCTATAGTTTGTTATCGATTTGTTTTGTATGTACATATACATATGCGTAAAGGTATAGAAAACAAAGCGTTACTACAACTGACTTGTTATATAACTAAAATGAAACTAAGAACTAGCAAAGAATTCTCCTTCAATTCCGCAAATTATATTCAAACTTTATCGAATTTCGTGCTGCTATTTATTTCTCTTGATTTTCTGGTGGGGCGGGAAATTTTCTAAATTCAAACTAAAATCTATAACAATTCCGAACGAAATGTCGCTTAAATTTTGTGTGAGTTAGTTAGTTTTGTTTCCTTTCTGGACTGCGCCTAAATTCATGCTTTAAAAATTGTGTGTTTTGCATTCTGCAGCTTTGAACATAAAAATTTGCATTTCAAATGGTTGTTGTTGTTCTGTGTCTGCATGTGTGTGTGTGTGTGTGTATTTTCAGGAGTGTGTGTGTGTGTGAGTTCTGGTTTTATTTTGTTTATTTAACTTATAGCTAAGCGTTTCATTTTTGTTTATGCATAAATATCTTTTTCTTGTTTTTATTTTTCCCTTTTTTCTGCTTTTTTGTTATTTATGTTTAAGGTATACACAAATAGTTTCTTTAAAATTTCTGTTTTTTTTTGATGTGGTTTGTTTTTGCTGGTGCTTTTGTTGTTGCTGTTGCTGTTGTTGTTGTTGTTTTTCAAGGTTCTGCTGCTGCTGTTGTTGTTGCTTAGCTAATATCATTTTATAGATTTTACTACGGTTGTTCTTTGCTTGTGTTTTTTGTTTGCTATTACTTGACTGATATTGCCACGCGGTATGCTAGTTTTGGGATCGGCTCCTGCTCCTCGTGATTCAGCTCCTTCTCCTCCAGTTGGCTGGTGTTGTTGTTGTTGTTGTTGGTGGTAAAAATTTAAGCTATGATTTTGGCTTGATCGCTTCCGGAGAGCTCTCTGGTTCCGTTTCCGTTTCCGGTGCCGGTTCGGGGCCGGATTACGAGGATTACAAGTGCTGGCCGTAGTACTCGGCGGGCGGGTAGTGCGGATAGCCCTGGTGGAAGCCCGGATCCCCGGGCGGACGGTGCATCATATGCGCCTGGCTGTCCATCATGTAGCCCATGGCGTCGTGGCCATATCCGGAGGGACCTGGATGCGGTGTATAGACTGTTGGTGAGTCGCCCAAAAAAAAGGGAAAGAGAGAAAAAATGCACATAATTAGAAATTGCGTTCGAGTGCGATTGCGAAAGTAAGCGAGGCGATCCTCACGGTTCACCACACTTAATTCTTAACTAGATCAGCGCCATTTCATAGTTATGGATATTTTTTTTTGGTGTGTTTTTTGCTTAAGAGTTAGAGCGATAGTTACCTGCACGATTCGATTGATCGATCATCGGCTGGACGATTCTCCGCCGCGCATTGATGAACCTGTAAGCACACAAGAGATATCGTTTTAGTGGCATTCCCTAATTAAACACACAACCGAAAAGGAGCCATGAATTATGCATGAATTGGCCCGGATTTGTTGTGGACCGCGCTGCTTTATGTGCCCAACTTAGCCATAAACCAAACCAAATCTCCGCCAGAGTCACACTTTTTGCTGCCCTGCCAATGCCAGATCAATGGGCCGCGCCGACTTTGGTTATGATTGTCGTTTAATAAATGCAATAAGAAATAATAAGCAGTTGCCCGTTGATCCGCAGGATCAGTGGCGACGCAAAAAGCGAAAAAAGAGCAAAATGATTAAAGCAGAAAGCCGCCGGCGGAGTGACAGTCACTTGGCCAAGACGATGTTACCCGCAAGCTTTGACACGGCCTCAGAAAAAAGTCAGCCAAACAACGAAACCACACAGCAAAAAACCCAAACAGGGAAAAGGAAAAACATCAGAGGAATCAGTTTCAGGTGCACTGATAAAAACTATTGCCTAAACTTGGAGAAATTGCCTAAATAGTTTGACGCCCACTTCTGAATTTTAGCTAACTAGTATAAACTATTAATTTGAATAGATTGGAATAATTGTTCGAAATATGTTTTTTTTTTTTTTGGAAATAATATAAAATAAATATTTTAAGGTACATTAGCCAAACGGATTTCAAAAGGCATATGTTAAAACCCAACCACATTTTTTTCAAGTGTACAGAAACGGATACAAGGACGGCAATGGATACAGCTACTCGCATTAGCCAAAAACCAAGTTAGCTGGGGTTAATGCACTTGGGAACTCCTCCTCAAACGGATTGAAAAAGGGAACATTTCACCGCTCGCCCCTTTGACTTTTCAATTTGCAGTTCGTTTGCGATATGCCCCTGATTTCTGCTCATTTTGGGGCGGAAATTGTTGCAACGCCCTGAAATCGTTTATCAAAACGACAAAATGGAATTGAGTTCCGTTCTGCCATATAGATATTTTCACGTTCTTCGCTCTTCAAGATGCAGCCGAAGATGTAAGCTGCAAATCGATTTGCCCGCTGGCCTCGCACTTGATTGGAATGATTGCAGATGGGAGAAAAAAAAATGTAAGTTCAAATCGGGAGAATAACTCACAGAAGTAAGCAAACATTTGCCAAGTTATTTATGTACTTAGGCCATAATTATAACTTTTCTTTCTGCAGCTGTAACTAAGCGTTAATATTTAAAACTTGCTCGGCAGCAGGGCAAAAAAAGCGAAACTTTTTCGATTACGAAAGTTACTTGTGCCGTCTGGCCATCTTATTGGGTGTTAATGGACTTCTCGAGAATCTCCTGGTCATTTGAATGGCTTCTTATGCTAAGTTTTTCCTGCCTCAAATTGCGCAAAATAAATACACATTTAGAGAGATAGTCCTGGGGGGCTATTCCCCCAGGATTAGTGTCCGGCTCGGACCGACTTGCTCAGCAAAAGGTGTCGTCCGCCTCTGCCCATAAATAACCAAAAGTGTCAACATTTTATTTTGCTATTTTCTGCCAAGGTTTTTCTTTCCTTTATCCTTATATTTCCCCATTTCCACATTTCCCCGTTTCCCACCCCCCTGCCCACAGGACCTCCATCTACGCAGCGTTGCGTGCCTAAGCGAATCGGAAGGGCAGGGTCCTTTGGCTACTATTTGTTAATTTGCAGTGTGCTTCGGTGAGCGCGAAATTCAATTTAATTGAGCTGAGTGCCTGCCAGGCGGCAGAGCTCTCACACATTTCTCGCCGGATTTTATTGTGGCCTGTCCCAGCTTAAAAGCATTCCAAGCCACCTCGTCCCGAGTTGCATAAAAGATTCAGCAGCGCTTTTAACTTGCTCCCAAGCTTTTCCATCTCTCCTATTTTTCGCATCTTGTAGTTTGCCGTTTGCTATTTGCCATTTGCCGTTTTCAGTTTTCAGTTTGCAGTTTTCAGTTTGCAGCTTAGCAGCCAGTCTTGCCGAGTGTCAAGTTCTGCAGCCTGTCGCATAATGTGCAAAATTTGATGAAGTTGCCGTCTCCGTCTCCGTTTCGTTTCGTTTGGCTTGGTTTCTCTGGCCCTGTCTCAAGCCTAATGCACTTCGGGATCCCTAGGATTTCCAGTTTTCAGAACCCCGGTAACAAGGCCCATAACTTTGTTTGCCACATTCTTTTCACCTCTTGCTTGTCGGCCCGTGGCAGGTTCTATTTCCTTGGCGTGGGCTGCCTTATAAATTTGTTTTGCCCAGATAGTTTTATTTGGTCGTGTGTGCTCTGGTTTTGGTTTCGGGTTTAGTCTTACGGCCAGGTTGGCAAATAAAGCGTGTGAGTAATGGACAACCGAGGGCATCCTTTACCACATTATGATGTTGTCTTTGTAAAGATATCTGAGAAGATCCGATCGGATCTCGGACGGATACTCACCAATTATTCACTTGCAGTATCGTTAGGCCGGTGTCCTGGGCCAATTGTTTCTTCTGGTCCTCGGATGGGTAGGGATGCTGAAATTAAATGAGGAAGACATTGGGTTATAAACATATTTATTTGAAATTTAAAAACAACAAATTTGTTAGTCGAAGCAACTATTTATACTAAGCAGCCCTTTTTTCAAGTAGTGAATGTCGTACCACAATAAATCTAACTTAAAACTGGTGAATAGTTGCATGAATAAATGCTTTAATTATTTAATAATAATATCATTTGATTTGTAAGCCACCTTTAAACTTTTTATCAAGCCTGATATAGTTGTAAACACACTTGTTATGTATCATTGATGGTTTAATCTGCGCCGATAAAATCCAGATCACTTGCTTTACAAATTAAAGTCGTTTAAATTTAATTTAATAGAAGAGTGTATTCCCTAATCTAACACCAAACTCGATTATGGAGTGGGGAGCACTGTGGCAGTGCCCAAATTTACAATCTATCTAGCGGCCGACCAAACAATCGATCAATCATGGCCGCAATAAAACCGAATGAGAACCTGTCAGCCCGCATCGATGGTTGCACTTGAATCGCAGCATTTTCGGGTGTTTTTGTTTTATCGCAGCGGCGGTTGCAGTGCCTCCTTCTTATCAGCAGTGCCACTCAAAGTGTCCTCAATTGCCACTGCCTTTGGGTGGTTAAGGGAGGGAGGAGGGGGTCAAGGGAGGCGTTTGCTGCATTGAGAGCGCGTGTCTAGCGCCAAATGGGCAAACAAATGCCACCGAGTAGTCCACTTCCCATAAATCTTGCAGTCGAACCGCCGACACAGTGGCGTCAGTGGGTAAATAGTTCGACTAAAGTGAAAGTGCCACTCCCCCTGGACAGCCGCCCCGCCCCTTAAGCCCCTGGGCTGCCCAGCAGCTAATCTAATCGTTCGACTGGCCTGGCGCTTATTACAATTTGTTTTATTTGCCCAGTTGTTGTGCGCTTTTTGTTGGTTTAACGATTTCGATCGCAGCACAAATTCACTTTATTAATGTTGCTTTGGCTGCGACAGAGGAAGAAACTACTACTCATTTGAAATCGTTAAGAGAGGTTAATTTTTGTATTTCCCATTGAACTTTTTTTACAATAAGATTAATTTCATAACAATTGATAAGAAGTGGGACACTTTGAAAAATACTATTTTATCATTAAAATGCAATATCATAATTTCTCAGTGCAGGGAAGGTAGAAAAGGGGTTTAACCCGTCACCTGGCGGCTGTCAAAAAATTATTTCTAAGGATCTCCGCACAGCGG
This sequence comes from Drosophila fuyamai, assembly GCA_018153365.1. Lineage (NCBI taxonomy): Eukaryota > Metazoa > Arthropoda > Insecta > Diptera > Drosophilidae > Drosophila > Drosophila fuyamai. The sequence continues at coordinate 6,197,104 of JAECXW010000393.1, read as the reverse complement.
AAGTTGCCGTCAAACGATTTTGGCTTTGTTTCGCCCTCGAAAAATCGGGATATTCTTGTGCGCGTGCTCCGAGGACGAAGGAGCCTTTGTGTTTTAACCCTCGACTGGCCGCAACCGTTTCCGGCAGCTGTGGGCGGTTCCTCCAGCTTTTTGGCACTCGTCACCAGTCGATAATTGTGATTCCATAGGAGCCCGATTCCGTCTGCAAATGCAATTTGCTTGTGGTGCGGGGCAGGCTAAGAAATTGTTTGGGAATTTACGACGACCCCAAAAATATATGAACTGTCACCCATACACAGGCACTCACATCCGGGGTTACATAAGGCGGGGCCATTCCAATCGAAATGTGCAACGCTGCACATCCAAGTCTTCGTATCTGTATCTGTGTCTGTGTCTGTGTCTGTGTGTCCTGCATGTCCTTCTGGCCGTCCGTAATGCAATTTAGTTGCCGTTGTTGTCCTGCTGCAGAAGAGAAGGCTTGGCCGGCGCTTCGAAGCTCCTTAAATGCATTTGCCTTATTGTTTGTGTTTAATAAATTTTACGTGTTGTCTTGCTGCTGCTGTCCTGCCCGGCAGCAATAGTTGTTTGCCGTCCTGTCGAGGCCAGGACTTTCAGCCTGACACGCCCGCACTTCGGCCAGAGACAACAACGACAAACAGCAGATACCAAATACTATATGAAATTTGCGTATTGACAAATAAACGTAGGAACCATGTAAATACAATGGACATGCCAATGGCAATGTTTTCCCCGTTCCACTGCTGCACCTCGTTTTCTCGTCCAAATAAAATGTTCAAGAAGTCAGAAGGCATAAATTACATGCAGGTAAATTAAAACGGAATTTATAGCATACTTTGTGGCGCACATCTATTTGCAGCGATGGCTTTCTCAAAGGAGGTGGTGCTCTGTATCCGTATCTGGATGCAGGTGGAGTCTGGTTATTGATTTGATGTTGTGGCCAACACGAGCTGAGACATCTGGCCGTAACAGGAACAACTTTGTGGTTGTCAATGGGCAAGAGGAATGGGCTGCGAACTAGGAATAATTAAGAGTCCAACATTGCACAGGGAAAATCATATATTTCCGATTTTATTGATGCGAAAAGGAAGTGTAGTTGTAGCTGCCAACGTTATTTTAATACGTCTCCTGACAATTACATAAAAATTACAATAACTAATCCAATTGTTGATCAATAAAGTTCAAAAGTTATAATTTTGCTAATGAGACTGTTGAAAGCTTAAAAATTAATTAGCTGGAGTGGACAAACACTAAATAAATAACCTTTTATAATTTTAGGATTCGAAAGCCACAACTCTTTCTCTCAAAAATGGAACCTTATTGTATAAGAAGATCAGGGAAAGCTAGAGGGTTTGCATGGCTATGAATAAAATGTGTTTATTCCAGAATTTTACTGAAAACAACAAAGACAAAGATTTCTTCAACGACTATAAATAAGAGAGACGTCCCCCAGCTGAATATAATCCTTTACATATCTGGCAGGTCAAGTTCGTTGACTTGCCCGACTCTTGGGGGATCAGAAGTGCATATATTTCATTTGCAAAAGCTTTTCTTTCAACGCCTACTCTTCGTTGGGTTCTCTCAAGAGCTTAGCACTCCCTCCCGCTCTCCCCTCGACCTGCTGTCTCTGTCTGCTTAAGCGTTTTTCTTTCAGCTGCACTTTGTTGCACCAATTAGACTAATGAAAGCAATTATGCATTTCGCACTCACACACACGCCGAGATATATGTACACTTCCATATATATATAGAGATAGTGCATAACATGTCAAGTAGAAACAAAGTCCATTTGGTTTATTAATTTACCATACGACAAAATAATTAATTACTGTCACGCCTTTAAGTTGTCGCCCCAGCCCACAGTTGTTCGCCGTCTCTTTCTATCCCTGGGCTGGCCGTCTCTTTCTTTCTGATTTCTGATGTCTGCCTTCTGTCCCTGTGGCAACTTGACTCGCTCCACTTTTTTTGCCAGCATATTTTCACTTTGTTGTGTGTTTATTTAAACTTGGCAAATGAATTTAAAACAATCATCGCACACAGATGAAGGGTGGTGGGGGTTTTGGACTCCCCCCATTCCCCTTAAACCCCTTTTCTGCTGACAAGTGGTGGCAGGCCCAAGGCCCCGAAGAGAGACCCCCTTTCATTGGACCTGGGCCCAATGATGTCAACATGACTGCAACGCCGTGACACATGGCACAACAAGCCCAAGAAGTCTGCCCCCTTTTGGGCCCCCTCTTTCGACCCCCTCCCCACACCGCCCATGTCCTCCACACACGAAGACCACGATGCCAGCGATGCCGACGCCATTAACAACGCCAAATGCGACGCCATTTGTGAAACAAGCCAACGGCAACAGCAACAGCAACAACTACAAAAGCAACAGCAACATCCACAACGGCAACACCAACTTCCACTGCAACAACAACAACAGCAGCAACAACGTTGGCAGCAAATTGCAGCGGTGAAAATTGCATTGCCACAGCGAAGAAAAGGCGACTGTTGGCCATTATGAAGATTTTTTCCAGTCTAAACAAAGCCAAATGAGTGTTTTTGCCCTCGTCTTCGCCCCGCGAAAAGCCCAATGATAAGGTGAGCTAGAAGGCCTAGCACTAATCGCAATGTTGTCCCCATCCTCCAACTTTGTGGGGACTGGAAAAAAATATTATAATAATTTGCAGCGCGGCAAGCAAGTTAAAAAGATGCCCTACGTATCTTAACTGGAGTAGAAACTAAATAGGAAGGGATTTTAAGGATTTGAGGGGTCTCACCCTATAACTAATTGAAACTCTTAAGCGTCGCATTTAATTAGAAAAGACCAAGGAGAGAAAAAATCTCAGACAAGAATGCTTTGAAATAAAGACTTTAGAGTAAACGGTGCAACAACATACTGATCTACAAATTTATGTCCAACAAAGTTAAGACAAGAAAATAAAAGACTTATATTTGTCATAAAACAAAATGGTATAGTTGAATAATACTAAAACTATTATTTTATTTAGATTTTAAAAATACATATCTAATTACGCAAAAAATACATAAATATAAATTAAATTGTCTTTAAACTCAACTAATAATTGGTTTTTCTGTTCTAATTTGTTTCTGTCACGAAGCGCACTGCCGCTTCGTCTTGAGCCGGCACCTTGAAACATGCCACACACTAAGCGCCGTTGCAACATGACTCTGCTGACAACAATGCAACTCTTTCACCGCGGCTGCACCTAATTCCCCCGGCCCCTCCCACAACCCCTTACAACGCCCCAGCACCTCCCTCTATGGCTTCCTTTGGCCATTTTGCCGTGGCTTAACATTTCGCGCTGTGCGCATTTTTTTCGGGGGTTGCAAGTTGCAAGTTGTAACGGCAATACCAACACCAACAGCAACGTCAAAACGTAGGCCCAAAAGCAGAACAGCAACAACAGACAGCCGGAAGAAAATTGCCAGCGAGGGAGGGTTTTTTGGGGGGAAGTCGAGAATGGGAACGGACCCGGGGCATATGGGTATATGGACACATGGGCACACACATGTGGCTGACTGCTCGAGTAGGCGGAGCACGCGAAATGAGACTTTTTTGCTGGTGTTGCTGCCGTGCTGTTGGTGTTGCTGCCGTGCCATTGCCGTTTCCGTTGTCGTTGCCTTGGTTGCTGTTGTTGCTGCCTGTCTGCAATGCGCGCCAAATGTAAACAAAATATTCGCGCGCCTGCCATAATTATGGCAACCAAGCAGCAGCAGCAACAACAACAACAACGAGCACATTTTTGCAACAACGGCAATCAGCCATCAGCAACAACAAGGCGGCCATGCAATGCCCTCAATGTTGCTGTTGTTGCTGTTGAGCTGCAGTTGCTTTTGTTGCCGCCGTCTGCCTTTTGTTTTTTGGTTGGCCAGTCAGTTAACCCGGCCCCAAGCACCCCGCCCCCATTTTCAGAATGCAATGCACTTCATTAGCACCATCATTGTGGTCTTATTTGAGGTCTGGCTTTGAGTCTTATTCGGATTTCGATTCAAATTCGAGGTTTTTAAACGACATCCCTGTATATGAATTTATTTGGCAAGTTTCTCATGACAACTACCTCTGCAATAAACAAATTTAAAAAAAAATTGATTGTGCTTTAAACATTGTTTTACACATGTTGTGTATATTTAAAACATATATAATTTGTTCTGCTTCAATTATTTAAAATCTGATCATAAAAAAATTTTACAAGCAATTAAATTCACATAAAAGTATATCACAAAAAATGCCTTGGTAAGTCTTTCAATTACAACTCATCTATTAATACCAATACAAAAACTTTTAAAGTAAGACTATTTAAAACCTATCAGTCATAGGATCGCTTTAAATTAATCCAAGGGCTACACCGATAAATCAAACAGGCAATCATTGCATTGTGCCAATTCGAAGGCCTTTGAATACGAAATTAAAGTTTCGAACGCATGTCGGCGTAAAAGAAAAACAATTTCCCTAATGCGTTGAAAAACTGTTAATGGCATTAAGCCGGGACGACGGAGTCAGTCAAGGATGCCAATGATCAGGATGAGGATGTGCAGGCAGGCTGTGAAAGTCGAGACGCTGCCGCTGGGCAAACATGAGTGATGCGCTGATTTAAACGGCAATTCATCAATGTCACCGAGGGGGTGGGGAAAATGGGGGTGGCTGGGCTAATGCTTCTTCCGTTTACTTTACTTTACTTTTCGCCCAGGGGGTGATGGTGGCTGGCGTTTTAAAACGATTTTTGGGCCAGAAACGCAGCCTCAACTTTAATTTCCGATTCGCTGGCTTATCGCGCTGGTCAGCTCTTGGTCGTTAACTCTGGCCACACACATTCGCTTACCGGATTCCATTAAGATTTCTATCATTTTACATACGCAGCAGCAGACCCACAAAAAATCCCCAAAACTAATGGCCAAAAAACGTAGTTGCAACTTCCTTGACCCGTCCAGCATAAAATCTTATAGTTTTGTTTGGCTCTTTCTTGGCTCGTTCGAATTCAACCCTTGGCCACCTCTTCTCATCTCTTCCCCTTTTCTTCTTTTTGTTGCTTAACATAAAGTGGCGCATAACAAATCTGTTTATTTGTATTACACATCCGCTGGATTGGACTGGACTTCCGTTTGGCATCTCCGAAATCCGAAAAAGGAACTTTGAACTGCAGTTTCTGGCTTTGAATAGTTATTGCCATTGGCAATTTGTTTTTAGTGCCGCATTTCGAGGCCGTTTAGCCGAGCTCTTTGATGGCCCCAAAATGGAAATCTAATTGGACGCGATGACCGGGCAAAGAAGCTGCCGAGGTCCGAAAGGGTATTGCCAAATGGATAAATGGCCAAGGGGCTAAATGGATGCTTAGGCCGAGTGAGTGGACTGCGATTGGTTCTGGCAGCGGGTTGGGGGAAAAGCTCTTCAGTCTGATCAAGTACAGCACACAATCTTGTTTGCATTTCCCACCCTAATGGCCATATAATCAAGGTTCCAATGGCGCCTCCCCTGGCTGCTATCATTTACATCATCCGGCACGGCTTTTCCTCGTCCCCCCAACTCCCTCTCCCGGTTTTTCCATTTCCCTCAGCTTTTCCCCACCCACTGAGCCGCCCATTGACGCAGGCCATTCATTGGAGCCCATGCGGTAATCTTATCAACCTGCCACACGTTGGAAAAAACAACGAAAATAAAACAATAGGTGCACTGAGAGAAAAGATTAGAAAGTAGGTTTATGCTTTCTTTTCCAGCACAGTAAATTAAAATAAGTTAGGTATTGTTCAATTAAATAAATAGTATTCCCTTTTTGGACAGTCTAATACTTTCTGTGGTTATAAAGCCTACTCCTTCTTAAATCAAAATCAAGACCTTACTTATTTATATATATTTATATATTATTTGTTTATGGTATATATTATTCAGTAAGTCTCAATTTAATTTAATTTGTATTAATTGTATTTTCTCAAAATTTTGGAAACTAAGAACTATTTTCGCGCAGTGTGCCTAGAGCACACTCTTATCAGACCGGGGCTGGTTTAGCTCCTAGTTTAAAGGGGGTGGGGCCAGCCCCCAGCCAGTCAGAGATTCCCACCGAGATCGCGATAACATCTCTGACGTGCCGGTAAGCCATTGGCCAGAAAGCGGAGGTGGAAATGAAGGTACTGTCGGTACTCACCGTTAAATGCTGAAACAGCCACGCTCTCAATATGTTGGTTGCTACTTTTGGGAAAATGCCACGTTTCTTTTGGTTCTTTTTGCCGCTCGCATCGTCGTCCTCCTCGCCGGTGCCCTCTCCACTTCCTATGCTGGCATTGCTGGCATCACCTGGAAAAGCGGGGAGAAATGGTAGAAGAGTGAGAGGTGCTGGTGGGGAATCTTCTAAGGCCTATGTCAATATTGTCACAGTTCCACACACTACATATAGCTGTAGCTATAGCTGCCCGAAAATGAGAAGACTCCGAGAAGACTTCCAACTTCTGTGTTTGCTGTTCTGGTTTATGGCTGTTTGTCAAGTGGGCATAAAATTACTCGGCTCGGTCGTAACGATAATCATATGGATGACATTGTTTGGGGCACTGAGTGCAGGTCAGTAGACTGGGTGCTTTGGGGCCCCAAGACTTGTTTATAAACAAAATTAATATTTGTCAGGGCTGCCGCTTTAGCTTTGGTAATGTTCGTGCATAATTTTTGGTTAATTTAAACTACCCAGGCTTTTATCTTTTGTTTGCCTCGCTGGCCGAAAATCTCTTGGCCAGGCGTTTCCTGTGTGCTTTCCTTTTCATCATCATCACTGGATCTCCCTTAGACCAGACGACTGTGTGTATATTTTTGTTTAATATTAAGTATGTTATTTGTGTGTTTACTTAAAGTTTTAGTTACACTTAAGTAACTCAAATGCCAGCAAACAGGAAGCCCGAATCGCTGCGCACATGCAAACAAAATAAACCAGACCCAACTGCCCTCAAAAACCATGGATTGCATAATTTCACGCTCCTTCCTCGATGATGATGACGATGATGATCATCAGATTTCGGGGCCCAAAACAAATATTGCCCAACGCCAAATGTCTAACTTGGTAGCCTTCGTTCGCCGCCCCCGTTTAATTCCTTCATAAATTTTCCATGCTTTATCTTTTGCACAACACCTTTGGCATTTGCTTTCGCTCCACCTTCACTTTGGCTGCTTTTCATTAATTTTTCAGTTAACTCATTCATTAATTTTCACACACAGTGGCGCACACACACTCGGCCACACCTAAATACCAGCACACACATTTTCAATGGTGGCAGACTTCACGCCATTTTGCGTAAACCGGAAGTTCGTTTTGATTAATTTAGTCGCCGATGGAGACGTTCGTTTGGCGAGTGGTCAGAAAAGTGCAGGTGGGGGGGAGGGGATTTTCCAAATAGGCCATAAAACAAAAGCCGATGGCAGCAGACCAAATAAAAAATACAAGAAACCAAACAGAACCTGGGGAATTTCGAGTGAGAAAAGGCAGGCCACTCTATACCCTCAATTTAGATAAAGAAATGACGAAGATCGGAACAGACATTCTAAAATAGCTTGGAGAGCCGGAAGAATTTGTATAGTTTATTTTTAAGGCCCAGACAGAAACACTAGATACATTTGAATGAGTAAAAAGAGCACTCTATACTTTCCATTAAGATCTATAATCAAAGGTAGTTTCCCTACTATTTGTATAATTTTATTACTTAATATTCAATAGAAAGCTCAGGAAAAACTACAACGCAGATAAAGAAATGAGGAAAATTCGTGGATCCAAACAGAGTCACTAACCAAATCAGCAGAGCCTCCAAGCCGGAAAAGTTGTAAAATTAATTTACCAGAAAGAAGAAAAAAAGACCGAAAAACGTAAACAAAAGAAGTTCCCAAAACAATCACTTGTTGGAACCTTTCTAGCGCCTCCAACCCCCCACTTCCACCCATTGTTTGCATAATTTAGCAATTATGGAAATGCGTTGGTCTACGGTGTGAAGTGTGTATGTGTGTGTGAGCGTTGGCCAACGGAATCTGGCCAAATGAAAGCCAAGAAGGAGGCGTCCATTACACAAGCTTATCGAGCACTGTGAGCTGCACTTTAGCCGGTGAAGAGCGGAGAAGAAATGCGAAGAGAGCCGGGCCAACTAGCTGCTGGCACTTAACAACTTCATTAAAAGTTGTTTATGATCCTCGAAATTGATTATTCCACTCATGGGGGATGTGGGGGGGTTGGACAGGGGGATCCCCAGACCCCCGATCACCACCGATCCCCCAATTTACCCCGCGATGGGGCCAAAGGCACTCAAATCGCGACGGGCGCGCGCTTAAGAAAACATGAAATTGATTAATGCATTTGCCTGCAACATGGTCAGGAGTCGGAGATGCAGATGGGTCTGCGACTGGGATTGGGAATGGGTATTGGTCTGGGTCTGGGTCTGCCGGGGTCTCTCTGGATCCAGCGGCTGGTATCGGCTGGTGATATGTAAATTCCTTCAAGTGGATTGCACTTTACGCCGACTCCAAGTTCGGTTTGCGGTGTGTGCTCCCATTTCTTTTTTTATTTTTTATCCAAGACCCAAACACAATTAATCTTTGGCCAGAGCCGCATCTTCTGGCTCGCTTATTATTGTTATAATAACGATGTGCAAAAGCACTTGTGCCACTTGAAAGGGCACTCGACTTGGCGGGGAAAAAAGGGGTGAATAAGGGGGGAGAAGGGGGCAAAACCGATTAGGACGCGATGCGTTTTCGTAGCTTTTTCCAAAGTGCTTTTCGCTGTAAGCGATAAAGGCGCTTGCATTTTTGCTTTTAATTGAATTGTTAAGCGCAGCGCAAAACTTAATTAATTTTCACTATAAGTTTGTGGACTTTATGGTGCTCGCTCGATTCCCAATAAGTTTGCTTTGGGGGCGGGGGAAATAAATTTGATGCCGGGGCAATTTTCGTGGGTGGCTCACACACACACACAACTCACACAGAAACTCCAGCTAGCATTTTTATTTATTATTGGCTTAAAGGACGAAGGATGCAGGAGCCAAAGACGCAAACGCAGACAGACTTATATATATATATATATATATAGACGATGTGTGTGTTGTTATTATTGCAAAAAGGACCCAAAAAAAACTACACTTGGTCTGCCTTGCTTGCCACATTTTCATGTTTGTTTTCGGCACGCTCTTTTTGCTCTCATTTTTTTTCCTGCCTTCTACAATTGCGCAAAATTCCAATTTGCAGTAAATTTTGCGATTTTTCCTTTATACGGACATACAAAACATTTTTAGTTTCCTGCTGGCTTTTCCTCCTCCTTCCGCCTTCCTCCCCCAGAATGCAATTATAGAGTAAAGCTGACAAAAAACCCAAATGCTTCCAGATTCTTGCAGAAAGTTGCCCGATTGATTAAGATTTTTGCAGAGCCAGCAGCCTCAAAGAAGGCAAATAAATTTCACTATTGTAAAAGAATATAACTAAGATATTTTCTCTTAAAATGTAAAGTTTTTTGATGTGTAAAAAATTCCATTTGAATAAGGACAATATATAAATACATTTCTTGTACAGGCTGCATAAAATTCAATAACAAAATGCACTTTTCCACCCGTCAAGTTGCAGCAGCAGCAAAAACAAACAAAATTGCTTTTCCAGCAGACAAGAAGCGAATGGAGAAAGACAAGGAGGGCTACAGATATTTTCCCTCTCTGGGCTGGCAAAATATTTCCAAACTACTTGACTGTGCGGGGGAATCGTAGCAGTTTTCAATTAGTTTTTAAATAAACTTTTGCCCGCACCAACTGAGAAACGCCAAATGCTCCCGTGCGCGCAAGAAAACTTTCAGTTTTCCAATGGCGCGGGGCCAGAGTTTTCCGAGTTTTTCCTCCCCCAGTTTGTTTATACAAATCCATGCCAATCGTCTGTCAATCATTTTCCAATGGGAACGGGCAACGAGTAACATGGCGGAAGTCTGCTTAGGCTCATCGCAGAGTAGAGTATTTTCCAGGGTGCCTAACTAATTGAGTTTGGCCCGAAATGATAATAAACAGCGGCGGCGGTCTAGGCCGGTTAATTGAATTCAAAACATGTCAAAAGAAATCAGACAGCAGCGCGGCCTGGGTGGCCCGAAACGCCCCCGGGCATTTGTCAGCTGCAGCTTGGCAAACAAACACTCGAGAGAGAAAAAAAACCGTGGCTCAAGTGTTGGCCAAGAAGCTGCGCTTGAGCCAGACACTTCAGTGGCAGAAATGCCAGGGGAAAGCCACGGAAAAATAACACAGAAGCGCCTGACAAAAGCCCTGGAAAGGGCGTCATCATCAGCATGCTCATCAGTGCGCCGGTCGAGCTTGTCAAGTGGGTGGCTGTACAGTACAGTAAACACTCGAGCGGCGGACCACCGAGAAGTGGGACCTCCGAGGTGTTAGCCCGCTTATTAGCCACCATCCGAGCTGCGCTTGAGTTGGCTGATTTATGGCCCGGCATTTATTGTTTATGAAACGCCTTATTGAATCTCCCCGGCGCTGTGATAAACATGGGCAATTCATTTCGGTTTAGACGTTGGCCAGTTAAGTGATATGCATACGATCGGCAAATTAATAAAGCTTAAGTGCCACTGGCAAATGGCTTAATTGAACATGGAATAATCAGCGTAGTTTGGCTTTCGTTTGACAATGATCCATGAATTATGGCTGCACAGCTGCAATATTTATATTTTTTGGGAATTTGTCTAAATTTTAAACATACAACTTTGTATGAACATTTAATATTTGTTTTTGATGTTAGAGAAAGGCATTGAATTATATTAAAATTCAACTTGTTTTCACTTCCTATGATAGATTTTAAGTAATACACTTCGAGGGCCCTTGGCCAAGTGTTTTCCATTTGGCCCATTCGATTTCCCTGGCAATTTTCATGTGCGAGCCCAGAAGGAAAAATATGAATAAACTGCAAATTATCAGAGGCCGCAAAATGATGATGGATCACCCAATCGCGCAACGCCATAAAACGGCAACAAGTCAATAAGAACAACTACAAGAGCTCAGGCATATGGCAAACCAGACTCCAAAGTCAATAGCAATTTTTGTGGCCATTTTTTGTGATTTTTCTTTTTCGTGTTTGTTGTTCCCAGGCAGGCACAAAAAACAGTTTGAAGTATTAACACAAAAGCCGCTTTAGCTTTTGGCTTTGCCAGGCACACACGAATATATATATGTGTATATATATATATATAGAGAGGAGGCTTTTTATGGAGGATTTGTGTGATCCGCTGCAATATTTTGAGCCGGCCAGCAACAACCAACAACCATCATCATTGTCGGCTTGTTGCATTGTTTTTGGCCAGCAAAAAATGGGGGGAATAATAATAAAAATAATAATAATAATGTTGCAAGGAAAAAACTCTGGCGATGCTGCAACATGTTCATGCCTCATTATTTTCGTACGGATATTTGCGGTTCGCCTTGGACTCTTCGGATTTCGGTTCTCAGGCTGATGCTGAGTTCATTCAATAGGCTCACAGAAAAAAAATCAAAAAATGGAAACTGCTTGGCAAAAAAGTTTATTAAAATTCCAGGCCAGGCTGGCAAAAAATAAAATGAGAAACAGACCAAGCCAACACATGTTTTCACGCCTACGAAGAAAAAGCGGTTGAAGAAAGAAGGAAAAAAGCTGACGGAGCACCGCCTTATATGCAGATTAGCCATATGGAGTCGCCGTTTCTTTCGACTCTCCTCCCCATATGCAAAATCAAATTATTCAAATTCAATTATTGTCAATTTTATTTATTATTAATGCGCATAATTGTCAAATTTGCCAAATTTATGAACCTCCCTCCATTCGTTTCTGTTTCTGTCTCGTATCGTTTCGTTTCGTTTCGTTTTTAAGCCTTATGCAAATGGCGGCAAGACGAGATTTCAGTGCGCTCAATCCGGTCGAATTTATGAGACACGTTGAAATGCATCTCACCTTGCCGGTGTATCCAGGTCTCAGAATAAAACCGAGACAGGAACTGCGATTGAAACCGAGCTCTGAGAGTTGATCTGCCACCAAGGGAGTTGGCCGGGAAGATTAATGGCAGCGGGTTTAATTTGTTTTTGGCTGTTCAGGTATTCATTACTCTTTATGCACTCGCATTGACACCTTTTCGAAAGGAGAAAAAATCAGAGGAGCTGCCATGAGGGGCGCACAGGTGAGTGACTCGGATTTCATTCCTCCTCTGGTTTATTACCCTCACTTTTTGTTCTATGCCCTGTGGTACATGATATTAAGCCATTCATAAGCATGTAATTTCGTTTAGCACACGAACCAAATAAAATACAAGCCAGAAAAAAAAGTTAAATGTCTGCAGTTGATTTTTTTTGACATCCAAATTGCAGTCGCGGCGCAGACAACGCGCCAAATTCAAGGCGGTTCCAGACATTGGGGATGTTGTGCTTCTTCTTCAGCTTCCTCCCCCTGCTTTTTGCATTTTTTTAATAACACACACAGAAAATGCTTTTTTAACAGCCTGGAAATTATAACGCATCAGTCACGAAAACATGAAGACAAGGAAACTTTTGCTATATTTATTTTTTTTTTCATTTTTTCTTTGTTATTTCCTGTAGTTGTTTCCCTTCCCGCCGCTTGCATGTGAAAATCTTTTTTCTCTCTGTACGCTGTTACCCCATTTTGTGCAGCTTTGTCGGCCATATTGGAGGGGAAAAGTCTGGCCAGAAAGAGAGAGGGCGTTCAGAAAAGAAAGAGAAAACAGGGAGCAAAGTGCAAAAACGCTGAGTGAGGGCGAGCAAAAAATTCGCATTTATTCCGCCGCTGTACTTAGCAACAAAATGGTTTATTAGATTGAAAAACGAGAAGCAGCAGAAAATACTATACTATACTATAGAAAACAACTCCAATCGTTTTATTTTTCCCCTCTAGCTGGAGAATATGCAAATCAAGTTAAATAACAGACAGCATAAATTAAAAATAAAAAAGACTAGATGCGATGGGAGATCAGATGAAATGAATCTTTGAACCGCTCGGCAACTGTCCAATAATAATGAAATATTTCCAACTCAAACCCAGCGAAGAAATAGACAAAAAACACGCTTGTAAAGCCAAAGTGTGGTTTTTGTTGTTCGCGTTATTTATGTTCTCCCTACTAATTTCGAATTTGAATCTTTGGCTATGACCTTTGGGGCCTACCCGGCCATATCGATATGTGTATTTGGTAGATGTGTGTATTTTTCTTAATTTTGAAAGCGTATTAAATTACCAAGCGAGGGCCCCCATCCGCCAGGCCCAAAATTGAAACAAGAATTTCAAGTATGTTTAACCCAAAACACAGAGCACAGAAAAAAGCCGAAACAGAATCAAAATCAGAATCGGAATCAGAGAACCAAAAACCGAAACCGAAGTGGAGTGGAGTGGAGTAGAGTGCAGAGGAGTTGGAGTTGGAGGCTCTGGGCTTAAAGTATTTCACAGGAAATCTTCGGAAACGCAACCCAACAGCAACAATATGTTCTACACATTTCTTTCGACCCCGCTCCCTGTGTGAGAAATCGAAATCCCAAAAACTAAATCCTATAATGCCTGCGAGGGGCGCACACACATCGAAAAACCCGACCCGACCCGCACTCACGCACGGCTACATTTTGAAATATCTCATCGTGTGTGAGTGTTCGGTTTGGTATTTCTTTTTCTTTATATATATATATATTTTTTTTTTTTTTTTACTTTTCTGCCTTTTTGTTTCACATCCCCACCCAGGTTCCCAGTCCCTTTCGCCCCATCTCTCTAAAGTCACAGGGCACTGGCAACCCGAACAGAGCGTGCGCTCACTCTATAATAATGATAAGATGGCTCTTAATCACAAAATTTATATTCCCCGGCATTTAGTTGTTCCTTCTCCCCAAAGCCAAAGACCAGAAATCAAGGGATCTGGAAACTGAAAACTGAATACGAAAGACTGAAGACTGAGGCCCGAACTGAACTGAACTGAACTGAGCTGATGATGGGTTATGCGCGTTTATAATTATGGGTCCTGTCATTCCGCATCTCAAACTCTACAATTTTCAGTTTAGTGCGGAACAGAGATGGGCAGCCTCGCGTCATCCCGCTCTTTCGGTTCCTCCATTTTTGCAAAAGTCAGGCCCAGAACTCTGATCTTGGGGCGTGTCATTTTTGGGGCTGCCCCACATCATTGGTAATAATAATTAAACAATTATAAGGAGAAAGCTTACCGCTTGCACTCGTTCCGAAGTTGTCTGCAAGTAGAAATAAAATGCAAAAATTAGTTAATTATTTGTTCAGTTCAGGGCCAAAAAAAACAACCTGTCTTAAAACGAAATATTTCTTAAACTTAACTCTAATAAATCTTCTCATAACCCAAACACAAAATTTCAGGGCCAAGAAAGGCAAAAAAAAATTGAAAAAATTTCGTGCAGACTTCTGACCGCAAATTGTTGTTTTTTTTCTTTGTCGGATTTCACTGGCTATAAAATATGAAATATATATTCACACGCAGAAGGAATAGGAGGGGTGGCAATCAATCAAAACTATGTGAAGCCTGTGGAATCAGCGCCAAGTGTGAGCCCAAAATATTTGGAGCAAATCAAACGCATCCTCAAAGAAAACAAAAGATGAAGCTCGTTTCGCTTCCAACATTTTATTTTATTACCCTTTTTTTAGAGCTTGGCAATAATTTTGTTTCCCAGTTATATTTTTGGCTTTTTCGCACGCAAATCACTTTTTTGTTAGGTGAATTGGGTTTTGTTTTCTTTATGAATTTTGAAACTTTTTACGATTTGGCTGGGGGCATTATGCAAATCTCTTTTCGCAGGGGTAAGGTATCCATAAACATAATATTCTATCTGGGAGAGATCTTTGCATTGAGAGCGGGTCTTCCTTATACAATCTTTCTGGCATCAATAAACTTCGAAAAAAACAACTGAAAATTGAGATTAATATCCCCTAACTGAAAATATTCCTAATAAAGAAAACATGCAGCTTTAAATCTTTTGCATCGTACTTGATTTTTTTGCTTGCCTCCTGCTTTTTCCCGGCCATATCAATGGTGTCATTTAGTCAGTTTGTAATGACATGGCTAAGAGTATTTTGTGAACTCGGCTTTTGAGGTTGGCCAGCTCAATTGCAGCCTTGGCATCTCCCATCGCAATGGACGCGTTCCTCATGTCATTTAAGTCATCGAACACGCATTGGTACATTGTAGACAGTGTCGGTGTCGGGTTTGTTGTCGTTCTCCGTCTCTTTCCTCTGGACCAGCTCCTTCTCCCTCTACTCGCTGGATGTCAGTGTCCTGGAACGGCCATCACCAGACCAAGTTCCCAAGTTCCAGTCTCGGTTCAGTTCAGTTCGGTTCCCGAGTAGGATCCCCAGCCCCCCGAGCAGTTCATAAATAATCGTCTTAAGTTGATGGCAATGCGGTGACTGTCGACGATTGCTGGGTGGCACTCGCTGCAGTTGATGGCGCACAGAAAGAAATAATATCACCCAAAATATGCCATCAAGTTTCGATTTTAATACCCTATATTTTCTACCTCAAAGTGGCATTTAAAATAAATGCCAAATAATTAAAACCTATGTCCTATTATATAAAAGACCATGCGATGGGCCCAATATCAATATTTAATAAAATTTCTAAAGTACCTATTAGGTAGTATGCCTTTAAACTGAACTGATTTTTTTCTCTGTGCAGCTTTTCGGCTTTGCTTTCTGGATTTAAGCCCGAGTGCTTAACATTGCAGTTCGAAAATGAAAAGGCACGGGAATTTATCAGCGCTGCTGCAGAAAGAAAGCAAAGGCGGCTGGGAATCGTTCAGATATTCCGAAAACGTTTCAATGAATGTCAGCAACGCATTGCTTCAATTTTTTTTTCAGTTCTGTTTTTCTGTTGTGTTACCCCACCATACAAACTTGTGTCGTGTCTGATCCCATTTTAATATTCTAGATACTTAAATAAAATACGTGTCTGGCCTGGGCAACAAACGTTTATTGTTTGTTAATTGATTTCGCAGCCAAAGTTCTGGTTAAAATGCAAAGTGCAGCTTTTCAGACGGCGGAGAGGAAAACAAAACGAAGACAAAACTTTGCACACAGGCCGGCTGGCTGGTTGGTTGGCATTTGGTATGCAAAATTTGTTTGCCTTTCGGCCGGGCCAAGATCGCTGCTGCTCCTCTTCTTCATGAGCCGCTCTTCTTCACCTCTTCTCGGCTTTCGGGCTTTTGGGCGCAATTAATTTGCAGACAGCGAATCAGCCTTGAGGCCTTAAGCAGTTGACAATTGTCAAGGACTGCGACAACTTGGCGGCAGAACGCAGCGTTGTTCGTCTCGTTGTTGGTTGTCCGATGTCCGTTGTTGCTTTCCACTTGGGACCTGACATCTGACAGTCGCTGGAGACTTTGTCTCTATGCCTCGGACTTGGGTCATTTAACGGTAATTACCAAAATGCTGGCAGCACAAAAAGCTTTCCGCGAACGTTGGCTGGAAAACGCTTTGGCCTTTTTCGCTTTATTTTTTGTGTTTTTAGTTTTAGCCGACTTTCCGAAGAGCTGGCTGAAAGAGCAGCTCAAGTGCCGACAAAGCCAAAGCGGCCAAGTGAAGCATAAAAATGAAGCACCCAAAACGAAGAAAAACCTCAAAAATGGCAGAGCCACAAATAGAAGTAGAAGTCGGTGCACACTGGAAACATTGGGGGTGGAAACAAGATCTTAAATGAAAATGTACAAAAGTTGACAAAATATCTGTCAAAATAATAAACTCCCAGCAAAATTTGTACAAAGCCAAACTCTTGCTAATAATAAAATACTCTTCTATTTTCTAAAATAATTTGTCTTTTTAATTTGTCCAAGAGAGTTCTTTAATTGATTTTCGTTCACCATGGGTCTAATAAGCCCCATGTTGGGCGCCAGTTTTTAGGGTCATACGGAAATATCTTCCTTAAATTTTGTATAGATCCCAAATTTTATTGTTTTGAGTGTAGGAACCCAGGCACACGATTTTCCATTTGGCCAGAGCCGAGCTGCGCGAGACTCTCAAGCGCGACTCACAGTCTATTTATGTGACTATTGAAGTGGGCTTTCTGTTCACTTTCCGGGGCCTCCTCTTCAGTGGAGTCGGAATCGGAGTCGGAGTCCATGCTCCGCACTCCATAATACTCCAGACCTGAAGAGACTGCGGCGGCTCGGGCTTTGATTTTTGCTTGATTTCTTTCAAAATCGGCTGCAGCAAAATAGAGATGCAGAGCAGGGCACCTCCGGACCCGAGAATCTCGGGCCTCCGAAGAAGAGATGAGGCTCGAGTGGAGGCTCGATGGAGTCTGCTTTTATTTTATTTTTATTTTTTTGTTTTTTATTTTTCATTTTAGCTTTTTGTGTTGCATGTGCAGTGACTGTGACGCCATTTTCAGGCGAAGCGTATGCAAAAGAGGGAGAGAAGCCAGAAGAAGACCGAGGTTGGAGAACATGTCCAAAGGCAAACCGCCAAAAGGATAATCAGCAACAATTTAGTATTATTACACCACGTTTCGAAGCCATCGGAAAAGAGTTGGGCTCAGGGGGCGGGACGGGAAGAAGCGGGGCGGGGCGGGACGAGGCAAAAGGTGGAGCACACAAAGTTGTCTGTCAGAGGCTCTGGGGGCCCTCTTTTAAGCCTGGCTGAGCTCTCGAGTATGCATTTCAAAGAAAATCATTATTATCGATGCGGCAAGAGGATGAAAAAGAGTCTGAGGAGGCCGAGGGCCCCGGGTCTTGCCTTTCGGTATTTTCACGTAGTTCGTAGATTGAGTTTCAATGGAAAAATGATTTGCAAATTGACTTTAACGAATTGCCAGCCAGGCCGGGCAGGTTGGCTTTTGGGCATGTTATGGAATTTTGATTACAGCATTTGCTATTAGAAGAAAGCTGCGGCCGCATGTAATTGGCACGCATTTTGGGATGGGGTCCGGAATGGGGAATGGAGTCCATGGACCTCTGGGCCACTCTGCCATTGAGAAGACAATCGAAGGCGTTCGCCGGAGCTATTTCGATGCCATTTTGATGGCCGTTTCATTGGCATTGGCATTGGCCAGTCTGAAAGTCTGTCCGGGACTGAGAAACTCAAGATACTCGGGCCCGCAGGCGGGACGTCTGATCTGATCCATGGCCGCCGATCAGGCGCACTCTCGAAATGAGTTCACTGGGAGAAATTCTTAAGATTCCAAAATCCAAACCATCTGCCATAAACAAGACTTCGAACATAGAATATATAATATAGAATATTTACGTGCTATTATACTCTCAATAGCTTGTTTATCAAGTTTGACTTATATCGAGTTTCATATTATAGAAGTTCAACTGTTTTTAATTTTTAAAATTTTATTAAACTTCTAAAATCTATAAAAAGAATAATAATAACGAAGTATTGTTCTCACCAAAGTATTTAATATTTTTGTTAACTGAACAGATAACTTAAAAAATCGAAATTATATCAGTTTAATAAATAAATCAAGCAATGTTCCTCGGATTGGAATAAATCCTTTTCTCGCCGTGTTGAATTGAAACTTCCACTGGGACTCCACTGCGGAGGAGCCTTTGCCCGTTGGGCGATGCCAGTTCGTATATCATTATAGAAATTACCTACTCTCGGCAGCAGCCATTGTTAGTATTTTGCCATTAACGTTAACTCTCTGGCACAATCTGAGCCGCTTGATCTCTCGCTTTTGCAGCAGCAGAAGCAGCCTTCTCATCGATGGTGCAGCAGAAATTAAAAGCAACCAACCAACAACCGACCAACAACCAAGCAACAACCGGCCAACAACCAACCGGCAAAAGGCCACAAAAAACTGTCAGGCGGAAAGGCAGAGGCCGGGCAAAAAATTGATGTTGTAAATTATTGAAATCTAATGGAAACGTTGACGTCAGTCGGTCTCGTGATGAGAGCTCAAGTCCGCTGATAAGCCGCCCTATCGGCTGGCCAGATAGATAGTTGTTAATTGTATAATGGAATTGAGCTTTGAGTAATCGAAAGGAAAGAGATTACTTACCAGGACTACCGAGGAAGACTGAGGAATACAATCGCCGGGAGGCGTCCGCATTGCGAGCATCGGCAGGTGAGGACCATTCTCTTCGACACCATCGTCCTGGAAAAGATAGAAAAGCCGATCGTTAGATATTTATTGAATTAAGTCTATAACCATATTTACTAAAAATAACTTCTAGAGTGTGATAATAATGAAGAAATGAATATTAAAAATAATAAAGTTTAACGTGTCTCCTTATAAAGTAATACATAAATTCATATAAAAGAAATGGTTTAAATGTACTAAAAACTTTGTAAGGCCGTCAGTAAATAATCGGTCGACTACTTAGTTATCGTGATGGGAAAACCACGTATAATTATTAATTCAATTTTCCACGTTCCTAAGCCTTTCGGCAAACGAACTGAAACTCATTTCCAGTTAAGGCATCCGCAGCAGTATTAAGATCTTGAGCCACTCTAAGCCACCGACTGACTGACACAATTCGCAACACTTGTCAACTTAATGCTTTTCAACCGATATTGACAGCACGCTGAATATGTTAAGCCTACGCATATATCTCATGATACATATTTGTGGAAGGTTTACAGATAGTTGTCTCAGGGCTTTCGTCAAAATTGGGCGAGTGACAGGTGCGTCCCCCACCTGGAATTCCCAATAATCTCGGAATCGCCGAATGAAAAGGTCGTTTACGAAGAACCCTCAACGAAATGGGCCACAAAATATAAACATAAGAACCTCAATGGACACTTTAAGCTTATAAAACTTTAAATGAAATACGTAGTGTAAGGAAAAAGCAGGGCCAACGCAGAATGAAAATGGCGCTAATAATAATTTGGTTTATTGGCTTTAAAGCACAATGAAGGCGATGGAAAAAAAACGCAAGGGGGCGGCAAGTGGAGGGGCGTGCCCAGCGGAAGGAGAACAACAACAGCAACCCTCGGCCAATCTCCCGGGCAATTTCTATTATTTTTTTAAGCACTTTCTTGAGCTCAACGACGGGGGCAGACAACCAACGCACCTTTATTTAAATTTTCTTCTTTTTTTTGTTGCTGCCTTCCTTCTATTCTGGTCAGAAGACGAGGAGAAGTTGGGGGCCAGACTACGCTTCGTTTTCTTCTTAATGGGCAATTTTCTTGGTAGTAAATGGGCACGTTTTATGAACGCTTTTGTGGGGTGTTTATGGGGTGGTGCTGATGCCCAACCTAACACCCACCCACCTTACAAGAGCCACCCCCCTGCTGCCACGCCCCCTTTGGGCAAACGAATGCAGGTCTGTTTTGTTTTTCGAAAAGGAATATTAAATTGCCACTGAAACTGCACCTGTCCAATTAAAATGTAACATAATATGGTCGAATATAAATTCCGAAAAAATAACAAACAGTGGAAAAATATCTATTTAATTGGTCATCAATTTGGCGTTTTTTTCTGCGCGAATAAATTTTATTCTGAAAGTGAATACCGTTTTTGCCTACCTAAAATTTAGTTATTTAAATTTACGAAACAGTTTTTGAAAAGAAAATTATATAAAATCAGGATAGGTAATCAAATAATCTTGACCAAAGCAGAACGATTAAAATTTAAAATTACCAATTTGATTTTAAGTTTTTGTTAATATTGAATGATTGTTAGCCAAAGATATCAAAAAATGTTTTATAAAACAACTATAAATTATAAATGTAATTACAAAAACATTACATTTCTTAATTAAGTTATGAAGTTGTGGTTTTTTATGTTGCCAACCAAAGTCAATAATAAAATTAATAGAGATTTCTTGGAGGCAGCAACAGCAACAACAGCTACAATGAGTAGCTGAAAAAAATTGTTCGCACATAAATCTTTGTACTAAAAAAATTTTATTGTCGTTTTTATTGTAAGAAATAAAATAAAAAGCCGAAGCAAAACAAAACACAACAAAAACAAAAACACAAAGAGACAGAGCCAAACAGTCTGCTAAATTCGCTCTCTCAAACACACACTCACACACACACACATATAGTAGCGCTCTCTCGCTCTTTTGATGGCCGCGTATATTTCCCCTGACGAGAGATTATCGTACCGTAAGTTAGCTGCTTAAATATCGTAAGAAGGCAGCGCCATTTGCCTCGCAGCCGCTCTCTTCTCTCCAACTGCGACAGAGCGAGACAAAGCTAGTGAAGACACTCAAGTGCGGCGAATAAGGCGAATTGAGTTGTGTTTTCTACTCTTTTGTTTTTGTGCCAAGTTAATGATTTTCGATTTTTGTGACTCGACTAATTTGATTTTTGGTGTCCGTCCCTCCGCTCTTTCTTTCTATTACCTTATGCAATGTTAAATCAATAAAACGGACAAAGCAAATTTGTTTCGCTCAAACATGCAAAAAAAAAAAATCGAAATGCCACAAAATATAAATAATTTTTAAACAAAACGCTTTTTCAGATTTCTTTGTTTATGGGGCTTTTAAATGTCACAACTTTCGATTCTGAGAATGTGCTAAAACATTTATGGTGCGCTTGTCTCGAAATGTATTTTAAATTATTTTGTCGTTTTGTGTTCAACTTGGTTCGAAAATGTATTTTAAATTATCTTGCTTGGTTTGTGGTTGTTCCATTTTAGTTTTTTTCTTTTGTTTTATGGCCTTTATGTTTTGAAATATTTCTAAAATTCTTTTAGACTTTTGTTAATTGTGGGGCTTTTCGGCAAAATTGCTTATAAAATTTCTCTGTTTTTTCGGTTGTTCCATTTTAGTCTATTAGTTTATTTTGCTAGCTATTATTTTTAGTTCTTTTGTTTGAAGTGTTCCCTCCTTAATTCGATTGAATGTATTTGAAATGATCTTAGGTTGTGTTGGCTCTTCATTCTTATTTTCTAGACTTTAACTTTATTTTTAATTTCCCTTGTTGCTTTGCTTGATTTGATATTTGGCCTTTTGTCGGTGAGACGCAACCAAAGATGGTCTATTTTTAGTGGCACTATTTCGGTGGCGACCCCATTCGCTTTTCAGCCTCTAGCTAAGTGTATTCTTCTCCCCCCTTTCCGCCCCGACTTGCCCCGAAATTCGTGAAGTGCCCATGGGCCTGATAAATGGCGCTTAGGCATTGATTAGATGCCCCAGAGCTACGAAATGCATTTGCCTTATCACCCGTGCACTCCTCACACACACTGGCACACATTATAACTAACACCCATTATCCCCCACCCACGGCAAAGAGTATTCCCCGCCCGTTCGAAAAGCCGAAAAAAGGAAAACAACAGACGCAACGAAACGAATTTTCCATTTTCCATAGAGTTCACTTCACCCCAATGCCAAAGTATCTTCAATTCCATTCGGTGCAGTGAAAGAAAGTATAGGGTTGAACCCTAATTTACTCAGACTCTTGCACCACTTGCGCAAACTATCATATCACATCATATACGAAAACTGAATGTGTTGTTAATATTAAAATAATTTTTAGCTGTTTTCTTTTTAAAAGTGATGATATATATTATTTTAAGATCATTAAAATCAATAGAAATTATTGAAAGGAATTAAATTTTTTGAGAGATTATAAATCTTTAAATAATTTAAAATGGTGCTTAGAATACTTGATGGTGATTAGCCGATGAAGTTTAAATATATAATTACTGTGGAGAAAATACTACAAATATTCTTAAGAATTTGTTCCCTGTGTAGTTGTGTCTGTCGCATTTTGTCTGTGTGCAAGTCAATGTCTGTGTGTCTGTGTTTAGATAAAATTGTGTTTCGAAAGTGACAGTTGAAATGATTTATCACTTGCCAGCGACTGTAAGGCGCAAACGCCAACGCTGCCCCGCCCCCTCACCGCCCTTCCACGTTCCCACTGCTTGGCTGTCGTCAAAGTTTTTAGCACAAGCTCCCTTCGGCCCCCTTTCTCCGCTCTTTTTCTCAGCCCCGGCATGTTTGGCATTTTTGTGTAGAAAAATTGAAAATTGCTTTTTTCGTCAGCAGCCCCCCTTTTGGCAGCCCCTCCACCTCCCCCATCTCCCCCCTTCGTCCTGCTATCTCAGGCAACTTCATCTTTCCAATTTTCTACTATTTGGCTTTGTTCCCCTTCCTCTGGTGCTGTTGTTGTTGTTATCTCTGAGTTTTTCATATGAAAATTTAATTCCGCTCACCCCCCCACCACCCACTTTCCCCCCCACACACACCTCCGCACTCAGACATTTCCCATGCGAGCTAA
This sequence comes from Drosophila fuyamai, assembly GCA_018153365.1. Taxonomy (NCBI): domain Eukaryota; kingdom Metazoa; phylum Arthropoda; class Insecta; order Diptera; family Drosophilidae; genus Drosophila; species Drosophila fuyamai. The sequence continues at coordinate 6,173,935 of JAECXW010000393.1, read as the reverse complement.
TTTAAAAATTTTTGTAATTTTTTCGCTTTGCTCTTTTGGAATTTTTGCAATGCGCGACAAAATGATTTATGTCGCTGCCTGGGCGAAATTAAAAATATTACAAAAAGCCACAACAGCAACAACAATGTGAACACATTTAAATAACATAAAAAAATATATACGTATCTGTACATTTGTATATGGTGTCACTTGAAGCTTTAAAATGAAATTGTTGCCGTGTGGAAATTTACGCTGGCTTTTCTCAATTTTTATGCCCAACAATTTCAAGCGACTGCAGCAGCGGCGACAGAAAAAAAATTTAAAATAAAATACATAAACCGCAACAATTTTTCAACATTTTGCACGTGTAAATTTTCCAATTGGTTGAACGCGCCAAATGAACGAAGGGGAAAAAGTTGCGAAAATGGGTTGGAAATCGAGGGGGATAAATGTGTGGGCGGCCAAAAGCCGGGTGGTTCGAGGGGCGTGACTCTCTTATTAAAGGTCTATCTGATGGATTCATTTAGTCAATTCTTGGGGCAGGTGAGCAAGTTCTGCTTTTGCATACAAAAATAATGGCAGAAAATTATGGCGGAATATGAAATTTGCATAGCTTATGGGAAACCCTTTGGGGTGGCCCTGAAAACTGAAAAACTAGTTCGGAAAACAGGTATTCTAGCTGTCTCAGTCTCTCATTTTACAAGTCTGTATATTTTTGCATTGCCGTCGGCAGTTTTTAATATAATACTTAGGTGCTCTTTTTATTTCTGAGGAGAGCGTCGGCAATTTAACCTTTATAACTTAACAATATAAATATAATTTCAAAGTAAACACGTTAATCGAAAATATTTAGTTAGAAGGTCCAACAAAACTCAATTGATGTAACCTTTAAGTTCTGGGAATATAAAATCTTGATCGCACCAGAAAAATTATAATAAATTATGAATAAGAAACAATACAAAATTCACTACTTAGGGACATAAATACATATATATTTTTTAATCAAATCTTTCTCAAGATATAAAGTTTGTTATGAAATCAAAAGAAATAGTCAGAAATACCCAACTTTTTGTGAATGAATTGTGCCGTTTTACTTTAGCCTAATCCCGACAAGATTAGCCAGCAATTGATTAGATTTAACTCCCATAGCGATAAAAAATATCTTTTATAGGCCTTTATTTAATTTCCATTGATTTCATTCAATTCTATTTGCAAAATTAAAGCCAGCTGGCTGAAGAAAAAAAAACAAACCAAATATTGTTAACCCAAATTGCATTGGCATTTCATCTCTGCAATCTTTCATTTGGTTTTCCCCTCATTCTTTTTTCTTAGCTTTTTGTGTAATTATTCACATGCACCGAATGAATTTTTGTGTTTTATTTTTTTCTTTCAGTTCGCCATGATGGCCGGAAGGTGGCGCTGCTGCAGCTGCTTTACGAGCATTGAGCAAAAAAAAAACGGAGCAGTTATCTATTTTGTTGCACTGTTTTTGTAGTTTGGCTGGCATTTTCCGCTGCCGTTTTCACAGCATTTTCCAGTTTTTTTATTCCAAACATTTTTTCGTTGAGGAATTTTGTTGTTTGCTTTTGTTTTAATTTAAATGAAAAAGCTTTTCGCGCATAGTTATGAAAATAATGGCTGCCAAAAGGGGGTAGCCTATATATATATATATTTATGTGTGTGAATGGAGCCAGTTCTAATGCATTAAAGCAGACTAAGTGGTTTTAGTTTGGGCTTGAAAATGAAGGCCTTAAAGCGATTCGCTCGTTTTTCAATAAAAATCAAGGGCCACACCTCGAACATGACTTGTAACTTAAGCTACGGAACTCCGTTCCTGGGGCCTGTGTCATCAGTTTTGGCGACATCCTTTGGGTCGCATATCGCTTTACACTTGAAGCGAATTTGAAAGTCTGGATCGGGCCGCTCGTAACTCTTGTTCCCGCCCCCTTGCCCCTCGGCCTGCCCACACAGGCTCTTCTCATTGGCCTTTTCTTTCTTTTTTTTTATCTGGCCCGCGACTAATATAAACGTACAATGGACCAACTTAAGCTGAAATGACAGTTGCGACATGTTTGCGTAGGCGTGTGCGATCTCCCGGGCGGACGGACAACGACCCAAGACCCAGACATACGGACCAGCAAATGTTTTGGTATTAATTTTTCTTGTTGTTCCTTCGAGCATCTGGCCCCTCAATCTCTGGACTCCCCTTGAAGCCCACCAAACTGGCTGACAATAAACTTTATCGCATTCATGTGAATGCACTTTATGACACCTAACCAGGCAACAGCCGAAGGTGGAGAAACTTGTTTACCTGCCCGCAATTTCCACGGGCCGAACAAAGAATTTTGTTGCCGATTTCGAAGGCAATTTTTGCACGACTGATTTGAATTGAAAGACTTTGATGAGCTCTACATGTGGGTAAGGATATAATACGTGCAGAGAGAAAAAATATGCTAAAATTAATTTAAATTTAGATTGAAAAAAATAGAAGATAAAACAAATTATGGCGCCTAACTTTATTTAATGTTATTTAAGGCCCAACTACTAAACATTTGTATGTAAAACTTATAGCAACTTCAACCCCTAATTTAATGTTCAAATTTCAGTTCTTTCTTTATGTAAGCTTTTTGAATTGTTTCGAACAAGTCACAAAAATACAACAATAATTTGGCTAAATATAACAGAAGACAATAACGATATTGTTATGCTTTTTTCGCCGTGTTGGCAATGGGTATTTTGTGGTCGTCTGGCTGACTCGTGACTCGTGCAATTCCAGTCGTCCGTTTGACGGTCACGTGACCCTAATAAATCACAGAATTAATGTTACGTAAAATGGAGTTGGCTCGACTCGGCCGAGTCCTGAGTCGCAAGTCCAGAGCTCAGGACGAGGTCCTGTGCTGCGAAAGCCACCACCGTTGAGTGGTTAAACTATGCCGGCCGGAAATTGAAAAACGTTTGCGGCATTTCTGATAAGCCGAAGGGAAAAGCCACTGCCGAGAAATGTAACTTAAAGATCAACTGGTTAATACGGGAAATTTTTAAACTTTTTACGTCACTTTAACCAGCACTCACACACAAAAAAGAGATAGAGCGCCAACATTACGGCCATTAAAAATACCCAAAACGACAACGACAATTTCCTCATTATCGTAAAATTTATTCAAGCAAAATAAATTCATTGGTCGTTAACCTTGACACTGGTTTTTCTTTTATTTTCCCCGACTCGGTGGGTGTGTGTGTGTGCACATAAAACTCATGCTATGACGCGTGTTAAATAGTCGCCTGTCAACTGGGGAAAACTTTGGCCCGCCAGCTGTAAAATGATTTTCCCAGACGGCACAGCTCCAGATCGCCTCAAGTTCGACTACATTAAGTGTAGGCACAGACAAACAAATTGTGATTACAGGCAGAAAAAGTTAAAAATAAAATAGCTGAGGCTCAAGGAATCTGAAAACCAAGCATGACTTTCATTATTTTCGTTGTCTGCCAGCTTTCTGGTTACCAAACTACCAAAAATAAATAAAATGAAATGACGCCCGTAAGTATGCTACAATAATCGATATGGGTGTGTGTGTGTGCTTGTTGTTTTTACTGCTTGGCTGCGTTTTCCACACACAAACACACACACACAGACAGGCAGAAAAGAGAGCGATTTGTCATGGGGTTGCCGCGAGTTTTCGGGAGTTTTGCATTTTCCCCAGACATTTCCCCCGGGCTGTTTTCAGTGGCTTAAAGTGTTAATGTATCAGCCTGGCATTGTTTTTCCACAATTTATGCACTGATAACTTGTTGAATACCTTGTGGATTTATGGGCAACTTAAAGACAAATATGGCGCCCAACGAAATTAAATTTTATATGGCGCCCAACCACTATGGCAATTCGCAAGTAAAATAGCAACTTCTAGACTCAATATAACCCCTATATATTAAATTTATAGCTGTGACAAAGGAAAGCCAGGAATAGGAGCTGAAGGGATAAATAAAAAAGGGAGAAAACTAAAATGAAGAAAAGCTTTTTTCATCCCAAAAGCTAGCTGTATACGTTTGTGTGGCAGCTGTCTGTGTGCGTATTGGCGAAAACTCCGACCAACTCCGACTGGCTTTCCCTGGCTGGCATTTTTCTCTCCCTACTTTCCTCTCAAGCTGTCGTCGTCATTTCGTTCTTTATATAAAACCCGAGCAGGTCCAAGGAAAATGCTCAAGCACACACACATTTATATTTTTTCCTTTTTTTTTTTTTTCTTTTTTTTCTGTGCTCTTCCTTTTTTTCTAGTATTTTTCTACATTTCTTTTATTTCCAGGCAGCAGAAAAAATTCTTATACACAAGCGTTGCGTTTCTACAAGTGCACAAGTGTGTGTGTGTTGGGGGAAAAGCTTTGCTCTCATGTGATTGTGAGTGTGTGCGAGAGCTGGAGCAGTCAGCTCAGTTTTCTTTTGAATGATTCGATGATTTTAAGCGCCTGCGTTATATGAAAACCAATCGCATCAAAGCACCCCATTAAATTTCATCGTCAGGCATATATCCTTGCCGCACACACACACAACGGGGGCACAGCTGCTGCTAGCTGATATCCTTGGCTCCTGGCTGGCTCTTGGCCACGTCTGCATCTATGGACGTATTCGTCTGTCTAAGCCCAAGGCAACGGTTGCTGTTGCTGTTGCTGATGCTGATGCTGTTCTGTGTGTTTGCTATGTGCCGGGGAAATCCGTCAGAAAAGCGCAGCCGCTGCAGCTGCTCCTTCAGCATCTCCCCCTTCTTGCCCCATTCCACCCGTTTTTACCACCCAGCCCCTCCCACTCCATCATTATGTGCTGACGGCGTAAATGGCTCTATCAGCACATTGTGCCTTTGGTGCCTCTGACATGTGAGCCTTCGAACCCAGCCTCTGCGATTCCGGCTTAAAGTTTTGAGCACATTTTGAGGCAATTTAAAGTGCTGCTAATGGCTTTATAGGAGCCACAAAAAAAACAGAAAATATATAAATTGCAAGTCATTGTGGAGAGTGGGGCCTACAGTCGAACCTCTCTAATGCCAATTTTAAAATGACACATAAAAGGATTTAAGAAGTATACACTTCACATTTCATATTTATATTATTATTTTGAAGCAATTATCTTGGCATTGCAAATTATTGAAATACAAAATTAAATAAATTATTTTTGTAAAAAAACCGAGCTTAACTGAGCTATGTTTCCTGCCTAATACTACGCCTGATTATGTTATTTTGTTAGTGAAAAATTGTATTTAAGGTTATATTACTCCACTTAGTTTTTACAGCAGTTGGACTGTAGTTTTTAAGCATGTACAATATAGCAGCTATATATATGCACATGGTCCCACAGTCTATCACTGGCAAACGCCGCCATCTTCTGGCGTTCGTCGTTTGCTTTATTTGCAGTTGGTGCTACTCCATCTCGTATTTCGCCTCCTTGCCCCATCTTCTTCTAGCTTTCATTCTTTTATTCCCCCACTCTCTATATATTTTTTTTTGATGGCAAACATTTAATGGGTTTTTCAGAAAATTGCATTTTCTTCTTTGGCACTCTTTAGCCTTTTTGTTTAGCTGCTACTTTGCAGCGGAAGAGGTTGAGGGGGTGGAGGTGAGTGGTGGGTGGTGGGGGGATGAGTGGGTGGCTTTAAGGAGGCGAAGAGGAGAGCCCCAGTTGTTGTTGCTGCTGCTCATGACCATGGCTGCCATATTAGATTTTGAATGCATTTCCGCTTTTTGCCGCAGCGAGCAAAACTTTTGTTCGCCATGTTGGCTCTGCTTTCCCAGCTCTCCATCCCTCTCTGTCGCCCCCAACTCTACCCATCTCTTTCTCCGTTGGTTGGGAAATATTTTCCACTGACTGACAGCTGTGCAAATGGGCGGCAACAAGGACGAGGAGGCGTAGTGCAAGTTTGTCTATCTTCGACTTGTTTTTGCTTTTGTTTTTGTTTGCGAGTGGGTGGTTGCATTAAAAGTTTGTTTCATTTTCCTCTTATTTTTCCTTTTGCTTTTGTTTGATGAAAAAGTCCAAGTTGTTGCGCAAAAGTTTTTATGCAAGTTTTGCTATTTTGGCAAATGGATATCCTTCTGCTACTCCAACTTCTCTTCTCCCTTCGATTATTCTGTGGGCGCACTATCTAAGTTACTTATATGAAAGTTGGTCAGACATATACCATATATATATACCAGCTCTGCTTGCTATTGGCAAGAAGTTTAATCAAAGTTTCCCCTTGAATTGGGGAGGCAAAATAAATTAAACAAAGCATTAATGCACAGAAAAAAACAGAACTTATTTGCTGATCAACTTAAATAAGGATGTGAAATGTACAAAATATAATTTAAATCATCGCATTCAACCACACCTTAACTAATAATTTCAGTAAACAAACATAAACAAGGCTTTACGTTCGAATTCGTGCTGCTCGCATCAAAGAGGATATGCAATGTTGATAGTACCATTTCACACGTGAAAATTCCTTCTGTTTTTGTGTGTACGAAATTCCCAACTGAACACACCTTCTTGCTATGTTGGTGAAACAAAAACCACTGCATATTTGAGGGCGCAGGCTGCATATGCAAATGAAACATTCCACACATTCCCCCAAAGGCAAAAGGCCATTAAATGTCAAACCCGCAGACACAAAAAAACAAACATCGGCGAACATTTTCCAACCCGTTTTCGTTGACCAAATTAAAAAGCCATTTGGGCCTAGCGAAGCCAACAGACTTTTGTGCCAGGTTACCTTTTTGGCTGCCGGCAATTATAATATATTATTTGAGAAAAACACAACCGGTTGACGGGTTTTATGAGTGCCAATCAAAGTTCATCGATTATGCGACAGCAGTCCGTCTGCTTTTCAGTTATCGAATTCGGTTTCTGTTTCGATTCCCATCCGAAATGTGAGGCATATCTTTAACGATTCTCAACGGCACTAAATCTTCAAGGACAGGGAGCTGAAGTGAGTTAATCATGAATGATTTAACGAGTCGTAGACCATTTAATTGCCATTCAGCTCGGACATGACAGCAATCGGTGATTAAAGCCAAACGAGACAAAAAAGCGACACCAAATTGTGTTCGCTTTTAACGACTTGACAAAGTCATTTAAGGAATTTCTTTTGACAATTTTGAGCCGAGTTTCCTCCTAACTGTCGATGGGAAATGGATCCGGCACCTGTAAGTTTTTGGGGGCTGCAGCACGCGCCACTTTGTTGGAAATTGAAAACGTGTCCAACATCGAGACATCAATTTTTAAACAGAAGTAATCACTTTGTAAATGCTGAGCGGAGAGGAAAAAATAAATATTCGAGCATATCCTTTGGGGGTTGACTCGGGCTAAGCCAGAAAACCAGCGGCCAGGGACCAGAGTCCTGCCGGTCCTTTCGTCCTTCTGGTTTTTCCTCGTATTTACCCTCGACAAGTGCGCCTCAAATTTCTGGGGTTCGCTTCGCTTGATTTCCAAATTTCTGCACGTAACAACGTAAAGTTGCAGAAATTTTTATACAATTTGTTGCATGCATAATTCACGAGGACAACAAACTTGGGAGGGACCCCTGGATTTATGTGGGTTGTGTCTGGCTAAAGAACTTTCGGTTGCTGTCGAGGAATTATGATGAGCCAGAGCATCAAAGAAAGTGACTTAAACGTTTTGGGTATTCAATTTGAGAAAAGAAATGGCCCAAACAATTTTGGTACACAGAGAAAATGTATAACGAGGGTATTTTGTTGTTCATAAATTATAATTTTAGGCAAGTTCAATAACTCTGCAAAATAATCGCATGGTAAAAATGTTTTCTGTGGACAACCAATTTAGTCAGTATTTTCCATCAGCCATATTTAAGGTCTACGCTTTAAATCAAAGCTCTTTTGGCTAATTGATGGCAAAGCAAATAAATTCGAAAATAAAGAAATTCGAATACCGGGCGAAACAAAAAACTGAGACCCCATCAAACAACATTAAGACCCCGTTAATCTATCCAAACGAGCGCCACCATTTGCCAGCTCCACACACGTTTTAATTGCCGTCCGCACTAAAAACTGAAAATCCAAATAAGCTAAAAATTTATTAAATTCTCATTTATCAAACGCCATAAATCACGCGTCTACGTTGTATTTTATTTGAAATGATCTATCAACAGTTGCCATTTCGATGGCTGTTCCCTCACTTCAGACGCTTTTATGACTAGCTAATTTGGTTTGTTTTTGATTTTGATTTGTCAGTTTATTGTGGCTGGCTGTCAATGATTCGCTCTCGCTTTTCGGTGGCTCAATGAACTATAAAAAACTAATGTTTCAGTCAGCCGGCAGCGGCGGCGGCGGCGGCAGAGTTTCGCAAACTGTGCTCCTGACAAGTGAATGAAAGCCCCAATGATGTCAATCTATCAAATACACCCCCTTTTTTTGACCGCACACACCTCTAGGCCTGTCAACTTTTACTTTCTGTGTGACCTTTGCTAAACTGTCAAAATTTGTTGTCAAATCGTGTGAGTGTTGCTCCGGGGATGTTGCTGTTGCCGCCGTGCTGCGATGTTGCTGCTGCTGCTGCTGCTGTGTTGCTGCTGTATTTGCATTTGACAGCTGCTGTCGGACGTTCACTGCCCTCACATATATTTTTCGCACTTTTGCAGCAGACGCAAAACGCGGCTTTGAACTACTAAATCATTTTTGACAGTTGGCAGCGAAGCCGGGGAAAGCCCCCAGTTGCTGTCTCTTTCGCCCATGACCTTGAGAACCGTTACACACACAGACACAGCCACACACACAGACATTTTTATTCCGCCAGCGTAGCCTTTGTTTATGCAATAAATTAAAAGCAATAATTTTTCATCTTGAGCCAGCAGCAGCAGCAGCAGCAACAGTTGAAAGTTCGCCCGCTGCGGCGCAACAACATTAATTTTACACACAAACACATGCCGAAAGAGAGGGCTATAACCGGGGCAAAAGAGAGGGCTGAACATGGAGTGAAAGAGACGGGGGCATTTGATAAAGCACCGCCATGGCAATGGCATTGTTTTTAACTCGCTGCGACTGCGCTAAAAGCAAAAATAAAAGAAAAACGCAGGAACAATATTTCAACTTGTGCTCCACATACACAAATACCAGGCACAAAAGTACGGACTGCAGGTTCAACGGACGCTTTGCGCCTGCGCAGGGTTAAACAAATTACAGCTGTCTCCCTCTGCCGCCAGTCTGCCCTCTCCCTCGCACTCCCACTCGCGCTGGGTGTGTGCCATTAATTCTAGCGCTTGCCGGCTTGTTTGACAGTTCTGACAGACGATTATTTAAAGTTGTGCTTAAACGCTCGCTGTCTCTGTCTGTCCCGTTCTTGGCCCTGGCCCACGGCCGTCTGCCACACCCCCCGCCCCCGGTCCACGCCCCCACCGCCCACGGGCAGCCGAAGGAAATAATACAAATTACACTTTTGGCATATTGTTCGCCTGCTCTCCTTTTGGCCAGCCTAAAATAAGAGCTCTTTTTGTAGGTTAGTGGGTCTCCCGAACTTGAGTTCACACAGCGAAAAAGGTATGGTACCGGTCATCAATAAGGTATTTTCTTATACCATATGCAGTTTTGTGGGTATACTCATTTTAAAAGAAACGTTTCAGACCAAGTAATTTACATTCTATCCATTCGTATTGTTCATTTGAAATTGACAATGTTTTGATAGGTTCTATTATATGTATATTAGTGTCACAGAAATAAAATAAGAAATGAATTATCGAAATATAACTATTAATATTTGTCAGTGGTAACATGGTTCTAACTTTAAGTTAAGAAAGGTTAAAAAATATGACAAATTAAAATTGAGACTGAAACAAGATCCCATCAAAATCATATAGTTTCTGTTAGCAAAAACATACATTTTCCCCTTCCCATTTGAAGTCTGCAACATTTACCCTTGTCAAACCGACTTTGTGACTACTTTTTTTTCGGTGCAGGAAAAACAATCGGATATGAGTTATACTTGAGCGTCCCTACACTTGCCTTTTAACGATTTAAATGCTCTGGCACACCATTCCTCAATTTAACGCATCATAAAGAGGGGAAAACTGCATCCTGAGCCGGGGATTTTACGACCCAGAGGAGGCTGCTTAGCCAGCAGAAAAAAAAGCACGATACGAAAAGAACACAGAGTGCAGAAGGAAAAGCCCCACATGGAGTGCCGCTCGCCGATCATAAATCAAATTTCAATTCACGTGCCGGGCGCTCGTCCATTCGTTTTTGCCTCATGTTCATTAATGAAAGCGAAATGCGCTTATATAATGCCATAATGCCGCGACTATCGGCATCGACATCGACATCGGCATCGGCCCTCGGACATCACCAGAACTGCCACTGATTTTCGCAGCGCAAAAATTGGCACAAGTTCATCATCATCATCATCATCTGTCGGTTGTTTTCAGGGGGCGTGGCACACATGCACGTTGAAAGCTCCGGAATCCGGAGATCGACCGCCGATGTTCAATTTATGAGCCGCAGACAGTATTCCGTCGTCCCTGCCCTCGTATCGCCCTTTAATCGATTGTAGTTTTTAATTAAAATTTAACTTTATAATGATTTTTTATCAGCTGTCCCATGCCAGTCTGTTTAAGTCTAAATTAAAAAGAAATTTCTCATTTTGAAGATCGGCGGTACGCTGGGGGACAGAAACAGGAAGCCGCTGCCGTGAGCAAAGTGGGCGTGGACCGGACAGGAACGTGATCGCGAACAGGATTAGTGACAGACATCAAAGGGGAACGGGAGCCCCACCGATCTATATCGATGCCCTTGGCCATCGGCCAGCTTTGATTGATGTGCGAACCGAAGGGCAGCACGTGTTTCGGGTCTCTGATCTTGGATCTACTCTATCTTAAGCTTACGGACTAGATATAGATGTGTTAAATGGCTTAATGTGGAATGTGACTTACCATCATATGTTAGTTCTGAAGGATTGAGTGATGATAAGAACTTACCATCTGCAACGAAAAGAGAGTGGGATAAGGGAATTAATTTCAATTATAGCTGTCCGCATGCATAACACTAATTGTCAATAAATTGTAATTTGTGATTAACCATAAATTATAATATTAAGTTGTATTTTTACCCTGTAAGTAAGTTGAACATGTAACATGTATAAATAATACCAAAGCCCCTAATTTTCCTCTGACTTAACACTATGTTCAAATTATTTTAGGACTCTTTAAGTCTCTAAACTAAACAAAATATATTTGCTTGCCGTTCAATGTAATCGAAATCAGTAAACATAACGAACAGGTATATAATTTTTATGTGAGGTATTAAAAATGCAGATATTTTCCTGTTCTTGTTTTCCCACTCTTCTTCCTCTTTTTCCATAAATGAGGCATTAAAACGCTTAATTACATGCATTTCATTGTTGCTGGTATTGAACGAAATAGTTTTTGTTTGCCTATTGTTTGCTACCTTTGTGCAAATTTTGGTTTTTCTGACTCGTTATATTCTATATGCACACATATTTTTTTTTGCTTGGTGCTTGATTAATTTTATTATTGTGCAGCATTTAATTTAATACGCATTGCGGCGCATTATGTACAATAATTATTTTAAATTCACTTTGACAAGCGCTTACACACGTAGAAATCTCACCCACGCTAACCGCTTTCATTTCCCTGTTAATGTTAATTTAATATTTTTACATTGTGCTCGTGTTTTAATTTTGCCTGCGGTTTGCCATGTTTGTTCCTGCTGAAATTGTTGAACTTTTTCGCTTATTTTTTCGCTTTTGTTATCATAAAACAAAAATGCAAATTAACGCAGAATCCTCTTCTGCTGCTTCATCTCTTTTTGTATTGTTAATTATTTATGGCTGTCATGGTACATTTTTTCTCTCTTCAGTTTGCCGTGTTTTATCTTTTTTGCCGCATTTTATTTGCACGCATTTTATTTCAATAAATTAATAATTTTTTTTTTTTTTTTTTTAAAGTGATTTCATTGTGACATTTTATGGATATTTTAAGGCCATAAGCATTTGCAGTCATTTCGAATTTTTTTGTTAGTCAAAACCAGTTAATCCTTAAAAGCTTGATTTCACAACGACTTCTTCCCTATTTCCGTTTGCGGTAAAAGGCTTGTAAGTTTAATTTTAATTTTATTTTTATGACCCAGCTGGAGTTTTGTTTTTTGGTTGTTGTAAATAAATCAACGATAATTAACCTTCTGCAGCGCGTAGAAATAATTTTACTGTCAATGTTGTCACCACTGACAGTCGAACATCTTAAATCATTTTGTTGTTGTGGCTCTGTTTCTCTTTTTTATTGCTGTTGTTGTTGCTGTGCTGATCACAAAACGAAATTAAAAAGCGCAACAACGACGGACACTAAACACGGCTAAATGATCAACGCGCCCCGAAAATGCCAAATGCGCCAAATGAAATGCCAATTCGCACTCAATTGGAGGTAGCATTGGCGGACTGGCGACAAAACACCTTTTCGAAAAAGCCTTCCTCGGTCCCTGTCTCTGTCTTTTGCTCTGTTTCCGTCTCTTTCGTTGAGCAAGAAAAAAAAATAAAATATATAATTTTCAATACATTGAAAAAAGATTTTTTTGAAATATATACCTGTGACTAGTGCAATTAAGTTATAATTAGAAGTAAAGATAAAACAAAAATATATTTTGAAAAAGAGTACAAGAATATATTTATTTTCTGCATATATAATACTATCTGATATCAACTTATATTACCTCCCTTTCAAAGGAATTCAAGTTAATGAATGTTCTCATGATATTATTTTTATCACCGTGTGAGGGCGTAATTCTTCACGAAATGATCAATTTTAGGCAGCTTATAAGCATTTACTATTTTATTACAATTATTTTTCTTAGTGCATCCCTTCTCCCTGATGTGTAGACGTCAAAATGCCGCGGTGGCAATTAAATGCCTTCGACGCTCATTGCCAACGCCTCAGTCTCAGTCGCTGTCTCAGTTTCGGACTTGGACTTGGACTTTGAGTCTCGAGGAGGCTTTAGAAGACTCCTCTTCTGGAGTCCCCGTTTGGGCTGGTTTACTACCTCTGTCCTGGGGCAGCGGCCTCCTCCCTTTTCCACCCGGAGAGTCGGAAAGTCGGAAAGTCGAGGAGTCGGGCCACAAATAACGCCCAAATATGGCGCAATTTCATTCGCAACGCAACGAATCGATTGCCGATGCCACCGCTGCTGCTTTCAATTCGTTGCGTTTCGATTTATTTATCACCTGTCGTTGAAAATTGAAATTGCATTCGCCTCGAGACTTGGTTTTTGCCTTAGTTTCATTTCATTTCGATTCGTTTCGTTGTGCTTCGTTTCTCGTCTTCCGTTGGCCCAGGTAATCATTGTCAACAATTAATGAACAGCCATTGGTGGGCGTGGCAGTCGTTTAATGAACAAACCACCAAAGAGGCGGTGGTGCTTTTCCCTTTTCCCTCTTATTTTGTTTTGGGTGTTTTTTTTTTTTGTTTTTTTTTCCTCTAGATATTTATAAATTAGCCGAGGCCTTTTCCTATTAGAATGGCCAAAAAACTCATCAGCATAATGTAAGATGTTGTGTTGCTCGGGGCGATAATGAGCCATAATGGCGTTGGCCAAGGGAAAAAGTGGGGAAAGGGCGGGAAGAGGGTCCAAAAACTGGTTCGAAGTCGCTGCTCTTAAGAGCTCTTAATGCCGCAGTATGTATATTTTTTGTTCACTTTTTTCACCTCTCCTTTTTGCATATTTAAAAGCTTGATTCCGTTCAGACCGAACATTGATCGACTAATCAGCAAAAGGCAAAGAAAGGGCGGTTGAACGGGGGGACAGTGGTGCACTCCTTATCAATGCACTTTGCCGTGCTACACGTAAACTTACTTTAAACGCGCCAAACTTTTCATTGCCGATAAGGAGGGTAACCTCCGCCGAATCCTTGCCTCTAGACTGATAGTATTACATTGAGAAAAAATTGGAATGGCATTTGGAAAACCTTACATAAACTGAAGTTAGAGCGCAATCAAGCAAAAAACACTTTGGTAAAACTGCTTAGGACTCTATGCTATTTTAATACCATCAATATTTGTAAATGAACTTTCAATTTTCATAAAAAAATTTCAGTAATAATAGCAAAGTCCATAAATGAACTTTAGAGCTTTTGTTATTGGGCAACTCTTCATAAATGCATTTCGTATTTAGGTCTTAAGCCTTAATTCAAAAGGCTAATCTTAAAGAGATTGGCATACAATATTGTTAAGTACTAACGGATCAATGAAAAGCTGGTAATTCATTTTTTTACAGATGTTCCTTCAGTAGTCCTTAAAATTATACATTACACTTATATCACAACTATGAAAATGTACTATAACCATAATTTTTTATTTGGTTTAGAGTTTTACAAAACTATCTGTTATGTTGGTTTGACAGATAATAAGTATTATGTTTTAAAGTTTTCATTCTCCCTTTTGCATATCGCATTTTGCTTAAGTGCATCCATTGATTTCCATCATTGTTTATGTACTTTGCATGCGCCTCGCAGTGTTGCACTTGATTGGCAGGGAGTTTGGGGCTTGGACGGCACTCAGGAGCGGAGTCATTAGAGCGGCAATTGGCCAGGGCCAAAAGGCTGAGCGTGTTCGTGCCGGCGGCGCGCGCTTCAACGCTTTGGTCGCTCCATCCACGCCGCTCCACTCGATTCTCCTCTGGATTGGAAATGCCTGGTCTTGGGGCCTTGGTCTGGTCTTGTGGCATGCGGACTTTTGTAGCAGACAAAATTGTCGACAAATAGTTTACACAGGCATGAAATTTTGCTGCCCCAGCGAGCAACAAAAGAATGTTGTTGCTCTTGGCGCAGTTGTTGTTGCCGTTGCAGTTGTTGCTGGAATGCAGCAATGCAGCAGCAACATGCAACACAAAGCTATTGGCGAAAGAAAGGCAAATGGAATGGGGATCGGACGGATAGAGACAAGTGCAACATGATAGGCCACCTACAGTCCACACCACCCACCTGCCACAAAATGTTTAATTAAATTATGTGAGCTGAGCGGAGTGTGTGTGATATTGTGCCCCAGGATTATGCATTGTATGCCGGTCATTAATTCATATCAAAAGGTAATTGAAAACCGCATAAATTAAACAACAGCATACAAAAAATATAAAACAGAGCAATCAGTTTTTTATTCAAATTTCTTTCTCTGTTATCCGCTGGGGAATGTGCAGCGCGCGGGTTTGACATTTGGCTGCATTATAGTTTAATCTTATTAAAATATTTATTTTATTAAAATATGCATGCAATTTGTTAATTTAACTGCTGCGTTTGCTGTTATCCACCGGTGCCCCTCCCCCCACCGCCTACTATTTTATTTATGCAGCATTTCTCTTTGATACCCTAGAATAGGATAGATTGTTTGCATGTTGGGTGAAAGTGTCTTTTGTTATCAAATATTTAAATCACATGGCTTAGATATTTTGTTGATTAACCATTCATAATAATCATAATAATTATTCCGAATATTATGGTATAACATATATTTTTATCAATTTGGTAAGTGTTCGTTGATTATTAGTACAGATAGTTGAAATGAAATTGATCTAATGAGGGTATGCAAACTATCGGCAACTCACAGTTTTTGCACTTCATTTTTTTAGTTGGTCATCACTGATTTCGTGCTTTTATTGTGGCAGCCACTGCGCTTAATTGCATTTTGTATATGAATTAATGAATTTTTTATCAGCAACAATGCACCTACACACACAGAGAGAGACAGATGTGCTATATAAGCCCCTCCACATGCATGTTTTATTTATTTGTTGCCTTTTTTCGTGTATTTTTTCTTGTCATGGCGCCTGATAATGCAACGAAAACAACAAATGCGCCAACCGCAGAGCCTCACATTTTTTAATGCACTTTTTTCCACCGCTGCGAATATTTAATTTCATTTTCATTTGTGGTCCGACCAATAAAAGCCAACCAAAGCGATAGACACATAGAGCCATTTGAAGGCTGGTTAATCTTTTTAACAATATGCCGCTGCGAACTCTCCAAGGAGTCGGCATTTACCATATCATTAACAACTAGGCTCGTATCGGGCCGTTAGGATCTTATTAAAGATCTAGATTCCCTAGAAAAAGGGTTTACCCCGGGGCCGGAAAGTTTCCTGTCTCTATTTCATTAAAATGCAATTAATATAGGCTTTCAGCACATTCTGACGACTTTGGGGACTACAAATGATAGCTGCTAGTCCAGCAAATTAGGGTGCGCCTATAATTAATAATAGTTTCAACGCAGATAAGCGGGGCGGGGGAAGTGAAGCATTTCATTAACTTCCCATTATATATTACACGAGCCAAAGACCCGAGGCCGCTGCAATTGTCCCAAAACTCGGCCAACAGACACGTGTAAACTCTATGCACACAGAAGTGCACGCAAGATTACACAGTAAAAAAATGTTGCTTAATTTTATTTTACCATAGATTAATCACTTATAACTTAAATAAGATTTTTATTTACTCGGTTTGATCTAAAAGGGATTTTGGGTTACAACAAATTGGTTTTCGGGGTCCAAAAAATCAATTAAAGAATAGTTTTGCCACAAGGCGTCATATTAACCATTGTTTAATTATTTTTCCCCGTGCATAACAGATATGGAGAGCGGCCTGTATGAGTCAATCCATTAACGTTTTGATAAAAGATCTTTATGACGACACTCGAAGCGACGCCGGCAATCATCATCATCAGCCGAAGAGCCACAGAAATGGCTTTGGTACGTGTTGGCCAGCAGAGAAAAGACAACAGACGCACACACGTTGGGTGAAAAGTAATTGCGTTTAAATGCGTTTACATTAGGGCCCGAAAACAGAAAAAAATGAAACAAAATATATACAAGCCAGCACGAATAATGCAATGGAACTCGAAAGGCGACCTAATTGCAGACCTGCCGTGATGACCAAGGACAATTATTACATTACACTTGTAATGGCATTATTAATGCCGCTCGGTCCGATTGTTTTTACGCCATTTCCCAGGCGATAAGCCAGAAATAAATCTCCATTGGCGACTTTACGACAGCCAAAGGCCGCCCGTAAAAACACACTCACCCACAAAATGCCCAACTCCTCATCGCACCCCTTCATAGTTCTCTTTTTACGACTTTTTAATAGTTCTCACATAGATTTTATAGATCTCTGCTGCCCCAGCTTTGATGGGCCCCCATATTTGTTTTTCTTACTTCTGGCCAGAGCGCATAAAATTGATTTCCTTTTCCCGGTTTCCCGACTCGGGCGTTTACTCTTTCTGGGCTGTCATAAAATTTATGTTTATGTCGTAAAATTTAGTTCGATTTTTTGCCCTTTGAGCAATCAACGTGCGTGTTTCCCTACCCCCTTTTTTTTCCTTTTTAGTTTTTTCCTTAGTGGACCACACACACCAGGTGTTTGCAAAGGGTTTTGCTTCGCAGACTCAGACGGAAAATAATACGCAACTTTTCCGGCCGAGAAATTGCCGCCTGCCTGATATAAACAAACGACAGACATTTATTTTTATTACACACCTTTTTGGGGAGTTTTTCGTTTTGCGAAGGGTGACACTTCGGTAGTAGATTCTAGTTATTCTAATGCCCATTTCATAGGCAATTCCAAATTAGGCAATGTTTGGCAATGTACTCGTACACCACCACCACCCACCCTGTACATCAAGGTGTGGCCCAGTGCGTGGGGTGTGGGTGGTTACTTTCTCTTTTTCCGGGTGAGGTGGGGGCTGTTCTGTGGGTTTCCTTATAAAAAAGTAATTTTCTCATTCGAGGCTTTTTGTATATTAGAAGAAATGGCTTTATTTATTTCTTATTTCTGGCGTACAAGTGCGAAATGAGGAAAACTTTTTGCCGCCTGCTTTCACTTCAGTTCGCTCTACTCCACTCAGCTCTACTACTACTCGCTTTTCTTTTATTTTACTTCACTTTTTTCTGGTTGGGCGCCCGTTAAATTGGCAAGTTTGTTGTGCTAAGTTTTTGGGGTCTCTCGCTGCCACTCGGAGCCCATAAATTAGACGCACAAATTAGAAATTATGTGCGCATTTAAATGTGAAGAGGAGCTCCGGTTCGCTCCCCATTTCTCCGGCTGTCTGCCCCATATGTTTGGGCCAACTTCGGCGGGCTAATGAAATGGCAGTGGGTTGCCGGGGCCTTTTAGTCAAACTCAATGAATATTTGAAGAGCCAGCAAACGAATGGTTCGCCAAAAACCGAAAGAAAAACGTATAAGTACGAAAACGCCAGGCGAAATGGAACTTTTGTGCCACGGCGCCATTTGGCGCTACAAAAGATATTTTTCCATTGAAAGCGTTATATGGCCGGGCGAAAAAGTTGTTTAAATTTAGCACAAGACACATGTGTACATATACATCTCAGTGCAGTGGGTGTGGTTGTGGGGAGGGGGTTGGGGGTTGGGAATTCTTACAAGCCCCAGAAATTCCGCATTTCGCCTTCTTTGTGCTGATTCTTATTTTATTTCGCAAACTGGAGACAATTGCCGGCGATGTGACTCAAATTTGCAGACAGTTCAATGATCATCTTTGGTTCCTTGCCCTCGTGATCAACACTTTATCAGCCCATTTGCATCGCCAAGGAGTCCGTTTTCCCTCTCATTTTCATTTTCCCCTTTGCTAATGTCGTTTATCATTAGTCTAACCTACAATTTCCATTCCGCTGGGCCAGAAAATGTATATATAAATACACGTATATTTACCACAATTTTCCATACAATTTTCTTTACCATTTTGTGTACAATTTTCCTCCTGTTGACGCTAGATAATTTCTTGTTTTTCGAGGGCAGCGGAGAACGCATTACAAAATGTCAAAATTTCCTCACAAAACGCCCTCGACACGCTCCAACCAGGTGGGCGGTTTCTTGGTAGACGGTGGAGGGGGCGGGGTAGGTTCGTTAGTTAAGTTAAGTTAGTAGGTGGCATAACAAAACAGAGAGAGGCCAAGTTGGTCAGGTGAACAGAACCACCGACCACGCCCATCACTCAGCCACAAGGCGCATAATTTGTCATTGAATGTTTGCTCGGCCAAAAGGGGCGGGAGGTGATGGGGGAGGAGCTACTGCCACGCCCTTTGCGGTCAGTGGGCGCAAGGAATAGTACACCAAAAATAATTCAAATATAGCAAATGGATATTGTTTTCCCAAAAGGTTTATTGTTCTTCCTAATACCTAATGATCTTAAAGCCACTTCAGAGAAAATTTTGGATTTCATGAAATATTTATTAAAAGCAATGGAAAAAAGTTAAACAAATTTCAAAGATTTCTTAAATTTCTCTTCTTCTAAATCTAAGCCAGAAAAATTGTTTTATTTTCTTTCCCTGTAATATGTTAGTTGCTTCTGAGGCTTTGTTTTCGAAACGAACAAAACGGAAACAAGGACTCTGAAATGGGCGGTGGATAATTCCAGAGGTGGGCGTGGCTGGTCGAGAGGTTGTTGGCTAGCCTGCCCAAAACTCGAGCTGCTTAATTTGCCTGTCTGGGCATTTAAAAAGCATTTAGCATACAGTGGAGTCGTTGAAAATATGTCCACTATACAGAGAAATATTTTGTGATTTACTAAGGAGCTTTAAAATATATTGAACATCATTTTGTTATTTTTCTTGTAAGTTATTTGAACCTTAGAAAGTACGAATATACATAGATGGTTTTTAGTAGAAAATGAGTCGCTTTTCGATTTTTTATTTAATAGTAAAAAGTCTATGATGTGCAACTTTGATATGATAATTTCAGTAGAAGGACTCCCGATTTTTCTCTGTGTCCCCTCCGGATTTCATTGCTATCTCCGGCGTATGTCATTGATTCTGGTTTCAGCGAAAATGAGAGGTCGTCAGGGCTCACAGCTCACACACACTTGAGCGGCAGAAGAGAGCCGTATAATTATAATTGCTGATAAATGCTTCGTACTAATAAACACTTGGCACCAGGAGAGGTATATAGGGGGGAATTCAGTCAGATCGGGATTGGGATCGGGACGTGTGACGCTAATGACACTTGGCTTCGTCGGGCAAAAATGAAATGATTTGTGTGAGAGATTGCATGCCGCGCAGTGATTTGTGATTTGTGTGTTGAGAAATGCAGTTTTAAACTGCAAAACTGCAAAACTGGCAGCTTGATAAGCTCCGCCACTGTCATCAGCAGCATACGGCACTTGATAGCTCTATTAATGGCACGCCACCATCGCGCCCTCTCTTTCTCCTTGACATATGCCCGTCTCTTTCTCGGATGCAGTTGAAAGACAGACCGAAATGAATGTGAAAATAATGAATAATAAAAGTCGGGAGTACATGGCTTTTAATGTTTCCTTGAGAATGAATAGCATTGAGGTTAAAGCAGGGACAGAAATTAAAAAAATGCTTATCTACATAGCATTCTCTATCCCTCTCTCTCTGAATCGGACTTGCCATCTCTTTTTCGCGGACTTATCACTTGATGGCTTGAGTGTTCGCCCGGCTGTGTCTAATTTATGCGACCGCCAGTGTGGCAGATCCATAACTATATTACGGCGATAAGTGTAAAGCTAGACAAATTTCAAGTCAAAAGCGACCACCCATGAAACACGATTCCCAGCGAAAGAGACGGCTATACCAGGTGCGAAAGAGACGGCACGGAAGTTTGCATTTTGTTCGGGAGTTTTGAGCAACCCTCGAAGACTTTATGGTGTTGCTTGTTTGTCAACTCCCGGCGACCTTCCGCCTCATCCTCCCAGAAAATCGAAACAGAAATTTCAGAAACTCCCAATGCTGGTGTTGATGATTCCGTTGATGTGAGGGTTACCCGGGAAGATCCCAACCGACTGCCGGGAAATTCGATGCGCATTCTATTCATTGGCGTGTCGGGCCAGAAATATGATAATGTGTACGGAAAAAAAAGCAACAGTCAGTTCGTAAATTTTCATTGTAAAATAAGAACAAGTCCAGGCCGGTCTGTCGCTTTTTAGGGGATGAAGATGTATTGCCTTTTGTGCCGTTTGACGTAATGTTACATAAGCTCTCCTTGGTCCTGGTCCCCCGACTATTGCTGTTTTTTCCCACTCCTCATTATGAAACATCGCATTTCTGTTTCAATTTTTACGAGTGCGAGTGCGAATCAACCCGAGCGGAATCCCAAACGTGCAGCAGCTGGTCTGGCACGTTTTGCCGGATTCTAGGGGTTAGGGATTCCGATTCGTATTCGTATTCCTATTCATATTCCAAAGAGATACCCCCGAACAGATATGGGCAATTTCTGCCAGTCCACACAAAGGTTTCGTTAATGCGTAAAATTTTAATTTCATTTTTTTGTCGATCGCCGCCTGCTTTGGGAAATTCGTGTCAGCGTTTTGACAAAAGAGTTAAAAAGTTGTGGGAACGATAAAAAGATGGATCAGCAAATGATGGTTAGGTGTGAAGTACTATTGGGTTGCATATGAATATTGAAGGGAGTGTCATTTATGTGGAAAACATTTTGAGTGATTGAGGACATTTACAATTTGATAGGGCTTTGAAAGGAAAAATGCAATGTATGGTAATTAAATATTCTTTAAGATTTATAAAACCTTTTTTTGATTTTACAAAAATATTATTCTTATTCCCTAAAATTTGCATGAAGAATTCAAGAGAACCTCAAAGCGTGTTCACTTCCTTTCCCAACCCAAAACAGACAATACAATTAAAAGAGGGCGGGGTGAGTGAATCAAAAGTGAGGAAAATGCTTTCACATCACAAAAGACTCAGAAAACTCCCAAGGCGACTGGGTGAAATGCCTGAGAAAAACTGTCAACGCTGAGGGCACAAAACGGAGAAACACAAATGGAAATTGTCTAATTGTGCGTGGTAAGATAACAAACAGAGTTAGAGCTTCCTGTTATTGTTATTTCTCTTGTCGCTGTAAAACATTTGATCAATGTAAATAAGCTAGAACAACAGAGCGGCCAAAGATAATCGCCTTAGCCGGGGGAAAAAAAGTGCACTTCACACAAGGTCGGATGGACGGGTAGGATTTAAATGCCGCAGTGACAAAAACAAGCTGCCACACATAAAATCCCTCCCCTCTCTGCCTTTGGCAAGAATGTTTTAAAACTGTAACAATTGGCAATTGTGTGGGTCTTGCGGCTTGACGAACTTCCCGAGCGGAAAGGATAACACGCACTTTTCGACCCAACCCCCATGAAAGTTAATTTACGTCAAGCAGCATTTTCAATCAATGTCAGTGGTGGCGGAGGGTAGGGAAAATCAAGGGGTTGCCCAACGAGCCAACGACCCAACGACCCGCCGCCGACCGCCCGCCGCTTCTGTTTATTTTCGTTTCCAATTTTATTCCCCTGACCCCCGGACTGATCTCGTTTTGATTTGCATTTAAGCGCGACACTTGACGAGTTGCCGTGTAAATAAACAGATTGGGCTTTAAATTTGAGTATCTTTGGCTCTTTAACGAGGCATTAGCTCGTCATCCTGAGATATTTTTTAATTGAAGTCTGGCTGAAGTTGATGAGGGTGATACATAATTACGGGCTCTGTTAATCTGACTTCTGCGGCTGTCAGTTGGAGTTGCCTGTTTTTAAGGGGAAATCTATTGCTTAGGTTTTCTCCACATATATAATTATACACCTTAAATATCTTTAAGGTCTAGGGAGACATTCCCCTACTGCCGTGACCTCTCGCACAATTCATGGAAATTTCAGGACGCGCATCCTTGTGCACTGAGCACTCTTCTGGTTTTCTCTCTTCCTTTTCTTTGTGCTCTCGGCTGGGGCATGAAATTCCTGTCAAAATTGATAAAAATCACATTTTCCATTTGAATAACATTTTACGAATTCGTGCATAAAATTACGACAGAAAAATATTCCCTTTCCCTCCATTCTTTTGCAGTGGAATTTCTGCAGCTCGGAGAATATATTCTTTGGCAACCGCATTCCGCCCTCCGTTGCCTTGTCTACTTAAAATGTGGAAAATATCTATTTGCTACGCCCGAAATACGCGACGCAAATTTCCCACAGACAAGCTGCAGAGGGGCAAAGGGGGATAGAGAGCGGGAGAGAGAGGAGGGGCTGGCCATTTTCTTATCGCTGGAAAAACAAGAAGAAGCTGCCGCACAAAATTAACATGAAAATTTTGCGCGCTGGTAGAAATTATTCAACTGTAGATAATTTCCATTGAGTGCTCCGCAGAGTGCACAACTTGAACTATGCCGAAATTTAATTTGTCTACAAAGTCAAGCGACGTGTAGATAAATCAATCAAAATGGCGCGCACACACGACCACATAAAAAATCTATATGTATATAGACATCGGCGAAACTCGCACACAATCGTTAAAGTTGCTGTTCGGCGCGCTTTAAAGTTTTTCGAATTTGACGTCAACGTCAATGGATTGGCTGTGGAACGCCTCCTGCTTCTCAAAACCCTCTTCAAGCCCCTTGCCTTTCTTTTACACAGCAAACAACTAGGGGCTATCAAATATTTTTGACTAACAAAAATTAATGTTTAATAATGTAAGCACTATAATTGAAATTCGTATTTAAATTTAACTTAAAAAAAAAGTTTTAAATATATTTATTTTCTTTGCTATTATGTTGACTAAACATATTTTTTTCTGTGCACAAATTCTTCGAGCAGTGAAACTGCATTATCACCTTGGAGCCCCCCACTCACTCTTCGTTTTTTTCTCCTTTTTTTGGAGAGCATTCAACGAGTGGCTCCAGAGTGTCTTTTTCGAGTGCTGTTTTGGCCAGGGCTTTTGTTTTTTCCGCTGCCGCCACACAAACAAAGGGTAAAACAACGCACTTGCGCTCTCTGAGGAAATAAAAAAGCAACAAAAAAAAACACAAAATATTATTTTTGCCTATCACCATAAATAATTCACCTGACTCTCCCCGTTGCCGCCGCCAGCACGAGATCTTCAAAAAGAAGCGCCAAGTGCAAAGTCAGTCGCACTCGAAAAAATATTGAAAAAGCAACAACGAGTGTGGGGAAAATACTAAAAAATACACATAAAACTCTTTTCAAGTTGCAGGCTGAAGTGGAGTTTGGAGTGGAGAGTCCACAGCTCCGAGCAGCCGAGTATTCCAGGTTCCGATCTCCAAGACAGGCAGTCTAGGGCCTCAAAACCGAAGATCTGAGGGCTGTCCCTAGCAAATGTTGTTGCTCATGCGTGGTGTTGTTGCTGCACTCGCCGTGGTTGTTGCCTCAGTTGTTGTTACTCTTTTGTCAAGTTGTTGTACGATTACGCGGCGAGCTTGTTCGAAAAGCTTTGGCGGCACTTGAAACTGAGGCAAACAACATAATCAAAAGTGGGAGACAGCCGCCTCAAGAGGTGTGAAGTGTGTAACACATTCAATAGGGATTAAGCCGATCGAAACTGGCTAAAATCAGCTTAGGTTTGGCCATGTTCTAATGTTCTTGGAGAGCTGGCTTTTAAGACTACAAAACTGGCGGAGGAATTCGGATGAAATATATTTTCCAAAACAATATATTGGTGTGCCTATAGAGTAAACTATAATAAACCATATATTTTCATCTGTTTTTATAATTGTAAAGTTGTATTTGTTTGGTTGCAGCCATTCTGTAACTAAATTAAATTCTGTAAAACTGAACAGAATATAATTTCTAAGCACCTTCTTTCTAAACTCATTTTTTATATCTTACTCTTGGTATACAAATAAAATATAAGTTCTCTGTGAAATGTAACTAAAACTAACCTTCAGGAACTCAACAAATTTGCAAGAAAGCCTGAAGTTTGTTTTAAAAAAAACTACAAAAAATGCTAGTATGCTTTCTTAAAGCCTAATATTTGTTTGTGGATAATTTAGAAGGGACTTACCAGGGTCTGATGTATCTAGGGCAGGTGGCTGCTGTGAAAGTGGACCGGGAGTACTACCAGCGCCCGGCGATCGGGCGTCATCGTTCATTGCGCCGCCGTAGGACAGCGATGAGCTCGGCGGCCGCTGAAAACAAGAGCAGAACAAGATATAAAATATAAATAAATAAATTCAAGACAAAATAAAGAGAGAGGAGGAGAGTGAGGGGCATGCGTTAGCTGATTGTTAGAATTGATTACAAATTGGTTATAAATGTCGCTTTAAATTGACACGCCTGGCCATTAAATGAGCTCCAGACGTTATGGCCATGGCCAATGCCAAAGGCAGACAGTGTCAGTCCGACTTGTCCGGATTCTTCCGCCTCCTGGCCCGGCTATAACTCCCCTTTCCCCTTCCCCTTCCCCCGCTCCGCCAGCCCCCTCAGTCTGTCTGCACGACTGTCAAGTTGTCAAAAGTGCCATGGCCTGGCCATATTGTGGACAAACAAATGTTCAAGATTGTCGTGGCCTAGGCCTAGAGCAAAATACAAAACGGAGCCAAACCAAACCGAACCAGACAACATCGTGTGCAGAAATAAATATAGCTATATATATATATAAGTTATCAAATTAATATGCAGCGACTGGCTCTGGCGATCTGGCCGTCTTCTAACTAGGAGTAGAATCAACTCGTCTCCATCTCCATCATCATCAACATCGTCATCGGCAATGGACAACAAGCCAGCGACAACGATGGCATATTAAACATTGCTAAAAAGAAAAAACAACAAACAAAACAGGGAAAAACTTATGCAGAAACCAAAAATGTCAATGTCCCAGGTATTCAGCGACCGCAGCGATCGAAATCGATCGAAGAGCAATTTAAATTCTGCTAATAACAAATATACAAAACGATTCGCATTAATTTCGTGCACGTGCAAGCTACAATTTTTAGCCATAAAATTATTATTTTCCCAAGCTCGTAAAAATTCTTGACTTTCGAATACAATAAATAAGTGTATTTCGTCGTTTTTTAAGTTCATTTCGAATTCGGGGCACACGCCGCATGTGTTTTCGCTAAATATTTGTTAAATCGCATATTAATAGCGCCCTGCTATAGACAATTTGTGGCTTGTTTGCGTATAATTGTTATGGCCGAAATTTGATTTGTTAGAATAGCTGAGGGAGTATTGAACTAGGGGGACTAGGGTCAAACAAAAGATAATCCACAGTTTTGGTTAGATATAGCGACTTGGGCAAGTTCCAACGGATTAGTTCCTGCTTTTTGCCTACTTTCCATTTCAAACACACTCGCAGCCGCAAATCTATTAATAATTAGACAACGCCGTCTGCATTTTAAACACTCCAATCCAATCCCATCCCTCCACTTTATGAGCCATAAGGTGTCTCTTGATAGCCGCATAAACAATTTCCACCATAAACGGACGCGATAAAGCCGCTGGAAACGCCTGCAATTGTAGCAATTGTCGTTGCTTTAATGGCTTATAAACAAAGACAAAGCACAACAACTTTAGACTGACCGCTGGCCAAAACGAAACTATTTAATTAGCCAGCCGAAATCAAATAAAATGGCCATAAAAAAGAGTTGGCTAAGAGAGAAAAAAAACAACAGCTTTCCCAATGAGTCGAGGAAATTTGATAGGCTTGACGGTCTGGGCCAAGTCTTCTGGACTTGCTCGCATCTTTCACACTTGCCGCACACTTTGCCGGAGTTCTATTTCATTTTTTTACCATATTATTTTGGCGGCCTTCGAGCCCTGTGAAGGTGTCTCCGGTTACTGGGAGCTGAGAGCTCGGAACACGCCCGAGTGTTGGCCAAAATGCCAGGCGTGCTCCTTGAAGAGGCATTGAGACATCGGGACATCGAGACATCGAGCCATCGATGCGTGCTTTAATTACATTTTCAATTAGCCAACGGCCCGCTCCACAAATTAAGCTATCGAATTCCTTTCGCATGTCCTGCGACAATTATTAACAAATATCGGTTTTTATTCAAATGATGAGCGCCCAATGCTGTGGGGACTGCTTTTAATATTAATGAAAGCGAAACGAGGGGGTTCACCCAGCTAACCCCAATTCCATTTCCACGTCACGTAATGCTCCCTCATCGTGAAAAGTTTTTTTTTCGTTGGGGGAGCGGCCCTTTGGGTGCATTAAAATGATCAAGAAACAATTTTCGTTTACCTGCCGGAGCTAAATTATTTATTTAATGCCCTCTCCTCCGCCCGCTCGTCTTGCTAAATTTTTGATGATATCTGGAGTGGAGCAGCGACAATTGGGTGAGCGCAAGTGTAGATGGGCGACCGAGACAGCAACCGCAAATTTCTAGGGCCAAGTGAGTCATAAAAAAAGTTACGACCGAAACCATCAAAGTTTACACTGAGAATAAGCCGTTAGATTACTTTCGGGGGACTTAGAAAAATTATTTTGTTTGCTTTTTAACTTGGAATACATTTTGTATTTATGTTAACCAAGAGTTTTAAGACACTTAAAAATCAGCAATACTGACTTAGGCATTTCAATTCTTCATTTTAAAACCAATATATTTTTATTTCAATTGTGAACTTCTTATTTTATGTTATTTGAACTACTATTTTAGCTTGGCCACACCATTTTTAAGGCAAAAAGTGCAGTGTGACGATGCTAAAAGTAAATCATTCGAATAAAGAGCACTCTTGGATCACTCGTTTTTCCACAGTGCATCGTACAAATTACTGAAGAAAAGAAAAACTTTGCTCAATTGTTTTGGGCTTCGCTCACTTCATTACGTTGGCGAGAAGTTTGGCTTGCGGTCACTCTGAGAACTTTCCAAGTGACTTGGCTAAGTCGGCTCAGCTGCGGGCGATAATTGCTGGTGGGAGGGGCGGCGTCGGACAAATATCGACGCGTGTCGTGCTGCGTTCCACCCAAAAGTCAAAACATGCAATTTTCATAGAGCCCTGTAATTTGGTAAAAATCTCTGTCACAGCTCCTTGCCGGTTAATCACTACAATCAACAGTTTTGGAACCCGACCCTCTCGAACTTTAGTCCCCCAAAAACTAAAGCAAAACAATCAAATTAAGGTTCGTAACTCAGTTTTTGGTGCGTGGGAAGTTTTTCCCTTTCGAAATGGGCGTGGCACTCGCAGAGATTTCCCTCCCTTTTCCATCCTACCGTAATTGCCCGGCGGCGTATATCCTGCAATTGACAATCGGCCGAGGGTTCCCAAGGGGTAAGTCGAAGCCTAACCCGCGGCTAACTTCGATTTTCGAATCTGAGTTTGAGTCTGGGATTAGGCCTACGCTTCGGGCTCATTTCACAATTAAAAATACAAACTACAGCTAAGCTGGGAAACGGATTTACAAAAAAAAACAGAAATAATTATACACAGAAAAGAAAACTAGATTCAGTTTTAAAATATTGAATACCATTTGACTAAAAATCAGTTTGCTTTAAGTATACAGACTCCCATATTTTTGATTGATTTAGGCACCTTGTTCACACTTTTTAAAGAAATTGATAAGTGTGACCATTAACCCTGTTGAGATGGAGACTATTATACAAATTAATTCATTATGATGCTGTATAACAATCAAGCAAAATAAATTAATCTTGATGTTCAGACTCACAGCTACTTTCACTTATATTTTTCCTCTGTGTAAGCTTGTCCTGTTATTTGGTTTGATTTTGTTTACCGAACGTCCTTCCAAGTGGATGTGAAACATATTTTTTCTATTTGTCGACAAACACTCAGAAACAAATTCTCTCCCCCATTTGATGAGCATATCCTTAGAGCAAATAATTAAATCCTTTTTACACGGCCGCTGCGAATGAAAGTTTTTCCGTGCGGTTTCTGGTTTCGCAGGATTTTCAGGAGATGGGAAATGCTCGATGTGGAAAAGTGAGTGGCAGCGAGTGGAGTGGAAGTTGAGCCCGAACCCCAATCCTCGGAACAATCCCTCCTGGCTGTTTGTTTTGATGGATTTGCCGTTGTTCTGGGGCAACAAAAGCTTTTGTTTGTCTGTTTGTGTCATGTTTGTTGTTTTGGTTTTGGTTTAGGTTTTTGGTTTTAGCCAGGCCCTCCAGCCGGAATTCTAGGGCTGAAGACTCTTTGGCGTTGGGTTTCTGTTAGCAGGCTGCTTAATTAACGGTATATAACCACCCCCCACACCAAGTGTGTGTAAGTGTGTGCCACTTGAGCAGCAGCAGCTGCTTCAGCCGTGGTTGGGCTCCACCCTTTTCCACTTTTTCCCCCCGGTTTCCCTGCTTTCCCCACCCACCTACACCCACTTTTGCTGTTGCCACCTTTTGTGTATTTAATTGCGCGCATGGCATTTAATTGTTTTTCAAATTTGCTCAAGCTGTAAAATGTTCATGTGTGTGAGCCATTTTGTTTGGGGGGTTGAATTTTTAATTAAAGCCGATGGAGGTGCAAAACTCCTTGCAACAGCCCGAACAATTCAATATGGCTGACTGAAATCGTTCCCCCCTTTTCTCTCCTCTTAAACCATCACTTTTGGCAGGCAAATTGCTTCTCTAAGAACTTTCCACATATGAATGAATGTGTGTGCGAGGTATAATTTCAATCAAATGGCAAGTTAATTACACACAATTAATGTGCACACACAGCCAGACAAAAGGGTTTAACATTGTTAAAGTTTGCTTGAAGTTTAGCTAAATTAAAGGTATTAGGGTGAAAATTTCAATCTGCTTTACCAAATTAAACATTTTAACATAATTCTACGGTAATCAGCTCCTAAGTCATCGGCTATCAGTATTTTAATTTAACACCAATAATTACACACATTTTAGGCTGCTATCATATCTAAAGAATTCGAATAGACATCAGCAGACAACGACAAATTAATTTTTCAGTTTAATTCCAACTTGAGGAGCAACATTTTAATTTCATGTCGAAACACTTGACATAATTAAACTAAACCAAAGAAAAAGAAATCAACTTCATAGATACTAAAGGCGGACATTACTCATACGCCATGGTGCAGCTCCCTTGTGACCATTATCTAACCAAAATCTTGGCTTCCTATGCTCCGCTATCAGCAGCCAACAAAGTGAAACCCAGAATAACAATAAGGCATGAACGAATGAATGCCCAAAAGTACTGGTCTGTGATTAAATATTTATAGGCTGATAACAGCCAAATTGAAGCAGGCAACGTACACTTAACAGAAAAAAATTTGGAAATCTTGTGCAAACAATGAAATTAGTATTTTGATAATAAAAATTCAGAAGCTACCTGAAAACTACTCCAGAATCAAGTAAACACGAAGAAGTCAAGAATAAGTAAGGTAAAATAATAAATAGATAAGGCGAGCGGTGGCGCGCAATTGTGACTCTATCAAACTTATCATTTGTTTGCCTTTGTTATTATGTTACACAAACAGTGGGAGCAGTGGAAACGTTAAAACTGCAGGCCCGAAAATAAACAGGGGAAAACACATCTACATATACATCCAAATCCACATCCACATCCACATCCACATCCAGGGAATGGAGAGGAAAGACCCGGCGGAAATGGAGCAAATGGAGCTGCACGCGATTTTGCATTTCGCACAGATCGGGTTTATCTGCTCCACAAATCTGGGAGCTATCAATTTGAACTTTTCGCTCGCACAGCCCGAGATTAACCAGTCGGAGAAAGGGAGATGGGAATGGGGATGGGGATGGGGATGGGGATGGGGATGGGGCTCCAGAACTTTGGACTCTAGTTTGTAAATTTTTTTCCCCGTTTCAGCTTTTTTTTTCTCTTTTAATTTGCACTTGAGTGCATTTCTCGCTGTGGCTGCCATGCAAATAAGATAATTATTCAAATGGCATGTTTCACACAATTCCAACACAAATTCCTGGGGATGAAACGGGGGAAATCACGAAAGGCAATGGAATCATTTTCTTGCCGGCAAAAGATATCAAGATAGCAACATGCAAATGCTGCAATGATCGCGAGAAATAGATTTGCATAAGAGACTTGCAGACTGGCTTGCATGTGAGAACATTAATCGTGTAATTAATTTGATGCATGTGTATGCAAAGTAATTTCATGTAAACTGTCACGCCCCCCTTTCCCGCTTTTCCCCGATTTTTCCTTATTTTTTCGCTGCTGTTGTTGTTGTTGTTGTTACCCCCTTTTTTTGTGGCGTGCTAAAAAGTCTCCCGGGACAGACGAAAATCCAACGGAAAGACAACGACACCGGGACCGAAAGCCGAAAACTGAAAACCCAAGACCCCAGACAGTGTCAAATAGATTCCGCGGGCCGATAGAGACGACAACCTGGCCCAGAGATTAGCCAAGACATGGGACCGGGCCAGCCAGGATCCCGATCCCAAATCGGACACTTCGTGGACGTTTCCCTGTCAGCGGCTAACGCAAATCCCCCGACAGAAAGCAAATACCCAAAGCCACAAGCCCCGAACCTCGAAGGCAAACATTTTCATTTCGCAAGCGAGAGATTTCATAGATTGCATTTGGCAAGACCGAAGGTGTTGGCCCGGCCAACTTATCGCCGGCTTGTTCCTTTCGGCCCGGCCGATAAGCTGACAGCTGAAATTAGCCCGACTAGAGGAAACATGCCCAGAGACGAGGCATTACAAGGATTTGTCGCTGTCTGGCGAGTCATGCCTCAAAAAATGTGGTGGTGGGGCATCCAAAAATGCCGAGTCACTCCACCAGGCAGCATAATACGAAATTCATACAGTATTATTGATATGAACACACTGATAAATGGCCCAGAGTGACTCAAATGTAGATCAAAGATTCGCGCGAGCTACGCATTCCAAATAAACTCCCCTTTCCCTTTTCGCCCCTTTAATAGGAAAGAATTACACTGAGAAAAGGTGATTTTAAAATGTATAAAGGGGACTGAGCTATTTTCGGAAATAATAAATCACTGTTTGACATTCACAAAAACCTTTTTCTCATTTCTCATTGCTTAACCTCATATCATTATTTTAAAATTATTTCAATAATAACAAATCAATTATTTTTGTTTAGGAATCAAAATGTAATAATTAATTGATTAACTATGGTTAAAATTTGAGAAATTTCTAGAGTAAAACGTATATTTTGTAGTTTCAAAAGTTTTTAAGTAGAAAGTGCATTAGGTCCGGGATAAAGTTTTGATTTCGGATTTTTTGAAGAAACATTTTAAATTTATACACTTTTTCTGAGTGCCCTGAAATCCTCATCTGAATGCGATCCAAACACTCTTGTTTTGAATTTTAGCCTAGTCATCTTTGCCGCGAACTTCAGCACGGCGCTTTTGAGTTCTCCGTATTATTTCATTCTTTTTTCCCCGCTTGAGATAGTCTTTTGAATAGAGGGGCGGTCGACTCTTTAAAAGCCTGGCCAAAAGTGTCGCATCATGGCCAGTGCGAGCAGCAGACTGGAAGACGACGTCGCCATGGCCATGACGAGGCACAAGTTCCGCCCCTCGACTCCCAGCCACATTCCCAGTCCATTCCATTTCCATCCCCGATCCCAGTTCCCCCGAAAAGCCTCTCCAGAAAAAGAGTACTTAAGGTTGAATCATGCCGGCCACTGCCAAATCAATTAGACCTGGTCGTGAGCCTCACTTTTTGGCCATTACTCGCCGTTTGTCAGCCCCACAGAGGGCCATAAAAATTAGAAAATTTGATTATTGCAACACGAAACGCTGCCCGAGATTCACTTTAGTCGGAAAGTGGTATTTTTTTGTTTTGGAGGAGTGGTGTGTGCTAGATGGGGACGTCCCACTGGGCCTGGCCATTTGCATATTATCATGGTTGGGCAAAAGATGCTCTAACAAAAATTTCATTACCCAAACTCCCGGAAAAAGCGCAGTCCAACGGTAGCGATGAGTTTAAATGAGTTTATTACATCTTTTGGCGCCTTTTACAGCATTTAGACGGGTATGAGTTGGGATGCTAAGGGAAAAAAGTTTTCAGACCGAGAAAAGGGGTGTGCGATAATGAAATTTCCATAGATTTGCATAAAGCGAGAGCCCCAAGCGACTCGAGTCAGTCAGCAGAGTCAGCAGTCAGCAGTCGGAGATGCCCTAAATTAGATAATGTCTAAATTGGATTTAAAACACGCATTTTGCGGGTTTCCAACGGCAGCAGAAGCACCAACAGCACCAACACCCATTGAAGACCCATCGAGACAACATCAAAATATCATTAGAAGGCTGTGCTTTTTTCAGTTGGGTGGCTTGTCCCTGGTGTCTGGGCATTTGAAGGGTTGCTGGGCTCTGATTTGTATGCAAATGTTTTGGCTTTGGCTGGCTGGCATGAAATTTGATTTCCCATTTGGTGGAAAACAGGTGCCAGACGTTCGCTCTTTTGCTCTGCCGGTAAGCCGATTATAAAAGGTAATTAAATTACGCTGGAAAATCATATGGCACTCTGTTATGGAGGTATGAAAAGTGAGTGATAGACAAAGCGAGTGATATTCCAAAATATTTGTGAAAAAAAAGTTATTTAAATGGCTGCACTAAAGTCAGAGGCTAAGGGAAGTTAATTAAATAAAAATGTTCATAAGATATGGGTTTCACCATAATAGTAGTTAAGACTTGGAAGACTAAAAGAATACACAAAGTGATCTTTTAAATATAATGTATTTATTATACGATATACTTGTAGACAAGAAAAACGCCTTTCCATTCCTTTGTTTTATTTTTTCCGCATTGTCCTGAACTACTAACGTTAGTTGGTCGATTTTTTGGGTTCTTGGGGTTCTGAACTCTTGCCAAGTTAATAAATCCAGGTGCTACCCACATTGTCATTACGTCATTTGCATGCACATTTACGCAAAGTCATTGGGGCAGCCATTACACACAAAAAACAGCAGAACAACACACTAATATACACTTGGACAAGTTCATAAACTTTCGTTTCATTCTGCCCCAAAGGCCTGGCCGTATTGTTTTTGCCTTTGTTTTTAGTGTGGAGATTGCGTGGCATTTTTCACATATTTCTGCTGCACATTTCGTGCAAAACTTAATTATATTAACTGAGTTATTTGCGGCATTTGGCGCGCTCTGCGACTCCGACTTGGCCCTCGAGAGTGGCTTATATGTTCGAAATACATGTACGTGTGTACACCCTGCAGGTGTTGTTGAACGACAAAAATTATGACAACTTAACTTGACTAACTGGTGTGGCTGTGCAACAGAGAGGCAGCTAGTTGTTCGCACCTAAATGGCCAGAATGACGGGCCAAGACGGACGGACGTCGGGCAATCAACAACATAATTAAAGACAACAAATGCCCATGTCTCCGGATCTCCTTTCCTTTATTTTTCCTTTTTTTTCCTTGCAACGATCCTCCAGACGTTGGCTTTGGTATGCAACGAGTTGCAATTAAAAATCAATAAAATGCGTGATTTTTGCAATTTCTGCGCTTGCCATTGCAATTTGTAATTGCCATAATTAAAATGTTGGCCAGCCTGAATGAAGTCTCCGACCCCCTTTCTCTTAATCAAATTTTCACCTACCAAAACGAGATGGAAACTGGCAGGAGTCAGATGGCAATGAGATGCAATTAAATGCGTTTTCAAACAATTTCACTTCGGAACGTCGCGACGGACTGTGTGATTTGGGAATCGAGGGTTGTGTGCGGTGCGGAAACCACCCCGAATCCCTGACAAAATCAGGCAATCAATCACAGGACCGCCGCATAACTCACCCTCGTCCGGACTTTTCGGTTAGGGGGCGCAACAAATCGGATTAACTCCGCCAGACTGTACCGAAATCCACGCAGGCGCATTTCAAGGATGCCCAGGATGGGTTCTGAGTTCTCAGTTCTGATTCCTCGACTCTATATCTATACCGTGCTCTTTCTTTCACCCGATACTACTACTATACTTAGCAGGGGGTAGCTGGCACACAACAATTAACTTTTTTGTTGAGGTTTTTTCGCTGTTCTTCGGGGCGTGTCGGCCATCCCTAAAACTAGATTCCCAAAAAACGAGCAATCAACTGAAAGATCCGAATCTCGGATCCAGCTGCGTTTGTTGATCGTTAGCCAACACTGGGCAAATCGGGGGAATAAAAAATGGAGAGGGATCACTTGGTCGTCATGTCAGTTGCCTGTCAAAATAATCATTATCGATGGTCCATTGTTGATAAGGAAGAGATCACGATGCGAGGATCACTGTGGGCTGGCGATTGCCGGACCGAGATTGAGGTGGCAAAGGTTGCCGGGCGGAGATTTGACTTTGGACGGGTTCTAACTAACCCTGCACTTACAGAAAAACTATAATCTCGGATGTAGATTACACTGTGTTATAGAATTTGACCTTTCTTTCTGAGAATTATTATCTATTAGAATTCCTTATGCATATTCCAAAATTTTAAATGGAAGTATGCCGATGGCAATTACTTTTGAACCTGTACAGTAGGCGATCGTATTCTTGATGTCGAAATCCTTTAACAATAGTTATCTACTATCAATGATTTTATTATCCAGAATATATTTTTTTAGTTCCAATATATTGTTATATAGTGCTAAATAAAGATTTAGAAGATAATTATATATCTCAATATCCGATCAAACTGGGTATTCTTGTGATCTTCTCAAGATCTTACACTTGATTTGGGTGTATTTTTGCCTAGTGTAAGTGAGTCTTTCTATTGCCTCTCTCTAGCTCACTCGTTCTGCCCACAGTCAATTGAAATTCTACGCATTCCAACAAACAACAAACAAATGCAGGCACACAGATGCAACAACACGGCCACATACAGTGGGACATGCAGACATACAGACAGTTGCATATATAGAATTCTCAATTGCTTTCGCATCATTACGTCTGCGAACAATTTATTTTTATAAAAGCGAAGCGACCGCCGCCAGTCCGAAGTTGGCGTCATCATCATCACCATCCGTCCGTCGTTTTCCCTGCATTTTCCCTGTGCTGCCTTTTCCCGCTTCTCAGCGAAGCGTTCACGTTCGAAAGTGCTGGGGAAAATTGAAGGAAAATACTGAGGCATGAAAGCGGCGTAAAGAAATCAAATAAATTTTATTGTATAAAACCAGCAACAAGCCCAAGCAAAACAATCATTGAGCCTGCTAGGCTGTAAATAGTTTACAGTTCTCTTCGCGGCCGCTGCGGTTGCTCACACTTTTCCTTTGCCCGCTGCAATCGATCGCAAAATTTCCCCCACTTTTCCGCGCTCTTTGGTTTTTCATCTCCCTCTTTTCTATTTCATTTCATTTCTTTTCGTTTTTTCTTTTTTTTTTGTATTGTAAACAATTCTGTTGGCGGCTGGCGGCCACATCATCATCATCATCATCATCGGCCAGGCGGCCTAGCTAAATGGGTGTTGAATGCAAAGTGTTTGTATTGCCACAGATTCCCCGCCACATCCCCGATATATCCCCGCCATATAGCCCCATCGATCCCCACTCTATGGCGAATGCAATATGGCGTGGCTGCCCCGATCTCGATCTCGATCCCGATTCTGCATCGGCATCTGAATCCGTATCGGAATCTCGACCGTGTTAAATGCTCGATCATTTTCGTGTGCATACTTCTCGCATTGGGGGATTTGTCTCCTAAATTTAATGACCAGATCTCAGGGGTATTTTCTGCCGATTCCTATTTAACATTGCTCTTTGCTTTAAATTTAATTTGCCATTAATTTTAGATCTTTCTGTTTATTATATTCACTTTACTTTCATTTAGCTTTTAATTTCTTTGTGAATTGGGTCATTAAAAAATGAATTGCATTTATTCACTCTTATTTTCCCTAACTTTCAATTTCTATAGTTTTTAATAGTCAATTACTAGTTACTTTAAAATGTATTTTAAAAGCATCTAGGTTAATCGCACTCTAATTTCTACCAAATGGTTTTCTTTGTATTACTGAAATATTGCCTTGCACTCGTATTTCGTAGCCAATTGGTTTCTTCATTATTTGAATTTAATTAGCTCTTTATTATTTGTTTTTTTATTATTTTTATATTCATTAAAAGGTTGTTCACTTGATTCCTAATTTATTTTTTGCGCACATATTTCTGCTTAATGATTGCTTAAATTATATATTTTTTGTGTTTATGTTTTTTTTTATGATTTGTTCGAATGCTTGTGAGTTTGTTCAATGCAGACTTTTGTTCGGTTTGCGTTCAGAGTTCCTTACTTTATTATTATTATTTTTCGATTCTTTTCGGGTCGCAGCGGGAGATGCATCTTTTGTGCTGTTACTGCTGCTTCTTGATCGCTTTGTGTGTCTTTTTAATTTTATGTCTGGCCTTGTGCTTTGCAGGGGAGGGGGTGGGGGTAAAAGGGGAAACGGAGTTTTTGGAGCTGACACTAAAAATACAATTTTAAAATACGAAAAATTCGAAATCGAAGTGAAGCCAGAAAGAAATCATACAAAGACCATGGCCAAAAGCCAGAAAAAAAGCGTCTCTCTGCTCTTTTTGAGATTTTTCATAATTTTTGCGTTGACCACAAAAAGGCTGCAACAACACAAACACAGCAACGACCACCATGTTAACGACTTTGGGCTCAGACTCCGGCATCATCATCATCATCATCATCTCTGTTGGGCTGGGCTACCACCCCCCACCCCCCTCTCTACATTGTCTGCCAGATCGTTTCCTTAACTTAACGTAAAAGTTTCATTTTCGTTGCCTCCACAGTGATACCAAAAGGCAGGAACCGAAATGAGACTTTGTCCAGAAAGCGAACCTCGAGAAGCTGCAACAAATGAGTTTCTTTTCCTTTTCTTTTTTTTTTTGTTTTTGGTTTTTTCCCTGTTTTTTACTTTTTGCTGCACCCCTCTGATGATTTTTGAATTGATTTGTGTTGTTAAATATTAAATTCTTATAAGTCATTTGCACTCGGCTCGGGTCTGGGGCCCGGAGCTCTCGGTTCTGGGAGCTTTGTGTGGCTCCGAAATGACAGACAAGACGGTTTGGCTTGGACCATTCCCCGTGTCCCGTTCCCCTTTTCCCGCCCCCGTTGCCCCCACATATATATCATTTACACTCGGCCAACTCGGCGAGCTGGCAATTGGAAACGGAATCGAATTCGAAGCCAAGAGCCACGGTCCCGACTCAGTCAGACATTCAGTCAGTTCACAGCGGTCGGTCGGCCAAAAATGGCAACGGGGCAGCATCTCAGATATATACGCTTACGTACGTATATATACGTACGATTCCCCCGTCCGATTTTTGGGGAGGGGCCGCTAGGTGGGGAGCCTGCTGGCTCAAACAGAAATTATATTTTCAAGGTGTTCTCTTGCACATTGCTGGCTGCCTTAATTTTCTCGTATTTTTATAATTTTAATTAACATTGCTAGGGCGCTTAAAGATTGCATTTCGATTTTAACACAAACGGAGCGTTATATACAGTCATGCCTCTTTAAAAATACTTGATTAAATGCGTCTATTGCTGCTTTGTTTAAACACATGTGAAATTAAGTTTTAATTAGTTGGGAAAATAAATTGAATATATGATTTTCATTTAATTGAATTAAAATTTAAATATATTAAAAGGCTCTAATTGAATTAAATGAAGAATATATGGTATGATGAGTTAAATTTAAATTGTAAATATATAATGTAGAAATTTAAATATATTAAAGATTATTGGTTTATGCAAAATGTAATTTAAGGAAGCAAGACTGTATCAAACTCATTGAATCTTTACTGTCTCTGATTTTATATGTATGAGGCTGGAGTTTTATTGCCATTTTATGGCATTTTATTAATATTTCTCGAGGCGAGGAGACAGACTTTCTTCGGCGGGAAATGGAAAGGGGAGTTGGGGCCTCAAAAACATTCAATAAACACTCACGCAGTGCACAAAATGGACTTTAAACAAGTGCCACATGAAGTCTGGAAATTTATATGGAGAGCTTTAAGTAAGTCTCCAGCTGCCGCTGTTGCTGCCGTCTTCTGCTGTCTCCTTCTTTCTTCTGCAGCCTGCAGCCTGCTTCTTTCTTCTGGTTCCTCGGCAGCTCGTTTCGGTTGCATTCATTACAAGCGAGCCAAAGGTTAACATGCAACGAACGAACGGCAAGCAGCAACACAGCAACAGCAACAGCAACACAGCAACATCAACAACACAACAGCAACAACTGCTAAAAAGCTTAAATTTCACAACACGCTTCGAGAGACAGACAAACACACAGCATCAACGTTCGTCGTCGTCGTCTCTCAACTTTTGCGTTTGAGCATTTAAGTGCCAATTAATAACAATTTTTATGAACCGAAGAAATAGTTGACAACACGGCATGGCTTCTCGTCTCTTCTCGTCTCTCTGCGATGAGCGTTGCATGCAACAAGCAACATGCAACATCAGCGTCTGGCCAGCCAAACCTCATTTGAAAACACATAATATTGTACACTTTATGAACAATTATTATATAAGTTTTATTAGCTGCCGGTCCGCGAGAGATGAAGAAGCAGGCGAGTGGAAGAAGGAAGCAGAACCGAGCGAGACTCTTTAATTAATTTGTGATTTTTCTACATCAGAAGCTGAAGTTGCAGGCACAGCAGCAACACTTAAGCTGGCAGCAAGATCTAAGCTGGCAGAAACTTGGGAGTCGGTAGCCGGGGTAAGAGCAACACTAGAATTATAAGCTGCAACATTAGCAACTTCTACTGGTACGACAGCATCAGCTGTTAAAAAAAAAATATTGCCTTAACTGTATTATAAATTGCAAGATAGATAAATATTGAAGTGGCAAAATTATGCAAATACAAGAAAATTATAAGAACTGGTAAATGAAAATCAGCAATAGCAACAGCACTATGGTCAAAAATTATTATAAATATTGACTTTGAAAAGACTACTTAAAGTCACCTTTAAAAATAAATTTGGCTTCACATGAACAACATCATAAAAAAAGTGGCCACTATAACTGCAACTGACATAGCAAAGTTGTAAAGAAACATAATGAACATAATGATTATAATACGTATGCAAATTTTCGGATACCAAGATAGAGAATGTTTTGATAGCAGTAGTCAAGAACAATAAATTAATCCTCGACATTGCTTTCCTACTAAAACATCTTCAATTAAATAATACAAATACAAAAACAGAAGCCATTTCAACCAGCCACTTTTGCTATCGCAACTAAAACATGGGCTCGGAGAAACCCACCCAACTTTTCCATTGCATTAGAGGCCATTTATGCCGGCTTATTGACAGGAGCAAAAGTCCGCGGAGGAAACCCAATAAGCATACGAAAGCAAGGGCGAGACAGGCTGACTTTGAAACATTTGGCGACATTAATATGATTTAATGCGTTAATTAGCGCCCAGCAAACAGCAACAGCAGCAGCAGTAGCAACAACACATTGCAGAGGGTGCGAAACCAGCAACTTGAGAGCATCTGACGCAAAGTGTTGCTCGCGTTTTCCTCCCGCAAAAGTATGCTATGCGCCGGCAGTCCTGTTTAGAGAATTCCCCAAATCCCCGAAGCAGATTAGTAAGAGCAGAGGCATCCAAAAACGAAAGCAGGGGAAAAGCGGGAAATGCGGGAAAAAGCTGGTGTCTGACTGGTAAAGCCGGGCAGTGAATTCAGCGCCCCGTGTGCATTGCGTAATTGACGTCAATTTTGTTTTCGCACCGCGCATACCAAAGAAAGCAACAGCCAACAACAAGGAGCAAGGAACAAGGAACAAAGGATGGAAAAAACACCTAAGAGGGTTTCGAGTGGGTGGTTTTCCCCTCAGCCGTCCGAAGGGAAATCCAATACCCGACCGAGAAAATAATTTGCCAAAATATAGAAATTGTGTCGCCGTGCAGAAATATGCAGAGATATTGAAAACTTGAGGCCAGGCCAATAAACAGGAGCTACGACAATTTCCATGGGGGTGGCATCATATTTCATTTATTAGCAACGAGCGTGGCAGGCATTTTTATTTATGCCCCATAATGCCGGGCATATGTGGCCCAAATGGGAATTGCCTTGGCGGATAAGCAGCACTCAGCGAACTCGCAGAAATGCAGGGAAATACTCACAGCGAGTTGGAGAAACGGGGAGAGAATTCTCAGGCCTGAGTGCTTGGCAAGTAAAAGTAGCTTAGAGATTTATGCGGCATTTGTTCCATTGAAATTTCTGTTAAGCTGCACTTAGCAGCTCTCCAAACTTTTTGGTTAATTAAAAGTTGAAGCTAAGAAAATGTACGAGTTTTACAAAGAGTTTAATTTGGTAGGTAACGTTGAAGTGGATTTTATTTTCGTATAGTGAACTTTTCAAGAACTAATATTGATTAATATCATTTTATATAATGTTTCTCTTAATTTGATTTGTTTAAAACATGATCATGAAATTAGGCAATAGTTAGATCAACTTTCTAAAGGCCTCTTTATATAAAAAGAATAAACGAAATAGGACAAGGCAAAAAATAAATAAAGGAGTAAGGTTTCCAGGCACGTGCGCTATTATATATGCAATAAATTATTTTCGGCTAGTTTCTGCCTTCCCCTGGCCACTG
The DNA here is from genome assembly GCA_018153365.1 of Drosophila fuyamai. Taxonomy (NCBI): domain Eukaryota; kingdom Metazoa; phylum Arthropoda; class Insecta; order Diptera; family Drosophilidae; genus Drosophila; species Drosophila fuyamai. Next base: position 6,132,750 of record JAECXW010000393.1, on the reverse strand, counting down.
CGGAATTTGCTAAGCTGCCTGCAAATTATAGAAAATCCCCCCAAAGACGCCGAGATGTGGGGATAAAGAAAAAGCCAATGTAAGCAATAAGCAGGAACACCATTATCTAATGCTCGGCGCGCCATTCAGGCATGAAGCCGGCGCCCCTTCCCAGGATTTCCTCGTGGAAAACTTCTTAGGCCCGAAAATAGTGCGCAGGAAATAAAGCACAAAAAGGCAATAAAAATTGCTGCCCCCGCAAACAACTTTGGACCGACTATTTTGTAGATGCTGGCCGCACAGCTTCCGGGCCAATAGAAATGCCAGCACAATAACAAAGGCCGGGAGCCACCCTTCCGAATAAGCCAAAATCCAGGACTGGGCCTAATGGCCAAGGCAAACAGACATTCGGACAGACAGACTGGGGAAATAGAGATAGAAAAGGAGACGTCGCCAGCAGCGGGTTTAAGTGCAAGTGATTTATGTCCTCTAGGATGTGGGCGAAATCATTGGGCTGAGTCGGAGCCAAAAATTAGCCAAAAAGACCCAGGCCAAAGCCAGAGCCAAATGGCAATTTGTAGCCCAAAAATCAATCAAAAGTTCAATGACAAAAAATCAGTTGGAAGTGCATCAAAAATGCAAGAGCAACACAGAAAAAATTTCCGTTTTCCTTTATTTTTAATACACACAAATATTCAAAATAGGCACAATTAAATATTCTTTGATTGTCGATGACCAAATAAAAAACTGATGTTGATCATTTTAGTATCTAACAATGAATGTTTACAAATTCAATAATGAGTAATATTAATATTAAGAAAAACAAAATACATTTTGGCTAGCTTTAAAGAATAAATTGATCGTCGACATTTTTCCCTGTGAAAAAGCAAATATTTAAAGACTGCAGATAAAGGGTTGAAAGACTTGAGCCAAATTCAATTAGCAGCGGTCAGTGGCTGCCCTTTTTGATATTTGAATCATAGGAAATAGATGCCCTTCAAGCGGGATTCAATTACAGTTTACAAGTGGTCAATACGGGCTAAGCGGACTTAAGGCCCCCTTTTATATATTCTCTGTGGTCAGTTGCGTGTTGGTAATTGAAAAGCACTCAATGGGGTCAAAGGGATCAGGGGTGAGGGTGATGGTGAGGGGGCGATCCGATGATAGGATCAACTGCTGACTAATCGAGTTTAAAACAAGCGTAAATTGTCCTGGCCTTTCCTTTTGATATTCGAGTGGACTTCAGTGGCGTTATTTGCGGTGCCAAGTGCAGCGAATACGCCGGGTAATTAATGGTAATTGTTCAGAGCTGAGCTGAGCTCCCACATAGGGCTTCCTTCAGGTGAACACGGCAGCAAAAAATAAAAAACAAAAAAAAGCCCAGGGAGAGGTGCTGCATTTGCCTAATGACACAAAAGTAAACCGTCCAGCGGACTTTGTATAATTTCCCTCGCCTTTTCGTTAAGCTCTTAAACCGATTTGCAGCTTAGTTGAATGGCCACGAGATAGAGGAGCAGTGCAAAAATATTTCACAAAGCCAAAAACGCAAAAAATGAAACCGAAACTGTGTTCATTGGAAAAAATGCTTTAGTTCAAGACAAAGACTGTGTGTTTTTTTTTGGCTTGGTGGCCGTCTTGTGGCATTTTTACGGCATAAATTTCCATTGAATTGATACTTTTTGGCCGGGACTCCACCGCTCCTCCCTCAATCATGGCAAAACCGCTAAGGGCAAAAAAAAAGGGTTGACACAATCAGGTAGAGTAGAGTATTTCCTCCTGTCGGCCGCCGCCCTTTGAAGGCAACACTTGAGCAGCGAAATTTCATTAAGATTTCAAAAATGTTTTTTGCCCAGCATCTACGATTTCCTGGAATTGAGTAAAACAGTTAAAATGGAAATATTCTATAAAATGTTTACGACTAGAAATTAACTTTGTGGGCATAAGATTTCATTCGGTTTGTTCTCTGTTGTTAGTCATAAAATGGGATAGCCGTCAGTTTGGCATGTCTTTTCACGCCACACAAAGATCCTTGTGACCCGAAAGGTATCGCATTCAACGCTTTTTCAGTCCGTTCAATTCCCCTGGCGAAACCAAATTTTGATCAAAAATTTGCTGTCGAAAGCTAACAAAAAAAAAGAAAGAAGAAGGTGAACATCAGATCAGCCGCAGACGAAATCTTGTGGCAACTGCATTGAAACATTAGCAGTGATGACATTTTTGCGGTCACCCCCCGGTTCACCCATCAAAAACTGTCTGTGGATCGTCTGCTCTTGTTGCTTTTGTTGGTTGAGAAATTCCTTCCAACGCGACACTTCATACATAATAACAAAAGATCGCCGGATCACAAGGGCAAAATCGTAAAGCTCGCACAAGTTTCGAGTTTGCTGGATGCCCTGTAATTTTGGGGGTATATTTGCGAATCAGTGTATTAAAAGTTTTAAGAATAAGTATCTTTAAAAAACATATAATGTGAATATAATTTCCCTAATTTATCCTAATGAACTCATTGAACACCCAGCATTTTAGAATTCTCCCGAGGGTATTAATTGTCTCGTTCTTTCAAGAAAAACGATCAGGCTTTCAGTTTTTTGGGGCTTTTGGAAGCGGGCATTTGTAGGGCTTTCGTGGCCTGTTGGTTTATTAATTGTAGCCTTGGACTTGGCGATGGTCCGTCTTTGTTTCACAAATGAATGCACAAATTTCGGGACAAGTCGGTTCTGCGGTTTCGTTTGTGGCACAAAACGCAGACAGTATGACGACGCCAAAAGCCGCAAGAGTCAAAAACAAACAAAAAATAAGCACACATAAAAGTAAATTATAAAAAGAAATCCTTTTGGCTAACTCGTATTTCGGCCCAAGAGTTTTGAGGTGAGAGTGCGGCTAATGAGCCAAAGCCCAAGACCAAAAGTCTTGAATCCTTTGATATGTTTTTCTCGTACTTTTTCATCTGATTTTTTGTTGGGTTGGTTGGGTCTTCGATTTCAAAACCAGTTGGAGAGTTTGGAAAGGGAGTGGATTGACTTAATGCCTCTAAAATTATAGGTTACTTCTCGCTGCTTGGAAAATTGTGTGCGTTTGTTATGGGGCGTTGCTCGAGAAATTAATACAAAATTCAAGCCGCAAGAAAGAGTATTTTCTTTTCTTTGGGGAAAATGCCATGGAATTGGTTTGACTTTGAAGAGCCCAGAAACACGCCCCGGGCAATCACGCAAAATGCCAAATTACATGTAGCCACCATTAAGCGAACGAACTCATCTAACACGCACCCAAAAGGGAAAATAAAGCCGGTCGAAAAAAAGAGCCATTTAAGGTGTTTTACACGCGTTCTTTTCCTTTGTCGCAGCTGCCTGGATCCGATCGGGTTCACTGCTCGAATTTCAGAGATCTGGCGCACTTATCCAGTGATCCAGTGAGCCTCTGACATTCGAGAGGAGGCAGCACCCCCAATCCAGGATCAAAATCCTCCCTCTGCACTTAAAGCGGCTTACACGTGCCGCCGATTTTTGCCTTTCGACTGGGGTAATTCGAGCCGAACTCCTCTCAGCTTACACCCGCTGTTAATGGAACAGGAGCCAGAATTATGTCCAGTTTCCAGTTCCAGAACAGGGTAAAAATATCAGACAAATTGGTCAGCAATTCAGAATAAAGGAGTGGTTGTTTGAGAAATATTTTTAAAATATGGTAATTGAATTTCAGAGACTTATTTAAGATCATACATTCAAATTATGATAATTGAATTTCAAAGAATTTTTATGATAATACAATTAAGAGACAAATAGTTTAAGTATGTGGGAATATATAAAAGTTAAAGTATAAAAGTTCATAGTTTATATAATGTTATATGGCCTATTCTGCGTTGAAAGTCACAAAATCTTTAGTATTTTAAGCACATGTTTAAAAAATTTTCAGGTTCATTCCAAGCAATTGAGTAAAACTGTCTTGAGGTCATTTTAAAAACCGAAAATTCCGTTTCGATTTTCCTGAAAACCTAAAGAAAATTATACCATTGCTTACAAAGTTCTCTGAAATTAAGAAGACGTTTCCGAACACGGCTGAAAAAAGAAGAAGGTCCCTAAGCGATACATATAATTCCAGCCTGAGTTTTTCACATTCAGATGGCCAACAAATCGTTGGCAGATGTTTTGTTGATCTAAAAATTCCAGCTGAAAATATTGGAAAGTTTCCCATGCGTCTTTTAATGGTCATCCATCTTTGGTTTAATCTGCATATCCATTAACGATGATCTTCATTTGTTTCGTACTGAATCCAGTTCCATTCTGCTTGATGTCTTAGAATCCACAATTGCTTAAAAACTAAGGTAGTCAGAAAAAAATCCATTTAAGTTTGTTTTATACTTTTCAAATATATTTTGGTTTTTTGTTGTTTTTGTTTCTTCGTTTGTTTCATATATTTATTGGCTAACTCTTTAAACTTTACTCTGTAGTTCTTTTTTGTTTTTACTTAATCCTTCTGGGTTTTTGTTTTTCCTTGTTTTAATTATATTATTAGTATACATATAAATAATTAAAAATATTACATTAAAATGTATTCGTATATCGTATAGAAGTTGCTGGTTGTTTTTGTTGTTGGATTTATATTTTACTTTTCTTTCTTCTCTCAATTTTTGATTGCGTTTTCTCTCCTTCATTTCTTATAACATTTACTTTCATTTTACAATTTTGCTAAAAACTAAATAAAATGTTTTGTTTGTAAAAACAATAATAATAATAATAATTATTAAAAAATGTATGCTCAAATTATTGTTAATTTATTTATTTATTTTATATTTTAAAAATAGTAAAAAGCAAAAAAGCGCCTTCTTTCGATTTTTAAAACATATTACGTATATATTTTGCATCATTTTTTAATTTTAGTGTTTTTATTATTATTTTTACTTGTGTTATATTTTTATAAAATATCACCTAAAGCAATTACGTATTTCAGTTTCAGTATTTTGTGTTTGTGTTTTAAGTTTATTTTTACAATGCAACAATAAAAAATGTTTTCTTCTTTTTTTTTAATTTTTGTATTTTTTTTGTTAGCAAAACATTTGATACAAAAATCATTAAAGAATAATATATAACGAAAATGCAAAAAGCTCACACAAAAATCATAGGAAACAAAGTGTTTATCTTCGTAGTTTCTCTCCTTTTTTGCAACAGTGTTTTGTTTTTAACTAAAAAGCGGCGAATTATGCTAATAGAAAAATTATTACATAATTACAGCAATTTTTCAAGTTTAATTTTAGTTTCTTACATACAAGTTTTTTAGTTTTTTTCTGGGTTTTGAGACAAAGTACAACAACTATTTTAATTTTTTTGTTTGCAAATTTTTATTTATAATTTTGCAAGAAAGTTTTTATTTTGTAGTTTTGAAAAAATAGTACAAAAGCTTTTCACGTTGTTGTTGTTGTTTAGTTAGTTGGCTATAATAAACCGCTGGGAATCGGTTCGACTATAGTCTAAGTATACAAATGACTGCCCATATAGCTGAAGAACTGCTACCGACTGTTCGCAGTTCGATTTAAGTACATTTTTTGTAGTTTTGTTGGTTTAGTAGTCTACAACTCAAAATAGTAGTAGAAATTAGCAGTAGAAAGTGTTTTGTTGGTTGGTTTTGGTAGCTAGAAGAAGGGTTTGCGGCTAACGTTCTTCGTATCTTTGAGTTTCGATTGCAAGTTTAGTTTACGCCTGGCATACAACTCCTAAGAGGGTGGTTTTTTGGGGGACTTGGGGGCCTGACTAAGAACTATATAACGTACGCTATAGTATACAATTTGGGGAGGGGAGCGAGGGGTTTCTAAGTTTCTCGACTGCTCTCTAATTCAATTAAATTACATTAGCTTTCTCTCCTTTTATATTTATTTAATAATAATAGTATCGCGTAGTTTTCGATTTGCTTTAGTAAATGCTTAAAGTTTGTTTAGTTTGTTTTAGTTGTTGCTGTTGATTTACGTATATCATTGTTCTTGAAAGTTTATCGGCTCATTTAAAATGTCGTTCGTATAGGCGCATTGCAATCCTCAATTAATTAAATTAACTTTAAGTTTTGTTTTTTTTTTCGTTTTAGTTTTTTATTTAATAAACAATAAAGTTTTATTCGTATACTTTGCATTTGAACTCAGGTTGGGGTTTCTTTTCTGGTATCTCTTTTTACGTATATGCGTTGCATGATGAGAGTTGAACAAAAAAGATTAACGAAAATATGTTAATATTTTCATTTATTAGTGTTTTTTTACGTATTCTTATTATTTGGCAAGTTCTCTTCGATGTTGTAAAACACGCGAAGGGAAAAAGGACGTTTTGTTTTTGAAAAATCGTATACACGTTTGCTAAAGTGAAAAATTCCCGAAAACATAGAGAAAAAAAATATTGAAAATTAAGCATAGAAAATATGGTTAGAAATTTCTAGGAATTAACTATACTCTTAGCGTTTGTTTCTCTTTTTCACTTGCGAGTGAATTTCCTTAAGCGCAGCCTAGACTTGATTTTAGTTACAAACTACATGGCTAAGCGTTATCTCTATATTAGATAGATTTTTCAGTGTATTTATAGAGAACTGTGGGGGGGAACTCGAAGGGATAAAAAGTCGGGCGGGACTAGAAGTCCGCCTCGTGTTTGATGCGATAGCTGGCATAGGTCTCCTCCAGCGGTGAAAAGTCTTGGTTGCTGGGCTGTGATCATTTTCCAAGTAATTGGCACAGATTTACGTAAGGTTTTTCGTAGGATAGATAGAGAGAGATTTTAGAAATGTGGGGTATACTCTGTGTCTGGTATTTTTAAATGTATTTTGTTTAATTTGTTTGTGGGCTATGTCAGTGTCTACTTGTTGCTGTTGTTGTTGTTCTTGTAGTTCAGAGAGGAGGGACGGGGGATGTCAAGTATTTACAAGTTTACAAACTCAAAAACCGATAAGCGGACTTATCGATCCCACTGTCTAACTGACTGTACCCAAAGAAATCAGGGCAGAAAAGTCAGGCCAGCTCTCGTATATCATATCATATCAGTATACATATATAATATATGCGTATTTGTGGGTATTTATATATAGTTTCTATATAGAACTCTATATAGAGTTATGTGCATATGTAAAATTGTTAAAAATTGGTTAGTTTTGGGGTTAGTAAACTTTCTCATAATATAAGTTCATTACTTCAATTCTTGTTGGTTTGATTTTTTTTTTTGGGGTGTTGAGTGTGGGTTAAGTAAAGAAAAATAATCAAAAATAGTTGGTTAATGGTGTGTGTGAGTGTTGGGTTTTTTGTTAATAATAATTAATAATATATTGGCGAGCTATATGGGCCTCTTGCAAAAACGAAGTTCTGGAACATTGTTCATTGTTGTAATTTAGTTCTCAATTACTTTATGCTTTTCTTATCTGGCTTTTGTTTCTTTAGTTGTTGGTACTTTTTACAAATTAAGCGAAATTGTTTGTTGCTCTAATTATTGTTGCTCAGTTGCTTTTGTTCATTTTTTGTTTGTCTGTTTATCTTTATCATTTACAATCTGCTTGAGATATATAAACTGATGCTTTGTGTTTATGTGTGTTCTGTTTTGAGAGGGAGTGAAATGAACTGGGAAGGCGCGCGGGGCGGGCAAAGTGTACCCACTTCGACCCGGCCCACGGCTGTCCTCAGTGTTTTGGAACTTAAATTTATGGCATTTACTGTACACAGAGGAGAGCAAACAAATTCTGGCCGTGGCAGCGGTAGCAACATTAATGGGTATCCGTGAGATACATTCGTGATTCGTTCGTTCGGCTCGGTACTGGTCATATCGTTCGTAGTCGGTTCGTTGGTTGTCTTTCAGTTCGGATTTGTGGCCGAAGCCTCTTGGAAGCTCGTTTGTCGCTGGTGTACGTCACTCATGTCGGTTACTGTCCTCGGTTCGTTTGCTGCTGGCCGCCGATGTTGCTGCCTTGCTGCAACTGTTGCCGCCGTCGCATGTTGCATGTTGCTGCCGTTGATATGTTGCTGCTGCTGCTCCGGCTAGGAAATTCCTCTGCTCTCCATTTCGCTTGATTTTTGTTTTGTATCTGTTTTTGAATTTAATAATATTTTTTTGTGTTTCTTTTTTATATCGGATTTCTTCGCTTTCTGATTCTGACTAATTTACAATGTGTGTGTGTGGGTGTTTTGTGTGTGTTCATAATGACGTACAACTTCTTCTGCGTTCGGATTTGGATTTGAATTCATCAATATTAATATTATGTTTGTTCGCACAAAGTGAATTAATTTTACTTAATTTGCTTATACAGTGTGCAGCAACATTCTTTTCTTTACTTTTTTTGTGGTTATCGCTCGGTTATTCGCTCGATTGGCATTTCGTATTGATTGATCGCAATTATTATTATTGATTCATTTAATCCCAGGGCATTGTGAGCACCCGCTTCGTTTTTGCAAGAAGGTCGTTATCGTACTACGAACATGGGTGCACCACCGCATTGTAGCTCGCCAATATAGGACCATGTGCTCCCGCGAAGGGGGTACTCACAACGTCTGGTGTACTAGCTCCATCGGTGTGCGATGTGGAGTCGGCATTGCTGCGCCCTTCTCCGTTCGCCGATCCCAACTCCGGTGGTTTGGTGGTGTCCCGTTCGTCGATCACTAAATCTATTGGCATTTTACCCTTTAAACACGATATATACCGATGACAGAAGTTATCGCATAATTCGTGTACCTGCAACGAGACAACCCCGCGGACAAGGCAGAGAAGTTGGTGGAAGAGAGAGAGAGAGAAGAGATCATCAGTTGTGAGTCGTTTTTAGGGGGGAACGATTTAATCAGGGGCGGGGTGGTTTCTTTATCTTAGGGGGTGCTAATCTCTAAGGGGGTGCTCGATATTTCATATCCATATATCTCAGGGGTTTATATTTTAAAGGGATCCTTATATTTATAATCTTAATAAATAGAAATATACTTTCATTAAATAATAGCAGTTGATCAAAGATGTATAAAACAAATATTTGTTCTTTGAAAGAATATTTAACACTTAAGTTCCAAAGTTTTAATGCATTATTTATTATTTTTTAATATTTTAAAAAAAGAGTTTTTGATCATCTGCTTTTTAAAATATAAATATATTGCATGTATAATTTCAATGAATAATAAATATTGTATACTCTTTCTTAAATTAATTCTGATTTTGTTGATCACTGAGTATTGATGATATTTATTTTTCACTTAAAGCTTATATCTACTCTTGAAGCCAGCTTAAACATTGCCATACTAAGCGCCATCGCATTCTTGGCCCAACCAGAAACCTGCTCATCCCGGTTGCCCCGGCCCGATCCCCCCTCCACCCGCAAATGGCATGCAAATTGCTTTTGATGCGTTACCTGAAAACTCCAACTCCGACTCCATCGCCAGACTCATGACCATGATGATGGCACTCAAAAATGGCTGAGGCAGAGGCAGAGGCTTTACCTCTAACCAAGGCCCATAAATATGCATAGAGGTACGAAATAATGCACTGGCCGAAAAGGAAGTGGCCGGCGAACGAGGCAGGCAGCTTAGCCCCGGGGCACACTTTCAGCCAAATAACCAACCAGGCCGACCAGCCAGGCCAACAACCAAGCAGCAACAGCAACAGCAACAGCAAGCAGCAACATGAGACAGCAGCACGTGCAACACTCGCATTAGCAACATGGAGAAGATCGCTGGCGTCAGCGGGAAAAAGGCCCATGAAGACTTGGCCAACAGAATGCGTTTTTAAAACCCTGTTGTTGTTGCCGTGTTTGTGTGTGTGTGTGTGTGTGTGATAAAACAAATGCGATAAGGCCAAAGTGAGTGTGAGTCAGGCATATATGCAAATATGCAGCAACAAAGAGAGGAATGCAGCCGCCGCCACGGCTAAAAAGAAATTAATTGCACTGGGCCATGGCTGGCAGACACAGCAGCAACACCAGCAACAACAACATCAACACCAACAGCAACAACAGGGTGCTCCATTTAACCGGGGCCAGGCATTTAATTTACGAAAAAGTGCGCGTTGCTTATGCAAATTGTCTGTTGTTGCTGCTGTGTGGCGTTGCTCCTGCTGCCGCTTCTTTTCTTCGCTTTTTTGGCCTGCGAAAGCTGCAACAGCCAGGCTATTAACTTGTTGCCCATTGCCCAAACTTGTCAAACTCGTTTGCAGGCTGCTTTCAATGTTATTGTCACCGAAAAATATTCGCATAAACCGAAAAAATATGATAAAAAAGCAACGGCCAGCAACTGGTTTATGACAGGACAATGTCAAATTTGTCGCCGTCGCTGATAAGCTGCCACAGCAGCAACATGTTGCTGGCGGAGTCCCGGTTTTATGATTGCATTTGTAGCTGTCAAAGTGACCATAACAATATCCATAAAGCGTGCAATTAGCACGCCAGCAACATGTTGCCGCTGTGGCCGCGCACATGCAACATGAGAGCGCCCACCAAATTGATATGTTTATGCGATGCTGCTGTTGCTGCTTGGGTTTGGGCCCTTCGGAGACCCGCGGACTTTCGATGCCGGCTGGCTGATAACTTTTGATTAATTTGTCAGCATTGTATGTGACATTTTCGAACGGCTCATTGCGATATTTATGACTGCCAGTGGCCCCCATGTTGCTGCTGCACATTGCTGGGCCTGTTGCCGTTGCTGTTGCTGCTGCACATTGGGTGGGCCCGCGAGCAACAAGGGCGACAGGCGGACATGGACAGCAGCAACAGCAACAGCAACGGTAAAGGCAACTGCAACAACAGCAGCAACCAGAGGGCGTTGCTTGTAAATGCTGACGCTCATTTGTACATCCTGTTAAGCAAAACTTTTCACAGCAGCAACATCGGCTTTTCCCGACCGCTCCCCCTCACCTCTTCCCGCGCAGCTTCCTCTGTTCTAATCTCGATGCAAATCGCTCCAATCTGCGCAGTGGTAATTCTCGATTTCCGCTCATAGATAGCTTCAACTACGAGTATTCCCCCATCTAAACTCTCGGCACGCAACCTCCAACACACAGTCTGTCTAACAAGTTTACAGCGCTCTCTATGACATTTAAATGCAGGGTAATTAATTGTATTTTGCAATGCATAAGTGCTCTTAATCGTTTATCAACTTTGGTCTTAGTTATGTTGGGCCTTAAGCGATAGGGCAATTTTAAATTTGATTTCCTCTGAATTGTATCTTTGTATTACCTATTTTATTAAAATTTGTTCTAGATGTTTTAGTGTCTGCTTCACCTTTCATTGAATCCCCTGATAAATCAATCAATTTATCTGCATTTTATTCAGCTAGAAAAATCCAAGAAATTCATCAGATGTCTTGGCAGCCCTCAGCTTGCATCATCATCCATCGGCTGAGCCAAAAGTATACAGCTGTCGATGGCGATGTTGCTGGTGTGTTTTAGCGAGAGATCCCGAAGCGATCTTGGCCAAGCCATCAAAACAAGGCCCCCAAATCGGTGGTGATGTGGTTGTTGTTACTGTTGGTTCTGTTATGCCCCCATGCCGGCATTAACCCAACCGATTCCGATTCCCCGATTCGATACCCATGCCCCCTGCCGGCGGAGAAGCGTGTGCAACTGACCCAACGTGTTGTGTCTCCGGCTCTGTCTGTTTGTCCCACTGTCCATCGGTCGGTTTGTCCCACCGTCCCACTGTCTGTTTGTCAATTGCAATGCCTGCCTGCTTGCCTGCCTGCTTGACTTTTTTCTCCCCTTATTTTTTGCTGTATTTTATTTTTTATTTTGTTTCTTTTTTTTTTGGTTTTTTGCATGTGACTCGGTGACGAGAATTGTCCGTGTGCTGGGGAGCTAAAAAGCTGGAGACTGGGGCCCAAAGCCTGGAGCTCCGAGGCTGAGAAACTGAGCAACTGAGACTGCCAAACCAGTTTTGACAGACACAAGTCTTGAAAACGTCTTTTTAACTGATTCTGTTCGCTGTTGTTGTTTTTAGCAGCGGCAACAAATATGCACAGATACAGATATACATTTACTCGCTCCCATATAGATGTTGTATGTTTTTTGTATTTTGTACTTTATTTTTTTTTTTTGCAAGTCAACCCGCACATTTTATTTAAGTATATTTTGTATTTCTTTGTAGTTTTTTTGTTCTTTGCATTTATATTTATTTTATACACCAAAAATCGACCGCTGCATTTTGTTGGCTGCATATAAATGAATGTGTTTTTTTATGCTTTATTTTTTGTTCGATTTTGCGTTTTTGTGTACAAGTTGCTACAGTTCTTTGTTGCTTTCGTGTGTGTCGCAAGCTGTGTGAGTGACAAATGACAAAACAAAAACCTGTCGTGGTCTCCACCGCTGCCGCTGTGATGTTGATAAAGATCTTGAATGTTTATTTCGCTTTTTTTATACTCTTTTCTGGCTTTCTATACAGGGTGCTGGCCGACTGCAACAAATTGCAGCTGGCCAACTGACTGACTAACTTGGCTTACTGCACTAGTTTTGTGCCTCTGTTTGTTTTGCAAACTTAGAAAGCGTTTGGTGATTAACTACTAATTGCACCTTGATTGACTCTTCTTCGTTCGATTCCTTTTCGCTGTCATTAGCCTATATCCATGGTCAATACTCTCCCCACAGAAAGAAAAGCTACTGCATTCCACAGCAAATGACTTTGGGTCTGGCCTAGGGTTAAGAAATTACTTTACCGATGACAAATATTGTGCAGTTCAAGTGTTTTCTATAAGCATTTTATCTACAGTTTTAAATTTATTTTTTAAGAAGTATTTTTAGTGTGTAAGAGTCTTTTAAGATCGATCTTTTTTTGTTAAACAAACAATCACCAACTCTACTCTACTATATATTCCCTGAGCGTTTGTCTTGTTCTGCTTCTTTTTTTTTTGGTTTGTGTAGAATGTTTTGCATAATTTCTTACTTAAGACTTAATTGAAAAAAGAGTGAAGTGCGACTTTCGGACGGGTTTTCTGGCCGGCTTAGCTCTCAGACTCGGACTTAAACTCCGGCTCTGGGTTTCGGTTTCAGTTTCGGTTTCGGTTTAGGTTCGCTCCACGCTTCGTTGCGCATTTGCCTAATTAATTTTCTCAGCACAGCAGCAACAAAAAAACACAACAAAATACATAAAAGAGGGGGTAGCCGGCATTAATTACGACCACGTTTGAGGAACAACTTCCATTAAGTCACAGACTGAGAGACACGCACCCAAAGAGCCGCTTGCATATTATTTGAAATTAAAACAAATTAGGCAACCTGTAATTTTTCCATTTAGACAATAAAGTGTCTAATAATCAAGTAGGTGTTGTAGAACCCTCTCAGCATAAAACCTCCCCCCTTGTTTTAAGCTGGGAAAATAATTTATGTGGCTGCGTTATCTAGGAAATATGTTAGAAAATCGAGGGGAAGTTCTGCAGTCATCACACCTCATGTATCAACAACAAAAGAGAAGCCGAAACCTGAATGCATTCCATTGTTTAGAAACTATTTTTCCTTTTTTTATCTTACGCATGAAACTGTAACCGAGTACAAAAAACACCTGCCGCTGGCCAAATATTTGTGGTCTAAGCCACATCCTGTGCCCCTTACCCCCGACGACAAATATTTCACTTTGATTGGCAATTAATTCAATTTTCAGCTGCATTTTTTGTATTTCTCCTTTAATTTAGACATTTTGCAAGTGTATTAGACCGACTGCAGATATATGTGGTCGCCTGCTGTGGGACTCTATGCCCCCCTGGCCCCTTTGCAACATGGCTCAATAAAATGTCAACACAAATGTTGGTAATTGAAATGCGCGCCCGTTGGCAACTATTTGCCTGCTTTTTTCGCCCCGGCGTTTGGGCCCGGTTTTATTTATGGGCCTGCTGGCTGGAGACTGTGTTTTTGGGTCCTGGGTTCCTGGTTAAGCATTTTGGGTGGTCTTTTTGGGGCGTTGATAAATGATTGCCGACAACTTGGCCCGGCTTGGCTCGCTGGCTTTTTCAGTTAATTGCAATGACTAAACAAATGCTGCTTTTTCTGCTTTGATGACGTTGCATAAATAAAGTTTGATATTAAAGCTATGGCAATGTTTTAGCTGGCTTAAATGGTATACTATGCTAAGGGTTATATCTTTAAAATCGTTACTTACTTTTTCTAATTCTAAAAGGTGAAACCGAAGTACTTGTATTGCTTGCACCATCTGTAAAGAGTGAAAAAGAAATACAAATTTAGTTAAGGTGATTACAAGTTGAACAAACATTTGCACAGAGTGACCAGACTGCTAGTTAATCCACCTGATATCAAATTTCAGGGGCATAAAAAAATGATAAAAAGGACTTGGAAACATAAAGATTATTTTCTTATAAGCATTTTAATTGATTATACAAAACGCTCTTGCACACTCAAAAACACACATCACGGTTTTTTGCCTGGTGTGACCAGACCGCTAATTAAAACATCACTTTGACATTTGACATTTTTACGATGCTGCTAACTGCTGCTGTGTGGCCTGTTTGGTTTTGGTTATTGTTGCAGCTACTGACAGGAATTCCATTTTAACCCAAGACATGCCATAAACATTTTTATAGCAAGGGGTTTCTTTTTATTTCTGCCTCTTCCTTTAAGTGAGTGTTACTAAATGCACTTTTAAATGTTCAAACACGATAGCGGATAAAGGGGCGGAGCACGCGGGGGGAGTGGCAACCACAGAGTGGCATGCCAAAATGATTTATGGCCAAAGTACGCAGACGCGAGCGGGCCAAAAGATAGACACACGGCCATGGCCAAGTCGATCTATGTCTGTATGAGGGATGGATGAGGGAAAGACGGAGGAAAACTCGGGGGGTTTTTCAGTGATTTTGTACTACAACTAATAAACTAATCTGCAAGTGCATAAAATTAGGGCCACCAGAGGAAACTCCGCCGTGAGTGAGTGGGTAAGTGAGTGACACATTTACGACTGCCGGCAATTAAAATTAGTTTTGCCCATAATCTCTTTATACTCCGCCAGACTCTCTGCTATATACACATATATATGCATCTGGGTTTTTTTTTCATCATCCGACTTTAGCTTAGCTGCTAGCCAATTGCATGGCTCGTTTTGCACTTTTTGCACTCTTTGCACGCGGCATTTCCGTCTTGATTTACATTCTGCTGGATGCTGCCTCCGAAATGATCTCTTTTTGGCCCCCCTTCAGTCGCCCCCTGTTCCCTTACTCATGCCCATAAAAATTGTTATGACTCGACGGGTCGAAGAATGCCGGGAAGAAGTAAGGAGAAGGATCTGCTCAGCGAGTTGTATTAATACCTCGTTTTTAGGATTGCTGGTTAAAGGATTTTCAATATACGATTAAAAAATGTCATTATCTGTTTAAAATGTTTTAAAAATAATTTAACAAAACTCCGAATATTACAAGCTGATTGTTTCTTAAAGTGATTTAATTACAATAAATGGTCTAAAAGAAATCATGATCTAAATACATTATTAAATGGTTCTAAGCCGTATTATATTTATATTTTCAATTTTCTATTGGTGAGAAATATTTTTTTTGTAGTTCGTAGCTTTGTATTATTTCCCTCAACATTTATTTCCTTATTTTTCAGTGCACCACTGACTCATTTCGTTTCTTAACTTCTGACTGATCCTCAGAAATGTATCTGCCCAATCTGAGTGCTCAGAATCTCGATGCTCTTTTAACGATCATTTCCTTTGGCAGATTAGCATGAGTTCCGTTCCCCTAAACTATAATAATGCTCCTCGAAGATTTCAGCTCATCATGAGCGGCGATCATGATCATTTCCAAGGTTGTGCTGCTGGCATTTGCCTTGGATCGGGCCCCCGTTTTCCACTTCCTCACCCCCCTTTTTGCCCCAGACAGCGAATGCATATTCTACTAAAGTCAAGACGTTGGCTCCATTGTTGTTATGTGTTTTTTTCGCTTTGCATTTTTTACTCTTTTTTTTCTTTGCACACCCAAGGCTGCAGGCAGCCCATTTAGAGAGTGCAAAAATGTCATATGCATCATTAAATCGTTCTGCTTCATATTGTCGTTCGCATGGGTTCGCCCGTGGCCAGCCCCCCCTCTCTATATGCCCCGATATCGCCCCGACTATACTATATCCCCCGAGAGAAGGCAGAAATCAAGAGCGAAAAGTATGGCAACGCTGTCCAATAAAATGACTAAACAACTCAGTTCGGCCTGACGAACAAATGCTCATAAATTGCGTTCGTTTGCAGTGGCTTTGCGCTTTTGCTAAATTCACTGTGATTTATTCTAAATAAAAGAAAATTATTCAATTGTCGTCGTTGTTTTGGGTCAAGGTGATACACACACACATCATACACACACAGAAAAAATAAAAAACAAAAAAATAGCCATGATCTTTGGCTTTGGCAACTTGCTGCCAAGGAGGCTGTGTGCAACTTTGTTGCCAGCTTTGGTTTCTTTATTTTTCTTTTTTTTGTGCTTTTTTTTATTTTACTTACCAGTGAGTCGACTTCGGGATCTGCGGTATAATAGGGTTTCTGTGATCTTATCTGCAAAGAGAAAGAGTAAGGAGGACGATGGTTAGTGAGTGTTAAATTTACACAGAGAAAAAGTATTTGTATTTGCTAAGGTACATTTTCATTGTGGTATTGAAGATTAAATATTGCAAATGTCAGTGCGAGATCATGAGATCACCATGATAATAAATATTTATAATATTTTAAAACATAAATATTTAAAGATAACAAATGTAGATTTTTTTCCCGCTCTGCACAGACTATGGCCAGCTGTCCTGTTCTAAAAACTGGACCTCTTCATTGTTTTTTTTGTTGTTTGCTATTTTATGATGGCTTGGTCGCCGATAAGCTCATGCCAAACCAAAATATTGTACACATTATAAAACTACAACAGCAACCATAAGCAAATCGGTTCCACGGCGAGCATGGGAAACGCAACATTTGTGCTCATCAGTCCATCAGCTCATCAGCTCGTCAGCGGACCCAAAGCCGAAAACCGAAAACCAAAAACACAGACCCCAGACCTCAGACCCCGAAGAGGTGACGATGCGACTCGCTGTGACCATAAAAGAGATTCTCGCTTTTATAGCAATCCCGAACACACAGCGATATAAAAATAAACCACACACTTAGATAAAGATCACAAAGGCAATATCTGGCTAGATAAAATGCCACACAGACCGAGAAGGTCATCAAAATGCTGTGCGAATTATTTGAGATCTCTTGCCGATTTCGGTGTTAGCCAACCAGCTCTCACGGAACTGAGCCACAATAAATGGCCAAGACGAGATGTGGTCTTCAGTTGTCAGAGTTGGGTCGTTAGATAAACACAAATCGACGACACACACCCGCTGCGATATCTTATATAACGGTCGACACGGACCTGACCTTGTCCAAATGCGTGTGTGTTTTGGTGTTTTTGTGCAGAGTTGTGGATGGTTGGCCACCCAGAAACTTGCAACAAGGTTGCCTTACAGGCGGGCGGTCCTCAGACTGGGTTTTATATTGTCCCGGGGATAAAAGACCTGACCCTGAATAGGGCTAAGGGTATTACCGATCTCGCACTGCCATTGCAAATGAGAGGATCGAAAAGGTAACATATATCTTTACTTTATTTTCAAAACAAAGCTTCAAACCAAAAGGGGATTAAATTATAAAATTTCATTGACAAGATTAATGAAAATCTGCACTGCGCAAGGTCACTCTAATAATCAAACATGCAGATTGCCACACTAAACTTTTAAACCAAGATTTAGGGCAATTCTTATCGAATTTAAATAAGCTTTGATACTAAGGACTTACACTCTTTTAATGATACTATTTTGTTAAGTAAAAATGATATTTAACCAGCATAAACCCCTTAAGCAATTACCCAAAATATAATGCCCTACTGATCTCCTCCGGCTGAAACTATGATCGTCCAGATGCACAAACCCACACAGACTCGAGTCCAGCGGTCCAAGGCAGTAACGGCAATTTGAAATCAACTGAGGCATGTGCAGCTAATAATTACACACTTTGCACACGGACGACGGGGAAAGGCGGGGAAAGAGTTGGAAGACTTGTATCTAGATATGTGGGCACTTCCATACCATTGTACGATGGTCGTATGAGAAAAACGCCCCATTGTGAGGCCGGGGCAGCCACTACAAAATGTACCATACACCATGCCCCATACACCATATCCCATACAATAATAACAAACACAAAGCACGGCCATTGAAGAGTCGCGATCGAAGAGAGGGGGGAAACGAGGGATTGAGGGGGAACGAGAAGCGGACCCAAGTTGCGTGTTGGGTATTTTGCAAAAGTTGTTGCCTGTTGGCTTTTATGTTGCATTTTCAAATGCTGGTTGGCTGATGGTGTTGCACACTCACACACCGAGGTACAGATAAAATGGGAACTTGCCAAACTGGTTTCGCTATGCAGGCCCGTTCGTTCGACTCGCGCTTTTGGCTTTAACTGATATGAAAAGCAGTCGGTCAGAAGTTGGCCGGGCATATTGCACGCACTTTACCGGAGGTGAGGCCTTTAAAAAATGGCTGCCCCGAAACCTTGAACACACACATCTATCTCCTCGACCATCCTAATTGAAGTTCTTCGCCAAGAGAACGAGATGATTTTAAAAATATATAAATCATGCGGGCAACTACTAAAATGCACAGCATGAGACAAGTCTATAAATACAAATGTTCAGCAGTTGGGGCGTGAAAATGAAATAGAAATGAAAATGGGAATGGGAATGGGAATGGGAATAGAAATAGGAATAAAAACGAAATGATTTTCCCTGCTTTCCCAACAGTTTTGTCAACATGCTGCAGTGCGTGGGCGTCTGCAGCTGACAATTTAGTATTTATAGTTTAGTTTTATTTCAAATCTGACTCAAATCGAGTGTGCGGAAATCGTCACGCGCCCCAACGGAACCTGAGAACCCAAAGCGAAACCCATTCCTAATCAGTTTCACATGAGCACCCCATAAATTTCTATTTTTGTTTTCTCATCGTTTTTTATTTATTTTTTTCTTCGTTTTTTGCGACAACGGACGAAAAGAAATCACTACTGTTTAGATACTGCTCTTTAAAGCGCCTTTTTTATGATGCCAATAAATGCAATTATACAACCAGCGAAAGGTTTACAATGTCGCGTCTCCAAATCGCTGGCCCCAAAGATACAAAATAAAAAAAATCTAAAGAAAAATAAAATAAAAATCGAAACCCAAAGGCGTAGGTGGTCATAAATTTACCGTGCGAGTGATTATGGGGGGAATTTTGAAATCAGTACCATTTCATCAACCACGTGCTATCATCCCCTGTCATAAAAACTACACATATACAGGTACATATATGGACGGAAGGTCTGACGAATTATGATTCAATCAAGAACATTTCCCCAGACAATCGAAAGGCGAGAGGCGAAGAAAGCGAAACCGGGCAACCAAATCTGGGTTCATAAAAGACAGAGTAAAAGTATTCATTCTAGCCGGACTATATTCGTTTTATAATGCCAATACACGGCCGGGCATGATTTTATGGCCAAGTCGCGAGGCTATAAAATCATTCCGTCGCTAGTGAGCGAGGAGATAGCCCCGGACTAGGGACAATAGTACGGGCCTTTGGGCCGCAGCCACTTGAGTAATGTGGCCATAAAGCCCCAGTCAGAGTCCCAGCCCGGACCGGGCCATAAAGCAATTTATGCACCACCGCCTGCCCCGACTTCTGGAATCAGCGCACAGTAGCCGGCTCCTCGAGTTGTCGCTGCCGTCAAAAGCTGCCTGTCGATCGCCGCTGAGCCTCCGGCCACTTGAGAAAACAGTGCAGTGATAACAGTGATAACACAGCACAACAACAAGAAAAGGGGCTGGAAAATGATTCGCAAGCAGTACGAAAAATGTGGGAAAGGAAAGAAATTATGTGCAAGTCACCTAGGAAGTCCATGAATTGAAATCTAAATGGAAAAAATCGAAGGTTTACTATATATTAATGAACTTTTGTGACTATTTTACAGATCTTTAAATAAGACTAGTAAATTTGTTTGTTTTATTTATTATTTATTTTACTCATAGGCATGATAGATTGTTTAGGATCCTAAAAAATATTTATGATAACTTGCTAAAATTAAAAAAAATGTCAATGAGAGTTCAAACCCGCTTAAATTGATAAATATCCCAGGAAACCTAGAAATCCAAAGTTCAAAGTTCGACCTGGAACTGGAACTATTTTCCCCGGAGAATCCCGCCCTTTTATTAGTTGATCTAATTGCGGAGCCAAAAGTCAGCGGGGGATATGAAAAGCGAGGCGCCTAAATTGCAGCACGTAGCCGCATTATATTATTTTCATTTCCATGTTGCGTGCCACGGCGCCAGCCGCATGCGGGTTTTCCCTCCCCCTTTTCCCCCTCCCCAACGCTCTTTTAAACATTATAAACAAACAGAAAGAGCAACAAAATATTTGGAAAAGAGATAGCGAGTGCGAGTGTCTGAGGGAATGTTATCAAGATTTGTACACTGGCCCGAGGAATACAAACCAAATTAAAGTAACAGCCGAAGATGAAGATAGAGGCCAGGCAGCAAAAGCTCTGAGACATTTTTCATAAACTCGAGCAAAAGATTATTTCAGTTTCGGTCTAGACTTCAACAAATTTGTGACCGCAAAAACACGAGAAGAACAACATCCCTGCTCAGTCACTGCAAAATTGCACTTACCTCAAACAGCGAAATATAAACTGAGACTAAGCCGAACTCGAATCGAGACAAAACCATATCGAGTTTCTCACACCTACACAATGGGAAAATGGAACCACGCTTAGGTGCCTAAAAGCTTGCACAATAAACTAAAAACAGAGTCTTAACTTTTGGGGGTAACTATAGCCATTTAAAGTAGAGAAAATGCAAAAAATAATTTTATAGTTTTTATATATGGAGCATTTAAAACAAGAATTAAATTACAAAATAATTTTGGCCCCTTTTTCCAAACTTATGTCGCCGCCCTTGTGTTGTAACCCACTCATAAAAATAACAATAATTTCGTTGTAATACAAAACCGAAATCCAACAGGAAAAAAGAGAGCTTTATTTGCCTAGCCGATGACGATGATGTTGGACTTGTTTAATGTCGTTGATTACTTTTACCAGGCATCAACAAACATAAATAGAACAAAAACAATAACAAAAACCAAAGCGAATGCGTTGTCATAGTTGTAGTTGTAGTTGTTTTTTATCTATATCTTTATAATAGGCGCACAATATCGGTAGTAAAACAGCCGCAATTGAGGTGACACAAGCAGAAACTAGAAACAAAACCAGAGACTCAACGACCCCCACCGACAGTTTCTTTTTATAACCCCATGTGTACACCCCTCTGGAAAGAGTATGGTATCCCCGAGTGGGGGGAGAGCGGGGTTTGGTTACTCCACTCCAGATACTTCAGTTTACGACCCGAAAGTAAACGCACTGGGGCAGCTACCGCTCAGATACACTTCTTCTAACGCTTTTACGTGTGTAAGCAAACACACACAGAGGTAGAAAAATAGGAAAAGAGCGGCAGAGACAATGTCAATATTTGCATTGGCCAAGAGATTTCTTGGCCGCTGCTTACCTGAGCCAAAAAGAAAATAACAGACACTAGAGATAATTGTAATAATGTTGCCCCTAAACATCCGGTCTTTAACTGATAATCGGGCAAATAACCAGATATGTTTCATCCACATAAACTTGTATGTTCAAGGGAAAGATGGTTGACAAGTTCGCCGCCGCCTGTCAATTGTGCCACAATTTGTCATTTTACAGCCTCTCGCTGTGCTTTGGTTTTTAATTGAGAACGTTTAGCAGACATCTCGTCTCGAGAGCCGCCGCTCATAAATCATTTTGGGTTAGCTTCTAGGGGGGGTGCGTTGGATTTTCCCCATAAGTATCGCCACATAAATAAAGGCGCAGCGAAAGAGTGAAATATTTCCCGAAGAGAAGACAAGAGGAAACCATTTCTACACACAGTAAAGGGAAAATGATCATAAATCCATATTGATCTTAGATCTAGTTTCTTGTTCTCATATTTAAGTTGATATTACAATTTCACCATTAGATAGCCAGTTTTAATGGGTATTTCTATTTCTCTATTTCTTGGGATAGCGCAAATTGATGGGACACCCTAATGGGTTAACAGACATTATGTATCTAGCAGATACACACATTCTATTCCGTGGCATATATAGAGCTGTTAAAAAGGGTCAAACTACTGAACAAATATTGAAAGTCATTCCGGGGCAGCAGCAGCCCGAAAATGTTGCCATAATCCCAACACAAACTGGGAATGAGACGGGTATAGAGATGGAAAGAGAGAACGATATGCAGGCAGTTAACTAAATAATCACATTTAAAAGGCGCCAAGTGGTTCCATAAACAAATATTTGAGGGAATTTGGAACGCATCTTGTCTGCCGTCTAATGCTGCTAATGGATTGTGGCTCGTATGCAACTGTTAAGTAAATAATCTTGGAAAATCCACCCTGCGTCCGATCTTTGCCCCCCTTTTCTTTTCTCAGTGGCTGTGCCAAATCAATTCACGCTGTGCAATTGCGGCAATCAACATCAACAGCAACATCTACCGAATGAATGCAACGCAATTCCGAAAAATTAAAGAACTTTCAACCCCCTGCCACTCCCCTTGATTTTTGTGGAAACAGTTGCGTCTGCGCGCTTTTGCTCATTTCGCAGTTTGGCTAAAAAATAAAATAAAAAAAAATAAATAAAAATACCAGAGGGATTCTTTTGATTGTTCTGCCCAAGAAATTCAAAACCCGCTAAGGGTTGCGATCGCACAAAACTAAAAGAACAATGCCTTAATAATATAACTAGAAAGAGGGAGAGGGCCGCAGAGCGAGAGAGAGAGAGAGATTAAAAAGGTACCAAATTCCAAATAAAAAGGTAAAGGTTTCTGTATATTTTTTTTTTATCATTAAAAGAACAAAACAACGGAGAGTCGTCGAGGCAGGGAATATTGCACAAAAGAGATTAAGTTCCTTTTCTTTTTCTTATAACCCCGAGAAACGGAGAAACGGAGAAACGCAAATGCGTAGAGGAGAAAGGAGACGACGGGACGGACGAGCAGAGATATCTCTCCTACAGAGATCCCTCGGCAAAGTGAACATTCCAGCGAGGCTGTGGCCCTGGCTTCCCTGTGCTCCTGCTGACAATACAAACACAAAATCCGAAGCGTAACCTTTCATACCTGATTATGAACCATCCTACTCCTCCTCCTTCTCCTTCTCCGTTTCGGATGAAATCAGAAAATGCAATTTACGAAACAAAAAACCAGGGAGGGCCAACGAGAAATGCGGAGGGGGGGCTGGAAAAAGGTAAGCCAGTAAATTGCCTTTTGTAGGGAAAACCCAATCCAGAGAAAACATTGATTGGCATTAGGGCTTAACCTGTTCGGTTACGGTCAGAACTCAGAACTCTCTGTTACCTGCTCCTTTTGGCCAGCTTGAAATGTTGTGACAGTTGTTAGGCAGCCTGACAAATGTCAAGGACGGACAACTAGAGGCACTTCATTAATCATCTCGTATCGCCCTAGCTGCAACATGCAACAAATCAACTCATCGCATGTCCAAACTATTAGCAAAATGTCAAGAAACGAGCTTATTTTCATTTAAAATTATTTAAAATGAAATCATAAAATTATCCGCACATTCAGACGATGTTCCTTTGTCTCATTTGGGTATCCTCAACAAAGAAATGATCAGACAACGAACTTTTGCTGGGCATTTTATTTTTATTTATCCACAAGTATATGTTCGCGCACTTTTCTTATACTTTTTGTGGTCTTTATTTTTTTGTTCATCATTTGCATCACATGTTGCTGGTTTTAAAGAGAAATTATAAAGCGTTTCCTTAGCTGCATCATTAGCAGCGCCAACACCAAAAGTCGCCTAACTATGCCCGCCATCAAGAAGAGGATCTCTTGAGGGGGGAATGGGGGGCGTGCGGATGGGTCCGAAAAAAGGAAAATAAGGAAAATGAGGAAAATATCACCCTGCTGCTGGCGTTGGCGTGGCGCATTTTACGCAGTTGCTTAGTCCAAATTAAAGTGAATATATATAGCATAGCGGGAGAGTGCCAACGAAGAGATATATCTATGCAATCTATCTATATAAAATGCATCGGCATCATCAGCGACAGCAGCAGCAACAGCAGCAGCAACAGCAGCAGCAACAACTGCGCCAACAGCAACTACGAGGCAAAGTAAAAAAGCGCCAATGCCTTATTTTTAGCCCCTCTTCTGGGGCGAAGAAAACGACGCTCTCTGCTCCTCTGCTCGTTTGTTAAAATTCGATGGGCGAATGACATTTTTGAGTTATTTTTGTCAGCCCGACAACGACGAAAACAACCACGAAAACAACCAGCCAGCCAAAGAACTCAGCCAAACTATACTGAACTCGAGGCGAACCGAAATAAAAACGAAATGCAAGCGACAACTTAGTTGTTGACGTTCGGTTCGGTGAATGATCAACAAATGTCAACTGCGAGATGGCATCATTCATGATCGTTTTGCAGAATCCCAAGATATTGGAACTTTTGAGGAGTATTTAATTACGAATGTTTTGGTATAAGGTTTGGTAAGATCAGACTGTCCACAGTATTTATAACATTTTATAAACACTTCTCCTTAAGTTTTAATTTGTTCGGAGGCGTTGCCAGATCCCCGGAATGCCTCAACTTTATTTTACGTTTTATTGACAATCTGACAAAAGTCTATCAAAATCTCACCCAGCCAAAAACACAAAAAAATACGGACTACAGATGAGGCATCTTGATAAATGTGGCTTGACTTTGAGATGGTGTTTGAGTGTTGTTTTATGTTGTTCTTGTGGTTGCTGTTGTTGCCGTTGGTTTTATTGCCCATAGCAGGGGCCTGTCAAAATTCCAAATGGACCATAAATAAGAACATCATTTTTATAATATTCAACTGGGGGCGTCGGCTGTTGCAGTTGTTGTTTGCCAAAAATGTCGCAGGGCGCAGAATGGAGCCATAAGTTCTGTTTTGGCATCATCATTTGGATTCTGCGCGTCTACTGTTTCAAATGCGATCTTCACTGACTCATAAAAATAGCTGGCTGACGAAAATGGGGAGCAGGATGTGGAGCGGCAGCAGCAGCAGCAGCAACAGCTACTTGCAACATTATAATTTGTATGTTAAAACATCGTAAATTATCCAAATGTCAGTGTGTGGCAGAGCATCTTCGGTATCAGTTTTATGAACTCTAAAAAGGGGGCGCTAAAGGAGGCGTGGAAGTGGCCGGAGAGGAAGTGTCAAGTGTGGGCAGCGCCATTCTGGAGTCACATCGCATATTTGTGACATATGGCAGCAAGACATTGTTGTTGTTGCCGCGGGGATGTTGCTGCTGCCGGGATGTTGCTGCTGTTGTCAGCGGGACTGTAATTAAGTGCAGACTGCCCCGCTCATTGAGATAATGAGAATCGATCCTCAACGATCCTCGGGGCAATGTAATCCGATCATTTAGCGGCCTGCTTCGTTAAGTTCGTGTGCCGCGATTTCGCTGTTGTTTTTATTTTTATTTATATTTATTTAGTGGCCACATGTGGGCCATGTGTTGTTCCCATCCAGGGATGCCCAAAGATATAGGAGAGATGTTCCCCTTCCACCTACCCCACACACACAACCTCTTTCTCTGCAGAAATCGTCTCCAATTACCAATGGAACCGAAAGCTGGGGCCATTATTCTTACCTGTTTACTGAACATTGCAATATCCTCGTTGAACGATTCCGACGAACAGACATCGCCACCTTGCACCCCGGGCTCCCTCGGCGTACATGTGGCCAATTCGCACTTCTCAAAGATCAGCGCCAAAAGCGGGAATAGCGGATGTCTGCAACGAGAAGGGCACAATATATACATAATACATCAGTTGGTCAAATTTCAGGACATTTCCTGCCCTACGACATGCAAATGAGCAGCTGCCTTTCGATCTGTTTCTGTATCGGTCGCTGATTGGCAAATAAAAATCAAGAAAGTGGTAATAAATGAAAATTAGGTGGCAAAGAAATAAATAAATAAACAAGAACGATTCATTCTAAATATTCTTACTGCCATTAGAATGTCTTGCTAAATAGTTGGTTTTAATTTGTATTCTATAGCTCCATTCACTTTATTATATTTCTGTTTTAAGTAACTTTCTTGACTGTAGAACTTTATTTTAAAACCTATTTTAAATACTTCCTTCTAAATTATTTCTCTGGATTCCCCTGAAAAGCCAGGATATTTCCTGACCAACAAAATGCAAATGAGCAGCTGCTTTTCCATCTGCATCTGTATTTGTCTCCGTATCTGTATCTGTATCTTAGCCTTTATGCACACATAAATAATCCCCCTCTTCATGCTGACGGATTAGTTCAACAACTCAACATGATTTGACCATTTTTTGTTCTCCATTGCAGGAGTAGTTTTTCCCTGCCCAATTTCTCAATTTCTGTATAGTTTTTTCCTCCTGTTGTTCACGCACAAATTGCACCTGAACAAAATTAGGCGGGACCCCTGACCAGAAAAAGAACCCATTAGATGGCACAAAAACCGAAACACCGAAAGACCGAAAGAGGGGGTGTCGACCTGCGCTTAACAAACTATTAATAAGAGTCCGAGTCCGAGTCGGAGTTTCAGCCTTTTACAGTTGAGTGCGTTTTTGGCCTGGGATCAGGAGCAGAAAACCAAAGAATACAAAAAAAAGGCTAAAATAAAACCGCCTGACACTCATTTACGATGACCAGGCAAAAAGAGCAGCTGAAGAAGGTGTTAAACAGAGAGCTCTTTCCCTTTGTCTTGCCTTTTCCATAATTTCAATTTGAATTTGGGAAAAAGGTGCCAAAAAAAATAATAATAATCATAATGGCAGGTGCTCAATGAAGTCATAATCATCGTGTTTGAGCAGACACTCGAGACAGAGACAATCATCAAACAGTCATCAAACAGCTGATTGAAGGCCTTATAAGTCATTCATGAAATTCCCTTTCAAAGCAAATATTTGCAAAAGAAATGCAGAGGGAAAAAACTGGGCAAACAAGCATTTCAGGCACTCAGACAGCTGGCAAAACAGTTGCAACACATGAAAATTGCCAGGACACGCAATGACATAAAAAGGTACGATCGGGTTAGAAAAAAGGCAAAACATCGGAAGAAAGACACAAAAAACCAAACGGAGAAGAAACCACAATTTTGGCAAATTATCACCCGAACCGCAGAGCGAGAAACTGCACCTCATTTTCGATGGTTGGTTGGGTTGTTTGGTTGGTTGGTTGGCTGGTTGCTTTGCTGGTTTTTGGACTCCCTAATGCCTAAGCACGTTCATGTTCCGTGTCCGTCACTAAACACCTGACACACCCCCAAGATAGAATTGGAATAAGCGGACATTTTTGTGTGAGCCTCAGCCGTGAAGGCAAACCCATAATTTTGTATTTTGCGCAAAACGCAAGAGGATCACGCCCATTTGCCTCTAAAAGGAAGGATCGTTTCCTTGTGGATCATTTTTTCCCTTTCGATGAGTTACGCGTGCGTTAAAACGATGTCGACTCCCTCGCTGAGTTGAAAACAGGTGGCAAATTGGGTTGGATCATCGGGAACATGCCAAAAATTATAAATCGATAAAGGGCAAGCCTTTCAAAATGAGTTCGAATATTGATTAAATGCAGATCATTAATATACTGATTATGATTTAAGGCGGGCAATTCCACTTTTTCCGCTGAGAAATATTTCTATAAATTTATTCATGACTTCACTCAACTAATCTTATAAAAAATGATTAAACTTGCTTATGTATATAAAAATCACACCTAAATATGTTTTTTTTTTATAATTTCTGTCTTCTATACATTTTTATGGGAATTTTGCTAAGTAATTTTATTTTCCCTGAAAAATAAACATTTTTTTCAAATGATTGCCAAGACTTAATCAACTTGGCAGCAGTCGAATAAGCTAGTTTTCTAGAATCGTTTCCTCATTCATTATTTGTTTCTAATCTGAATCTAAATTTGACAAAACAAGATCATCTTGGGTCAGCCGAACAGAGTACAAACTAGGGTTGCCACCTCTGTCGATTTCCATTAGTTTTGCCATATACTTACTCATAAATCGCATCCTTATCACGTTTGTGTACTTCGGGTATTGCGCCCATTAGGTGATTACCGACCGGCGATACATGACTAGGTGTTCCATGACCCCCGGCCCCCGAATGGTAGCCGTGCATGCCCACTGTGGCCGCCGCCGCCGCGTGCGTCATGTGCGGAGAGTGGTGCGAGGGGAGGCCCTGCAGGCCGGGCGGCCGGTGTCCGGCGTGTGGATCGTACATGGCCGCTGCGGCGGCTCCGGAGTCCATGCCGTAGCCGTGTAGGCCATCGTCGTACTGCAAGTCCAAGGGGAACAAAATCGCATATTAGTGGGTGCTTTAAAAGGAGCACAAGGAAACAATATCCAACCAAAACTGCTCATTAATCAGCCATATTCTTAGGCAACTTAATTATTTGATTTTATTTCTTTCACTTGACAATGCTACAATTTATTTTGACCATTTTTTATCTTATTACCATTTTAGTATCTAACAAGAACTATTATAATTTGAAAAATGAGTACAGTTTTAGTAGAATATTTTGTTCTTTTAGGGGCTATATAATCCTCAGAGTGTTGTTTCCATTTTTTTTAAGTCCAAGTGCCATGCCAACTTCCTTCCTAATTTTAATAAATTTTGTTTTATTTACTTATTTTACTTATTTTTTATTTATTTGTTTTACTGGCCAATGGAGTTAATAAAATAAAATAAAAATAATTCAGAATAGGAGCCAAATAAATGTCAAAACTCGAATAAATTACCCTTGCTTTTTCTAAGTGCAGCCAAATTAGCGGCGACATGAAATCTTTTTAAGCACACATATTTAAATACATTTTCTAAATTGAAGACTGTCGGCCAGCGAAAAAAAAAGAAGAACAAGCCGATAAAAAAAAACAGAAACCCCAGCAACAACTGACGACCTTGTGATTACTTTGCCGCTGCTTCGACATTATATGGATATATATACTCGTACATTTGCCAACCCATACAGCTGTGCTCCTATACATTTAATATCTATACATTTCGGTTACCTTTGTCTCGGCGCTCGTCTTTTCTTTCAACGTTTTTTGCATATTAATTAAGCGCCAAAAGCAGCAGACAATTTTGAATATTATCAGTTAATCTGTCCAAGCATTTCGAGTGTGTGTTTGTTCTCTATCTCCGGCCAAAGTTGTACAACATTTTGTGAAGCCGCGCAATTGCAAACAGGTTTGGTTGCAACGCCAACAACAATAGTAGTAATAATAACACCAAACCAACTGAGAAATGATTTTTCTTATATTTTTATTTTTTTCTTTTTCAACAAAAGTTCAACTGGCGGCCATGTGTGTGTGTGTGTGTGGAGTATCTGTGTGAGAGATTTTTATCATTTGTACTCAAGTGGCGTCGACTGAAGATACACTTCTCCTCTCCGTTTCACACTGCATAATTTGAGGGAACACGAAGAAGTTGACAAAAAGATTTTTGTGCAGCGACAAGAGATGATGGCTGGGCCCCCCTTTTTTCCCACTTTTCCCCATCGCGCAAGTTGAGGTTGATTTTTTATCAGCCTGGAAAAATCTTTGACACTAAATGAGCAATTGACTTGCCGTAAGAGAGTTGAAGTGCGAAAAGGGGGGAGGTTTGGCGAAAATGTCAAGGATTTGCAGCTGGAAAGGAAGATCCACAGCCAGAGTATCTGTATCTGTATCTGTATCTATACTTTGAAATAGTGCAGTGCGATTCATAAGGCAGCTGCTTTTCAGATCGCAGGTGGCTCGAACCAAAAAAAAAATGAGCGGAGTAGCAGAGTGGCAGGGAAAAAGCTTCTGCGACGATTGTCAACCTTTGAGGTTGGCAATCCTTGAGATACACACCAGAGATTAGTTTAGTGAGGCGGTCGTGCTGCCTCCGTTTTGGTGTTGTTGGCTGCTGGCTGTTGGCTGTGTGCACATGCACGAGATACAAACTCATAGATACTACCGACTTGTCCGGGTTAGTCAGTTCGTTTTGGCTTGGTTTTCGGTTCGCCGGGGTTCAGTTCATGGCTGTTAAACTATAAAGTTGTTATGCTAATTTTAGTGTTGGTGGCAGCGGCAGCAGAACGCTGCCTTTTTGTTTCGATTTCTTGGCTTGGCGTTCGGTTCGGTTTGGTATAGGTTCGTTCGTTTAGAAATGAGGAAATTGTGGAGCAAAAGCCTCGCCAACAAAGAGATCTTGAAAATTACCACAATTTGTACTTGTACATAAGTAATGTGGGAATTTGAGCCGCCGCCGCGAAGAGGAGCTCAGAAACAAAAAAAAAAAATCAAAAAGAAAACACAATGAGGGGTAAAAATCGAACAGGCAAATACACTTAGGTTTCGGTTTTTGCTTTTGGTACAACTCCCCGAACCATTTGGGCCAACTTTGATTGATGATCTCGGCTCGGCTCTGCCTATCTCCCTCACTCGCTGCCCCTGTCCCTGTCCCTCTTCTCTGACCCCACAATTTTTCCCCATTTTTCTCTCGGTTGTTGTTTAGTGACCAAGCCATTGACCTTGTTGAATGGAAAAGCTCTCGGCCAAGCGGATCAATATAAGCCAACCAACCACCAAACAGTCGAGGCCCATGGTCTGATTTTGACAAGTTCAGCGTCGAAAATCCTTCAAAAATTTATGACGCCCCCCTATGGTAGCAACAACAACAACAACGGCAAAAGTGGGTGGTGGTGCTCAAAACTGTCAGTGACAGGCGCTGAAGGAGCTACGATTTTGTTTTTATTTCTGAAGCAGCCTTTTTTCGGGGGAGTTGCGTTTTCCAGCTCTTGTCCCACTTGCTGTCTGTCTGTCTGTCAGTGTGTTTGTGTTTCTGGTATGTTTTTGTCGTGTTTGAGCCACATTAAGTCATTGCTAAAAGCCAGCCTACTACTACCAACTGAGCAGCAACAACTCAATTGTACATTTTAGGCACAGCTTTAATATGCAAATTTCTCCTTTTAGTTGGGGAATTGGAACTTTAACTGGTCTCACTTGCATGCAAAGAACTTTTATCTATTTTCAAAGATATTAGCTAAAACATATATAATTGATTTCATAAACAAAAAAAATAAATATTGGAAAATTTAATGATGAAGAAAATCCAATAAACAACATATAAGATAACTTAGGATGGTTTTGATATAAACGATCTTGTTAGTAAAATACTGAACAAACAAAAACAATTTTAACTCTCGAGTTGAATAGAGATTTTGTTTGCGCTTTAAGCTGAGTGCCTAAAATGTAGTTTTGAAATCCTGCGTGAACTTGAAACTGAAAATATTGCCCAAACGAAAACCGAGAGGCACCGGAAATAGCCGCACAGCAAGGACATTTTATGGTGTTTCGGGGGAGGGGTTTTGGGGGCCGTTAAAAAAGGGGTGAATGGGTGGGTGGGCTTTATCTAACGACGCCTAAAACTGACCAAAGGCCAGACGCCAGCGGCAGAAGAGTTATGAGTGCAGAAATGCAGCCAGACCAAAAAGGCGAGACAGAGATGGAGGAGCGTGTGTGTGTGTGCTGGTGTTTTAGCCAAAATGGTGACAATGGCCGCCATTATACATAGTCGCAGTCGACTAGTCCACCACCCACTTTCCCCGCATAAAGGCCTCAATTTGTTTGTTGTACAACCGACTTCGTTTATCGATTTCTTGCGTTCTTTCGCCCCTCAACACTTTTGCTTTTCGCCTTTTCTATTTATTGTATTTTTGTGTTTTTATACCCCGAATAAAACAAAAAAAAGTCTTAATTGCGCTGGCGCGGTCGAAGGCCTAATCAAAATTAATTGTTTATCATGTTGTATTTGAATTTCTTTCCATTTCTTCTGTATTTCTCTATAATTCTTTCCCCTTTTATTTTCTGGGTCTTTGGCTCTGGCTTTGGCTTTGCTTAATTAGCAGACGAGCCGCGGTTGTAGGTGTGTCCCTCTGCCACGCCTCCTTCCCCCGATGAACAAAGTCACGCCCAGCTTTTTGGCGGCCTCAAAAGTTTTATTTGGTGTTAGACAATTAATTTTTGTTGCGTGCCTGGGTGTTATTTTAATTTACAGTTGCAGCATTGCCAACAAAACTCCAAACACGCTTCATCCTAGGCGATATTATTAAATTTTATTGCTAATAATAACAATATTATCGAGCAGGCAAACATCAAACGTTCAAGGCAATTTGACAACAGTCGAAAACGTGCGCTAATTTTTTTTCTTTCATTTCCAGCATTTAATTTATTTCTAAAAACAAATACTTAACACAAGCGAAAAAATAAAACACTGAATTATATGCATAAATTTAAAGCAGAAAAATTAGATGCTCGGTAGCCAAATTGAAAGCGACCAAAGGGAAAAAAAATATAAATGAATTCTTTGGCGTTTTAACATTTATCAAAAATCAACAACAAATGACGTCAGGCCGTGGCATTTATTAAATTAAAATGAGCCCCAAACTCGCAGACACAAAAACTGGCAGATGATTAACAAAAAACCAACAGAGCCGGACAACAGCAACAAAATTTGTCCAAAAAGGTAAATTCAAATTTCGTGTGTTCAGAAAGCACAAGCAACAAAAATATCGTATCAAAAATAAATTGAAAGAAAACGAATTTAAAAAATATTTTTAGCTACTTTCTGGGAATTTAAAGAGCAAAGAAAGCGAAGACAATTTAATGGCCGAAATTTAAGGAAAACATTTGAAATTTGAATTGACGGGAAATTGTGGGAAAATGCAGTATAACAATCGAATAAAATGTATAAATAAATGGAGGGAATTTTTAAATTCAACTAAACAGTAAATAGGTTTCTGTTTAATAGGAAATACTATATAATATTGAAATAATAGAAAATTTACTCTAAGTAATTGGGGCATCACTCCAAATTAACTTCCTTTACCAAATAGCGCTTCACCAGCGATTTAATTAAATTGCTTTGGGCCGAGGACTTGGCCAACTTTCCTAACAAAATTCCGAGCGGAAAGAAACAAAAGTCTTTTGGAGTTGCCATTTTCGCCGACGTCTCCTGGCCGGGGCCAAAAGTTACTCAAAAATACGAAAATAAATTGCGTGCTGATGGCTCATTTAATTTAATGAGCGGCGTGCAACTTGTCTAAATGATTTTTCCTCTACTTTACAACACATTTTTTCTTCACATTTTTGTCTGTACACTTTTTCTTCCAACAATTCTCAGTTTTTGTTTCACTCTGCCCCGCACGGAGGTACTTTTTCATCGATGTATCTCTTCTTCGAAAGAGTTTTTTAACAAAAACAGTAATTCCATTTTATTCGATGAATATTAGCGAAACACTTTGTCTTAATGTTGGGGAAATTACGCCAAAGAAAAGAGGCAGATTATTTAAAAAACTTTTAAGCGTAAATGTAAAAAGAAATGAAACTAATGAAAACACTTCCAACGGCAGCTAGCGACCTCGTCAAACTTGGCAACTATGTGTAGTATGGAAGAAAATAAAAATAATAATACTACTACTATGGCCATAACAGCAAAGGCAACAACTATAGCACCAGCAGGCACCGACCCAAGAATCAGGCACGCAATTTGATCATTAAACATGAAGCTCTTTAGCACACGAAAAACAACATCGGGTGAGATGGAGATGGAGAAGTAGAGGCCCCATATAGAGTCTTGGGGCCCCCCTCCTACCCCTTGCAGAAATATGCATATGTAATTTGTTTATAAATATTCTTCTCAGCCTGACGCTTCCTACTCGCTCAATTTTCGCTGGCATGTGAAGCGTCTGCAGAGCAAATTCTCAACCAAGCCCGAGATATATCTGAAATCTCCAGATAAAAGTAGGGGATTCTGGGGAAGGAGCTCTCCTATGGGGCCGTGACTCATGCGGGAAGCTGGGAATCGCCCACTTAATTAGAAAGGAATTCGCAGCTAACAAAGGTTACAAATCTTGCGTCTGATAAGGAACATTTGGGAAAAAAATATTTCCTAATATAACGGAAATACCAAAATCAATGAATAATTTATTTCTTTATAAAATCAAAAATGGCTAAATATAAATGTTGAATTTTTAGAGCATTTTAAATATTATCTAAATAAATTTAACTTTAGTAAAATCGCCCTAATGAGAACTATACAATCAACATATTTTATTATCTAAACTTGAATAGGTTCTCCCTGAACAAATAAAAGTGTGCTACCAACTAAATAGAATTCCCAACGTTTCCATCAACTTTTGTAAATGCTGTCGGCCACTAAAGTAAACCTCAGCATCGACTGTGGCATTTTCCGCTGCTCCGCTCTCCTTGATCTTTTCTATTTTGATTTTATTTCTAAAGCGAACAGAAAAAACCAAAAAAGTATCCGAACAAACAGTGGGCAGAGGCGAGAGAACGGGCACACGATAGACGAATTATATTTTATGCCACAAATTACGCTGCGGTTAACCTTTAAATTAAAATAACACCAAAACAATTTTTGTGCTGCATTTCGCAGGCGTTTGAAATGGCACACGAAGTGCTGGTGGGTAGGGGGGTTAAGGGGGCAATTGCAGCAGCTGCAATTCACATACATTTTTATACAAATTGCAATTGCACATTTCTTTTTTTTTTTGCTCGGCCTCTCTTTCTCTTTGGTGGCATAAAATAATCAAATTAAATATATATAAAAATGGATGTGCATGGGGTGAGAAAAGTGCGAGAGAACCCGCGAAAATTGCTTCCCGCCATTTTTCGCAAATTACAGCAGAGTAGTCATTGAAAATGGTAAAAATAAAATTGTAAATAATAAAACCGCGAAGCGGGAGAAACTGAATGGATCGCTCTCGGCCCGCTGGCAATGTGCAATAAAATTATATGCATCAAATGCACACAGACCGACAGACAAACGGACGGACAGACAGTACGCCCGTATATATCGTTTTGCCCCGAGTCGAAAAATTCATTTGATGGAATTGAAATGGCGCGATTCGGGAAAAGAGCCGCAGGAGAATTACGAAGGGGGTTAGGAGAGGCGGATTCGGGACAGAATCGGGTATTAAACCACAAGCGTAAATTTATTCGCCAGTAACACAAGCACACACACACACACACCACACAAAAATCCCGCGGGCATTCCATTTTCTTTTTTCTTCGTTTATGTATTTTTGTATTTTTCATTTTCATTTTGATTTTTTCTGTTTTTTTTAATGCTCCCAAAGAGCACGGCCCACCTTTGGTAGGAGACTAACACAAGCTCACAAACTTGCTAATTGGTAACACACACAGCCATGTTTGAAGTCTTTTGCTCCGTTAAATAAAAATCAAGTTCACTTCGCATGTCCATGATAATCAATTGATAAAGTCTAACTGCGATTTGGTAATAATATTGAAGAGCGAGAGGGCGGAGACTGCCGGTCACCTGATTAGCATATAATTTATGATCCAGATGGATTGTAAAAAATTATTACTCCGTTTAAACCGAGGCGAGAATTTATGCCATATAAACGTGATGGAAATGGTGGAAACATCGGGAGATCTCCAGCAGGGGGCTTTTTGGAGGTGAAGGTCCAAGCAATGTTTATACGAAAATCTAATAAATATTTATGGTGCGAAAACGAGTAGTATTCTGGTGAATTGGAGCACTTTTTAATAACAATTGTCTTGACCTTTGACTGTGTACTAATATTTTTGGAGATTACAAAAACCACTAGCTCTTGCGAAATTAAATAAGCATAGAGTGAGATTTTAAAAGTTATTAATTTCATGTCTTTCATGGCAATTTCTTTGACAGTAACTGGGCTAAACTAAATTTGTATTTATAAAAATTCTTTAATTGACGACAGCTTTTAGACTGATGTATTTTGTAGTTTCATTTTTTCACAGACCTTTTCTTGAATAGAATTCAAACATATTCCCACATAAAATTTGATGTCTATAGACTGAATTAATTATATAAACTTGTTCCAGAAAATGACCCGCATAAATCAAATGTGATTTTATTTCTACTCCATCACACACTCACTGCTTGGTTAAATTTCAGCCTGATAGGGCTCTATTAATAAATAAGAGCTGCATTCAGTATTGAATTGATTAAAATGGGGAAAATGAAGAAAGTTTGGAGCCGTACATAAAAAAGTACCCTGTATACTTGTACCTTGTATATAAAGGCGAAGGTATTTCTGACTTGGTTCCTTTACCCTTTTCGTAATTATAAGCTTTTACCTTTTTTGTTAATGGTTTATAAGTGTCACTACTAGTTAAAGTTATATAAATTGATAAAGAATCTTTATATAAACTAAAAACCATTTGTCCCGACGGCCTTTCGACTTCTTGACTTGGTATTAACTTGATTAAAATGCCCGATTACTTCACCGTCGCTACTTTTTCAAAGGATAACAACACTCTCTGAGGACCTGCACTTATTTTTTATATTGATTCTGGATTTCTTGGTGCTTTACTTACCCTGGGCTGAGCCATTAATGCTCTGGGAGCGACGTCTAACCCGATTTGTGCCACTTTTGGAGTAGAAACAACAAATGGGGATGCAACACACTAACCGACGTCCCTCTCCGCCGCTTCAACTGCTTCTGTTTTAGCGGAGCTCTACTGTAGCTGCCGGTGTGGAGTCCCTTTTATATTTTCCAGTTCTTGACTTGAGTTTTGGGTATTATTTTCTGGGATTTTTTATATGTTTTGCACTTTTACATCTATTCGGAAGCTTCTGCTTTTTGAATGCTTTGCTTCTTTATTTGCTTTCTTTTTTTTAACACAGGCACATTTGTTTAGATTTTATGTATTATTATTACGTTTGTATACTTGTTGTATTGTTGTTGTTACGCGCGCGTTTGTTGTTGTTTTCTTTTTTTAAGCGGGAGATCTGTTTTTGTTTTTGAATGTTTTTTGTTTTGTTTCTTTTTTTTATAATATTTATTTACATAGAATTTGTTTGGTTTATAAAAATCGTATACAATTTGTGGTTAGTTGCCGTTGCAGTTGTTGTTGTTGTTCTTGGTATACTCATGTATTGTGGTTGTTGTTGCAACATCATTTGTTGGTGTTGTGTAGCATTTGTTGTTGTCATAAATCCATGGCGTTTTCCGTTTTCTTCTCTCTAAGTTTCCTTGCCCTTTTCCTTGGTTATTTAGTAGTAGTTGTTGTGGTTGCTTGTATTTTGTCGTATACTCTTTTTGCTTTTTTCGTATAATATGCGCACTATTTATCACAGCTGCTTCTACATACTACGTTACTAGAGATGAACAAATTATATTGTTAATATATCTGGTAATATATTATGATGTGTTTTTGCGACGGCAATTTGAGTTTTTTGTGCGGGGGGATCGGCGGGATCCCCTCGTTTAAAGAAATTCCCTCTGCGGCCCTCGAATAATAGTATTTTGGCCTTTTCCAATATTTTTCAAAATGGGGATTTTATTTTGTTTTTTCTCAATACAAAAAACACACTAAAGAACGTAATGCAGAACGAGACGCGATGGAAAAACGCGCGCGATTTCCAAGTGTTTATTGTTGTTGTTGTATGTTGTTGTGATCGATGATGGTTTTTCCTACGAAAACGCGCGTATAACGGCAATAATAATAATAATAATAAACTTCACCGACGGCAACGCTTCTCGCTTCTTTTTCCGTTAACGACAGAAACGCAACGCAACACAGACACACGTCGTACGCGGTTCGCAGTCAAAAATACACTGTGCGGATGAAAGATATTTCATCGAAAAACCAACCCGCCAGATACGTTTGAATTTCGTTCTACAGCCTTAACATTTGCTGTTAGTTAACAGTTGGAGAGCGGAGAGCAACAGTGCAGCAACAAAATAGCGTGCGAGTGAGCAGTGCCGACTGGTTGTCAATCAATTCGCTGGCCTGCTCGCCCGCTCTCTCAGGCACACATGCAACAATTGTGCCATTAACACGGCGAGGGCCATAACTCAGGCAGAGTGAGCGAGAGGAGTATATGTGGACATTGTTTATGCGCACGCTCCGGCGAATTGCGGGCGGCGAAAGAGAGCGCAGGCGCTCTCACGTCCTGCGACGATGACTGATTTGTTGGTACGCCTCTTCTGTCATCCACACACAGCCACACACACTTGTCACTTCTGTCTCCCTCTCTCTATTCGCCTCTTTTTGCGCAATGTTCGCCGCGTTTGAAATTTATTTGGCTTTGGCCAAAAGGAGACGGCTTATGGGTTTTTCGCCTCTGCCGACGTCGCCGTCGCTGCCGGCGTCGCGATGCGTGGCGTTGAAAATCAGCAAAAACCAATCCCATTTGTTATTTTCGCTTGAGTGAGTGGCAGTTGGCAGCTTGGCTCTCTTTCGCCGCACCTTTACAGGTTGAAAGAGAGAGAGAGCGAGAAAGGGGGCGCTTTTCAGTTGTCCATCAGCTTTCGCTCACTTTTCGCTCTCTTTTGGCACACTCGCACACACACACACGCACGAATTGGCAACGCCTTCGAAGAAAAGCGGCAAAAAAAGAGAAGAAGCTTGAGGAAGACGAAGAAGAAACTGACGGCGACGACAAAACAAAGTTTTCGCTGCAGTTTCCTTTTTGTGACGGCGATCTGGCCACTTTGAAAGGATATGATCCTGACAACAACAACACCAACGAACAGCTGTTTGGCTTTCCCTATCTCTGTCTCTTTCTTCGCAGGCAACAACAGAAAGCGCGGCGATAAATTGCCAAAAAAATATTCACTGAAAATTGCATATCCTGCAGGTCATTCTGCACTCCTGTCTGGCGACTCATTCTTTTTTTTTTGGTTTTTTATTACCCTTAAAAGGGGTATAATAGCATTAACAAATATTTTTAAAAAGCTTGCTCAAGTAATAGCTCAAAACTTATTTGCTTTTCGTGATCTATTTCTGATATATTTCTTCCTAAAATACCTAAAGCTTTTTAATAATGGTCACTAAAAACTTTTAATTTAATTTAAACAATAATATGTTATGAATTTGTAAATAAGTCCAGTTACAATAAATGACTACTTAGCTTTTCTTTTAAAAAATAATTGCATCTGAAGCCTTTTAAATAAATACCCATTTTATGTTGTGGGGTTTGCGAATTGAGAATCCTTAAAATATATTAAAGCGGGCAAGATGGATTAATGTGGTTGTAGGGTAATTTAAGTTGTCCAAAATCTTATGTCTTACTTACAAAGATGTGCATTTATTTTCTAGAGCCAATACTTTTGTGTTATTTTCTGGATCAAATTCAGATTCAGTAAAAATCTCTTTATTTAACCATTAACTATTCCCGATCTCCTATGTCCTTACAACCCCAGGGTATCCCAAACGTCGGGTTGCCCCAAAATCCCCACTGCTCTTGCTGTTGTTGTTGCTGTCGTGTCGTCGTCCTCGTGGCAGTTTAAAAAGCAGTTAACACATATTCCCAGGCAATTTTTCACCAGCGTATTTTTGGCTTGGCGCTGCAGTTGCCATTACGACGAAAGAGAGGGCGATACTGGGGCGGGAAAGAGACGGGGTGCTTTGGCCGCCGTTTTTAGGAAAATGAAAAATAGCCTTGTTTGTTTTCCGACGCTCGCCAAAAGGATTTCCCGTGTCTGTTTTCGCTGGTCAAAAAGATGATGTTGCACTTAATCTGGTTGCCATTTCATCTCTGGCATCTGGGCATCTGGGTATCTGGGCATCTCGGAGTCCCCCAAATATCTTGGGCACCGTGATATGGGGGTCTGTGTCCTGTCAACACTTTGACAAATTTATGAGACTTTGATTGATTTGCGGTCGCCTTTTTTCGGTTCACAATTCGCTTTCTTTGGCTTGTTGTTGGCTAACTTTTGTGCGGCTTCTCGGGCCACAGAAATCAAGTAATTTATGGGAAACGAAAATCACATAAAATCGAATCAATTAAATGCAATAAATTAGACCAAAGCTTTAGTGTGGGAACTAATAGGTCTGATGACCAAATTCAGCAGATCGATTATTGCAGCCTCAAAGGTCAAGGATACCAAACAAGTAATAATAAAATAAGATGTATTAATTGCAATAATTGTGTTACTAAGAATTGATAAGAGATTCTTGGAGCTTGTCAACTAAATTCTAATTCTAAGAAATCTCTTTTCTTTATATGAAAAATGATAACAACAGATAAATTTCTTAAAAAAGCATATCAGATTTAATAATTATTTAGATTGGAATGATGATAATGGGAGGAGAAATGTAACAAAATAAAAAAAAACACTTTCTTTAAGATTTGTAATGTAGCAATAGTAAGTTTAAATTACATTTAAATTTTAAAAGAAGTTTCTAAAGGTCTAAAATAAATCTATTTAAGTTCCTTAAAGCTAATTCAGCAATTTTTTTCAGAAGAGTAATCCTTACTTTTTTATTCCTCATTCTTATTTATTAACCAAAACAACAAATAAATAAAATTTAATTTTTATCTTAAGTTTCTTCGATTGCCGAAAATGTTAACTTGTGTTTCTTTTTATATTTTCCGTTTTAAAAAAATTTACTTGGTGAGAATCTAAAACAAAAAAAAACAATAAGAAAGGGCTGTCGGCCCGAAAACAGCTCAAGTATTTTTGTAGCTGAAACAAGGCAGGAATTTAATTTAATATTTAGAACTTTGCCAAATTGAAGGGACCATGAAATTTAAATCACCCGAAAAAAAGAAGAATAATCAAGAGGCGAAAGAGAACGGGGGGAGAAAGGGGAAGAGAGCGAACTTAGGGGGCTGGGTCTCCACCCACCGAAGGCAAAAAAAAAAGAAATGAAAATGCCGAAAAGGAATCGACTCGGGAAAACCTCAAGGAAAATTGCATTTGGAAACTTCCAATCCCAGACGAGCGAAAGAGAGGGAAGAGTGAATGGGAGGGGGGCAGCGGGGAAAGCTCTCACCCATACACTCACACCAATTGGGGGGCAGCCAATATGATTTAAACACTCACACACACACATATACATACAGTTACAGTGATGTTAACGCCAGCAGCGACGCCGACTGCGACGTCGACGCAGGCAGAGAAGTGTGTGTTGTGTGCATGACAATTCATCTCTTTCTTATAAACGCAATTTATCAAACGCAAACGACGAGCGACAGCAAAAGATGAAGACGACGACACGATATCAACTTGATGTGGCGCCATCTCACTCGCTCACTCACTCACTCAAGCAAAAGCCCGAATAAAAAAAATGGCACATGAAGAAAAATAGGAGTTGCCGTCGGCGCGCTTCTTCTTCTTCGCTGCAAAAGGAAAAAAAAACAAAAAGTGACTGAAACCGCCATAATCTTGACAGACAAGTGCACGCGCTCTCTTCGCCGCGTTCTTAATGGTTTGTTTTTGTCCGAATTCGCCGGAGAGTGCCGACAGAGTCTGAGCAAGACAGCCTGCGTTGCATTGCGTTGGAGCGAGAGGCACGATGTGTTTTATGGCAACACATTTTACAGCTGTTTCATAGTTTTAGAATCACTCGGTATGTTAAGTTGAACAGTTTGCGAGTCACTGAGGACTTTAGGATCTAGCTTTCTTTAATATTTTGTAAAATAATCACTCAGGTTTTCGATTTTATTGTTATGCTTTTCAAAAACATTTTACTGAATTTAATATTTTATAATTTTTGTAGTTCGATTTCGTTAATGTACATTGATCTATAAACTTATTATACTCTGAATTATTTTAGTTTTCAACTAAACTTTAGTATTATTAAATTAAGCAATACATTTTTTTGTATCACTGATTTATGCAGTTTAAAGTTAAAGAGTATATTTCGTAGTTTTCAAACGCGCGAATTATTGTATTATATTTGTTTCGATTTATATGTTTCATAAATCGGATTGCCGCGTTCTTCTTAGTTATCTTTCCTCTACAAATTATTTATCATTTCGAAACTCAAATATTCCAATGAAAGGAATTTGCTTTAAACACGGGAATTCACCAGTTTACCTGCATAGTTACCTGTTTTGCAGCTTCTTCCTT
Organism: Drosophila fuyamai; assembly: GCA_018153365.1. Classification (NCBI taxonomy): domain Eukaryota; kingdom Metazoa; phylum Arthropoda; class Insecta; order Diptera; family Drosophilidae; genus Drosophila; species Drosophila fuyamai. Next base: position 6,090,870 of record JAECXW010000393.1, on the reverse strand, counting down.
GAATCTTCCTTTTGCCTACTAATTTTTTTGTGACTTTCAACGCTTAAGAAGGTCCATAAAAGGCTTAGGACACTTGTATATAAATCTACCTGATCTATTGCGACTCACACCCTCTACACAGAGAGAAAAGTACCAACATTCTTGATAAGATCTACTTCTATGAGATAGTTCTTTTAATATGTCTAAAATTCAACGCAATTACAAGAATGCCCTATACTAATTTAGATAAGATCTCAAACAATTGTCTTCTTTTCGTTATGCAGTTAGGGTACTTTGAATTTTCCTTAGTTTTCCTCGAGTCATTATTCAGCCTACTTTAACTGACCCGAAGAAAAATCGATGGCAAATTTGCCGGTTAAACAAATGTGCCGGGTCATCCAGGACGATGTCCTTTTGGTATTTTGGGCTGTGGTGCTCTGCTTTTGACAGCCGCCGACAAAAGTGTCAATTCCATTTCGGCCAGCCGACGGGTCTGTCAACAAACGTGGCCTACACACGCCCACCGCCACCCGCTAATCTCAAGGACACCGCCGGAATCGCCATTACACTCCGTTTAAAGTTAGGTTGTCGTCTCTCGGCGTCCTTTTTATGAATACTTATGGTGGACAATTAAAAGGGTAAGGAGGCAATTATTTAGATATTACTTTTTGAAGTTCTACAAATATTACAGACTAACAGAAATCCTTTCATTAATAACTTTGCCAAATATGCATTATAGTGTTTGGACTTGAATTGGTAATTTAATAAAATTTAAGTTAATTGAAAAGAGGCAAACAATTTTTATACTGGCTATGACATACAACAAACCTTAACGCAATAACTCGCAGTTGATCATAAAATTTAATTATTTGCATTGTTTTTGTTCAAAATAATTTAATTTACTATTTAAACAGTATCATGTGGTTTACAGTTTAAAGGTTTTAGTACTTGAACAATTAATATAGTCTTCATTTACTATTTCGGGTTCACTCTTTTAATCGCCACTATGTATTTTTTAAATCGAACATAACTTTTGCCACAAAGTTAATTTCCAGATGATTTGAGGTTCCCAACTCACTTACCTGCTCCGTGGTTTTGATCATACTTTACCTGCAAGAGAAAGAGGAAAATTGAGTTAGAGAAAGGCAGATAGTCCACGTTGATTTGAGGAAAAGTCAGAAGGGAAAACATTGGGAAATGCAAATGAGCGGAAGGCATCGGGGATTAGGATGCACCGAGTCCTTTGTCCGTCCGCCTGCGACCACATGTGCCGGGCACCCCCTCCCCGGGAGAAATCCTCATCCCGCTCCCAAGTGACTCATCCCTCTCGGGCCGGTGATCTTTTCCTGGCACATTTGTCGGGAAATGTTTTCCTTCTAGCTGCCTTTTGATTGATTGCCTTGGAAAACCACTTGAAACTGTCAAGGGCGCAATCGAGGGAGGGGTAGGGGAGTAGAGTTTTCCAGGGGAGTGAGGCCATCGAAATGAAGTGAAAATCACTTTTACACAGATGGAGGAAATCGTTTTCCTATGAAAAACTACTTAGCGCAAATGAAGGCGGGGGCCAGAAGATGCATCATGTTAATAACTAAATTAAGGAATGAGATACCACTTCTAGGATTACCAAAGCGATTGCTAAAGAGCCTTCAATTCGTCGAGGGAACATATTTCAATTGAAACACTATAGTTAACGAAGTAAAGTAAAGTATACAGCTAACTTTCCTTCTATATATATCTCTCTTTTTTAAATGTGTGTTCTTCATCGGCAAATTATAAGAATCACTTATTTCAACTTAATAAAACAAGTGCAATGCATTTACTGAAGAAATAACAAAGTTAAATAGACTTTAAAACTGTGAAAGATCTATACATATATAATAAATTATTCAACAAAAAATATTGCAAATTAAAGTCACAAAAAAAGTACAATACCTTATTTTATTTGTATTATTTTTTCTGTCAAATTAGAGGAAGAAGTAGCTGTTAATGTCAATTAAGCTGATTATAATCTTATTTTTCGACAAACTACTTTTAAATTGATGCCAAGAAATTATTTGGAAACAGAATCTTTGCCAGAATGTCATCCAAAAGAAACTTATTTTGAAAATGTCAAGAAAATCTAATTGAGAAGCGATAGAATGGAAGCCCGACGAAGAAAAATTCCGGCAAATGAAACAACAAGAAACGCACAAAATAAATAAATTTATGTGCATTTCCGTTATTTTTTCGAGGTTTTCTTTCTTGTTGTTTTTTTCCTCGGTTTTTCCTTCCGCCAAAGTAAATAACAAATATTATTATCGCATGACCAACAGCAGCAGAAGCGAAGGAAAAGCAGCCAAAAACATGGGTCAGCTGCGAGGGGGAGGGGGTGGTAAAATAATGGTCAGTGGGCTGAGATTGGGGGCTGGATTTTCCAAGGCGTGGCCTTCGGTTGCAATCTGCAAGTGCCAACAAAATTCTCAATAGGAAATTGAAGGAAACGAACGAAGAACGAAGGGATGCCAGAGCAAAATTACATCAACAATTCAATAAGCATTTAAATGGAAACTATACTATATTATACGATGATTGTGAGACAATAATTGTTTTGTTTATTGTAAACATAAAAGAAAGGTATTTAAATATTATAAATGATTACACGAATATGTGTTATGGCACAATTATAGCAACTATTTTTAAAGACAAGGTATGCAAACCAATAAAAACATAAATGGTTTTTACTGATACTATTTTGGTTAATTTTTGGACTAAGAGTCATTGCTCATTTTAGTTCATCCTATTGATTGCACACTGTAAAAATATACAGAAATCAAAGCCATGGGTGTGGAGTGCGATATGAAGAAGGGGACAGGAAGCAAAGTTGTCCGGGGGAACTGGAGAACGGAAGCCGCCGTCGATGTTGCTGCTGCTGTTGCATGTTGCTGCCGTTGTACAAACAACAACAGGAGGAAAACAAACACACAAGAGCAACACCAGCAACCAAATCGACTCAATGAAATTATTAATGGTCAGCACACAAAAATGCAGTGCAGCCAAGGGAAGCGAGAGCAGCACGAGCGGCAACACGGCAGCAACATGAGGCACCCGGCAGCAACATGAGCAACCCAGGAGCAACTTCGATGTGGTCACCCGAAAGTGGAAGAAGGCAGAAGAATCTGCTCCTGGCTGGCCGGCAAATAAATAAATAAATAAACAACAAACTCTAATTAAACGCCGTTGCCACACCTCCTTTCCTCGCACACCCCCCGCCACCCAGTTTTCTGTGTGTATTTCGATAAGGCAACCTAACCAATTACTCTTGGCCATGCCCCCACCTTTCTGGGCCCCCTCCTTATCGTGTGGGTCACAGTTTGTGGACTTTCGGCCTCGGAGACCTTTTTGCGGACTCTTTCCTCGGACTCTGGGGCTTGTTAAAAACTTTCGGACAAAAATTCAATCTGTTCGAGTCGCTGCAAAAGCCGAAAAGGAGTCAAATCGCATAGGAGAAACACAAGGGCAGCAAAGTGCAATAATTTGCGAGTACTCAAGGTCGGGCTAAATAAGCTAAGAGCTTTGGGGAAATCTCACTAATTTAAACATAAATCCCAAATCCCAGATACTTTGCATCTTCATAAAGTTTGCTAAAAAGTAGTGCATTTCATGGTTAAGCAAAAGATTGAGCTATTGAACTGGAATATGTATAAAGATTTGAACAATCCGTCAATAGCTGGAAAAATATTACCTAAAACCTATTACTTATATTTATTTATACATTTCAAATAAGTTGAAAACATAAAAATAGTTTTCAAATATTTTTGCATTTATATAAAACTGACAAGAATCATCAAGATTTTAAACAATAATAATATAAATACGAATCAGCTTGACCCAATTAGGGATTAAATATTTCTCTAACTTAGAGTGTGATTTACTAAATTTACATAATTAGAAATGCCAAACAAATTTTACGATCAACTGATTTTCTACTCTAATAAAATTCATCTAAAAATGTTATATCTCGATTCTTGTCCAATTAGTCAAAATATTCATGACCCCGGTGACCTTTTTATGGCTTTAGTTAAACATTTTTGGTTCACATTTGGCGACCAACTGGATTTCAGCACTGTTATACTCTTAAATCTTGCGAAATGCCGTAAAATACCAAATCAAGGAAATGCTGCCAAACCGGCTGACTAAGCTGGCCAAAAATAATATATAACATTTGTTGTTCTTGCTCACCGACCATTTGCATAACAAAAACAAAAAACCTCAAAGATTAAAAACCGAATGAAATGAAACGAAATTTATAAATTGATTTCGAGCGCGACTAAAAATAAAAACAACTGCCGCAGTAAAGACGGGTAAAAGCTGCGGGGATCAAGAATCGGAAATCAGGATTTTGGGAATTGGCCGATTCGTTCGAGTATTTGCCACGCTGGGCACGACTTTGCTGTTTCAGCGGAATTATTGCATTTTGAATATTGGCATTTGCGTCAAATTAAATTTAATTGTCAGTTCAGCTTCAGTTTTTGAGCAAAAAATAAGTTAAGCGGCAAAAAATATTCGAAATGCAGCTTAAATTGTGGAATTGTTACCAAACTGATTTTGGAAATGCTCTTCAAATATTTAAAACATAAAATGACAAAAGCACAAAGAACTTATTTTATAATTTGTTCAAAAATGTTTACTTTCTTACTTCAAAAAAAATTGTAAATGTGTATGCCTCTAAAGTCCTCTGATTTCAACTTATTCGTCTTATTTTATTTCATTCTTCTATTTTCTTACACTGTTATGAATATTTTTAGGAGTTAAAATTAAAAAAATAAAATATTTTAATATTTCTTGAAAAAAGTAGTCAGGTTTTATAAAGAGCATTCAAGCTATCAAGTAAGGCCGCGAAGCTCGACAATCGATTAAAAGGTTGGGGACTAAAAGAGGAGATAAGAAACATCTCCACCGTTAAAGCGACAGAAAAATTACATTAACTCGCGAATAAAAGGGCACCTTTTCATTTTTTTTTCAATCAGCGGGTAACGATGACGTCGATTTCAGCTTGTTAATCGCGTTTCCTAATTATCAAAACTCATAAATTTCGATTAATGCGCGATTCCTGGCGATCCAAAAGCCTCGCTTTCCCCGCTTTCCCCTCCTTTTGGATGCACTCTTCGCGGTGCCATAAAAAGCGAGGGGAAAGCCGAGACCGTCGAGGAAGAGAAAGAGAGAGAGAGAGGGAAAGAGTGAGCATTTCCCCTCCGAAGTTTACAGCTTGGAAAAGCCCCTGTTGTCTCGCTCTCGCGCGTGAGCTTCTGCGGACGAGGGGTGGTCTCATTTCGAGCCCGCCACCATTATGCCATTATGGAAAGTGAAATGGATATATCGCTAATGCGCCTGCACATAACAAGGTCGGCAATAAATCAAAGGCCTGGAAGCTGGGGGCGAGATGGGGGAAAAGAGGGGAAATCGCTGCCACCGCTTGACAAAAATCAAATCAAAATGCCATAAAATACCCCACTGCGTACCGTTTCTCTCCCTCTCTCTCCCCCACTCTTTCTGATCCGATGGGTTGGTCGGCCGGGCAAACAACAAATGAATTATTTGCAATTAATTGAGCGCAAATTTGCAAAATACTTTCGTGTGTCTGCGCGTACGTCTGTGTGATGATGGATATGACTGCCACTGTATGGGTGGCGATCTCCCCGATTGCGTATACGCCCTGTGTGCCTTACTGCAAATAACAAATAACAAAAAAACAGGGCTCGTTTCAGTTTATTGAGCAATTGACTGAAAAACAATTTTCCCAAAAGTAGACGCTTGATTTACAGCTCAGAATTAATTTATGTGACTTGAGTTTGATGCTATGGCTAACAATATTTTCCAACTAAAATACATTTTTTTTATAAAGATAACTCACTTCAAAAAGTAGCAAAGATCAATTGTTTTGAAGCTAAATAACATTTTTTTCGATCCCCAAAATATATTGTTGTTTTTCTAGTTTTACATAAATCGCATGTTTTTTAATCTATTTTGAGCAGTAATATAAATACCATTTTGGTAAAGGTTAAATTTATAATAAATATCCAGAATAGTTTTTAATTACTTCTTATTTTTGTTGATTTGATAAAAATGAATTCTATTTATTCAGATATTTATACCTAAGTTTTTTGCTTGAACCAAATCAAAAAGAAAATTTTCTAATAATTTATTATATATGGTTGCATTGGGTTTTTCTTAGCTTTGTTTTATGTCATTTTAACTAAGTTTAACTTCAAGTTATTAAACATATTTTTTAAATGAGAATAATAGTGTCATATTCAATGTTCAACAAACTAAAAGTTATGTCTTCTAACTGGAAAGTGTTCTTAGATTATAAATTAAACCATCATTTTAAGCAATAAAAAGATTTGTTTTTAAAATAATTGAATGTTTTTAAAGCCAGCATATGTATGCGGATTAACGAATCATAAAGCCTAATTAGCCCGACCACAACAATTGCCACCTTGGAGCGATCTCCCAATGGAAAATCTCCCACAAAAGTTTTTTACGACTGATGAAATGGACAATTTTGTGACTTCATGAGTGCGAGGAAGTCTATAAATTCAATGAACTCGGCCAGAACAATTTGTGATGTCAATTCCTGATGTTTACACTCACAAACCCCGAAACACACACAGACAACTTTCACATTTTACGAGTTTTATATGGGCCCTCAGTGCGATGATGACGATGACGTTGACGCTAAAGACGATGATGGTATTTTCACTTGAGAGTTTTACGAGCAACAAATTGCGCTACAAATTACACGATAAATAGAAAATTATGACGAGAGGCGAGTGTAACCCTCGACCGACCCTTTCGCCGTGGGCCCGTCGTAAAAATGTCTCCCTGGTTCCCCGAATGTTCTGTCATTCCACCAATCTTTCCTTCGAGGCCCCCTGTCTGCTTTACAGGCTGTCAGAAAGTTTTGTTTGGTGTAAATTCAATTGTTGCTCCGTTTATTGATATTTTATTTGGGCCGTCGAGTTTTCCCATTGGCGATGCACTTGGAAAGTCGTAAAGTTGCCATTCGCTGAAACAATGGCAAAGTTTTTACGAGCAGAACAACGAGATTTTTCCACCTTTTCGAGAACTAGAAAAAGTTGGAGTTGGGTTAATTTATTGAGTGCTGGCCTTGTGGTCTTCAAGGACCTTCGGCCCATAACAGGTTGTCTGCTAAGCCTATCCATATCCATGCGGGTCGTAAATTTTCGGTTAATTTGGCATTTCACACCTAGCAAAACAAGCGGCAGCCTGCAGCCTGCAACATGCAACATGCTGCATTAACGAACCTGTCGAAAGTGACAAGTATTCCGCTTAAAGTTGAGCAACTTATCGCCCGTTCCATTAAGCACGGGTTATCTATGGGAATTACTATGGGCCAGCGGCATCCTTGGCCACGTGGTCAACTGACAACTCCCCGAAAATGTTTCCCCTAATTGATGGGCTTCTTTTTTCGGAGGTGGAGCCGAGACAGGTATTTTGTAATTAAGCCACTTGAGCCCTCTCCAGATTGAGTACAGTGGGCCAAGCGGACGGACAGTGGGACGGACGGACATGTCAGGTTACCAATTGAAATATATTGCAGGTGGAGCGGGCAAAGGCAAACAAAAACACCAGACAAACATTCTATCGCAAAGGTAAATGCTTTTTTTGACACTGCCTAATGCGACTTCATGTTGCGGTTACGCATTCTGTGTGAGTACAGTGCGGTGCGGGCATATAAAACCGCATTCAAATTGGATGTTTTATAAAACTTTATTCGCAATTTAGTTCTTAGTTGGGAACCTGAAAGAACTATTTAAATTTAGATACAATAAAATAAAAAACTGTTTCAGAAATTGGTTCCAACTTTGTTTATATTTCCCAAAAATAAACAATTAACATTAGTTTTTAGTTGCATAATATTTCCAAGTTCTCAATTAATTAAATATTAAAGATCAATTAACTTGGAATAATATAATGAATACAATTAAACTAATTAATATGTTCACTTATCTACAACAGCTCTACAGTTTTCATACGCACTGTATCCTTTTATCTTTTTTTTGCTGTACCCCCCAAAAATAATCATGGGAAATACCTTTCGTGGAGAATGGAATGGAATATGCAGGTCGGTCTATGAAAGCCACTCAATCATTCTGCTTCACTTCATGGAAAAAATAAAATAAAATAAGAAAGAAACGTTTTAACTGATCGCTCAATCACTGATATACATGTGTCTGTGTATGGAGATATATATATATTTTCGATCGCTGGGTGGCAGACGCTGCCTGAATTGATTTCATTGTTGAGCAGCGATTTGGTTAAGTCACCCGCGTGATTGTTTGCCTTTTGGCCTGATAACCCACTCAGTTCTACCCGGCGAAAATACACCCGAAAATGGCTCCTGCTTCACCTGAGGTCAAAGAGCAATCAACAGGTGACTGGGCTTTTTTGTGGCTTCTGTGGGAAAATTAAAAATCTTGCGCTCAAGGGTGGGAACATTAATTTTATATTGATAACCTTTTACTCCAAGTTTATTGGCATGCAAAATTTTGATGACGAATTTTTATTGGCTTGCGGATATAAAATATTTCCTAAGAAACAAGAGATTATGGTCGCAGTACAAATGCTCTTGCCTAAAAGATAATCCCATAAGAAAATTAATATTCATAAGCACCACTTTTGAAACCAGTTTAATTTATTAAAAACGCATAACGTTAGAAAATATATTTTATTATTGTCGTTTTAAATAACACTTCCTTGAAATCGTTATCCCCTTTGATCCGTTAAGCAAAGTTGTCTCCCATAAATTGTAGGCCAGTTAATTGAATCAATCGCCTTTCGCCTCATTTCTTCAAAATTAACTGACTCTCCCAGTTCCTTTGGGATAATCTGCGATCGGACTTCATTGCGGTCATAATAAAAGCCATCAGGCAATTGGCAATCTAAATGTCCAGCTAAAACTACTGTTAAAACTAACCAGGCTGAAAAGAAATCGCATAAAAACAAAACTTGTCCAGCCATTCCATCCAAAGTCGCTGCTTCATTTTGGGGCACTGCAACCCGAAGAGGCAGGAAGAAATTTCATTTTTACGATCCGTGTGGGATCGTAAAATGTCTGGGCGACCGACCGCGTGTGGAACGTTTAATTTGATGCTGAAATACTGATACTGATAGTCCCGCACCACAGGCACTTAAATTGCATATAAAAGTGGCTTTTATGATTGGCCTTCTATTAGCGAAATCAACTATTACGTGTTAAATCGCACGATCCACGCAGTCGAACAACAACGGCCACAAAATGATCGTTAAATTTGGCCAGTTGTTAAGTTTTCGACTTGGTTTCCCTTTTTTCCCTGTGCCTTTAAATGAGTAAATCAAAGGATGTGCAGTCAGTTGTGGGGTGCAGTGAGAAAAAAACATAAGTCGGAAATGGCTCCTTAAATTTATAAACAAGAAGACTATGTCTCCCTTAAGAATTTTATTATATAATATTAAATAAGCAATCAAATTATATAGGCATAAATTTCCGATAAAATATATAATATTATAATCTTATCGATATGTATTTTTCATACGATTCTTGTGTTAAATGAAAGCTATTAAATATTTAAGTTATTATGTGAGGTAAAATAATAGGTATGAAGATATAATTCAAATATTTGACTAAAAATGGGTTCACAAAGACTATTTTGAAATATAAATGTATTACTTTTTAAGGTTTCTCAAGTTCAAAACGAAGTTTTTTGCCTTCCAAAATGTTATTACCATTCGCAGGACACCCTTTTTTGATCAGTGTCTCTTGGACTCCAGGTCAAAGTGCGTTGGGCAAGGTGTCGTCTTACATGTGCAGCGATGGATGGCAGGCAGGGGAATAGAATACAACGGAATGGAGTGCAGAGGAGTGGTTGGAATGGCAGGATCCCGAAATCCAGAGATCTCTCAAAGAAAGCGAAAGTGAGTTTTCAGGGTAAATGAAATTAACAACGCATCCTTTGCTGCGCATCGCTGATTGTTTTGTTTCAATTTCTGGTTGCGCCCCTCGATCCAGAAACAGAAAGGGACAAGAAAACAGAAAGCAGAGGGAGAGGGAGAGGTAAGGTAACCTTTAACCTCCGGATCGGTAAGTGTTGCTGTTATTTCCCCGAAGTCTCAGGCTGCATTTTTCGGGGGAAACAACGAATATGCTATTGCTGAAGTCCTTCTACCTGAACCACCGCTCGGTGGTTGTTTCGTTTGCCTACTTTGACGACAAGAAGTCAAACTCTCGATTTACGACCATTTTGTTTGAGTAATTTCGTCCTTCGTCCTTAGTCCTTTGCCACATGCTCGGCTGCTTTGTAAATTGTACAGTTTTACTTTCAGCTGTCGATCTTGGGCTGGGAGTGTATAACAAGATCAGATCCCATCGAGTGACTCAATCCCGAATAATAATAATTGAGTAACTCCGTTTTGGATTTTAATGCTCGCCCTTAACGAGTCGTCGATGTGAATATTTAATGCTCTGCAGCGATCGTAACCATATTTCATAGGCTCATTTGCCTGCTCCATTCGAATAGTTAAATAAAAACACAGAAAAAACAAAATAAAACCATCATAGAGGAAATCAAAGCAAAAGATATGTTCACGATTCAATTAAATGGTCGTAAAAGTTCCTCTGAATGGCGGAAAATAAAAGTAGAAACAGAGTTGTTTGCCCCTAAAGTTTATTGTCGTAAAATTTCCTCAAATTGTTGTTAGAACATAAAAACCACCTAAAAATCGGTAATAAAATCAATCGAAACATAACTGGAATGGGACTAGCTGCTCAATCCCCCCACCACTTCTCCCCCGCATTTTGGGGAATTCCCCTGACAGTAATAAAAATAACAACAATAATGAGGAAAGGAATGCCAAGGTGATAACAGCTATATTTAAGGTATTTCGGAATACAGAAATTGGTGACTATGAAGTGGAAAATTACGAAGGCATCGTAATTATACAATTATTTTTCTAAAGTGCCGAGTCGCTTGAAAATTGAATTAGTAACGAAAATGTATAATTATGTTAATTGGTTTTTTTAGCAAGCATTTTATTTGTATTGAATACCTTTTGACTTTTACAAACGAATGCAAGAAGTTAAATACAGTAAACATAAATCACCAATTTTAAAACTAGAACATTTCTTAACTAAGTGCCTACAAGCGGATTTTCTAAGTAATATTAAATATAATATATATAATATATATAATAAGTTGCCTTCTAACTGCAGAAGACCTTACTTACTCAACATGTTTGTAAACAGTTTAATATACACCTTGAGTACAATTTAGTTAATTTGAATTTCTTGAACTTAAGGTAACAGGTTTGATAAAGGTAAACTTGATAAAGGCCACCTCCTAACATATCATATGACTTTCAGTATTTCGCAGACATTCAAACCTGGCCTAATCCCCCTCAATTGCCTTCCAGACAAGATTCAATTAGAGGAATAACCCAAATCGGATGTGAAACCCGATGGAAATTGAAAACAGCGGCGCATGCAACAGTTGGGCACATTTCGCAGACGGGCAAATCAACATCAAAATCAAATTCATTGCATTGGCCATGGTTCAGGACCAGGCCCGAACCCACACACTGGCAAATTGGCACCGTACACACAGGCGCAGACAGATAGAAACCGTCAACACGGAGTGCCTCTAAATGCGGCGAGAACGCGAAAAACCGTTAAGCATCAATTTTGACGCATCATAAAACTGCAATGAAGTGATAAGTGCCGCTGCTGCAACGCAAATATGCAACAGGAATGTGCAGTTGATAGATATGCCGGGATGGTGGGGCATATGAAGGATGTGGGGGTCGTGCAACCAGAATCTGCAAATGGATATTGACGAACTTTCCCCCGAAAATGGGACGACCCGTATCTGGGCGATAACAATGCAAATGCAATGGCACCCACTTCACACGAACGTACGAGTATCTATGGCTGGCTTTGGGTTTGGGTATCTGTGAGGTTGCTCGTCTATCTGTGGAGCTCCAAACAAAACAAGTCTTTTATGAACACCGCGGGAAGTTGACAGCTTGCATCATTGTCGTGATATGCGAAAAACTGTGACACTCCCCTCTATTTTCCACTATTTTTCGTGGTTGGCCAATTTTATTGCCTCGCGTGCGCAATTATGTTTATGGCTATTGGTAACGTATAAATGACAGAACAAAAACTTTTCGCTCGAATGGAAATTGCTTTATTTCGCAGACGGAAAAGTGATTTGGTGTAGTGAAATTTAATTAAAGTTGTACAAGTTTTTAGTTTCAATTTGAATTTTCCGTTTAGCAGTTTGTTTTGTTCTTTCAAATGAATAATAAATTATATAAATAACAAACACATATGTATGTTGTTTCAAGTGACAAATCTTATTTAGTTTGAATTTCAAATGTATGTAGAATGTCTATTCCAGCAGCTGCTAATAAAATATTGTTGCTCGATAATTGAATCCATTTATTAGCTTAATTAAAACAGGCATATTTGAATTATGTTGCTCTAAAAAAGGCATCCACTTGTTTCTACATAAATCTTAATTATTATTGCAAATAAAATGAAGACATTTTCTAGTCTTTGTGAGCTTCAGTTCGGTCCTTCTTGCCTAAAAGTGATTGGACCAAAATCAATTGCATCTCATTTGCCAATCTTATCGCCGAAAAGCCGACTAATTGACTTATAGCCACAGATGGCAGAGCCCTGAACTAATCAGTCCGGCCAGAACGAGGAAACCAGCAATACGGCAATCCTACTAACCAGCCACACACACCCATCACACTTTTGAACACACATAAATTATATTTATTGGCAGGTGGAAGGAGCTGCGTCTTCGGTCTGTGGCAGGCAACACCTAAAATGGGGCTCGTTAATTGTTGCTGGTCCGCTGGAGACCAACGGCGACTGGCTGCCGCATCGTAAATCATGGGGAATCCATCAAAATGCGATCATTGTATTGAGATTGCAACTAAGCCCCCCGTAATTTCAATATTTTTGCACTCGCATCGTGGCGAAGTGCGGGGTGCACTATGTATGGCTGTGCCAATTGACAACTTAATCCTGCGACATGTCAGTGGAGGCTCAAATGAGATTTACGTGGCTCGCAGTCAGTTAGCCTGGCCCATTTGTGTTGACTCAATGAAATGTTGTACCGATTTTTCAACATGTTGTCTGACTCTGACTCTGACTCTGCCGTCTGCCTCTGCCGTCTGGGTCGTGTTCACTTTGATTGACAAAGTACAAAGGTGTAATTATTTTTCATAAAAATTGTTGCATGTCGCTCCGAAAAAGTTTTCGTTTTTTCCCTCTCGTTTTTATTTTGGTTTTTATTTTCGATTTTGTACGTACGAACGTAGCTCCGTTGATTTTTGTTGTAGGTTTTCAATCAATTTGCTTATGTGGCGTGGAAAGCCCCTCCCCATCCAATTATGTCAACGATCTGAGCGCATAAATTACGAGAGCAAGCGCTCATGCCCGGAGCAAAGCGCTGAGCGGCTAAGATCTTTCGGACATCAGCAGTGTCGCCATCGCAGGGAGGCCAATCTAGAAGGCCAAATGCAAAGGATGCACTTGGAAAAATTATATTTAAATCTTTAGATTTCAGACTGTAGCCAAAAATAAACTGGGCTCTAATGACATCGGGTGACTTCGAGTGGTTTTTGTTTTCGATATTTAAAAGCTTTCAAATCTCTTGCCCAAATAACATATTTAATCACTTGAAAATGTGATTAAAATAATGAAATTGTACACATACATATCTGATTTCGGAATACGTCAGGCTTACAATGCAATGCAAATTTTGGAAAATATTGTGTGAACATTGAGGTAATTGGAAGTTTTGTATAGTTTTTGGAAAAGTACCCATTCGTTCTATTTTTCCTAGTGTGCTGCAACTACAGCTGCTGCCCTGGGCCAGTTTCAGACCCCTTTCCCAGTTGCATACCCATTCCACATTTCCCCCAGAGCGTCAGCCCATAAATCTTGAGTCGGCGGCGCGTTACTCATGCGCAGTGTCCTCCACGAACGGGAGACTCCTCGCCCAGTGTCCCAGACTCCAAGCTCCAGACTCCAGACTCCACTCTTGGTCCAATCTGGGAAATGTTTTATAATCGCATTGCGACTAATTATCGTATCGGAGGAATTATTATGGCGCGATCATGAAGGCGATTTGCAAATTGCGTGCCCGCGATTCATCAGCTAAGTGATTAGATTTGATTTGGGGCGCGGTACACTATATAGTACCCTGCTCTTAGGATAACGATTTATTCACGACTCCTGGAAAATTACTTAATTATGTTCAAAATAAATGCAACAATTTTGGAAACAATATTGATGATTGTAAAACAATTTACGCTATTTAGATTTGCTTAATTAATTACCAAATAACTAATTATGTGATTATCATTGAATTATTACTAGTATTAAAAGATTTTCATTATTTGAAATTTATAAATAGATACAAGGTCATTATTAAACTCATCAAATTGCAAAACAAGTAATTAACTTTGTGAAACTTTATATATTTTACGACTTTCATTTAAAGAAAGTATTATTTACTTAATCGGTTGTACATCATTTTTAGCTTTCCCATGATCTTAGGGGAAGATAAAATATGGGTGTACAAACGCAGGCAAGTTGATTGAGTCGAAACTAATATGCCCGCCAGTTTGTGGATCGGCATTATGGCCGCATATCGTCAATGATCGTGTTTTACTGCACTCTTCTCGCATTTACTATTTGATTAACCAGCTGGCCCGGCAGCCAAAAGCCCCCCACCAAACTCCTGTTTCCCAGCCGAAAACCACCGAAAGAAAAATAAAACCATAACCAAAACCGAAGCGAACTGCGTTGAACAGAGCCTGGTGATTTGGCTGGTTGTCTTGAGGCATTTTATTTGGCGCCATAAATCTATCAGCGCCGGCTAACTCGAACTCCAGCTCGAACCCAAACCCAAACCCAAGCCCATACCCAAATCCGAATCCGAATCCGAATGCGAACGCGTGCGCATGCGCAAACACTGGACCGCTCGGAAATCTCCCTGCCTCTCTGGAGATGCTGATAGGCCCGAAGATTTACGGCTGGCACAAAGCCAATGTTCCGATATCTTGGCGGTTGGCCGATTCCGAGGGCTCGATGGCTAGGAGAGATCAATTTAAGTTTATGATACGAAAATCAGATTGCTTTATTGTATGCGAAATGCGATCGATTCGATTGCTCCTCCGCACGAAATTCATTTATATTTATGATTTGTGAATTGCTTTTTATGATTATGTTACTCGTATTTTTACCCCCCCACACAATTACATTTTTACTGCCTTTCGTTCGGAAAGGGGCGAGTGGTTTTCCAAAAGTGTGAATTTGCCACTTCATTTGAGAGCTGGTGAAGACATAAATTATGTTGTGAAGCGGGAGCTATTTAGGCGCAGTTTTTATGGCCATGTGAATTGGAACAAACGAAAGTGTCGGGGCCCCAAAAGTCAAATGTCGGAATCGAGAAATACAAATACTCGTAGATGAGAAGGGAATGACCGGAGGTTGAGGTGGAGGAGGAGTTTGCCAGGGGTAGCCACTCCTGGCAAAAGAACTAACAAAATATATTAATGACTTATCAAGGATAATTTGACAACGGGCCATAAATCAAATCGCGTAGCTCGCTCGTTGGCCCAAAACAAGGCGAGTGGTGGGCTCACCCCTCCAGCTCCCCTCGTCCTTTTTTCGCCTGCACAGAAAAAACATTTAATATCTCTGGCTATCTAATAAATTGCCTTTTAACTTTCGAAATAACATATGTTAATTTACTTTTTACATAAAACAAATATTTTTGTGAAAAAAGACTATTGGAAAATATTGGAATAGAGATATATTATTTCCCAAGTTGTTATTATTAATAACTTTGAATAATATTATATAATTTATTTTATTTAAGAAATATAAAAGAAACCAGATCATTTCTAAAAAAACTAATAAGAACACTAATGTGCAAAAACTTTTTTTAATAAAATGAAGAAGAATTAGACGAATATTCTTCCTATGATATTTGATAACTTTAATGTTACAAATGGATAACATTAAAGTTTATCTTTTTATGGGTTTCCTTATTTTTTTCTGTGCATAGTGTGACAGCAGTGGAAACCACCCAGAGCCATTGGAATGTTCCAACACACACGCCAAATGGCAAATGCGAAATGCGATGCTGATGCTTAATTTCTGGCCAAGGAGTAGGAGGTGGACACCAGTGGAGGAGGCGGAGGAGGAGGAGGAGGAGCAGCTCAGCCTGTGGTGGGCCAAATTGGATGCCCAGCTGTGTGGTTGCAGACTGTGCCATAACTTAACACCTTCGCTGTTGTCTTCGTCGGAGTGGCCATGGCCATTGCAATTGCCAGGCAAATGCGTTCTCAAAAGGCGCCCACAAATCCTTGAACAGGGTGACTCAGGCTACCAAAGTTCGTAAATGTCTTTAATATTTTCATAAAAGAAGTTAGATGTTACCAACTTGTCTTAAAAATCGATTAATACTACTTATTTATCCCTTTTGTTTTTAATTGGATCTCTTTAAAAACGAATTAAATGAGCTTTAATCTAATAAATTTTTTCTGGTTTTAAAGAAATATTAGGTTTTTATTTATTTGTAGTATAAAATAAAATATAATGTTACAGCATGAAAATAAACTCATATTTCGGGTCAAATTAAATTATTGAAAAATTACATAAAGAATAGTGATTTATTAAATTATCTTTAAGAAACTCTTCTGAGAATAATCAAATACAGACTAATCCAGAATTAATATCCCTTTAGGAAAATTCGTATACCTTAGGCTGCGAATTAAGCCCAAACTTTTAGTTTATCTTTGATTATCCTTATAGAAGACATTAGCTCCCGGCCACACAGAAGTTGGAAGACTCATTTGAAGTTCAATCTGCCTGCTGCGACTTCTCGGAGTTACATTATGACATCAGCTGGTAATTGTGATTAATGCTCTTGGCCCTCACACTTCGCATCGAGACACCCTCTGCGAAATGGCCAAAACATCTGCGACCAGCACAATCCAATCTTCAGCCACATGTGAGGCGACTCAAGTTTATTGTACTTCGCATGTTATTCGCGCTGATTTTCCTTTTATTTGCTTATTTTTTTGTCAGGCTCATACATAAAATATGATTGCGTTTTCATTTGCATCTACCAGATTGAGTTTCTTTTGAGGCGCGAGCCCGTGAGTTTATGAGCTTGTCAATTGCCTTTTCCCGGTTTCTTATTTATTTATTTGCATATCATGGCCAGAGTGGAGTGACCAATAATAATAATAATAGCAATGGGAGGACTGGCCCCTCTCAGTACTGCCATTCAGATCAAAGCCAAACCGAATTGCGAGGTTCACCTGGCCTCACCTTCGGCGTTTCGTTGTAATTAAGAACATGTTAGTTGTAAAGAGGAGGTTGTCCCTGCTGCTGTTGGCCCCACCTTATATGGCTGTCGATGTTGTGTCCTTAAGGCCTCTACCCCCCTCCCCCTACCCCCTCGTTTAACTCCTCCTTAAAATCCGACTCGTGTCTCGTTGCATTTGCAAATTTGTGGCGGCCGTGTGAAGTCAAGAGGGCGAGCCAAAGTCAATTGCATTCTTAACCCTTTTGAAGCTGATCAGCCTGGCAGACAACAACAACAACAAATAACAGTACAACTCTAATTAAAAATTAACACACTTCCACGTCGAGAGGAGGTGGAGGTTGAAGGAGAGCCACCACAAACATTCGTTTAATCAGACGAAAATCAAGTCTATTATATGGCGAGGCCTTTTGGCCAAACGCAGCAGATTGGCTGTATCTGCATGAAAAACGTATAAACAGCGTCTCATTTGAAGTCATCATTAAAAACGACGACGACGACGAGGACTGCGGTTTTGGGTCCCTGGATCCTCGAGCCCCCGATCTTTCGATCCCCAATCCCCAATCCACAGTCCCCAATCCCCAATCCACAATCCGCTCTTGGAGGCGCACACTTGAGGCCATGTAATCAACGTTTGCTTACTTCATTTAGCGCGCGGCGAAAAGAAAAGCGAAACATGCATACAATCAGCGAGGCTTGCAACTCTGGAAACTGAAAACTGGCACTGGACATCGGACATCGGACATCGGACTTCGGACGGGGAATGCAGATGGAGCTGCTTAAGCTGGACTTCAGCTCCAAGGCGATTGCACAGTGAAAAAAAGCCATCACTCAGGGTAATTCCAAATGCTAATCACAAAAATACAATAATATACAATACAAATTTAAACACCTATACTTAAATTTGTGTTTATAGATACAAAAAGAACAGAACATTAAAATGTAGTTAAATTCTTTTTTCAACAGGTTGATTGTAATCATTTTTTATGTTTTCACTTTCTTATTACATTGGAAAAGAATTACAAAAAATAATTTTAGAAGTCCTCTGCTCATGGCAAATAAATAAGAGATTAATTAAGGATCAAATTTATATTTTGTATTCAAACAAGAAACTGTCCTTAAATAATTTAGTACAAATCACCATTTTTAAATTGTTGTTTTAATTATAAAATATAATTTATTTGAAGATTGTTTTGACTAGACTCCCAATCTTCTGTATGTCATTAGAGAGTTATTAAAAAATTTCTCGCAGTGTACCGATTCTTTTGGAAACTATGGCTGTAGCCTCTGCAGCCTTTGCTTGTTGGCAATGATGTATTTTTGATTTCGTATCTTATATTACCAACAACAAGCTGCTGGTGGAGCAACAACAGTAACAACAGCAACATCACGGCAAATGCCAAGTGTGAGGCTCCAACTGCAGAATAAAGCCGAGAAGACCACGACCAAATCCAAATCCCATCCAGGTCCAAGTCCATTTCTGTGGAGCGGGGTGGTCCAGGGGGAAAAAGTTGATTTCAGAATTTTTATTTTTTGATTGTGATGATTGTGCATTGAAATTTGATACATTTCGGCCTGGTCGGGGGGATGTTGCCGTTGTTGTTGCTGTTGCATGCAAAAATGTTGGCTAGTCGACAAGGCATTGGCATGGCCAGAAACTACTAACAACATTAATAAGATTGGCATCTGCTGCTCGCAGTTCAAATGTAATTTCTCATCAACAAAAGTGGGCTGACTCGCTGGGAATCCGCAACGGGGTGTGGTCGCATCTCCTCTGCTCTTGCCAACGATTGCATTCTGGCCATAAAGATAACTTTTGGGCGCGGTGGTGGTGGTGGTGGTGCTGGTGTCGTGTTTTGTGGTAGCTGGTTGGGCTTGTTAGTTGCCATTGATAAGCCAGAGATTGGGGGAAACTCGAAGAAGTCAAATGAGCAGTGGATTTGATGCTGAAGTTGATCGAAGCCATACAGTTGGTTGGCATGTAAGCCAGCTAGATGCCAAAATAACATCGCAAAACTCTTTAATTCTTCAACTTTATTTGGTAAATAACTATCAACAAAGACTTGATGGTAAAATCTTCATGATCCTCTTTAATCTTGTACAAACAACCTGATTTAGAGCTTAACTATATAAAAATAAATTATAACGTGTTAAATTTGTAATTACAAGTTTACTAAACATTAAAAATCTTATACTACCTAGCTGCTTGATATGGTATCAAACCATCCGTTCAATTTTATATCAACATTATTTAAATCATAAACATTTAGTAAGGTAATTTTAAAGATAATATGGCTGTAAATATTAATAGTCTCGAAGCTAAAGTTTATGTATCCATTATAAATTAAATAGTTTCAATAAACAAACAAGTTACTAAAATGTTTATCTTTTCTGAAAAGATATAATTAAATTTAATATTTATTTTTATTGGTGCTGCAGGGAAGTTCATTTAATTTAATTATAATTTAATAAAACACCTTATTATACATGTGCAACGTTAATAGCGTAGTTCTAAAATATTTTTCTGAATGACGAGTGTTAAGTTTCCGCTTTCTTGTAACTACGACCTCTTTCGGTATCTCCAATTACTTTTATTTTTCCATGTCAGCACCAAAGAAGCTCCAACAAACCATAAATCTTAGCTTGAAGAAATGCAATCTTTTTGGGATGTAGAAAACCTAATTCTTTTTAAAATGTCGTCTATCTCTTAAAGGTTTTGACTTAGAAACTATTTAAGCCCTCAGCTGCTTATGTTAATGTCTCCCTCCGATTCCCTCGGGGAATCTCGTTCCCCCTAATTCCCCAAAAATAAAACACGTGTAGAATGCCATGCGATATGGGTTATTTGGAATATGGATGGGGCGAATGGAGACAATGCGTTTGAACAATATTTTCAACACAATATGAGAGAGGAAAATAAATCAAATTGATTAAATTTCAACAACGAACAATCTGAGGCTCGAGGGCGAACAAAAGGCAAAAGACAGGCCGAAAAAGAACCCCAAGGCTCATTTAAATAATAAACCACTAAAATCGTAGAGAAGACAACGAATTTAAATAAAAAACCGTTCACAGCCTCCGCGAACAAAACCGAAAAGTAAACCATTAAAAATTACTACTAATGTGCACCTTACACAAAACCGAAAGAAAGATCCCATTGGGGATCACCGGCTCTTTCAGCGGAGACAAAGGCCACAAAAGTCACGAATCTCTGCTCCCCAGCTAATGCCCAATATCGGAATCGGAATCGGTTCGACCCACTGCGGCGACAGTGGATTCCAAACAAACGAGCACCGATTCATCTTCGGAAAAGCCTCTTTGGTGAGCCGACATGGACTTCCACACTCGGCGAAAATTTTCAGTTTTTTCAGTTCGTTAGACCCTTTTTAACACAGTACATTCTTTTTTAATATATATAAATTAATTTGTTATAGTAATATTTTATGAAAAATTAACTTAATAGTCGTATTTACATATATGGGGGATTTCCTTATTTTACAAGCGATTATTTAAATATATATTAAATATATTTTTGATTTTTGAAAAGGTTTTTAGTTAACTAGATAATATTTATTAAGATAAGCCTGATAAGCAAATTTCGTATATTTTGTTTTTGTTTTTTAAAGATCGGTTTATGCAAATTCGTTTGTGAAAGTAGAACAGAAAGTTTTACAGTGCACGCACTCCCCAATCCAATCCTCAAGGCAAATGGAGGAAAACTACGAAACATAAATTGCACGGGGAGAACAGTGGTGCTGGGGAAAAACTAAAACCACTTAACTTAATGAGCATCAAATATCTGACTTGCCTGTATATGCAGCCATATCGTTTTGGCCGCAATTCTCGATACAAATCTATTATTTAAGACAACTCTGCTGCTACTTCTGTGGCCGCACTAACATTTCAATTAATAAACTGCCCGCAGAACTCCCAGCGAACTCCCGGCGAACTCCCAGCTCACCTTTCCGAGCAGTCGGAACAATGGCTAAGTATAATCACTTTGTTTGCACCTTTGGGAATAGCCAGTGACAGACCTTGTGTCCATGGATGTGGATGTGGATGTGGGTGAGGATGTGGGTGTGGGTGTGGGTTCTGGAATGGGGTGGCTGAAATAGTTGCCGGATAATGGCGACGGATCGGGCAGATCGGGGAGCACTGGATGGTGGCCACGTGCAGCAAGTTGGTCGTCGCCACTGGCGTTGCATTTATGAAAATGAGCTCTGTTCTGGGCGGCGGGGCAATTTGTAAACGAGACAATTGACCAAGTGCACGTTGCGACTCTTTTTCTCCATCGATGTGTGCCCACTGCGACTTGATTGCCGGGGCAGAGTTGGACAGAGAACAAAGTGTAACAGGTGACACATTGCCATCATTGTGGCCATATGCAGATTTGATGGTCATAGAAAAGTCCTTTCCGGTTAATTAAAAAAAGTTAAAAAAAACTAGAAAACGGATTTTAAATGTAATAATTTCTATCACGGTTCTTTTGATTCAAAATATTAATTTTAACTTTCGATGAAAAATAATATATCATAAGAATATTTTACAGGCAAAAACACAATGCAGATCTAACAAATCTAACACAAATAATTAAAAACCAATTGAAAAGTCTAATTTCTTTGTAAAAACAATTTAACCTTACATAGTACAAAATTTGTCTTCATAAGTAGTAAAAGTATCACCTATTTTTTAGCAATCTTTCCATTGGGATCTCAGTGTTTCACCACCTGCTTTCCATTTCGCGATTTCTGTGAAACGAGATCTCCCATTTCGGGCTGTAATCCATTTCGATTATCACCCACCAGGATGGCCCACTCGAATGGCTGGAACAATGGCAAAATGCCCGGCTAAACCTGCCAATCTGTGGCCAAAAGGCCCCCGGGCACCAAAACTGGAACTGAAAGTCATCCCAGCAGAGACTAACAACCGAACTGAATGCCCATTTAGAGCGACTTTGGGCGACCTGCCACCGGAGGTCCTTCCACGGGGCTCAAAAGCGGCGACAAAAGACAAAGCCACCGACAATTGGCCAATGGCGATCCACAACGATGGCGGTAACAGCAACCACATCTACGGCGAGTGGTAATAAAAGTGAAATTAACAATCAACGAACGCTTTACGGTTGACATTTCACATGACAGGCTAGTAATGCGATTTAGCGGGATAAAGGACAGCGGAATGGTTTTTGTTTTTCCTCGGCAAGAAGTGCAACGAAATGGCAAAAAAAAATAAATGAAAAGCAAAACAATTATTGGCTTTGCGTTGTCTGCACACGAAGTGGTCTGATTTTTTTCGGTTCGTGAAGAGAAAGTTAATTAAAATAATGAAAAATTCCGTTGACAAATGTCTCGCCTGTCAGAAGATCCCCACCTCATCACCGTGCCACTGTCACATTGCATACTTAATAGATGCTAATAATAGAGTTTTAATTAAATAGATTATGTGTGTGCAGTTGCAGTTGCAGTTCGACATTTGGCATTCTGCACTTTGGCTTTCTGCAGCATTTGCATATTTGCGTGTTTGCGCTCGGCGCCTTGGGATCTCTCCATGGCATTTTGTAATAAGCAAATTGATTTAAAATAGTCAGTGTGGCCCAGTCGTGGTCTGGCTAAATTAGATTCTGCCGTGCGGAGGCGTTTGGTTTGGATAAATATTAGATAATGTGGGTGGTCTAGTCGGGCTTGGACTCTGGCTTTTGGGCCATTATGCAGGATGGTGGCTCAAATCCGTAATAGCATTTGAATACTTAGTCAATAATGAAATGCCAATGATTTGTTGAACACAAGGCAAGTTCAGTTGTGTTTAGTTTGAATTTGATATTGTACATCTTGAATGAAATCTTTAAGTAGAAATTGCATTCCTCAAAATTGAGCTGTTACAATAATTAAAAAATGTATCTTTGGGGTAATATTTTATTCTGTTATTTAACCAAACATTTTTGTGCTAACTTCTATAATATTAACCACCTACAATTATAGATAATTATTGATTATTCTGCCTAAATAATCCTTGTAATTAAAAAAACTAATGAAAATAGAACTAAGAATTAAAACAATTCAAATTACAGTGAAAATTTCTTGTTCTTTTAACTTTTTTAACACAATCGGTCTTTAATTTGAATAGTACGCTATTTTTATATTTAATAAATATATTTAAATAAAAAAAATTTTTAAACAAAATATAAAATATGACATTAGCAAATGATTCTCTTGCACCTTTTTGTTTAGTACAGATAGAAATATGGATAGTAGATATTATAAAAAATTTCGAAGTAGTACATTTCGGAAGAGCGTGGGGGAATGAATATATATATTTGGGGGCTTGGCGCGACCTAATAAAATTTAATTTGTACTTACCAATCAGTTTTTCAATCCGCCGCCTGTATCCCAGCGATATCCACCGTTGTCATACGTCCTTTGTATCAGTTTAGTATCAACTAGGAACCATTAAGTGATTTAAACGAGTCTTATTTTTGTCCATTTCACTGCATCTTCACATGCTGGTTGTCAACAAGGTTTTTGCGCAGGATTTTCCTGATTTTAGCCACTGTACACTGACAGTTTCGGCTGTCAAAATTGGCAACTGAGAGCGCCGTTGGTGGCCAAAACATAAACATGTCACGCCAGAGAGAGCGGAGAGAGTCCGGAGAGAGTGACAGTGCGAAAGAGAGAAAGTCACACACGGACACACACAGGCGCGAGGGAGAGAGCGAGCGGGCGAGCGAGCAACTAAAACACTGTGGGAATTTCTGGGGGATACGGGGATTTTCCGGGGGGTCTACGGGATAACGTCTACGTCTAACGGTGCTCCCGCTATCCTCCGCTGGCGGGTTTTCCCTCTAGCAGTTTCTGGTGGGGATTACGGATTTAGTGCCAGTACCTGCGCCATTGTCCAATCCTCTGGGCCGAGGATGGGATATAGTTATCCTGGTTCTAGCAGCATCCAGGACCCAACTTCACCGACAACGTGGCGGCGACAACGACAACAAACACGTCTAACATGGCGACGCGATGTCCTTTCTCCATGTCCCACACACACGAACACACACTATCGCACACACAATTTCTAATCTCGCGACTATTTCGATTTTTCTAACTTCGAGGCTCTGGCTTTCGCCACATGTAGTTGTTTGAAAAACTTATAGATTAACCATGGGTGAGTTCACATCTTTTATTTTTATATATTTTTTTATATTATTATTTTTTTTGTTTTATTGGGAACAACAAAAGCCTGGCCAAGAGCCCACTCGCGTCGCGTCGCGTTGCGTTGCGTTGAGTTTGTCAAAGAGAGCGACAAAAGCCAAAATCTCACAGCGTCTCCCAGCGAAACCCAAACCAAAATCAAGGACCAAAAACGTTGCCGCCATCGAACCACGCACACACACACTCGCACAGCGAAAGCATTTCTAAAAGTTCGGCCAAAGAAAATGGGTGAAAAAAAGTACGTGGAACGTGGAAAAGTGAAGTGAGCATCAAAGCGCACGGGACAGAATAGTTTTCAACCCGACCAGCGGTGCACGGTGGGCTGTGGGTCGTACTGTGCCGTGCCGTGCTGTGCTGCGCTGCGCCCCACCCGGCACCACCCCCAAAGGCCACCCAAAACACCAAATCCCCACCCCCCGGGCCCAAAACCCATTGAGCCACTGAACCACACGGCCAAAACATTCTCTCCTTTGGCAGCGGCTGCTGCGTCTAAACCGAAAACAATAAAAAGCTCTATGTGAGAGCTTGCCAATCTCGAAGACGACCTTGGAAATGCTCTTATATTTATGGTATAAAATTGGTAACGATATTATTTTTTAAAAAATATATGACGTATATAAGTAATATGTAAATAATAAAAAGACGTTTCATAACTTTCTACTAGTTCATTGTGTTAAAATTCCTTAGAAATTTGCAAAACATATTTAAAAATAAAAGTTTCATATTTAAAACCTTCTTAACATGTTACTTTCCAATATTTTTTAACAATCGTATCAGCAAGTATTAGGATAAAAATATATGATTAAAAATATGTTTTTTCTTGGTATAAAATGTTAGAGTAAAAAGGGGTTTTATTTAATTTAAGTTCCGCAAAATCGTAAAAAGTATAGGCTACACAAGAACTGCAACACATTTCCGTATACCCTTAAAATATTAATAGAATTTCCCCCTCACCTATACGACGCACAATAAAATGTAATGCTAAAATTGCAACCCCTGGCCGATAAGAACACCCACGCACGGCGGAACCCTTCGATGATAAGAAAACCCCTGGCTTAAGGTACGCGTACAACAGATGGGATTTTTGCATAAATAAAATATTTATACAACTGAGCGTTGCCAATGCGCCCATCGATTGCCATATGCCCGGTTCGACTTGGAACTCTGATGAAACCGGGAGGGGGCCTTGGGGGCAAAAAAAAGCCGTAGAAGAATGCCAAAGCACGCGTTGACACTTTGCGCTCAACACTCGCACACACACACACATGCTCCATGCAGGACTCTCCTCTCCGGAGAATTTGCTCCAGGCCGTCATCAACGTTGGTCCTGCAGCCTCAGAGCAGCAGCATCCTCCCAAAATTGCTGGAGTTGTTCATTGTAAACAAAGGATGTGCGAACTCTCTTTTTGCCGTTTTTTAAGTCGGTGAGATGGAGATGCTGAGCGGAAGCTCAGGCATCTCACTGCGCAGATTTTGGCAATCGAGAGGAAAGCTCGCGGAAAAGCCAGTGGCAACTGGTAGTCCGCCAATCGATTTTGCTCACAGCGCCAGCGCCGCAATTTTGACAGCTGTCAACGCGGCGGATGACACTTTGGCCACACTCCTGCTGCAAGGTAAACAAATTGAAACGCAAACTGCAGGCGCAATCATTTATCAAATGTCCATCGGCCGATAAGCAGGGTTCCCCAGAGCCGAAACTGAGCTGAAACTGGCATAAGTCGAGACCAGGAGCCAACAGGCAACCGACGAGCTGGCCATGGCAATTAAACAATGTCAGAAAGCATTTAGCCGGCAAATGAATGTCACCAGGCGGCCCAAGGATGAGCTAAACTACATGCGAATTAATGAGCTGGTCGAGTGGATGCACTAAGAGAAATCAGGGATTGCTACATTAGAAAAATTGTATATGAGACTTACTGATTCAAAAGACGTGTATATGCGGATTAATGGTTTTTAAAACAAATAAAACATACAAATTATTTTGATCTTCTACAAAAATGGTTTAGTTAAAAAGAAGAAAATAAAATAAAATAACATTTCTCTTATATGTACAATATCAAACGAATTTAAGATTGGCTGTTCTTATCTTGACAAAGTCATAATTAGTAAGTCCAACTAACTTATTTTATCATTCAAAAAAGATTGAAATTATTTGAATTAGATGAGTGCTAACAGAATTGCTAAAGGGTTTCAAGATTATATTTTAAGATTACCTTGTTAGCCTAGACATCTTATTCTTTGCTAAACAAATCGTTTTAAGTTACTCCGGGAAATTTTATTCTCAGTGTAACGAGGTCAATATGGGGAATCCTTCGTTGGCGCGATCCCTTGCCCGCTGTCAGTATGAATTTTTGATAATTTAATTAGAGTGCCGCTGCGCGGACGGATGGAAGGATGGACAGATGGTTGATGGTTGATGGTTGATGGTTCGTTCGGACCACTGGCAATTGCTTGTAAAAATGCGGCTGACCACGGCCCAGCCCCTTTTTCCAGCCCTCACGCACACCAGGCGTTACAAAGGGAATTTTCATAATTAAGCAATTACAAATTTTTCGGTAACGAAGTCGGAATTTGTTGGGTCCTTCGAGCTGCGTGGGCGTTGCGGTCACTTAGCTGACCGCTTCTCCATTTGTTCTCGACCTCCCCTCCGCCGACCAAATGTCATAACTGTTTTTCTTTTTTTCTAGGCCTTTGGTCTCCGACGGATCGGTGGCCCAGCAAACGAAGACGAATTGGTTTTTTATTCAAATTTAATTTATGCCCTGCCCTTTTCCTATTTCCGGGCCCATTAAAATCGCCAAAAACAATTGAGACACGTGATTTTTGTGGCCTCCAATGTGTCTCCATAAGCAGTGCGTGCCTGTCTGTCATAACCAAGGCCAGAAAGGCCGGAGGGCGGTGGGTGGCTGGGGGCGTGGCAGAGTGGCAGGCTGATGTCAACTAAATATCATCACCTAAGCAGATGGCCCAGAGCTGATAGCCATGTTGGCGACACGGACACACGGCGTTGGGGATATTTGTTAGGTGCAAAAAATGATGTTTGAGTTGCGGCGGGGACATGGCCACTTCGTCATAACGACATTGGACATTCATATCTGTTAACTGATAAGGATCTAAAATAGCTCAGTTGGGTGGGAGGAACTAGACAGGAAATTATGTCGGGGGCTCAGGAGGATAAGGGGTTGGGAAAATGGTTTTGCCGGGATATTTTTATCGCTAGATTTGATCAAGAAATTTTATTTAATATAGCCAGGAACAAGTCATTTATTTAGTTCTCAAAAAAGGTATCTAATAGTTAAGTTGAGGAAAATTATTGCAAATTATATTAATTATAACATTTTGCATACCTACACAAAAAGAAGAAAAAATTTAGACCATATCTGGTGGTTTAGCTTAATACTTTCGTATGCACATGAATTTAAAAAGGATTATCTTAACTTTAAAAGATCACGTTTTAGAAAAGGAAGTATCCTATTAATATCCTCTTTTTGCTCACAAAGAAACTATTTGATTTATTTTAACTATTATCATTTGGTCTTCTATTTATAATTGTCCCCCAATTTCGAACAAATAATTTCTTTTGTGAATCTTTTTTTTCCCCGGGGTTTTATTTTATGTAAGGAAATAATTCCAAATAGCGATATTGGTTGAACAAGTATATTTCGAGAAAAGATGTTCAACTGAAGTCTGGTACACATCATGGCTATTATATAGCTCATACTTTGAGCTCCAACAAATTTATATTTAAGGACAAAGATGGCATGTGACTTTATTAGGATACTCTTAAATTAGTGATCCAGGGGATCCGTCTTGCCGTACTGCTTCTCCCACCAGGTGACGTACTCCTTCTTGCGCTGCTCCCGCTTGGCGAAGTACTCGGGGTACTGGGCCTTCTCCAGGGGATGCCAGTAGTCCAGCATCCAGTCCGGCGGTACCACATCCCGTTCGAAGGCGATGCCACCGATGCTATTGGTAAAGTGTCGTGGCTGGTAGTGCTTCGACTTGAAGAGCTCCTTCTCTCCACAGGCCACCAGACTAACGCCCTCGCCAATGTCCTTGCAGCGATTCTTGTCGAATCGGGCACGCAGCAGGACTGCTTGGTAGCGGTACTCGGGACGTCGATCGTACCACGCCTCCAGATTACGAAGAGCCCTCTTGTACAGACTGCACACCTGGCGCTTGTGTGAGCAAATTGACAGTGGAACTTGAGCCATCGTTAGAGTTTAGTTAGTAATTTGATAGATTCTATAAAATTTCTACTTCAGCCTCGGCAACGACAACAGCTGTCAAAAGTTTGAAAGTAAAAGAATATATAAGCTGTATTTTATGTCATTTAAGGCTTTTTACACTCCCAGTTTCCTATCGATAACTAAGTTCACTCGATTACTGCGAATTGGTTTCTGCACTTGACAATTTCCATAGCTTCAGTTAAGCATCAGATATAATTTAGTGTGATTTAGATATGGATGTAAACAGTAAATAAAAATAAATGAGACTTGTACAAAAAAGAACTAGTATATGATATAAAGGTACAGAAAACACGATTAAGCGGAACCACCAACCTATTTCCCATCGACATCGATTTGTCTATATGATTCGGTAAAATTTGGTGTTGTCTTTGTTTTAAGACGATTTCCAACAGTTTTACAGATGTTAAGCTTCAGGTGGATTTACGAAGAGAAACTCACTTATCATTATATATCCCTAGATCAATTTAATGCATTAATTAACTAGTTTACCTTAGAATAAATATTAATTTTATTCGATTGTAAGCTTATACAACATTCTAGTAAATCCTAAGCCGAGCTGCAGCATTCTACGAATAAATGGAATTCATTCAGGCTGTCTGTCCCACCCACAGCTAATCTAAGCCCCTTATCACGTTCCCACGCCACGAGATCCACCTTTCGCCAGGTAGACAGCCACTTGTCCCTGTGATTTCATCATTTGCGACGGAACCGGGGCTCCCGGAGTTGGGAATATGGAACAGGGGTACTGCGAGTGGGTGGCTCCATTGTATAATTACCAAACTAAACAATCACTGCACATTCATGGCGCTGCTGTCGTCATTGACATAATGCGACAAGGCGACCCAACGTCATGGCTAGCTCGGTGATATCTCATAGATAGCAACTACCGATTTCGGTACCCGGCTCCCAGTACAGTCCACCCCCTCTGGGTAGATATTGTACAAATAGGTGGACGTGTCGTACACTGGCCTGACAAGATAACAAAATTACTGCTGCCTTCTAAACGTTCCCGCTCAGATATTGTGATAAAAACGAATAGTGAAGTGAGTGGGAGAGAATATAGTAAACCGACCGAGATTTATTGCCCCGCAAATCTGTCAACGCACAGAGCCGTGTGGCAAACACGAAAATATTTGAGTTTGACTCAGCCTGGTCAGAGACTGGTACTGGTGCTCTTGTCATTATATCTGGGGATCTGTTTTTGGGAGCACATATTTGCATAGTGCCAGAACAGTAGCGATAAAATGTTAACTCGCCGATTAGCGTTACAGCCATGGGTAGCGGCAATGTATCTGTATCTGAGTATCTGTATCTGGACAAACAATTGCAGTCAGTCTGCTGACGCTGTCGCTGCCGCTGCTGCTTCTGCTGCTTTTTCTGCTGCTGTTTTGGTGATAAGATAGCCTTTGGCTGGAGCCGAAAATCATAAATAACAAATCATTACGCAGACGGCGAACAGGAATCTCAGTCCGAATGCGTCGGCATCTTCAGTTATAACTTATAAGTAGCTCGACAACTCGGCTCTCATAATGCAATACGATTTTTGACATGTACATGAATTAGACGAGAGGACCCCAAATGAGTTGGGCAGACCAAAAACCAAAATAATAAAAAAAAACCCGGGGGGAAACCATAAAAAGGGTAGTATAACGATTAATTTTTTCCACGTTGACATTTTAGCTTAATTGCACTTCAATAATCCCGAAAAAATACGAAAAAAGAGAGGGCTTAAACAAGAACAGATACAAGGCTAAAGCAAAATGGCAAAAATGCGTAAAAGGGCATGAAAAGCGGCAGCCGACAGCGCAGATACAATTTTAATCCCACGGACTTTTATGCTGCATAAGCACTGCCCGAGAAAAAATGGACAGAAAAAAACGGAAAAAAAATAAAGAAGTATCTGGAGGGTTTATCAGGGGAGCGGGCATCCAGCGGATCCGAGGCACGTTGTCAGCAGAATCAAGCCGAGTTGCAAGTGGGCTGCGACCCCAAAAGCGGCCAGCAGTACCAGTACCGCTAACAAAGTTGACAAGAAGTAAAATGTCCGACGGACTAATTGGCTTAAACGCTGGCAAAATTTATTTAAGCACATTAGTGGGATTTGGTTTTTGCCATCGCCAACGTTTGTGTATCTGTATCCGTACATGTCGTGTATCTGTGTATCTTTCGCCGTGCAAAAGTGTTGTCCCCACGTCGATTCACTTGACCAGCTGGCCAAACTTAAACACAAACCCGAGGTCTGAGGTTCTGGCTCTTCCCACATGTCGATGTTGAGCTGATATTGATTTAAACACTTTCTGCTTTCCGCGGGCTTTATTAGCAGAAGTTTAAGACAATCAGGAATTCATTTTTATTAAGACTTAAAAGAGTATTCTGCAGGTATACAAACACCACCCTTGCTAAAATACATGAATTGCACTTCAAGATCTTACAAGGTATATTTCTTAACAAAATAGTTCCAAATAATAGTTTAAGCTTTGTGGTACAAATAATGTATCTAAAAAGGTATTTTTATATGGCCAACATTATTTATTTTACAGGGTGGACAATTATTTTTAATTTTTAAAACTTTATTTAAAATATCAACAATCACTTTCTGATAATATTCGACTATTTTCGTTCAGAACTATTAAAAATTGTGTTTGTCACAGCCAAATTACAGACGTCTTTTTCTATATTTGTCACTCAAAAATGTCCTTTACCATATCCCCTGTTTTGAATACAAGGAAATTGCTTCTAAACGAAATACCAGCAAAATATCTCAGCAAAAAAAGTACTTCCCTCGTATCTTTAAGTCCCTTGGTTTAGAAGCTTCCCCGAAAAATCTAAGCCCAGTGAATCCCCGGCCAATCCATTTTAATTAACCCCAACGCAATTGTCACTTCTGCAGTGAATCTGGGCAAGGCATAAATCATTCAGCCCAAGAATCCCCAGCATATTTTGAACCCATTAGACCCCAAATCTCAGACCCTTATCCCTCAGATCCCAGCTCCCTCTTTAGCATCATACATTCCCCTCCTTACGCAATTTTTTGTGACACTCACAAAATTTCAGGACTATACCTTTTTATTTAATTAGCTAATTTCAGTGACCTCAGTAATTGGTGAAGATATAAATAATTAAATTGGCTGGTGGAGAGTGCAAAGTGCAAATGTATCTCACGGATACGCAGCTTAGCTCGATACATTTTTAATAAAGCAGAGAGGACAGGGCATTCTTGAATTATTCAAAGTGAATCGGTGGTACCTACACATCCCCCCAAGTTCTGACTTTTGCAAGTTGCTTTTCCAATTTCTCTCCACCCCCCACAATGGATCTCCCCCTGGCCCAAACATGTTTTGATCTATTACAAGGAAACCAATCCGTCGCATCCATACAAAAGAAATTAAAAAAAAAACAGCAACAAAATTCTCACGCTGCTCGGATGCAGAGATTTAAAGATTCGAGTTTCGATTCCGACTTCGAATCCATCTTAGGGTCTATCTATATCGGCCGACCCCAAAGTCACTTTCCCCGTTGTCTCTGTGTGTATACATTTCACACCCTCAAAAATAGAAATTATCTTTGTGCATTTACGCAAGTTTTTAATGCTATTAGTTCCATCTTAACATCTCGGGCCTTTCAGATACCATCCTCCATCCCTGCGGCCTCCTGCCCTTCCTGCCTGCCATCCGAAGTGAACCAAATTGTCTGTTTCTCTTACTGTTACTGTATCTGTATCTGTATCTGATTCTGTAGCTGTATCTTTGTGTGTCCTGCTGCCTTTTATTTCAATTCTATTTTCTATACACTCACTCGCTGCGTTGCACTCAACAAGAGCGCTGGTCTGGACGCAATTTTGTTGGCAATAAATCACCCAAAGTCGACATTAAATCTTTTTTCCCTTCTTTCATTCTTTTCTTCTCGGTTTTCCTCCTTGGCATTTGCTTTCCCTACTTTGCGTTTGACTTTCACACAAACAGAGCGCATTGCACATGTCTCGGGGATTACGATTGGACCAAATCAGGGTAGCGGTGTCCTTTCGATTTGTTCCTTTTTTTATGTTACACTGCGGGAGAAATACGTCTTAAAACATTCGTATAACAAAATTCCTTTCTTATAAGTAAAGGTAATGATTTGTTTAATGATTAGTTTAATTTATTTTTATTAATTAAATTTAGGTTACTTCATTTGCAGCACCTAATCAAATGTTTAATCTGAATGTGTAGTCTGTAGGGAGTCACATATTCAGTTATCAGGATTTGTTTGAATCACGTTGGTATAATCAGAAATATATTTTGTTTATCGGGGACTTACTTTTATCATAATTCGGTTGCCAATTGTATTTACATAATATTATATACCATTTGTTTCTGTTGAAAATGATTTCTCTGACTAGATCAACATAATAGTCATTCCCATTAGTTGTTAATAAATATATTGTTAAACGTTGATGCACTATAAAAAGTACTAACATCTAAGTTGTGCTTTAAGAATTGAATTTCAAAAGTATTTCGGAAATATATTAACAGTGTCCTCAGTGTCGGTAATAGAAAAAAAGGAAACCAAAATCAAATTGAAATTGGAAAATTTCAAAATTTGAATTTGAATAGATGCTGCTGGCATTCGACTGATTAACAATTTGGAAAAGGCCACAGAATCCGTTTGGCCTGGCCAGGCAGAAAATGAAACATTTCCGCAGCGCGGGCAGCATATTAGCACTTGCCGAACAATGGCCCAAGTGGCATCCATCAGATACGCGCTCCAGAACCAGAGCTCTGAGTTCGGGGGCTGTCACGGATCTGTCAGCCGGCGAGACTGTGAACAATCGCAGGAAGTTCGAACAAAAACAGCCTCAGAAAACAGCTTTCCAGGCGACCCGCTCTTCCTGCATTTCAATTGACGAACAAACAACAAACAATTTCGCGCTTGGAAAAACAAATGG
Source organism: Drosophila fuyamai (assembly GCA_018153365.1). Classification (NCBI taxonomy): domain Eukaryota; kingdom Metazoa; phylum Arthropoda; class Insecta; order Diptera; family Drosophilidae; genus Drosophila; species Drosophila fuyamai. The sequence goes on along the minus strand of JAECXW010000393.1, from coordinate 6,057,123 downwards.
AAGGCAGCCAAAAGAGCAAACTCAACATGCGTTCAACTAATAATTGTCAAAAAGTCAAAGTCAATTTTGTATTCAATGGCTGCAACAGCAGGATCGCGATAGTGTTGGCTAAATGGCTATTTCCTAGCAGTTTTTAAAGTTCGGAAACTGAAATCTTGCATGTTTGGAACTAAGACATAAAAGACAATTTATAAAAGTTTCCTTTTAATTAAAGGATAGTTAACAGATAGGTTTATAATCAAATTTATGCAGATTGATTTATGTTTTGTTTGGCTTTTTTACCTTTTTACCTTTTGGGTACATCCTACCCACTATATTAAAGACCTGGAATGACCTTTACCATACTATATTTTAAAGGAAATCTAACACTTTCTAAACTTTCCAATTCTTCTTATCTGTGTAATATTAATGATTATTATGTTATTTATTGTTGACTATTTATGAATATTTAAATACCATTTTAATACGCATTTTTCCCGCATTATATTTAGCTTTTTTAAGAAACTTCAACCAAACAACTCTATAGCATCAAAATTCAGGACCTGAGTGGAAGGGTGAGCAAAGGATAAACCTGAAATTTGTGACGAGTTAGGCGGCTCAATGTCAACCACCAACTGCTGGGTATCCCTTTCATATATCCTTGTACTTTTTTGGTCCCGGCCAGCGATCTCAATCAAATGTGTTTTGTTGTACATTGACATTCATGCGCTTTGCCGCTTGTCTGTCAACAATTAGCACGCTATTCATCACGTCACTTGGCTGCCTTTTGGCTTTTCGACTTTTTCGGAGGGAGGGGCTCAACCTGAGGAGGGTCAAAGATCCGCTGCAAATATCCGCAGCTGCAGCAGCGGATGATGTGGTTTCACAATTGCCAATCACACACGGGTTGCTCGCCTTTGTAAATACTAGTAATCTCTATCTAGATGGGCGATTTACATAATTAGTGTGAATTCCAATACCACTTTCAGGATCTTGACTTATTTGTCTGTCAATGTCTCCGAGTGATCTTCTTGATTCGTATGCATACTTAATGACAATCTGGAGGAGGGGTTAAAGTCAATAACCCAAATCGAAATCGACCCAATCCAGGCTAAATTTAATACATTAGCTCATTTGACCGCATCGGACTGAAAACTTCATTGGCATTTAAAAGTCAAATTCGTTGATCTAACTTTCCTACAGCAACCGAGAATCCCATGAACTTGATTTAATTATTCAGAGGGAATTCGTTACGGATGATAATGCTGACCTTTGTTTGGCCAAAAGCTCGGGAGTCGCCTTACCTAAACAGTGCGTTTCGAAACTGCAAGTCGCATCCAGGACGAATGCTTACTTAAATTTAAATGAATCTCTTTCAACTTTTTTTACCTAATAATAAACGTAAATAATAATCCTCATGTACTTTCTACACTCTTCAAAAGTGAACATATAATTATTATTTTAAATATTTAATTTTCTGATTTTAATCATTATTTATAAAGTTTACAACAATAAACACATAGCAAAATTTGTATTATTATTTCTAAATTTGGTAAGTCCTAAAGGCACTGTTTAAAAAATAGGTTACCTAGATATCAGTCTCAAGTACATGCCTTTCTGCGCGTTTCTTAATTTTAATTAAAATATTTAATTTTTGACTATTTTGCAAATTGAGTTTTTGCTCAAATGTTTTTAAGCATATGCGTCAGCTCCCTGAAATAGCTCAGTTCGGAATTTTTTTGTTTCGGATTAATTTAACAGAATCGACAAAAAAATGTTAGCTTAGTTTTTTAACTTTGCAGCTTCATTTAAATTTTTGATTGGCTTCCCTGCCGCCAAAAAAAAAAAAAAAACCAATATTATAAGGCGCCGAGCTCGTTTTGCCCAGAAGTTCCGAGAGATCCGCGTGGACCTGGCTAATGAGCAAATGGCGTTCATTGATCGCTTTAAATTAATCTTTTTTTAATTTTTTGGGGTTACAGATTAGACGCTGTCGAAGCAAAAGTTCAGCGCAGTTCAGTCGGCCGCAGCAACGTAATTAATATGCAAATTATAATCCAGCCGACTCAATTCCCATTCGGCTTCTCACACAAACAAAGGGGCCATCGAAAAAGTTCAAGATGAAGATGGACATGGACGGACATGGTCCATCCAAATTCGGTTAAGATACTAAAGCCCCCTGCCCCTTGCCCCTCCACTCCACGACTTTGCACGTGTTATCGGCCGCGGTCCAAAAATGTTTCGAATAACTAATTGCCAACTCTCAGGTAGCCAAAAGCCGGGCGATGTTCCATGTTCGATATGTGCAATCAAATTTGATTTAGCCGCCTCGACCGATATTTATTTATGGACACATACTTGGCTTTGATTTTTAGCTGGCGCAGCACTGTGGCGCATAAATCTGTTTGGTGGATGCACTGTGAAAATGAGTATCATAAATGGTTTTTAAGCTACGTAAATTTTCTTTGGGATAACACTGGTTTTATGAATTAAAAACTATCTTTTTATTGAATAAAAAGCTTGCGAAGCAAAATAAAATATTTAAATTAATAAATAAATTTAAACAATATCTTTGATATTCCCAACACATGTTAATGCTTAAAGACATCCAAGTTTTGATTGCTCATTTATTTCATACAATTTATTTATCGTTCACCTTCATACTTTATTACTATTTTATACAAAATATAAATTATATAGAATATATTATATATGGAAGCGAATAAGATAAATAAATATCAGTCCTAAGTTTAGTTTGATTTAATTTCTTTAAGAATTAATAATAAAGTATTAACTGAGCAGTACATACCTTTATTACTCAATTGGCTAGTGAAAAATTAAAATGGCTTTATTATTGACAGGACGTTTTTCTCTCTGCTTGGATAAGTTGTTGGGAGGTGGATCCGCCGCCATCGGTGCCGTAAATAAGTCTGATGGCTGCACTTTTTGGCATGTCGGCAGACCCATTGCGGAACGCCCCGCATTTGCGCTAATGAAAATGGATCTGCTTGCATGGGCCGCCGCTCAATTGAGTGTGCCTGGATTTATGCCGTGGCGACAGGTGCCCCCGATGCCCAATATCCTGCACCTCAGGTCGTGTGCGTAAGCAGCTCCAAATATTTATGGGGATTTATTGGGGGGAGTCTGGAGCCGAAGATATATGTGATATATGTTGGGGTAGGCTTTTAGTGGAAGGCTTCTTCAACGTTACACTCTTAGTCATTCTGCAAGTCACAATTATTCAGTATTATTTTTATTTACTTGTTTTTGGTAGGTATTTGTTAACTGTTTGAGACTTTTCAAATATAAATCTTGCTTATAACAGCGGCATTTTAATATCTTATCATTGTTATACTCGAATGTTTGTGGTTTTGAAGCCATATTGTAGAAGATACATAATTAAAGGAAAGAAAAATAATTATTTTTATATTTACTTTGTGGTGTGGTATACATACATAAATATTATTGCCATTTTAAATCAATATGACAACGTACTAATATATTAGTTAATAAAAAGATCCCTTGTCCTAACAAACAGTTAAATACGTCTTTTAATAAGCTTAGACTAGCAAACCAATCAGTTAAGTATTTCGGCCAACTCAAAAAAGCCTACAAAATCTCGTAACACCCACTTCAGTTGTTGGGGTCAGTGTGGATTGCAGATTTATAATCCCCGGGCAAGTTTGTTGATTTTTCTTTTACACCAAAAGCTGTCAGTTTTGTATGCGCATACTTTTCATGAAAATTGTTTTTCAAATAAATTTTCCTCCAACCAACACATGCTCCGCATTTTACCATCGATCGAACAACAAATTCCGTTTTGGGATGAATTTGGATCGATCGAAGTTTCGTTTGGATCACTATTTGTTTATTTAGACATAACGCGCGAATAGTTTCACTCACTGGGATCGGGAATGGGATTGGAGCAGCGATGATGATGATGATCTGCTCTTTGATCTCTCGACCAGAGTGTGTGAAGCATTTCGTTGGCCCGCGATTAATCAAATGCTTAGAAGCCGAGTGGAAGGAGGAGTGCTGCCCGTGCTGAGGGATGGAAATAAAAAGCGGATTGGATGCGAAAATGGCTACGGCAATGGCTACAAAAATATAATTAAATATTTATCAAAATGTGTACGGTAACGGCAATCCGAACACTTGTCGGCCCGCTCCTCCTCCCGTCGAGCTGTCAAAAAGTGACATTTCCCACATCAACGGCCAGAGTCCGATCCGGGCGGAATCCTCATTTTCGCTACAACAATTTAACATTAATTCGCAGTCAAATAATGTTGCATTTTTTATGCGCAAATGTCGTCGTTGTCAAGTGCCAGCGGAAGGATGTGAGTCTTGAGGGGGCGAAAAACAGCGAACTCTCTGGCAAACAAAATGGAACTCTAACGGATGTATTAACGCATTGAGTGCCCGAACCATGCCCTCCCGTCATCCCTGCTGGTACATACAAAAATACACATGATATGGTATATTAAAAAAACAAACAGGCCTGCACTCAAGCTGCTGGTGGTGGGATGGCAGCCAGTGCCAGTGCCAGTTGCTCATCCAACCAAAAGAGCAAGAGTCTGAGCCTCGGTCTGAACCTGGCAAACGGCGAAGCGTCGGCGGGCCTGGCAAAATGTCAAATGTCAGAATTTGACATGCGTGTGACATATCAGTGGCAGCTTTTACATTAATCAAACTCCCCTTTTCTTCGAGCCCACGGAGAGCGGCAACTGAAACTGAAACATACCCAGAACCCGGAACACACTGCGCGAAATCCAGAGATCCTTTGTAGCAGTAGATAAATATAGTAAAAGTATAAAGAAAAACATTTATAGGAAATAAATAAAAAATAAAATTAATTAAAATGTTAGATTTAATTGGATAGATTCACAAAATAAAAACAATAAATTATATATTTAAAGTATAGCAGTTCGACTTTGTCTTGTAAAAATTCATGTTTAATTAGCTTCTTTATTTATTAAATTAATAAACTTATATTAACCTATTAGCCAATCCATTATTTATTTATTTTTTTTGCCTGTTTCATTATCTCTAATGCGTTTTTATTATAATTAAATTTCAATTTAGTTTTGATATCAAAGGTTGTATTTCATTAACTTTTTAAAGCTTAACAGAAAAAACTATTTTTTATTGTTTTAACAATTAAATTCATTTTACATATTTCTTCAATTTCTATACCAAGTATTGAGACCTTTTTTCCAGTGTTGGGCCAGAGCTAGTGCCAGAAACCACCGCCAACGATGATGATGACGGGGTTCTCTGGGTATCTAGAGCCACTGGGACCCAGAACGGGAACTCGGGACCGCTGACGAAGATGCTACACAATTGGCACATTGAATTAGGGACATGACGCCTTCTGTTGCTAAAACACACAAACCCTCCAATCATCCAAAAGCAACCAACCACTCACAACTCCCGCTTCCATATTCATTTACTCCGATCTCCGGCGTTTGGGTTCTTCATGCTTTTCACAGTTGTAATCGAATAATCGAATCATGTGAAACTTATTTTTGGAAATGCGGTTTTCGCCCGTTACGCTCTATTATGGATTTCGATTGGGTCATGGGGAAATTGAAGACCGTGAAAATGCATATGCCCTTGCAGTGGTGCAATTCAAATCGAAAGGATTACAATGCAGTCGATAGGTGCGAAACGTAAGAGGGAGATTGGGATGATGAATTTCGATTGCTTTGAAAATTAGAAATATCATTTGTATCCCTTTTATTGTGTTAAGCTATTAAGCTTACAGAGCAGAGCTTAGTACTTTTCTTTTAATGTTCATTGGTTGCTGACTTATAAATGTCCGTGAGAATTTATTACATTAATATCAGAAAGTAGCCTAATGAAGGAAGATAAAGAAAAATTGTTAACTGCTTTACATTTTTAAAGAATATTTTTTAAAAATCTGTTATTAACACATATATATTTTTTATAGTGTGTTAGTGTTAGTGTGTCTATTTTATCAATAGTTTTTAAATCGTTAAATCTGTAGTTTAAAATTAATGGAAATAAATTGGACGCAAGTTAATGTACATTAATGGATGGACTGCGTGAGAAAACCCAGTAAATAATCTTTTTCTTATACAAACAATTTTTAGTTGTTGTCTGTCTTAATCCACTTAATTTAACTTAGCACTCAATTTGTGAGTTAGCTCTTCATTAGAGCTGCGCTTTGTCTTCATCAGTCGCCCGGTGGCAATTGTTGTCAATCTATGGTTCATCAAACGTCATTATAGCCGCTACTTATCCTAAATATTACATTTGGTGGAATTTCTCGGGGCTGCCCGCATGCGCTGTCAACAGGAGCGTTGTGGGAACAAATCCTGAGTGGATCGCTGGAACCACGTCCATGAAAGCGAAAACGTTTTGCCCATTTGCCCAAATGGGAATGTCAAATCATTTGTCAAACGTTTTATTAGCCCGGTGGCATGGCGCATGCGTGTGTTCCCCGAAACTCTAATGAGGGCTGGGCCACCTCCAAGGGGGGTTGTGGATTGGATCTCGTTTTGTTGGACTCCAAGCGGAACGATCCATCTTGAACTCGTCAGTTTGCGAGACGCCATGTATCTCGATGCCCCATCATGCGTAACGAAATGGCGCGCACAGTGGAATGCGCAACGAATTTCACAAAACAAATCTGTGCCATACGATACACTGGGGGAAATATCGTTACATTTACTAGATCAAAATAGAAATCGAAAAGAATACATTTTAAAAATAAACCATTTTAAACGTCAAGGCAGGTAATTCTTTTAAAATTAAAATGAAAGGCACTAGGATGTCACTTGTCATTGTCATCTCAGTTATTTTATGTTCTACTTTTCAAATTAAAATATTTTTATCTTAACTTTTTTTAAAGATGCAACCAATAAAAGGGAGGTTACTTAGGGAAAAATTTGTGCACATGAGAATAACAGATAAAGCTAAAATTATATTGATTTACCTTGTAAAATTAAACATATTATTTTAATATTTTTATTTTAATCAATAAAATATTTAAATTTAGTTTAGGTCCTTTTTCTTAAGGTGCAACTCAATAATAGGGAGGGAAATTAGGGAAAAATTTGCGCACATGCGTGAAAAGCAACAGGGAGGCGCCACACAAAAAGCTGAGACAAAAGCCGGGCCCACAAGCCAAATCAATAAGAAATAATAAATAATCAGGCGGACGAGCATACTATTGGTGCTCGCTGGCTTCTTGGGCAGCCGAACAAACGAAACTCCCAATAGACATAAATCATGGCCCAGTCTCGGTTTCCTCATCTTTTGGGCCGGCGGCAACCTTCAAATGGTGCTCGCCAACATGTAGAACATGACGTGGGACAACAACGGCGCACCATCACCAAAATCATCCACATCAACCTGAGCAACTTCATCTCGAGACTTCATCTTCTACTCGAGATTCGGATGAAGATTCAAGATGCGAGATGCGGGATGCGCGGCTTGATCAGGTTGCGTTGCGAGTTACGATGAAATTGAAAATGCTCTTAATGCGCCTTGATTTATTATCATCGCTGGAGTGTTGCCGTGCGTCTGCGGTTTCTTTGCCATCATCTACCATCTACCATTTACCATTTTGGCGCACAAGTGTTATGAATCAACATTTATGTGAAGGATCTTTCAAAGGAAATTCTCATTTTTATGCGATTTAGTGCCCGTCATCGTCGTTGTCGTCTTCGTTTTCGATCGCCGTGGCGCGTGTGATCATGAGAATTGTAAATTTTGACATATTCATTTTGAGACGACACCCGAAAGGTGTTACATATCCATCCGAACAGAACGGCCCTCCATCCGAATGCAATGACATGCATTTATGCAACATCCATCCATCTACCCATCATCCATCGATCGATCGCGAGAATCCCCGGGCTAATTTGCTATGCCAACGGCCATCACAATATTGTTAAACATTTGTCTGGCCGCGCGCTTGTCTTAACCAAATATCGAAATAAAATAAATTTCAGGGCGGAAATATTTAGTTTATTGCCAAGTCGGACTTGGAATTGGATCAGGTGCAAGGCGAGCCAGCCAGCTGCAGTTGAAAATTATAAAACAATTCGCTTGAAATGCGCATTGGCGGGTGCATTTAATTATAATAATTTTCGTCGGCCTCCTGTCTTTCGCTGCCGTTCGCTGGTGCATTTAATTATAACGAAAATTGCTCGGAACATTGCCATTTATTCAGCCATTCCCTGCCCAGCCCGGCATTTGTAGCTGTATCTGTATCTGGATCCTTTTGTTGCCGCCCCAGTGGCTCATCTCATCTGATGGTCACATCTGTGCCGGTTGCAGCTCTCCATGGGGTCCTCGGTTTGGATCTCGCAACTCGGCTCTTTGCTCAAGTTCCAATTGGCCTGCCTTATAATTTTCAAGCGTTTTACATGGCAGAAAATTATACCAGGTCTTTAAGAAACTTCTTTTGAGCACTGAGCAACAGAAATGGTTTGAGAAATAGTTTGGCAAATTACTCCTATTAAGAAAAGCCTCATTATTCGCCCAGAATTATTTTACTTAATACATTTATCGCCTACACCTTATTTTTGAACTTTTTATTTACTGCGATTGCAAGAATATATTGTCAGACCTTATTAATATTTTGTTATAAAATACAACTCTCTTACAAATTTGTAAAATTTACGAAATTTATACATACAACTATATAATACAACTGGCCAAAAATTTTGATGAAAAATTGTACAATAAATAAGAGATTTCACAGACTTACGTAAAACTTAAATTTTTAATTGAATGCAATTCAATGTAGCTGAGTGTAATTGGCCTGACGTTTGATCTTATCTGAGCCTCTGGCCAATAAAATTTCTTACGAAAACTGATTTGTAATTTAGCATACAAAACATACTACTGGCATCCTCTTCCGCCAGTGATCCCCCTCCTCCGCTTTTAATCAACAAATACCATTTTCAGCCAACATAAACTTAATGCAAAAAGTTTTCAATTTTGCAAACGCCTAGAATTCATGCTGAGTCTAGTTCGTAGACCAAAGTGACCAGTTGGCAAATTTGACTACAACTAGTACACAGACGAAAATCTTGCAATACAAGTAAATTTATTTCTACGAAAAATGAAATATTTGTTTTCTAAATTCGCATCATAAGTTTGTATGTATATAAAAAAAAAAGATCTATTATTATTTTAATCTAAAGTCGTAATTATCCATGTTAATTTAATTGAGCTTAATTTCATTTTATAATTTAATTTTTGAGCACTTTTTCGAGGTAAAAAGGAAAAGAATGTTTGATGATAAAATATACATTATAGAAGTCTTAAAAATCTTATGACAAAAGGACGTACATGGCTTAAAAAACACGCTCTACAAAACAACAGCATACAAAATTTAATTCCTTTTCAAAAGTTCCGAATTAAAATTCCCTTAGTTCAGGGAAACTTTTTAAAAAGTGTTTATTATGCCACGATGGCAAGTAGTTTATTGCAGAAATAAATATGCATATTGCTAAACGACACGATTCAGTAATATTTTTCTCCGTGTTCTTGGTCAAGTATCTGACTCGGAGCCAGTCCCAGTAGCCATGTATAGTGGTTGGCAGTAGTGGATGAGCTACTGGCTACTGGCCTGCCGCCGCCGTTCGGCTGATAAATCACGAATGCATTTGAGCGCGTATCAATGTGCAAGGGGCCTGTGTTTAGTTTGTAATTATTTCTACGCTCTTTGCGCGAAATTTGAAATTCATTTCATAACTCAATGTAATGGCGACCGCAAAAGCTCAGCCAAACGCGGCTCAGCTCAGCTGGCAATGAGTGATGGGCCAATAAACTAAGCGACTTTATGTCCCCGACTCCGGCGACGCGACAGGCCGAGTAATGAAAAATAATTAGAAAAGCGTTTGGACGGCCTGCGGCCAGTGAAAGATCTCTCCCCGCCCAAAACCGAACTGGGAGTGAAACCTCAGGTTGGGTTTTCAAATCAGCATTACTCGCTAATTGCTTGTTAAATGCTGTCGGTAAGTCTGAATAGGAATAAGGTCCGCAAATTGAATGTAAGTGCCTGTTTGCGTTGCGATGTGATGTGCAAATGTCAATGCAAAAATGCAAATCAAAGTGTATAACTCGCTGGAATTTTCAGTGACACGGCTTCGATCTTGAGGTATGCTTAAATGACAAATATCAATTGCATGCGATTTAATTCATGGAATTTGTCGGAAGGTGAAGCAAAAGTTGAAATGTTAATGGACAATTTGCATCTCTAAAAAACAAGATTAATCTTACAAATTAATCAACACAAGTTTAAGCTACTCCTTGTAAATAGTCTAAAAATATCAAAAGCGCAACAAATTGAATAAAACGTTTTCAGTTTTTTGCCGGCACTCGTGGCCAAAACGAAACTAAACATCTATTAGAGTTAAAGCCAAACAAAAAGGTTCAAAGACAATAGACGGATAAGAGATGCCAGTAATAATGGGGCACGGCGGGGCAAGATACAAACAACAAAATCAATTACAAAGCGATTTCTCTTTTGATAACATCCAATACAGCATATGCAAAAGGCCAAAGTTGGTAATTGAATATTTTATACACTGGCAAAAAGGAAGCTGTTCAAAACTAACACCTAAGATACGATCTGAAATCCCAATTTGTTAAAATATTAACTTAACTTTGGAGATCACTCTCTTAGGCTTTCAACATAAACTTAGTTAACGATTGTTTTAACAATAAATTAAACGAAATTAAAATATTATTATTAAATTCAATTTAATAATACGATATATAATAGTTGCCCAAAGATTTATTATAATCCCCAATTAGCTATGAAATTATATAAAATAAAATCAAATTTTATTGAGATAAAAAATCGTCTAAACGACCATTTATTTTCGTTTCTTATTGTCTAACAGAAAGATTTCCATCCAAGTGTAGAAATTCATTTGAATAAGGAGTACTTCTCGTCAAGTTGCGGCCAGATTACGGCGGATTCTGCACACTCACGCCGCAGACGCGGCCACAAAGCCACAAAGCCACAAAGCCACCAAAGGCACCAAAAGCACCGCCACTGACACGCTGTCTGCCCCTCGCGCCTGACAAAAGTTACATCGAACATTAAACATCAAGCCAACTAATTGAGTGCCGATCACAATGAGCCATAGAGATCGCCGTGCCACCTCGGGACCTGGACCTGCTCTGCGATCGGGGATCTCAGTGCTCGGTGCTCGTTGCTCGTTGCTCGGTGCTCGGATCTCCAATCTCCAATCTCGATTCTCGGATCGATGGCCCACGGGCTGGGGCTGGGCCGCCTTTAATGTGAGTACCTATGACGCTTTTACGAATCGGAGTCCCAACTTCCATACCAGAAAGTATCTGCAGGCCAAATCAATCTTATCAGGTTCTAAACAATCCAACCGCACATACAACACTGGCGGCTGTCACCTAAGCTATTAACCTGATTTTCTAGATTTTCAATCAAGTCCCAAAAGAAAAAGACAAAACCCATCGAAACCGAGGAAAAAAACAAAAAAAAAGGCGGAAAAAACGAAAAGAGACACGCACACAAAAGGGTGGAAGGAGGGAAAAGAATGCCACAAAGAGTCACAGAGCTTCGAGCCGCCATAGCCATAGCCATATCTACATACCAAAGGCAACAAAAAGCAACAAAAGGCCATAATCCGGTATTGTATCTCGTGGATCGACGCTCTCCGTCGACTGGATCTGGATATGCTATGCGCTATAGGCCATATGCTATATGCTGGCTTAGACATCGACATCCCCAGCCATTATTATAAAGTCAAATTTTGTTTCGTTTAAATGCGATCTTTACGCTGAAAGCGTGTGTCCCTTTTTTTCCCGAAAACCAAAAACCAAAAACAGAAAACCCAAAACCGACAAATCCGAAAAACCTTTGAAGACAGAGCCATCCAGCAAGTGGCAGGGAGAAAGAGGGATACACCGAGGCCGAAAATTGAAAACACAAATCCCGAAAACAAAAAGGCATTTTTTGATTGAAATCAATTTAAATTGTTTTCTAGAAAAGACGGCCAAACCGACAAAAGGCAACGGGGTAAAGGCAACACAGCGCAGATAGATAGTATCCATCGGATAAATGTGCGGGTCCGCACAGGTACAACAAACACTCGGATGGAGATGGTGGCAGATCAATCCCGAACACATCGGGCAAATATAGTCGTGCATGTGTCCAAACTGTTGGCAGCTATTTAGATGGATTAACATAAATCCAAATGCACGAAAAGCCATGTGAGAATTATTGGAAAGGAGATATGGCCTGGGGAAAATGTGTGGGAGATATCACCGGGCGACTGGAAAAGGGGGAACACTTTGTGTGCACAGATCATGACTTATGGCCATGAAAGAAAGTGATTATGTTCGCTGTTTGGAACTTAAGTTCTCATCTCGGTGGGTTTAGGTAGAAAGACTTATAAAGAACCGGGAATATTTAATCACCTAGCAGAGGGTTGAATTCCACTTGTATTTTAAGTAAAGGATTAGAATGTATAGGTTCATTTTAATGGAAAAACAAAACAAATGTGCTCAATATAAATAGTTTGTTGGCCAAAACAATTAAAACAAAAACTTGGATAATTTGGATTGTTTATTTCGTTGCTTTTATTTATTCATAAAGAAATTCATTATTTCAATGATTTTTATTTTGTTAAAAAATATATAACCTTAAATTGTCTTAATCAAATAAACTTGTAATAATATCTTAGCAAATGTTGTTTCCTTTATAAACATATTTCTTCTGTTACAAAAGTAAATAAACAACTTTTAATTTCTTATAGCCAATGTTGGGAATTATTTTTAAATATAGGTAATCTAATCAATTCTATACAAATGTTAACTTACCCATGTGTCACTGTTCTCTATCTGCCCAAAACTGCCCACACTACCAGCTTGGTATCTTTGAAATCTATCAAAGCTCACATCCATCTGTCTAATTATGAATGCCAGCTCCCACAGTAAATTCAATCAAATTCTTTTAAAATCTAATAAAAGCCAGTGAACAAGAAACGACAACCGAGACAATGGCTATATGGCTTTTGGCCAAAAGCGACGCCCTCGTGTCTCCGGTTTGCTGGGTGCTGGGTGACCGTGATGGCCATAACCCGGCCGATTAGTATCTTTGTTGAGAAGTACTGCCATTATGATGCCAATTCGAAAGAGCTTTCTGTGGAAGCAGTCCATAAAACGGGCATAAATGTCGCCATGACTCAGATCGCACGGGATGGCCACACACGCACACACTGAGAACGAACTTTCCGGTCGCGTTTGCCGGAAACGCAACTTAAATGGCAATTAAAACTATAACTATTAGATAATGCCCGAGGCGGAAACAAGGCGTAATGATGCTTGTAAACCCATCCCGCCTGAACTTTTAACCCGAACCACTGGCCACAGGTGCAGGGGGCCATAAACTGGACAACTTTCTGGACAAGTGTCAGGGCGTGTGATTTATGCGCGCGCTTCCCCAGAATTCGAGCGACTTTGGTAGGAGGCAATGGCAATGGCAATGTCCACGGAAAAGGCAGTGTCTCAGGTGAGGCCTTTCAGAAAAGAAAACGAGGAAGGCGCATGCGCAACGACCTGCAGGTCGCAAAGTGGACAAATGGACAGGGGACATCGGACACGGGACATCAGCCATTGGACACTGGACACTGGACAGTCGAAACTGGACTGTGGAGTGGGAACTGCGGACAGGGAACAAATGTTAATCGCTTTAATCTCTCAAGTGCGCCGAAAACATGCTGCCAAATGTCCCATCGCAAAGACACGAATACGTTTCCGTCACATTGACGCTCTTGTCCACTGGAAACAAATGTTCGAAAAATTTAAATTTGTATTGCCAACAAGAGAGGAAGCCAATCTCAACTTAAGACAGACCAATTAATATATTATGAAACATTCATAGGACTAAAAGCTTTTAAAAGACAAATATGCCATTATTAAAATGTTTTAATATTATAATATTAGAGCAGGTTCAAATATAACATACAAATATAGTTGTTGCTTTTATGTGCAGAGAAAATTGCAGCCACAAAAAACTAAAATAAAATAGTTTGATGAATAGTGGGAGCCCAGGCTACCCTTTAAAAGTTGTATACCAAATAATTAATATTTTTTTGAAATAATAATATATACATACTTGTAATTCTTATAAAATATCAAACAAGAATTTCATTGCAACATATCCCTTGCACATTCTACAAGAGTAGTTACAGACTTTTGGTGTGCGACTAGACTACTTGTGAAATATTTAGATATACATATGGAGATTATACGTTTTTTTTCAGTGTCCAAGTGCCCGTTGCGCAATTTTCGTGCCGGCCAATGGCCAATGGCCATGTGTATGTCACCCGAAGTCAGCGGGGAACGCAAAAGAATTGCCGAAAAGCAGCCAAGAACAGCAGCAGGTTGTCAGATTGCCCCGGAATGCCGACATTCCCGGCCCGATAAGCATAAGTCCAATCGAGAAATGCATTATCCAAAATTTTCAGGGCCAACAGATGTTGTGGGTGGTTGTCAGTGGTGTGGTGGTGGAGTGGGTCGTGTTGGTGGCGGTGGTCATGGGGAACCCATAACTTATCCTTGGGTATGTTTGAAATATTAATGACCTCCTGGCCAGGGGCAATCAAAAGTCATCGACAGCCAACACTTAAAACGAAAACAGAACAGCACCGAACCGAACAGTAGGGAAATGTATTAACATTCTGGGCGAGGAAAAGCCGAACTCAGCGCGATCGAAGAGTTATGGAGGGGCTGAAAGGCAGATTGGGCCATTGCCATTGCACGGCAGTATCTGAATCTGATTTAGATGCAAATCAAATCAAGAGCTGGCCGAGCTGGCCCGCCAGTGAGAACAAACTATGAATGTGGTATTGAATGGCTTATGGATTTCAGATTTCAGTTTTCAGTTTTAAATTTAAGACCTTACACATTGAGTATTTTAATGTGGCGGCCCCAAACGAATCAAATTCAAAAAGGCGGCTATCGACGATCCAAAGAAGTCTGATCGCATTTGGCTTGACCCATTGCCGACCCCTTTTTGGGGGACAGACAGACGGACAGACGGACGGGGAAAGAGAAACGCGGACGGACTCTTCAGATACGCATCTGAATCGTGTATAAGACTATCAACGGACACATTTATTTCATGTTTATGTTGATATTTTCAAATTTGATAAAAACCAAAAACACAATACAAAACACAACATTTTTCGTTTCGTTTTTCTTTTATTTATGTTAATGCCACGGCAGCAGATAGATTGTGGCTCATTATCATCATTCTTCTGGTAGTTTGAATAGTTTGCTCCACTGCGAAGGCACGACTTTGAGTCATTCCAAGTCACTTTGTGCACTTTATTGGCAGGAGTGGCGCTTTGCCCGGCGATAACTTGCGATTGATGGATGTTCGTTGATAAGGAGCTGGTTACTTGTATCTTAAATAGTCGCTACGCAAATGGAGCAGAGAAATGGGAATGGCCAAGAGAGTTTTGGATACTTAGGCTGATAAGTGGAGCGGAAATTAAGATAAGGGGTCTGTGATTTTGAGTTTAAATAATATGATAAACAAACTCTTAGTAGACGTTTTTGCTATGTAGCTTGTATTCTTGTATTACATTTTATAGTATACCTAATGGGTGTCAAATTTTAAGGTCTTCAGCACTTTTGCGGCTCTTTCTTTTGTTTAAAGCTTATAAAGAACTATTTTAGAACTTCAACTCTCATAAGTCTCACGTCAAGTTTCTCAACGTAGCTTTGTGCCAGATATTAATACTCTCTTATTTAAGGAAGTTTGGCAATCATTTTCCAAGCCCAATGCAGAGTTTTTCAAGCGAATCCCCTTAGGGCTCACAAGCTCCATCCAACTGATCCGATCCCATCAGATCCATTCGAGTGGTGCGGCCAATCAACTCTGTAAGGTGGGGCGCGGAATAAAAGAAACTTATTTAAATCGAAAAGCGCATATGCATAAATATTATTTAAGTTGATTTTTTGCGCACAATTAAAAAGGGGAAAAAAGGCGAAAAACGAGCAGAGGAGCAGGGTAAATCCCAGGGATCGGGGGACGCACTATTCAAATTAAAAATCGAACGTAAATGCGGTTCACAGCAGGATGCGCGATTTTTAGAGAGAGAGAGGCCTCCAAAGCCGGAGGAGCTGGAATGGAAATGGGGATTGGGGATTGGGGAGGGGAGGGACAGGGGCATGGCGACTGATTGTTGTTGGACGGACCGAATGACCGACGGAGGAACTGTGGGACGGACGGACGGCGACTGCTGGGGCATATGATAATTTAAGGCTGCACAACGTCATGCTGTTGCTCCATTGCCATTTATACAAAAGATGGACGGCGGGGAGGGACGGAACTGAACGATTGGAGCCGCGGGATTGCGTGTTTGTATCTTACGGGTATGACTGACTGCTGCCCGCGCCGCATGGGATGGATGCGATCCGAGTGCCCGGCCTCCATTTGGGGGCCGCCGACTGTGCCGAGCATCCTTTGATGTGGCCAGCCCGAGATGCTCCCAGAAGGTGCAGGAACACTCGGAGAAATCTATACACAAGTGAGGACCAATTACTCCTGCATCAAAATAGTGTTTTTCACTTAACATGAAATCATTTAAATTTTGGGAGTACTAATTGAGTTCTTTAGATCTATGCCAAACACCTTGCCGGATAATGGCTAATTAAATTGATTTTAAAAGACTTACAAATAGTGGAAAAATGGTGGTTGTTCTAGCGGCGAAAATTTCCATAAAATAATTAATTTGTAAAGTATTTCTCTGTTCTTAGGACAGTTTACCTATTTCAATTAAGGAGTAAAAGTGTCCAAAGTTTTTTAATGTTGCTCTAATTGCATTTAAATTGTACTTCTCTTATTTATATCTAAAGAGTTATCAAATAATAAAGTGTTTCATGTTTGTACAGAAGATATACATAATCTGATATAGGTAGGGAGATAAGTAATAAAGATTTTACCAATAAAATAAATTCAAAATGTGAACTAAAGTAATCTAAATTCTATTCATAAACGCATTACATGTATAAATAGGAAAAATACTGGAGATAGAAGTAGAAACGGAATGAAATACTTACAATTGGTTAATAAAAACGTTTCTCATATCTCAAAAATCAATGACAAGGAGCTTACTATTAAGGGCTTAACTTAAATAGAACACAGGACTTTCGCTCAGTGCATCCCAGACACTGCTGCTCTGCACATCCCTCCCTGTGCCTTTGATGCGATAAAAAATTAAGGCGATAATGGAATTGAAGCAAATGAGCTGGCCAACATTTGTAAGATTGCCCTTGTCCCGCTGTCTGCCACTCCTCCTCCCCCACCACACCCCTTGATCAGGCCCTCCTGCGATCCCCTTAACCCTCCTCCGCCCCATAATCCCCTCGATTGGCCTGCAACTATGCAGCTGTGCGACAAGCAAAAATTGGACAAGCGACACGCAATTTATGTCAATGTGCGCACCCAGCGCCGGCCCACACGGAAAATTCGTTGTAATTAATAAAGAAAACGGATCGCGGCGACTAAACCATAAATGCGGCAAAAAATTATGGGAAGAGAAACAAAAAAAAATAACGAAAAAAATAAAGAACGAACGGTGGGGGAAAAACTTTCGACATGTCGCTGTGTGTTCAATTTACAAGCCACCTACGTTGCGCTTGACAAACGGTCGGCCATAAAAATTAAAGAAAAATAAAATCGTATATTATGCGTCCCCTCAGCCCCCCTGCCCCCACGATGCCATCATGCCACAGCGTTATCCAGTGGTTATGGAAATGGCAATGGAATGATGTTGGCCCGGCTAACAACTTCATTTCGAGCGACGCAAGGCGACACTCATAAGGCATAAATTTGCTAGACTTAAGCCTAATTTATGCCGCGTTTCGAGCCTGGCCAGAAAGGGTCGCCAAGTGTATATATGCACATGTACGCAACAAGTATCCCTCGGATACGACTGCATCTGCATTCACAATTAAACAATTTCCACTAAATCTCGTTACTTCCTTGGCAATTTGTTACGCGCGGCAGCAAAGTTATGTGACGCTGTGCCATAAATTCATGCCCCAACCGAGGCAACCCCTGTTTGCCCCGCCCCTGGATCCCCATTCCCGCCCCCCTTTCGCCGAACATCCAGTGGCTGTGAAATCTCCTGCAAGCGGCACTTAAATCGATGGATTTATGTAGCCCGGCACGCCTGCGCAGAAGGAACCGCATCTGCGCCGAAACTGTAGGAATCCGGGGGAATCTCTGGGTAAGTCGACTGGCCAGCGAGCTGCAGGCGAGCATAAACTCCGATTAGGCGACACTCGGCAACGGGTCATCACCTGGAATGAAATATTCATCCACCTCCTGGATCCCCCTCATCTCCTCCCGGGATAACTGACCCAATGCCCAAGGCAGTGGAAAAAGTAGAAAATAAATACCGAGTGGGTGGAGCATGACAGTCATTCGAGCTGATGCAGTTGCAGCTAATTCAAGTTCAATTGCCGGCTCAAGTGGGGAATTAACTTGCATAAGGCTTATTAGTTGTGAGCCCTGTTCGATGGGCGGAATAATGACGACCACGTGTGAGCTGGCTAGATTTAAGACGTAGAAAAAATATATATTTAAGATAACACACATTTCTCCATTCATTTTAAAAGAAGATAAGATTTCTTAAAAATACAATTTCACTTGAATGCGATACATAAAATACATATATCCTAATAAATTTAGCCTCAATTAAAGGAAAATAAAATGGCTTGGGGAAAAGTATTATAGGCCGGTTTCAAACATTTTTTGTTACTTTTGTAAGTGCACATAAATTCTCATTATTTTGTATTCCTTCTAGACTTAAGACTATAAAAAAACAATCCAATCAAACCTGATAGATTAATATATTTTTTATGAATCTCTATTAAAAGTAATTGTCTACAAACAAAATGGATATTAACACTTTTATGTTTATTATTTTCTGCAGAGTATATTTGTTTTACTTCTTTAAGAAAGAATAACAAATCAAATCCCATTCCTTTATTTTCGTAAGCCTTTACTACTACATGCAAATTAGTTTAATTGTAAGTGGTATTTAATTAATTCAAATTAAAAACAATTCCCCATCGCTGTTTTCCGGCTAGTGTTATCCAGCCGATATCTCCAGACGTGAAATTGTTTCGCAAAATTTGCGTACTCTGTTTCCAGCACAACAGTTTCCAAATTCCGAAATTTCAGGGCAAAGTTTGTGCACTGCGCCCAAAAGCGGAAGGCGGGGAAATCGGGTGGAAAAACAAAAAGGAAAACAATGTTCCATTGGTCAAGCCGGCATGTCTGTGCGACAGTGCATAAAAATATTTCAGAAATGTTGCATGCAACACACGCAAGAAACAATTGGGGGGAAAATGGAAAAACGGGGGAAGAAAAACAGCGGCAAGAAACACTGGCATTTCATTCTGTTATCAAATCAAAGCGTCTTGAATACTTTTTTGCAGCCATCGAAACGTGGGCAAAAAACGTTGCCTTTTGATTGGGGGAAAATCTTGCGAAAAATAATTTTAATTTATCACTTCCGCCGGCCATTGTGTCGTTTCGTTCCCCGTTCACTCATTGCCCTTCCCCTGCGTCCCCCTTTTTGGGCCAGATCGCAATCTTGCATTTCCTATATGCATGCATGCATGCTACCATTACCATTACCACTGCCATTAGGCCCGGCATTGCCTCCGCCATTGCTCCCCTCCCCTCCCCTCCCCACGATTGCCATTACCATTACCATTATGGTACTAGCAAACTGCCGATTGCTGTAAACTAGGCGCAGTTGCACCGGGTCTCGCCCCCCGACTTCTCTATTTTTTGTGCCACATCTACTATTCGTCTGTCTATGCTTTGTTTGCACCCATATGCAAATGCAATTTTCGCAGCTAACGGTGTGCGCGCTCTTTTGAGTTATGCCAGTGGGGTGCTGGACCCCCTTGGAAAACCCTCTCCCCTATTTTGGGCCACATAGCAGGGCTTGGTTTTGGGCCTGACTTGGGCCAATGAGCCTTCGCCATGCAACAATGGCCACAAGTCTGGGCCACAGGAGCGCAGTGGCTAAATATCGCCAAATCTTAAAAACTTGTAAAGATGTAAAGTTAAAAAAATTTAATTTAAGTACACAGAACATCGATTAAAATTATATTTTTTAAGTTCACAGTTTCTAATTATACAGTTTAGCTAGTAAAAGCCCTTAAATTTGTAATTAGAAAATCATTTATAGGTTAAGCCATTTTCCTTTTTAAAGAACACGTAAAAGTAATATTAATTTTTTTAAATACATCGAGTATTTAAAATATACCATCTTTAATTTTTAGTTCGACTTATAAAGACAGTTTACTATGGCGTGAAGAATTTTTAAACTATTTTAAAGAAAATAAAAACATTTATTCTGCATTTAAAGATTATCAGTCAATAAATTGGGAAATTTACCATAAAATTTCATGAACATGGATGTGAATTTAATTTAATTTATTTATTACTTAAAGGAGTTATAGAACTAATGATAATTAAATGTTAAATGTGTTGGGAAGATCGCGGTTATTCATTTTTTTCCCGTCTACCATTTTAGACTTACTTTAGTAATCTAATATTTACTCTTTATTTTATTATACCAGATTTTTGTTTGGACATTATTCCGGTCCTGTTGGCGTCAACTGTCCGACTTGAACGGCAAGTGTTGACCCTATTTTTTCGGGGTAGTTACGGCCCAAGGGCCCTTTGCTAAATGGCGTAAAATTTTTTGCATGTTTCGGCCGCTGCCCCACTCTTCCCCCAGATCCTCATAGGTTCTCAGACGGTCATCGGTGGGCCCTTAACGTTGTCGTCATGTTGCCACAGACATTTGCTGCATTGCACTGCACTCGCTGCTTTTTCGCTCTTCGCTGTTGGCTAGCAAGTTAATTTAGACGGGGCAAAAAGACGAAGACAAAGGCAGCAAAAAACCAGCTGCCTGCCATATTCTTTTGGCCCGCAGTGCTGGTTTTTGTTGCTGCTAGTTGGTAATTAATCATCGGGCTGGTAAGCATTCGTGTAAGCGCTCTTATCGCTCAAAACACATCTCGAGTAGTTAATTTTAAAATGCCCCACGTAACGGCCTGCAAATTCGTTTGGTAACATTTTGTGGGGGAGGAGGCCACTTGTCAACGCTTTTGATTGACAGCACTTTAAAAATTTTCGCCAGGCATTTCTTTTCGGGCCACTCCCCCGATGGAAAAAAAAAAGTAAATCGTAATCTACACCCACGTGGGTTAAGATTGTTTTTTTCGCTTTGCCATTTGTTTCTCGGGGTTAATTGTAGAGTGGCGCCCCCAAGCGGTAGGCGGCTGTACCCCAGTGATTACCACTAGGGAAAAACGGAAAAGGAAAAAAATGAAATGTTCACCCACTGCATTTGGTGGTGGCTATGCTGCCTCTCACTCTAACCCGCTCTATAGCCGTCTCTTTTCAAATATGGCGATGGACGCCATTGGCTGTTGGCTCGCCAAGGGGGCGTGGCCGTGCCGCCACTTTGCTTTTGGCCAACCAATGGCAGGCAATCAAATCGGAACTTTAAGTTAAGTGAAACAAAAAAATAGACGCAAGCAACAAGTGCAGATCAATATTGGCAACAAATCGAATTAAATCAAATCAAACAGTGCCAGTTTTGAGTCGATTTGAATCGACTCTGACAGTTGTGGGGCAAGTGGAGAAGGGGGTTACTTAACTTGGCCCAAAAACCCCCGCGGCCAAATGCAATGCGATATGGCAATTTAGCTGTCAGTTAACCAGTCTTTGGGCCAATTAACCGGTCCGCTCTCATTGTTATTGCAATTTCGAGGCCCCAAGTGACCAAACAACCACTGATGATTTTGCGGTTTTCTCCACGGCCTTTTGTTTGTGTGCAAACAGCAATTATCTGATAAATGCCCTGGCGCTGAAAAAAATTGATAAATTGCTCATATAAACGTTACGCTATGATTATGGCATTTCGCCAGCGAATCGAGTGGAATTTTTTTCATGTTCTTCTCTAGTATCAAGTACACGGCTGGCAGTTAATTGCTGTCAAAAAAAGAGTTGGCTGAAATTCAAGTGGCCATGTAGTGCGGATGAAGAGGTCTGCAAAGCAGAAGTGCTTATATCTACGAAATGATAGTCTTTAGAAGGGAGCACAAAATATAGAGACATGATTTATACATCAAGTGCGTTTTAATTGGGTTATCTGAGTTGGATTCCATTCATGCATTCATATATTAACATTCCGCACTGCCTTCGATTACAATTTATAGATCAATTTGATTCGAAATTTAATTTTTATATATTATTAATATATGTATCCTATCCCAATTCTTACAACACCTGTTGTTGATTTGACTTTATAATTTATTAGTTTTTAATCGTATTATTTATTACGGCCATATTTTTGCATTTCGCACCCAAATAAATCTTAATTCCATAAATAGTATTGTCAGGTCAAATTAAAAATTTTGTAATACGTGAAACTTAACAAAACACGTTTTATTTAGTACCCATTTATTAGATGTTGATACATATAAGTCATGGTTAGATGATAAATTTGAATTTACATAAATGAATATTTTAATTTGTCTACAGGCTATAATAGTACGCTTAGGTAAAATTTATGATAGTATTTTAATTTTTGGTGTATTTACATATTATTTACATATAATGTTTATCAAAATTATTTATATCGAACTGATAAGCGTTATTTATTGGCAATATTTAACAAGTTTATATTCTCTTATTTAAAAGCAAAAACATGTGACATGTAATAAATATTTTAAATTGTTTTTAAAATTCAAGTTACTAATATTGTTGACATGGAATTTTAAAATATATTTAAGGTGTGTAAAACTCTGCCAAAAATCGAATCAATTAATTTTATAAATAGTGCCAACTTAAAAGTGAATTAATTAATAAAAGAAGCATTTCGTCTGCCTTTTGGCACATTTCTTAGACAATATTAGATCTTAATCATTACACCCCTGTTTTCTAATCGATTTATTGTTGGCCCCATGACAAATAGCCCATTGACAACCATAAACTAAACACCCTGCGAAACCCAACTCTTTGGAAGACATATGCCGTGGCATTAAACATTTTGGAGATGCCAGACGAAGAACCAGTCATCTCATCAGTTGATCAGCAAATCCATCATTTCGAAGGGCTGTGGATTGTTTTTCCCTGGATGTTGGCTGTTCTTGCCTCTGGCTAATTTGTAGCAGTTGGGTGTTTATCTTTGCCACAAGACCAAGAAGTCTGGCGCGGATGATGGCCACCAAACGAGGAGCGACGATGACGAGCATCGATATGCGGGAATGAAATCGTTCGGTTTGTTTATTTATTTAATTCCAGTCAAGCTCAATTAGAAACCCAAATACACAGCCAGTCGGGGAGAGTGGTATAAATATATTCCTCCCTGGTCTCGTGGCGTTGTTTTTCTCCGGCTCTGGCGCTTTTAGCTTTATTGATTTAAAAAAATGAAAAATTTATGTTTAAACAAAGCGTATGCGCCATGCATCCAGTGCAAGGCGTTCGATCTGTATCCGAATCTGAATCGGATCCCCAGCCCCATTCGATTCGATTTTGGCCATTGGCGCCACCACTTAAAATCAACATGAGCAAGAAGCTTGGCGGACTTTCAAATGTAAATAAATAAACAAACAACGGCAACCGGCAAATCGAAATACTCTCGTACTTTTGGCCGCAGCTTCCTCCTCTATGGGATATTGAAATATATATTTTGGTTCGGGGGCCCAGAGGAGAAGTATGTGTTTTGCATTGTCGGCAAAACGCCTTTTGATGCCATTGGGTCGGCGGAAATAAGTTCACATAATCAAAAATGCAATTGGCGATGAATGCCAGCAATGCAACAATACAAATAAATTGCAATCATTCATCAAAAACAAAAGACTTGCCGGCAGTCTCTGCTCCAGCTTCAGATGCAATTTCTGTTGTTGCCGCAGTTGCAACTTGCAACTTGCAACGGTGGCAACAGCAGCCACTGCTGCAATTGTTGCACCTTATTTGGGCAATTGGACGATGAAGATTGGAGGGGAGCATATAGTAGGACCTAAGCATACACAGTGGTCGATGACAACCATATTTCTGAATTTTAAATAGATATTGACACTATGGCTAAATCCTTCGGAGATATGAATCATTATTTTATTTACAAATATTTTTTTTAGTTGTTAGCAAATATTTACGAAGCAAGCTCTTAAAATATTAGTTTTTTAATATTTATTTGTTTATTCGCTTGCTTAAGCTGATGTCAAGGTTAGATATATAATTTCTACTACACATTTTCTATGGCGTTCATCATATTTCTACTAACTGAATATAACCATAGTCGCAGTAGAATCAAGATTGTTTTAAATAAATAAATAATTTTGTCGTTGTTATATTAATAATGTGTTTGTCATTAACTTGAACAAACTTATTAAAATACTGGTAGCCAAATTAATTAAATATTTATTTATACAATTATACAATTGTTTATATCTAATAAAGCTAATAAAGACTCTTATTAATCTTAAATATTAAAAATGACCTTTGAAATTTTGACTGGAAAAGTTGTAACTAGCTTGAAATTGGAATTAATTTTTAAGACGTTTGCTTCATCTTCGTAGAAAATTTCTGAAAAATATAAGAAGTATACAAACCACAAGGTACAGCCCAAAAATTGAGCTAGATCACAATGCAAATTTGCACTTTCAGCTGCGAAATCTCAATCTTTTGTTTTTTCGGGATAATGGGTAATGCCGCTGTGTAATCGGCTAATAACACCCGGCTGACCTGATCTCGTTTTAGTTTTTGGCAACCACTGTGCGGCGATACAATGTGTCTTGTGGCGTTTTCTACGAATTTCAGGAGCCGAACCTCGCCAGAGATCAGCTCATAAAAGGAGGCACTCAACAATCAAGCATGACGAAATGGCCAAGCGGCTTTTCGCCTTTTTGCCTTTTTGCCTTTTGGATTTTGTTTTTGGTTTCTGCCGCGCTTTGCTGTTTGCCGTTTGCCACAAAGCCGTATGCAAATGCAGAACGCCGGAGTGAAATAATGCGCTAAAGGCCCGCAAGACGTCTGTCATTGTCGATGTCCCAGTTGTCGCAGTTGTTGCCGTTGTTGCAGCGGAGGATTTAGCATTGTGCCACAGCCGCAAAGTCAATTGTAAGGATATGGCTACGTATCTGAGTATCTGAGTATCTCGAGCACACAACTCGGATTAGTTAACTCCTGCTGGGCAGCCATAAAAATTTGACTACCGCTTTCACTTCGGCCTGCGACCCTGACAATCTCTCTTCGCCTTTCTCTAAATATTTTGATAGTCTGTGTTTATCGGAGTGTGTGTGTGTGTGTGTGTGCGACACATAACACGAGTGCCCATGTGTGTGGTCCAAATCCGAATCCATAACCAAATCACATTCCAAATCCGTATAGCAATCCAAAAGTGAAAGCATTTTCCTGGCCACTTGAGCCAGCCATTAACTTTAACCTACCGCAGTTTGTATATAGAACAGACAAAAAAAGAGTACACAGCAAGCAGACACAAATTAGTACTAATAAAATGGGGAAAGGGGAGCGCTGAACTGTTAGGCGATTTACGACTTCCTCAACATCCTGCCCACCAAATCCCAGATCACAGATCCCCGATCCCCAAGGAAACTCCCTAGACAGATAGACATCTTGAGTAGGGTTCGCTGGCTTGAAGGCTTTCAGTCAAATGCTTTTAATTGATGTTGGCCAATGGCCAGCAACAAATTAGTTCCAGCCAGGCCAAAAGTCGCCAAATAATTTAGTCGCGATTTCAGCAAAAGAAGCAAATGAAGAAAAAGCAAATACCAAAAAGAAGCAAGGAAGAGGATCGCCTGGCGGAGAAACAAAGGCCTCTCCAGTCGAGGGCTGATCAGATTAAGTGCTTATAACATGGACATGACTCCATTGACCAGCCAGTCCAGCATCCACTCCGTCGCATCCTGGTAGCCACCGCGGTTGCCCAGATCGAGAGACACATATAGATGGCCGCCGATGATGGCCAAAGTGCCCCCTGCACTTTTGTCGGCAATTGCTGGTTGCACTCTACTTTTTTGGGGGAAAGGCCATAGGAGAACCGTATTTTTATGTATGAGTATCTTAAATAAATGGAAAAACATGCTTATGTTAGTTACGAGATCATTTTGAAAGTACCAAGTGTATAATGAAATGTATTATAGTTTTAGGAAACTGTCCAAATAAAAATCCACAAGTATATTTTAACAATTCATTTGTTATAGATGATATTTAAATTGTTTGCTCTTTTAAAAATTCGAAAAATATTTAATAAATTTATTTGCAAAACGTTAATAATTCTAAACCAAAAATAATTGTAATCGTCGGTGTTTTTTAAATATATTGTATATAAAATATGTTTGTCCAACAATACTGAAGATAAAAACGTTTTGTGAGAAGGTCCAAGTCATATTTATAAAAATCATTTTTCAAGGCTGTCTTAGCTGTGTAAAGTTTTAACAAAGTATTTTGAAAAAAGCTGTTGCTATGCCAATCCGTTGATTTTATAGTAATATGTTATAATCCACTTCTGAAATTATATAAATTTGAAATCTTAATCTCTCTCAATAACTTTACCACCTTGTCTACTACTAAAAGTAGCTCATTCCGCGAGTCCTGCCAACCTAACCCATATGGCAAAACATCGAAACCTCGAACCCACACACCTGATGGGGACACTTTCAGGAGCAGAAGGAACACAGATCTCGCCAGTTCCATCTCTGTCGCTCCCCCAATTGTGGCCAAGAAGCTTCCCTCAATTGGCGGCATTAAACGAGGCCGAAAGCGGAACCAAAAGCCAAGTGCCCCGATCCCGATGCAATAATGCCTCCCGATCCAGGGGCTATAGACTGAGGCTTGGAGCTGGAAGCTTGGAGATCGACTGGAGGCTGGGGGCTGATGCGATTGTCGTCGCCACATGATGCCTGCCCACTCTGGCACATCTTGGCCATTGTTCTCGCTCCTCTGGCCAAGAACCGATCCCAGTCGAGCCGAAAACACTGGGAGCCAGCGAAATGTAGCAAATGTTCGCCCCGCTGTTGTTGTCGCCGTTGAAAAAATGTCAATATTCTGATTCCACGAATAAAAAGAGCCGATCGGGCAGCTCCCCAATCCGCAGTCCCCAGCCAAAATCGCAGGCTGATGTCGCAGTGCCCCTGACGGTCAGTCCATCTTGGTGAGCCGCTTAGTTGCATCCACCTTCTCAAGAGCACTGAAAAACAATTACTTTAAGTCAGTTGGCCGAAAATAAATTGGTCGAGTATGTGAAATTATATCAAAAAAATAAACATTAAACATTTAAGCAACTATGAACGATCTCTTTTTAAAGGATATATCTCTCAAGATTATGTAATGATTATATGAGTTTATGAAATCATGTTAAGTTCTTATTTCGGGGTTGTAAAAACTATTTTCTTGCTTTTATAATTAATATTAATAATCTTTACACCATGTCTGTCAGTAGCTATTATTTTTGTCATTTATTATTTTTGTAAGATTTTCAATTTTGCTGATTACATACACTCTGTGAACAAGGCTAAAAAGAGTTTTTATTGTGTCGATAAAGTCGATTTACGATTTTTAGTTTCGAAAAAAAATAAAATACGTTGAAAGATATGGGGAGTACATAATATGATATAAGGACCTGAACGGTATATGTTAATTTTATTTCCAATTTCACAATTCACACACAATGATTTTTTTTTAACTTTATTGAGCAGAAAGTAAAAAATGCTTATAATATCTTGTTGATATTACGTATGTCCCTTAATTGAACTGTCATTTATTATTTAACTGCCATTTATGATTGAAGGTATATTTCGATATATAATAATTAAGAAATCAGATATTTTTCCACAGTGTACTGATGCCCCCGCTCCTGACGGGATCCATTCTGCGTAATTCAGTTGCAGTTGAGATTGAGTCGAGCGGCAAGTTGGCAAAATGGTGGGCATCAGGACACAAAGGCGGCCGACTGAGGCCAAAGCTGGCTAAAGGCTAAAACTGGCGGCACATCAAAAGGCGAAATGGCCCACAGTTCAATAGGCTTTGTGCTGATGCCGGGACTGAGGCTGAGACTGAGACTGAAGCCCAGGCTTTGCTCGCTGGGAAGTAAGTTGGCAAGCGGCTATAATGCGCTTGGATATGCAAAATTGCATTGAAATTTGAATTCAATTCGCAGAGGCCATTGACCGAAGAGGGGCCATCGCTTGGCCTTTCAGCTTTCTGCCCGCCTGATTGTGCGACGCTTGCCAATTGCCAATTTGAAGGAAATCAAAAACTCCGCCGCTCTTGAGCAAATTACGCAACCTTCTCCTTGGGGTTACATGCCCACAGCTGCCGCAGCTGTATCTGAATCTGAATCCGCATCCGAATCCCGATCGGTAGCCAGTGGGACATTGGGACTTGCATTTGCATGCCCACATAGTGCAACTCGGCGAAAAATGAGTCGCTTAATAGCCGCCGACAGTTACAAAGTGCCAGGCAATTGTGGCAAATACCAAGTTCCCAGCTCTCCACACCGAAAGAAACCTAATTTTGGATCCAATTAATATGATGTGAAAATAAACATTTGAAACATTTCATATTTTAATGCAAACAAAGCCGGAAATATACTTCTTCATAATTTTTTTTTAGCAATATTACCAATTGATCCAATCCATTAAAGAGCACCTTGCGAATAATAAATTAAAATTGTTTCAAGAAAAGTGTAGATATTCTTTTCTTCAATGAAGTTTTGCTGCAAAAGTTTCTTTATAGTTGTCTTATTTGTGACATAATAATAAACAATGAATAAAATACAAAAATATGAATACTTAAATATATAATTTGCAATCATCAAGCTTAAAAAGGATTCTTAACTAAAAGTTAGGATTAAAATAATGTACATTAATTGGCATCTATTGAAAAGTAATGCTTGCGCTTGGCTTTTATAATGTATAGTTTTATATCCTTGTCTTTTAGAAAAAAAGACAAGCAAAGGAACTGCCGAAACTATTGTAAATGTACGAAATAATTTCTAATGAAATCCAGTATTTTACAGATTTCTTTCAGTGCAGCTTGCATCTTGCAGCCATTGCATGGGCGTGTTGCTTGGGGGCGTCTTTGCAGTTGCATTTGGCTTTCAATTTGCATGGAGCTGGCTACACCTCTGGGCGTTCCGAGATCGGCAACTCCAAGGCAGCTGGCCACCAAAGTCTGGCGCAATCATAATTGCAACAAGTAGTCGGGCGTTTTGCATTATCTAAATCAAGGCTGCAATATGAAACGAAGTTTTTTGGGGCTACAAGGATGGGCTCGGCTGATCTTGATATGTTAATTCATTCATGCTGGGATTTATGTGGCAACAGCGAAAAACTGCAGCAGAAAAACCAAGATTATCAAGAAACAAAAGGGTTTCCAATATTTAAATACCCCCAACATTAACAAGAGAGAACGCTATAGTCGAGTGCCTCGACTATTAGATACCCGTTACTCAGCTAAACAACTTAATATAAATATGCCTTCTTGTATGTTTTTCGCCGTTCGAATTAGCTCCCGATTTTTATGTTAAAATCGGTACCCAGGGAACACCAATTTGGCTAACTTGATTTGATTTGCATAGTTCTTGGGATATAGTTCGGTATTGACAAATAAAAGCCATCGCAATTTCCTTTAATAGAAATCCTTATCGAGAATTAACGTTGACTCTATTGAGCACCTTGGCCAGCTGTTCCAAATTCATCCGTTAGATGGCGCTATTGTATACGCCATGAAAGGCGGAAATGTAGGCGCTAGCCAGGCTTAACTGTTTAATGGGTTTTTGGGCGTTAGAGTGGGCGTGGCAAACTTTTATTTGGCCAATCGATAGGTATTGACGAAACAAATACATATCAAAAAAATTTTTCATAATAGCATCTAAACTGTAGCCACAGCTTGTGGCTTGTGGGCGTCAGAGGGGGCGTGGCACCATTTTGAAACAAACTTGCGCTGCGTAGGAACTCCTAAAATCTACATGCAAAATGCCAATCTTCTAGCTTTTATAGTTTCCGAGATCTCAGCGTTCATACGGACAGACAGACAGACGGACAGACAGACGGACAGACGGACATGGCTAGATCGAGTCGGCTAGTGATCCTGAACAAGAATATATATACTTTATAGGGTCGGAAACGCTTCCTTCTACCTGTTACATACTTTTGCACGAATATAATATACCCTTTTACTCTACGAGTAACGGGTATAAAAATAGCTTATTTTATTTGTTAAAAAAGCATACAGTTTACTGAGGTCTGTTGGTATCTTATTAGATTCAACAAAGTATTTGTTGAACTTTAAGTTCTGAATATAGTAAAATCAGGTGTGTGTATATTTAATCAAATAATAACAATCTTATTCTTGAGAAATCCAATTTAAAATATCTAAGCATTAAATGCAACTGCACCCTTATTTATTTCCTAAAAGTTGAAACCATTTCAACACCAAAGCAATGGTGAATGATGCAGCGGAACAATGCCATCTCGGGCAGTGGCTGCAATTGCAGCCTTTCGGTTAATAATTGCACTTGGCCGGCGGGCTAAGGCGGCTCCTACTTTGAACACTTTTGGGACAGGGCTTCTGCGGCAAACAATTATTAATGGCCGTGTTAACAGCGGCAGGAGGAGCGAAATCAGTGGAATCAGATACGGCCCCGGAATCCGAGGATCGGGCATAAAAGTTTGCGGCTGTCAGGCGGTTTGAGGGACATGCCAATGGAGGCCCGCTTCAATCAGACGTGTATTATCCATGTGATGTGGAACCCTTTTGGGTTAGGACTAGCCAATCTGGCTGGCAAACAAACAAATCTTGGCTGTCACGGTGCCCTCACTTGCGGCATTCAATTCCAGAGTGAATGAGAATGGACATGGCCATGGTAATGGTAATCCGAGTGCGAATGTGGGATTCTCGCACGTTAGTTGGCCAGCGTGTTGCGGATATGAAACATATCTCCGGTTAGCAGGCAGGACATTTCCTCCACCGGATGGCCACTCCATTCAGCTGTCATAAATCCCATGTTCGAGAGTTGGTCCTGCTCGGCGGCAGCAGGATATTGCCCAAAAGGATACGCATACGCATCCAAAGGGATGCCCGCTCGACTGTGTAACAACTTGATGGGCATTTGAATGCAGCAGCCTCGTGTCATTTAGTTGCCACAAAGAACTGCTACCCCGTCCTCGAATTATCCGCCAGAACATTTCAATTGAGTGGCCCAAAGTGAGACACCTGACACTTAAGCGCCAGGATCGAAGGAGGAGGAGGAGGGGCAGGAGCAGCAGGGCTGGATGATGAGCATCCATCGGCCTGGTCGAAGGCGTTCGTCTGACAAATGAGACAAAGTGACACAAGTCAATCAAAGGCCACGAAAATGCGCCGCATATAAATTCCATTCGATTGGCCCTGACGCGGCCCAATTCACTGCCCATCCCACTGAAAGAAAAGTGGGTTAAGTCTTTGAAAACCATTACTATGGCTCCTGTATTCAAAATAAATAAATGCGGTCTTGAATTCTAGGAATAGATAGAGGCTTGTAGGTTGTATTAATTATTTAAATGATCAAATAGGATAAGATCACATTCAAATTAAGGGTTTATTGAATAAAGATTAACCTTTAATTAAGATAAAAAGCATTCTAAATTATATATAAATTCTGTGTTATAAACTAGTTGTAGTGTAATTAATAATTTGATTATAGGCGTGATTTTAAACTTCTCTATTTCAATTTGCAGTAGATTTCTGATTCTTTTTTGATTTGCAGTAGATTTGTGTATAGACTATATAGCCACATTTTGCTCAGTGCCCTAAACCTCTTGGGTAACAATGCGAACGGCCCTGTCTGGCCCCTTGGGGCCGAAATGTATTTAAATGAATTCCGTCAGCCTCGGCCGGGTTCAGGCCAAGTGATGGACGCATTTAAGCTGTCAATACGCATCCAGCTCGGGCTCACCAGAAGGCCAAGACGGGGAAGGCGCGTAAGCTTGAAGTCACTGAAGTGGCGGAGACAATGAATCCTGTCAAATCAAGGCAACGCAGCGGAGTCGGCCTGGCGTGGCGTGGCAAAAACGCGCGAACCGGCCACCAGATATCCAGAATTCAGATCCAATGCCCACCATCTATCCATCGCGTCGCCAGAGTCCAAAATCCAGCACCCAGAATCCAGAATCCAGCAGATACCCGATAAGAAGGACCGACCAACTTGCCTTTTCGGGGGCGGGGCATCCACTCGGGTTGCCAAATCCATTAGAGTTAAATAAATTTTGATTTTGAATTCAATTTGCGAGTTAACTAGGTGGAGATGAGCATCGGTGTGTTTGGGACAAAAGCTGCCCAGTGGGTGGTTTAAAAAGTTATAATAAGTATGAAAAATTAGTGGTGGGGTTTTCAAAATAAATTTATAAAAGCTACGAAATTAGCAATTTAATTGTGGTACTCTAGTTGTTCAAAATGGGATAGGGTACATTAAATTTAACTTACTTATATAAACATTACAGAAATGCAATAAGGTATCTTCTTATTTAGTTATTTGTTTAACAAAGTAAACCTTAAATAAGCCTAAATTAAATCTACAATTAGTTAATTATTTTACACTCTTTGTTAAAGATTGAATTGTATAACAAAGTCCATTTCTTGGATGCACTTTTCTAACATTGTAGTAGAAGTTTCTTGTACACAGATTTTTTCCAAACACCCCTCGTCAGGTATTTCGTTTCCCATTATTTTGCAGCTCAGCGATTTAAAAGTTCAAAGCATTCGACGTTATACAGGGACGTTGTCAACAGTCAAGCTAAAAGGGTTTGCTGATTAATTTTTAAATACCAATACATCTATTTTACTGCTTAATAACTTGTTTACCGATGTATGGTGAAAGTATCCATTCAAAAGATCTTATACAGAATTAAATAAAACTTCAGATTATGAATATCTTTTTAAAAACAACAAGGAAATATATTGGAAGTGTACTTATAATTTTAATATTAATATTTCATAGCTGATCTTTGACAGTTTAAACCTTAAAGAAAACTCATACCAGTAGTATCCTTATTCCATACCAAGATATTTCTAAGGACTTTTTCTTTAACTTAAGATGGACATGGACGTTGATCCCCTGAAAAGTACACCCCTGGCTGATGTCTCATGAGCGGCGAGGACAGGCGGCTCGCCGGCGACAAGTGATGAGTGAATGCAAAGAATTTGAATATTGTGCCGCGGCGGCAGTTGACATAAATCGTCAATGACAGCAACATCGCCTCTCCGTTTGGCCTTAAACACGCAACCGGGCTGGAAGGGAAGGGGGGAGTGTAGGGATATCTGAGGGTACCCATTCCCAGCCAAAGGGACTGCCGATGGGTCCTGCTCGGGGGAATGGGGGATGGGAATGGGTTTGGGGGGGATTGGGAGTGGCAAGTCCATAGAACACGACAGACAACTGTAATCCGCGCCATTGTATCGAGGATGATTGCTCGCGGGTCCGTTTGCGCCTGTCAGCGGCCCTTTCAAAATCAATTCTAATCGATTTAGGACACTTTGACAGCGCTTATTGGCAGCATGCGCGTGGCCGCGATACCAACAACACCTTGCCGAATTTCCGAGTCCGTCCACGCCGCCGATGCCAGCGAAATGTCAACAGCATTTTGGCTTAAACGGCCACAAGGTAGTACCAAAAAAATATACAAAATAAATATATGAACGAGGGCCAAAGAGAGGGAGTAGGGAGGGGGGGAGCCCAAACAAGAACCAGGCTGCGGCAGCATTATCATTATCTCAATGGAAGCTGATTGAAAACAGATAATTAAAATCTTCTAATTAGGCGGCATGTTCACGCAGACACACACAGGCGCACAGATTGCCATGTGTGTTACCTTAACCACTGTCGGCTGTCAGTGGGAACAAGTTCATAAATCTTGCCCCCAACAAATCGTTTTGCAACATGAGAGAACATTACACGTAAGAGCCAGCAGCAGCCAACAAAAGACCAGCGGAAAAAGTCGCAACAAAAAATTGGCCAACTTAAGAGGCTGCCGTGTGTGACAAAGTTGGCCAGATTCGGTGGCCGAATTATGGCTCGAATTTTTATTTGTAGTCTGACCCTTGGAAGAAGGTATAAATCTTTTGGTTGAGCTTTGGCTGAGGAAGATTATATAGGGTACGTAATAGTGTTATTAAAATAAATATTATAAAAATCAGATTGCCCAAATAAGTTCATTTAACTTGATTGCTGGTTCTTTACCACTCTAAATTAGGAAATTTACATATTTTTTGACAATAAAATATTTAATTGGAAGCCTTAAAGTTTAAAATTATTTTAAGTACTATAGTATTTAGCATAAAAATACTAATAGTTATATTGCAAATAAAGAATAAATTTAGATCAATAAATATATAAAATTGACAGAAATGAGCATGGTTTGCTAAACTTCTAAAGTAAATTCCCAAAAATGCCTATTTGATTGAGTCTGAAATAATAATAAACGTCTTAAAAATAAGTAAGAGTACCTACAAAATTAAAAAAACTAAGAGTACTTAAAAAAGTCAGTTAGCTAATTTCAAGAAATCAAACCGTCAAAACTCAAATAAAAATGTACTAAAAAAAGAGTGTGTGTCTTTGCTGAGTTAATATCCAAATTAACAGTTGTGTTCGCGTCCACGCTGGGAGATGTCATATACACAAATGGTTCGGATACTGGTAGTATAATAAGTAATGTAATATTATACGTATAATAGATTTTAGATCGGTTCAGTGTGATTAGTAGAGAGTCAAACCACAAATTTGACCTAATCGCCTGGTGATGCTGATAAAGAATATACTTTAAGGTTCGGAAAGGGCGCCTTAATTAAGTTTAAAACTTCTGAATGAGGATAGTCATTATAAGCAATATAGATTAATATGTTAATATACATATATAGAAAGCGATGGACCACTCAATGTTCGACGAGAGCAACGTGAAAAGAGCCTAAGAGTATGCAACACTTCAAAAACCCAATTATTAAAAGACATTTTGTGAACGTATACACGAAAAATTGGTACTTCAAATATTCGGATGCATTTAACCATCTTGTTTGTTCCCTCAAAAGTACTTTATTTTCAGGGACGACGCTATCAAACGTTGGCTAAGTTGACAATGATTTTCTGGTATATTTCCACACCTTTCAAGTAAGTATCTGCATGGAGGAATTCATCGTGATCGTGCAACAGAACTGGCGTATTATTCATTGGAGAGAAGCCCAATGCTGGAATTCCCACATGGCGAATGTAGCGACTATCAGTGCCTCCGGGAAATACCTGGAGTTTGGTTAGCAGACCTCTGAAAAATATACATTAAAGACTCCGACCATCAGGTATATATAATATATATCAATACTGACAACTCATCCGTGGCTCTCTTAAAAGCCACCCAGAAGGGATTCGACTCGTTCGTGACAGTGGGTGGAATGTGTCCTTTCCTTAAAGATGCATTGAACCCAAGCTCAATACCGCCGCCAGCTTCCTCGCACCATTTGGCCAGCTGGAAAGGATTGCCATAAATTCATCTACAGATTATTGAATTTTAAGACCTACATTGGCTTTAAACTCTTCGACATCAATATCCAAAGACAATCGAATATCGAAGCAGAGGGTGAGAAGAGGAGGCACCACATTGCTCTGTACTCCGCCATCCACAGTGGTCAAGTTAATGGTGGTCACATCGCCGATCTGCAATTCCGGATTATCCTTCAAACGTTTAACTTGCCCCGCTCGGAACTCCATCATCTTGTTGGTTAAATAGCTCAACTTCTCACCAGCCGTATTTGGCATCAAGAGCAAACCATGTCCGGCTGAACCACTGATTTTAAATATTACACCTGTAATGATGTTTAAATAAGGCAAGTTTGCAAAAGATATTCATTCCACTTACGTTTCACAGTACGCTCGGCATAAAAAACTGGAAACTCTGAAGTGGGCGAAGCTATTCCTTCATCCAAGGAAAACCCAATGTTTAGGGATTTAAATTCCTTTGAGGATACAAAATAAGCCATTCCCTTGAAGCCACCCAATTCTTCATCTAAATACGAGACTTGTTTTATTAAAAAAGTACTTGGAATAAAATATGTATTTACCTGGCACGAATGAAATGTGAATGGTTCTTTTGCATCTCAATCCATTTCTTTTTAAAGCCCTGATGGCCGCCAGATACTGCATTCCCACACATTTCATATCCTGTGATCCCCTGGCAAAAATACGACCATCCTCATCCATCTCACCTCCAAATGGTGAATGAGACCAGTTTTCGGGGAATACGGGAACCACATCCATGTGGGAGTTCAGTAGAACGCTGGGCAAGGTTTTTTCAAGACCCTCCCAGGTCAGAACCACCACAGGATTTTCAAAATTCAGTGGATGGTACACGTTAATAGGCAGATCCAAATCTTTAGCCTGACGCTTCAGAAACTCAACACACGTTTCTAATGAAAGAAATATTAATCATGTAAGATATATACTAAAATATATTTGTTGCCATTTTTTATCTATTTAATTTAGTAAAATTTCAAAATTAAATCATGGTGATTTCTTCAACATTATTTAAGTTGTACGTAACTGACTTTTTTTTAACACATATGTTTAATAAATAAGAGTTTGAAATACCCACCATAATTCGGATTTGGATGCACACTTGGAATGCGCAAATATTCACGGAAATATTGTATCTCCTTGTTGGACTCCCAATTTGCGGCGGACATTGTGTTTCTATCAAAAGCTCAGATATAACTAAGACCAAAACTAGAAATTGGTCTAGAGCTATTCTTTCTTTTACTACCTACGTTAATCTCTAGACATGGTCCTTATCTTTAAGATAAACAAAAGCCATAGATGCCAAAGTCTTGTTAAAGCCTTTTTTTAAGAACAAGTCATATAGGAGATTATTTATATTTTAGCCGTTATCATGTACAACATCACACTAGATAATGGGTATTAATTAAACATTTGCAATGCAGCTTATAATTTTCTTAAATATTTCGACACCTCTAAGATAGGTGTCCGCTTGAAGAAACTCATCGTGATCATGGAGAAGTACAGGGGTATTATTCATAGGAGAGAAGCCCAAAGCTGGTATGCCAACCTGACGAATGTACCGGCTGTCAGTTCCACCAGTAAAAATTTGGGGTTTGATGGAAAGTTCCCTGAAAGGTGAACAATAATTAAAGATAAAGTCCGTTTAAATCAGTTGTGATACTTACAACTCATCCGTTGCTTTCTTAAAAGCCAGCCAAAAAGGATTACTATAGTCGATAGCGGTGGGCGGAACTTTAGGTTGTTTTTGCTCGTATGTTATTTCGATGCCACCACCCACGTCGTCACACCATTTGTGGAGCTTTAAGAATGCATTTAGATTAATTAAGGAAAACCAAAGTCCAGAAGAGGACCTACATTAGCTTCGAACTCCTGATGATCCAAATCCAGAGCCAATCGACAATCAAAACACACCATCAGCAAAGGAGGCACCACATTGCTCTGAACTCCACCACTAACTTTGGTCAAATTAATGGTCGTCACATCGCCAATGACCAACTCTGGATTATTCTGCAGTCTCTGGACCTGAACCTTTCGGAACTCCATCATCTTTCCAACTATGTAGTTCAGCTTTTCGCCCGCAGTATTCGGCAGCAGAAGGGATCCATGACCGGCTGTGCCACTAATGTGGAAGTATACACCTTTTTGTGGAGGAGTAATAGATATACAAAAACTTAAAACAATTGTAAATATTTATAAAATTATTTAAATATAAACTTACGCCACACTGCCCGCTCTGCATAAAATAGAGGTATATCTTCGCCGGGTGAAGCCAAACCCTCATCCATTCCGAATCCCACATTTAGGGCACGGAAATCATCGGTGTTTACAAAGGGTCGCATTCCAAAACGACCGCCCATTTCCTCGTCTGATTATATAGAATTATAACCTTAGAATGTTAACTAAATATATCACACTATATATTTATACTAACCCGCGACAAAGGAGATGTGGATAGTTCGCTTGAATCTAGCTCCACTTCTTTTCAGCGCTCTAATTGCTGCCAGATACTGCATTCCCACACACTTCATATCTTGTGTGCCCCTGGCAAAAATGCGACCCTCCTCATCGATATCTGCTCCAAATGGTGGGTGAGTCCAATTTTCGGGGAATACGGGAACAACATCCATGTGGGAGTTGAGCAGAATGCTGGGCAGCTCGGGTTCAAGGCCTTCCCATGTCAATATGGCCACTGGATTCAAATCATTTGCTGGATAGTACACCGCTATTGGCAAATCCAACTGCTTTGCTTGCCGCTTGAGAAATTCGAGGCATGGTTCTATAGAAGTATATCAAAATAATTCTTTAATATAAATCTAATGAATGCATTATTAAAACCATTTACCAGATTACTTAAAACTGGTGTACACATGAATTGTTTGTCAAATATCTCCTATTGTATATAGTATATTAGATTACATATTTTGGTAAACTTGTTATTTATCGATATTTACAAGCTTTTATCTCCCAGATACTAACCGTAATCCGGATCGGGATGTACACTCGGAATGCGCAGATACTCGCGGAAGTATTGGATCTCCTCATCATGTTCCCATTTGCCAGCCGACATTTTAGTGGCTTTAGAATTACTATATGCGATCCGCTTTACCCAAGAGCTGGCAGAGTACTGACTTGTGTTAGCCAGTGTCCGCGTCGAGTTTCAGTGGCCTAGCACTAATAGACTTATCTACGATCGTAACGCCAACGCGCGACCCGTGAGGTGGCGGACACAGATAATTTTATCAAATTAAGAACGAGAATTTTGGATGGTGGAAAACTCGTTTACGTCAATGCCACTGGGGTATTACTTGTTTAACTCTATGACAAAAGTGGGGGACTTACAGTCGAACTCATTGATTGAACTTTATTGTGTCAAGTGTTCTTATTAAACTAGCAATTTTCCATTGCATGTTGAAGTGACTTTGATAATAAATAAATGCTGTATAGTACAATAACTGTTTTTTTATTTTGACATTTTTATTATTTTTAATCAACATGCTAGACCAGATGTCTGGTCCAAAATAAAATCTTGTTGATAATTAATATTATCATATCCCATATATTTGGTCAAGTCAATATAAATTTCTCATCTATTGTGTGTTTACTGTTGAACACTTCACTGCTCTTCGTGTGTCTCTTTCCCTCTCTGTTATCGTTTAAATTTGATAAGTAAATGTATTTTAAGGTCGGTCATTAGCTTTTACAATCTATGCCGATCAACTGCTTGCATACTGCTTCAGCACAACCTCAGCTCAGAGAACTGCTTTGCCAGAGTTTTAAAACCGCCTCACGACTGCTTTTGCCCTGCTTAAGTCGAGTTTAAATTCAAATCCAAATTAAATAGGAAATTCATTTATTACATTTACAATTACTGCATACATCTTGGCGGCGTGTACAAGGAAACTTAAAGATTCACTAGAAACTTATATGCGAAAATACCGAATTGTGCTCCCGAGGAGATCATTAGGCCTTGCGCTCGAAAAGGACGGGGAATGGCTTGTCCTTTGGCGCCTGCAGCCAATTGTCCTCCGAATACTTGACGTTATTCTCAGTCTCGATGACGTGGAAAGTGTAGGCGTGGCGACTCTTTTGCGATCGGTTCGGCTCACTTTTGTGCACCACGTTTCCATGGATAAGGATACAAGTGCCTGTAAGATATAGAGCAGTTCATGATTATTATTATTATTTGTAAAAATCATACCAAAATCCAATTTCAAATAATAAGGTTTATAAAAATATTTAATTTTTTTTTTTACTATACTACAATTTGGTATTTTGATTTTTTAAGTTTGGTCAACAATTTATATTAAAGATATATTGTTACATTTCCTTGGTAGTTTTTATACCCTTGCAGAGGGTATTATAATTTTGGTCAAAAGTGTGCAACGCAGTGAAGGAGACATCTCCGACCCTATAAAGTATATATATTCTTGATCAGGATCACCTCCTGAGTTGATATAGCCATGTCCGTCTGTCCGTCTGTCCGTCTGTCCGTCTGTCCGTCTGTCCGTCTGTCCGTCTGTCCGTCTGTCTGTCCGTCTGTCTGTCCGTCTGTCTGTTTCTACGCGAACTAGTCTCTCAGTTTTAAAGATATCGAATTGAAACTTTGCACACACCCTTCTTTCCTTTGCACGCAGTATATAAGTCGGAACGGCCGGGATCGGCCGACTATATCCTATAGCTGCCATATAACTGAACGATAGGAAATGCCATAACTCTGCTGTTTGTAAAGTTAGGAAGTTGGGATTTTCTATGGCTTTTTATTTGGCCAATCAATTCGACCTACCAAATTTCATAAGGATCGGCCGACTATATCCTATAGCTCCCATATAACGATAGGAAATAGCATAACTTTGGTGTTTTTAGAGTTAGGAAGTTGGGATTTTCTATGGGTTTTATATTTGGCCAATCAATCCGACCTACCAAATTTTATAGGGATCGGCCGACTATATCCTATAGCTGCCATATAACTGAACGATTGAAATTTCCATAACTTTGGTGTTTTTAAAGTTAGGAAGTTGGGATTTTTATTAGTATTAAGAATGCATCATATGAATAATTTTGGAGAATATTATTTACAAAATATTCTGCAAGGGTATATCAACTTCGGCTCCGCCCGAAGTTAGCTTTCCTTTCTTGTTCTATATTTAATAGCTTACACAGTTAGTTTAATCAGTTGTTTAATTTTCGACATAAGAAGTCTGAAGAGAGCCTTAGTAAAGACAACTATTGTTTAGACAATACTAAAAATTTAACAAACAAGTTCTTGTGATACTGAAAAGCTAATCAAATATTTATGTTTGTTTTAAACCATTTAAAAGATAAAATAAAGTTAATACTGGCTTGTTAATGCCCATTTAATTCGTAGAACACTATAATTTTTTTGACAGGTATATTATAAGTAATAAAAACTCAGTGAACTCACCCTTGGAGACTTGCATCGGCGTGAAGCTGGACTGCGGATAGATGGGAGCTGCTCGGTCGTAGACCATCAGTTCGCTGGCGTCCTTGTCGGGATTGCGGAGGTACCGCCTGTGGACGCCGCTCTTGTGCGATCCCTTGATGAACTGCAGACAGCCGTTCTGCAGGGTGCAGTCCTCGAGGGCAATCCAAAAGCCCACCGCCGAGTTGGGGTCCGTGTGCAGGAACCACGAGTCCTGATGGGGCGTGACCTCACCGCCCACTCCGGGGTTCTTGTAGATGTACATACTCTGGCAGACGGCGGGTCGATTGTAGTTCAACTGCCAGCAGATTTCGCGAACCCGGTTGCTAAATGTGATCGCATTGAAGGACGGATGCTCCACGTGCAGGGCGTGGCCCACTTTATTCAGGGCGATCATGGGATCCACCAGCAGCTGACCCTCCTCGCCCACCGCCCCCTTCTCGAAGAAGTAGCGCACTTTGTCGCCGGACTCCATGAAGTACAACTCCTTGCCCTGGGCATCCTCCTGCTTTATGGTGCTGAAGATCTTCCTGTTGTTCTGTGGAGCATCCAGGC
Source organism: Drosophila fuyamai (assembly GCA_018153365.1). Taxonomy (NCBI): domain Eukaryota; kingdom Metazoa; phylum Arthropoda; class Insecta; order Diptera; family Drosophilidae; genus Drosophila; species Drosophila fuyamai. The sequence continues at coordinate 6,015,510 of JAECXW010000393.1, read as the reverse complement.
ACAGGGCTCTTCCCGCCTGAAACAGGGAGTCCACTTCCTCGGGCGTGAGGAAATCCTCGATGACAATGTAGCCATTTTCATTCAGCTGAAATAAATGGAAGCGGGTGAAGGTCTCCGTTAAATTACGAACGTAATCTCCGAGCCGAAGCACAGCTTATCGCCTGCGCCGTCTCGTCTGGCGGATCCGGCAATCTCCGACCGGACTCTACGGGGTCTGGAGGTCTTATCGCACCAACTGACCGATTGACCGACTGCATAATGGGCACGCGCTTTGCAATTCCGAACCCTAGGGTATTATACTACTATCGCAACTAAATGCAAGCATAAAGAGATTTCAATATTTAGAATTAACTAAATACCAAGGTCTTTAAATTTAAATAAGATCTTCAAGATATAAAAATCATATCTTTAATTCAAAATTATAATTATATACCAAAAAAGTTAGCCTTTCTAGACATTCGTTCTAATTTAAGGAAATATGTTTAGTGACATGGACTAAATAAGTAATTACAATCTGTGTAATAGGGCTCTTTGTTCACCTTTTTAACGTTTGCTAATTAACAAATTCCCGTGTTCGTCAAAATGTTAATTCTGCCTGACATAAACCCACGGACTGAAATCCGTGCTCATTCATTGAAATCAGTCAACGTAAAATTGAAAATTCACACATTCTCTTGTTTCTAAATGTATTTCAAAAGAGGTATAATGGGTTGGCAATGGCGAAGGAAATCAAAACACTGAGAAATGGCATCCAAACAAATAATGATTAATGTTCAATTTGTAGTAAAATCAATATCTTTTAGACGTTTACCAAACATTTCATTTTCCGACAGAAGGGCAATAGAATATCGGCTTGGTAAACAAAAGATAAATAAATTATTTTTGTTGTGGGTGCTCTCTTTCTTTTATTTTCTTTTCTCTGTTCCTGGTAGGATGAGTGTGGTTAAATTAAATAAATTTAAATTGCTTGAGCGAGCATTTTGAAAATGAAAAACGAGAGTAAAAATAGTCGCCGTGACTCAAAGGCAACCGAAGAAAAATCGCCGAACGAGCACACCTGAAGTGATCGAAAAGAGGGAAAAGATCGGGTCAGCTGTCGATCTGACGCTAACAGATCCGCGAAAATAAATCATTAGAAAAAGAGGACCGACAAGTTGTTCTAATTTCCGGAGAGCTCTGTGCATATGGTTCCAATACAAAAGGCGTGTGCATGGAAAATTACTTCAGAGGGTCAACAAAACAACAGTAGTTGCATTCATCACGTATGCTGCCCGTATGTCATAATAGAATAGAATAGCCAGCTTTTTTGTAATCGGTTGGTATTTGATAATGACAAGTGCAATGAAGCTTGCTTGCGCTGAGTGTATAGCATTAACTTCGTAATCCACATGTTAAGTAATGGCTGGTTGAACTAGAACTTGGGTGTAGTCTACACAGAAAAAAAGTCGTTCTTATTTGACAAATATGATATTAACTTAATCTAAGATTTTAAATTCTATAACTATTACTTTGACAATATATTTTATTTTCACAATATATGTTTGGCCATTATTATATTTAAGTCATAAACATTGCGATAAATAAAAATGTATAATACGTCTATTGACTTATAAATCAGCGCTTGAATATTTTTAAAAGCTGTCTCAAAATAAAAGTTTTAATTTCATATTAACAAGGTTAAGTTTCAAATTTAGGAAGGAATTTTAAAACAAAATTTATTCAAGTGCAGAGTTTATAATCACCAGCTCGTGCGCAACATTGTTAGTTTTTAAATGAGATAAGAAAACTAAATCAATTTTATGCTGACTCAAATATTCAATTTAATCGAAATTTTGCTTATTTGCAAACCAGTTTGTCAACAAAATATTCTAAACCATAATTAAGCCCAGACTGGGTGGCATATGATTATTACGAGCCCCACACTCCACTTGAAAACTAGTTGTCATTCTGTATTTTGTTTGACCACATTTGGTATAACGTCCACAATATTAAAATGTTTTCTTAACCGGCAAATATAGCTTTGTCTTTTCTTTATTCTGCAGGAACAAAAGAATGCTTTTCCGCGATTTAATTTTCCTAGCCAACGAAATGTTTATGATTCTGATGGTTGTAAATAACACGATGACTCTGTGGGAACAAGTCATCCCAGAATGAGGATGACTAACTAAGAGTGCTTCCAATAAATAATACGATGCGTTCCAAAATAGATTTACGAAAATGGGAAAAATTGATCGATCGATCGATTGATTGATTGTATTTGATTACCCACCTCGTCCAACAATTTGCTGTGCATTTTGTGTGTGACTGTGTTGTTTGTTTGAAAATTAATTAACTATTTTACTTTTGTTTTCGAGTCAAAAAACGCGAACTTCTGAACTTTTGTTTGGGTTCTGTATTATTTTTGCTATTTTCTTAGCGCTCGAGAACGTTTCGCACTGTTTGGCGTGTCTTTTAAAACTGATCGGTAGAGAAATTTTCGAAAACTCTTGAAAATTTCAGACTGAAATCGTGGGAGAGAGATAGAGAGGGAGAGTGGCGGCAGCTCCCACGCGGCGCTTAACCGTTACATATTCTAAACATAGAGAGCGGGCTGTTAGATAACAGGGAGCGGTTCTGTTAACGGTCAGCGCGTGTCGACGCTTCTGTTTTGATACCCTTACGTATGAATGGGCATAATTGTTTTAATCAGACGTGCATAACTATTTATTTGATAATCATATATTTTTGTATAATCCTGAACAACATTTCGCACCCGGTAAGCAAAATGTTCATGTCAATGAGTTAAGAAGTATAGGCACTCAAAAAAATTAAATTTTACAGTCATCTTGGATTGTTAATAATAATAATAACTCGTGACCTTGAATTTAGGGCTATGTGTGCCGTGATTAATAAACCATTTTTCTTTTAGAATATATAGTTCATAGCTTGATAAAAATCGATGAGAGTATTTATTTAGCTTTTATAGAATCAATCAGACCGAACAACAATTTTGGTTATAAGTGCAAGAGTATTCAAACTTCGGCTTGCCATGTCTACATCGCTTTCTTAAATATTATTCATATTTCTCTTTTCAGTTGGTTTCTTTATCAGCCTTAATGTGTGCCAGTCTAGCCATTGAATTTGATAAATAAATATCACTTTAGATTGTCCACTATAGTTCTGAGCTATTGCTGTGGCGCAGTCTTCTAGTTAATTCTGGTGTCCATCAGGGTGCATTAAATAGATATTTTCCTCTTGTCCTATAGAAACCCAAGTCTTCTTTTCTTGACACACGTGTGCCGGCAGTGTTCATCAGTCGGAGGTCTGGGTCTCCCACATGACTGCATTGTCTATATGCATATGTTTATAAGGCGTCCTCAAGACATATTCACATTTTAACTTTGGTACATTTGGTACTCGAGTAAGTACACGAAAAAAAAATATTGCAGTCAAGACAAATGGTTCTAAACAAATATTATGTGTACTGCAAATATAATGGTTTTAAATTTTATATTCGGATTTTCTTACCAGGAGATTGGTATACATCAAATATTAACAAACAATTAAAATAGTACTCAAATGTAACGGACTTAAATTTTTTATGTTCTAAAATTCGAATCCTTAAAAGTTAGGGTTCAGATTAAAGTAGAAAATCCCATTTAGAAATTCATACTTTATATATGTATATTTCCAAGTGCACTTTTGTGTGTCTACATACAAATGTGCCAGTTAATTGCCGTCTGTGCGTGGGCCGTTATTCGTTTGTTTCTTCGTCTGACTCTGGTGTTGTAACTACGATTGCCTCATCGTCATTTCACGGCGTGCAAGAAATGTATGCAAAACTATTGTTGCTCTGTGGCTAATTGCAGATGCTTCAACAGTGGTTAACAAAGACGAGAGAGTTGGGCTTTTCATAGTTATGAGCAATTACTAAGTTTTTGTAACCTGGCATCTTAATTTGGTTCATACGCTTCATAAAATATGCTGTTTTAATTATTTAAACAAATTTAAAAACAAACAAATATACAGCTTTAGCAAAACTAATGTGTTAAAAAATTTTATAAAACCTCTAGTCAGCTAAAACTCGAACTTTATTTCAATAACGATCATTAACGATTTAAATGACTCTAAGGCATAAATATTATTATTCTAAATTTGTTCTAAGCTAAAATAATAGGGATGTCTTTTTTAGCTTCCACTATTATCATATTTTTTTATTTGCAAATACTTAAAGTTCACAAATATGCTTCCATATTGGTTCAACTCATTTCAATCAAGCTTGCCGCATATTTATCATTATGTTTCCTTGACAACTTAATTTCTGACTGGTCTGCCGCACTTGTCTGTAAATACTCAAATATTTGCACCTCTTCAATGCTGTGTTGAGCAGTATGCTCAAACAAAGGCCGCAAGTGCCCCTTTTTGACTGCACCTCGACCCAACCAACATTCGGCATTCAATCGGCCTCACACACCCACTAACTAACCAACTAGCCAACGAACCAACTGACTAACTTGCACATAAAAAGCCATAAAGAGTCGCCAAATGAAAATGGCAAGATGATAAATAAGCAGGCAGGAAATTTATGCCAGCCAGCAAAAACGAATGGCTAACGAATGTACATATGTATTTATTCATCTGTGGCTGTGACTTAGTACTCGTACTTCTGATGCTGCATTCGCATTTCGCATCTATTGCGGCTCCGCGGAAGATTAATTACACGAGCTGCGGCCATAAATAAGGCAGGCAAATGCAAACAGCATTATATTCGCAATGCAAAGCATAAAAGTAAGTGCATGTTGTAAAATTCAAATTAGAAGCTGTGACCTTGACTCGCCGAAGAAGCGGCAGGTGGGCGGAAAGGGGGCGGGCAAAGGTGTTCGCAGCTGAACAATCAAGTCGTAAACAATGTGCACCCAAGGGGGTCCATCACCCATCATCCATCGCCCACCGACCCAAGGTCATCTCTTGGTTCTTCTTGGCTGTGTGCGCGACTAATTAAATTAATTAACTTCTGAGGCACGCGAATGGACTGGCCAAACAAACAAGCTGATAACAAATTCAACTTTGCTTTGCTCACATTGTTTTTTACTAAATTTTTTTTGCTTTTTGGCCATAGAAGGTGAATGTTATTTTCGCTTCTGCTGACGACTCTCGCGTTTGATTAGAATGTGCCTTGTCATCGGGGCCGTAAATTAAGCTAAGCTGCCTTTCCAATTTGCATACCCTGTAGTTAAGTGGTTGGCGGTGGATCTGCTTAATATCAAAAACTGGTCGGCACCATTTATATTAATATATTTATATTGTAGTGAAGCCATTATAAATGTTTTCATAATCAAATTATTTGTAAGCATATTTAATTAAAATATTCGGAACTGGCTTACCCAAAAATTGAAAATTTAAATATATATCAATATAAATATTATGATTAAGCACAAAGAAGTGTCCTTAATCCTACCATGTAAGCATTTAATGAGTACTAAATTTCTAAGAAAATAATCTACTAAATCAAAAAATGTATCAAAAATGAACATTATAAACACAAAAATGGTTTATTCTTTGTAATAAGTGTAAGTCTAGATCTTAGGGTAATTTCATCTTCGATTCTCCCAGACAACCTTTCTTTTCGTGATTATTTTTTCAAATAGGATGTTAGATTTAATGCCTAATGATTAGACTACCTATATTTTTATTATTTCAGTTTATTTATTTGGGACAGGCCCCCCATGCCGATCTAAACGACTTGAGCTTGACCTTAGCCCGTGTTGCTCGGCAACAGTTTTGAAAGCCTGCACCTTGATACTCGACGATATTTAAATGCATGATGCAAGTGAGAGGAAATGCTGACGGCGAGCCAGGAAAGGGAAACGATCGCAGACGCATAGATAATTGCACTAGATGCGGATCCCAGAAGCGGGCAACTTTCTCCGCACCAGAAAGATGATGAACTGCTCAGGTTTTCTTGAAGCACGGCTCCCAGAGACGATATTCCACCTCCAACTGTCGGATATAAATCACCGATAAAAGCCACCCGTAGAAATTGGCATAACAAAGGCTAATTACGCGACACGCTCGGACCTCATCGTGGATGGATATGGATGGTCGGATTTGTTTGGATCTCCTGGCTTTATCGTGTTCATGCATAATTTTCGGATCAATCAACTCGCCGAAAGAGCAAGACGCCGTCGACTTAGAGCCATAAATCTATTGGGCCCCAGCCGAGTTGGCCATGCAAATGCGAAAGTGGCCAGAAGAAGACCAGCTGGGCAGCCAAAAGTGGTAGCCAAATTAATAAAGTTTTTTCGTGTTTTTTTTTTTGTGGCTAGTGGCTCAACCGGGGTTCGCTTTATTCCCAATGTCAGTTGAGAAATTAAAAACGAATTTGATGGCAAATCAAATTACGCACATTGAGGCAGTCCCACACTTGGCAAAAGAGGGCTTTAAAAACACTTTTCATTTTCACTACACACAGAAAATCTTGGACAAAAGAGTCGTAAAAATAATGTATTATTACTCAAATGTTTTCTTTTTCACAGGATACATTTAACTGCACATTTTCTTGTGTAATAATGTATTTATAAGCTCTTAAACACATATGAATTTCTTTAGTCTTAAAAGAGTTTTTTCTAAGTGTGTATCAGGGCGAACCTCAATTTTGTTGGTATATTTAAGGGGATTGGAGGAGTGGAAAAGGCGGCTGGAAAAAGAGGTTCCCTGATGGCTCCCACCTTCGCAGCGAGTTGATTATGAAAGCGTTTTACAACAGCAACATGACTTTTTGTTCGTCTGCCAGTCTTCGAAGTGAAAGAAGCATTAAAAGCGAGCCTGAAACATGATGACTGTCGGTAATTTATACGAAATGTGCGTTTTTGCCTCATTTCAGTATTTCCAGCATTTCCCTTATAATTACATGCTCCCCATGTATAATCGTCAATCACTTCGCCAGCTGCTCCACCAAAAACCAAGTTGCAAAAATAAAAATATGAAAACTGTTTTTGGCACCACTTAGGCAAATCTGTTGAAATCTAATTTGCATTTGCAAAAATCATAACGCCATTTGGGATATACAAAAATCATCATCTGCTAGAGGTTATTGATTCGCCGTTGTCTTTGTTGTTACCACAAATGGGAGATTATAAGCCAAGCGGTATATGACAAACAAAGCCCGAATGCAGGCACAAAGCCCACAAAAGCTTTAGGGCCTTGGCCAAGAACAAAAGGATGCCCAAACCTAGACCTGATGTTTGCCTTGACTTCGTCCAATGTCGCCGCTTTGTTTGGCCACCAGAAATTATCTTCATTTTGGCCGAGGCCCTAATTGAATTATGTAAGCGGGAAGCAAACGGTTAACAAGCTCTGGTAACCGCACACTTATAGTCTCAGTCTGACCTTTTACGATCTTTCCCTTTTTTTCGGAGCCGCCGGCCAAAACGAGCGATGCCAAAATTGTGAACTTGGCAACGGATCACGAATTGCCAATTTGCTTTCTTTCACCTTCGAACCGGCGATTTAATCCATCACGAAAAATTAAAAGAGACAGCGGGTTATCTAATGCGGTAATCCAGTAATCACGGGAACAATCGAAAGTGCAATCAAAAGAAATACATAGGTAAAAATAAATTGTTTTTAGGTGTTATTTAATCGAATAAATGAGATAATATCAACATTCGCCAAAATAAACTAATCTGCACGCGCCGCTCATACAAAATCCAATTGCATTTAACTTATGTATGCTCAAAAAAGTAGATGTAACTGAATAATAAGCTTCTGTTTATATAAGTTTGTTTTTTCCGATATTTTGTTTGTGTTGTAAGCAGTCTGTTTATATTTTATTCTGTTTACAATATTTTCTGTTATTATTTTTACTAAATTCAATGAATTTGGGAATCATTTCGCAGTCATCTAATAAGTGGTTTCAAAGTGAATCCAAAAAATCAATCGGTTTAAAAGTGGTGACTATCAATTGTCGCGGAAATAGCGCCAAAAGGGAATACACAAATTAAACGTGCAGGAAGTAAAAACTGCATGTAATGCCAAACAAAAGTGGGTATCGAGCATTCGAGATTTTCGAATCACCCTGGACCGTAATTTGACAAAAATAAATTGCATTAGCAGAGAAACAAGTTCAGCACGCAGAATAACATTTAAACTCACCAGCAACAAACAGCCAAATGAGCAATTAAAAAAAAATAAGAAAAATTATAGAGGGTGTGCAAAAAAATGTATTTAACTTGGCCGAAAAGGCGCCGCGGCAGAAAGACGTTTGAAGTTCGTTTTTTTTCTTAGAGTTGGCTACGACAGCAACAGCGCAATAATTATTGCCGACGTTGATGAGACAGGCAGCAATAACAACAGTGGGTCACTGGTGAGCCAGGTGATCACAACAAAAAGGCAGTAACAGTGACGGCACAGCAGCAACATTAGCAGCAACAGCATCACTAAGTGACAAAACAAAAGCAGCAGCAGCATGAAGTAGTAGTAATAGCAGCAACATCAGCGGCACAAGTTACCATATTCATATGGAAAACAGCAGCAGCAACACCGAGATTACAGAGAAGCGCAGCAGCAATATCAACAGTAACAGCAGTAACATTAAGGCAGAACATCTACAGTAAGGATTTAAGCCGCAGATAAAGCAACAGTAGGAGCAGTAACATATCCTACAGACATTTTACATTGGCCTAACAGTAACCCAGAAGCTTAAAAGTAACAACAGCTACATTAGCTGCAGAAGTGGCAATTGCAATCGATATTGCAGCAACAGCAAAAGCTTAAGGCACCGCAGCAACATCAACAGTCCCAGCAGCAACAGCAACAGTCCTAGCAGCAACATTAGAGCAGATTTAGCAATAGCAGTGTCGCAGCAGCAACACCAGACGTTAAAACCGCAGCAGCAGCAACATTGCCAGTAAAACCAGACCCCGAACAGTTCTGCCGGCGTCGGCAGAGAGAGCGGGAGCGGAGAGGAGGCGGTGGAGGCAGCGGGTCCAAGTTTTTCAACTCTTCGCTGACAGCGCAGACGCAGCGTCGTTGGCGATCAGTGCGGTTTTGGAGTTCGTTGCGTCCGGTCGCGAGATTCCAGGCTCAGTGGAACCCCTAAAAGATCCGTGGATTGAACCGACATTGATTTCGATTCGCGAGTGCAGATCTTGCCCCAGAGTTTAATCAGTGTGTGTGTGTGATTGCCTGTGCCAGGATAAGCACATCCTGCTGAAAAAAAGCCAAATAAAATCGGGGCTCCAGCCCAAGCATCCACACTGTCTTGCTAAAATACCCAGACACACACTAGCACAACCACAAGCACATCCACGAGCTAAGCAACCGTTAGCCATGCTGGCAATGAAGGATAAACCTTGGCTGCTGCTATTTGGCCTATTGGCCGCATTAAGCTGTAAGTACCCCGGGCAATGATTTATAAGTGCCATTGTGATGCAAATTGAACGGATAGCGATGCAGACACAGCTGCAGATAAAGATACATTTTCAGATACAGATACAAATACAGAAACTAGATTAGTGGTCTGTATTTATGGCCCAGACAATGAGCCCACACACCTCAATGACATGCCGAATACGAATCCAATGTATTTATCATCTTTTGTGAGTGCGGTGCCAGCCAGACAGATGAATATTCATCAGTTTTTATGATCGCGCTGACCGTTGAACCGCTGACCAACTCCACAATTGTCCCACTGACGGACTGCATTAGCATTTCCACCCGAGATTTGCATAAATTGCTGGCTTGTTTCCTTGATACCATTTCGAAGACCTCCTAGCGACTGGAAAAGCCGCTGGGAAAGTAGGTCTCTGGGTTGCTTAGTCAGTGCGAGTAATAAACAGGGTTCACTAAATCGGATAGTTGATAGCTTCGCTAATTAAATAGGGGTTGTGAATATGTACATAAATAATATTTAACATTACGTGGAAATATCAGTTGAATAAGCTTTTTTATTTGCTATATAAAGCAATACAATTATAGAATGCAATAATTTAAATAGTATTTTTCAGATGCCTTAAAAAGAGTTTTAGTATTTGATACAGCCTAAGTTAATTACAAATTCAAATATATGTTGATCATTTTAATTTAAGCTTAGAATTTATTATCTGATTGTTATTAAAAGTATTTTAATAGTTTATTTTAGCTTATTGACTTGGAGTTTTATCACAAACAGTACCAGAATATTTTACAATAAATATTTTATAGCCTCGCAATTTAAACTTTTATCAACATTAAATAAATACCAGTTCGATAATTTGATTAATTAAAATTTCGGAAGATCAAACGTAATCATTACATGCGTTTGTATTTATGGGCTCTCGTTAATTATTCTGCTTTGATAATATAAAAAATTGAACATTTAAAAATTTGGGTATACAAATATTTTCAATTGAATTATGTCTTTTTGTGTGCGATTTTATGCTTTTGGAGTCTATTGATTTTGCAATACGAGTCGCTTCAGATGATTGGCAATTGCCCCCAACCAGTTCGATGGGTTTGCTTGGCCAATAGCTGAGTGCCTAATGGCTCCGTCTGACTTTAGCCCGATCATCATTAATAAGCCTGCGATTGCCCCGCGTTTGTTGTTGCCGTGCGGTGCTTTTAATTACACCTTTGGCATTTTGCATACGATCGCGCAAGTGCCCCCGAGAGCTTTAAATCAATGATGGATTCTGGGACAGCCAGCCGGAAATCGGCTGGGCAGAACTCCGTGGCCGACAAACTGGCCAGATTCTGGCGAACTGGAAACGAGAAAGACTCGTCCGCGTCTGCGCAAAATTTGGAGCAGTCGAAGCCATGGCCACGGAAAAGTGAACCGGCCAGCGGGTAAAAAACCAATCGGGTTGTGTCAAAAATAAAAAATAACTGCAGGCCATGGCGACCATGTCGCCCCGACAAACCATTTGATGGCAGTTAAAAAAGCAAACGTGTTTATGGCCCATGCAAAAAACAAAGCACACACAACAGCAACAAAAAGATTGTAATAAAACATAGATAAATTGAATTTGAGCAACAACAAGAGCCAAACCAAACTCAACGGCCAAGTTTGTGAAGGTGAAGTGGGAATTTTTTAAATCGAAATTCGCCAGCCCACAAAGCAAACAAAGTTGGCCCATTAAAATCGGCTTAGAACCATTCATCTCCTAATGAGAATTAGTTCCCATTAAGACCTGGTTTTTTCGCTTTTGTTTTGGTGTTACACGCCTCACGAATTCTCGGATTGTACTCAAAATTTATTTGCCGTAAATCCGTAAATCCGAAACTTCCTGTGGTCCAAAGAACAAAGACTGCGATCGAGTTTAAGCTACGACACAACGCTTGCCTATATTTTTGTTTTGGTTTATTTGTTTGCCAGAACCCGTTGATATGGAAATTAAAAGCACTGAAAAAATAAAACGATACTTAATATCAGTTCAAGAAATCTAAGACTGGTAAATTTAATCGTCAATAAATTAACACAATTAAACATACTTAACCTCTCTAAACAATTATTTTAATAAAGTTTATTACCAAGTGAGAATATTTTGAAAGAAACAATAATATTATATTAATAATAGTGACTGACAGATTATAGTTAGCATAAAAATTAAATTTAAATTTTAAGGTTGCAGAGATGTAGATATAAAGTTATGAATTTTCTTTTTTAGATACAAAACAAGGTTAAATTAATAAAACTAAATTAATGCAAAGTGTTTTCAAGAATCGCCACGAAAGAGAATTCCATTTTTTTCCCATGTAAAATTAACTTGAAACAAACTTAAGCTTAAATTATGGATTTTCTTTCGGTGTACGACTAATTAAGTGATCGCTAAGTGGCTACGGAGATTTCGTGTGTGTATTCATTACCCAGTGACTCAGCTAGTGCCAAGTTTGTTGCCTAAGTCTTTTGTTTTGGCTGTTTGCACCACCAATTCTTACTTCTGTCTTTGTGTTTGCAGGCTTAGCCAGCTTCGGTGACGCGGCTTACCCGTACTATGGCACCAAGATCGGAGCCCTGACCCGCCTGCACCACGGTGTCTCCGGCGATGTGTACGCCGTGGACTCGCGCACCATCTTCATCAAGAAATTCAACTACGACGGCGAGGCGCCGGCGGCCTACTTCTACGTGGGCAACACGGCGCGTCCCAGTAACGAGGGTGCCGCCCGGCTGAGGGACGAAAGGGGCGGAACCGCCTCCCTGACCCGTCGCTACCGGAACAAGGACGTTACTTTGTCGCTGCCCGAGGGCAAAACACTGCGCGACATCAAGTGGTTCTCGGTGTGGTGCGATGAGTTTGCGGTTAACTTCGGTGACGTCGCCATTCCGGCCAACTTGGACTTCCCGCGCCCGCAGAAGATCAGTGCCCTGAGGGGAGTCCACGGGGTATCCTCCGACAACATTGTCATCGTGGACGCTCAGACACTGCTCGTGCCCAACTTCAGCTATGACGGCGAGGCGCCAGGTGAGTACTACCCCAAAACTTTAAATTTTTGGGAATAAGTTTAGATGTAGTAATGATATATATGAAATAGTACAACTTTCAAAACAGGGTAATGAAAAGTTTAGAACAAGACGTCACATAAGGCAATTATTGGGCTTGCATAAGTATGATGGAGTTTTTTTTGGAAAAAAGTCAACCGGTTTTTTACCCACAAAGAATCATTTTAATACCAATTATTGTCTTCAATAAATGTATAATTATAAATAAGCAAACAGATATTCAGAAGTACCTTGGAACTCATTTGCAAAACAATACTTCCATGGACTACTGCAAATTTAAAACCTAATAATGATATGCATTATTTATATAAAAATTGTTTTCACTTAGGGGACTTCACACTGAAGTTCTTCTGTTGAGTTGATAACAACAAAAACTATATATACTGGATCAATAAAATGCTTCAGACATAAGTATGGGTAAACAAAACTTGAAAGGAGATTTAAAATTTGATTTGCTAATTTCGGGTTCTAGAAGTTTGATAAATTAATTAGCTGATACAGAAGTACTTTTTTTTTGCTACTAGTAAGCTGTTTTGTGCTGATCTAAGATTTCTCCTGAATATTACTTGCAGATGCCAAATTCTGGGTGGGTCGTGGCCAGCGGCCCACGTCCGAGGGTCTGAGGATTCCGGACGAGAATGGCAAGGAGAACCCGCTGCGCCGCTACGAGCGCAAGACGATCGTATTAACCCTGCCCGAGGATCTGACCATCTTCGATATCGGTCACTTTGGCGTGTGGTGCGAGGCCTTCACCGTGGATTTCGGCCATGTCCGCCTACCGGAGGGCCTAAATGTGCCGCCCTCGCTGAAGATGCTCGGAATCAGTCCACAGGTAAAGAAGAACGCCAGACAGATCCTAAGCGAGCTGCAGCTCTGATAGCTGATCGCTGATCGCTGACCGCGGTAGATGGGTGTAACTGTGTGTTGTAACTCTATTTATGCAAGCGTATTTATTGTTGTGTAATTGCAAATATTTATCACTCAAATCGAATCGGATCCGGCATCACGAGTCGTGACCGGAAATTCCTAGACTGTAAGCTGGATGGACGGCGGAGGAGCGATCCAAAATATATATACTTATATACATACATATGTGCAACACATTCTATAATATATGTGTCTATGTAATACTCACCTGCTTGTTATTTGTGTTTTGTTGTCTTGATCAGCTTTTGCTTGAGCTCCGGGAGCGTCTTATACAAAATGAAATCTGTGTGGAGCCGAATCCTACTTGTTCCTCGAAACCCATACCTTGAAAAAACCCAGAACACACACAAAAACTACACACACACATACACATACACATAAACAGAACTTCCCACACAACGACAAACATATATTCCTGTGATCTACTAACCCCCAAGCGAAATCAAAAACATTTTTCATTTTGTATAATAAAACCATTCAAAAAGCAAAAATCTTTCGATAACAGCAAAACAAAAATACAAACATTTCGGGTACGATCAAAATTCTGATTTTGGCAACGCTTTCTCCTCCTCCTCACTCCTCAAACTCCTCACCCACAACCACACGCACACACACATCCAAATCCAAATCCAACTCCAACTCCACTTCCGTTTCCGATCCAATCGAACCTTCCCTTAAACCAATCTCTTCCAGTCGAAGCTCAACTGCGAGGTGCTCTACGACGATCTAGCCTTCGAGGTTCGCTGGGCAGTGGCCGGCGAGAGCATCGTGGTCCAGTTGGTGGCCAAATTGGGTAAGTCCGGGGCGATCTTTGGGTGCTAATTGCACGCAAAATGCGGATACTGTTCCGCCCTTGTAAACCACTAGGCAACGACATTCAGCAGTCTGTAAAAACATAAGACTTGTGTTAATTAAAGCTTAATTAGAGTAATTAAGCATACATTTATGATTTTTAAAAATATTTAATGTTTTCAAAGTCTACAAGTTAAGATTAGAAAGTACCATAAAGAAATAGTTCCAGTCTTTTTTTTTTAATGTTCACTCAAACAAAATGTTATTAACAAAAACATCCGAAATTGAGGAAGTTATATTTTAAGTATTTCTGATTAGGGATCGTATTAATTTATTCACCTTTCTGCTTTACCCTTTTTTGTTGGTAAAACGAAATTACAAAATTAGAATCACTTTAAATTAAAGTTTTAATTAAATGGCAAACTAAAAATATCACATCAATCATCGATTCTGTTTAAACACTTTATCGGGAGTTTTATTTTGTTAAAATAAATCACAACCTCAGTAAATAAGACCAAAGGCCGTAAAAGCAGCCAAGCAGCATATTTGGAATTTAGCGAGATTTCTTTTGGCGCCCAATCCCTTTGCCTGACCTATCCCACTTGGTGACAAGCCTTCGGCGGAGAGTCCATGGCATGTTGGCTTCTGCATCTGCTGCTGCTGATTTATGATGCTTTGACATTTTATCGAGTACAGTTAGCAGGGAGGGGTGGGGGGCGACGAGATGGCAACAATAAAATCCAGTTGGCATCCAAATTGACCGATCAGCAGCAGCATCGTCGTTGGCAGAATAACAAGTTGCGAATTATGACGACTGGTTTTATTGCGCAACTCGAGTGCTGGCTGGGATGGGGTGGACAAATGGATGGATGGCTGGTTTTATTTGTTGGCTGCATCTGCCATCACGAGCACCGTGGGCATACTTTGGCCATATCCATCCGCCACTGGTCTTACTCCAAGCTGGGCAATTTGCAACCGCTAAGAATGCCGCCAGGAATTTTCACCGGAAAACTGCCGGTCGACCGGTTAGCCTGGCCAGAATTGGGGCATGCAACTTTCATTGATTGCGGGGCTCCGGGCACTTCCCGTAGAATTTGATTGTACTCGAAAAAGTATTTGAAGATTATTAATGGTTGTCAAATAGTTATCAAATTACCATAAGTACCTTACAAAAGGAAACATCTTTAAACCCGTGTAGAGGTTATTATAGTTTCAGTAAAAAAATTAGTTTTTAAAACATATTTTTAATATTCTTCTATAGGCTGACAAACAACATAATTGAATATCAGGTATCATACAATTAATAGAGCACTTTTTGATTCGAATTGTAGAATCGTTTTAATTAATTAGTTCAGTCTTTTCTGAGAAAATTAATTAGGGAAATAAACATAATAGTTGATTATGTTTAAAAAGCCTTATAGTTTTTCATAGTCAGTTTATCTATTTCCTATTTTTTTTGAGCGTGGCTTTATGTTGGCCACCAAAATCGTAAAAACCACTCAATATTCCTATATTACCACAGAACCGAACCACTACATGTCCTTCGGCATCTCGCCGAGCAAGAACATCAGCCAGATGATTGGGGCAGATGCGGTGGTGGCCTGGGTGGATCCCCAAACCGGAAACGGATTCGCGACCGACTACTTCCTGGAGGGCAAGGCGCAGTGCTCTGGTGGGCGTGGCGCCTGTCCGGACACCAAGATCTCGGAGAAGACCAACTCCATCCGGCTGCTCAATGCTGCCATGGTAAATGGCTATTCGATTGTCACTTACCAAAGATCGCTGGCTGCCACGGATCGCCTGGATCTGCCCATCTCGATTACGGACGCAGAATCGGTCGTCTGGGCAATTGGACCGCTGAATGATTTCCGAGAAGTCTCCTTCCACACGTTCTACAATAAGCACCTGCACCAGATCGAGTTCGGTCGCCAGCCCAAGTGGAATTGCCCTTTGCCCGAGGGCGCTCGTCCTGGCAGCAACTCATCCGAGCAGGAGGACTCCGCTCCCGCAGCCCAGAGTTCGACGGGTGGAGCGGGCTATCCGCCAGCGGGAAGACCCAATGTCGAGCCTGACGAGGAGTTCTACGAGAATAGGGCGGAGGCACTGCATCGTCAACCACCACAGAGGCGCCAGGAAACCGCCATTCTCACCCAGCGGCGACCAGTGCCCACTCCAAAGCCAGTAAATAGCAATGGCGCCTGGGACATCCCAGCAATCCAGTGCCACGAGCCGGAGGACGGAGTGTTCTACGCCCAGATGGGTCCCACGGGAGGAAAACACGGTTATCCAGCAATTACAGGTGAGAAAAATTACAGATCAAAACAGAAATCCACGACACCGAATTTAAATTATAATATATTTTAAAGCTATAAATAACTCTTTGTTAATATGAGAGCTAGATTTTTTCTTCGCGGGCTTACTTTATAAATGTTCCATTTATGTAGTATGCTTTCTAATTATAAATAAATTTTTTTGTTTTTTAACGTTATTTCTCACTAAAAATAAATGGTTTAAAATAGTTCAACATGCATGATGTAACGTTGTAATATTGTAATATTCTGAAGATAGAGATTTCTGGAATAATATTTTTTAGCTACTTACTTATATTTAACATAAATATATTTTTGTATATCTTAGGACACGTCGGCTGGGGCATTTCCTGGTACATCAACGGACTGCTTATCCCCGAGATCCATGTGGTGCGCGGCAGGACCTACACCTTCGTTGTGGAGGGCGGCAACAACCCTGATATTCCGGCCAAGTACCATCCGTTCTACATCAGTGACGATCCTGTGGGAGGATACGAACACAAACGCGAGGAGGAGAAAAAGGTGACATTTATAAATCATTTAAAAACAAGTTCTTAAAAATACACAAGAAAAATTGAGCTATAAAATTTTAGCTTTTCATGCGCAAAACAGTGTTAAAAAGTAAAACTTATTTAAATCGTTTTACTTTTCAATACGTTTTGACCCAGTTTTTGCTCCTAATAAACTTAAGCTTTTTTTTCTTCACTAATAAAACCCAATTAGATTTCGGTATAATTTAATTATGTATGTCTACTGTAATACACTCTTCCCTTGTCAGGCCGTTCGCATCTACGCCGGAGTGCACCGCTCTCGATCTGGCCAGGTCACGCCCACCGGCGTGGGCCGCCTCTGCAACTGGACGCCGGACGTGGAGGGTCCTCCGGCCGACGACTACCAGTCCTTCGGCGCCTACCAGCGCACCCTGACCCTTAAGTGCGACGCCGGAGAGCCGGGCGTGATCAGCTGGAAGCCGGACAGGAACACGCCGGACACGGTGTACTACCACTGCTTCACGCACCGCTACCTGGGATGGAAGATCCACGTCCACGACGACTGCGACTCGGAGGCGGGCGGCCTGAAGGGAGCGCCCTCCGAACGCCACGAGATCCGGCTGCCGGCGGAACCGGAACCGGCGCCCGTGCACGAGGACTACGCCGGAGAGGCGTCCGTTCGGCACGAAACCAAGGTCAGCGCCAACGATAATTTTTTATTGAAGCACCAAACCGATTTGATTAAGAACCACAATATGAACGGAACACCGCCCAAACTGAGTTTTGAAATAACGAAATCTTCGGAAATAACCAAACTGATTTCAGATGGAATCCGCGCTGCTGAGGCTCTCGAGGAGAGCCTACTGAGGAACCCGAATCTGAACCCCCATCCCAACCAGAACCCGATTCCGCATCCGCATCCGCACCAGAAACCGAACGTGACCCCGACCGAGATCAGCTCGCGACCTGAGATTCTGCTGGGCGAGACCCATGCCCACAAGCTGAACATATCTCCATCCGCATTCCCATCCCCATCCCCATCAGCATCACCCTCCCCCGCCAATCTGAAGCTGCCCATCTTCGCGGCAGGACCCCATCTCATCCACCATCCCCCGCACTTGCATCGCTTGCAACACCACCACCTCCAGCAGCATGCCCCCCACCCGCATCTTCATTTGCATCACCACAACCTAACCGCTAATCTTCCAGCGCTGGCCCAGAAAACCATCGGCCTGTCCGAGTTCCTGCGTCCGCCGCAGAACGCACCGCTCTTCCATCCGGTGAAGCTGCCTGGCCGTCGCCCCTTTCCCGCACCTATCAAGAAGGTCCCGGCCTCCAGGCCCATCCTCCCGCAGCAGCATCCGCACCTGCATCCGCATCCCGGGCTCCTGCAGCAGCCCTCCTTGATTGTTAGTCACTACAGGAAGCCGGTGCCCGGATTGCTAAAGCCATTCGTCAAAGAGAAACCCTTCCCGCTGCAGCCGCTTGCTGCCTCTGTTCTGCTCTTGGGACAGCCCACTGAACTGGGCGGAGGATTGGGGCTGGGCAACAAGGGCGAGCGTCTGAAGGCCAAGGGTAAGCCGAAAATTCCAGTGCCCTATGTGGATCTGGAACCGCAGGGCTCGCTGCAAAACACGGCCTTCTTTAATCAGCCGGGAAAGGGGGATCAGAAGCCAATAGCTACTTCCGCCCCCAGCACGACTCCCAGCTCAACCACGACCACGCCGCTGGTGAAACGTCCTCCCGTGAAGGAACCCTCCCTGGAAGAAATCGCAAGTATGAGACCTGCCGTAAATCAGGGCTTCAAGCCCGACACCGTGATCGTGGAAAGTGGCTTCCGACCCATCATGAGAACAGATGGCAGTGGGGTCCAGTTGCCCAAGGAAATCATTGAGCAAGTGGCCCATCGTCGGGAGGATCCGGGAACCGAAATCGATGAGGTGATGGAAACGGATACGCTGTTCCTGACAGCTCATCAAGGAGGCAGTGAAACGCAGAGCTTTGAACCCATGTTTATACCCTCTCCTTTGGACAGTACCAATGCCTCAAAGATACTGAAGGTTAAAATAAAGGAGGTGAGTCCCACGGCCTCGGCCTTGAGATTGCCCTCGGCAGCTCTGGAGCACGCCCTGCCCTCCGCCTCGGAGTTGAGGAAGCCCACCTTGGACGAGCTTTTTGAAGACGAGATAAACGAAGAGGAGCTGGAGCTAGAGGCAGTTCCCGAAGGGGATGATGAAGAGGTACTAGAAGAGACCACCAAGAAGGCAGCGCCGACCACTCCGAAAGAGATTCCAAGCAGTACCACCAAGAAACCGGAATCCGAACTCCTAGAGGATCTCTTTGGACCCGAAGAAGAGGATATATATGCGGATGAGCTGGAACTAGAAATGGATGACCGAGTGGCAGCTGCTGCGGAGCGGATTGACACCTATTACCTGCCGCCGGACAACCGGAAGGTTCCTCACTCGAGTCTACCAAGTGGAGCCCTCTACACCTTCGATGGCAAGTCCGTGGTGGACAGTAGCCTGGTGCTGCCGCCCAAATTGGATGCGGCCGACAGTGGAGGAGTCCACCAGCGCCATGCCCAGTTTGGGCTTACGCCTTTGGAGCAGCTCGTTCGAACCACGCCACAATTTGGAGCTTACAGAGGGGAGTTGCCACAGGAGTTCCGGGGAACTGAGCCCCAACCCGTGTCGCAGTACTCACATCCAGCGCCCTTCATTCGAACAAGCACCACTGCGGGATTTTCCACCAGCAGTGGCAACACAGTCTATCCGTACTCTCCATCACCAGGAGCATCCACATCCACATTATCATCATCATCATCGTCGCCATTGTCCTCATCATCGCTGAGACCCATCTCCACCAAGTTGCAGCTACTGAAGCCAGTGGGCCGCAGGGCGTAGGAGCTGCAATAGCGAAATTATAAACAAAAGCTAGCATTTAACCGAACCGTTTTGGGGTGTACTCTCATAACCACGTTACATTTACTCGTAAACCTGTATTAGCCTGTAGTTTTCTTTTAACAATTATGATGCTCTTAATTTTAAACGAACGCATGAATTTTATTAGCTAAGCTAACCGATTGTGTTTAAGCCGCATTTTAGTCGTTGTGAAATAAAAACCAAGAATTAATCTGACTTCTTCGTGTTTCTTTGTCGTATTCTATCCGAAGTGTATAGCGATCCAGAGTTGAAATGGAATTTAATATCATCAAAAAATATTTAATCAATTTCATTTATCTTGCTCAATTAAATATACTCGAGAAGATGATTAATTTGTACTTTTTTAATGACAAAATTAAAGGAATAATAACTTCAACTTATAACTTCAAAGGGGCTTCATCTATTATGTACGATTTTACAATGCGTTACCTTACAACATAAGTTTCCATACCTCAAGATTATGTAGAAGGTATACCAACCTTCCAATGGTTATGATCCTCAGGAATAAGGGATAGTGTCCACTTGTTGAACTATAAATTAACAGTGTATTTCATGTTATGCCTGCAGCATCACACGGTCGGGTTTTGTTGGCCAACCCAGCTTAACGGCTACGAATCTTACAGCTATTTGTAATGGTTAAATTGGTGTATGGTGTATGGTGTTCAGATCGGATAGTATTCAGAACTCGCTCTTGCCGTCGCAAGCCACGATTTTGACCTTGTCCACCTTGACGAACTCATGCACCTCGCGGAACTCGACGTCGTTGAGCATGAGGGTCCAGACATTGTCGCAGAAGCGGTAGGTGTTCAGTTTCCCAGCCTTGAAGGTCACACGGGCCTTGACGCGCTGGTTGAGTGCGTTGTTGATGCTCTTGTCGAACTGCAGCAGCACCTTGAACGCCAATCCGGGCGTGATCTGGCCGTACTGCAATATGGAGTCCAAAAATTAAATTGCGCTCTGCCTGCCTGCGGCCACTTGGAAGGGCCCATTACCCACCTGAATCAGCTCATCCAGGCTCTCCTGCAAGGTGTTCCCCAGCGTGGTGTTGCGGTAAAGTTGGTACGACATGGTGGCTTCGGTAAATTCGACTTATCTTCGCTTTTTTTCCTGAAAATTTCCGCAGTCTCCACAATAGAGGTGAAGGACCATCGATGGCAACTTCGATGTCACCGATGTATTCAGAACATCGGTTTTATCGATACTTGTGCGGGCGTCATCGGGGTTTTTCTATTTCTAACGACTGTTAGAAATCTCAGTTCAGTTTTAGCGCGCTCTGTTATTTTCCACTCCAGTTATAAATTACCCATGAAAAATTCACTTTTTATTAACTAATCGAACTGAGAGAGGGCGCCTGTCTGACCGTGTAGAGTTGCCAGACCTCGTGAAAACTGGTCTCAGCTCCATCTGATAGAAGTAATAAAATTTACCACTAGGGGGCGCGGGTGCTCGAGCGTTATAGTTTAAAATTATTATATTCTTTTACTAAATTTAATTCAATTAAAATATTGATTTTACATATTTTTTGTGTATTAGTAATTAAGTCTTAAAATCAATCTCGCTATATAAGATATTTTTTAACTAAAAATTAGAGCCTAGCATATATTTTCATTATAGGGCACAGAGTTTTAAACTGCCCTAATATCGCTGTTGATTGCTTCCTTTAAAATTGTATCACTCTTATCGGGTTTCTCTACCACAGGCTCCGATTTGATGAGAACACCTGAATTGGGTTCCGATTTAATGAGATATTCTAAACTGGGCTCCGATTTAATGAGATCTTCTAAACTGGGCTCCGATTTGATGAGATCTCCCGAACTGGGCTCACTCTTTTCAGTGCTCTGGTCATCACTTGCCTCCTGATCACGGGGCTTTTCCAGTCCTTCCATATCCTTTTCCTTAGTGGCCACTAGTGCGCGTGCTCTTTCTTTGGCCTTGGTTATCAGTTCCTTGTACTTGGGCAGTCTTTTCTCAAAGATCTCGTTCGACTTCTTCACCGAGGTCTTGACCAGTCCGTCGTCCGGAAAGCAGCGCAGTGCATTCTGGAACATCTTTCGCACCGAGGCCACAAAGCTATCCAAGTTCACAAAGATGTCCTTATCCAAGCGCTCCTGCAGCACCTTCCAATCCAGCTTCTCCTCCCGATCGTGGTCGTACTCCGGATTCTGCGAGTATCTGCGCCAGTGATCCGCACGATTGAAGGCCCAAGTGAACTGGCGACGCTTTCGCTTCACCATGGACTTCAAGAGATGATCGCAGTGGCTCTTCTCGATCAGTCGGTCCAGAGATTTATAGCAGATGACTGGTGGCTTGGGCTTTGGGGGAGGTTGTGTCGGAGGAGGAAGAGGTGGCGTTTTTGGCAGTGGCAAGAGCATGGGTTCAATGGGAGCAGAAGTCAAAGGAGGTGGCAAGACAATTGGTGGGAAGATAGTGGGGGGAACAGCCTGTTTATCCGGCTGCAATTTTAAAGTATTCCCTATAGTATCGCTTCTTAAATGGGGTAACTCCCAGGGATTTCTCAAAGGATTCATCATTGAAGGAATGGACAGCATTGAAGTTAAAGGATTGACCAACGAATTGGGCATGAAATTGGGTATCAGTGAAGGCGGCAGCATGTTGCGAAAGGGGTTTTGCAGCGGGGTCACACCAGGAATTGGTGTGGGGCAGTTTCTGGTAGGACGACACAGGTGCCAGTCCGCAGGAGGATGATGACTTGGAGCCAGAGATGGGGCCACTGTTGGAGTCGGAGCAGTGTCCAGAGTGTCGGCAGCCTTTCGCTTGCGCTTGTCCTGCTTGGGCTTCAGTTCCTCCTCCTTGCTCATGTCTATCGATGCCAGTCGCGTGTAGAAGGCGCTCCTCAGCTCCTTGCCCGCCTGATGGACCGGGGTGCCCTCCAGATTATACAGCATGCAGTTCTCGAAGATCAGCTCGAAGTCATCCAGGGCCTCGTCCGCCTGCCAGTAGTAGTTGTTGTGCAATCGCTTCTTAATTGTACTCAGGTCCATTGGGTGCTTGATCAACGTGTGATAATCGGGCACACCCAAGGTCACCGAATCCACTGGGTTGCGGAAGTGATACGAGCAGCGACTCCGCCAGATGCAGTTCAGCACTGACTTGAGGTCCTCCAGCACATTGGTCCTGCGGCCTGGACGATTTGGCGGCGGAATGACCGGCGGCTGGACGATCCCATTCACCGGTTGGAGATCCGGCTCATTGCGCGGTGGAGGCTGCGGCTTCTCCAACTTCTGTTCATCCATAAACGTTTGGTTAGCTCAGCTAAGCAGATCTGCATATCTGCTCAAGGCAAAGCAATTATTAAACATTTCTATAGCTGTACGCGCAATTAATGTAAAATAACCCGAATTCTTACATTTTGTATAACCGATAATTCTCCGCTCCTTTCAGCTCGGAGTCCCGGAATATACTAAATACTTATGTTATGATTCTCATGTAAATCTATTTGACGTATAGGTCCTAGGTATTGTGCTTTATAATTTTGTTTACTTTTTTGTATATGGAATGGAAATCACAATTATCATTAATCTTCAACCTTGTAATCTATTTTTACTTTTTTGTTCTTTCAGAATCACATGTGTGCAAAAGCTTGAACTGATAAGACCGGTATAAGTATGCAATTATGGATTAAATTTAGTCTTTACGAAACCTTGATTCCATTCAGTTTCATTTTGGAAAGAAAATGAACATACGAATTTGTTCGCTGCTTCTCCTATGTGTCTCTTGCTTTATTGAAATATCTACCACAAATGGTAAGCGTTCTGCTTATAAATACCACAAGATATATAGATAATTAACCATTTATTTAAGTATTACTTCCCACGTTTGTGATAGCTGGTGGAATTCCAGCACATCCACAGAATTATCCCATGGCAGCTCGACTTGGGCATCACTATTCTACTCGCAACCAAAACAAGTGGTTTTGCGGAGGCACTTTGATTAGTAATCAGGTGGTTTTGACGGCTGCTCACTGCTTTTATTCTGATATGTGGGTACTATTTTTAATACGATCTTATAACTCACATAAAATATCTTTATGATTATAATAACTTTACTTCGACAGCGGAACTGTGAATATTGTGCGGCTGGGAGAACTTGTTTTCGATAGCAACAAGGACGATGCCGAGCCGGAAGACATTGAAGTTCTCCAATCGAAAGCCCATCCGGAGTTCCGGTATCCCGCTCTCTACAACGATATCGGGATTGTCCGTTTGCGTAGGAAAGTAACCCTTAGCCGTTACAAGCTGCCCGCCTGCTTGCCTTTGAATAATGGAGATCAGTTGGATGTCTTCACTGCCATCGGATGGGGTCAAAAGAAACCCGACGAGTTCGAGGCATCCAAGGAACTGAGGGAGGTGCTTCTCCGAAACTATGGTCAGACTTGTCAGAGAACAATAGAACCCAATGAGGTCTTGCCCGAAGGATTCCACGCAGGGTCCCAGCTCTGTGTCGGATCCCCGGGACATAAGGACACATGTAATGGGGACTCGGGAGGTCCTCTGCTTGTTAGTTATTCGGGACATGGGTGCCAATATCAAGTCATGGGTATCACGTCAGTTGGAATAACCTGTGATACTCCGGACTTTCCCAGTTTGTACACGAATGTGCACTTCTTCCGGGATTGGATCAAAGGAGAGATGAATGGCAGTTAAAAAATACCAGACACTGTTGTTAATAACAGGTCTTATGTTTACTTTATGGAATAATGCATTTTTAATGGGAGATTTAACACATTTTTACTTCATTTGCATTCAGAACATTGCTTAGCTTTAGCAGCCGTTCAAGAAATACGCAATTAACTATTATCGTTCTTATCATGATTTCAATAAATTTCTATTCTATATTTAGGGCATGTAAATTCCCACTTATCAATAAATCCGATTAGTGAATCCCAGAGAAATGTAATTTCCATTTGCAAAAAGCTTACGCATATAAAGAAACCGGTATTTAAATGAAATCATTGATTCGAATTATTAAGTTGATTTTAGTCTTCGAGAAATCTTCTTCCGATGCAGTTGAAGTCTGAAAAATACAAAATGAGGAGATTAATTTTGATATTGCTTTTCCTTTGTGGCTTTAGATATGCTCAAATATCTGTCAATCAAGGTAATTGTAACTTTAAAAAACAGTTATAGTTCTAAGAAATATTTTATTTTTGTAGATATGGAAGGACCTCCTAAGCATTGGATAGTTGGCGGTGTTCCTGCTGCCCCGAAGGAGTATACCCCGGCAGCTCGCCTTGGCCATCGTAGCTCTGCCAAAAACCAAACCAAGTGGTTTTGTGGTGGCACATTGATTAGTGATCGCGTGGTTTTGACGGCTGCTCACTGCTTTTACTCGGATGTGTAAGTATAATCTCACAATCGATTTCTAAACCAAACAATAATTATATTTCTGCAGTGGTTCAGTAAATATTGTGCGCCTGGGAGAACTTGTCTTCGACAGCGACAAGGACGATGCCGAACCGGAGGACTTTGAAGTTCTCGAAAGGAAGGCCCATCCAGATTTTCGGTACCCAGTTCTTTACAATGACATTGGGATTATCCGCCTGCAGGGGGAAGTCAGATATAACCGGTACAAGCTGCCCGCTTGTCTGCCCTTAAGTGGTGGAGATCAGTTGGATTCCTTTACTGCCATCGGATGGGGTCAAAAAGGATTCACCCAATTCGAACAGTCCAAGGAACTGAGAAAGGTGGTTCTCCAAAACTACGGTCAGTCTTGTCGGAGGACAACAGAACCGAGCGAGGACTTGCCCGAGGGATATAAAGCAGAGTCCCAGCTCTGTGTCGGATCGCCGGGACATAAGGACACCTGTAATGGGGATTCGGGAGGTCCTCTGCTCGTTAGTTATTCAGGAGATGGTTGCCAACATCAAGTCATGGGGATCACGTCAATTGGAATCGCCTGTGATACTCCTGAGTTTCCCAGTTTGTACACAAGAGTGCACTTCTTCCGGGATTGGATCAAAAAAGAGTTGGCAAACATTTAAAGAAAAAGATGCTAGCATCGGGTATAATAAATGTTTACTGTATAAAATGGGGTATTTATACCCGTTACTCGTAGAGTAAAAGGGTATATTGTATTCGTGCAAAAGTATGTAACAGGTAGAAGGAAGCGTTTCCGACCCTATAAAGTATATATATTCTTGTTCAGGATCACTAGTCGAGTCGATCTAGCCATGACCGTCTGTCCGACTGTCCGTCTGTCCGTCACTCCGTCTGTCTGTCCGTCTGTCCGTATGAACGCTGAGATCTCGGAAACTATAAAAGCTAGAAGATTGGCATTTTGCATGTAGATTTTAGCAGTTCCTACGCAGCGAAAGTTTGTTTCAAAATGGTGCCCCGCCCTCTCTGACGCCCACAAGCCACAAGCTGTGGCCACAGTTTTGATGCTTTTATTAAAATTTTTTTGATATATATTTGTTTGAATGCAGATTTTTAGAGAATCGAATCACGAGTCTTTACAGGTATGACACTTTGAAATCGTCTTAAGTTTGGTAAAGTTATGGACTCTGGAAGTCCTGTTGAGGGTACATTTTTTTTACATGTTGTCATAATTGTTGAAATAACGAACATGAAAATGGGTCAAAATTTTGATCAACGTTAAAATGAAAAATTTGAATGCAGATTTTTAGAGAATCGAATCACGAGTCTTTAGAGGTATGACACTTTGAAATCGTCCTAAGTTTGGTAAAGTTATGGACTCTGGAAGTCCTGTTAAGGGTACATTTTTTATACCCGTTACTCGTAGAGTAAAAGGGTATATTGTATTCGTGCAAAAGTATGTAACAGGTAGAAGGAAGCGTTTCCGACCCTATAAAGTATATATATTCTTGTTCAGGATCACTAGCCGAGTCGATCTAGCCATGTCCGTCTGTCCGTCTGTCCGTCTCTCCGTCTGTCCGTCTGTCTGTCTGTCCGTATGAACGCTGAGATCTCGGAAACTATAAAAGCTAGAAGATTGGCATTTTGCATGTAGATTTTAGGAGTTCCTACGCAGCGCAAGTTTGTTTCAAAATGGTTCCACGCCCCCTCTGACGCCCACAAGCGACAAGCTGTGGCCACAGTTTTGATGCTATTATGAAAATTTTTTTTGATATATATTTGTTTCGTCAATACCTATCGAATGGCCTAATAAAAGTTTGCCACGCCCACTCTAACGCCCAAAAACCCATTAAACGCTTAAGCCTGGTTAGCGCCTACATTTCTGCCTTTCATGGCCCGCAATAGTGCAATAGCGCCATCTAACGGATGACTTTGGAACAGCTGGCCAAGGTGCTCAACAGAGTCAACGTTAATTCTCGATAAGGATTTCTATTAAAGGAAATTGCGATGGTTTTCATTTGTCAATACCGAACTATATCCCAAGAACTATGCAAATCAAATCAAGTTAGCCAAATTGGAGGTGTTCCCTGGGTACCGATTTTAACATAAAAATCGGGAGCTAATTCGAGCTGCGAAAAACATACAGAAGGCATATTTATATTAGTTTGTTTAGCTGAGTAACGGGTATTTAATAGTCGAGACACTCGACTATAGCGTTCTCTCTTGTTTTACATGTTGTCATAATTGTTGAAATAACGAACATGAAAATGGGTCAAAATTTTGATCAACGTTAAAATGAAAAATTTTAATGCAGATTTTTAGAGAATCGAATCACGAGTCTTTAGAGGTATGACACTTTGAAATCGTCCTAAGTTTGGTAAAGTTATGGACTCTGGAAGTCCTGTTGAGGGTACATTTTTTTTACATGTTGTCATAATTGTTGAAATAACGAACATGAAAATGGGTCAAAATTTTGATCAACGTTAAAATGAAAAATTTGAATGCAGATTTTTAGAGAATCGAATCACGAGTCTTTAGAGGTATGACACTTTGAAATCGTCCTAAGTTTGGAAAAGTTATGGACTCTGGAAGTCCTGTTGAGGGTACATTTTTTTTACATGTTGTCATAATTGTTGAAATAACGAACATGAAAATGGGTCGAAATTTTGATCAACGTTAAAATGAAAAATTTGAATGCAGATTTTTAGAGAATCGAATCACGAGTCTTTAGAGGTATGACACTTTGAAATCGTCCTAAGTTTGGTAAAGTTATGGACTCTGGAAGTCCTGTTGAGGGTACATTTTTTTTACATGTTGTCATAATTGTTGAAATAACGAACATGAAAATGGGTCAAAATTTTGATCAACGTTAAAATGAAAAATTTGAATGCAGATTTTTAGAGAATCGAATCACGAGTCTTTAGAGGTATGACACTTTGAAATCGTCCTAAGTTTGGTAAAGTTATGGACTCTGGAAGTCCTGTTGAGGGTACATTTTTTTTACATGTTGTCATAATTGTTGAAATAACGAACATGAAAATGGGTCAAAATTTTGATCAACGTTAAAATGAAAAATTTGAATGCAGATTTTTAGAGAATCGAATCACGAGTCTTTAGAGGTATGACACTTTGAAATCGTCCTAAGTTTGGTAAAGTTATGGACTCTGGAAGTCCTGTTAAGGGTACATTTTTTTTACATGTTGTCATAATTGTTGAAATAACGAACATGAAAATGGGTCAAAATTTTGATCAACGTTAAAATGAAAAATTTTAATGCAGATTTTTAGAGAATCGAATCACGAGTCTTTAGAGGTATGACACTTTGAAATCGTCCTAAGTTTGGTAAAGTTATGGACTCTGGAAGTCCTGTTGAGGGTACATTTTTTTTACATGTTCTCATAATTGTTGAAATAACGAACATGAAAATGGGTCGAAATTTTGACCAACGTTAAAATGAAAAATTTGAATGCAGATTTTTAGAGAATCGAATCACGAGTCCTTAGAGGTATGACACTTTGAAATCGTCCTAAGTTTGGTAAAGTTATGGACTCTGGAAGTCCTGTTGAGGGTACATTTTTTTTACATGTTGTCATAATTGTTGAAATAACGAACATGAAAATGGGTCAAAAGTTTGATCAACGTTAAAATGAAAAATTTGAATGCAGATTTTTAGAGAATCGAATCACGAGTCCTTAGAGGTATGACACTTTGAAATCGTCCTAAGTTTGGTAAAGTTATGGACTCTGGAAGTCCTGTTGAGGGTACATTTTTTTTACATGTTGTCATAATTGTTGAAATAACGAACATGAAAATAGGTCAAAATTTTGATCAACGTTAAAATGAAAAATTTGAATGCAGATTTTTAGACAATCGAATCACGAGTCTTTAGAGGTATGACACTTTGAAATCGTCTTAAGTTTGGTAAAGTTATGGACTCTGGAAGTCCTGTTGAGGGTACATTTTTTTTACATGTTGTCATAATTGTTGAAATAACGAACATGAAAATGGGTCAAAATTTTGATCAACGTTAAAATGAAAAATTTGAATGCAGATTTTTAGAGAATCGAATCACGAGTCTTTAGAGGTATGACACTTTGAAATCGTCCTAAGTTTGGTAAAGTTATGGACTCTGGAAGTCCTGTTGAGGGTACATTTTTTTTTACATGTTGTCATAATTGTTGAAATAACGAACATGAAAATAGGTCAAAATTTTGATCAACGTTAAAATTAAAAATTTGAATGCAGATTTTTAGAGAATCGAATCACGAGTCTTTAGAGGTAAGACACTTTGAAATCGTCCTAAGTTTGGTAAAGTTATGGACTCTGGAAGTCCTGTTGAGGGTACATTTTTTTTACATGTTGTCATAATTGTTGAAATAACGAACATGAAAATGGGTCAAAATTTTGAGCAACGTTAAAATGAAAAATTTGAATGCAGATTTTTAGAGAATCGAATCACGAGTCTTTAAAGGTATGACACTTTGAAATCGTCCTAAGTTTGGTAAAGTTATGGACTCTGGAAGTCCTGTTGAGGGTACATTTTTTTTACATGTTGTCATAATTGTTGAAATAACGAAAATGAAAATGGGTCAAAATTTTGATCAACGTTAAAATGAAAAATTTGAATGCAGATTTTTAGAGAATCGAATCACGAGTCTTTAGAGGTATGACACTTTGAAATCGTCCTAAGTTTGGTAAAGTTATGGACTCTGGAAGTCCTGTTGAGGGTACATTTTTTTTACATGTTGTCATAATTGTTGAAATAACGAACATGAAAATGGGTCAAAATTTTGAGCAACGTTAAAATGGAAAATTTGAATGCAGATTTTTAGAGAATCGAATCACGAGTCTTTAAAGGTATGACACTTTGAAATCGTCCTAAGTTTGGTAAAGTTATGGACTCTGGAAGTCCTGTTGAGGGTACATTTTTTTTACATGTTGTCATAATTGTTGAAATAACGAACATGAAAATGGGTCAAAATTTTGATCAACGTTAAAATGAAAAATTTGAATGCAGATTTTTAGAGAATCGAATCACGAGTCTTTAGAGGTATGACACTTTGAAATCGTCCTAAGTTTGGTAAAGTTATGGACTCTGGAAGTCCTGTTAAGGGTACATTTTTTTTACATGTTGTCATAATTGTTGAAATAACGAACATGAAAATGGGTCAAAATTTTGATCAACGTTAAAATGAAAAATTTTAATGCAGATTTTTAGAGAATCGAATCACGAGTCTTTAGAGGTATGACACTTTGAAATCGTCCTAAGTTTGGTAAAGTTATGGACTCTGGAAGTCCTGTTGAGGGTACATTTTTTTTACATGTTCTCATAATTGTTGAAATAACGAACATGAAAATGGGTCGAAATTTTGACCAACGTTAAAATGAAAAATTTGAATGCAGATTTTTAGAGAATCGAATCACGAGTCTTTAGAGGTATGACACTTTGAAATCGTCCTAAGTTTGGTAAAGTTATGGACTCTGGAAGTCCTGTTGAGGGTACATTTTTTTTACATGTTGTCATAATTGTTGAAATAACGAACATGAAAATGGGTCAAAAGTTTGATCAACGTTAAAATGAAAAATTTGAATGCAGATTTTTAGAGAATCGAATCACGAGTCCTTAGAGGTATGACACTTTGAAATCGTCCTAAGTTTGGTAAAGTTATGGACTCTGGAAGTCCTGTTGAGGGTACATTTTTTTTTACATGTTGTCATAATTGTTGAAATAACGAACATGAAAATGGGTCAAAAGTTTGATCAACGTTAAAATGAAAAATTTGAATGCAGATTTTTAGAGAATCGAATCACGAGTCCTTAGAGGTATGACACTTTGAAATCGTCCTAAGTTTGGTAAAGTTATGGACTCTGGAAGTCCTGTTGAGGGTACATTTTTTTTACATGTTGTCATAATTGTTGAAATAACGAACATGAAAATAGGTCAAAATTTTGATCAACGTTAAAATGAAAAATTTGAATGCAGATTTTTAGACAATCGAATCACGAGTCTTTAGAGGTATGACACTTTGAAATCGTCTTAAGTTTGGTAAAGTTATGGACTCTGGAAGTCCTGTTGAGGGTACATTTTTTTTTACATGTTGTCATAATTGTTGAAATAACGAACATGAAAATGGGTCAAAATTTTGATCAACGTTAAAATGAAAAATTTGAATGCAGATTTTTAGAGAATCGAATCACGAGTCTTTAGAGGTATGACACTTTGAAATCGTCCTAAGTTTGGTAAAGTTATGGACTCTGGAAGTCCTGTTGAGGGTACATTTTTTTTACATGTTGTCATAATTGTTGAAATAACGAACATGAAAATAGGTCAAAATTTTGATCAACGTTAAAATTAAAAATTTGAATGCAGATTTTTAGAGAATCGAATCACGAGTCTTTAGAGGTATGACACTTTGAAATCGTCCTAAGTTTGGTAAAGTTATGGACTCTGGAAGTCCTGTTGAGGGTACATTTTTTTTTACATGTTGTCATAATTGTTGAAATAACGAACATGAAAATGGGTCAAAATTTTGAGCAACGTTAAAATGAAAAATTTGAATGCAGATTTTTAGAGAATCGAATCACGAGTCTTTAAAGGTATGACACTTTGAAATCGTCCTAAGTTTGGTAAAGTTATGGACTCTGGAAGTCCTGTTGAGGGTACATTTTTTTTACATGTTGTCATAATTGTTGAAATAACGAACATGAAAATGGGTCAAAATTTTGATCAACGTTAAAATGAAAAATTTGAATGCAGATTTTTAGAGAATCGAATCACGAGTCTTTAGAGGTATGACACTTTGAAATCGTCCTAAGTTTGGTAAAGTTATGGACTCTGGAAGTCCTGTTGAGGGTACATTTTTTTTACATGTCATAATTGTTGAAATAACGAACATGAAAATGGGTCAAAATTTTGATCAACGTTAAAATGAAAAATTTGAATGCAGATTTTTAGAGAATCGAATCACGAGTCTTTAGAGGTATGACACTTTGAAATCGTCCTAAGTTTGGTAAAGTTATGGACTCTGGAAGTCCTGTTGAGGGTACATTTTTTTTACATGTCATAATTGTTGAAATAACGAACATGAAAATGCGTCAAAATTTTGATCAACGTTAAAATGAAAAATTTGAATGCAGATTTTTAGAGAATCGAATCACGAGTCTTTAAAGGTATGACACTTTGAAATCGTCCTAAGTTTGGTAAAGTTATGGACTCTGGAAGTCCTGTTGAGGGTACATTTTTTTACATGTTGTCATAATTGTTGAAATAACGAACATGAAAATAGGTCAAAATTTTGATCAACGTTAAAATGAAAAATTTGAATGCAGATTTTTAGACAATCGAATCACGAGTCTTTAGAGGTATGACACTTTGAAATCGTCTTAAGTTTGGTAAAGTTATGGACTCTGGAAGTCCTGTTGAGGGTACATTTTTTTTACATGTTGTCATAATTGTTGAAATAACGAACATGAAAATGGGTCAAAATTTTGATCAACGTTAAAATGAAAAATTTGAATGCAGATTTTTAGAGAATCGAATCACGAGTCTTTAGAGGTATGACACTTTGAAATCGTCCTAAGTTTGGTAAAGTTATGGACTCTGGAAGTCCTGTTGAGGGTACATTTTTTTTACATGTTGTCATAATTGTTGAAATAACGAACATGAAAATAGGTCAAAATTTTGATCAACGTTAAAATTAAAAATTTGAATGCAGATTTTTAGAGAATCGAATCACGAGTCTTTAGAGGTATGACACTTTGAAATCGTCCTAAGTTTGGTAAAGTTATGGACTCTGGAAGTCCTGTTGAGGGTACATTTTTTTTTACATGTTGTCATAATTGTTGAAATAACGAACATGAAAATGGGTCAAAATTTTGAGCAACGTTAAAATGAAAAATTTGAATGCAGATTTTTAGAGAATCGAATCACGAGTCTTTAAAGGTATGACACTTTGAAATCGTCCTAAGTTTGGTAAAGTTATGGACTCTGGAAGTCCTGTTGAGGGTACATTTTTTTTTACATGTTGTCATAATTGTTGAAATAACGAACATGAAAATGGGTCAAAATTTTGATCAACGTTAAAATGAAAAATTTGAATGCAGATTTTTAGAGAATCGAATCACGAGTCTTTAGAGGTATGACACTTTGAAATCGTCCTAAGTTTGGTAAAGTTATGGACTCTGGAAGTCCTGTTGAGGGTACATTTTTTTTACATGTCATAATTGTTGAAATAACGAACATGAAAATGGGTCAAAATTTTGATCAACGTTAAAATGAAAAATTTGAATGCAGATTTTTAGAGAATCGAATCACGAGTCTTTAGAGGTATGACACTTTGAAATCGTCCTAAGTTTGGTAAAGTTATGGACTCTGGAAGTCCTGTTGAGGGTACATTTTTTTTACATGTCATAATTGTTGAAATAACGAACATGAAAATGCGTCAAAATTTTGATCAACGTTAAAATGAAAAATTTGAATGCAGATTTTTAGAGAATCGAATCACGAGTCTTTAGAGGTATGACACTTTGAAATCGTCCTAAGTTTGGTAAAGTTATGGACTCTGGAAATCCTGTTGAGGGTACATTTTTTTTACATGTTGTCATAATTGTTGAAATAACGAACATGAAAATGGGTCAAAATTTTGATCAACGTTAAAATGAAAAATTTGAATGCAGATTTTTAGAGAATCGAATCACGAGTCTTTAGAGGTATGACACTTTGAAATCGTCCTAAGTTTGGTAAAGTTATGGACTCTGGAAGTCCTGTTGAGGGTACATTTTTTTTTACATGTTGTCATAATTGTTGAAATAACGAACATGAAAATGGGTCAAAATTTTGATCAACGTTAAAATGAAAAATTTGAATGCAGATTTTTAGAGAATCGAATCACGAGTCTTTAGAGGTATGACACTTTGAAATCGTCCTAAGTTTGGTAAAGTTATGGACTCTGGAAGTCCTGTTGAGGGTACATTTTTTTTTACATGTTGTCATAATTGTTGAAATAACGAACATGAAAATAGGTCAAAATTTTGATCAACGTTAAAATGAAAAATTTGAATGCAGATTTTTAGAGAATCGAATCACGAGTCTTTAGAGGTATGACACTTTGAAATCGTCCTAAGTTTGGTAAAGTTATGGACTCTGGAAGTCCTGTTGAGGGTACATTTTTTTTACATGTCATAATTGTTGAAATAACGAACATGAAAATGGGTCAAAATTTTGATCACCGTTAAAATGAAAAATTTGAATGCAGATTTTTAGAGAATCGAATCACGAGTCTTTAGAGGTATGACACTTTGAAATCGTCCTAAGTTTGGTAAAGTTATGGACTCTGGAAATCCTGTTGAGGGTACATTTTTTTTTACATGTTGTCATAATTGTTGAAATAACGAACATGAAAATGGGTCAAAATTTTGATCAACGTTAAAATGAAAAATTTGAATGCAGATTTTTAGAGAATCGAATCACGAGTCTTTAGAGGTATGACACTTTGAAATCGTCCTAAGTTTGGTAAAGTTATGGACTCTGGAAGTCCTGTTGAGGGTACATTTTTTTTACATGTTGTCATAATTGTTGAAATAGCAAACATGAAAATAGGTCAAAATTTTGATCAACGTTAAAATGAAAAATTTGAATGGAGATTTTTAGAGAATCGAATCACGAGTCTTTAGAGGTATGACACTTTGAAATCGTCCTAAGTTTGGTAAAGTTATGGACTCTGGAAATCCTGTTGAGGGTACATTTTTTTTACATGTTGTCATAATTGTTGAAATAACGAACATGAAAATGGGTCAAAATTTTGATCAACGTTAAAATGAAAAATTTGAATGCAGATTTTTAGAGAATCGAATCACGAGTCTTTAGAGGTATGACACTTTGAAATCGTCCTAAGTTTTGGTAAAGTTATGGACTCTGGAAGTCCTGTTGAGGGTACATTTTTTTTACATGTTGTCATAATTGTTGAAATAGCAAACATGAAAATAGGTCAAAATTTTGATCAACGTTAAAATGAAAAATTTGAATGGAGATTTTTAGACAATCGAATCACGAGTCTTTAGAGGTATGACACTTTGAAATCGTCTTAAGTTTGGTAAAGTTATGGACTCTGGAAGTCCTGTTGAGGGTACATTTTTTTTACATGTTGTCATAATTGTTGAAATAACGAACATGAAAATGGGTCAAAATTTTGATCAACGTTAAAATGAAAAATTTGAATGCAGATTTTTAGAGAATCGAATCACGAGTCTTTAGAGGTATGACACTTTGAAATCGTCCTAAGTTTGGTAAAGTTATGGACTCTGGAAGTCCTGTTGAGGGTACATTTTTTTTACATGTTGTCATAATTGTTGAAATAGCGAACATGAAAATAGGTCAAAATTTTGATCAACGTTAAAATGAAAAATTTGAATGGAGATTTTTAGAGAATCGAATCACGAGTCTTTAGAGGTATGACACTTTGAAATCGTCCTAAGTTTGGTAAAGTTATGGACTCTGGAAGTCCTGTTGAGGGTACATTTTTTTTACATGTTGTCATAATTGTTGAAATAACGAACATGAAAATGGGTCAAAATTTTGATCAACGTTAAAATGAAAAATTTGAATGCAGATTTTTAGAGAATCGAATCACGAGTCTTTAGAGGTATGACACTTTGAAATCGTCCTAAGTTTGGTAAAGTTATGGACTCTGGAAGTCCTGTTGAGGGTACATTTTTTTTACATGTTGTCACAATTGTTGAAATAACGAACATGAAAATGGGTCAAAATTTTGAGCAACGTTAAAATGAAAAATTTGAATGCAGATTTTTAGAGAATCGAATCACGAGTCTTTAAAGGTATGACACTTTGAAATCGTCCTAAGTTTGGTAAAGTTATGGACTCTGGAAGTCCTGTTGAGGGTACATTTTTTTTACATGTTGTCATAATTGTTGAAATAACGAACATGAAAATGGGTCAAAATTTTGATCAATGTTAAAATGAAAAATTTGAATGCCGATTTTTAGAGAATCGAATCACGAGTCTTTAGAGGTATGACACTTTGAAATCGTCCTAAGTTTGGTAAAGTTATGGACTCTGGAAGTCCTGTTGAGGGTACATTTTTTTTTACATGTTGTCATAATTGTTGAAATAACGAACATGAAAATGGGTCAAAATTTTGATCAACGTTAAAATGAAAAATTTGAATGCAGATTTTTAGAGAATCGAATCACGAGTCTTTAGAGGTATGACACTTTGAAATCGTCCTAAGTTTGGTAAAGTTATGGACTCTGGAAGTCCTGTTGAGGGTACATTTTTTTTTACATGTTGTCATAATTGTTGAAATAACGAACATGAAAATGGGTCAAAATTTTGAGCAACGTTAAAATGAAAAATTTGAATGCAGATTTTTAGAGAATCGAATCACGAGTCTTTAAAGGTATGACACTTTGAAATCGTCCTAAGTTTGGTAAAGTTATGGACTCTGGAAGTCCTGTTGAGGGTACATTTTTTTTACATGTTGTCATAATTGTTGAAATAACGAACATGAAAATGGGTCGAAATTTTGATCAACGTTAAAATGAAAAATTTGAATGCAGATTTTTAGAGAATCGAATCACGAGTCTTTAGAGGTATGACACTTTGAAATCGTCCTAAGTTTGGTAAAGTTATGGACTCTGGAAGTCCTGTTGAGGGTACATTTTTTTTTACATGTTGTCATAATTGTTGAAATAACGAACATGAAAATGGGTCAAAATTTTGATCAACGTTAAAATGAAAAATTTGAATGCAGATTTTTAGAGAATCGAATCACGAGTCTTTAGAGGTATGACACTTTGAAATCGTCCTAAGTTTGGTAAAGTTATGGACTCTGGAAGTCCTGTTGAGGGTACATTTTTTTTACATGTTGTCATAATTGTTGAAATAACGAACATGAAAATGGGTCGAAATTTTGATCAACGTTAAAATGAAAAATGACTTAAAATGACTCTGGAAGTCCTGTTGAGAGTACATTTTTATACCCGTTACTCGTAGAGTAGAAGGGTGTATTGTATTCGTGCAAAAGTATGTAACAGGTAGAAGGAAGCGTTTCCGACCCTATAAAGTATATATATTCTTGTTCAGGATCACTAGCCGAGTCGATCTAGCCATGTCTGTCTGTCCGTCAGTCCGTCTGTCCGTCCGTATGAACGCTGAGATCTCGGAAACTATAAAAGCTAGAAGATTGGCATTTTGCATGTAGATTTTAGGAGTTCCTACGCAGCGCAAGTTTGTTTCAAAATGGTGCCACGCCCCCTCTGACGCCTAAAAGCCACAAGCTGTGGCCACAGTTTTGATGCTATTATGAAAATTTTAATTGATATGTATTTGTTTCGTCAATACCTATCGATTGACCTAATAAAAGTTTGCCACGCCCACTCTAACGTCCAGAAACCCGTTAAACGCTTAAGCCTGGCTAGCGCCTACATTTCCACCTTTCATAGCGCCATCTAACGGATGACTTTGGAACAGCTGGCCAAGGTGCTCAACAGAGTCAACGTTAATTCTCGATAAGGATTCTATTAAGGGAAATTGCGATGGTTTTCATTTGTCAATACCGAACTATATCCCAAGAACTATGCAAATCAAATCAAGTTAGCCAAATTGGAGGTCTGAGTCAAACAATGGCGTATGTGTGTCTGCACTCAAAAACATAAAAATAAACACAGCTGTTGGTGCCTGCGCTAAAGAAGCGCTCGTGCTGATGCTCGTGCTGTAAAGCTGCCAGCTCTAAGAGATCGCCGAATTCAAATTGATAATTTGAACTGAGTAACGGGTATCTAATAGTCGAGGCACTTGTTTTTGTTGAAATTATAAATACTGTTTTGCCAGATTAGCAACAATTGTCTCTTTATATCGATGATTCCAGTCGAGAGTAATAAACTTTTCACGTTTTAATCAAAAAATTCTGATATAGTAAATAATTATTTTATCTCAAAGGAATATTTTAACAAATAAAAAAACAGCTAAAATAAAAAATTTTAGTTTAGTAATTTTTTATAATTTAATTTATATATTATCTGCAATGGAAAGACAACTTTGAGAAAGTTTCAAGCAGATAGGTTTTAAACTAAGAGACTAGTTTGTGTAGAAACGGGCGGACGGTTAGACAGACGGACGAACGGATGACCATATCGTCTCTCCTGGTCATGCTGATCAAGAATATATGTATATGTTGGAAATGTCTCCTTCTCCTGCAACTTTTGACTGAAATTATAATACCCTCTGGAAGGGTACTTTAAAATTATCTATATAAAAAGGTAGTTGAAAGGCAGGGACACAAACTATTTTATTGATAATTTTTGAACTATGACTTCAAATTGACACAGTGCAAAGCTAAGCAAATTTCCTCTTATCAGTAATGACAATATATGAGGGTTCACAATTAGAATGAATCTATATATGACTGAAATTATTAACCGTATTTCAGTCAGTGCAAAAACACCTTTCAATGCAGTCTAAAATAAATAAAATTAACCTGTGGATTTTTTCACTACTTATTCTACAAGTCTGCAGTTTTTCTTCTTTAAAATGGACGTTAATTGGAGCCGAATTAGCACTAACGGAAGAGTTCCCAGCAGCAGCCCACCTTGGTTTTCGTCGTTCTTCTTTGGGAAAAACTAAATGCTTTTGTGGTGGCACATTGATAAGTCGTCGAGCGGTTTTAACGGCAGCCCACTGTTTTTATTCGGATGTGTAAGTATCACAAAAAGCTAAATGAATGCGAGCTACATTATATATTTACATTATATTTCCGCAGGGGAGTAGTTAATGTTGTGCAATTGGGAGAAATAATTTTCGATGGCGTCAAGGGAAGTTCGGATCCACTGAATTTTGAAGTTCTTGAAACAAAGGAACATCCAAACTTCCGGTACCCTGTTCTTTACAACGACATTGGGATTGTCAAATTGCGCCGATCAGTAATATATTCCCCGTTCATATATCCCGCTTGTCTGCCATATAATAATGGAAACGCGTATAAGTCCTTCACAGCCGTTGGATGGGGGCAGACGGATGTTGGCCGATTGGAGGAGTCCACGAGAGTAAGGAAAGTGGAGCTTCATAATTTTAAAAATAGATGTCGCTTCTCAATTGAACCTAACGATGAACTCCCGGTAGGATATAGAAACAAGTCTCAGCTGTGTGTTGGCTCTACGATGCACAAGGACACCTGCAATGGAGACTCGGGCGGCCCTCTGCTTGTTTCGTATTACGGGAAAAATTGCCGCTATCAAGTTATGGGGATCATATCATTAGGACTTAGTTGTGATACTCCGAACATTCCCAGTATCTTCACGAGGGTGCATTATTATCGAAATTGGATCAGAAAGGAAATGGGCAAGGTTTAATATTAATTGGCAGTTATTGCTAAATACAGACGTTACATTCATTTTAATATTTTCAGCAAAAATCAAATGAATTAGCTTTTATAATTTTTATTTCTTTTGTGTGGTTCCGCTAAGTGTGATCTCGTTTCTTGTATTTTGTTTTACAATTATAATTTTACAATAGTTTCAACTAAATAAATAATAACAATTTATAAATATAATTTCTCTTATTATTCCTTCATCGCTTCTCAGGGTTTGTTTGTTTTTGACATAAATAATTTGTTCTCCTAGAGCTCACAATAAATGAAAATCAGCAGCTGCTTTTGATTTGATGTTAATTGCTTGAACAAGCAAATGTAATTATTAAACGCGTTTTCACGTAGATCTGTTTTCTTGGTAATTAATCCGTTTTTAACTTAGTGGCTAAGGCTTAAGCTACCTATTTATAAAAATAATGGGTAAGTCTAAAAATTGCAACAAAAACAAAATCTATAGAAACCAAGGATCTATATGCAATAAATAAATACTTAATACTAACATCTGTAGCTTGGAGTGTTTATTATATACAAAACAACGCAAAATTTGCGCCGAAGCGCTTTCTAAGAAGCAAAACCTATCGCTTATGGTTAGAATTCTTCTTTGTAACTTGATTTCCATTAACATCATCTTGTTGTTTTATTGTCTATTTCGAAAGTGTGGCGCGCGCCGCCCAGCGACGCAACTAAGCGGGGAGTCGTGTGAGAGTCTGGTAAAGAACACAAAACAACAACAAACTCCGAAGCTGAGGCCTGTCATCTAACACTAAACTCTATACTCGTATCGTATATGGATAGCTACATATATGTATGGCCCGCCCTACTTGTGCCCTATGATGAGCGTGTAGTTGGCTGTGCTTACTGTCGACGACATCGCCGACAGTGTTGGTCATTTGGCCAGCTTAAGGATCTCGGAACGGGCCAGGTTGTTCCCTGTCCCTGTTCCAGCCGAGGTTACGGTCGCTCCAGCTCCTTGTACCGCTACCATGCTTCCTGTGCCAGTTGTGACCACGGGTGGAGCCGGAGCAATGCGTATGGGTTTGGCTCGATGCTGATTGAAGAGGCCACTCAATGTGGCCGCCGTGCTGGTGGTCAGCACCATGCTGGCCCCACTTGTGTTGGCCTGGCGTTTGCTCCGCGCGAGTCCATTTATTTTGTTGTTCGTTGAAGAGGGCGACTGCTGCTGCTGCTGCTGATATTGCTGTTGTCCGTCAATTACAGCTGGCCCTGATGATGGAACAGCAGCTGTGGTGGCTGAGGATAAGGATGTGGCTGCGGGAGTCGAGGAGGCTGAAATGTTATCCAACTCAGTCATTGCTTCTTGTATGGCCCGCTCGAGTTGCGAGTTCAGTTTGCGGCTCCTTTGTGGTCGCAAGGTGGGTGTGTGTATGTGGTTGCGTTTTTGGTTGGTTTCAGGTTGGGTTCGGGTTCGGGTTTGGTTTTTTTTTCATTTTCGAGTGGGGTTGTTGGTCATGATGATGATGATGATTATGCATACACACACATAGTTATACACGTTGGGGTTGGCAGGTCAGGGTTTAATTTTTGGATTTGGTTCAGCGCATTTAAAAAAAAGAAACAAGAACATTAATTAGCAAATTAAAAGTCAAAATGTAAACAATGATTAAATTAATTAATCTTGCATTTAAATGCCGATTAAACGCTAGATTGAACAGCTAAAAATATTAAATGTCCAATTGTCAAGATATAGCTACAAATACTACAAAATAAACTAACCAATTATATAAAAAGATGTAGCTTTTAGAGCTAAATAAAGACTGCAAAAGTAAACTACAAATAAAATAAATTATAGCATAAAAATAAACTACAAAATTGACTTAAAATGTTAGGTATAAAGTCTGCAAAATAAACTACAAATTAAATAAAAATATCTATTAAAAAAATTATTTCAGTATTTAACAAATTTAAGAGAAAAAAGTTTTTGAAAAAATCGCACATAAAATTATGAGATTTTATCTCTATCTGCAGTGCTGGTCTGGTGTTCACCTATAGCCGAAAGTTTCCTGATATCGTCCTCTGTTGGATCAATTTTGATTTATTATAAGCCTTCCCCTGATTTTTTCCTAGACATTCCCACCCTTAACCGATGCTCACTTTCTCGTATCCTTCTGGGCCTTGTGATGTGCTTCCAGACCCTCGGAGAGACTCTGCAACGAGTTGACCGGAATCAGTTCGGAGGTGGAGCGCCCGCCGCCGCCGAACCACTGAACCCACACGTGGTCAAACTGCTGCGACGGCGTGCACACTCCGTCGGGCATCTTGACGATCTTCCCGGGCCAGGCGGGATGGCCCCGGGCCGGACCCCAGATCAGTTCCCCAATGGCGAAGGAGCGCGGCGGCAACAGGAAGCGGCTACCGGCCGCCAAAGGCGTGGCACGGACCGCCCCTCGCTGCGGTCGACGCGAACGTTT
Organism: Drosophila fuyamai; assembly: GCA_018153365.1. Lineage (NCBI taxonomy): Eukaryota > Metazoa > Arthropoda > Insecta > Diptera > Drosophilidae > Drosophila > Drosophila fuyamai. The sequence goes on along the minus strand of JAECXW010000393.1, from coordinate 5,973,443 downwards.
CGTGGGCGTCCGTATTGCTGCCTTCTCGACCGTTGGTGCTGCATCCTGGATCGGAGTGGTTGGACCCGACGAAAGCTGCTGCGTTGTTGTGGGCGACTCTACGAAATGCACACACACACTCATAGAGACTAGGACTTTGGCTTTGGTTACTCGGGGGCATGGGTGATCGGTATTCGGAGTTCGGTGTTCCCAGCACCAGCAGAGTACAAACGGAGGGCATAGATTACAAACTAAACAAAGGTGCAGGTGCTGTAGATGGTGCAGGCGATCATGCAGTGGCCAAATGGGTGGTGTTGTGGTGGTGTGTTAGCGTGTGGATGCAGTTAGTACTGGTCAGCGATGGGGCCTTACCCTGGTAGTCAATGCTAACTACTTTGTGGCTTTGGAGGAAGGTGTTGGAATGGCTGTTGGAGATGCTTGGATTATGATGCTGCATGGCTTGCTGGCGCTGTACAAGCTGGCGGTGACCCGCCATCACAGTGGTGGTTAGTGGTGCCGATGATGACGATGTTATGGTCATGGAAGCGGATGTGGAGTTTGTGTTAGATGTGGCCAATCGCATACCTTGTCCCTGCATCAGACTAATCCCGTTCTCGGCCACCGCCTGCGTGGTGATGTGAATACGCCTGATCTTGGGCTCCGAGTGCTTGTATATTCCGCTGGGCTGGGTAAACAGATTGTTGTTGCATATGCCTGTATGGTGAAGAGATAATATAATTAGCAAGGTCTGTAAAACGTCGTACCCCTTGAGGGAGGTGCACTTACTTCTCTCACAGTCCGTTGAAGATGGTGACTGCCTACTCTCCACGCTTTGGGGTGAAACAGCCGCATCAGGTTCCGAACTAGATACACACTGCACCTATAAAAATCAACTTTTTAATAGAATATTCATAAGTGGTAACTATGCCAAGCAATTACCATATCGCTTCCACTGCTACGATGACTAGGAGGTCGCTCCGGGCTCCGTGGACTGCAGGTGGTGGTGTCCGGCGGGCTGGACGCCGTTCCCTGGCGATTCATAGCCGTCTCCGTCATGTAGGTAGCCTGTGCGGGTTGCAAACTAATCTGCGTGGCCTGTGGGGCTGGGTGCTGCTGTATTTGGATGGTGGTGGTTGTAGGACTAGCCTGCACAAACGAGCCTCCTCCCTGCTGCCCAGTGGGCATCACCAGACCCATGGGCGTGGAATAGATCTGTCCGATCGGGCTCAACTGCCCATTGGCACCCACTAAGTACTGTTGACCACCGGCGCCCGGGGATATGAACGAGGGCTTGCTCTGCGGAGATGGCGTACGCAGCATTACAGGACCCTGCGGCGTCATCAGACTGGTAGTGGGCATGTTCTGGATCTGTAGCAGAGTAGCATCCGGTCCCATCACCAACCCGGCCGGCATGAGAAGCTGCTGTCCAATGAGATTAACTTGCTGAAGGATCTGGCCGTTCTGCAGCAGGAGTTGCTGCGTCTGCTGGGCCTGCGGAGGATTGGGCTTGTTCACCACGATTCCCTGAATGCCGGGACTCAGCTGGAACTGCTGTTGGAACTGAGGATTAGCCGCCGCCGCCTGCTGGTGGAGCATAGCTGGTGCCTGGCTTGGGATGCTGGGCGAGATCTGGGGCGATATAGTTTTGGCGGGCGAGCCACTCGGCGGCGGTGTATGGCATATGGAACTATTGCGTTTTCGCGCCCTTCGCTTGGTATCCGGCGAACTGATGATAAGGGTTTGCGCTGGAGGCGGCTGGGGCATGGCCAACGTCTGTTCCGCCTGCTGAAGCGTCTGCGATTGCTGTTGCTGCTGGACGATGTAACCCCCGTTGGGCAGCGTATTTAACAACACTGTCTGCGGCTGATTTCCTGGGCCTCCTCCAGTCGCCTGATTTATCTGACCGGCCTGCGAAGTGATGATTTGATGGTGCAGCAGCTTGGCTCCACCCGAGTTCAAGATGACAGTACTGCTGCTACTGCTGGAACTGGCTGCCGCCACTGGAGCGGGTTGGCTGACAATATAACCTCCTCCTGGCTGTGGATGCAACTCCGCCGGCTGCTGCTGCTGGATGATGACTCCTTGTCCGGGCTGACCAGGACGGTGATGCTGCGCAGTTTGTTTATTGGGCGTGGGTATGACCAGTAGTTGGCCCGAGGATGTCATTATCAACTGCCCACCACCACCTGCTCCACTCATTGCATTCGCCATCGATTGCAGCTGCGCCACAGTTGGGATTTGAGCTGGTCAACGTGGTGGTTACTGGCCGGCCTGTGATCGTACTCGGGCCCGCTGATGATGTAGCTATGCTCCTGGTCATCGTGGCCATTGCTGCACTGCTGCTGGCCACTGGTAACCGCTGGCCGGGAATAATCTGGGCCTGCTGCTGGCGCATCACACGGACGTGGGCAGGCACGGAAACGGGCGATGGAGCTGGAAGATTCGCCTGCGTGCGCATCTGCAGCACCTGTGGCTGCAGTTGAACATGCATCTGGGGCTTGGGTGAAGCGGAAGGCGTCCTCTTGGCCGAATCAACTGAATCCGTGGGCGACGACAGGCTCTGCCGCGGACTCTCGTGACTGGTGGATATGGCACCCACTTGTTCGGGTCGCTTCTCCACCGGCTCGGTTGCACTACTCGTTACTGGGGATTCCTGGGGAGCTGGCACCATTGTTACGCTGGTGATCTGCGGTTTCTGGGGTCGGGCAAAGGCGGCTGTGTCCACCTGCAGCGAGCGGGCACCAGTGGCCCGTTGAGAATTAACAGCAGGTGCTGAATCCATTTCCCATTTGGCAAAGACAGACAAGCGACGGATCTTCTGCTGCAGGAGGATTTCCTGAGTAGGTTCTTGCTGTGAACTCATTCCTGCAAGAAAAATAATAAGGATTGATTAGAAGAAATGGCAAGTGTACAATTCCTTAAAATAATACATACAAAATAAACTAAGAAATGTTTAGAATATAATTAAATTAAAAATAACGCAGTAAAACACGGCAAATTAAATAGCATTATTAAAAAATTATTGCCAATAATAAAGTAAAGCATTAAATAATTAATTCTTGTCAATAATATTCACCAATCATATGCTGCTGCTGCAGTTGATGTTGTTGTTGATGTTGCTGTTGTTGCTGTTGTTGATGTTGGTGCTGCTGCTGCTGGTGTTGCTGCTGCTGGGAGCTGTGTACGACGGGCTCTTGGGGCAGAGGTCTTGCCACCGTTTTGGCCCCATCCAAGCCCACTCCCAGGCTGCTATGCAGCAGAGCTGTTTGCTGTTGCAGATAGCCTGCAGGGTCGTCCTTGAAGTTAGGCTGTTGCTGGATGACGGTGGTGGAGCCTCCGGAAGCGGGTGGTGGCGTTGCCGGAGGACCTAGAGGGCCGGTTGGCTGCTTTATCACATGTCCCGCAGCAAGACGCTTGGGGACGCCGCCAACTGGAACTCCGCCTAATGTTAATGCTTGACTAGTTGGCATCGCACTTGGAAGTGGGAGCGGGGGCGGCGTGGGCGTGGTCGTGGTCGTGGTCCGGACCGAGGCAGGTAATTTGTTATTGCCGTATTTGTGGCAATCAGCGTCTGCAAATGGAGCAACAAATTGAAAAGGCAAAGTCAGTGAAAGGTCAAGATATCCTTGGTTTGCTTATGCAAAGCGCGTCGCGTCCTTAAAGTGCCCGCAACGTGTCCACCCGAAGAAACACCACCCACAAAGGGTCCTGCAAACTGTGATTGGGGTGGAGTAAAAAAGGGGAGCAACCGGAATCCCAAAATCAGAACACACAAACGTGCGGCAAGAGTTCCGAATGAAAATAAAGGAGTTTAGGTGGGGAAGCGTCAGTGGCTGGTTTTCCAGCGTAAGCATATAATGGCAGACTTATAATTAAAAAGCTTTACCCCAAAAAAAAGGGATGCATCCTTCGAAAAATAAAATTAAATACCTACACAAAAAAGCGAACAAAACCAGCCACAGAAAATTTAAATTCATTTAGCCAGGACAAAGATTTTTTGATTTTTTTATGTTTATTTTTGCAAATACTTGCCACACCCACACAAACCGCAGTCTGACCAACTTTTGCACCACCTCCAAGGCACCACCTTCTACACCCCCAATTATCTGCGATGGCCCGCGAAAATTTCTAAATCGTGGAAAACTTTTGCTTTGTGAGGGGTTTTTAATGCGACGCTGATTGGACTCTCCACCCGCCGGAGGATTGCAAGTGGATGCCCCTGTCCTTCTGTGAGCCCGGTGGTGCGAAATGGCAGTGGGCGTGGCTGGTAGGCGGTACGCAATGGACGCGCTCGGTTAAACTTTTGCCATCAAGTCCCTTTTGTTTCAATTAACCTTTTCATTTTAAAGTTTTTAACAATGTTTGCCAAATGTTTGCCCAACTGCTGAGCTGTCTCCCTTGTCCACCTCGCCCCTTCCCCTGCCCCTGCCCCTGCCACGCCTACCCCATCTCCATCTACGTCTCCCCGAATAAATGAATGAATAAATGTGCGAACTGCGAAACCCTTTTTCCCCAAATTGGCAACAGTTTTGCAGTTGTTTTCCTTTTTCCTTGCACTCGTCGAGCAAATATCTCAAATGGAAATCAAATTGCTTTGAATTGCTGGAGGAAAAACCCTTTCAAAAACTCCGCCAGCCTGAGGCGAATGCAGACAAGAGGGGACAGGTGGGAAGGGTGGAAGGGCGGAGGCTGAATTGGTGCGGTGTCAATAGAATAAAAGTTTTTGCGAGTGCTTCCTGAAGGATTGCAGAGGGAACCCAATACAAAAAATCGTCGGAAAACAGCGCAAAATACTAATACTCTTACACAAATACAATACAAAATATTTATAGATAGTTACATTTCTAGTTAAAAGTGTTTTAAATCTGGCATAAACTAAACTCCGATTGAGAATGATCCATTATTTTGTGCTTTTCCATTTTCCAATTAATGATCTTATTACTGTCTTTGAAAAGTTGTTTACAGCTGACACATTCTGAAAATCAATAATTTCTTCAAGTTTAGCTAAACAAACAACATTTGTGATATACCCCACCAAAAAGTAAAGACATCTCGGATGCAATATTACATTCTCAGTATGAAAAGTTTTGTATATCTTGCTAATTGGCTTCCTGAGTCACAGAAATCAACGCTGAACTTTTGCAGTTTTCCCATTTCGTGTCACCTTCAAGAAGCTGTGGCTATACTCAAATCTCAACCCAGTGAAATCCCCATCGAAATCTCATTCCCAGATGCGAGCTGTCCAAACTGCTCGGGGCGTTCTCAAGTGTAAATGTTTCCCAGCAGTCGGGGGTCTTTAATAAACATAACATTTATTTATCATGCTGCTCTGGTCGACTTAAAGCGCCTGCAGCTGCTTGGTTGGGAAAATCCAGAAGGGGGGAAACCGAGTTGTATGTGGGTGGGATATGTCTTTGACTAACGCTTTGGTTTTTGTTGGAACGCGTTAACTTCCTTTGACTGGTCACACAAAAGACAAAATCAAAACAAGCTAAAGAATCGGAGCAAGGGGGTGGAGTTGAATGGGGGCAAATAGACGACAAACTGGGGGAAAGCATCCGAAATGCACTTCCTGCCAATGCTCAAATAACCCACCTCCCATCTCCCGAAACCACCCACAGTATGCTGTTTTAAGCTTGTTGAACTCGTTGCTTTCGCTGTGTTTGTTTGCTCGCTCAGCTTGCTCAGCTCGCCTTGCGATTTTATCCTGTGCTTTCCTTAAACTCCCCACCTCTAAATCCTTGTGTATAGTGTATATCCATCTGTATCTCTCACTCTGCAGCTCCCTCAGTGTGTGCAGTTTCACTTTATCATTGTCTAGGCATCGTTTTTCACTTGGCAGCAGCCATAGTCAACATTGAGCACCTTTTCCATTGCATCTGTTTGTGCAACCACACACGTTCGCGTGTGCTTACATATGAGGTCAAAATAATAGTGAAACCATTCGAAATAGATTAGTTTTAGATTAGGCCAATTAAATTAGAAGACTTGTATGAAGTAGTTAAGAATTTAAAGTTAAGTTAGTAAATCCTTTTAAAATGTGATGTATACCAAGTAGTAGACAAGATTTCTGTACAAAAGATTTAAAGCCATTTAGCTGATCCCAGCTGTATGTGTAGAAATGTGAATGAGAGTGTGCCTGGGTGATTGTGAGCAGTTCCTGCTGTGCTCCATTTTGGTATGGCTTTGCTTTCGCTTTGCTTAGGATTTTCCTTGGCCCAGCCTGCACTTTTCGCACGTATCTACACTAGTTTTCCTTTGGCCTGACCTCACCTCCGTCTATATCCTGCCCCCCACTTCACCCTCATTTCCCCAGCCAGTGCATCCTTCGTCGTCTTCGTCCTGTTCGGCGTCAGTCGTTGTCGTCGTTTTTCTATTTTTGCAGTTGCGCAAAAATGCAGGCATCACATTTTTCCATAGCATACTTTTGAGCGCTGCAAATGTTCACCCGCAGGGGAGCTTTGACAGCCAGGGTTGCCTTGGCACCGATAAAAAAGGAAAATGTCCGTCATTGCTGGAGCTCTCAAATAAAATAGCAACTTATTAAAAAAAAAAAAAGAATTTTCTTTGTGTGGCTCATTACTTGCAAATTTGCACATCTTTCAGAACTGATTGCTTTGCATTCTTAAAATTTGAAACAAGAAATTAAATTTCATTCTATTAAATTTCATGGTCATCTGGATGTTTTTTTTTAAATTTATTTGATTTGCCAAAACCTAGTTTGTGTTATTTTTAACTCTGATTGATTTTAAGGGGGTAGGTCAGTTACTTTGTTACCGTACTGGGTGTGTTTTTTAGGAATCCTTAAAACCAAAACCAATATGTGTGTTGGCATGCCTACAGCCCCGACTAAAATGGTTTCCGCTTATCTTTGACTTTAAAGGTCTTAGAAATTGTCCCCGTGCTCAAATAGAATTGTATATGTTTTACCACTCACCTTTGTTGGCCAATTCATGTGTTGTGGTGGTGCTAGCCGCTTGGGCTGGTGATGTTGCTGCTGGCGTGGATGTTGCTGCTGTTGGTGTTGCCGTTGTCGCCGTTCTTGCCGTCGATGTCATCAGCGAGGAGAACACATCGCTGACAGGTGCTGGCCCAGATACGGATACGGCTACAGATACATCTTTGACAGCACTTTGCTGCTGCTGTTGCTGTTGTTGTTGCTGCTGATGTTGTAGATGTTGCTGTTGCAGTTGCGATTGAGGTTGCAGTTGGGATTGCTGCTGCTGCTGCTGCGGTTGTTGTGGCAACTGAAGCTGCTGAGATTCAAGAAATCGCCGCTGATGCAGGCAAGGTGTTGGCATTGACGTTGGCGCCTCCGTTGGCAACTTGAGCGGCATGTTGGGCACCTGCAATTAGCATAAGGCAGCAAATTGGCATAATTAGTGTAAATGGTATGCAACAATCAAATTAGGCGCCGCCACTTGACAGAATCGTCGATAACGACAACCGCAGAACACCCATAAACCCCACAACTCACAAAACCACCACAAACGCCGACCGCGCTCGCTGTGAAATCGAAAATTTAATCAGCGCGTTTAGAATGCCAAACAGCACACCGAATGGTCCACTCTAAACATATACATATGTATGTATTAGCGCAAATGCATTGTACACACACTCATTCACGCTGGGTGTGCGCTATTAATTTGCATGGGAAACGTGAGTCGCATTCGTTAAAAATTAGATAAGCGCTCAAGGCGCCGTTTGGCGTTAACTTTGCTATACCCTTTAATTAGGCGGTGAATCTTTAAAATGTTTTCTAATTTTCATTTCCTTGAATAAATGTACTTTTATCTTTCAATACGACTTATTAAATTATCTCTGTTTAAGACAACTAAATATAAGATGTACAATATCAAGAACCCCTGATTTGAAATCACTACAGATGTTAAATCAATCCAAGACGTTTATAAATTTAGTGACTATTCATAGAAAATTTAATCAGATAATTACGCTTGAATGGATGCCGTGCACAATAGAACGAAACCAAATTTCGGTAATCGTATTCAAATTATTACCACAGCATTCGGTCTCCCTTCTTTTGTGCAAATTGATGAGATGCGTCAAAACATCGGGTTGATTAGAATACGACCTTGGCCTGAGGCTTAGGCACCCTTCAATTAGCATTTTGTAAATGAATATCTAACGAACGAAGCCCGGCCGCGTACATATGTAATCCAATCAAATGCATCGCATTCATCATTATCGAGTTGAGCAGATCAAAAGACTGGCAAAAGTTGCCATGACGACCGCAGGGTGCCCTCCTCTCCTTTCAGCAGCAGGTGCGCATGGAATTTATGCAAATGAATCGCCGGCAAAGGTTTCGATTTGCAGGCCTCCCCCGCAACAGACCCATCTCCCCCACCTTTATGAACCATGACGATTTTATAAAGGAGGAGGAAGCACAGGGGGGAAGGGACTGCTGAACGGACGGACGGACGGACGGACGGACGACGGATGATGATGATGGACGACCCTTTTGGGACCGTGCACTTTTTGCCATTTCAATCAGTGGATGGCAATTGCTTCATTGGCCAGCCAAGCGCTGGAAACGTGTCGCAACCATTTTGGGTCAGCAATTTGTACAAAACACTCGGAACGGTCCTTTTAGGATTGCTTTAAGTGAACATTCCACAGACCAAAGTTGGTTATTAAACATTAAAATGTTTCACTGCCCCTCTGGTTCATCTGCTCCTTGGCATTTTATAGCACTGACCGACAGACCGTGGAAAAGGAGCAATTGCAGAAGGCAATAAAGTGGCCCAAGTAACCTGACGAAGGCAAAAGCCCGAGGGATCTGGTATGGGGAGGTGTATACTCTGTAAGTTAAAGTGCTGAAATTAAACGAATCATTGGCAAATAAGCAGGGGATAATGAAACGTGAAACTGGAGGCCATCTCTGGCGTAACACCCTGATTGGAGTCCAAGATTTACTACTCTAAAAGCCGCCTTTTTAAATGGCAATTAACGTGCGTTGTAAAATACAGCGAAAGTTTATTAATTCAATAAGCAAAGTCAATTTATTCATGGTGTAAGTACAAGCAACGTTTATTAATTGACCACGCCCAGCTAGACGAAATAAATCCATTAGAGGACGCCCAACCCATTCCCCCAATCCCATTTTCCTCCAGCAATGTCTGGGCTTTGGAGTGCAACTTGTGATTCTGCTGGCTCAAAGGCAACTTCAAGTGATGTTTTGTTGCAGCTTTGCTTGCCACTTAGTCAAAAGGCAGTCAGTGTCCGCCTTGCCGCAGAAGGCAAACATAATTTCAACTTTTGAAATGCAATAAAACCACAGCTCATCCCCCTGACAACCCGAGCTCATCCGCTCCACTCTTGGCATAGAGTAAGCAAACAAACAAACAAATGGATGTAGAACATTTTGCAATTGCCAACTGGGTCGTCTGCCACATTGGCCACCACCCATTTGGGTAGCTCTCTCCTCCCCTCGTAGCCCCCATCCATAGTTGTCTGCCTGGCAAATTATATACACATAATAAAATGGGGAAAAAAAATTATACGCAAATCCAACTGCAATCAAACGTTGCCCTGGCAATGGCATAAGCCCATCCTCTTCCCTGGCTGCACACGAAATTCAATGCGAGTTTCAAACATAATATCCAAATTTAATTGGCATTTAATGGAAAAATAATTAAGCAAAAGGCTGTTCTGATGTTGCTTCTGTTGATGACAGCAACAGCAGCAGCGACTACAACAGCAACTGCAACTTCAGATGCAACACAGTATGATAAACGACTATCGAAATACTCGTTACTTGCAATTAATCAATTTTCTAGGAATTTTTAAGGTTAAATAGGGACAGTTAAATAATCGAAATTGTTTTTCCATCTGAAATATTTATCTTGCTAAACCTATTTGTATTTCGAAATAACTCTTTGGTTACTGGGGTAAGTAATTTATCATTCCTAATGAAATTTTATTTTGTTTCAGGCCCCTTTAACGACACCAAACATTTATCCCATTTCCTAGCCTGTCACTCAATGGTCTTTTCTCGGCAACTGAGGCCCAAACCGAGCATATCCACATTGGCCCAGCATAATGGCCACCAAAATGGTTATTAGCACCAGCAGCAGCGCATCCAGCGAAGCGTTGAGGCGACGCGTTGACACTCCATTCCACTCCAGCAAAGCGTGCTGCTAATGAATACAGGGCATTACATACATGACCGGAGCGCCGTACGGATACATAATTGAAAATACGTATACGCCATGTATAGTATGTATTTGCATTATTTACATAAACCGAAAAGTGTCCAATCCATGTTGGTAAACATGCATTTTGCATTTTTGACGTATTAACTGAGCTTATTCCGGGCTGAGAAAGGGGCGTGTGTGTAACACGCAACAAAATGCCAAACGAAAATGCCAGTGAAATACCAACAAACATTGCACTTTTGCATGCATAATTGTGAAAATTAAAACGAACTTGTGTGCCAGACAGCCGTAGCGTTTTTGGACGAGGGTTTGGTTCCTCCGGAAGGGGGTGGCTCATATCCAGTGGGTGTCGGAGTGTCCAGGCCCGGCCAATATGCAAACGAGCTGGGCGAGACTTATGCTGGCGGCGGCGAAGGGCAGGTGCGAAGCATGCACAGGTGCACCGTCGGTGTTGGTTTTCATTAACGTCATAATGACTGTCGAGCGGCTGCCGGCCGACAGCTTTAATCCTTTATGGTGTGGGTGGGCTCAGGTGGCTCTGTCTCGGGTTCTCGGACTCCAAGCTCGGACTTGTACATGGACATGGACATGGACACACGGACCTCCTTCGGGCAATTGTGCGCGCACTCACAACAGGAACTTGCGGCGCTGCCGGATATGAGTAATCGCTCAGTCACGTCGCCATCGCCAGCGTAACTGCAAAGTCCTGCAGGACTGCAGCAAGATTTTCCTGTTAGTCCCACCTCCCCAGCCCCCTTTCCGCCCCCCGCAGGACAGCGAGTGCAGTGCATGACGTAACCCGCAACGGAAATCGCTCAACGGTCGCCGGGCGCGCGTGCAATTCTCTGGGTAATGCTCGATTCTCTGGTTAGTTTCAGTCTGGGGGCCATGGAGTAGGAAGTGGACGGGCAGCCAGCAGGATGCACATTTAAACTAAATTGAAAAGCAGAAACCCTGCAAGAACCCACAGAAAATGTGTAAGTTTCCCTACTTCGTTCGCAGTATTCGCTTTAAGCGGAAATTAAATCAAATCGAAGCGACACTGCACTTCAGTGCGCACGATTGTTAGACCAAATTATATTACTTCTGTTCGCCCAAAACAAATTATAGAGGACACTCAGACTTTATTTATACCCAACGCACACTAAGTGATAGATTTACCGATTCCAGACTTTTCTTTTAAAAGAGATTTAATTTGCTTTAAAGGTCTTTGGACGACATAAAATAGGATTGTTTTTAAAAAAAGAATTAACTTATATTATGAATATGCAATTTTATAGAACCTGTATAAATTCCACAAATTGAATATCAAGACAATTTAATACAATTTTTGCTGCGCGCAACTGCATTAAACCGGTTGGGGAAACCCGAAAAATGCTGCTGTTGATATCGATTTATAGAACACCTTTTTTCGGGGCAGTTAAAGGATTAAACTTTCAACTCGATTTTCGCCGTTCGTGAGATGAACAACTTTTCCCATCCCGCTGTGACTCATTCAATTGCTGCGGTCCGAAAACTTTTCGCAGTCAACATTGGTTACCTGGATGTATCTGCACTTGAGCTTGACTGGCTGGCAACCACTCTTCAGCGGTTCAGTGAGGCAAAGCCCTCGACATGTCTGCCAACCGTGCCCTTGCTGGATGGGTCCTGTTGCACCCGGAGTCCTGGCAATGCCACGCTGTCTGCTCACGGCGCGTACTACATTTAATTTGGACTAATGAAGTTTCTATAAAAACGCCAGACCAAATGACTGGGCAAGAACAGAGAGAGATCGCGACTGGAATTCAATTTTCGCCACCAAAACTGCTAAAAATCCACAGACATCTAGAAGTGGGGTGAAGTCGAGTCAAGTCAAGACAAGTCAAGTCTTCCTGCTCACATTCGAGTGACGTGCAAATTACCCCCGAAAAAAAAAAAAACACAAAAAAAAACAAGAGCAAGATGCGGATGAAGATGCGGCGCGAATCGGTGGAAACAACTGCCCCATCCCACCTGCCACCTGCCGCCTAATTGTTTTAGTTGTTGTTCCATGAATATGCTAAATTGTCTGCTACAGTTTGCCCTCGCCCGGCGTATCCGTATCCGTGGCCTCGCTCAGCAAATGTTTATAAATGCAAATTGGCCGAAAAGTGCAGCGGCAGTTGTCGAGAAGGAAAAGGCGGATGGAGGAAGGGGGGGTTGGAGTGCTCCGAATGACGGACGTGCTTGGTTGCATTTCGGTGTGCGTCAGAAACAGGCGAGAACTGGAAACGATTTTCAAGATTGGGGTCTGAGTTTGGGGCACTGTTGTCTGAGGACTTGCCCCCGGGTCCGGGGATAGCCCTGAATGAATGAGTGACATCGAAACAATGCGCCGCGATAGCCGACGTTCGCGGCTCACTTTCGATTTCTGGCCCTGACACCGCGTTACGTACCATATATAGTACATACAGCCCGGAGCTCCCAGTTCGTTGCCGCGAATTGCTGCGGATTGCCGCTGATTGAAAAGCAACCTTCACGCACATTCAGCTCAAGTCAGCTGGCCGTAATCGAGCCACAAGTCATTCTCAGGCATGTTTGTGGATCCAGGGGCGAAGTCGTGTAGGCATTTTGGGGCTTACAACTTTTTGTAATCTTTGGAATAATGTAAATGGAAGTCATCCATTAGGACGGACAAAATTAAATGTATGTCTACATAGCTGAAAATCCCCAAATAGAGACCACAATTCATTAAATTCACAATGTCAATACCAAGAAGGGACTTATAATTGTCAAAACCTTCGAAATCAAATTTATTTTTAGCTACTTAATCATCATCGAAAGATTTAAATATACAACGTTTTATATATAGATAATCAATATTGTTGCAATGTTCGTGAAAACTTTAAAATTATAGTCCTTAAACCCAAAAGCCTTCCTTCTATAAATATTCGCGTAAGTGTGGCAATCAAGAAAAGGTCAATAAACATTATTTTTTTTGAAAGAGCCCCTGGATAGAATGTTTTATGCATGCGCCTCTGACATTCTGGCTGCGTGTGTTTGTGTATCGTAAACAACGACAACAACAATTAATATTGCCTTTATTTTTATTGTAAGCTGTAAATTTTTGAAACAACGTTGCCGACGCTGCTGACATCGTTCGGCGCTGACCTTCTCAAGTTTGTTTGTTTGCCTTGCTGGCACTGCTTCAGCTTCAGATTTTGATTTGCCTTTGCTTTTTGCCTTTGCTGCATGCATGCTAGTGAATGGAAAACTGGAACTGGGGCCAAAGTTTTATTTGTTTGCTCAATTTGCCTGGGACCTGCCCTTGTCCCCTTCCCATCGACCCCTTGAAATGCTGCGTGCAATGCTCTCGAAATAGAAATCCATTGGGGACGCCTTGTGGAAAATCAATTTCAATTGTCTCGCACTTATCGAAAAAAAATGAAAAAACAAAAAAAGATAGCAAGCGAAACGTATGAATCGAGTCAATCGCCATTGCTTTGTTTTCGGTTTTTCATTTGCACTTAGCAATTGAAAATTTCAATTGTAAATAATTGTTTAATTATCGACAATTGCAGCTGACTGACTGAGAACCGCTCAGTCGACAGACAACAAAGCGTTCGTTTAGCCTGCCTGCGTCATGGTTACCTACCCCACCCCTTTTCCGCCGCCCACTGCCACTGCCACCCATTTAAAAGGCCATAAACCAAAATCTGAGTCATGGACTGCGGTTATGGACAAATATGTGCATGGTTTTGTATATGGCATAATTAAAGACCCGCAGCTGAATGCCAAACGCGATGTAATTACCATGTATTTCACTCGATGCGTATGTCTAATTAACCACACGGCGTATACGCAATCCATATTACTTACACGCCGTGGTGTCTACGAGCCTAATATGTACATAAATTATACATCAATCAGTATGGCATGGCCTAATCCGATTGCATCTGCTTCCCTCGAAAGCATTTCTTTTCTTTTTTCTCTGTCCACTCGATGGTATCGAATGACTGGAATTTAGCTTGCTATTCAGCCGTGAAACTGCACTGAAAAATATCTTTTTGTAAATATTGTTTAAAACTCCAATTTTTATTTGAATAAAGACAATTTCGTATTTCGAATAATGTCTTTTATATCATAATATTTTGAATCTAGTAAAAATATAAGTAGATGTTCTAACACGATAGCCCCTTTGTTTTAAACAGAACATTATTTGTTGCAATTTTTTGATTTGATCGTAACCAAAATATTATATTATTAGTTTGTGTGTACCTCAAAGACTTGGGCAATCTCTGCCGGGGCACTCAAAACTAGTTATGTCTGCAACTGCAATTGTCTGCCGTCCGTCAGCTTCTCTGCTCCACTTAGCATTATTTTGCAGCTCCAACTTTCCAATCGCAGCCACTAAAACACTCAAAGTTTGTCGGTTTTTGCGCCGCTTGCTTCCCTCGCTTCACCGTACCATTTCATGAATATACCAAGACGACATCATAATTTGCTGGCCCAACCTCGAGCGCATGACAAGTTGCGCCTGCCAGGCTATACGATGGCCATGTTCAATCCAACTCCATTGACTGACAGCCGCTTTGTCTAGCTCTGGCCAAGACTTTCACCAAACTCGCAATGTTTTGGGGCACAGGGGGCCAAAAAAGCCAAGGAAGAGAGAGAAAGACAAACAGATACCGAAAGAAATCCCTAACCTACCACACCTCGAAGCTCAGATCTCGAAAGAAAGGCAGTTAAGGCGACAGCAGAAAATGGTCGTAATCAAAACAAATCAGCGAACGTAGACTTCATCATGCTGGCCCATCAATCATGGCCAAAACGAAACGCGATGGTCGGGTTGAATGTGCCAAGCGCGTCGCAGACAAGACACACAAATAAAGAAATCCAAAACAGTTGCCACCAAATCCCCCAATACCTATACCCGGCCCAAAGTAATGGCCAACACAGAAAGCACACATACACTAACACGACGTAGTCGACTTGTGGTCAGAAAATGTGGGATCGGTCGAGAGAAAGAGACGGCGGAGAAAGAGGAAGAGAGTGGGGACTATCGGTGGCTCAATGAAGTGTTTAGTAAACAAATTGCGGTTGCCTTTTGATAATACGCAGCTCAGCTTAGCACTCAAATGGAAGCTGTGCGAAGTTCTTTATGTGGGGAGTTAAACGATGCACAGCCAAGTAGGCGTGGCAGGACGAGAGGGGGGTGGTGATGGGGCAGGGATGAGCTAAGTTATAAGTGCATTGCACCGAAATATCGATTGACGGAGCAGCTGGAGCAGCAGCAACAAAAGACGACAATCAACGCTGGCGGGTTCAGACATTCAACTTAAAATGCGTGTGTGTGCACTGAGATGAATTTATAATTTAATAATAAAAAAAATAAAGTGTAATACTATTACCCTAAAAAAACACCCAAAGAACCTCAACAACTTTCATCTCATTAAGTAATAATAATAACTCAGTAAATTATATCTTTTAGTAACATTTATCTAATTATTGTTATTGAAGAAGTGCTATTAAGGCTATGAAAATATATTTTAGCTTTTAATAAATCAAAAATTAGCCAACATTTCTGTCAATTTGAAAGCACCTTGGAAATTCTTGGCTGAGGTTGAAAACATATTATAAATAGAACACACTAAAAAGACCTGCATCTGCACCTCTACAATTTATGGGTCACTTAAACCAGACAAAAACCAAAATAAAACATTTCAAATGTGTAGTCTGGGGAAATTTTGAAAGCTTTTTAATTGAAATTCTAAATTAAACATTTCATATCAATTAAATTAATTTATAACCTAATATTTCAGCATGTATGTAATTAAGAAAGTATTATACAAAAAATAAACAGATTTAAATTATTGCTTTCATTTTTCATTTTTAAATGTGTAGACAACTAAAGTCTTTATTAAAATGCAACACTAATATTTAAAGCAATACCAAGGAAAAATACTTTAAAATCAGGACACCTTTTTCCCTCCGTGCACTGCTCACAGTTTGTTGGAGCATATTAAAAGGACATTGAATGTGAGCGGGTGGGATGGTGGCCTAAGGGGAGGGGTTCCAGTTCGGTCGGTTTGTCGGGCGTTGGCGTTGGCGTTGGCGCTTGACGGCATCAACGTCACGCAAAAAACCAAAGGGAAACCATAAACTCAAATTAATGACCTCAGCAGGGGGAGTCAGGGATTTGGGGAAAGGGGAAAGGGCAAAGGGAAAGGGGACTCGGAGACAACGGACAAATGCTGAAAGGCGAGACAGAAGCCAATAAGACCTGCAAGAACAACAATGCCAGGGAGCGGACCAAAAAATAATAATAATAATGAGAGGAAGACCAAGACAAGACGAAAAAGAGCTAACAGAAGTCGATGTCTGGGCGTGATTTACCGTTAACAGTTTTTTGTTGTCGAAAATTAATCTTATTGCAGGCGATTTCACTGCGATTTTCACTGCACTGCAATGCACTGCACTGCACACACAGTGCCCGAAAACATATAGATGGTAGATATATACAAATTGGAGCTGCTCCAGAGCAAGAGCGGCAGATGGTCATGGAGAATCAACTCAGTTGGCTCCATGATTATGCAGTCGACGTCGCTGCCATCGTCGTCACAGTCGATTTGTTGTCAAACTGGTTTTACAAATATTTTGCGTTAATCTGGAAGCCCCAGCGATGGGGAGGCTATAGAAGGGGGCGCCGCGGCAGTTACATTGCAGTCGAGTAAAGCTCAGTGAAAGTCGGCAATGTAGACCCCTTGCAGTCACCCCAGTCCCCATGTTGATCCACCAGTTTCCCCTTAGCCAGCTAGTTAGCTCGCAGCACATTCAATTAGATTTAGTATAGGTAAAGCTAAAGCTATAGCCATAGCTTTGGCGTTGGCTTCCCCCCTTTGCTGGATCAGCTCATTCATGGCTCGGTATTTACAGCCAATTATGAGACAAACAAGTCCAACTAGCTGTCTGGCGATGTCACCGTGACACGAACAATAAATGTGGGCATAGAACATTGTTTGTAATATGAAAATAACTAATAATATGGAAAGAATACATTTCCATTAGATTTAGTTACCAGGTATATTCATTTAAAATGTAACCAGTCCCCTTAAACATTTAAATATCAACAATGTATGTACATATTATTTCCTCAATATTAATGGACTTCATCAGTTTAAGTTATACCGCTTTAGGCCTAAGTAGTCCCTTTCTAAAAAGATTTGATTTGGGTTTTTGCAATACCCATTACAATACCCTTTTGTTGTATACAGGAAGTTGCAAGTCGATATACAAAAAATCTAAAAAATCAAATTGGAAATTGCTCAAAACTTAATTTTGTCAAATTTCTTTTCCTAAATTTTTTTAAGTAATAATCTAAAATCGGACTACCAGATTTCTTATCTATACTCTGTTCCTTTGGCCAATGGCTAAATTCAGCTGTTTCACTAGACTCACCTGGGCATTGAAGTCGAATAGGTATTCGGGGCGCAGCGGACACGGCAGGCCGCACTTGCAGGTACCCTGAGTGAGCAGATAGTCCTTGATCTGGAACTGCGTGCGCATCGTTTTGCCCGAGGGGCTGAAAAAAGCGTTAAAAAGATAAATGTATTAGTTGGTTTGCCGAGATTAATTAGGTAAAGGCAATCATGCCGTTATTCACCCGCTAAACGCCCAATTTGTTTTATGGAAATTATACAATTACCCAAGGCCAGTGTTTTGAACGACCATCCGCCCACTAAAGACCACTATTACGGCAATTAGCCGCAGCTATGTGACTACAGAGGCCAACTGATAATGGACGAGTGCTTGATTAACAACTCATTAGCATAATGGGCATTAACATGACAATGTAAAACGACTCGCACATAAATTAATCCCAATCAGATCCGATCGCATGGCAAATAAGTGCGCGTCGATCTGCGCATAATTCAAACTGGTTTGCCTTTTGCGGTTTATAGTTATTTGCTGCGAACCATTTGGGAAACTACGTAATGATACAGTTGACATTCTTTGAGGGATTCTTATTCTGCGACTGGCAATGGCATTTCAGGGTTAATATGTCTTGAGAAAATACGCAACAGATACGCGACAAAGGCGAATTTCATGGGGAAACTCAACATGTGCGAGAACAAAAGGCGATCTTATACATATGCACATATTTAGAGATCAAAAAATAATAAAAACGCGCCTATTCCCCATAAAATTATGAAAAGGCAAAAAATTGATTTAAATTTCGGGCACTTAATGCCTAAAAAGGAAAAAAGAAACCCGGCGAATCCAGTTTTAATAATGCCAAGCCCCTTTGCGAAATGGATCGGGCGGTTTTTCCCTTCTCAACACACGTTAACCCTTTAAAACCCGCTAGCCACCGCCGCCCCTCCCCTCAATCAGGCCACGCATGACCGCAAATCTGCCGACATAAATGTGTTGTCGCATGAGCTGGGGTTACTTCGGTGTATATATATAAAAAACATACGAGTGTTCGCAAAATAAAGAACGCAAAAAACAAGAGGGGAAAAATCGGAGCTGCTTATTAATTGTAAAGTGTGAGCACGTTGAAGGAATCAAGAGCGCTGATGATGACGCCGTCCAAGGAAAGCGGTAGCTGGAGGTGAAGCACTCGCACTCGAGAGACTGATGCCAGGGCTCAAGTTCGGCGCAGTTCCTCACTTCCCCTAACTTTGGAGTATTGTCCAAGACTACACAGGGAAAAAATATCATCAATTTTATTTGGTAGTGAAACTCATTCTGTATCTAAAATGTCTGCAAACTGTTTAACAAACAACATTTTCTCCTTTGATTTATTTTAGTGTTTTTGCGTCAGAATAAAATAAAAACCAACAGAGGAGAAATAATCGCGTTATAATTTCTTCAAAAAGTTATTCAAAGTGTACAAAGAAATTATTCCTTCCAATACAATGTTCAGTATCCATAACTGCATAAAATAATATAAGAGTGTAAATTGGATCATAAAAAACCCGTTTTTTGTAACTAAGTAAGGTTTTTAAATGAATTTGCTCAAACAGAAAATTAAGAGTTATATATTTGCCATTTTTCTCTGCGTGTTGATGTTTCAAGTCCGTATGGGAAATCTGAATAATGCATGAAGTGTGAAAGCGGCGAGGGCATTAAATGAAACGACGACGACAGCAACTGGAGCTGTGAGCTGTAGCTGGAGGAACAGAGCAGAACAGCAGAGACAACAATATAATTGAGCGACAGCAACATCCAACAGCAACACAGCAACAACAGCAAAACAGGGACGACAGCAACGAGAATCGTGTTACGGGTTAAACGAGTATACGAATTGTCAATTGAGTAGCCCTTTAAGCTGGCCAAACAGGAGATGCCTCCACATCGCATCGCATCTCATCTCATCCCATTCCATCCCAAGTGCAAGTCCCAGTTTCAGGTCCCAGCATCATCATCAATGGGGAAAAAGGAAACTGGTTCTGGTTTGTTTTATTAATTATTTTTAACTACTTACGAGAGCCAGAGCTTTATGAGCAACTGAGCCACGTTCGAGATTGGAAAAATCGATGGCAAGTCGATTGCCAGACATCACGAAGGACTCCGACAGAGAGACAGAGAGAGAAGGAATCGATTGAGCGGGACGGAGAATCATCAACGCCAAAAGCTTATGGCTCAATTTGTATGCAGCTGGTGTGGCGAGAGGCTTAAGAGCCCACCGCTTACCACCGCAGTTGAGGCAGCGGCAGCGGCAGCATTGCAAACACGCAGCAGGCATCGTGCACAGAGAAAAAATTAATACGCTGGAAATGGTAGTTAAACACACCTCGGTGCAGATAATTGGAATCCCTTTAGCCCAGTTTATGCCATTAACTTTGTGAGGGCAAACACTTTCGTTAACTTTTAAGACTCTGAAGGGTTGCCCTTTCCATTATAAAAATTAATTATTATTTTTCTGCATTACTATTTTAAGTTAATTTTAAATATTTAGTAACTAAATTAATGTAAATGTGTTTCTAAAGATTTTTTTGCTTTGCAGATTTAATTTATGGAGACTATTAAGTTCCAATCAAAGGCTTCTAGTAATAAATTTCAGCTTTTTATTCTCTCTGTGGCAGCAAAAGAAGTTGGTAGCTCATTAAATTTTTTCTTTGCCTTGTATTTTTTGTTTGTGGTATTTGCACAAAATGCGCTAATAACGTGAGTGCCTGCAGGGACTCCCTGCCCTCCAATCCCCGCCTATCCACCCTGTTTCCCGCTCTGTGGCCACATGAAAGGCGTTGGGCTAACGAGTTAAAATAATTTAATAAATTACACACAAAACGCCGAGTGCCAAAGAGTTGCTGTCGAGTGGCCATCGCCCATTGCCCATCAGCCATCAAACATCAACCATCGTCTTGCCAGGCCCTACAACACCCCCACCCACTGCTGACTGTGTGAAAAGGTGGAAAAGTTTTACGCCTCTGTGACCTTGAGTGCACCCTCGAGCCCAGAAAAGAGTTGGGAGTGCAGACAGCTGAGACCGGGATTGCGATTGGAATTGGGATGGGGTGTGGGCCTCCAGCAGAGACTGAGCCTATTACTAAATTAATAATCCCAAACAGCGCAAACACAAAACCGACAGCAACAGCAACTTGGCCCAAAGGCATTGGCATCAGCAGTGGGCCAGCTACGCTGTGGCGCATGAAACTGTAAAAAATTATCGCACAAAGCCAGACAGGCCAGACGGAGGCGACTGCCCGAGGAGGGGTCCCAGCAGTCGGGGACAGACAGGCGGGCCATCCTTTTGGCCAGGACTCTATCCGTTGTCCTTGTGCGTCATGTCCTTGACAACGCGAAAAGAAAGCGAAGAGCGAGCAGCCCACAAAAACGGACGAATGCGGCCAATCGCAAAATGAATCATGCCCACGCAAAAAAAAAAAACCAACAGGGCGTTTCTGTTAAAGAATCGGCGGCTTTTAATACGCATTATAACCTTTAGTCATTTTGACATGTGATATTTAATTATAAATATTAATCTAGTGAAATCCTGAAATCGATATTATTACACACTGATTTTATAAAAGTATTTAATCATTGAAATTTATTAATCATTTATTGAAAAAAATAAACAGACAAATAAATAGATTTTCCAAAAAATAGCTTAAAATTAATAAAACTAATAAACATTGTTAGATCCTTAGATTTCACATTGTTAATACTAACTTTGAATTAAAGAGTACAATTTTAAGGCATAACTTAAATTTCTTTAAGGAATTCACTGGGGAATTAAATTCACAACTCTGTTTCTTATTATCGCAAACTCCTATGAGTCAAACAAGGCTTTTGAGACAAAACTCTCTGGGGTTTTCCCACGATATCAGCAACGACAAATTCGCATGGTGGGCGTTGACCAAAGTCAACAAGTCAGAGAGCCAGAGCTAAGCTGGCGGATTCGCAACAAATGCCTAAAAGTGAGTAAAATAAACACATTTCAAAGGTCTGTCCGTCTCTTTATCTGTCTGCCACTCCGGCTGAATGACTGCCTGGATGGTTGGCTGACTGGCTGGCTGACTGACAATGGAGCCGGAGCCGAGCGGTGCGAAGGTGGCCTAGACAAACAGAGGAGGGACCGGACCAACTGCTGATGCAACCTACGCGCCCGCTGAAAGGTTCATCCCGAGGCAGGAGGGACAGAGAAGAGGCCTCGTGGCAGGGTGCACATACGTTAGGAAAATTGAAAACTGCTTGAATCGCCGGCCAAACTATTCCGCATTCTTTACAGGCTAGCGGGGCGCTTCGGCCCGTTTACTTTTGCGTTTCCACTCGATTCGATCGGCGATCTCCAGCTGCCGTTTTGGATTTATGATTTATGCGCCCGTTGCCGCACAGTGGGCGGCCTCCCCTGACTTCGTTGGCTTTGACCCGGTCACAGTCTTTATTTCGCCCTCTGCCGATGTCACGTTGCGCCACAGCATTTAGCACTTGAGCAAACAACTACGGCAACAGCCACGGCAGCAAGATTTAATGCTTGCGCAACAATTATTGATTTAGTACACAATTTGTGCAACATTCTTACCGAGAAATAGCCGAAACGAAGCCAGCGAGCAAACTACGGCAAGGACGGAAGCTAAACAAAAAGCGGTATTCATGATGCCAGAGCTGTCGTTTTAGCTGGTTAAATAGGGGGTCTGGCCAATGGGAAATGGGATACTCATCCAAATTAATTTCTACTATATCATTAGTACTAGTCAATTTCATTCATTGCTTATCTATAACCTTACATAAATTTATTTCAAACTACCTCCTGTTCTCTATTAAATAATATAAAACAATTATTCAAAATGAATTAAGATAATTTCTAGTTAGCTGTAATACTTTATCACAAATATTTTATAATTAGGTATGATCACGCAGGCAATGTAATCTGGTTTAACTGCAATAAAAAGGTACTGTTTACTGCTACCCTTGTTTTGGACTTTTTCACCCTTTTTTATGGTTTCTTCTAACACATATTTTTGTCACCCAAATTCTGACAACACTGCTGGCAACCGACGGGTTATCTTGCTTACCGAAACACGAAAAAGAACGCTCGACTCGAAAATTTGCAAGGGGGCCATGGTGACCATCCGCTTGGGCAAACAGCAAATAGCAACCAGCAACCCGACAAAACCCGACAGCAACACGCAACGTGGAAATGAGCAGCAGCTGCTGTTGCTGCTGTTGTTGCTTTTTCTGCTGTTGTTGCTGTTGCTGCCGGTTGCGGACAATGACAACGCTTGACACACGATGTCATGTCGTCGCCGGTCACAAGTAAATACCATTGGGCACGGGCTCTGGCTCTGGCCAGCGGGTCGTGAAGCAAAGGACGTGGACGTGGACGTGGCAGGCAGCGGTGCCCTCAAAGTGTGTCCTGGAAGGGTAATGGCCCAGAGAGTGACTGGCTGAGTGAAATGCGACATTGCCGGTAAATGGACTGCGTCGGATAAGCTGCAACTTCTTAGCACTCCGACTACGTGAGTCGAGTTCTAAAGCCCAATAATCATAATGATGCCTGTCATAATGAGAATCTCGGCTTGGTACTCAAAAACAAACAAGGATATATCCCCTGGAAGGTTTCAATCTGCCAATCGAGCGGGGTATTCGCAACCATAATCTGCACAAGTGGTTCGAAAAGCAGTTATCCCAGAGCCACAGAGACACAGAGCCAACCCTTTTTGTTGGGCAAATGAGCCTGGGGCAACAGCTGCGAGGTAAACTATCCCAGCGAGACAAGTCAAGCACTCAGAAGTGCCAGCCACTTATAAAATCAACAATTACCCAACATCGGCAACAACGGCAACAGCCACAAACTCGCAAACTGTTTGCGCTGAGCCCGAAAAAACCACTGAAACACTGAGACACAGAACCCCCCATTTTGGCCCTGAGGCGATTGGACAGGGAGAACAATTACAAGTACCCAGGCCAGCAGATATATCCACATACTCGATGGCTTTCAACATATCTGAGTAAACATTTTATTTGAGTTTGTAATTATGTGTGCTTGATGATAACTCGCAGATAATGCCAGGTAAATATTTGCCCCCGCTTCGCTGATGGTTGCTAGTTATTGCTTGTGCCTCGTTGCAAAAACATTTCTGACACGACTACTACTGGCCGCAACCCCCCTAGACGCCCACTAAACAACCAGCCCCCCCCTCCACCTCAAACCCCACGGACAGTGGCATTTCCTGTACCGAGAGGGGATCGCTGAAACATTTTTATGGCTTCTCGAATGCGTTTGCGTTCGCCAGACAATAACCAGATTGACTTTTAGCCCGGGCCCCCAAAGTGCTGTAAATGTCATGTCCGTACAACAGCCCAGCGACAAAATCAACAAGCTCTTTCTCCGTGGAGAGTGCTCAACCAGGAGATATTCTGTAACCATAGATGTACCCCGATATTCCCTTTTGACCAAATGGGCAACTACTCACCTGATGTAGGCCACCTCATTGTTGTTGGTTAAGCGACGCCAGCCAGGGGCCAAATTTCCATTGTAGCTAGTCGTCTTCTTGTTGCTACTACTATTGCTACTGGCATTGTTGGCTTTGGCAACATTCTTCGCATAGAGCTGATTGTTCTGACTCATTTGACGCGATGCAATGGCTGTTGGCATGCAATGCGTTGCCGCAGCAGCAGCAACAGTTGATGCCGTTACTCCTGGTGCCACCGTTGACTTTATTGGCAACTTTATTTGCGCCTGGCGATGTTTGGTTTGCTGCTGTTGTTGTTGTTGTTGCTGCTGCTGCTGCTGTTGTTGATGTTGCAGCAGGAGTTGCTGGTTGCTAGTTGGGCAGACAAATATGTGCTCTTGACTGGTACGCTGCTGTTGCTGTTGCATCGTGTTGCCGTTGCCATTGCCATTTACCAAGCCAGCTGGTAATATCTGTTGCGATTGCTGCTGATGTTGCTGCTGCTGCTGTTGCATCGATGCACTTGTAACGACCCGCGATACAAATTTTGTCTGATGCTGCTGGAAAAACTGATGATGTTGCTGCTGATGCTGTATCTGCTGTTGATGCATCGGCAACATTTGCTGCTGCTGCTTTAACATGTTGATCTGTTGATGCTGCTGCTGCTGCTGCTGGTGATGCATTTCGCTGGTCACAGTCTCAGCACTCCCAGCAATATTAAGTTTATGCTGGTGCTGATGTTGCTGCTGTTGCTGGCCAGCAGAAGCGGCGGCCATGGCGATAACAGCAGCCGTTTAGTAGCTCCTCCGCGATTCAGGGCCTGCAAAAATTCAAGATACTTCGCCTATTAGTCACACCGTATCACAATATTTAATTATTTCAATTTTATTTACTTTTGTGTATTATTAAAGTAAAATGGGCCTGTTTAAAAACAAATTATTTTAGCTGCTAATTAAGATAAACAAATGTACAAGCATCTCTTTGAATTTGAAATATAATTATAGTATATAGTGTTTATTGCTAAAAAAAAAAAAATTGCAACAAAACTGATATGTTTAAATCGAAAAATTTGAGATATACCCGTTTTTTAATAATTAGAAGAAACCGTTTTCCAATATTTAAGATGTAAGAAAATGTAGTTGATAATTTTACATTCCTATTTGCTATCATTCCAGATCTTCAAGGGCTTTGTCTCCGGGTTTTAGGTTGACTCAGACCTCGAAATAAATCGAATGGAATTGCGTTGTGGCCTTTGTTTTTTTCTGGTTGCTGACCGACTACTTACAAAAACAGAAAAATTGGAAGCCCAATCAGCGTTTATGCATTGAGCGTGTAATGAACATGGAAGTGGCCTAAATCTGCTTTATTCGCCATCTCACGCACATCTAGCGCACAGACAAGGTCATAAACCCGTACTAGCACTTAAATAGATACTGCTAACTGGGCGATCGTATAAACGACAAATCGTAGGCCGCACCTTTCGTTATTTATGCGTTGTTAAGTTTTTGCCCCCCTTATTCTCCTATCCGCTTACCTTTTAGCGTGCTTTTCGCTTTGCTCATTTGCCAGCATATTAAATTAATTTTGAGTTATTGTGTAAACGAGACGCGGCCATGTCATGTTCATGTTTTTATGGTTTCTTTTTTAAAACACTTAATTTCACTTTTTTCTGTATTATTATTATTTTATATGCCACATTGCTTCTTTTTGCTGTAATAGCGCGACAACGACTTTTCTACTTGAGCTGCGTGTTGTGTTGTTTTTTGCTGCACAGAAAAAAACGAACGAAATTACTTCAAAATTTTGTCATTGACATACGAATTATACCCAGATATTTAGTTAGGTGAAAAATATTTGGTTAATTTATAAGCCTTTGGGTAAAATTAGAATATTATATATATTAAAAACAGATATCCCTATATTTTTCTTGTAAACAAGAAACCAAATCATATGTTGTTATTAATTTTTGTTTCTGTGCACAGTCTGCTCATGACTTCATTTAAAATTCAGAAAACGAACGTCAGCAGTGGCGAATGGAGAGTGGAGAGCAGAGAGCGCGTAAAAGTAGGTGAATGGAGCATGAAGACACCAAAGCAGAGAGAAAGCAAAGAGAGCGAGGGGGAGGTTGTGGGAGGCGGCGGTTGGGCATCACCCACACCACTCGCTCCCTTCTTTTTACTTTAGCACAATTTGCAGACTGTTTTTTAAGTAGTATAATTAATGCGTGCTTGTTTGTTTGTATGGACACCACCTGCCCTGCGGTTATGCTCCGGCGATCAGCGCCCAAACAACACAAACAACTCTCGCGGAGAGCAGCTGTTTGCCTTGGGCTGTGCACTATGGTCAAAGCACCACTTTTCCTTGCATTAATTAGTAATTTTAAAAAATGCGTTTATAATAAGAAAAATGAAATTATTTTGAGAAATAACCGAGTAATCTCTCTTTTTTAGGAGGGAATTATTTGTTTCCTATTTTTTACTAATAATGTTTATTATTTAATAACATTTTTACTTGGTGTAACTTAGTTTCTAACTTAGCAATGAAGCGGTAGATTGACTTTTTGGCAAACACAAAAGATGAACGGCGTTAAAAACCTTGTTTAATCGACTTTTTTAAAGTTTGTGTTTGGCCCACCGTGCAGTGGGATGAAAACGAATATTGGTGGCTATCTCGGTGCACTGGTATGGGTATTGGGCAATCGCACACACACGCGTGCCTATGCTGCGGTTTACTGCTGCTATAATATGTACAAAGTGACCTCAATACGCATTACGCTACAACACAACACACACATTTTGTCACTGACAACTGCACTTCGTCTTTGGCTTTATTATGCACAGACTCGGATTACGCCAAATGCCAATTAAATATGAATTAATTACAACAATTTTGTGTCGCTCGTTCGATTCACGCAATATTATGGCCCTCTCTCGCTCGCTCGCTCTCTGAACCTTTCTCTTGCTCCCACTTGCACTCGCATTGGCAAACGCGCACACGAAAATTTTCTTTTCTTCTGGCCGAATTTCGACGTTTGTCCACTTTCTTTGCGGCCAATTGGCCCTTTCACACACCTAATTACGGAGCTTTTTTCGCTGCGGAGAGTGCGCGCATTTGTTTTGGAATTTTTTTGCTGTATTTAACGGAAAATCGACGGGCGCTGACCGTACCTCCGTGCACTTTTCCGACCGCGACAACAACAATTGTGATGTGACCAGAGGTGGGACATTGGAGCTGAGACAAAAATCGATGCTATCGATTTGACGGAAATCGATATTTTCTTGCGATTATTTTCCCGCATCTTGCGAATATCGATATATACAGACGTTTCACCACACTACTTGGTAACGAAAACGCATCCCTAACACGCAACGAAATAATTTAAAAAGTTGGCGGGATCGATTTCATAATTTTTAAAATGTATATTTTTAGCCAATTCTAACGGATTTCTTAAATTAATGAAATAAAACAATTAAACTCCTTCATTTACCTTGTTACTTGTCTCTTATTGAATTTTCAACAAATCAAACAACATGAAAGGCTGAGTTTTCAAATATTTGGCTATTAAATAAAATAAACAAAAATCAAAAGGCGATAATAATGTTTGAAATATTTAGGACACCCTATGCAGACTCCAAACAACTGCCGTTGGCCAGTGGGCCGGGACCTATCCTGATCATCATTACCGGCTATCTGTTGGTCGTTTTTAAGGCGGGCCGGAAGTTCATGGAGCACCGCGAGCCTTATAATTTGCGAGGAGTGCTCAAATGCTACAACATGTTTCAGATATGCTACAATATGATGATGCTATTGCCCGTGAGTCCGTAGTCAAGGGGTTAGACATTAAATTCAAGAGGTTCTCCCTTAGGGATACTACTTTCTTTTCGTGGTTAAGCCATACAACATGCGCTGCATGACTGTCCTGCCGCAGGATCATCCGTTGAAGGATTGGG
Organism: Drosophila fuyamai; assembly: GCA_018153365.1. Classification (NCBI taxonomy): domain Eukaryota; kingdom Metazoa; phylum Arthropoda; class Insecta; order Diptera; family Drosophilidae; genus Drosophila; species Drosophila fuyamai. Next base: position 5,945,477 of record JAECXW010000393.1, on the reverse strand, counting down.
AACGCAGCATCAGCTACGCGTACTACATAAACAAGATCGTGGACCTGTTGGACTCTGTCTTCTGTGTGCTGCGCAAGAAGTACGCGCAAATTACTTTCCTGCACGTATTTCACCACGTCTTGATGCCCACTGCGGGATACCTGATAATCCGCTTCCAGGGGTACGGAGGACATCTCTTTTTCCTGTGCTCCTTCAACGTCATCGTGCACGTGTTCATGTATGGCTACTACTACTCGGCGATCGAGAGCAAGACGGTGCGTTGGAAACGGTACATGACCCTCCTGCAAATGATGCAGTTCGTCCTTATGTTTGGCCACTGTGCCTTCACCGCCATGCAGCGCGAGTGCAACGCCTCGCAGGGCACCCTCTACCTGGTCAGCTGCTCCGCCGCGGTCATGTTCATCATGTTTGCCAACTTCTACGCTCAGTGCTATATGAGACCGAAGGAAAGGGAGAATTAATTGCATGATTGTCAATTTTCAATTTAAAAAACACTTTTCAAATAGTAACCGTTTTGATCACGAGGGCACATTGCGGTACATTGGGGGTACTCAATTGAGCTATCGATTTATGGCCAGCTCTAATTTCCGTAAACGGTCACACTCTCAAAGAGCAACAAAACGCGCGCGTTGCCGGCAACCGTCGAAAACTCCAATTATTTGCGAAATTGCAATTAAAATTTATAGAATTATTTTAAATTATTGGTAACCGGTCGATGGTTCGACAACTTTAACTGGAAACATGTCCGCCAGCTCCTCCAGCAACGCTTGTAAGCTTTTGCTGCTCGGTCGTTGTCTGCGCGCCGTGCTCCTCAGCGTGGCCATCCAGTTCCTTCTGCTCACGGTGTTCCTGCTCTCGGTGAACTTCCAGCTGCTGCATCCGCTCTCCTGGGTGACGGGAACATTGCGCCTGGTGGCCAGCTGGTACACCTGGTTCGCCAGCATACCGCTGGTTGCCTCCATTGTCCTGTATGGCGTCTCCCTGTGCCAACAACACTTGTCGGAGCGGCCCTACTGCCCCACCCGCTATCGCTGGCTCCTCCACTACGGTCCCCGCAAGCTGCTCCTTCTGGGTGCCCATCTCCTTGTCGGATTCCTCACAGCGTGGCTCTACACGGGCTATCTACACACGGACTACCAGTAAGAGTTCTGAAAATGGGTAGATTTTGGAAGCTGGCAGACACTTACGGAGCTCTTTGCAGAAATGACCATCTTTTAAACTCTAAGCCCAATAAGATTTTATTATTACTTGACTAACGATTATCCTTTTGCCCTAGGCATCTGAGGTACAAGTGCTACGGCCAGGAGTGCATAAGTGCCTACCATGTCTATCTGCTGGGCATGGGCATTACGGCCGGCTGCTACTACTTCGTCTCCGTCCACATGCGTCAGGAGGTCTCGATTGAATTCCCCATTGTAGAGCAATCTCGAGGCGAGAAGCTGCGTGAACTACTTTACGCCAGTTTGGCCCGATCTCTGATCAGATCCCTGCTACCCACGCTCAGCTACACCCTCGTCTTTTGGCTCTTTGGACCCCTGATTTGCCACAGACTCAGCCGCTTCCTCTCTGTGGACTTGGACGAGCGGCTGGAGGGTTTCTTCGGAGTCGCCACGAATATACGCCTGCTTTTCTATGGCTATTTGCTTACTGTCCAGATTCTGAGTAATATGCACCTCATGCGCTGCTTCTACGGGATGGTGCTCTCCGAAGATCTGCCTTTGGTGGTGTCCAAACAGCGAGCGGCCTTTGCCCACGAACAAGAGGTGACTATGGTCGCGGGACTCGGAGTCTTCAACGTTTATGTTGTACAGTGCCTGGCTGCTAACTATTTCTACAAGTTGGCCCTGCGAAAGGATTCGCCGCAGCGGGCGGAGATATTCCAGCTTACGGAGCCGGGAAACCGCCCAGCAAATTGGCGCTCCCTCTGCGACCAGTGCTTGAGTATTCTGGGCAGCTTCACCGAGGAACTTACCGAGTCCATGCAAAAGATCAGTGTTCTTAATGGCGCCCAAAGCCTGCCAATGCCAAAGATCAGCGAACCCATCACCACCAGTTTGATGGCCGAGAAGCTGTTGATGCGACAGTACAACCAGATGCACGGCATCCGACCCATTGTTTCGCCCAGGCGCGAGGATGCAGTGGATAGACCGGCTGATGGCATTCGCCATGTGCCCAATTGGTGCGAGCGCGTCTCCAAGCAGTTGGAGCAGTCCCTGCAGCGTCTGGTTCAACTAGTACCCGGGATTGTGTACCTCTTTGAAGAACCTGAAGGCAACAAAACCACGTTCCTGCTGGCCAACTCCCTGCCCGTGGTGTACCTAACACAGGCTCTGGCTCAGATTTGCGTGGCCTCGCTCAAAGAGGATCCTTATGGGGTGGTGCAGAACGATCTGCCGGCCATTATCAAGGCGATATACAAGCTACGAAATGAGCTGGAAAAACTGAGCAGTGTGATAGGCAACCTCAAAGTACCCAGCTCCAACTTCAATGTCCTCCGATGTGCTGTGCGGCGCAGTTTGTACGCTATCTGCAATTCCTTCAGTGACTACCTCGGTGATATTCTGCCACCCGGCGAGGAGTTGCGCCAGTTGCAGGCCCTCGTCTGCCAGGAGTAGAACCCATCCATCACATTTAAAACTTATCTTGTACACTGTTTTTCATCTCTTTCATTAGTTGTTGTCTGCGGTAACAATAAAATTAATAAATATAACTACAAACGTACAATAGTTATACAAAACTATTGACTTTTACTTAGATTACGAAATGGTAACACGCGATTTGATCATAACTACTACGGGTGAAATAGTTTGCAGGGTGAACGTGAACGAGCGGACAGCCTCACTGCTCCTCCATGGCCACTGCCATCATGAGCAGCGCCACATCCTGCTCCAGCCGTCGATTGGGTCATAGCTCTGTTTTCGTTGACAGTGAACTGACGACGGTGACGTTGGCTGCCTCCCCTAAGGACTGCTCCAGCTGCTCGGCCACCTCATCCAGGTGCCTCAGTGCCTCCTTGCCCTTGCGGTTGCGTCCGTCCACGAAGATCTGCGTGTCCAGGAAGTGCAATGCACGGAAGGCCATGCCGCCAAGGGGGTCATATAAGCTCTCGGCGTTCTTGGGGTTTCTGGCATTGGCGCTTTGGTCAGGCGTGCTAGGATCGAAGGGCACGTACTCCTGAATGGGCTCCTTGTGCCAGCGGAAGATGTTGCGCGAATCTGGAAGGAGGCGTTGTTTGATCATCTTATACATTTGAACCGTTTAGTGGGCATAGAACCTAGATCAGCTAGCACACGCGTCATTTCGCGAATCTGGGCATCCTGTCGCTCCAGCCGGAAACTCATCTCCGTCAGCGTGTTGGTCAGGTCCATCTTCTCCGACTGCGCCAACTCGTTCTTCTTGTTCTCCTTGATAGTTTGACTGAAAGTCAAAGATTGTCATAGCTTGAAGATCACTAGAAAAGCTTGACCACTAACCGTGAGTATTCGAAGATCAGAAGACCGGCTCCTATCGAAAAGATGATAAACTCGCCCAGCAGATTGGCTCCCAGTTCAATGGCCATCGCCTCGTTCAGCGGCGGAACATTCACCCGGCCGCCCATGTTCAGCGCCCACATCTTGGTCTTCACCTCCACCCAGTTGTAGACTGAAAATGTAGAAAAATATCCGTAATCTTATTCGATACGATAGGATTTACTTACACTGCGCCGGCGGCATGCAGATGTACTTCCTAAAAAAGGGACTGGACTTGGCATTTGACTTGATCACGTTGGCTATCGGCTTGCTGATCTGTTTGATGGCCAAGACGCCGAGCTTGGCCGCCGGGAAGACGCCGATAACCATTGTTTTAGTTCTTACTAATAGCTATTACAAAATATTCATGCAAAATTAGAGATGTGTGCAAGATAGCGGTGTGCGTAGTGAGGAGCGATATGCTCCCTCTTTAGTGATGGCAAATTTAAACACTTTTTAAGGCCGCTATAATTATGAGGCCCCATCGACAGTGCACTTTGGAAAGACAAATTTGTTTAAAAATCCTAAAAAAATGTATGATCTTCAAGTTTATTAAACCATTTACCACGAAATGCTTTCTTGTGCTATACATTGGATTTCTGTGAATAAAACACTATTATTTGTATGTTGTTAATATAATGAATCTTATTAAATTAAAGAGATAAATTAACTTTTTAAATTTTCACTAACAAACAAATTATCCATAGAAATTTACAAAACATTAAAAAAAGACATCACTTTTCAGTTTCTCACAGCTGCCTTAATCCAGTTAATGTCCTTTTCCTGCCGCTCAATATTGTCACTTATACGATCCACGCGTTCATCCAAAGCTCTTCTTTCATCCTCAACCTGCTGTTGTTTTTTCTGATCATTTTTGTAAGATCTATTACAAATACAAAAAAACATATATTAAAACGGGTTTTAAAATATCATGGTTTTAGTCCCACTTTGAAACCTCATAGTATATTAGTCCTAGTCCAATGGCAACTACAATGGCCTCACTCAGCATATCTGCGCCTAATCTCGTGGCGATCGGAGGTGTAAGGCGTGGAATCCTCCTGGGTTGTTTCAGGCGAAGCATTCGCATTTTGGAACGAACCTCAAAGACGTTGTAAAGTTGAGCCGGCGGCATAATGACATAGTGCCGAATAAATGGGTGATGTTTGCCCATCCACATCAGAAGATCGCCAACTGGCTTGCTGACCCGCTTCAGGCCAAACACGAATAGTTTTCCCACTGGGAAACTGCCGATCACCATTGTAACTTTTAATTTCGCACGAAGTAATATGTGACCGGCTTCTCAAAGCCAGTTCAGTTACATTCCGGATCCTTCGTATCACTATATCCTCGATTGCTATCTCTACGCCTCACCATCGTTCTAAGCTGATTGATAACCATCTCCTGTCGGGATACCTTGTTAACTAGGTCAGCAATTCTCTCCTCCAGTTGCTCCCGATGCGCCTTTTGCTTTTCCTGTTTTATTCTGTCTTTCTTTGCCTGCCTAAAACACAAAAAATAATCAGTTAAAATCAATATAATACAGCAACTAAACCTGGAGAACTCTGCTATTATGAGCGTAGCACCAAGCAAAAAGATAAACATCTCGCCTAGGATATCGCTGCCCATTTCAATTTTCATTGCATCATTTAAGGGGGGAATAAGCCGAGGTTGTCCCAGTCCCAGCATCCACATCTTTGAGCGCACATCGATTACGTGATATACTAAACACGATTTGCTTAGAATCAATATTCAATTTTAAAGAAATACTTACATCTTGCTGGTGGGGAGACAACCAGGGATTTAAATGACTCATTCTTTTTTGCCGTACGCTTGATCAGATTGCTGATGGGCTTACTTATATGCTTAATGCCTAGCAAAGCGAGTTTCCCAAGTGGAAAAACACCCACAACCATTTTGCAATCCCTTAGTTTCGCTCACATTAACTGAAAATTTCGGAATTCAAAATGCATCAGTGCTGTAAAGCATTATTGGAAATACCAATTGGACGGTCTGGCGGCTCTAAAGGGGCGGGAAATTCGAAATACTATTACCCGTGATAATTTACCAAATCGACTTTATCATATACTACGATTCCTGATTTCTTTTCATTTGTTTTTGCTTCTTTTATGAACTTTTAAAATTCTTTAAATATATTCTGTAATTATTGTGTAGTTTTACCTGTTCAATGTAAAAATTGTATTATTTGGCATTTAAGACCCGGTCACACCTGTTGTCCAGAAACACTCATTTCATTTGTTATTAATTGTAATATAATTTAATAATATTATTTTGGCTGCAAACAATGTCGTATATATCAGGTTCTGATGAGGAAACTGACTTTAAAGAGATAAGCTCTACAAACTACCAACGTGTGCAAGAAAAAGTCGCAAAAGTAGGTTTAAAAACAAACTTGGCGTGGCCAGCTTTTATGAGAAATCAGCTGTTCACTATTTATTTTAAAATCTATAAGACTTAAAAATGCCCTTTTTTTAAGATTAGCTACGCAGATGGCATTGCCGATGGAAGGGAAAAAGTATTCCAAGAGAGCTTCGACGAGGGCTTTGAGGATGGATTCAAAACAGGCTTCGAACTGGCCAAATTTAGTGGCTTTTACGAAACCCTGAAAAATCCAGAAGCCGGAAGTTTAGAACTGACTACAGAACAAGAGCTTTACCAACTACTGAAACTAGCAGATGCCACGGATAAGACGCACTTCAAATATCTGGAACATCGAGGAGAACCTCTCAACGTCATTTCGGATAAACAAAGGACATATGTAGATGACCTTTTGGTGAAATTTGATCAGCAACTCCCAGCAACTACAAATTTATTCTCATCGGGAAGCGACTCTAGTGTTAATGTGGTTTAATGCATTTGTTTGGGAATTATCAAAATTAACTGAAAATATATCTGCTTGCGACTTATAAATAAAGGCCCTCGGGCGTGCCCTCCTTCTTCCGGTACAAAACGCTCTCCTTTGACTTCTTGAAGTCCTCGTTGGTCACCTTCATGCGGCGTTCGCGCAGCGCCATCAAACCGGCCTCAGTGCAGATAGCCTTGATGTCAGCGCCGGAGAGATCATCCTTGGCCATGATTAGCTCACTGAGGTTCACATCCTCGGCCAGCGTCATGCGCGATGTGTGGATAGTGAAAATGCGACGCTTGGTCTTCTCATCCGGCAGCGGAAACTCGATCTTACGGTCAATACGACCTGGACGAATCAGCGCCGGGTCCAGGGTCTCAATGCGGTTGGTGGCCATAATCACCTTGACATCGCCACGCGAATCGAAACCGTCCAGCTGGTTGAGCAGCTCCAACATGGTGCGCTGAATCTCGCGCTCGCCACCAGAGTTCGAGTCGTAGCGCTTGGTGCCTACAGCATCGATTTCGTCGATGAACACAATGGAGGGAGCATGCTCTTCGGCCACTCGGAACAGCTCGCGCACCAACTTTGGTCCGTCGCCCAGGTATTTCTGGATGAGCTCTGAGCCCACCACACGCAGGAACGTGGCCGAGGTCTGGTTGGCCACCGCCTTGGCCAAAAGGGTCTTGCCCGTGCCCGGCGGACCGTACAGAATGACGCCCTTTGGCGGCTTGATGCCCATCTCCTCGTAGTACTCGGGATGGGTCAGCGGTAGCTCGACGGACTCCTTGATCTCCTGGATCTGAGTGTCCAAGCCTCCGATGTCCGCGTACGTTTCCTGGGGAGCCTTCTCCAGCTTCATCACCGTGACCATGGGATCGGTGTCGTCACTAAGGACTCCCACTACGGCATGGACCTTGTGGTTAAGTAGAACAGAGCAGCCGGGCTCCAGCTGGTCCTTGTCCACGAAGGACAGGATGCTCACATAGTGCTCAGAGCCTACCGATGTGGACACGATGGCATGGTTGTCATCGATGATCTCCTCCAGGTTGCCCACGGACATGGGTGTACCCCGCAGGTCGTCCACCTTGGAACGCTCCTCCTCGTTTTTCTCGTCTTGGGGTTTCAGACGCTCCTGATTGCGGATGAACTCGTCCTCCATCATCAGGTAGTCCTTGATCCGCTCCAGCTTGAGCAGCTTCAGGCGGCAGCGCGTGTGGGGCGTGACCTGGGGCAGCTTCATGGCCGCATCCGGACCCTTTGCGCGCCGCTTCTTCTTGCCAACGCGCGTCGGGATTGGAGGCTCGTACTTCTTCTTTTTGTCCTTGTCATCCTTCTTGTCTCCAGCTCCCCCTTGGGCTGATTGGTTTTGTCCCTACAAAGAGATACATCCCGATCATAAATAAGTTGCTGGTGATTTGCGGGGCATGGTTTACCATTTTTCTGAGCTGCTGTTCGTTTACTAAACCTTTAAATAACTTTTTGACTCTTTATTGTCGGCAACAAAACAGAATTTCTACTAGTCATAAGCAACGCGAAGTTGGCTGCGGCTGAGCTACCGTACTCACGAAATACGAAAGTCTGGCAACTTTGTTCGTGAATCGGTGAACCAAACATTTAAAATAAATTTTGAAACAGATTACAAAGGCAACCAATACCTGGAATTTCGGTTTTTAATACTAATGATTTTAGTAATTTTTAATGTAGTGAAAATCGTTATTTTAAATAGTCACGACTTATGTATATAACTCGATAACAGTGAACAGTCACTCCCCAGCAGTCTGGCAACGCTTGAAAATTGTTTATTGTTTGGTTTCTACCGCGAATTCTCTTAAATTTTTAAATTTGCTTTATTACACCATTATTAATGGATCAAAATGTCAAGAACATCGACCTCAATCTCGACAATATTGAGGTTCTGACCACTGGAACAGCGGCGGAGTTTGTGAACGGAATACTAGACTTTCTACTTTTCCAACGCCGCCAAATTCCCTTCGTGTACAAAACATACAAATATTATGTGGATAAATGGTCTGATGCGGATGAAACAAGGGAATCGACGGATCGGGAGTCGTTTGCCCACTATCAGCTTAACCAGCAGCGCTCCAAGGCAAAGGCTACAAAGAAATCCATAAGTGACATGAGAGAGGTGGGGTGTCTGTCGCAGTCCTGCTTAAGATTACTAATTGTTTCCCTATCATTACTTGCAGCTCATTCGACAGGCCTTTAGGACCTCTGAAGTGAAGAGTCTACGATTTCTGTTCGGCAACAATACGTTTTTGCCCTCAGAGGCTTATACCCTGCACATACCACATGATTCCATATCCAGGGATCACTATTGCGAGCACCATGCTCTACCAGAAGGTCGTATAAATCAGGCGCTGCTCCGCCTCCTCACTTGCGAGGAGTTGTACACCCTCTTCTCTACGGAACTGAATGCCACCAATGTGTTCCTGGAAATGGAACTTCTAACAGGAAATGAGATGGCTCAAGGATCCCAAAAGGACCCGGCCAATCTGATCCCCAAGGACGTCTTGAGCCAACTCCCACGCAGTTGCAAGAACATACACATGCACCTCTTGCATTGCAGCGAGAATACATCGACTGAAATGCGCTGCTGCAAGGAAATGACCATTTTCGAGGACCTCGGCCTGCTGAATCTGAATAAATCTGAAGAATCCGGTAGCAGGGCCAACGACTGTTCGGAGAGCACCAAGGAAACCAGCGGCTGGTGGCAGGCGGATGTCATAGTTCGAGGTTTCAGGGCTCCTGCCAACCAAAAGTCCGGAGAATTGTGGTCCAGCTAAAGTTATTGGTAGTTAAGACATACATCTAAACTGGTACGTTTGTGCAAAACCCAAGAATAAATGTGTCAAATCAATCATATGATTATATATTCATTTTATTATACATTCGAACCTTTTTATTTGTGTAGTATGAGAAATATTGGTAAGTTTAAGGGTGTTAGAAAGTGTAATACAAATTAGCATATTATTATTTAATAATGTAAGAGTTTATAGAAGTGTGGTTAAAGTGTTAAAAGAGTGTAACAATTATGAATTTGTTTCGCTGTATATATAGTATTTATTCAAGTGAAAAAAAGACTATGCATGTGAAGTCAAGTCTGATCTTGCATGGTTCAAAAATGTTCTCGATATCGTTAAATGAAGTATGTTTTTTAAGTGTAGTTAAAATAGCAGCTGTTTGGTAATTTTAAGTAGTGATAATTATGGACTGTGGGTTGTTAACCTCTCGCTGCTTGGACACAATCCGGTTGGCTATGCGGTCCATGTCACGTTGGCCCAAAGGAGTCAGCTTGCGACCCCCATCCGGATGCTTCTCCACCATGCGAGCAGCTTCCAAGGCTTGAAGGGCCTGTTTAAGATAGTTTTTAATTAATATACCATATTTTCGGATACCTTTCCAATCACCTTGCGAATGCAGCCATCCGAGGAGGTGCAAAACTGGGAAGGACGCACTCCGTTGCGCTTGCGTCCTCCGTAAATCTTGGTAAGGGCCGAAACTCCGGATGGACTGCGTAAATACAAGTGTCTCATAATCGAGGCGCAACGAATATAGAACCAGTCCCCGTCGGTGGGCCCCGTCTCCTTGAACTTGGCCGTCTTTATGTAGTCGGCTTGCTCGGGAACGAGAACTTTTCCGGATTTTTGGAGGAAAGTTGCTAAAGTTTTTGTCAGAACGTGCTGGTCTACGTCTTTAACTGTCACACCCGGCATCTTTCTGTCTATGATTTTCTGTATTTTTCTTAAGGATGTTGTAGGTAATTCTGTATTAAAATTATCTTACTTGTTGCGGAATAAAAAAGTTTTAGTCCCGAATTCTTTGCGGACTTTTGTCAAAATGGACGTTTAAAAAATGGCACTTGCCAATGTGACCAAGTCTCTGAACAGGAAGGACTGCTTACCGATAGTTCTGCAGGTTGCGACAAGTGCCTTGGCAACTCTATTAACTATTTATGTTAAACATTGATTTCTTTTAATTTTAGCTGAAAACTGTTCTTCAAAGGAGGTAAAATAATTGGTTTTTAGTATTTTTTGTTTTGAAACAAAAGGTCGAAAGGTTTGAAACGCCAAATCTCAAAACAGGCTCTGAGGATATTACTAATTTTGAAATAAAAGAATTTTATGTCGGCTTAAGTGTTTTTTTCCTTTAAGATAACTTGGAGGTGTTAAATGTTAAATATAATAATGTTGTTTTCCTTATCAAAACAGCCAAATACGTTTAAATCCAGGCGCTGCAGTATGACCAGTAGTGGGTATGTTTGGCGTAATTAATGTTGGAATATCGACAGACGGGCCCTTCGGTCACACTAGCAAAACACCAGCCAAACAAAAACGAAACGACCGCCAGCAAATCTATCTCTCAACTTGTCTCATTTCCCATTCCCGTTGATTGTGTCGCGCCTGCAGCATGTCTGAGAAGCCGACTGTTCTGATTTTGGGTGGTAAGTAACGCTGAGTAGCGCAGCCTCCACTCGCGACCACATCCCCCATTCCGCTTATCACTAAATGCATCGTTTTTGCGTGCCCCTCAGGCTGCGGCTTCATCGGACGCAACTTGGCCACTTATCTGCTGGACAATGAACTGGCGCAGGAAATACGGCTGGCCGATAAGACCCCTCCCCAAATGGCCTGGCTGAATGAGGAGCAGGAGCGAGTCTTCGATAGCGATCGGGTGGAGTTCTGCAGCGCCAACCTTATAAACGCCGGTAGGTAATCACATTAGGGTGGTTCGCTCTGTGGGAGTGGCAAAATGCGGTGAAATCATAGGTCCACTAAAACCCTATCTTGGAACTGTTGACCTAGTCCAAGGTGAATGAAATCGACTTGATATAAATTTAAATACGTCTTTTATCACCAAATATAAAGGAATTCCTTAATTTTGGCATTATATCGACCCTTTGTTGCTTGGAAGAATATATATCACAAACATAGAATTTCTAAGAATTTCGCAACATTTGGTTCCAGATGTCAATATTCTGGTGCCGGGAAATTTAACTTTTGGTTATTCCTAATATATATGCAAGAAATTCCTATGTTTAGAAATACCTAGTTTTCCCTAAACGATCACCTTACTAACTCTGCCCGAGCCACCCTAATGCAGTTGCACCTAAACTGGTTTTGAAATCCACCTCTTTGTGTTTACAGCCTCTTGCAAGGCGGCCTTTGCGCCACACCCCACGACCGGAAGGGCCTGGGACATCGTCATCAACTGTGCGGCCGAGACGCGCGCCAACCAGGATGATGCCGTCTACAAGGAGGGCATCCTGAAGCTGAGCCTGAACTGCGCCAATGAGGCGGCTGCCCAGCGGGTTAGGCGCTATGTGGAACTCAGCTCCGGATGTGTGAACAGCAGCGAGAAGACGCCACTGAAGGAGGACTGCAAGCTGGACCCCTGGACGGGCGTGGCCCGGCAGAAACTGAAGGTGGAGAAGGAGCTGGCCAACATCGACGATCTCAGCTATACGGTCGTCCGTTTGCCCGTGGTCTATGGCATTGGCGATAAGCGCTATTTGAGTGAGTCTCTCCCTTCACTGATGCCCGATAATTGATGTAATTGACAAACGGTGGCCAAACCCGGCCCCACCACCCATTGCCTCCCGTTCACAGTGCCGCGCATTATAATCGCTGCCATTTACAAATACCTCAACGAGACAATGAAGCTGCTGTGGAACGATGCCATGCGTCTGAATACAGTGCACGTATCGGATGTATGCGCTGCCGTTTGGCAACTGGCTCAGAGTCCCAAGACTGCCGGTCACATCTACAATATCGTCGATGATTCAGCATCGACGCAGGGCAGCATTAGTAATCTGTTGGTGGATATTTTCGACATTAATGTGGACTATTTCGGATTGGTCATGTCGAATTTGGCAAAAGTAAGTAGCACAAAGAAACATTTGACATTTTTCAGATATCTGGTTGTGATTTGCATAAGCTTTACGTTATTTTATTGATTCACAAGAAGATTAACCAGTTTTAAGCAAAGTAAAATCATCGAAAACATTTGGGGAATGATTTGCTGATTTCTTGCCCAAACTGATTGCTGTAAAAATAGTAATTCACTATATGAACAGAACCAAAAACCCAGCTTCAATAGTAAACATCTACAAAAATGTATTTAAGGATCCTATTAAATTAAGTTTGAGCGTAGCCTATTCTTTTATTAAATATGTAATTAGTTCATTACCATAAGCCTCATTGCATGTAAGCTATAGTTTATTAATCATTCATCACTTGCTTTCAGCTTTATCCCACGGACACCGTTGGGGAAATCAACGACAAACACATGGCACCCTGGGCCGAGATTTGCCAGCGCAATGGCATTGACAACACCCCGCTGACTCCGTACCTCGATGAGGAGCAGCTCCAACACAAGCATCTCTACTTGGACAACACGAAACTGAAAGACTTTGGCTACGTGCTGCAGCATCCGAAACTCAATCGTGAGCTGCTCATGGAAATGGTTAACGACTACGTGAAGCAGCAATTGTTTCCCAAATCTTTGGTTCTTTGATTCGCCATTCCTACCGAAAGATTGCACCACGTTGACATGCACTCAAATCCGGATACATTTATACCCTGTAGTTAGTAAGGCAAAAGTTTTATTATTGAAATTGGCATGAGTTTATTAACGATTTTGCTCCTCTTCCATTTTGTATACTGACTCCGATACTCCCACATGTACGCTGTGCTGTATCCCAGCTCTTTTTCCCACAAAAGTGTACTTATAGTATTATAGAACCCATATATTTTTTATACATTCCAATCGATCCAACGATGTATACGTTTTTACGTACGAGTAATTATATCATTGAGACTTAAAATTGTATTCCATTGTGATTAGCTAAGTGGCCAACTCCAGTTGACAATTAAAATGCACTTGTTTAGAGTTTAGTTTTGTGTATATTTGATTATTTTAATGTTACGGCAACGGAGCGATCGTACGATAAACGTGACTTGACGGGTACGAGACGTTGCGATACATAATTGAAAATGCAATTGCTTCACTTTGACGCTCATTAACTTAAAATTACAGAAAATCAACAATAATAAGCTCGCAACTTGTTCAACTTAATACGAAACACGGGCGAAAGTTGGCTTTTGTTTTGCTTGGTTTTGTTTGTTAAAAGGAGTAATTCCGGCCAGCTCCAATTGCCGTAGATATAAATTACGATTCTTGCATATCAGTTTTGTGACATTTTCATCTAAGACGGCGGTGCATGGAGCAATAGCAATAGTTATGCTCTTGAGTTCGATTGCTTATTTAACTAATTAAGAGTCTGGGGGCTAATCAGCACACTCAGCGGGCTTAGAAGGCCAGGCCGGCATCGCGGTATGTGGTGAAGATCTTCTCGATGGAGTTGACGTAGGCAGCGGTTCTGAGGTCCAGGCCCAAGTTGTACTTCATGGCCGTCTTCATGATGGCGCGGGCAGAGCGCTCCATGGTGTAGTCCAGGCCGGAGTGCACGATGTCCTTCTCGGAGGCGCCGGAGATGCGCTTCTGGAACGACTCGGAGGGGGTCACGGGGATGCGACCACCCACGCGGCCGAAACGGCGCTCCAGGGACTCTTGCACGGATTCTGCAGAAAGACAGCGAGTGGGGATACAAAGAGGAATAAAGCAATTAGTTAAGAGTGCCACATGCTCGTTGGGAAACATTTATGACAAGATTGAAAGCCAGGGAACAACTACAGATAATGGATTAGAAGAACTTTCGAATACGCGTTCTAAGCACTGGATCTGATGGTTGCAAATATTAGTGTGATTATGGTATAGAAATGATTTCTGAATGCTGAGGATTATGCAATAACAAATAAAAGAGGTACAGGTACAGAACAAAACTAACTACAGAAATGTTTACAGAACAAGAACAAAAAAATTTACATGAGGTAAAAATGTGTTTCAAATAGGGTGTGTTAACATAAATAATCTTTTTATTGGGTTTAAGGATGGATACGTGGAAACGAAAAGAATTAATAAGTTGAATGTACCGTCATTAATGATTCTTTCAATTGACTGTTGGACTGAGGCTACATTGTTGATAGAGAAACGGAAAAAGAAGAAGAATAAACAACGAATTACTTAGATGATAGTTTAAAATTAAATTACGATCTTAAAGTCTCTTGGTGGTGGTTTGATTTTTGGTGTTGGTGGATAGGATCGAAAGTAAAGTAAGGAGAAACGAAATTTTGAAGAAGGAGAACCAAGTTTAATTCTAAACCAATCTGGGAAGAGCAAGTGCTGACAGAGCAAGCGCTATTCTGTACGGGTTTGGTATTTCATAAATTATAGCATAAGTAATCCATAAACCGATCAATGGGATGGTATGATCAATGAGCCAAAATAAATAGATAGATAGAGAGATGAGGAGCAAAGTGCCTTCAAGAGCCTACTGTTGCAAAGAGTAATAGTGATATAACTTACCGAGCAGATGGTAGTTGGACTCGCGCTCATACTTGAAAGTCAGACGACCGTACGAGACGTGGTTCAGGTTCTTCAGCCATTCAAAGAAGGAGACAGTGACACCACCGGCGTTGATGTACAGATCGGGGATGACCAGGATGTTGCGATCGATCAGGATCTTGTCGGCAGCGGGGGTGGTGGGGCCGTTGGCAGCCTCGGCAATGATCTGAAATAAATTAAAATCAATTATGTATACAAATTTAAGGAAATATATCCAAACTTAAATAGTGTCGATTTGTTAAACCTAGGGATCTAGGGATCTTGTTTTAAATTAATGTTTCAATTGTCAGGATTCACTTTCCTACAAATATTTTATGTCTACTGCAGTAAAAAACTTAATGAAAGAAGAAATTTCACATTTTTTTAAATAACCACTTCAAATTTAAATATTACTTTACAGAGGGTCTGAAACTTGTTTGATTTTTATGAAGTAATAAACCCTTAACCTAATCACTTATTCTATATGTATACCTTAGCTTGGATTCGGTTGGCATTCTCGCTGGTGATGACCTTCTCGACGGCAGCTGGAATGAAGATGTCGCACTTCTCGAACATGAGGTTCTCACCCTCGTAGGGCTTGGCGTTCTGGTAGCCCACGATGGTGCCATGCTCGTTCTTGTAGTCCTCCAGCAGCTTTGGGTCGATGCCCTCCGGGTTGAACAGAGTGCCGTCGTGCTCAATGACACCGATGCAGGTGGCGCCGGCGCGGGTCAGGTAGCGGGTGGTGTGCAGGCCCACGTTGCCGAAGCCCTGGACGATGAAGGTCTTGCCGCCCCAGCCGGGAGTGGTGCCTAAAAATGAAGACATAACGATATAGATACCCCTCTGATCATTATAAATTCGTACAAGACACCCACCGATCTGGCTCATGTAGTTGGCCTCGTTGATGAAGTTCTCCAGGCCGTGGAAGACACCGCGACCGGTGGCCGAAACACGTCCGTGGATGCCGCCCTGGTTGATGGGCTTGCCGGTGACACAGGCATGGGCATTGATGTCCAGGTGACCGATGGTCTTGGCATAGGTATCGGCGATCCAGGACATCTCGCGCTCGCCAGTTCCCATGTCGGGGGCTGGCACATCGACGCCGGGTCCGATGAAGCCCTTCTTGGCCAACTCCAGGGTGAAGCGGCGCGTGATCTTCTCCAGCTCGTGCTCGGAGTACTCCTTGGGGTTGATCTTGAGACCGGCCTTGGCACCACCGAATGGCACATCCACGCAGGCGCACTTGAAGGTCATCAGGGCGGACAGGGCTTTAACTTCATCGCGTGACACATCCAACGAGAAGCGGATACCTGCAAAGGGAAAACAATTGCATAAGAACATTACGTATACGACAGGTGTACTCAGAACATGGCGACCTTGATGCAGCTTTCATTTTTGGCCTAAATCCAATAGACAGATCTAAAAATAGCCGACAAACTACACGAATTCCACACGGAAAGCAAAAGTTTTTCTCGTATCGATGATACAATTTAACATTTCTTGGCTGGCTTTTTCAAGCACGTGCCCCAAAGAAAATCATTGCATCTGGCAGACTTGGGGAAACCTTTCGCTGATGGCGCAACAGTCCCAAGAACAGAAACCATAAAACCCCTTGGCTCTTATCTTTATTTGCTTGGCACATTTAATTTTGATATCTTTAAGAAATTCCCGATTAGATAAGCCAGAATTTCCTGCTTGTAATTCGAATTTAATAAGCGTGTTAAACTGTAAAAACTTGAAAGAGCAAAGTGCTTGCTTTTATGGATCGATAAATGGTACTTTATTGACAAGACCAAGTTCCATTTAATGGCCTCTATACATACATAAGTATGTAGAGCTAGCTGAATTAATGACTTCCCCATTTGAACCGCGCGACGAGCCCCCAAAAAACAAGACTATAAAATCCAAAATTAGCTTAGTTCTTTGGACTAAATTCTATGCGGTGTTGCCATGCTGACAATGACCATGAATCAAGCGAACTTTAGGTTTCTCCATAACAAAAGAAACCAATCATGATTCGCTTTTCGCACTCGAAATCAGCTTTTGCCATTATCAGCTGTGTGAATTCGTTGGGGCCCGGCAACTGGAACTTATAAACAAAAATACGATGAGTACACAAATTTGCAAATTACAAATCATTATGTACTGACTGGAACTTATTTGGTTTTTGAAGGGTCAGTCTGGACTTATGGTACTTTTCCATGTCTCGACTATCAGAAAGTAACGTGCTATTATACTTGTAAACAATTTAAAAATAGAATTCAAGAGGCTGACTGAATTCCTAATCTTTCTTTCTGTTTATTTTTGTAAGATTTAAGAGAAACAGATAAATTAATATGTTTATATCTACAGTATTGCATCCATTGTATGTAATGGGGAGTCTAACGCTTAGCTGTCATATTGATATAACCATTGTTTAGGTTGAAAATGAAACATTTCTGTTTGTATTTCATAGTCAGTAGTCGCTTTCATTTTGGTATTCTCTTAGGCTTTTTGCTGAGTGAGTTAAGTCGGCATATCGAATCGAATCGCGAGTCGAGCTGAGAATGGTGCTGACTGTACCGACAGCAATATCCACAGACCTCTCTATTTTCGACGAAGCCTCGTTCTTCGCCTTTCTTTTCGCTTACGTATGTTTACCATAAAAACAAAAAACAGCAACGGCAGAAATTTGAAATGCCAGAAGACCAGCGGCAACAGGCTTTATCAGGCAACTTGTTTTCGTTATTTTTTGTCAAAAAGTAGGTATGTATTTGAAAAACAATAAATACAAAAAATGAATCTATTATTGAACCGACAGCTAGTTTTGCCTAGCTATTGCTTATACAATCGGTGCGATAACACAACACATTTGGGGGCTCGATCGTGTGGCTGTGTGTGCCATATAGCCACGTCCACATACATATATGTATCCCCCATTGGCAACAGGCGGGATCTTTCGGATAGACCAGAGACCGGTTTGCCTCGGACAGTCAGCTGACCAGAATTCAGTGCCATATGATTAAAACGCTGAGTGCAAAATCTACGCGGGCGTGGGCTGCCTTCTCCGAAATCTTTTTGTTTCGGGGCCTGTCAAGATCTCTATGTTGGATAAGATACGGGACCAAGGCCGGAAGTGACAAATATATATAGTGTATGTATATAAGCACCCCCAGCAGAGTTAGTGACAAGAAAAACATGCCATTTCGATTTCTATTCATTCGTGATAAACTACTTAGCTATGAACTAGATTTTGGGAGGGTCGGTTTGTTTTTCAGGGGGCAATTCCTCACCCACTTATTTGAAACACGATTAACACCGATTTGCATACGACATTTCGAGTGCAACTCTCGAGGGGAGTAAATAAAATCGAAACTCGTTTGTCAATAAGATAACTGACAAGTACTTGTGGGAAATGCTATTTACTTCAACTAATGTGTGCAATGTGCATGTGAGCACATACTTGCTGTACATATAGTGCTGATAGGGCGGCTTTACATTATCAGTCTTGTTGAACTGCTCACAAGTTTTTGTTTAAGAGTTCCATTCAGTGTTTTTGTTTGACTGCATCACTTGTAGTTGTGTGGTAATCACAGGGCGAACCCCTTAATTGTCTAGACTCTAGACAATTTAGATCAGTTCATCGACATGTGTAAAAAGTGCCATAGACCAGATCAAATCAGTTTTGAATGGACCCCCATACGTTGAAATTCTCGACGAAAAGCACATTGGTTCAGAATATGACGCATTCGTCATGTTCACCCTGTTTTTTGTTCAACTTTTTTTGGCACAACGTGACTATCACGTGAACCCAGAGCAAATTGAAAC
Organism: Drosophila fuyamai; assembly: GCA_018153365.1. NCBI lineage: Eukaryota > Metazoa > Arthropoda > Insecta > Diptera > Drosophilidae > Drosophila > Drosophila fuyamai. The sequence continues at coordinate 5,926,829 of JAECXW010000393.1, read as the reverse complement.
CAGTTTTTCAAACACACAAATAAAACAACATTCAGCAGATGCGGGAATAAAATGAAACGAAATTCACAAGCCGGCTTTTAAAAGGCAATTTCGCCGAAATTCGAGACCGGACTTGATGGACGCAGAACATATTAAACAATTAACAGCTAAATGGCAGATGCCTCATCAGAAATTAGCATTAATTAGAGCATGGCCAGCCCAAAATGGTTGCCATTAAACACTGTCCATTGATCTAGTACTTAGTAAATAAACAAACTAGCAACTTTTAGCACCTCTGACTGAAATAGCAGAACCATATTTAAGTGAATCATTAACGAGACATAAGGTGGATTCGCTTGGTAACAGCCTGTTTACAATATTTTGTACCCAAACCAGACCACATGATCGATCTGGAATCGAAAACAAGATCATAAAGTGCTAAGAAGCTTGGCAATAATCGTAAACAACAAATTGTAGGGGCATAGAATTTTCGGCTGTTTTTGTTTTCTATTTTTGCGCATAGCCAAGGTCAGATAAGAGCCCCTTTTCGAGTATTTTTTACTATTTTTTTTGGCATTTGATAAGCGATGAACTGATTCTATAATTAATTATGCGAGACAAACAAGCACAGAACTCGGAACAAACAATTTGCATGGCCTGACAACAAGAGGGTTTTTTTTTTGGGGTGTGGGGGCGTACTTATGTATTTATTTTTTACCCAGCACTTGACACACTGTGCAGTCGACGCTGCGTTCTCATTTCAATTAGAAAGCAAAACAAAAAGACCAAGCAAAAGTTCATTAAAAATAGCACCCAGCCAAAGGAAAAACAAACACCAGAGGCAGAGAGCAAACATCGAAAGAATCGAAATACATTTTGCCAGCCCGAAAATAATAAAATGTGCGAAAAACAGGGGGGCAGAAAATTCACCGTATGTCTGTTTTTGAATGGTGGCACACTTGAAGGGTTTGCAAATCTAATAAAAAAACACGTGTACAAACGCCTGAGCCTTATGCAATTTGGTCTAAAAACCCTAAAAAAAAGGGGGCGGGGTGGTGTCGGCTAAAACGTAAACAAAACAGGCGGCAGAACATGCGCAGAGCCAGGGAAAAGGGGGCATTATGGCTCATACAGAGTTACATAACTCGAAAAAGGCAAGACATAATGCCAGAAATGCCTTAGGAAAAATCGATTTTGCAGCCAGCAACAATTGCGGTTATAAGGGGGTCCTAATCTAACATATTTTGGCTTTAAATATGCAAAGAGATTCTCTTTATTTAATTGCGGTTTATATGGGAAATTAAATATCTTTGAAAGCATCACTTAATTTGCTTTAAATGTTGAGTAAAGGGAGTGCACTGGTAATATTATGTAGGAAATTAGTGCCTATATTATTTGTATTAGGTCATACAAAAGAACTACTTCTTGTGTTAAAAATAGGTCGTTATGAAGGGAAACTTCTAAAGAACGTTTGCTTGTTAATATTTTTCGCTCTGCTGTTTTCTTTACAATTTAAGCCTTTAGAATTCACACATTCCCTACCTTCTTTTTGGGTAATTATCTATTTTGGCAGAGCAACTCCAATACCATTGAAAACCTTTTACGGAAATAAGCATTAGGAGTTGGGAACTCCTTTGCCAATCAACGACTTCAAAAAATGAGAGACCGTACGGGACTTCCCCAGCGGGTTTTGGGTAATAAATCTTGGGTAAACTTGCCTCCCTTGGTGGGCGTCTTGTGGGTGCTGTGCTGGGCCCGGTAGCCGGTGATCATCTCGTAGTTGCCGGCATCGCGGCGCAGGGGGAAGGCGATCTCGATGATGTGGTCGCAGGGCTGCATCAGCATGAGGATGCCCTTCACCTTCTGCTTCTTCTCGTCGCGGGTCAGCTTGCCCTTCATGTCGTCGACGAGGGACTCCTCGGCGATTTGGCAGCCGCGGTGGAAGAAGTACTCGACCATGTCGAAGAAGCGGGGATCCTTGGCGGTGGGCACATCCTTGAGGCGATCGGGGATCTGGTGCTCGGTGGCGTAGCCACGGGAGGAGTGCATCACGGCCGTGGGCAGGGCCTTGGCCAGCGTGGTCAGCTCATTCTGGCGCAGGGCACCCTGGCGGGCCAGACTCTTCAGGTGATACATGCTGCTGCTGGGTTGGATTAGGTTCCTCCTCTTCTTTGCTTTCTGCTCTGCTCTGCACTGCTGTTGGCTCCGCTCAACAACCGCTCGCTATTCGACGCCGCACCAAACTGACCGAGGAACTTGTATAGATATATATATATATTCTCTTGAAACTGAACGATGTTAGCTTTTTACTCGCCATTTCGTTCACACCACCGGCAAAGCTTTCGGTTCTCTCGGGAGCTCTGAAAGCTCCGCGAGTGCCTCCTTGGAACACCCGGTGGTGGATATATTCGTTGCCAGGGCGAGATTAGTGGCTATGTGTTATCGGTTTCACGTTCACGTTTTTCTTTGACTCTAAGATTAAGCTATGATTTATTATTCTGGGCAGAGTGTCGATTTCAGCTAGGGATATGATGTGCACAATTTTGGTATAAACACCTTCAATAACAACACACAATTAAAAAATATATGTAGTAATTTTAAACAGCAAACAAATTTGGAAAGATGCAAATAACCTGTAGTACTAGTCATCTTGATTTCATCGATAAGACATCAAGCTTTTAGAGATCAGAGTTACGTATGATGAATGTAAAATATGTAACTCCTACAAACAGTCTTCACCATTATTTGTTCATATACATATGTATCTGTAATTCTCTATAGAATCACTAATTTAAATATTGTATTGCGCCCATCGATACATTTGAATCTACAGATATTTAAATATATTCTGGCTATAGCTATAGCCCTCTAGTGTTGATCAAGCCAACGAACCGAGCTTTAACTTAGTACTGTCCAATGTAGGTTATAAGCTCAAGTTGAGTTCCCAAGCGGAACTAGTTTCAAACGCCAAATTTAAATAAAAACGAAATGTGTATTGACTTAAAAACAAACAAAATCTTGCGGACTATATTTGAAACGCTTAATTATAAAAGAACTTATGCGTGTATGGTGCTGTTTCGCTCGTGGTAAATGTTGCTGAGTGAAGATCGGATGAAGGCATCGCCCCTCTCCACAAGGCCATCCAAGTGGGTCCACAGGAACCAGAAGGTCAGGGACCAGAACAGCACCTTGCTGACCCAGTCGAGAATGTACAGGCGGCGCAGGACCTTGCGGGCCTGGGGCAGAGTGTCCTCGCTCTCGCCCAGGATGTAGGTGCGCATGCCCACGATGTAGTTGCTGATGTACGTCTCCCAGTTCACCTGGCCAACCGAGGTGTCGAAGAGGTCCTGGTCGAGGGCGTTAAGCTGGCTACTCATCTCCTGGAACCGCTCGTTTCGGAACTCCCACTCTTTCGTTGTGTAGTACTGCAGCAGTTTTAGGCCCATCGATACCTTGCGTTGAACATTCACCAAGCTGGAAGAATTTAGATAGTGGTTATTAAAGACATCTCAAAACTCATAAAGAAAACTCATACAAAAAATATTATAGAAATTTAATAATAATACAAATGTGGCTGCACTTTAAAACTGGTAAAATCAGTTATGATTAATAATTTAGCAATATTTAAACTTACAAGGGCTTCTGGCCGAAGATGAGCAGCCAAAAGTCGATGAAGTAGGCGGGCAGATAGTGGAAGAAGATGACGCAGAAGAGGTGGTGGTAGTAGTTCTTCTTGATGGACCCTCCCGGATACCAGAGTGCAAAGCTGAGGGGCGTTTCGTAGAAGAAGCGGCGACCCGTCTCGATGCTGTCGCCCCAGGACATGAGGGCCTTGCTGGAGATGCACAGGTTGCAGAACTCCACGCCCGTCTGGCGGCCTCCCTTCTCCTGGCTGGCCTTGCCGCGCTGATAGCCGCACAGGATCATCCCGTTGATGGCCTTGTCCACGGGGATCACCGTGGAGGCGTAGTCCGGGTTGCAGTGCATCGATCGGATGACTCCGCGGGCGGCGCCGATCATGAGGCCAGTGGGTCCGTTGACGCCCTCAATCCAGCCGGGCAATGGCTCGTGAATGGCCGCCGTCACTGCAAGGTGTTTAATAAAGCAATTAGCCAGGAGGTACCGATATACACGGGCACACCAATACCCACCAATCGAGGGCCTTGTGATGATTATGGGCAGCTTATTGTTGTATCTGCAAATTAAATCTTCCGACAGCGCCTTGCTGTAAGCGTACGTGTTCGGCAAGCCGTTTAACAATCTGGAAATAAGTCATCGAAACTAGTTATTAAGTGCCAGGGTATAAAGGAGACTCAAAACAATGGTTAAATCATTATTAACATTGGTTTACTAAAAATAAATGGAAAGAAAATGGCTGAAAAAGTTTAATATTTATTTTATGCACAATAAAATGTAAGAAAATAATATCATTGTAACAAAATGCTTTCCTTTTTTTTTAATTGTTATGCTTAGCCATCTAAGATAAAGAAAGTACTTTATAAGAAACTTATCTCAGTTGTTGTTTTAACACTGCTAGAGATTACAATCACTAGAGGACGTATTTGAGAAGAAGTACTTAAAGCAAATTGGAAATTATTTAAGCCTATTCGAAAGAGTTTTTGATTCACAGTTGAAACTAAATTATTGCTATTGGCTATCAAATGTATCTAATTGGTTTTTTTTATCAAGATATTGGTATTAAAGCAAAACCTACTTGGGAGTGATCTCCGCCAGGGCTGCGTCGTCCATCGTGTCCACCATTTCGATGATGGAGTAGGGGTTCTGTGGGGCCGGGTAGGCGCGCTCCTCCAGGACGCTCTCGTTGCACTGGCAGTAGGAGGTGGACACGTGCACCAGCGCCTGCAGGTGGCTCATCTTCTCCGCCAGGCGGAGGACCTTCAGGGTGCCGACCACGTTCATCATGACCATGGGACGCAACGGCTGGTCGAAGCGCACATTGGCCGCACAGTGGAACACCACCTCCACGTTGGAGGCGAGTGTGTTGGTGTCATTGGCGTTCAGGCCAAGGTCCGGCTCCAGCAGGTCGCCCTTTACCACGCGCACCTTGTCCACGATGCCGGGATTCTTCTCCAGCAGCTTGCTAAAGATCTGAATGCAAAATAAGAGGCGGTCGGTCATTAGTTAAGTGTCATGGCGCTGGAATTGCAATTCGGATCCGATGTCTGCTGTCGCTGCTGTTTTCTGTTAGCTGTTTGGCTAGAATCGCCTAATGGGCCATGTCGCTGGTTTTAGCGCCGGCTTAACGTCCAACAATTAAGAGTCATTGTAATTTTTGGATTTTTTCAACCAATAATGATCACCTTGACTTATAAACGCCGTGGATGTGTTTGAGTGGGTCGCTTTGTCGGGCCCACCATACCAACGGATCTCTGTGTCTTTGAGCAGTGCGATAATTCGGTAATTTGCGGGAGTCGCACTGGAGGTTTTCCCTTCGACGGAGGGCAAACGGAATATTAGTTCAGGTGCCGTGGCACCAGTTATGGAATGTAATTATATAGAATTTATTATGAGTTCACGTGCGAGTGCGTTGCGATTCGGAGTTGTCAGCCGGCCTGAAGTGAAAATTATGGCTATCGTCTGGTGGGCAAGGTCGGCATTTGTAATTGCTTTGCATTTTGTAAGACTTTTATTGACGTTTGTCTGACTCCAAATGGAAAGTCTTAATCTATGACTCATTAACACGTTACACATTATTTTTGGCATCAGTATAAAACAAGACATTATCTAACCCATTTTAAAGTTACAATGTATGTAGTCAAAGCGTTTTTGATTACATTGACAATTTTAGTGAATCACATTTTATAAATATTTCAAAAAATAAATAATAAATAAGGGAAGATGAAGAGCAGAATACATATATATTTCTTCTGGTGGATCTTAAAAAAATCTTTGACCACTGAAGTCCCAGATATTCTCCAACTATAATCAGCTGACGAAATACAATAAGTAATATTAGTTGGCTAACTGTAGAATTAAGCAATATCCACAGGTTTCTAAAATTGATTGAGGAAATTATGAAATTAAGTTGAGTCAAACCGCACACACTCGACGTGATTCGTCACTATTGCAAATTTACAGTGATATTTTTAGTGGTTTCCCTAAATTTCCAGCTAGTTAGTTTAATTTGAGGCGTATATCAATTATTAGATTTGTGAAAATTCTCGGAAATGTAATGCCTTAAAAAATTCCGAGTCCCCACAAATTAGATTTAATAAGCAATATGAAGTTTCCATAGATATTTTATGCATTGCGTTGCAGTTCGTATTGACATCAAGTATACGTCACGTGGTACAGAGGAGAGTGGCTCTCTAAGTAAACGCTTATTAAGCTGCTTAAAGCGCGAGGGCTTGGCTTAATTTACGAGCCATAAATTATCTAATTTACAGCATTTAATAATGGAATGTTTTGATTTCCGGAAAGTAACATAAATGATAGGTGCTTGGATAAACTTACCACACACTTGAAGTACTGCTCCTTGCGAACGCTGGGATCGACACCTTTTTTGGTGCGTATCAATAGATAGATGACATTAAGATCTCCGCAGCTACGTAATAGTTTTTCCACCAGAACCTTGCCCATAAATCCGGTGGCACCGGTAATCAGAATCGTTTTGTTGGCATAGAACTTGGCAATATCGGACTCGCCGCATTCGGCATCACTTTTCAGTATGTCCATAGTAAAGCAGCTATCTACAATCGGAAAAAAAGAGTTTATTTCATCCAAATATGTATATTTATTGACAGGATTTCCAATGATTTAATTGGATTTTCATTATTTATGCCATCCCGAATCCTTAACCTTTGAAGATTTGATCTTGACAATTATGAATTATGTTTTAATTCTTAAGATTATTAGTATTCTGTATATTATAGCCAAAATATCACTAAAGGGTCTTAACATTTTAAAGGGCTTTAATTTAAATAGAAATTTGAGCAAAGGAAGTGATAAAGAGGTGGCTTACAGCCATTTATTTTCAAGATCGAGTTGTTGGCCGTTTGTTTGTCTAACCTACTCCGGCCAAGATTCTTGTTCAATGTCACCAGCGGATACTGATGAAATACGATCATGTAGAGACAACTGCGGTGTTGACCAACTGCGTGTAATTGCCGTGGCCAATTGGGACTTTCGGGGTCCGTTCCCCGAAAGCCTCCGAATTGCCGCTTCCCATCACACCTCGCACATCATCTGTTTATGTTGGTAAATAGCGACAAGTTTAAAGACCTGTTAGCGGCCACCGTTTGTTTGTTTATCACGTTTGGAAAGTGTCCGTCCCGCAGTGGGTTAATGTTTGGTCCATTGCTTTATTTTCGGTTTTTATTTTTAGTTTTTACTTTTTAGTGTCTGCATTACGGTCTTGGGCAACTGAAGTGCGGGTGGAAGTCCAAACAATTAGCCAACTGTGTACTGCTTCGTGCAGGTTTAAACTTTAGTGTTTTTTATGGGTTACAAACCTCTGCATTTCACTCTCGGTTTATCGCCGCACTAATTCAAGCTAAGCACTCATGTAATATGGAATAGAGTTACAAAATTTTAAATCAATCGTTAAAAAAGCATAAAGCATCGTTAAAAAGAAATAAGTGGTATTTTGTAAAGAAAATATTTTTCTTTTCTTAAAAAGAAAGTATAATTTTAATTGAATACACTATAAGCTTTTCAATGTTCTTTTCAATATTTAGCAATAGCCCACTATGTACATATATTGATTGATTGCAAAATTATAAAATACAGCACTTGTTAATTCTCAAAATTATTCAATCGCCATTGTTCACGTTTTCTTGAAGCTTTCAAATCATTTTATAAGTTATACACACATTCTATTAATGTCTTGCTTTGCAATCTTTTCCTTAGCTTTAAATTATTTAAGTAAATTTACAAAATCAAAAACCTTATGTTTTAACACACACATTTTTCTAAAACTTAAGAACAAATTAGTTCAAACGTAATTAAAGCATTACATTTAAGCTTAAAACTTTAAAAATGATTTGATAACTAAAATTTACAAATTTGTATTTTTTACAAAATGGTTAAAGTCTCAGGAAATAATTTTACTAAGTATTCATTATTTTGCAATCGCTTTGAGTTATTCATGATCCAAATAATAAATATTTCCTCTGTCGTCCATTCCTTTTCTGCTCGTTTCCTTTCGAGGGCCAAACAAAAGACTTAAGACACAAACTCGAATGCATTTGCTCTTTGCCATTCTGACTGCATTTATTTCCATTGAATTTCAATCCCATTGTTAACTCTGCTCTGGCCTTATTTTTTTCCTGAACTAACACACACTGTACACAACATTTCACGCCTCCTTTTTACCGGACGGACGGATTCACGTAACTCGGATCACGCAAATTATGACATTCGCACACTTTTCGCTTGCTATTGTCGGATTGACTTTTATTTTTTTTAAGGCTTTTCGTGTCAATTTTAAGGGCAAACACACACGGAGCCAAAGTTCATGGGGGGATTAGGATGGCCCCACGATTATTGGGCCAAGTTATTAGCACCTCGATTTTATCTAAAACTCACTTCTCAGGCGTTGACGACGACGGTGACTGGCGAATATTTGAGTGATGTTTTTGCGGTCTCGAATTGAATCGGTTGAAAACTCAGCGGCAACTGAATTGAAAGCGAGCAATTGGCTTGAAGTTATACTCGGCTCAAAGGAAACTCGGCTCTGCCGGCGTCGCTGCGTCGCTGCCACGCCAACGCCACACAAATACTGGCTCAGCGAACGTGTGTTCGGACAGGTGTGGAAGCCCAGGTGAGTCGTGCTGCTTTCCGGGTTGCACTAGCCGTAAGATGAGCTTGCCCTCAGCCAGGCTATAAACATAACCGAAAAACACACACCGAACCGAAACACTCGAATTAAAGCCAATTAAACGGCACTTAAAGCTTTCCAAGTCGAGCAAGGGCAATGCTAATGGATCTCCCGACTTCTATCTTGGCCATCCGAGATTCGCGACTGCATCTCGGCAAAACGGCAGCCTGGAAACCTGGCAACCCTAGACAGAGTCCAAAACAAAATTCCCCTCGACCGCAAAAAAAGGAGCCGCACCAAACCAAGGCCAGCCACTTGAGGTGGCCCTAAAAAACCGCATGTCATCCACGGCAACCAAACAGATGCATATATACAGTTCGACTTCTGAAAGGCGAACTTTTTGCTGGGCCAAATTCTTGACACGCACTAGATTTTTAACAAATAATTCAAATGTAATTTATTTTATATATAACTCAACATTTAAGCAAACATTTCAATTAAAATAGTTCAATGACTACAATTATGAAATCATTTTTTTGTTGACACCTGTTCGTCCAAAGAAATTAATAAATCACCAACCAATTTGTTTGATTTAAAATGATGATAAATGTGAGTCAGCAGTAAATACTGTTCATTTCAAGTGAGGTAAAAAATCACATCGAACTTTTAATAAAATCATAAACAATTAATAAGGTAATTAAAAGTATCACAAATCAATCTAGATTGGTAAATACTTTGAACTTTCAGTTCTTAAAACTTGCAGCTCTGTAAATAATTACAAGAAGAAGAGAAATACATTTTTCAAGAGCATTTCCTTTTTTGAATCTCCACTGTATTTGTTCATGCAGAAATTCAGTAACTCATACAGGCACATTTCCGCGCTAAAATGCATTCATGCAATTTTTGGCTGTAGAAGAGATTTTTTTCATCTTGGGGAACCTGATCCACGGCTGCAAGTTGTGATAATGGCCAGTTAAAAAAAGTTGCCCCGTCAGGTGAGTTGGCCAGTGAGACAAAAGGTGTGGGGAAGACACAGGGTATTGGGCAGCCACAGGATCGCTGGGGGATTTCACAATCTGTTAACAACACAGCAGAAGATGTCGTGATGCGACGACCTTGAAATTCTGATTCAGCAACGTCTCCGTTACGTTTTCGCTTTTTCCGCCTGGTTTGTTGGCCTACGGACCTTGCGGTTAATAACAGGCTTCGCAGCTCACCAGTTGTATTCCATGTCCATTTCCCTTTCCTTTGATGACATAATTTGTTTTGGCGGCCCAAGTCGTTGGACGCCCCTGGGGCAGCCCAATTCGTAGTTCCACTCTAATTGGTTCTGTAAACGCTAGAGAACCGAGGAAACTGTCTCGTCGCCGGTCAGCGAATCACACGACTAAGCCAAATTTCAACTTCCCAGTTCCCAGCATGGTTTCGTCTCTATTCAAGCGGAAGAGATTTTATCACTCGTGCCAGGCCAAAGAACTCCTTGAATATGGGTTTTGAACTTTGCTTTTTAGGTTATCCACTACCAATGTGGAAATTTTTATGATCTTAAATCTCAGCTGCATCCTGTTTTATTTTATTCTGGTTACTAACTAGCCATTATTTGTCTTTCACACTTCTGTTGTTTATAGGCTAAAAGTTACTTATAATGTTAGTAACTTGGAATCCCAGTTTATAAGCTACTACGGTTTCTTATAATGATAAAAAACATGCCTCAGCTTACAATTTGCATTTCCCATCATATTAAATTACTTTAATACGTTTAATCTTGTCATTGCTTTTAAAACTGCGGAGTTTGGCTAAAAGATTCCATACATTGACGCAAATAAATAATTCTAGACTCAAAATGATTTTGTTTTCATTTAAGAAATCTAAAAGTAATGTGAGAATTAATTAAAATATTTGTCAAATCTCGTAAGTCATCGAAATTATGAATTTGATTAGAATAGATTTGCTATTTTATACAACAAAAGACTTTTCCTTAGTTTGATTTCTTCTGCAGTCCTCTTCTTTTTAAATAACCGCTTAATTATCACATCTAATTTTGTTTTCAGAAATCTTTATTTTGGGTGGATATAATACTCTGTGACTGCCCTATTTGATTCTTTAGTCACTTCCCTGAATCTCTCGAACTCAAAATCATATTTTTTGATTGTACATTACTGATGAATAATCCGGCAATTATAAACAGGTTGTCTGAGTAGATACATGCACATGCATCATTATGCAATTTTTTGCAATTGATTACTCCAAGTGGGCTGGAGTTAAGAGGTAAAGCTGGAGCCACAGTTGGAATAAATGGGGTTTCCAAGAGGTAACCTTCTCTGCCACCGCCCGACGCCGTAAATCAAACATAATTGAATATCTCGGTTGCTTTTGCGGATTCCGACTAACACTAAATATTTGCTATTTGTTCGAGATTCGATTAACGGCTAAGTAGAACACATTAAGGCTTAACCTGAGTCTACAAAGCAGCTGTGTACTGTGCTCCTATACTCTATTTTTTATTAAAACTTAGCAGCTACACGTTGATCTGAATATTTCAGAAAAAGATTTATAGCTACGATAAATAACACTTCAGCTTTCGGGCAAAAAAAAGTTTTTTATTAAATAACGAGTAAGAAATACATAAGAGTAAGTACCCAAAGAATTGGTGTACCTCTATTAAATACATTTTTATTAAAATCCTTGATATAGTTGGTAGTACTCCAACTTACTTAATAGTTTATAGCTTTGAACCAAGCTATAAATAAATATATAAATAAATAAATATATATAAAATACTGATTACTGACAAATGATATCCACAATTGCATCACTTAAATCCAGGGGAAACCAGTTGTCAATGGTAGTATATTGCCATAACAATGCTCATATTTGCTTATCACAGTTTGACTTGGGCTGCTTGTCATTTGTCGTTCTGTGGTTGTTGATGTTTACGCATATCGGCACGCAATATTGTCCAGGTCTGGGCCTGGTCCGATGCCTTTCTACATTCCCCATCCGCAGCGTGGGCTCGGCCATTATTTTTCCATTTCAAACAAGTCGACACCGGCTGCTGACACAAAGTGGCAAGTTATACATTTAATTAGCTGGACTCACTCTCCCCTAGCTTAGGGTACATTCCTAAACCACTTTTAGCCTCCCCATCTAGTCATAGGTACGGCATAAATATTATTTATCGCTAGTTACAATGTTAATAAATGTAAAAGGCGGAGGAAATCGAATAGGTTAACTGTGTAGCAGATACCCCAGATATTTAAATGCCTTGGGCTCTTGAGATCGGTTGTGGTAATATCGGGATCAATTCCTATATCTGGTCATACGCTCAACCCACTTCCAAACAGTTTAAGATGGAATCCACTGATTGCGGCTGATGAAAAATTATCCATTTATTGAAATGGAGCTGCTAAGTTAATTATAATTGGTGTTATTAACAGATTAAAGGGGTATAAGGGATATGCTCGGTTTGTTGTGAGTGAAGTTTATTACATCGAATAATAAAAATGAATATTTCAAAAACATTTAAGCAACAAAAAGCAACATTTTTGTAAACTGTATTCATGTTACTTATATGAGAGCATAATCGGTATTAAACAAGTCCATAAAATATATGTACAAACAATCAATCTATTTGATATAGGGTGGTTAACAAGTAATTGTGCTCTTAATTGGCTGGCGACAATAGTAATACCTTTTTAAAAAGTCTAGTGTTCCATATTAAAAAGAAGTTTATAAATAATTTATGCTCCATACACGGAACTAAACAAATTATTAAAATAAGCAAAATGTTAAATAAGTTTCATTGTTCACATAGTAGATCTCTACTTAACTTTGATTATTAGTTTAACAGCCAATTTAAAATTCCCAATTAAAAAATGTCTTGGTAGCTGTAGATAAAATGTTCTAAATTGTATAAGATTAATAGTAAATAGACAAGCACAATATAAGGATTTAACTGCATAAATTTATTAGGCCCAAAAATATATTGAACCCAAAACCCAGTCAAAATTAACATCTGAATTTTAAATTAATAGAAACAAGTTTTTTTAATTTAAACTTTTGCATTTAATCAATTTAAAATGAATATTAAGGTCCTTGCAAAATCAGAGTACATATAGGTTCGTCGATCTTAGATAATCGAGTTTTTTTTGTTTAAAGTATGATTTGGAGAAACAATGAAGCCTTGCTTCCTTCCAGCTCACTTTCATTTAGTAGCTACGTCCGAAGAGCGTGTAGAACTTGGGCTTATTGGTGCAGCCGGGGTTAATGCACTTATCGCTGGCCGAGATGGGGGCCGGCTGATCGAAGGGGATGCACAACGACTTGGCGCCCATGGCGGGAGCTCCAGGCTCGGCTTCTTCGCCGCGGGCGCTGTCCGCCTTGATCTTATCCTCGCAGCTGATCTCGCCACAGAAGGGAGCCAGCAGGATGTTCTTCTGCTCCAGGAAGCCGCAGAAATCGGTCCAGTTGTTAACCTTTTTGGTGTGACTGGTCATATCCTCCTGCGCCTTGCCGAGCATGGTCTCGTGAATCGTCTCAAGCAGCGCAGGAATCTTCTTCTCCACATCGGCCAGCGGTATCGTGATCTTCTCGCCAGTGTCGCGACGCACGGCCACCAGCTGCTGGGCCTTGAGGTCCTTGGGGCCCACCTCCAGGCGCAGCGGAACTCCCTTCAGTTCCCAGTGGTTGAACTTCCAGCCGGGGGAGTAGTTGTCTCGGTAGTCACCCTCACAACGCACTCCACCTCCGACCAGACGCTTCTCCAGCTCCTTGCACGCGTCCAGCAGCTGAGCACGCTCGTCATCCTTGGTGTTCACGGTAATGCCGCAGGGCACCACAATGGCTTGAATGCAGGCCACATGTGGGGGAAGCACCAGACCCTGGTTGTCAGCATGCACCATGATCATCACGCCAATTGTCCGCGTGGTAATGCCCCAGGAGTTCTGGTACGCGTACTTCTTCTGTTGCGTCTCAGGGTCCTCGTACACGATCTCAAACATCTTCGAGAAGTTCTGGCCCAAATGATGACTGGTTGCTCCCTGAATGGCACGTCCAGAGGCGGAGATGAATGCCTCCACGGTGGTGGTGTAGTCACCGCCCGCGAACTTCTCCTTTTCGGTCTTGCGGCCCTTAACCACGGGAATGGCTAGCAGGTGGGTGTAGACCAAGGCGTACAGGTCGAGGATTTCCAGCACTTCCTTGTCGGCCTCCTCTTTGCCGGCGAATGCGGTGTGACCCTCCTGCCACAGAAATTCGCGGGTGCGCAGGAACGGCGTTGGCTGTTTAAATTCCCAGCGCTGTAGAAAAAAGAAAACAAGTGTTAGTTAATAAAAAATAAAACCGAAAAAGTCTGCACTGCATCAAAGTACCCACCACAACGTTATTCCATTGATTGAGACGGATGGGCAGATCCCTGTAGGACTGTACCCACTTGGCGTAGGCGGGATACATGACGGTCTCGGAGGTGGGGCGCACGGCGATGGGTTCGGCGAGGTCGGAGTCACCGGATTTGGTTACCCAAGCTACCTCTGGAGCGAAGTCCGCGATGTGCGTCTTCTCCTTCTCCAGCACCGCCTTGGATACGAAGATGGGGAAGTAGCACTCCTTGACTCCCATGCGCGTAATCTCAGCATCAAACCAAGCCTTTATGGCTTTCCAGATGGCGAAGGACCAGTGGCGCAGGATGTAACATCCGGACACGTCGTAGTACTCGATCATCTCACCCTTTGTGATTACCTGCGAGTACCAGTCGGGCAAGTTATCCTCCTTGGTGGCTTCCAGACCCAGCCGAGTCTGCTTCTTCACAGCGCCGGAGGCCTCGGCAGCAGGCTCCTTCTTTGCTGGCTTGGCTGGCTTCGGTTGAGCTTCCTTGGGTGCCTTCTTCGCAGATCCCCCACCACTGCCGCCGCCTCCGCGCCCGGCTACAGGGAAATCGGTGCCCGTCACCTCCTTATACTTGGCCTTGAGAGCCAGCAACTTGGCCACCTCAGCATCGATCACCTCTTTGGCTGCCTTGTTGCCCTTAGCCGCACGCACCTTCTCTCCTTGAGCATTGATCTCCTGGGTGAGCTCATCCTTAGCTGGTGATGCCATCTCGGCGGGGCTGACTTCCTTTTTGACTACTGCGGGTTCAACTTTAATGTCCGGAGTCCAATCCTTACCGCTCAGTGTCTTATATTGTGCTTTAAGAGCCAAAAGATTCTTAACCTCTGGTTCGATTACGTTCTTTGCTGCCTTCTCGGACTTCAGTTGCCTGATCTTATCGCCCTGTGCCTGAATCTTGCCTAAGACACTGGCTACGTCGCTGCCTGAATCTTCACCAGTGAGATCCACAACGGCCACTGTTGCTGGTGTGGGTGCCACAGTACCTGGTTTCCACTCCTGACCGGTCAGGGATTTGTAATCCGTCTTAAGTGCCAGCAGTAGTTTCACCTCGGCCTCCACCAGGGATTTCTCCGATTTGGCAGACTTAAGTTGACGGATTTTGTCACCTTGTTGGGTAATCTTGTTCAACAAAGTATTTACTGCTAGGCCAGATGCAGGTTCCGGATTCTTCTCCTGCTTGACTTTCACTGTAGCTGCTGCTGGCGCTGGAGCTGTGGTGCCTGGCTTCCAGTCACTCCCGGTAGCTGATTTGTAGTCTGCCTTTAAGCTGAGTAGCGTCTTCACTGCAGCATCAACGGTGGGCTTATCGGCTTTAGCTGACTTTAGCTCACGCACTTTGTCGCCCTGGGCAGTTATTTGGCTTAAAATCTGGGCCACCGAATCGTTGGCAGTAGCAGAAGGGGCAGGAGATGCCACTGGAGCAGCAGTTGGAGGTACAGTGCCCGGTTTCCAATCTTGACCGGTAAGAGATTTGTACTGAGCCTTCAGTTCTAGAAGCGTTTTCACAGCAGCGTCGATCTCTGGTTTGGCAGCCTTCTTTCCCTTCAGATCTCTAACCAAATCGCCCTGCTTCGCAATGCTGGCATTAACCGAAACGGCGTCGTTGGCAGTGGAAGAAGAAGCGGCGGAAGCTGCAGGTGCAGGCGCTTGTCCTGGTTTCCAATCTTTTCCAGTAGCTGTCTTGTAATCCGCCTTCAGGGCAAGCAGCGTTTTTACTGCAGCATCGATTTGATCCTTGGCTGCTTTCTTGGCTTTAAGATCACGCACTAAATCGCCTTGCTGGGTAATTTTACTGTCCAATTCAGAAGCTTGGTTCGAGGATTTCGCAGGTGAGGATGCCTTTTTCTGCAATAAATCAAATGTTTATTAATATTTTTAAGAGCTAAATAGTTGCAGGTTTTCGAATTTTTAAAAACATTTGTGCAACGTCAGCAAGGGCGACATGCATAAATCAGCGAGCCCCTCTCTTTGATTTGTTGTCTTACTGGTAAAACAGAGGTAGACGATAACGATCCACACGCTTCGTGGTTCAGCATACAACTGGTTTCAGCCGAAGAAGAAGACTTCGACGAACCAACGCGGCACAAAATTAAGAGTACGTGAAAGAGCTACAGGGCTCACAGTGAAAGAGAGTGAAAAGCTTATGGAGATCCAAACAGCTGTTTATGAACATTTGAAGAAATCGATTAGAAGTACTGCCAAGACGGACTTTGTATGCCCTTTTATATTTTTATTAAATAATAAAAAATACAAGAAAGCAAACTTCGGCAAGACATGGAGAAGAAGAATTAAACCACAATAATTTAGAAAAATGCCACTTGATCATCGGATGTCTTTTGTGCAAAGCCATATTTAGAACATTTCGAATTGTTATTTACATTGTTAAAATTATGAAAAATCGACCCAGATATATAGAGAATCAGCCCACAATCATTTAGAAGTGTGCCGTTTTGAATTCGGATGTCTGTAAGGAATGTTATGATACTGACAAATTTTATTTTAACCCAATTCATCCTTAAAGACTTAATTTTTCTGATTTGATGACAGACAAATGGTTCTATATAACTCACCGTAACCTTGGCATCCGGCGCATTGATTTTCAGGCCCGAGGTGGGCACATCCTTCGTATGGCCGTCCGGAATCGAGAACAACACAATGGGCGATGGGACACTCGTAAAGCCGCTGGGTGGGGCATAGGCGTTGTCCACTTTGAAGAAGCCACGTCTCTGCAACTGGATGATATCACCCTTCTTGCATTTCTTCAGCTCTGGATCGCCAAGCATGGCAACCTCATCACGAGTCTTGTGTCCAATAAACTGCTTAAAGTCCTCGTCCTTGCCCAAAACCGCCTTACTAATGATGTTGTCAAAGTAAACGCAGAATGTGGGTGGATAGGCACTGGCATCATCTTCGACAGCTAGCCAAGTTAACTTGAGGGTCTTCTTGAAATCCTTATTGTCCAAGTTAAGTGCAGCATCAACAGAAGTGATGGTTCCAGATGCATCCTTATTCACCTTATTTATAAGGAGGTTGCCCCAGTTGATGAAGGTGGCGTTTTCACCCACCTTCAGTGCTTCGGCATCCACATAATCGATGTAAATACGGGGACCCAATAAGACTGTTTTCTTGCCTAGCGATTCATCCTTTGGATGCACGGACACCTGGATCTTTTCTACTTTGGCGCCGGCCACATTAACAATAACGCGCTTTTCTTTCTCCAAGGCAGTGTAACGTGGAGCGATCGGATCGATTACCTTCTTGTTAAAGGCCCAAATCTTGTCCCAGTTCATAAAGACCACAGATTTGCTGCTTCCCTGGGCGATGATAAACTCCTTCAGACCCTCCACGGTCATGCCGCGACGTATGATTCCACGCACCGTTGGGAAACGAGGATCATCCCAGCCATCAACTAGCCCTGAGTCCACAAACCAGGTGAGCTTTCTCTTGGAAAGTACTGTGTTGGTCATGTTTAACCGACTGTATTCCCAGATGTAAGGTTTTCTTAACTTCAGAGCATCAATAAACCAGTAGAACTGATCATCACGATCATGGTACTCAGTGGTGCGTAGGGTGTGTGTCACATTTTCGATGGCGTCCACAATGGGGCAGGCAAAGTCGTAAGTAGGATAGACCCTGTAAAGGATGAGCAATAAATAGTTCGTCCTTAATACTTCGTCCTTATTATTAAGAGAAATACTTACTTGTATTTGGTTCCTGTGCGAGGATGCGGCTCGTTCTTGCAACGATAGATGGTGGGATCACGCATACAGCCGTTGGCCGAGGTCATATCGATCTTGGCACGCACGCAGTACTTTTGACCCTTCTCAGAGCCCTTAACCATCTCCTCCCAGAGGGAAAGATTCTTCTCGACGGCTGCAAATGAAAACGAGGATTAATAAAATAAAAATGGAAGATCTGTGAAATGATGTGGTAAAATTATTTTTTTATGAAATCCAATACTTAGGATACTGATAACTGATACATCAGCTTTTAAAATAACTATGAATTTCATCATTAATTACTTCGATTGCTTTAGAATAAAACGTTTTCGATGGCGATATCAGTCAGCTGGTGAATTGTTAAAAGGAATTTCTTTCTAAAACTAATAAATAATTATTCATCATGAATTGATATATAGTATAGTTTACCTAAAACAAAGTCTACACTTTAGGAAGAACTTACAGTTAGAACGATTGGCCGATTCCACGCGCTGTTCGCGTTCCAGCTTCATCTGTTCCGGCGGCGTGTCGTCCACGTAAGCCTTGCTCTCCTTGATCAGCTGGACGCAGTAGTCCAGCATAAGGTCAAAGTAGTTTGAGGTGTGCGTAAACAGGTCCGGCTTGATCTGCAGCTGCTCCAGATCGCCGAGAATAACGTTCTCAAACTCAACGGTCTCCTTGGCAGGATTCGTATCATCAAATCTCATGATAAGCGTGCCCTGAAAGGCCAGGGCGTAGTACTGATTCAGCAGCGCCGCCTTGGCATGTCCGATGTGCAAGTAGCCGGAGGCCTCTGGCGGAAAACGAACCACCACCTTGCCCATCTCGGCTCCTGGCAAGTCCACGAACTTGCCCTCCTGCTTGCGCTCTCCCGTTTTGGCAGGCGTCTGCTCCTTGGAAGCCTGCGGGCTCTTCTTGACCCTCGCTCCTTCTGGCAGAGATTGCAGGACCTTCTGGATTAGCGGCTGGGCAGTGATGAGATCATACCAACGCTGCACATGCTGCGGAATGCCCTTGGCGGCGAGGAACTCATAGCGTGAGTGCATCTCGTTGAACAGCGCAAAGTCGGCTATGGTCAGCTTGTTGGCCACCAGATAGGTCACAGGGGCAATGGACTTGTCCAGGAAGGATAGCGCCCACGAGATGTCGTCCTCGCATGTCAGCGAGAAGGACAGCCAGTGGTCAATCTGTGTCCGTTCGATGGCCGTCTCTCCGTACAGCTTGTAATCCGGAGCCGCGCGGGCCAGGGCACGGAGCACGTCGTTGTTGGAGTGGCACACCAGCAGGCGGTTATCGGGAAACTGCAGCGAGGTCTCCTCCTTGCTCCACACAATCTCCACGGGCACCGTGCCATTGATTAGGTGCGCCGTCGCCAGGCCACCTAAGCGAATGATTCAATTAATATCACACGATACGAAACTGATGCAATAAAAGAGGGATCGGATGTGTATATTGTGTACATAAATAGACCCTGATCCAGATATAACCTCACTAACTGCACATCTTCCGGGCGGGGAAGGTCATTGCCGCCGGCATCCTTTGGGCACTTACTTATCGGCGGATTGTTGAGGTTCGCTTTCAGCTTTATTGTCATCGTCGCTGGTTGTTCGATTGGTATACAAATGGAAATGACGAAATTTCTCGGCTTATTAAACGGCACGAGTACGGCCAGCTGCTGCTAACGTCCACACAGTCAAATAGTGATGGCCCAAAAGAGCTGCAGTTGCCTTGCGATAATTGTCTGTGAATGGCTAATATCCCGTGTTAAAGAATACAGTGAAGCCCCAGTCATACGAATTTATAAAGCTCAGTAATATATTTGTATTTCATTTGTAATATCTTTAAAGTTATTGCTTTACTATAAAATTAGGATGATGTTTTTATATACGCAAACATTTGTTTTCCGATTTTGCTTACAAACGAACTTGTTTATATAAATACATTCTAATAGTTTTATGAAAAGTTCTTAAAGTATTAAAAGAACATATTGCCCACAAGAGTTAAAATTTAAGTTTAATTCCTACACAATGTTGATTGTAGCTCGGCAGATTCTAATTGTTTTAGTCACCCTGTATTTGCTATTCGCTTGCAAACGTTTACAAACGTTGCACTGCGAATGGCATCTGTGAATGAACAATAATTTTTTATGTGCTGCGTGAAAAATAGTTTTTCCTATATATTTTAAGCACCCAGCACACGGAAATACTCAACCACAAGGAGGAAAAGCAATATTAATGGTAAGACATAAGGAAATAAAAGTTAAACAGTGATTTCTTTGGTAATCGGGTACGGTTTTTGATGTTGACGATGCGGTGGCTCCTAGGTGAAAATATGGGTGCGTTGGTGTGTGTGACAGATGACTGTGTCAGTGGGAGCTTCGCTGGCCTAAAAAGATATGAAAACTTAATGAAAACCACAAAAATCAATAAAGGTTCCGTAGTAACAATGGTGCTATTCAATTCTAGATGCTTTTCATGCTGCTGTTCAGTCGGCAGGGCAAACTGCGGTTACAAAAGTGGTACATGGCCTATCCGGACAAGGTGAAAAAGAAGATCACCCGGGAACTGGTCACCACGATACTGGCACGGAAACCCAAGATGTGCTCATTTCTGGAGTGGAAGGACTGCAAAATTGTCTACAAGAGGTAGGTTGTTCGTATTTTATTATTTAAAGAATTTAGTTACAAAAGCCCTGTGAAATGATAACTGATAAGACATGTATGCCTCAAATTTACAAAGAACAAATTTTCCTTAAAGCTTACATTTTTTATTTATTTATTAATAATTATGTATAACCGTTTATGTAGTTATTCAATTTAAGGAAATATAAGTATATTTTTTATTGTACCATTGTACTAATCTGACCTGTGTGTACTTTAAAGGTATGCCAGCTTGTATTTCTGTTGCGCCATCGAGCAGAACGACAACGAGTTGCTGACACTGGAGATCATTCATCGTTATGTAGAGCTCTTGGATAAGTACTTTGGAAGCGTAAGTTATTAACAGCACATTGCCACAAACGGCTCTAAAAAATTGTATGTCTCCCATTCTTTAAACAGGTCTGCGAGCTCGATATTATCTTCAACTTTGAGAAGGCATACTTTATCCTGGACGAGCTGCTAATAGGCGGCGAGATCCAGGAAACGTCCAAAAAGAATGTACTTAAGGCGATCGCCTCGCAGGATCTGCTCCAAGAGGTCAGTACACCCGAGACATATGATCTGTAATGCCTAAAACGGTTGTGTCACTCTACCTATGCCGGATATTGTTAATTGTTTTACATATTTATTCAACTTACTGGTTTTTAGTTTCGTTACCTCGTTAGTGTTTGTTTGCATCTATATTTATATGCCTATCTATAACGTTTACAATGTCATACATACCTCATGCATATCACGGTTTTCTCTTTATACTCTACTCTTACCTACTTCTTGTTCTTGTTTTTCTTATTTTTGCAATCGAAACTAATTACTATACTACTCGTACTTTACTGAACACCTCTAACCACTCGAAGCAAGAAGAGTTCTTTTACTCGCTGCAATAGATCCTAAGAGAAGTGTGCGTGTGTGTTTTGGCAGCAACATTGTCATTAACTTTAAGTTCCGAATCTGATGTAAACCACCTTACCTGACACACACGCACCGAATCGATATTTGTCGCTGCATGCCGTCTTGTGTTTCGAAACTTGCCTACTCGAAAGCGAATTGTGAATTGTGAGAACTTACCAGGAATTATTTGATCGCCACAGTATTGAACTTGCCATAGATGTTGCTGTGCAGTTAAACTAAAACCTTTGTTTGCCATTTGTAGTACAATTTTTGCTTGCGTTTATTTTGTGACCGTAACTCCTTAAGTCTCCTAACCCGAGTCGTAGTAAGATCTATATCTTAGTTGGCTTGATTATTTTGCATGACCTTTGTAGCTGAATTACTAACTAGAACCGATGTTAAACTATACATATTCTTGCCATACCATATACCATATATAAATGTGTAACCCATGTACCCTCTCTCTTGTTATTATTAACGCTTACCCTACCCGCCACTGCATAAATCGATGTTAACACAACTACTACCACCACCAACCACCAACAACAACCTCAGGACTTCAATGAGTATCTCAACTAATCAATAAAAAAAATAAACATAGATGAAAAGAAAACCTAACCCAAAGAACCTGTGTAAAGAACATAAAGTTATATTCCCGGACTGCGAAGAGTCTTAGTGGAGTGTCGATAGGTCAGATCAGTCAAACCTTCGCCCAGCTGTACATATGTGTATATTGCCCAGCTTCAATTCCCCCGCCTTCCCCGCGCTGCGCTGTGATGTTCATCCATATAATATGCATTTCGTGTTTCCCAGTTGTGCCGTAAACGAAAGAAAAGCAAAACCAAATTGAAATTGGTTTCTTTTTTGGACACATTCTACTCACACTTCCACTTACTACTCGTACTACCACTACTACTACTTCCTTTCCTTCTACTCTTCTCGTTCTTATTGTTCTTATTTTCTGTACTCCAGGACGAAGCCGTTGAGGGCACTTTAAGAGACATTGGACTCCTCTAAAGAACTAGAACACCCTAGAACTTATGTAGTTGATATTACACGCACACCCAGACACAACGAGCACACAATAACACACAGATACACCCCAGCGATATTGTGTGCTGCACTTGGCACTTTCCAACACTGCTCCATCCACTTCTCAACACTAATGTGTTCTGGCTGTTGTACAGCACTGAAGCGCTGAAAAAAACCTAATGAAAGAAGAAGCCAAGCAGCGTGAGGCTCCAAAAAGCAATAAAAACCCACAAAGCTAAATAATAGATAGTAACATCAGAGTATTTGGCATGCGGTTTTCCATACACCCTCTCTCGCAAACACAAACACATATATAATAGGTACAGCTAAGTTCATGCAAAACAAGCCAACCTTACGTAGTTCCATCTGGGGTTTCCTCAACTGAATTAATATGCTTCTTCCTATCTACATTATATAATCGAAAGATCATTCCAATCAATCACCAAATGGGCAATAACTAATTTAGTGGGGAGATATATGCAATACTATTCTTACAATAGAAACAAGTAAGCTTTAATGTTGAAAAAATGAGAACGATATATAATTAAAAATTGTAATAATCATCCCTTAGTGGTAACCGAATAAAGTCTAGTTTATGTATATCTACAAATATATATGTTTATGTATGTGTGTTGTACGTTTTAGCCAAATTTTCTGTGTCTTGTAATTTAAAAAAAAGTTATAATAAAAATCAAGTATTTTTCCAAAAAAAAAGCTAAATGTACTCGTATGCTATATGATAATGGTAAGAACTGGTGATCCTCATTTTTTTTATGTAATTGTTTACTTTTACTTTTGATTGTTGTCTTTGCTGTTGTGACTGACCTATTTGACTGCTCTGACCTTTTGCCGCCCGCTTTGATCTACTCTTCACCGATCTGATCTCTGAACTCCACTCTCCCCAAACTGTCTATCTCCCTATCTGTCTGAATTAGTGCACCCGAATGGTGTCCTTTTGTTGTTTTTAGTTGATATTACTTATTTTACCCTTTTTCCATAGCCTTTTTATGAGGGGTATCCCCCAGTATAAAAGCTTTTATTTGGTTGCCTTTAATCTCGAGCGATGTTAAGTATAGATTACGTAACTGAAGCTAAGCATTCTCCCATTCCAGGACGAGACCCCGCAGAGTTTCTTCGACGATCATGGCCTGGGCTAGGTTGGCTCTATAACAAAGAAACACAAGAAAAAACGTATATACATATATCAATCCCATTTAAAGTCGCCTTAAATGTATGCGTGTATCTGTATTCAACGTAACCCAAAAGTATATCGGTTCTATTATTATTTAACCATCCTCTGTCAGCATAAAACATTGTGTATAAAAGTGCTGTTAAACTTACTCCTAATTTCGCTTGGCAAATACAATTTGCAATACATTTTACTCCACAAAAGCAGCAATATCGGTTGCTCATACACATTCATACTTGTAAGGATTAACTTAGAGATAAGCAACGTAAAGCGAAGCGATTAATCGACGGTGTGCTCAACTCTATAGATGTAAGTTAAAGCCCTATAAATATATAAAATTGCTGTATCCAAAGTAACCAATCAAAGCTCTGTTTACTTTATACATTCTTTGCTACAAATAAAAATCGTATTGAGTGTGAACATTTGCGAATTTCAGCTGTTTTCAGTCCAATGTTTTAGTTGGAATTAAGATATCGAATTCAATCCCCATAACCGACCTTCAAAATTGGGAAAGTAGCTTTCACAAACATTTCATGCCATTTTTCAAATTCAATCTGAAAAGTTTAAAAGGGTTTCAATTTATTACAGTTCAAATTAAAACTGTGATTCTAAAAAAAAGGTAATATTTAATTATTCTTGGTAAAGATTTCAGATTGAATTTAAAAAAACAATTGTTTGCTACGAATCACGATGCAGATGCGTTTGACAATCCATCATAATTGAAAAGCGCAAACTCTGGTTAAGTTTTTAATACCAATTGAATAATAAGCGACCAATAAATTGTATATTTAGCAAAAACTACAGCAATAAATATCTTTTATTTTGTTTGACTGCAATAACGGTGTTTTTTTATTTGGGCTATTTTCGTCCCCCAGCGTTTTGGCCACATTTATTTGAGGCTAAGTTGGCAGCTCTTCGACCAACAAATTGTTGATTTCATTTTTATTTGGGGGCGGGGAGAGAGCCAGAAATTTAGAGAGAAAAAGAGAGAGAGAGAGAGCGACGGCACAAGCGCTGGCATCCTGCTCTCTCACGCTCTCTGGCTAACGGGAGCTCCCCAAAATTTCCCCCTGTTTGTTGTTGGGCTCTTACGCACACAGGAACTCGTATTCACCACACCGCCAAGCGAGACGGAGCGAGTGGCCCCCCGGCGAGTGGGAGCAGGACGGAGCGAGAGCGCCAGGCGGAGCAGCGATAAAACGCTGCGCTGCGAGAAAGTTGCGGACCCGTCCGCAGAGCGCCATCGTCTTCAGCGGAGCACACACAGCAGCTAGGTGTGCTCTTCCGTACGTAACGGTTGCGGATTTTCACTGGATTTCCAATTCCACAGCCCAGCACACAGGAAAATTTTCACATATACGCAGCAGGCGGCGAAAGTGTGCAAAAAAGTGCTCAAAACTCGGGAAAAAACCCGTTAAAAGCTCGCGAAAAACTCGGTTAAACTCTCCTTGTGCGGTGAAAAATTTTCCATCCGGAGATGGAAAAGTTTGAAGTGCGGGGAAAATCGAATGAATAAGTAGAATCAGCAGCAGCAGCAGTGGGAAAATTGACTGTGCAAAGTTTTGCAGCTTCAAAAATGTATGGTACATAAAATTTCTCTCTCCAAAATCGCGAGTGTGTGTGTGAAAATTACGTTGTCATATGTGCCAAGTGCTGAATTTTCCAGGCCTGACTTTCCCTGCCAAAACGGTCCCCAAAACGAAATGAACTCCTTTGAGTGATTAACAATGGAAAAAAGGACAAGGCCACTCGCTCCCTAACCAACCAGATACATTTGTACATAATATATGATATACCTATATGTATCATTTATGGTGGCAAGGAATCAAGCCGCGCCAGCAAAAGAAAGAAAGAAAAAATTCTCTATCTATTGCGATTTGCTCATGCGGCCCGAAAAGAGCGAAGCGCGCAGCACTGGGTGGGAAAGTGGGCGGCAAGTCCAGGGAAGCGGTGGGCGGCGAGGTCGGGGTGGGCGCCACCACGGCCCCAGTGGGTGCGAAGTACGGCCGCCTTGTCTACAGTTGTAGAGTGTGTGTGTACACAGCCTCTGAAATCTATATATCTCGCTTTTTTGGGCCCCCCATTAGCATCCATAATTTTCAGAATTTTTTTTCCTCAGCCCAAAACAAAACAATAATTTGCCGAGTAAAAGCAAAGCCGCAAAGTTTTTCATCACTCCCACCCCTCTCCTTCCGTTCATAGCATTTGTTGCAAAAATATTGGTCGTTGTGATTTATCCTTAAACTTGGCGACTTTCGTTGAACCGCTCCATCGTGGTGGAGTTGAGTTCGAGCGGCTGTGTGGTGGCTTGGGAAGTGCGCATGACGCCAGGACATCGCCTGGTGGCCAGGATATATATATATATATATGGACACGGGAAACGGGTCCTGGACATTCCACGTCGTCAGGCTGGCTCCACACTCACAGTTTCGTCCCGAATAATAGTACTGCCAGGTCCAAGTTCAAAACTCTTTGCTCAAGTTTTCACTTAGATAAACTAAATGGGCTATTTTACACTGAGTTTCTTTTCTGTTCAATTTTATAGCTCGGGTATTTCGTTTTCAGGGATAAATTTATTCATAATCATTACCCTTTATTGCATATTTCAGTTTTGAACAAATTTACGTTAAGATCCGTACAGAGTTTACAACCAAAAACCTTAAATGGAGAAGAAGAAGATAATGAACACATTATTTACAGCCTTGTTCCAATCTTTCTATTTGTTTATCAAATATTTCGAATTGTTCTCAAAAAATTAATGATATACCTTTTAGTCGGTTTTGCAAACTATCCGTCCGCTAATAACAGAAATTAAAAGTTTAATTTACTCAACAAATTCAGAAAAATGTTACACACATTATTAAGGACAAGATTCTTACTCTCAAGGGCTATTATGTCGACCCTAACTGTTCGCATACACACACTGTGAATTTGTGTGCTTTCCGTTAGCTATCGTTTATTGTCATCAAGTTGAAAACTTCAAGTGTCGTTACCTTTGTTTCCGTCTATTATTAGGACCTGTATGATATAATATTTGACTGGATTGTCCTTGGCCATCTCCGCTCGCAGTGGGCGGTTTGGTGATGGGGGCTGATAAAGTGGATGGCGGTGGTAATTGGTTCATCACAGAACATGTTGCATACTTAAGGGCGCCGTGGCTATGGAAATTAAATGAATAGCGCTGGGGAAAATTAAGCAATGCAGTTCGGGCTTTCTCTCTGTCGCCTCCTCTCTCTCTCTCTCTCTTTCTCGCAGCAGTACACGCTGTTGATATCATATTTTTGCCACTTCTATTATTATATTGATGTCTACTACTTTTTTATGGTACTGGTGCTCAAAGAATACTGGGAACTTTTTTAGCCAACTCACCACGCATGACGCGTGCTTTCTCTCTCGCGCAGCCTGTTCCCTCTGTCTTTCTTTCGCTCGCTTTTCCCTGTGGAAACTCCCGCTCTTGTGGATTTTATTATCGGGAAACATTTTCCTTTTTTTTTGGCTCTGCTGTTTTTTTTTGTTGGGGGGTGCGGCGACCACGTATCAGCGCAGGAAAACGGAAAGTGAAAAGGCAAGGAAAGAGCGAAGTCGAAGAAAAACATTTTCCGAGCTGCTGCTGCTGCGGCTGTTCGTTTTTGGTAGTAGTAAAGTGAAGACCGCCCGCCGAGTGAAGTGTGCCTACGTGTGTGTCCGCGCCTGTGTGCAGTGCTATATACAAAATACAAATAATAAATATATCCAAAATGGCACACATAAATGATGAAAATTTATAAATACCAATTATCAATTTTTTGTTTAGTGCAGCGCCAGATATTGTAAATAATTAACTGTAAAAACTCACCACCAAAGAAAGTTATAACCGAAAACGCTTAACCAAACCAAAGATGCATAAATCTAAACCAATATGATACATAGCCAATATGTATATAGAAACTAGTAACGATTATTAAAGTCAAATCGAGGAATTACACCGAACCCGGCAAGCAAATGTCCGGATAGGTTAGCCGCCACCTGACCAATGGATGAAAATGCAGCCTTCGTCGCCGTCACTTTCGCCGTCGTCACTTTCGCATCGCTTTTGTCAGCAGCAGCAGCAGCAGCCACAGGAGAAGTTAGAAAAGCACCAGCAGCAGGATCAGAAGGAGCAGTCCAAGCTGGTCGGATTCTCGCCCAGCCACGCCCACGCCAATCGAACGCCCTCGGCCGGTACGGCAGCGCTGCCTCAGCTGGCGTCGACGCCCGCACCGGCAGCAGCGGCCTAAGTTGCCAAACGGAAAGAAGCCCACTTCGAAATAGCCCATCTAGACCGCAGCAACAGATATTGCAAGTGCAACACATATTGCAATTGCAGCAGCCACAAATATTGCAGCTCTAACTGCAACAGCGAGAGATATTGCAGCTGCAACAGCAAAAGCAGCTGAAAGTGCAGCTGTAACAGCAACCTCAAGAAGGCCAACGCACAAAGCAACAGCTACGCATAAGGCAGTACAAAAAGAAGCAGGATAGAGCGGAAGCGGAAGGACAGGAAGAGAGGCGGGCAGCGGACACAGGCAAACAAAATGGCGGATGGTGGGCATTCATTCGTGAAGAAGACATTTCATAAGCCAACATACTGTCACCATTGCTCGGATCTGCTTTGGGGCCTCATCCAGCAGGGATATATCTGCGAAGGTGAGTAGCACAAACCATTCAATAATGCATATAAGTGTGGGAATCATTATTATTTGAAACCAGAAGGGCTCTTTGACTTTGAATTTAATGTCCCCTGAACCCATAGGTCTGTTTTGGTTGCCTGTAAAAACATACATATCTCTCTTAAAAATCATCCAAAGCCTTCATAGATTCTTCAGATCCGGTATTTGTTTTTAATATGTCGGTTCCCTGCGCCTGTCTATCAGTTCTCGGTTTAGTTTCGACAGCCGCAATAGAAATAAGTTGTAATTAATGGGCACTAAACAGAACCGAGAAAAGGTAACACGCAAATCATCGACCGTCTTCAACGGCAGTGGCAGATGTAAAAATACATTCCGTCTAGTTTTGAAAATACTTTTTAAATTGCCATAAACTTGGAATGGAAATGCGGCCGCTGGTGATGGCGAAGGGGAGGTTGTAAAAACAAGGACGTGCACAGGCATTACAATAAAACAGAAATGCAAGAAATGTCTAATAAACTAAAAGACAAGAAAATATTAGTTATTAATTACTTGGGTGTCTTTAAACATAATTAAACGTGGAGCATTTTAAAGGTTAATGATCTTAGAAGCAATTTTCATTTACACTTAATACAATAATGATGTTTCAAAATAGAACTACGAATAGTAATAACTGTTGAACTATTAAACATACAAAATATAAAATACCTAAAATACCTAAAATTATAGTAAGATCGATGGCTAATGCATTTGATGCAGTTTCTAGCTATCCAATTTGCGGTTTCCCAATAAAATTAAATAACTTTTTTCCCTGGCAGACTCAACGTCATCACCACATGACCAATGGGTCATCTATAGCCTGTGTAGATTGTATAGATTGTATAGATTGCACAGTCCGACAGGGGCAGCATCTACATCCAACTTGTAGTATAGTATATGCCATAGTATGGTATAGGGGCAGCATCATCAGGCTATTTGCGGCCGAGAAGTGTGCGCGTTTGAACTTTTCCAAATTGTGCGGCTGTTGGCCGTGTCTGTCGTGACGTGAGCGGAGCGCCAACGACGTCACAGTCAGCTCCGATTCGTTGTGTATATATATGTATGCTCGGCTATATGTTTGTACCATTGCCATGGAAATCTATAAAACAGAGCACATCACTCGCCCAGCGCAATTTAAGCCAAACCAAAGCGAATCGAATAGAATCGAAACGAAGCAGGGACAAAATCAGACTCGGAATCCACAAAACTGAGGCATCTGACTCTCCCAATGGGAAGCGTGTTAGGCGCCTAGCATCATGATGAATCTTCTCCGCTTTTCTTCTGTTTATTTATGCAATTTTGTTCATGGGATTTGTGGCTCTGGTTTTTGCTATTATTATAATTATCGCAAATCACGATTGCCATTTTATGCGGCCTTTGTGTTTACAGTTTCGACGAGAGTGCGCTTCTTTTGCCACTTCACAGCCACCCACGTTCTACACAAACTTTTCTAATTGGCAACATTAGCACTATTAACACTATGATAAAAGAACAAGTGAAGAGAATTTAAAAGGTACAATGTACTTGTAAGGAAAATTAAAATTGTATACCCATAAGCAAAGTTTGAAGAAAGTTTCTTGTTTTAATAGCAATTAATATTTGAACACAAAAAGGAATTCGATTCATGTTTTAATTGCTGAAGATTTCTACTTAAAGTATACATGTGTATCTTGCAATTATTTTAATGTAATGAATTCCTTTTAATAAGAAGAAAAGCAGTTGAATGTAAATGCTTATTTAGTACCAAAGCTGTTTACATCTTTTTGGTCTTTTTCAGCAAACCATGGTTTGTTGCTCTATTCACTTTAATGGCTAATGCGAGAGATCATAAAATATAAAGACATGAATGAAAAAAAAACAAATTCCAAAAATGCACTCATTCGTTGATTCCACCATTTCGACAGAAATTTTATTGCCCGCTCGGCAGACAAACATCTCGAAATTTCGATATATTTGCTTTGCACTTGCCTATGACATTTTCAGTGCATTTTTGCACAGTGTTAATGGCGGTGAAAACATCCGATTTTTATATTAAGAAGTCATATATGTATGTTAATACCACATAGTATTGAGTGCGAAAAATAAGTCAAATTTTAGTTGCATACCCTCGGGGGCGTAGCTCCTTTACTGCACATCACGCATACGACGCGTAGGACGAATGGAAATGGCGCAGAGGCGTTTTAAAAGTGGACGAATGATTCAAAACGCCTTCATAATTTAGTTTGAACCCTGGATAAAACTGGAACTGCAGCTGTAGCTCTGCACCCCACGCAATTACCCAGAAAAAGGCCAGAAATAGAGCTCAGGCTCTCTGATTCTAGAAAGTAGGTCAAATGTGAAATGCACTCTCGTACACTGTGCAAAACACACACACACATTTGCAGCGCAGGCCGCAGGCGAATTTTGAATTGGTTTTTCAGGGGAAGCGGCGGCAGTGTGCAACAAGAGCAGCAGGTGCGCAACCAAATCAAATTGGATGCATGACCTGCGGGTGTGGGGGTGGTGCTTGAGATATCTACAAGCCGGTAGAAGCGCCCCTGAACCATCCACCTCAATGCAGCCCCAAACCCAACCCCACTCCCCACCGATCCGGATCCGAATCTGAATCCGAGCGAGGTGCCCCTGCCGATAGCAACGAAGGGCTAAAAGTGCGTCATCAATGGCCGCCATGGAATATGACGACGATGCCAGCGGAACCGAAAACCGAGCGGATTGAGGGGTTGATGTTTTTTGGAATGGGGGTGATGAATGGAAGGGGGACTTGCCTTGTTAATTGCCTCGTTGTCGACGCTGTTCATTCATAACCAAGCGAATGGCGAACAACGAGAACACCAACAGAGTCTAACCTTTAAAACCGATCAATTAATACACTATTGCTTAATATTTGTATTGCGTAGGTCTAATAAAATAGGTAAATAATAATATATCGATAAGTTTTACAAATATCTGGCTTCTCTGGCTTCTAGAATGCCATTGGCTTATTTGTATTATACATGGTAAAAAAAATTACTTTTATATGAAAGTTTTCTAGTTAATAACTAAAAAAAAGTAAATATACATAACTATTATCGATGCTTTTTAAATTGAATTAAAGTTCATACATGCTGTTTTCAACAAGGGTATTAAGAAAAGATTTTCGGGGTCGTCAGTTTGGCTGGCACACCGAACAGAACGGCTGGGAGGTGGGGAATTCGAAAGAACGATAAAGTGGGAGGGCACTGCTGACGTTGCAGGCCAGCCGGAAAAAATCTCCAGTCAAAAGCGCTTCCGACCATAATGAAATCAAGCCAAGTCCGATTAAATGTCAGTTAAGCAGTGCAGAAGAAGGAGAGCGTATAAGCCTATGCATCTTAAAGGGAGAAACTTATACTGCATAATTAATTTTACACGGAATTATGCTATATTCTATAAATGTTAACCTCTCCCATTTTAAAAGAGTCTAAAAATATTTAGCAATTTACAGCTGAAATAGAAACTACATTTACTTAATTTCCATTTCAATCAGGAAAATAGATTGCTATGAAATTAAATTTATGATTCTGAAATTGCCTTACGTTGAGGTACAAAACGGAAAAGAAATGCGCGGCTGAAGTTCTTAGCTATTAGATTTATACTTAAATAAGATGGTAATTTCGGTAATAATTTTTAGACGTGAAGAAAGGATGAAAATCGATCCTTTATTTTTCAAAAATTATGGCCTACTTTCTGGCAGATCAGGGATTTTAAATAAAATATTAATTTGAATTTGATCATTGAGTATTTTAAAATCCCTTAAGCGTATTAAAAAAAAATTAATGTTAACTTTAAAAAAAATTTCCTTTCGATAGGTATTGATAAAACAATAACTCATTTTTACTTTCCGAAATATTTAAATTTATATTTAAATAAAATCTATATAAATTGTGGGTTAAAGTTAAAAATCTATTGATTTCTTTTTTTTTTATAGTTGAATTTTTTTTTTATTTTTTACCTTTAGTTACCTATTATTTATATTACTATTTTTGATTTAAAAATATGTTTCATTTAGTTATCTATTATTTTATTATTATTGGGGACTTAAACTTTTTTTTTATATTTGCCTTTTGACATTAGGGGAATAAGATTTATGCGTTTTTGATATGCGCCATATAACTGACACGTTGTAAATGTGTTTATGTGTGTGATTATTAAGTTTTTAAGCGTTTCCAGATATTTTTAATTCTAGGAAGTTCTTCTTCTTTAGCTTTCTGATTTTGCCATGTACATACAATACATACATATGTACATACATATGTAGGTATGTTTCGGCTACACCTCAATCGAATTGTATAACTTTGCTCTGAGCAAATATCAATTTTAATTGTGCTTCCTCTTCACGCACTACGCATGTCAACTTCTGCGTATTCAATTGTCCCTAACTCCCTAACTTCTTCTTCTTCCTTTGTCCTTTTCCCCCGTTTATGTATTGGTGTGTGCTTTAAATTTGGCTTTGTGCTGCTGGTTCTTGTTCTTCTTCTTGATTCTCTTTTGTTATTCTTGGTTTTATTGCCTCTGGGCAAAAGGGAAAGAAAACGAAGCGAGGCAAAAGTAAAAGTGTGTTGAGTTTCCAACCCAAAATTTCCCCACACACACACACACACAGACAGCCATACAAAAGGAAAGCATAAAGAAAATCATTTCGAAAATTTCCCCATGCGTTGGCGTCGCTGTTTGTCTGCTTATGCTTATCTACACACAAAAAAAACGCAGAGAAGGAGGAAAAGAGAGCGAGAGCAAGAAGACAATTTTTGCTGGTATACATAATGCAGAAATGCAACAAAGTGGAGAATACCTACAAAAAAAATACACTCCGATTTCAACCGCTGACCCACAGGGCGTATTCATGCTCAGCTGTTGCTTCTGCACTTCCACCCATCCAATCACCCATCGCACGTGCAACAAAACAACAAGAGACCGACAAAAAACTTGGAAAAAACTTAGGCCAGAGCGAGACCGATTGCTGGCTGAGCGAAACTACAGTTATGTTTTGCATTTCCATTGCAGCGAGCGTCACGTTTGTCCTTCTCCATCTCTCTTCATTTCACCCTGCTTGCACTGCTTGACGACGACTGCCCGCTGTTTTATTTATAAAACGGGCCAAAAACTAAAACACATTCACGAGTTCATTCATGACGTCAGCACTGCGCCTCAGGTCAGCGGCCTAGTTTTCAGCTTTCTTCCTCTCCCCACCCCCTGCTCTTTACTCCCCTTTTCCCCTTTCCCTGCACACCACCCCACCCAAAGATAATTATGCATTTATAGTACATACATGCGAACGCAGCAAGTGTTTGTTTTTGTGTGCCGCCCCGACTTTTGTCTATGTGTAAATACAACTTTTACGGCGGGCTAAAAATAGAACTATGATATCTATGTTAAGTTTGGTGCACAAAAAACGCAAGCATACATACTCGTATACATATATACATATAAGTATATATGTATATGTATAGAGAAGAGAGTGCTGCTTTTTTTTTCCAGTTTTCGGTTTCCTTTTCTAAATTGCACTATGAAAAAACATTGTAAGAATTTAAATAGCAGTTAGACACTTTTCTAAAAGAATCTTATCTTCTTATGATAAGAATATGAAAAATATCAAAAAATTAGCTAAAACAGAATTTTTTTAAAAAAATGTACACTTATTAATAACAACCTTAAAAACCATTCGTAGGTGTACAAATAAAGAATATAGTTATTACTTATAGTTCATATGTTACAAGATATTATTTTCCGTGCAGCAGGGATTCACTTGTCGCTCAGGTGGC
Source organism: Drosophila fuyamai (assembly GCA_018153365.1). Classification (NCBI taxonomy): domain Eukaryota; kingdom Metazoa; phylum Arthropoda; class Insecta; order Diptera; family Drosophilidae; genus Drosophila; species Drosophila fuyamai. The sequence continues at coordinate 5,892,734 of JAECXW010000393.1, read as the reverse complement.
GAGTAAAAGGAACAGGCAGAGAGTGAAATAGGGAGAAGAGCACACACCCGGGCTTTGTGCGTGCAGTTATCCTTGTGCCTTAGTTCAGTCATCGTCCTCGTCCTCCCATTCCCCTCTGTTCCATTGCCTTGGCCACTTAGCTCAGAGCTTGCCACTTGCGTCCCCTCGACCCCGTTAGTTTGCCCTGCGGGGAACTTCAATGAATGTGCCGTCGTCCGTGAACTCGGCAACTATGAATGGCATGCAGGCTGCCAATGACGCGGTGACTTTGCGGTTGCACACAGGGGCGGAGTGGGGTGTGGCCTGCCAGGAGGTCCATTTAGAAAACGGTACTCTCAGGGGACATCAAACTTGTATACAGAAATCAATCTTTTTAGATTTTAAAATGCAATAGATGCTCTTCAAATCAAGGGATTGAAATTATGCTTTTATCACTGTTATAGATAACTGATTTTATAATTGTTAAAAGATTATGTATATCAACTCGACTATCTTTAAAGAATTTTCTAGTGTCGTTTAATTTTTATTTTTTTTTAATTTAATTAACAAATGGAATTGTTAAATAGTTTATAGTCTATATTCGAAGATTAAGAACATAGAATTTAAACTATTTAACGATACCATTTGTTGTTAAGGTATTTTACGTATACTTAATCCATTTTCGTTTATTCTTTCTTAATGTAAACAATTTTATTATTACATATTACACAAGCCACTCGAATACAAGCCGTACAGTTCTTAAAATATTTTTTCATATGGCTCCCTTTTTTTAATTGTTGGGGGATATTACGTATACGTAATGGCACATTGGCTGGTCTACTTAGATAACAATTAGACATTGTAATCTCATTGAAATAACTTCTGAACTTCTACCGACACGTTGCATAACCACATCTCTTTCCCTGCTCCTCCACTTGCAGTTTGCAACTTTATCATTCACGAACGATGTGTCAGCAGCGTGGTAACGCCCTGTTCCGGCATCGCTCCATGCATTATAAAGGTACGTAGCCAGCAGTGGCACTCGCATTCACAATTCAGAACGAATATAGCTGTCATGTGTCATCCCCCACAGAATCCCGTTGCCCATTGTTGGTCCGAGCCAACTCATCACAAGAGAAAATTCTGCACAGTCTGCCGTAAGCGATTGGATGAAACGCCAGCGGTGCATTGTTTAGGTAAGTGACAGTATATATGTATCGGTCCCCAGTTCCTCTATCCCCCGATGCCCCGATAATGGATTTCGCAGCAGTCATGTTTCGTGTCAGTCACTTCTGTCCACTTATCGATCTGCGATCCATTGTTCGATGCTTCCATTGTTGCTATATAAATGTGTAGAACCAATATCTTTCCCATTTATATTTCGCACTAAGTGTGAAAGTACAAGCTTCAAATATATAATAATACATAACTTAAATTTTTTGTGTTTGAACATATTCCTACTAATGCTTAAATCCTATTGTATAAGATTCCCATTTTACGTTTATTACCACATAAGTATGCTAAGTTTTAGGCTATATGCGTTTATGTAAGCATAAGCCCCAAATAAGTGGTGCCTTTAAGTTTTTCAGACTTTCTTCATGATCGACATATCTAATAATATAATTATCCACAGTCTGCGAATATTTCGCGCATATTGAGTGCCAAGATTTTGCCGTGCCCGATTGCACCGAGAATGCCACGTATGTGCCGGGCAAGGAGCTGCTTAATGTGAAGCATCAGGTGAGTGCATTTGCCAGTCCGGCAAGGATCAGTAATAAAGAAATATTTAATTCGAACAGCATCACTGGCGAGAGGGCAATCTTCCATCAACGTCCAAATGCGCCTACTGCAAGAAAACCTGTTGGTCCTCGGAATGTCTCACTGGTGAGTTGGGCCCACCCTCACCCAAACCACATTTCGAATTTGTTTATGTGTTTTACAACCACTCTTGTTTTACAACCAGGCTATCGCTGCGAGTGGTGTGGCATGACGACCCATGCCGGATGTCGCGTGTACCTGCCAACCGAATGTAATTTTGGTATTCTACAACCTATCTACTTACCTCCGCACTCAGTCTCGATTCCGCGCACCGAGGTGCCCATCGAGGCCATTATCGGCGTCCAGGTCAAATCGAAGACTTCACTCGTGCGCGACTACTCGTGTCGTAAGTACATTTTGCCACCCTCACAGGGATACTTCGAGGACTTTAGCTATCCCTATCAAAATCAACTTCTTAATCGGCCAGATCCTGCACTGAGAAAAAGGAGGCAGCTGCTATATAGAATAGTACAATTTTTTGACTATAAATGTTTAATTGAATGATAACTATTGGATTTGACAAGCAAAATACATATAGTTTTTGAAAACTAGTAGGAGATATTTAAAGAAACACACTTTAATATTCATAATTTTTTTAATTTTATTTAACATGTTCTTTAAGAAAATTTCAATTCCATCTTAATATAAAGGTTGAGATCAGATATTTATAAATTAAGAATTCTTGAAAGTGTTTTTTGAGATTAAAGGAATATTTTAAAATATAATCAAATTTGATTAGAAAAACCACTTGACGATTACTATGATACAATCTCGATGTAATATTTGAAGAGCACTCTAGATGACTCAATTTCTCAGTGTAGGCTGGCGCCCTCACGTTCTATAGCGATGTAGCGATACTCACCCACCCCCAAAAAAAGTTGCTATCGATGTTGTGTTGTGTGCACACTCCGATCACTGAAAAAAAAACAATAACTCCAATGATCAGATACCACATCGCTCCAGCTCATCCAGCTCATTCAGATCATAGCAGACCACCACTCTCTCTCACTTCACCAATCCCACCGATGATTTTCTTCGATTTTCCCTATACTTTTTTGATTTTTGATTTATTTTTCGTTACGTTTTTTCTTTTCTTTTCTCTCTTTTGGGTTTTATGCAAAATATTTGCGTTTTCGGTTGATTGATGATGTGTCTCTCTATGTGTGTGTTTGGGCGCCATCGGCAGCCAGTCCGGATTTGAGCTGCCCGATTCCGGGTGCGGGATCGGGGTCACTAGCGGGTCTCGGCCTGAAGGAGCTGCTCGAGCTCCACAGGCAAAGACGCGAGCAATCGAAACAACATTTTCTCTTTTCCACACCGCCCACGCCCACCTCCTGTGGCTCCATCTCGCTCTGCCACTCGCCCACGCCCTCCTCCCTCACAGTCGGCGAGACAAGCAACGAGGCGGAACAGGATCGGGATCGGGATCGAGATCGGGATCAGCCGGAGGAGGAGCCCGAGGAGGAGAATACGGAGCAGGACAGCGCCCTGCAGCTGACCACGTCCACGTCGAATGTGGTCGGCAATCTGCAGAAGTCGCCCTCGGCCAACTCATCGCTGCACCTGCTCTACACGAATCTCTTCCGGAAACTGGGCCAGGGCAAGAGAAGGCGGAAACGGGGCTCCTCCGGCGGGGGCATGTCGCCCAGCGAGGACGAGGACGATGTGGACGGCGGTGTCTGTGATATAAGCGGTGGCGATCTCAGCGACGACTACGACCACTGCGACGTGGCGCTGCGCCGGCGATCCCTGCGCAGCCGGCAGCCACGGGACGTCAGCGAGACGGACTACCACGGGGATGCCGAGGCGGAGGCCGAGGGCGAGGCGGAGACGGTGCCGCGGGAGAGCTGCTACGAGACCTCGGACACGGGCGGCGAGCTGACCAACACCGACGACCTCGACAGTAGCCTCAACCTCATCAGCAACCTTAGCTATAATAGTAGTAACAACAGCAACGCCTCCAATGCCCCGGGAGGAGGAGCTGCACCCGCCACCAAGCCAACTATCACCTCCACCACCACCACTGCCCCGGGAAAGTCCGGACACGCCTTGAGCGTCCAGGGCGGACGCCAGCAACCCAAGACTGGGGCTCTGGCCCAGGCCAGGCCCAAGCCCATACTCATGCCCAAGCACAAGGCGCAGGGCAAGGGTGGCTCCCTCAGCTCTCCGCTGTCCAACTCCAACTCCAGCGACTGTTCCTCGGCCTCGCCTTCGGCTCCGGCGACCCTGCTCCAGCTGTCGCCGGTGGGCAGGAGCAAGTCCTTCCAGGAGTCGGCGGCCATTGCGGCCGTGTCGCGCTACAAAAAGTACGGACGCGGCCTGTTCCAGCGCCGACGCTCGAAGAGATCGCCCAAGAATGCGGCCGGAGCGGGGGGCAAGAGCAACTACAGCCTGGACAGGCTGTCGCAGAACATCGAGATTACCATCCAGGACGAGGATGGCAACTACCAGCCGTACGACGACAACTTTCACATGCTGGGGCGGCGATTGGACGCCACCGATGTGGACGACGATGTGGGCTTCGAGGATCTCTACCTGGACGACCGGCCGAGCGGGGCCAGCGATGATCTGGCCTTCGCCGGCGACATCAGCGACGGCGGGGCCAGCAGTCGGTCCAGGGCCAGCGACGCCAGCGATGGCCATGTCCTGGGCCGACTGCTCCGCCAGGTGCGGCACGGCCTCTCCGTCGGCTGGCGCAAGCCGCGCTACCAGAAGCGCAGAGGTGACTAGCCAACCGTACTCCTTTCACTTCTCTTTGTCTCTCTGTCTCAGTCCCTGCTAACAGAAGGATCCGGGTCTGGGTTTCGACTGGTCCTTAGTTTGCGCTAACCACTGCGTTTTGGTTTTGGTTTTGGTTACCCTGTTCCTTTTTCGTTGAGCCACCAAGCCACTTCCCACTAATCGCTAACCATCGAACCACTTATCATCCGCACCATTCCGCCCCATATTGCAATGCCACTAATCATTAACACCCACAAAACCGCATGATAAACACTCGGAAAAATATGTATTTACAAACCAACTATAGCAGGAATGCATAACTAAAGAACAACATTTAAGAATACGTTTTTTTATTACCAATTTCTTTTAATTTTAAACCGGAAAATGTTTTCTGTAACATTTTGCTTATGGTTTTACCATGATAAAGAAAAATTCATATTGTATCATTTGAAGCTGTTAAACTTAAAGATTAATGAAGAATACCTTTTCAAATTTGTATAACTATAAATAAATAATGCTTGTTATTAAAATATTTGTATGATGCAAATTTTTCCGAGCATAACTAAGTATCTAAAACTAGGCCGAGTCCGCTTTTGTTGCTACTAAAAATGCCTGTTCCAGTGAGGATCTGGCCAGTTACTAACCCCCATTCCTGTGACCCGCAGCACGCAGCATATCCGAGGAGTTCAGCAGCGGCGACACACCCCGTTTCAAGGACGAGGAGTCGGCCAGCAAGACCGAATCGGGCCATGGACCTAGTAGCAGTGGAGCAGGTGGCGGTGGAGCAGGAGGCTCATCCGCAGCTGGTGCATCGTCATCGGCTGCCGGCGGTTCCTCCGGACACTATAGACCCGACTCCGGCTCCGGTCACAAGTCGGACAAGTCGGAGAAGGATCGCGAGAAGAAGGAGAAGGAGCGCGAGGAAAAGGATATAGGTGAGACGTGAATATGGAATATATTTAATGGGGAAGCCCCTCTTAAACAATAACTTAAATGGTATCCGCAGAGATGATCAAGGTGTTCGATGGCAACAACTCATTCCGACGCCAGCAGTACCGGGTGATCATCGTGCAGCGCACTTATACGCTGGAGCAGCTGCTGACCACCGCGCTGCGGGCATTCCACATCACGCGCGATCCGCAGGCCTTCTACCTGACCGACCTGTACGCACCGGCCGGCATGGAGGACACCCCGATGCTGGACCCCACGCCCGTGCTGAACCTGACGCACCTGGAGGGCAAGCGGCCAGCCATTTACCTTCGGTTCCACGACCGCGACCGCGGCCACGTGCGCGTCTACCCCGGCAAGCTGCAGTGCTCGATGCTGGAGGATCCCTATGTCAGTGTTCCTGTAGATAATAGCACAGTTATTAAGGATTTGATACGCGACGCCCTGGACAAGTTTGGGCTGCAGGATAACCAGATACAGGACTACAGGTGCGTTTCCAACTCTGCAGTCCTATAAGCTCCTTAACTTGATCGTATCTTATCTTTTTTTCTACAGGTGCTCGGAGGTGCTGCTCGATCGTGGTGTGACCGAACGCATCTTGTCGTGGAACGAAAGGCCCTGGGATATTATGAAGCAGCTGGGCAAGGACTCCATTCGCCAGATGGAACTGATGCGGTTCTACATGCAGCACAAGCAGGATCCGCACGGTCCAAATATCGCGCTGTTCGTGGGCAACCTGCCCACTGGTCTCTCGCAGCGCAACTACGAGCAGATTCTCAACAAGTACGTAACCGACGAGAACAAGTTCATCAGCATCGGACCCATCTACTACGAATACGGCTCCGTGGTGCTCACCTTCGAGGACTCCATGAAAGCGGTGGGTCATTCAAAATAAAGTAGCCCCAAAAAGGGAGCCCTATTCATGTGTGGAATGTAATGCATCTTGCAGGTTCGCGCCTTCTACAATCTCCGCGAGACCATAATCGAGGACAAGAAGCTGCTGGTGCTGCTCCTGCCGAACATTGAGCCCAGCATGGTGCCCTCTGATGTGAGGCCCCTGCTGGTCTTCGTCAACGTGAAGTCCGGCGGTTGCCAGGGATTGGAGCTGATCTCGAGCTTTAGGAAACTGCTGAATCCCTACCAGGTCTTTGACCTCGACAATGGCGGTCCTCTGCCTGGGTAGGTCCAATTCATGTAGTTCCTTTCTATTAACCACTAATCTTCTTGACTTACTTTCAGATTGTATGTATTCCGGCAAATAACAAACTACAAGATTCTGGTTTGCGGTGGCGATGGCACCATTGGATGGGTGCTGCAGTGCCTGGATAACGTGGGCCAGGACTCGGAGTGCTCCAGCCCTCCTTGCGCCATAGTGCCCCTGGGAACTGGTAAGTGTAGAAGTATATTTTGTGTAGCTGTAATACAAAATATAACTAACCGATCACTATCAACCCTTCGAATTCGTGCAGGCAATGATTTGGCTCGCGTTTTGTGCTGGGGCTCCGGCTACACCGGCGGTGAGGATCCACTGAATCTGCTGCGCGACGTCATCGAGGCGGAGGAGATCCGGCTGGACCGCTGGACGGTTGTCTTCCATCCGGAGGACAAGCCCGAAGAGCCGGCCATGAAGGCGCCCTCGCAAACAACCGGTAAGAAGAAGAAGGCACACCAAGCACACCTATCGCAATCGCAACAAACCAATCAGCATCATCAATTACCGGCTCTGACATCGAGTGATATATCAGGTCATTTGGTGTTTTCAAAACTTCGTTCGTGTGTTCTTTCTTTACGTAACATCCTCGTAAATCCGTCCAGTATCTAACCCCACAGATTCCAACCCGATTTTCCTGCCCCAGTCCTTCACCTTGACCCAACACTTTTCTTTTGTGTTGTAATTGAATACGTGACTTTACTGAAATCCAATTCGGCTGTAATATATCGCTGGTTTCCCATAAAACCACTATACGATATTAATGTCTGTAAAAATATTTAGCAATAAATAGGTGTCAAAAGTATATTCAAAACTTATGAACAACCAAGTAATTAATATATTGAAAGTAAACATAATTCTAGTTAGACTTATAAATATTCTATATCTCAAACTATTTGTAATCTAAAAAAAATGGTTAATTAATTGATTGAAAGCTTTAACTTCTACTTTTTTATATCAGATAGATACTAGTTCAAGTTATAGAAGTTGTATAATAAATAATACATACTAATTTACTAATTTACAAAAATATCGCCTCACTTTACCCTAAGATCCCCATTTAAGCCCATTTTGGTACCTGATGATAAATGCTGTTTAGTTTTGATGTGTACAGATAAATACCTAAGTGGATTTGCATGTCCAAAATCCCATAAGTTTTTCATAAAAGGTAAGAAAAACAAAAAAGGTCAAAATTCAAGACACCGAGAGGTCCTACCAAAAACATGGGTAAACTATTTATGTATATTCAGTGGGTATCACCCACCTCGATGTTGTGAGTTAAATGTTCGGTGTCCTGTCTCAATGTGTTATTTCAAAATGGCGAGACTAAAGAAACTAACCCATCTTCGTGTTCTATCCAGGCGGTGCCCAGAACGAGGACAACTCACAGATCTTCGTGATGAACAACTACTTCGGCATTGGAATAGATGCGGATCTCTGCCTGGACTTTCACAATGCGCGAGAGGAGAATCCCAATCAGTTCAATTCGCGGCTGCGCAACAAGGGCTACTATGTGAAGATGGGCCTGCGCAAGATCGTGGGTCGCAAGGCCGTTAAGGATCTGCACAAGGAGTTGAAACTGGAGGTCGATGGCAAGGTCGTTGAATTACCACCCGTCGATGGTATTATCATCTTGAACATTTTGAGGTAAGCTAAAACTAAATTGATTGCTATATTGTTTGTTATATTATTTTGTATTACTTTATGATTATGAATAAACATTAAAAACATTTGTACCCTTTTCCAGCTGGGGCAGCGGTGCCAATCCCTGGGGTCCCGACAAGGACGATCAGTTCTCCACGCCCAACCATTACGATGGCATGCTGGAGGTGGTGGGCGTGACTGGTGTGGTCCACTTGGGTCAAATCCAATCCGGAATACGTACGGCTATGCGCATAGCTCAGGTAAATGCGAACTAGTTTCCAACTAGATTTCACATAACTAAATCACAAATTTCAACCGCAGGGTGGTCATATCAAGATACACTTGAATACTGACATGCCCGTTCAGGTGGATGGAGAGCCCTGGATCCAGAGTCCTGGCGATGTGGTCGTCCTCAAGTCCGCCCTTAAGGTAAGTGGGTCCGTTCGGACTTGGATTTCGCCTTTGCCGTTTACCTGCATGTAGCTGCTGCTCCTTTGTTCTATCGCATGCCTGCTTCTTAAAATTAACCTCATTTCCTGCTTAAATTTACACATAAACATATAAAATTCCACTCATGCCAAAATATGCGCTTTTCTTACCTTTATTGTTTCCGAATTTAAGACCACACTTTTAATTTACCTATCAAATGATTTGATTTTTATTGATACACCGTCTAACGAAAAATAATTGAATCAAAATCCACAGAGCATACTTGACAGTTTAAATTTAGATTTAAGACGTATTTAGGCGCAAAAACCAAGAGCCACAATTAGGACATGAAATTAGGAATGCCTGTCGTTTTATTTCCTTAGTCTCACAAGAACGAAAACTAATTGTTGATTATTAAAAACTTATGGCAATCGGTAGATGTTTCTAAGAAATATGTCAACGATCGGTCGAATATTGGAAATTATAATAAGAATTTACCATGAAATTAAAATTTTAAATGTTCTCAATTTTAATTCATAAAATTACCATAAAAGTTAGATACAAAAATTCTACTGAAAAACTAAAAGCTCAGCAACATAAAAAAATGAATTATCAATTTTTGTAACTTACGAAAATCCAACCGATTGTCATCGAATTAAAAACCAAAATAACATTTTGTCTGCGTGTGCGTTGGATATGCGTGTTCTGTATGTTAAACTTGTAATTTGTCCCCTGGTAAATCCCGCCCGATGTGTCGTAATTAAATAATAGAGCACACAACACTCGAAACACCCCGAGCCACCCCTAACCATGTAAAATAGCCACGTTTTTTCTGCATTTTTCATTTGTTGATGGCAGTCCAAAAAAAAATTAAAAACTAATGAAATCGGCAAAAAAAACAACTACGTATGTAGCGTTATAAAATGTTTCTCTGTTTGATGTGCGTGTGCCTGTGTGTATGTCGGATTTGACAATGTGTGTGTTTTACGCTATATATCTAGGCCACCATGCTGAAGAAAACGAAGAGTAAGCGCCGTCTCACCGAGCCGCATATCTCGCCGGCGGTACTGAGTCTTTCAGTGGCTCAGCAGGGATCGGGATCCGGATCGGTATCGGGATCCCCACAGTCCCAGTCGCAGCAGCAACTGCAGCAGCAGCAGCAGCAACAGCAGCTGGCCGAAAATGGGGAAAAGGAGGCTTCGATGGCCCTACCTGCCGGCTTTGGCAGCACATAGAGCTTGGCTACCGGGCTGCGATATTGGTTCTCCTGTTTCAACCCATAAAACCAGATAGCCAGATAACTCAATAACCCCCGAAAAGTATAACCACCCATAACAGATCAGCAGAGATAATGGCCAAATTGTAACCGCAAATCGAATATTTAAACAAGAGCAAAACTCCAATGCGAAAGCCAATAAAACTTTATCTTCCACAAGCGAGAAATAGCGTTAACAAGCCAAAAATGAAAAAAAAAAAGAAATTTAAAGTAAAAACTAAAAAATAGATGTAAATAAAATTTGGTGCTGTCGAGCTCTAAATACTTTGAACCACCACCCAGAAACACACACCGCCCACCAAACCAACCACCCACTGCACAAGAAGAACTGTGACCACCGCTATTGAACTTGAACTTAGCTAACTGAAGCCACCACAATCCACCTCAGTACACACCATACGAGAACACAACACACACACACAAAAAGCAAGCCACTGCGTCTAGAAGTTGTCCACAATATTTTTTTTTATTTTTATGCGATAATTTTCTTTAATTTTTGTTTTAAGGAACTTGTTCAAATTTGTTTAAATTTCCATTTCCGTTTCCGTTCCGTTTCTCAAATGCAAGCTTTCGTAATCCATCATTCAATATCGAAAAATATGTATAACCGAAACCATTTAGTTGATTGAGTTCCGTTGCATTTTGCCTGATTTCTCAGCTAGCTTTTGAAGCACTTATAACGAACCTAAGATAAGGCAAACGAAATTTATTTCCTTTACGTTAACGCTCTATTTTCTTACTCTCTTTTTCTCTCTAACCAAATGAAAATACACAAAATCACACGATTACCAAACCAATGCGAACCAATTAATTCTATGAAAACAAATATTTGAACTATAATTAATGCACCGGACGCTTTGCCTTTCAAATTTCCTCCTCTTTATAATTGATAAAACAACATATAATTTAACGACGATAACATTTAAAACCAAAATGAAAATGATTACCGTTGACCGCAGGCCACCATGTTGAAAAAGAACAAGCTTAAAATGAAACGGAGGAACACAGAACCCACCATGATGGTGGCCGGCTCTGCCGCCCCTCCCTTGTCCTTGGCCCTGCCGCCCAGTGTGGGCGAGGTGGGCGTGGCCGGGGAGGGGGCCGAGGGCGACGGCAGTACGAACAACACGGATTTCTGAATATGGTACAGCGAGCGTCTGATTTAACGTGCTAATTCCAGCGCAGAACCAAACTGCACCCTACACCCCACAGACACCCCCACCCACGATAAGCCCACCCGATCCCCCACCCAACCAGCAGCAGCAACAGAAGCAAAAGGAGCAGGAGCAGAAGCCACTAGCCATTTCAGCAGTCCATAGTCCACACTAAACCAAACAGCAGGCAACTCGAAAATCAAAAGCTGTAATCAAAATTACATTGTAAAAAGAAGTCCAGTCCAAATAATTAGATCGGATTAGATTTAGCAGCTCTGCACACCCGGCCGCCTTTCCACGTCTGAAATAAGTACGTTAAACTCAAACAGCTCGAACCAACACTGTCCGCAGGCCATGCCAAAGCTAAAAATAGAGCTGCGGTCAGGCAGAAACGAAACTAATTCAAATGTAAAACACAAACAATAGAGGGTATAGTGTAAAGAAAAGATATTTAATTCCAAAACACTCAGCAATAGTCTGGCCAAAGTTGTATCAAATTCAAGTTCAATTATGTTCCTTCTCGTTTTGTTCCTATGTAAGCAACAGCAGAAACCGATTAGTGATACCGTTAAACAGAGAGAAACGCAAGCAGTAGTAAAAGAAACAGGGAAAATGAAATACACAAAAAAAGAAAGGAAACAAAGAAGAGTAAAGCTAAAGCTAGAGAAACCCAAGAACAAAACAAAAAGTACAAAATTGTTGAAAATTGTTTGTTATAACTAAATGAAATCGCGTAAAAACCAAATGAAAACCCCCCAATTATGAAAAACAAAGAAGAATGCTATCACCAACTAGATAAATATTGTTGTGTTCCAGCGAACCCAGCGGTTCCGAAACCAACGGATAAAAAAAACACCCAGCCAGGTCAAGATTCAAACGTACAGCAGATGCGGGAAAATTTATACGAAACTTTTTTTTGTTGTGGTTCGATTTGATATTGAAAATTTGGAGAGGGGAAAAAGCTGCAAATTGCATAGTTGGCTAACTACTAATTGGGACGATAAAAATTGGAAACCACAGGCGGGCCTAGCTTGCCTGTTTGCCATTGAATTAAATGGAACACCTTTGGATTGTGCAATTGGTATGAATTTTCTCCGCTGCTGTGCGCCAAAAAACAAAAAATAAGAGAAACCACGCGAAATAGAAAAATGCATTTTCGAGAGTAGGCAACGACATCGCAAGTATTTCACCTGCATTTGTCTAAAAACAAGAAGAAAGAAAACCAACTTATTTTGGATGTGAAATCCGCCTAGAGGAATGGGGAGACACAAAATCCGAAAACTACAATTTCAACTTTAAAGCGCTTATAAAGAAAACAATTTTTGAAAGTTTTATAACTAATTTTACATTACGTCTTATGTGAACGACACACACACACACATACACGCCACAAACGATGTGAGGGATGGAGGCCAGGGCGGGGTCGAGTGCGGATCCCCCGCCCAAGCGACTATTCGCCTGCGCACTCGGCTCATCCCTGGCACACTACACAAAGTGACGACGTGGTCCAGTTGGGTGCGGGAATAGCCGGATCATACAGGGAGCGGGACGCACCCGGCTGCCGGCCCGCCGCCCACACAAGGTCACACCGCGACACAGGCCCACAAACAGACAAAAGTTTTTCCCCCAAGCCTTCAGACACGCACTGCCATGGAAAGGTCACGGAAATCGCATGGCAGTGTTCACCAAAAACCAAATCCAGGCCCATTCTGCTGGCTCCGCCCTCAGGTCCGGATTCTAAGTCGGATTGGGGGTGGGGTGGCGGCAGGGCGGGAATTTGAGCTTAACACACCAAAAACAAAAAAGAAGAAAAACACCACCCTTTGAGTTCTGCTTATCACCTCCGGCTGCGATTAAGGGGCTCAGTGCCTGGGGTTAATCGGAGCACACTCGACCGATTTCCGTGACATACGTCTCTGCTCTTCTGGCAGAGATCGGAGGACACGCCCGGGGCCGCCAGTCGTCGGCTATGCAATGGATTGAACGAAATATGCGCCAGAGCCAATTTTTATATTTGACCATTAAAAACCTATGATTTTGCTTTACAATTCGACCCACTATCATCCCAGATTGCGTTGCCTTCGACGCTTTAGGCACCGCGGCGTCGTCATCCGGCCCATCCTCCAGGATGCCTTCCAAAATTGGCATCTACTGGATCGATTAGCCCCCAGCAAATTGAATCGCAGCCCGCAGGAGATTTGGTTTATATCGCCTCATTTCGTACAAAGAGAAACCGCAACAAGAACACACTGCACATCGTTTTTTACACCCTTGCGTTATGTTTTTTAAATGTATTTAAAAGAAATAAAACAAAATATGAAAAACACAGAAAAACCAAAAATAGGATGTAAGTTTAAATAATATGCTATTCAAAGAAATCCAAAACATGATTACCCATAAAACAAAAAAAAAACGCAAAAACTAAAAATACTAATTATAGTACATACATTGATGTAGTGTTAATTGTAAGAACCCAGAAATTGTTTCATGAATGCCAGAAAACAGAAAACAGAAAATGATAACAGAAAACAGAAAACAGAAAACCAAACTCCAAGCAGTCGTAGATGCAGATACAGTATCTAGAAGATTCAGCTGCGCAAAGCCCGTAAATGTACAAGTAACTATTTTTCTCTATACCAAAAGTAAATCTCCACCATTTTTGCTCCACATTTAAGAAACAAACTCGGCGCAGGCAATGATTGAATTTAGACGCAAAAATACAGCGATCAGGGGCTATAAATGCCATGCGATCAAGAAATTTTTAATTGAATTGTAACAGACTACGCAAGCAAATACGGAATTTAATATTAAATGTACAATAGCGTCGCTTTAATGTCTATAAGAACATTATGTTGCAATGCAAACGTGAAATCCAAACTTAAAACCGTTTGACATTGAGACAGATTCGAATGACATCAACAACAAAAAAACACACACAACACAAAAGATAACTGCAAAATAAATGTAACTGACATAACATATTGTTTTGATTGTATTATTACTGAATTGTGCTTTACACGCTTTGGATTTGTTGGGAAGGTTCCCGATAAGTAAGTATTTACCCGGAAATATTTATCAGCAATAGTATTTGAAGCAAGAACGGAAGATAGCTCTGGCAAGCCGAAGTTTTAATACCGTTGCGCAATTACACATACGACAGCTATTGGATATAGTCAACTCAGGGGAAGGATATGAAATGGTATAAAACCATCGTATTAGGCAAAAACAGCCCGAACGTTCCTATAGCAGCCAAAGGATATAAAAGCCCGATCGGTTATTATTATTATGATCAGAATACGCAATAAAAATACAAGAACCGTAAGGATTGCAGACATATAGCAGTTGGAGGATATATACAAAATTGCGAAAAAAAACCATTATTTAAGACAGAAACAGCGAGAACCAAAAAATTTCCTTCAGCTATTTCTTACATATAAAAAGTTCCGATTTTTTGCAAAAATATTAAATTTTTAAAGTGTTTTTTGGCCAAAGAATTTCAGCCACAGAATTTTTTGTGCATATCTTACAACCTGAACTTTTAATCCCCATCGTTCTATAAACATTTATTTTTTTGGACGAGTTTTGCATTTATTATAAGGGGTTACATCATGATTTTGGGCGAATATCGGTCAGAAATAAACAATCCTAGCTTTGAATGCAAATTGATTTCCAATTTGATAACGAGTCTAACGATGTACGACATTCCTAGCTTAGACAATTTTATACCAACAAAAAATTAAATTTTTAGTGTCTTAAATTTAAAAATTAGATTTTAAATATAAACTCTTTATGAAAATTAGTCCGAAATTTGTTTGCAGTCCCCAATTATCATCTGGTATGCGGCTTAAAAATTTGACACTTAATAATAATTGTATTTTTACTATATTTGTAACGTGGAATAATCAATTAAATATATATACAATACATATCACGTAAATTACCTTTGATCTAGGGCTAATATCGTAAGTTTGTTTCGAGCTTCACTACATATATAGGGTGTGCTGTCGTGTTTCTGCCTCGATGATAAGGACGAGAGCCAAATGACAAACAATGATTACAACGCACATGATGAGAAATACATAGAGAATTACAAACTGCTGGCTGGTCACAAACGTCAACTATTTGTTCTGCTCCGAATCGGATGAGGCGTTCGAGACGATTGGGGGGGTTGACCTGCCATCGTACTGCTGCTGATTCACCAACCGCTGGCGCTCCAAGTACATGGAAACCTTGATGTTGCGCACCTGGTGGTTGTCGATAAGTTTCAGCAGGGCGATGACGCCGATTCCTACGGAAATAGCGAATGAGCCCCAGGCTCCAAACTAGAAATGATTAAGAAAATCAATTAGAAGTATGTTAAAAGGTCAACTGCATTGGACAACTAAGTAAGGTAAGAAAGGTCCCTGCAATCTATACAAAGTATAATTATGTTGTCTTGTGTAATCTTACCTGAGTGGTGCCCATTTCGATGTAGAATCCCGAGGTGTTAATCTTCTCCGTGTCGCCGCGGATAATGTTCTGGCCCGCAGAAATAGCGCAGGACGGAAATCTCTGGGTCATGCCATCGCACCAAACAATGAAACCCAGGGTAATAAATATAGCCGACAGGATGGACATGGCCAGCATCCAGATGCCCAAGACGACATCAACGAAGAGGGCTATGAACGAGGCCTCTTCCTTCATGCGGGCATATCTAAAAAATAATAAATCGTAAACTTTTATAGAGTACTGTCAACAGAGTAATCGTTCTAAGGTACACACCTGTATATCTGCACCACCGAAATGATGAGTAGGAAGAATCCGGTAATCAGAGGGAAATTGCAGAAGCCACTAGAGGCCCACTGGACATCGAACATGCCGTCCTCCTCCCGCCATTTGCCAGTTGTGAAGAGGAGACAGTGTCCACTGTGTAAAATAAAGGTATTCAATTATTTACTAGGGGCGAAGAGAAAACTGCGCACTTCCGTACCAGAATTGGTCGAGGTTAATAAACAATGGCACAATGATGCACAGCGACAGGATGAACAGGATGACATGACCAGCGATCTGGCTCAGCTGCAGCACATTGGCCAAGGCCATTTTGTCTTTTAAACAAAAACTTAAATTTAACAATACAATTTGCACGGAAGCAATAATGCACTTCTCGCTGTTATCGATAAGTAGTGTTGAACAGCGCGCAGTAACCGCTTGCATCGGAATGTGAGTTCATCGAAATATACGCAGGAAGCCCTGGCTCTCGAAAGTCCATCTCTAGTTCGCCCTGAACTCGTAAAAAAGTGTAAAATTTGTTTACATTAAAAAAAGGTAAAATAGAGTACTTGCGGGGTACTTCTGGTGCTCTTTGGTTGCCCGATAAGCCAGCCAGAACAAAGGGCCGCGCGCATGTGATGGGCGTGGGTCGTAGACAGCGCGGGGGTGGGGGAACAGCCAGGGCGAACAAAGAGCAATTAATGCGATAGGCTGGGAAAGGGAAGGGGGGCTTTCTCCTCCGACTTTCCCCACTTCCCCGACTTTCCTATAGTGGCTGTTGTGAAACGAAAAGGTGAAGATCGCTTGCTTGAGTGTGCAAGGAAAACCCCGAGGAGCACCCTACCCCTTTCTCTATTCTCGGTCTGATCCTTTGCAGACGCAGATCAATGAGGTGCTTATGAGCTAACTAGCAGCAGGACGGCAGCCAAGGAACACGGGAACGAGGTCCGGATCAAGAGCAAGGTGCCAGGATTCACAGGCTAGAAGTTAGCGCAAACTGGAGGGCAGCGGGTGACCTAGTTTACCCAGTACAAGGTAAGCCACGGCCAAAAGTTAAATCTTAACTTTACTAACAGCGCCACCGATTTTCAGAAGATTAGAGGACTGGCGGCGTTTCTGTGGCAACTCCTACTGGGGCTGTTCTGTTGTATTAATTGAACTTAGAGCATCAACGTGCACTGCCATTAGCTGTTAACCTTAATATACCTACCTAACGTAATTAGTGTACTTGACCTTTTGAGGAGCAGAATGTCCAACTCCCACTACAACAACTACCAGCAGCAGCCGCACTCCAGCAACGGAGAAGCGGAGTACCAGCATCAGCAGATGGTTCACCAGCCGCAGCGGTTCTCCAATGGCCACGGAATGAAGAGCGTGGCGGTGCCGGACATGTGCCTCTTCTGCTTCGAGGTGCTCGACTGCGAGCTGAACAACGTAGATGGACCGTCGGTGCCCGTCTTCAGCAACGATGCCTACCCGCTGTTTGTGACCTGGAAGATTGGGCGCGACAAGAGGCTGCGCGGCTGCATTGGCACGTTCAGTGCCATGGAACTCCATCATGGACTGCGCGAGTACGCCTTGACCAGCGCCTTTAAGGATTCACGATTCGCCCCAATCTCCAGGGATGAGTTGCCGCGTCTCACTGTCTCGGTCTCGATACTGCAGAACTTCGAGGAGGCCCAGGGCCACCTGGACTGGCAACTAGGTGTACATGGCATCCGCATCGAGTTCCTTACGGAGCGGGGCTGCAAGCGCACGGCCACTTATTTGCCGCAGGTGGCCACCGAACAAGGCTGGGATCAGCTACAAACCATTGACTCACTTCTACGCAAAGGCGGCTATCGGGCTGCCATTACCCAGGAGCTTAGAAAGTCCATCAAGCTCACGCGCTACCGCTCGCAGGAGATCCAGATGCACTACAAGGAGTACCGCGAGCACCAGGAGCGACGCGCCCAGTTCGGCAAAGTGCAGTGCTAACAATTGGACAGGCCGGCGGTGAGGCGATGATCCTGGCTGAGGGCAGGCTTGCTAGCCGTCGTCCTCCTGCTGTTGCTAGCTTTTGAATTTGGGCCAGCTTGGCGGCCGGTCGCTTGATCCGAGATTTAAGTTCTTACACCTTCAACTACCATTTAAAGCCCTTACAAGTTCTAGAAAACGGGCGCGAGATGAACGCCTTTTATTAAATATACCATTTAATGCTTGATATACTTAAGCGGCAAATCCGTAAAAAATTTCGAACGAAAAAATCGAAAAGTTAATAATCAATAGGTTGAATCCCCTTTTAATCGGATTACTTTGATCGATGTTGTAGCCGCGGCCTTGCTGGTTTCTCTTTTAAATCAAACACACACAAACTAAACAAAACAAGCATATATATAGGGATATATATTACCGAATCAATACAATACAAAAACGCAGATATGTAATTCAAGTAAAATGTTCAGCAATTATATTAATAGATTTAACAACTAAACCAATTACATTACTAATTCTAATTCTATGCGCATTAAATAAAGGTCGACCCCATCCGAGTCGCACATGACAATGCAAAATATTATCCGTCCTCACTCTGCGGGATCGTGGAAGCGAAATGGAGTTTACACCTTAATGTTTGGCATTACACGTATTCAATGTGTATTGTTTATTGTTCCATTATGCTGTGCGTTGTTACATGGGTTTGTACTTCTAAATCTAGTCGATAATATCGATATATGTTTGGGCTTTACGTATGGAGTAATCTCAACAGGTTGCCAAGACAAATCTGCCTCTTGGATATATTGCTAAAAAAAAGCTGCGCTACGCAGCAAGGCTAATCAAGTGGTTTAACAACTAAGCTAGTAACAGAGCATGTTAATCTATGGCTAAAGCGACGAGCAAGCGCTCAATTAATATAATTACTGGCGTATGGTATAAATGTATATATTCAATATATAGTCAATAGATAGCGTTGATTGCAATAAAGTATGAGTCCATTTAGTTAGCTTTTCAATAAGCAGGGCAATTGTAATAGATGGATTTGTCTATATATAGCATCAAAATCGCATTCCATCGCATTGTAGTCTAACTAATTTTCAATTTATATGGCAGTACAATCAACTTAATGCAGCGCCAAATACAAGTTTCAGATAGCTAAACAAAGAATTTACTTATAGCTCCGTCTGTGTGTGATTCACCTCCTGGTCCAACCCAATCGAGTCTCAGTCTCAATGCTTGCATAGAAACTGCTCTAAGCACTGGCACTAGGTGGTCGACAAGGCGTTCCACTCGAAGCGCGGGTTCTTCGAGTGCGTCACCGGCAGGCACTCGGGCTCCACTAGCTTCCAGACCCCGTCCACCTGCTCCACCGTGGCCAGGCTGCAATAAGGGATCTTATGGATCACCTGGCGCAGTTCGTTAGAGCTTCGTGGAACTCCACCGGTCAGCTGCCGGGAGCAGGTGTCCAGTGTGGTAGCATGGGCCACAACCAAAATGTTTCCAGCTGGAAAAGAATGAAATACACATTGGGGGTATACAGCTTAAGAGGAAATGGGGCTCATTACTTGTCTGTTCCAGCAGCTGCAGGATAACATCATGATTGCGCTCATAAAACTGTTCGGTGGACTCCTTGAGGCGAGCGGTCAGATCAGACGATGGCTGCAATGGCTCGTAGTCCAAATCAACGTCGTACTTAGCCTCGGTCAGCTCGTTCTTGGTCAGCCAATCGGGAACTCCGCTGGGGTACCAGGCCATCCATTCGAACAGCCCCGGCTCCAGCTTGATCTTGTGCTTGCCCGTGAGCTGTAGCCCCTCCAGAGCACTAGTGCAGGTCTGGATGCAGCGATACGACGGCGAACAGTAGACATGGTCAATCTGGACCTGGGCCTCAAATAAAGCCTGTCCAATGAGATTTGCCTGATAGACACCCACGTTGGTCAGCGGTGAGTCATTTTGCCAGCCCTCGGGACTATTCTTCCGGCGCGGCAGCGTCTTCGGCATGTTAAGATCCTTCCTCATATAGTTTCCAAACTCATCGAAGCAGTACGGAATCCATGTGCCAAAAGTGAAGTCGACGCGCTCTCCATGCCGCATGATATAGATCTTTCGATTCTTGGCATGCGAGGCATCCAGTGAACCAGGATGTAGCGAGTGATCCGAGTGGACGCTGAGCGTGTCATCCGGACGCGGCGGTTGGGGTGCCGGTGGTTCCACCAAAATCTCGTCCACGGGCTGCTTGGACGCGGAGGTGGAACAGGAAGACATATTGGTCGTAATTTCGATCGTAGGCGTATTTGGGTTGTGCTGATGAGCCAAGTTGTGGTTGTTGAGCAGTTGCACGGAGGGCAGATCCAGGCAGGGCTTTAGGGTTTGTCGCAAATACTTTTCTACGCTCTGTTCGGATTCCTCAAACGAAGAGCCTTCAATTATCTCGGGATGTGCTGTATCTGTAGGGGAATAAAAAAGATGACACTTTAGTAAGATACTACTTAACATATTTAAGTTTTTTTGTGTACAATATGGGGGTAAATCCCCCACCATTTAATTGGATATTAATGAGACTGGTCGACAAAAAAAAAGCCCTATTAAGGCTTAATTAAAACGAATTTCTTCGTGCCGCCAAACTGGAATTTATCTTTAATTCTTAACATTGTGATTAATATGTATTAAGTGATGCTGTAGAAATGGTGTATAATTCGCCAACACTCATTATGGCGTTTATTGATAAAACATAATTGTTCGAAAACCTAAAATGAAACTTCGACAGGGCCTCTTAACTTATCCAGAAAGAAAATGTGAAATTTGATCAATCAATTATTATGCAACTCACGCTGACGTTCCTCGGGCTCCGTTGAAATGCTACGTCCGTCCACAATGTCCAGATCCTCGGCAGAAGTCAGGGAGGAGGCGACGCTCTTGGACAGTTGAACCACTCGGTGCAAGGTCCAGGCATCCGATTCGGCAGTGCGTTCTGTGTAGTTGACGGGCAGGTGTCCCGTGCTTCCAGTCAACCAGGATATTCCCTCAGCCCAACCGTCGCTGGAACTGTCCACCACCTCGGTGTTTAAGTAGATGTAGTCGCCGATGCGCAACTCCAGTTCATCCGTCTCGTGCGGGTTGTGAGGATAGACGACTTTCTGGACCTACAAAAATACAATTAGGGATTAGAATACATCCTGGATGAACAGCACAGAGTTCTAACTTGTTTGGTGGCGAGCCGCGGATCGCGTGAATATAGACGGAGTTCCCAATTGGAGGCGCAGCCGGCGTCTAGTGTCTCCACGAGTGCTTTCAGTGCATTGAACTGTGCCTGCGGGAACTGGTAGGCAAGCGTCAGGTGCAGGCTCTTTACGTGTGGCTCGAGTGAAATGGCTACGGGAGTCAGAAGCAATTAGTGGCCGATCGGAAAGCGGGGCAAACGATTACTGAATGGCAACGAAAGCGGTGCTGCTTATAAGCGCTTGTATCTAGCAGGGTGAGTCGATTTTTTGATAAGGAATCGTAGTTACGAAAAGTAGTGTGCTTTTATAAAATGAGAATATCACCAGATCACTTAAGATGTAAAGAAACCTATCGTTATTTAGGAGTCTCAAGGGTAAAATAATGAATTATGGTAAATTTAATATATTAATTAAAATTTAAACACACAGATAACTAAAAAATCAAAAGGCGAAGGACTAACTTATCAGCTTAACAAGTAAAAAAAAATAGCTTTGAAACTAAAAGCAAACAAAACGACGAACCTTGTTATCTACAGCTTTTACTGGCAATAACAATACACTACAATTAGCAGCGTCATGTCGAATTTTACCATAGGGTGTATAAATTAGTAAGCTTGTGCTAGTACGAGTGGGACATGCAGTGAGTGATAAGAAAGTGTTGACAGGGGTGAGTCAGATATGAATTTAATGCAAACTAATGGCTTACATCGACTGCTGCGCGGAATGCAACGGGTGCCCGAGGAGACAGCTCCGCACCAGGGAAAGCAGGCCACAATTGCGTCCAACTGCTCATAGGTATCGCTTATAACTGCGCAGCATTACCCATTATCCAGGTATCCAGAGATTAGTGTGCAGGGAGAGAGGAGAACAACATTACCGTGTAAGCCACTCCGAAAAATGGGAAACCATCAACCGAATTGAATCAAACAGAACGTGAAAGGTAAACCAAAACAACCGAAAGAGAGTGCAACCAACAGAAGGAAAGTTCGTACTTGAGTTGGACACCTCCTTGACGTACTGCAATGCCAGACGCTTGAGATAATTGGCATCCTCCTCGGCCACAAAGAAACCCATAAAGTTCTGGCTCATGTAGGGCTCGAGCTTTAGGGGCCGATCCAGCAAAGCGCCCGTCATGTCCACCACTTGCTTAAGAGCCTTGGACAACTGTAGCGAGCACTCATCGGGGGCCTGTAATAGATATCGTTGCAGTAAATATAGCCAGAAAGATCCTGCCAAAGCTCACCTTAAAGAAGGAGACCAGGGTTATGTGGGGGACATAGTTGTGAGCACCATTCCAGCCGCACATTTGGCGCGACTTGGCCCAGAATTCCTCCAGCTGCTGCAAAAACGGACCCGTGGGACATGCATATATGATGTACTCCCTGGGGGCACACTCGTCCAAGGTGGCATCGTTGACATGGGCCAGCAGCCAATCGGACGCAATCTGGACTCCGCGATTGCCCGTGGAAGCCAGTGCTTTCTCCCTGTGTAGTTGCAAACAAAAAAATCAATACTCTGATTCTCTGGAGCTGCAGCCTCTTTGGAGGTCGCACTCCAAGCTCCGAAGCCTCTTTATGTGGGAGGTACTTCGAGGAAGTGGTGACATTCAAATGGCTTTATAGAAAACTCACGCCCTATGTCTTGGAAAGCCCATTTGGAGCAATGTTTGGAGCGGCGTCAGATGCTGCTTGGAGATGCAGATTCTCGTAGGCGTCTGACTCTTGCGCGGCGGAAGAGTGGCCATGTCGATTATAGCCTCCTTGTTAAGCGCGGAAGACCAGCTTTTGGCAGCTTTTTGTTTTAGGTGGTTCTTCAATATTTTTCAGTGATAAATTCAACAAAAATAGGATACAATTCGTTAATTGGACACACAAAAAAGTGTTAGCTAACGGCAGCGAAAAGATATGGCAATGCTTATCGATAGTTATATCGATTACGCCATCGATTGCCCGTACTGACCAGTAGAGATGAGAGCGATTTTCCTAGCGAGACAACAACAAAATTCACTGCGTAATTAATTAAACATTTTAGTAAAATCGAGGCGCACCACAAAGAAACAGCTCGTCGAGTGTGCAATAGTGTTCAAAGTAAGTGCCAGTGCCAAAGGAATAAAGTGAAAAGCGAGAGCGCAGCAACCAAAATAGTGTTACGCAGCAGACTAAAAGTGCATGGAAAATGCCATTGGAGCCCCACATCAAAAATACACACAAACGAAAAACGTACACACAAAGGCCCACGTACACCGACGCAAATGGTGGTGTGATGATGGTGGTGGAGCACAAAAACAAGTTGTTCATGGACTCCAAAGAGGGGGCGGAGGGAATGTGGAAGGTTATCTGTCCACTGAAAAACCAATTTCGCACTATTTTCGATTGTCCCATGGTTACTACCCCTCTAGATTCAAAAAATCGAGGAAATGGGCGTTTTCCCTGCTGTGTTTCCTGGTATTCCAGGCTGAGTGGCGTCGTCTTTGTCTGTGCTCTGCGCACTTTCTCCGCCGCGCCAGCAAATAGTAGTGATCCCGTTTTATCGCCCCGATGCGGTTGCTTCCTTTCTCCCCCCACCTCCTATTATCACAGTCCAGCGATCACTCACTGAGAATGACTCATGGTTTTGTGTTTATCACCCAGCTCAATGGATCATGGCACCAACCTGCGTCATGTTGTCTGGTTTTACAAACATGTTACAGCTGTCGCCGAACTTTGAAATCTGAAAATTCTGCCTTTTTATAGGGTATAAGCGAAGATTGGATTTTTATCAAAAACTCTATATCCTGTTTTACACATATGCATAAATTTAGATTGCTAATTTTATTAGCATTCCCAGCATCAAAAATGTGTGAGCAAAAGCTTTTTAAACAAACTTTACCTGCGCGACGAACTTATTAGTCTTTAATGGCTTCGAGTTATCGGTAGATGGACTCTGCCCAGGTTGATCAACAATTTAAAGACCTTATAGACTTAGATTTCGAAAAGCTTCAATCTCTGCTAAAAGAATTATAAAGAATATATATTCTCCTTACTCCACGTCTAATTCAGTTACCTGTTTAATTGAATTAAAGAAAATAGCAAAAGTATTTTTAACATGCAATCAATACCTTTCTGTGACTTGCAGCCCCAAAAGCCAAAAAGAGAGACCCCCAAGTAAGCCAACCCCACAAAATACATAAAAAATGTCTGGTCGTAAGAAATCCCTGCTGAAAGTCATCATACTCGGCGACAGCAGTGTGGGCAAGACTTCGCTCATGAATCAGTATGTAAACAAACGCTTCTCCAATCAATACAAAGCCACAATCGGAGCGGACTTCTGCACGAAAGAGGTGGTCGTCAACGACCGCGTTGTCACAATGCAGGTGAGCCTTTAGATTTGGGAAACTGTCTAAATCAGTGACTTAAACCCTACAATTTTTATACCAGATCTGGGACACTGCTGGTCAGGAACGTTTCCAGTCGCTTGGAGTGGCATTCTACCGCGGTGCCGACTGCTGCGTGTTGGTCTACGATGTGACGGCGCCCAACTCCTTCAAGAATCTCGACTCGTGGCGCGACGAGTTCCTCATACAGGCCAGTCCACGCGATCCCGAGCACTTCCCTTTTGTGGTGTTGGGCAACAAAGTGGACCTCGACAACCGCCAGGTGTCTACGCGTCGGGCGCAGCAGTGGTGCCAATCGAAGAACGACATACCCTATTACGAGACGTCCGCCAAGGAGGGCTTCAACGTGGAGATGGCGTTTCAGGTCATAGCCAAGAATGCGCTGGAGTTGGAGGCGGAGGTGAGTAGCCCTTTTTAACCTGGCAGTCCTGCAACAAAACTAATGTCTCAATCTTGCACAGGCTGAGGTTATCAACGATTTCCCCGATCAGATCACCTTGGGCTCGCAAAACAATCGTCCTGGAAACCCTGACAACTGTCAGTGCTAATGTAACAACGCAGCCTGGAGAATTACACAATCTATATTATTAAATAATATTTCCAACATAATAATGAACATGAGAAGCAAGTAACACAAAGGACGACAGAGGAAAGTGTTCTATAATTAAGTAAAACAATTTCAGCAAAACAGCATAGTAATTAATTAATTGATAGGATGCAAAGTTCAGATTCAGATCAAAATCAGCAGACTCTAAACGGGCCTCTGGCAAAGGCTTTACCAGTATACCCAACTTCCTAAGACCTAAGTAACCGTTCTATGAATATGTATGCTCTGTGTACTTGTATTTAATAACTCATGTTTCTGACCGCCCGCCTATCTCCCTAGTACTATTTTTGCCATTGTATTAGTCAAATTTTGCACGCAACCACTGCTGGCTTTTGCAACAGAACAGTAACATAACGAATACAACATCAGAGTATCTTCAAAACAAACAAAAAAATCTTGTGATTGTAAATTTAATAAAAAGAAAACTTTTTTAATGTAATTAAGGACATAATTTCCTGCACCATCTAATTGGCTATTCAATCGTAACTGGCTCAGCTTCACATAACTCTCTTTTGCAAAACATTCGAGTGTGAATTTTGTTTAGTTATAATGTTACTTGATAATTATGAATAGTATTCCATGTAAAATTGCTCCTTGTTTTTGGTAATACATATATGTAAATTGAAATATTTGGCATGTACCTTATTCCACTGAATTATATTATAAATTTTCATGCTTTTTGGTTTAGTTTAAACAATAAACAATGAAAAATTACCAATAAAACATAATTAAGCTATATGCGGGTATTTTCATGAGGGTTTCCATCATTTTCTACCACCGTAATGCAGTTGCAAAATAGAGATGGAAGTAAATGAGTATAGCAATTATCGATAATACTACACTGTTACTTAACATTCTTCTGGAAAATCAGCTGCTCCTTTTGCCTGTTAACTAGTGAGGATTATTTATTTTATCATCTTGAATGTCGCATATTTCACCTGAGTCCCCGCCTCCTCCACCGCCACCACCCATGGTGGTCAGCCCTAGAGCACCTGCTGCAGCAAGTGAACCACCTGTTGTGGTCAATATAACCAGCGATGAGTGCAGTTGGGCCTTGGAATACCCGGACGTCCAAAAGGCATGTTTCTTCAGTCGGGTGTTTGAGGATACTCCTCCAAAACACTGCCAATATTACTCCGTGAAGAGCATACTTCAGGTGAGTTTGTAAAATGAGCTATTTCTTAGTTTTAAAAATTGAATAATTCTATTACTTAAGGTTGGCCCCACCTGCGGATTGACGGCCTTGAGCATGTTGCTCGGTGGTCATCCCCCTGCAGAGGATCTTCTTAAGGATGCCATTGTCAAAGAGTACACTTTAAATGGAGAATTATTTAGTGCTCAGTATTTGTTTAAACTTACCCAAAAGCACTTGCCAGGACCTGCCGCATGTCAGCTACACGTGGGCCCTCTCTACTGCAAAAAAGTCAAGGAGCTACTAAAGGCCGGGGGCTGCCTACTTGTGCCGTATCCTTTTACAAAATATTCCTTTAAACCAATTTTAAACATAGTTTAATTTCGGTTAATTCCCCCATTTTAAAAGCTGTTAGCGTCTAACAGCACATATTAACGTTCAACAGCACACTGTAACCTACTAGTGTTGTAAAAACCGCGCATACGTTCTGCTAAAATATAAACAGGCGTTTTGAGTTTTGCAAAATATTGTACAATTTGCAGTCAATTAGTAAAAAAGTGCAAATTATTTTAAACAAATGGCCGACGAATCAGAGCAGGTATGGTAAAATTTTACAACAAAAAAGAATATATGTATCTAAATCTCGTATTTGCAGCTCAGTCAGGTAATTTTGCCGGTGAAGGAGCCCCTGGATCTCATCCGATTGAGTTTGGATGAGAAGGTGTACGTCAAGATGCGCAACGAACGGGAACTGCGAGGGCGTCTCCATGTAAGTTACTTTATCTTATAGTACTTCAGTAATCCCGAAGGAAAAACCTTTTTCCAGGCCTTTGATCAGCATCTGAACATGGTGCTGGGCGACGCGGAGGAGACGGTGACCACTGTGGAGATCGACGAGGAGACCTACGAGGAGGTGTACAAGACCGCTAAACGCACCATTCCCATGCTTTTCGTTAGAGGCGATGGAGTCATTCTAGTCTCACCACCAATGCGGGTGGGCTAGCAAGTCCCCACGTTCAGCTATAAATCAAATCACCTGCATTTATACAAGCTGTCTCTATATAGATTAATAAAAGTCCTTTAAACACAATCACATCTTATTTTTAAATACAAATATAAGATCATCCCGGAATTGGTTTCAACTCATACCTCTAAGTTACGATAGTTTTCATATGTATTTATTCCTATGGGTTATCCTTAAATCAGTGGTAACTTTTTACTCAAAGATACGATGCTGATGTCAACCATGCGCCTTGCCTGAAATCCGGTCACCGAGCTCATTGGGCTTTGATTGTGGGCTATCTGGTGGACACACAGGATCAGGTAAGTATTTAATGGCATGCGATTATATTTAACACTAATGAATAATCTTTCCGCAGTACTATGTCTTGGCTCGTCACGGCAAGACCCGGAACCTGGCAGTTTGGTCACTGGAGACACTCAGTCAGAGCAATGCCAATCTGCTGGAGTTTGCTCAGCCAAAGGGCTATCCGGATAATGACTTTCTGTTGCCACCGGGTGGAATTAGTGGTCCCTTGGGCCTTAACGAGCGCTCCATTCTAGTTAACGGTTTGCTGCCACAGCCAGTGCTTCATGTGCGCTGATCCTACTTACATTTGTTCAATAAAAAGTCTTGATCATTTCGTATTTAACTTTAATATTTTTAATAGTACAATTATAAATTACACGCCTTACAATATTTCACTTCGCAACGCAATCAACGCACCACTTCGAAAGCCCTTTCCATCTTTCAGTTCAAACGGGAGAAAACACGTAGTTTTCATATTAAATCGGTTCGCAACAACTACGGGGACAAGAATGCGATTTTAAGGGAAATAGAATATAATATACATTAATGATATATCGAGATGTCTCCTGCTAGTGCCTGCTGTATATAGATATATGTATACACGTATAAATTTACGCTTTTTCTGCCTTTGAAATTTCAAAAATCACAACAATAAGAGTAGTACACATGGTTTGTATATGGTTGATTAGATAGGTATACTATATATAGTATGTATTGTATATAATTTCACACACAGATATTTTTCTGATTTAGGTAGTATATAGACGACGGGTTTGGTTAAATATGTCAAGTTTGTAGCATGCTGCCTAACACTTAGATACTTTTGATAGTTGGCCAGACGGGAGCAACGATTTTGAGATCATGGGGCCTAATGCTCCCGATTGCTTGGGTACTGTCGGTCTAGAGAATATACATATATGCTAGGACATGCCAACAGGCAGGAGCAACGTGTCCATAGAAATTCTTGAAACGGTAACTACAAAGTTTGTTATTAGTTCTAGACATTCTTGTACAGGATATTTTGATACGCGTTGTTCATCTTTGATGAGTTTATTATTACATTAGGCATATCGTTAAGCTATTAGTGTCTGTTTGTCTGTCTGTGTCTGATTGCGAGTCGAAATTATCTGATAAATTCACAAGTTGCGTGCGGAAATTAACTTAAATAATCGTTACAGGCTAACGGTTTATTAACTAAAAATTTACAAATATTAATTATTAATAAATTATCATTCTTTTCAGTTTTATAATATTTATTGCCGCGCAAGTGATTGGCTCCCTTGCTCCAAGCACATTTCAGTTTGTGTGTGTTTATCTGTGTGTTGTTTTTGGGAGTTGGGGTGTCCCATGTGAGCTTAGGGGTTAAAATGACTAGGATAATTCAGCACAGGACATGGGAGTGCAGCCAATAAGCGCAATGGGAAAGTTCTTGACGTGCGTTTGCCATTGCGACGATACTTGGAAGAACTTGACTCCCGTCCATTCGGTGCCGTCGATGTACACTGAAAAATATAAACGGAAATTAAAGGGACTCCGCTAATGCTGCGAATATCAGTCACTCACCTCTTAGTGGCACTGGATGCGATTGCTTGGGTGAGCAAATCAAACGGGCCACGCCCTCCACACATTGCTCCTTTTCGAGATCACGCTCCTTATCCTTTTTCTTGCCCAAGCGCATAACTGAAAGCCAAGAAGAGTGAGCGCGGCCATCTTAATCTTGAAAAAAGACAAACTTACTCTGCTTTTGCTTCTTCTCCTTGGTGGCAAAACTAACAGTCAGTCCATTGAACATATCACCCAATTGCTGTGCATGCTGTGGCAGTCGCCACACCTGCAAGTTCCTAAACGTACTCTTAATGCTATTCTTGCCGCCGGCGTCACTGCCCTTAGACAAGCCGCCCTTCGAATCCTTGGCGTGCCCCTCGCCCGGCCTAACCAGTGGCCAGTAGTCCACCTGTAACTCCACGGCCTCCGCTGCTGCGAGAGCTCCACTGAAGGTTTGCTGTTGCAGCGAGGATGGCGTACTCAGCGATTCGCTGGTGTTGCGCTCCCGATGCGAGGATGCGGATGACGGTGGCGTTTGCAGGGGCGGTGAGATGCGTCCCAAGCTCTGCTGCTGCGGCGGTGAACCGGACACCACGCCATGCACATTCGGCGAACTCTGGCTGCCTATCGGGATGGCTGAGCTGGAAGCGGATCCAGAGCCAAGTCCGGTGGCGGTCGCGCTGGAACCAGCAGCAATCTCCTCAAGATCCAGCGAAGCCTGGCTATCCAAATAGCCAATTCGAACATCCTGTAAGTCGAAGCGAGTATTGGTTACTCATTCAAACACAATTAAAATGAATCATTACTTACACTAACAAACGGCACAAAAATCTGGCATGAGTCCTCGTCCTTGTAGTTGACCATGGCCTCGGCAATGGGTATCTGGGTGCAGGGACCTGCCGCAAGTAAATAGCGCTGGATGCGCTGCACCAACTCCGCGATATCCGACTTGGCAACGCCAGCAGCATCCGCCAGATTAGTTGTCAAGGCGGTGGCATTAACCGTTGTGACGGCACTAACCGCTGCCGCTGTGGCCGCCGCCCTCTCGCACAGCTGCGTCCAGTTGTCTGAGCCGAACATAGCCGCATAGGCCTGATCCATCTGGCTGAGGTGTCGCGCCACACTGCCGCAGCTGCCGCCCACGGGCACCAGGTAAAAGCGCAGGTGATTCAGCCAATCTGGCGGCCGCACTCCCATCAGTTCCACGTAGTGCCGCAGGGTGGCTCCCTGCAGCCAATCTCCACCAATCAATAGTACCTTGACCGTGTGCGGTGGCTTGGCGTTTGAGTTACAACTGAGGGAGGCAATAACAATCGTTAGCTATTCCAATCGGATGGTAGAACGCAAACACTTACTACTTCTGGATCTTGGCCATGAGCGCCTGCAGCACCGCCTTAACCTCGGCGGTGTTCTGCGGCACGAAGGCCGGCTTGAAGGAGTTGGCAAAGAGCGTGACCAGCTTAGCCAGCAACGCACTGCCGCCCAGCGCCTCCGGCGGACTGATGATGGTCACCACCTCTGGAATGCCGCTGTCCTCGCCGGCGAACACGCGACTCAACTGGTCGAGCAGCAGCTTGCGTGGCTCCACGTTGGTGGGCGAGAGGCAAGTCTCCAGCATGGATCTCGGCTCGGCGCTCAGGCTCAAGGTGTGCTTCCTTTTTCCGCCTCCTGAAGCGCTAATGGCACTGGCACTGTTGCCTCCACTTCCTGTGATTCCCGGAGTATTGCTGGAGGTTCGGAACAATCTCGATCGCTTCTCTGTCTGAGCGGGCGTTACCACGCTGCCACTTCCCAAACTTGCTGCCACCGAGCTCACTGGGGTCAACTGCTGCTGCTGCATCTGCTGCAGGCGCATGTAGTCCTTGTCCCTGGGCGGACTGTTCTGCGGATCGGAGTTCTGTCCATCCGTATAGCCAGCATTCCCCTCATTGCCAGAACTATCATTACCCCCACGATCTGTGAGAAGCATAAAAGAGATAAGATGATGGTTAAAAGAGTAAAGTCAAGTTATGAAAGGTTTAAGGCATGGGTCAACATAGTGGTGGTTTTTTTGAAAAATTACGAATAATGCTCAAGTCCCAAAAGTATTTTCTTATTTTAATTTCTTTGATATTTCGCTTATCAGCTGAGTGAAAAATTAAAGGTTATTATTTTAAGATATTTATTAAGTTAATGAGCTTTTAAGCCATTCGATTAAAAAGAATAGGAATTGTTATAAAGAAAACATGTTTGTTATTTTAACAACAAATTAATATTGACTTTCTTTTAAAAATGTGGTATTTGAATTAGTCTGGAAAGCTTTTTATAAAGTTTTGGAACACTTTTTTTTTTAATTGCTTGAGTATGTTCTTCCTCATTTTTCCAAAGATCCAACCATTACGATATGACCCCAGGTGAGGGAACGGGTCTGATGACGTGGGTGTAAACTGGGGGCACAAGACATGCGGAGACCAAACAAGACAAGATAAACAGAATCGTGAGACTGAATGGCGGCCACAAATAGTCGGTCCCGAAATAGAACGCCCCTGCGAAGAGTTTCCCAGTCCAAGGAGCACCGTGTAAATAAATAATAAAAACGCGGACCGAAAATATAATTAAAGCTTTCTTTATTTTATGACCATGATGGGGTGGGATAAAGGTGGGGGAAGTGGCCATATTTTTCTGAGGCAGAAATTTCCGGCTCGTCGTGCTTGAATTTTCAAAGCCATGTGCCGATTAATCAAAAAACGCACGACACGTAAAAAAAAGTGAAAGTGAAGGTAAAAAAAAAAGGGGAACTAGTCGGGGGAACAAATAAATCCAAGAATTCACCAAGTGGATGGGGCGGGACTGGCGGCATAGGGATGTGATTAAGGGTGTTGTTCTCAGGGTTCTGGCGTCTATGTCGGGGCTAATTGGAAAACCGCTTCAAGTGCGTCGAAGGTTCAATTGTCATGCCACAGACTCACACACAATGTTACACATGTAAGGACATTGGCTTCTTTTCGGGGAAAAGGCGGAAATGTTTATTTTAAGACCCCACAAACATGCACCTCAACTACATATGTATACTGTACACAATCGATCAATGAAATTGACGCACATATCAAAGATTTCCCTTAATTCAAACCGACATTTGGAAGCATGCAAAGGTGCAGAGCGGTGTGGTGCAAAGCTTACATTTACATTTCCAGTGTATTTGTGGCATTGTGTGGCTTTGTAACTGTATGCGTGTGTGGGCTGTGCGTAAGTGTGGAGCAAGGCAAGGGATTTGGGGATACGCCTCCTTGAAATATTAAAAAAGCTACCTCTAATCCTGAGAAATGCTATCTACATATGTATATATTACTATATAATTTTCTTAGAACCGATAGTCAAAGGGAAATAAGGTAAATTGATTACATTTAGCAAAGGAGGAAAAATTTTTTATTTTTTAATATTTTAGGTGGGCGTAAACCCCTTAACGAGATCAAGAGGTGGACAAAAGTTTGGGAATGTTTCTGAGTGGACGATGCATCTGATTGAGATAATTTGAAAACAAACTGGACACGGATTGCAATCAATGGGATATGCACAACTGTTTGTGGTCTCATTTTGGTGTTATCAAGTGGTATGCAAGTAATGTGTAGTATTTCTATAAATTTTGATTCGGGGGTATTTGGGGTATTTTTTTCGATTTTGCTGTAATGTACACAGACCTGGTGTTGTTGCCGAATTGTTATTGTTTGTTAAATGAATGCATTTTTGGTTTTTGTTATTTTCAAGATTGTAAGATGAATTGGTCAATTGGTCGCTTTTATCCGATGATCGGCGCTCAGAGTTGCCTGCAAGAGAGATTTGTTCAAGCCATGCAAAATGTATCTTTTGTTTGTTTGTTGTTTGTTTTGGAGTTGTTGTTTAAGTATAGTTTTAAGTATAATAATTAAGGTAAGCCTTCGGGTCGAAAATAATTGACTTACATCTACGAAACACAGTTTAAAGTTAGTTCAGCAAAAGCTACAAAAATAATGGTTGCGCTGCTGTTTCGTGTGGAAAAAAGTGCAAGGCCGCGCCCACTTTATTCAGTGGGCGGCAATGACACTAACGGTCAACAGAACAATTAACTGTCTCCATCTCTGTCCCACCACCCTGCCTCCAATTTCCAAGCGAAACAATTTGTCCTGTTCAACTGTGTGTGTGTGCGGATATGCTGTTTTGTGTATGCATTTGTGTGTGTGACATTCCTTTCCGCAACTTTTCTTTATTTTTTTGTGTTATTCAACCTTGACCCAAACTGTTGACAATGGAAAATAGCCGACAAACGGACAAACAGGCTGCCGTAAATAGTCTACAAAAACAAAACCGGCAAGCTTGAAAAATATATAAAAAATAAATATTTCAGGAAAATTTGTAAGTTAAAAATTCATTTATCATTTCCATTGACAGGAACTTACTAAAAAAAAGTTGTAATACATTTTTTTGTGTAAACTATTTCCTAAAGAGCGTCAGTTCATAACAATTTCATTTCTACTGAAAACTGTATAACTAGAAAAACAATTAATTTTAGTAGTAAATATTGTAATGTGTTAAATTAAAAAACAGCGGACAAGCGGAATTTCTGTGGAATTCTGTGTGTGTCAGTATAAAGCAATGTAATTACGTAAGGCAAACGCAACGCAACGTAACGCAACGCCCACAAACTCATATGCAACGCAACGCATTAGGAAGCCAAATATAATTCATAGAGCAAAAGTTGTTAAGTCAAACTTCAGTTAATAACACATCAACAAAAATGCAAATCCCATCAACCCGCCATTAAAAGCTCCGTCGCCGTACTCACCACCAGTTGCGATTCCGGGTCCGGAACCGCCGCCCAACAATTGATTGAGATCTCCGCCGTTGCCAGTGATGTTATCGTGGAGCATTATCCGCGAGTTGGTGAAGAAGGGACGCAGAGATGGCTTCGGCGTAGAGCCCACCGATATGCTGTCCATGTCCGGGCCGGAGTCGTCGCCCTCGCAGCAGGAGAGCGACTCCAGTTCCTGGAAGAGCGCATCCAGGTCACGTTCTCCCCGCAGCGCCGCCGTTCCCCGATGGCCGGACTCCCCCTCCAGCTCCTCGCTCACCTTGAACCGCTTGAGCAGCGCCACGATCTTCTGCTTGAAGTTTCGCTGCTGCAGCGAAATCGTCTGAATGGGGAAGAGGTGTATATAAATGATTATTAACACTAATTTTTATTGCATAAATATTTTAACTATATAAGAAAGAGAGTTATTGCACAAAAATCTACCAACGAACATAACTTATTCTTCATTCATAAACAAAATTCAAACAAATTTAGCTGTTTTTATAGTTGTAAATTTTATACTAAAAGTAAGTTTCAAAACCAGTAATTTTAAATAGTCTAAAAGCAAATAATTAGTTCAATATTTAACCTATTTATTAATTCATTGCAATTCAATAAATACCACTGCTTTGTTTCTTGAATAATAAATGTTTTTATCAATCAAGGATACAGTTTGTTTCTTGGCATTAAGTTCAATATTGAAACCGAATAACTAGTTTAACAGGAATATAAAGCTGTGGGATGTAGTTTTTATATAAAAACCAGATCTTTTAAAGCACATTTCAGAGCTATTCCCCTTTCCCTATTAATAGCGCTTAATTGCCTCTGGCCAAATCTAAAGTTGCTTATAGGCCATTAAACAAAATCTCAAGGACTGCGACATCGATGATGACTGGGGTGCAGATATAATTTATGCATCGTTCTTTTTTAATTGCCCAGCTCTCATCGGTTTCCTTTTGTTTGTTTTATTTTTGTGTGCTGCCCCAGCACATTAGTCGTGTTTTTATCTACGGCAGGCATTCAAAATGATCCTGCGATAAAAAGGCAGCAACAACAAAAACGCAAAAGCTATGACAATAAAAGCCGCAGGCTAATTTTACACCTGTGCTGCGGATGTTTCCAGGTGCGTGGAAATGAAAGAAGAGGATGAGGACAAGCAAAATGTCCATAATTGGCCTAAACAGCTGAGCCGAGTCAAAGCCTGACGCTGTTTAAATATTTAAGCGGCAGCTCAAGAAAATTGTCTCGTTGTGATTAGTACTTATACGAAAAAATCATAAATAACTCATTGGATTTTTCTAATTATACTGAGAAAAAAAAAAACAATTCAAAAGAACAAACAATTTAAATATATTCACCTAACGTTTTGGATCGAACATTAATTAATTATAACCATTGTAATCATTTTTAGACCCCTTAATGTCATACAACTTCGATCTATTGTCATGCGGAAATTCTTTAATTTTCCTGCTTGCATCGCTACCCAAACACATACTGTCAATCCACGGCCCCGATATAGCCCTGAGATATAGTCATAGCATCAAAAGTATGCCAATGGGCGAATCTAAGCAAATTGAGTCGAGTAAGCGGCACGCCAAGGCCGCCGCCCCAACAATTGTCAACTATTTGCTACAGAAATTCTTGGCCACCTTGTTTGGGGCAAATCCGAACATAAGTATATATACATCCACTCTAATCCTATACTATAGGGATACATTTTTATACCCTTGCAGAGGGTATTATAATTTTGGTCAAAAGTGTGCAACGCAGTGAAGGAGACATCTCCGACCCTATAAAGTATATATATTCTTGATCAGGATGACCTCCTGAGTTGATATAAGCATGTCCGTCTGTCCGTCTGTCCGTCTGTCCGTCTGTCCGTCTGTCCGTCTGTCCGTCTGTCTGTCCGTCTGTCTGTCCGTCTGTCTGTTTCTACGCGAACTAGTCTCTCAGTTTTAAAGATATCGAATTGAAACTTTGCACACACCCTTCTTTCCTTTGCACGCAGTATATAAGTCGGAACGGCCGGGATCGGCCGACTATATCCTATAGCTGCCATATAACTGAACGATAGGAAATGCCATAACTCTGGTGTTTGTAAAGTTAGGAAGTTGAGATTTTCTATGGCTTTTTTATTTGGCCAATCAATTCGACCTGCCGAATTTCATAAGGATCGGCCGACTATATCCTATAGCTCCCATATAACGATAGGAAATACCATAACTTTGGTATTTTTAAAGTTAGGAAGTTGGGATTTTTATGAGTATTAAGAATGCATCATATGAATAAATTTGGAAAATATTATTTACAGAATATTCTGCAAGGGTATATAAACTTCGGCTCCGCCCGAAGTTAGCTTTCCTTTCTTGTTGATACATATTTCATTTGATTTGCCCGCCGTTTGTGGGTCTTTGTTTGGGTTGGTTTGTGTATCTTGTATTTGCCTGCGAATCTGGGTTAGCAGCAAGGAACTGACAATATTTCGCAATTGACAAATGCCTGACCAAGAATGAGGAGGTAGCAACAAGGTACTAACAATGTAAGACAAGGCTAAGCATAGTTTCGATGACTAGAGTGGACTAAATGTGATTGATATGGAAATGCCTTATGAATTAGCGTAAGCTAATTTAGACTTAAAAGACAGTGGTAGAGGATTTATAAGGAAGTTAGTTATTAGCAGAAAACTTATACCGAGTTTCCAGCATAGTTTATATTGTTTGATTTTTTAACTATATATCGAAAAGCGAATATTTAAATGCTTATGCCAACCGATTTTATCTCTGCATTCTTCACCCTCTGATTAAAAGTTCAAAAACAAAACAACAATTCTCCCCGTTTCTTGTCTTTATTTCTTGCTCGATTAATGAATGGTTCTGCCCCTTATTTTGTTATACGTGCGAATGTGTGCTTGTAATCTATATAGATAGCTACTAAATTATATTTATTCACTTTGCATAATGAATTTTTGAGCCCAAAACCAAATACCCCGCCTGCTGACGTGTTGTCGCGCAATTATATCGGCCCATAATGAAAAAATTATGGGTAAGAGAGACAGTTTTTCGGGTGCCACGCGGAACAACTGGCCGGGATTACACGATTCGATTGACTCACCCGGCTAAACTTGGCCCGTGACGAGCTCTTGTCCTTCATCTCGAACTCACTATCGCTGTCGACGACCACGCCGGGATGATGGTGCTGGATGCTGCCGGGATGGTGACCCACTAAAGCGCAGTCCTCGATTCCGGAGCGTTGCAGCTTATTGCGATACTTTCGCATATCATGCTTGGCCGGATGGTTGTAGTCCCGCGGATCCTTGGGATCGTAGCCCCGGATCAGGCCCAGTTCGTTGGCCTCGTCGTTGAATTCGCCTGAGCTGAACTCGGCCTCTTCGTCCTCGTCGGAGTACTCAGCAACGCGATCTGCGGAACGAGATTAACATTTAAGTATTTTTTGGGTAAGTAATGGCAAACTCGTATCTCTACATAAAACTAAGATAAACGCTTTAAGCAAGCTGCTTTTTGCGTTGTTATAAATTGTCTCAGATCGTGGCAGGTTTGCTTTGTACAATAAAAATGGGTTAAGTGCCTAAACCGTTAAGAATCTATTTTGTTTTTAAATATTCAAATACAAATGTAGATATATTGCCATTGACATTGATATATTCATACTAGCAATATTTATAAACCGATAATACAGATTAAGTATTTATAACTATGTAATATCGGAAGCCGAATTTAATTTAATCACAGGTTAAAAACTCTTTGTTGCCGAAAATAAAATTATTTTCACATTATCAGATCTTTGTTCAACCAGGTTGGGTTACAAAATTTCAGAAACTTCACAATCAACTTCCCACTTAAACAGTAAACTTTTCACTACCTTTTAACAGTTAACTGCGTTTTTCGTGAACTCTATAAGATTAAACCAAAAGCACACCGTTTTTAGTTGTTTTGGTTTCATAAATTAATCACGATAGCACGGTTGACTGTCCTTTTAGCTTTTGCTGTTGTTTTGGTTTTAACTACGCCCGATTTATCTGTTCATCTGCCGTATTATTATTTTGCTTTTTGTTTTGCCGCTTCTTTCTCTTCTTCGAGTACCGAGTGTGTGAACCGTCGAGCGCTTTTCAGTGAAATGAATGAATTGCTTGAAGCTCCGCACGTTTTGTGCACTTGCGGTGAGTGAAAGAGAGCGCGGGAGAGTGGGGCCAGTGGGAGAGTAGAGTGAAAGGTTGCCCTTTTAGCTTGTTTAAGGCTAGATATAGCATTTTTATACTCGATCACCCGAGAAAAAACGTTATTTCATATTTTATACATATCAGATAGAATTTCTGAGCATAAATAAAACTTATTGATTGGAGCAAATAAAAAAAGTTAAAACTATGTTGTTTAGTTTTTTCGCTTACTTAATTAAATAACCTTAATAATCGGTTTGATAAATTTTTAGCCTTTTTCAGATTATTCTTATTTTCAAATTCTGGCTGCACCAATGGGAGAGAGCGGCCGCCAACAACAATACCTTCAAGCAAGGTGAAATGAGCTACTTGCGCACCGAACAAAAATACTCAAATCAATATGGAGCAATTGGGGGACAAACAAGCGTGCGGTTGGATATATTCCTTTATATCTAAACACACGTCGACACACACGTGGGCTTATCTATAATATGTCTCCCTGTTCGACATTACTAAACAAGTGTCAAGAGCTCACTGCATGGGAAATGCTCATTAAAGCTATTTTTACGCTTCGATTCGGGCAATTGAACTAAAACTATAGTATAAGAAGTGGGTGAAAAGTGGAAATCAAGGGGAAGGTAGAGAATTATTGGGGGAACCGAGATGCCACCCACTCAATCAGCTCATCGATTACAGAGTCGAATGTATAAAGAATATTGGAATTTGAATCGAATTATTTCTCTTTATGGAGCAGTTATTTTTGATCGTGTGAACTAGTTTCCCAATATGTATTCTTTACCGAGCATGATGTGAATAAGTGCATGAGTTATTATATTATATATATCTGGTACCTAGAGCTATACAACTTTAGTGTACGCAACAGTTCCTGTTGATCTAGAATTATGGAGCGTGTTTTTGATCGTGTGAACTAGTTTATATAGAGAATATAGAGAGCTCTTCACACACTTGCTTATATCGGACAATTACATTGTTTGCGATAAGATTTGTGTCATCGCCTTTCTGATGTCACTTGTTGCACTCCGATTCCCACTCCCATTCCCGTTTCCACTCCCAATCCATACCGTTTCCACTTTATTTTTAAAAACCGGCTACCAGTTCCACTCCCATTTTCAGTCCGTTTCAATTATGATTATCATCTGTTTTTTATACCCAGTACTCGATGATTACAAGAATATGTGGCTTTAAGAGCATTTGTTAAAAGAGAAAATATGATATACATTGTGTGTGTATTGTTTTTAAGCTGATGCACTAAAATTGAATAAAAAATTTTTTAGATACCAACCCTTATCAATATTTTCTTGGTAATCGATAAAATGGGCTTAGCACTCACTGTTTTAAAAATATACCATTTTTATTAGTCAACTTTATCTATAATTTATATAAACGTTTATTATATATACATATTATTGGTTTTCAAGAATAAGGTGCAGGCAGGGTTACTGACAAAGTCAGAGTGGGTATTTTTACAATTTTGTATATACATACTTGTAAAAAAAAATCATTGATGCATTGTTCTCGTTCTTAAGAGGCAAAACTGATATTTTATTCTGTGATCCTACAATTTTAAGACCGATTTAAGTACCATAGGTATTTTAATATTCGAGGTTATTAACAACAACGCTGCTACTTGTTTTGTTTGTTTATTTGCTCGCATGTTTTGCCGTCGTTATCATTTAGCCAAAGCTATTCACCGGCCGGTTTCTGTAGTCTGTTGTCTGCCGCGAGAATTGAAAGAGAAAGACGGTAAGTGGGTGGGTTGGTTGGTGGGTGTTGGTGGCGGTACGTCTCCGGGTCTCTCGCTCCTCAACTGCTATCTGGGTATCTATCGCGTGCTGGGCGGTGCTAGTGGATGGGGCTGAGTTATGCTTCCCATTTTGGTTGTGTAGGTGCAGAGCAAACTCCGGTTAAGTGTAACTTTTGTCAGCCTCAAAGCCGTTAAGTGATAAGTACAAGAATGATTAAAAAGTGGGCAGAAAGGTAAATGGAGAGGTAGACAGGGATAGAGTGGCTGAGAAAAACTGCTGGCGGTGATGATTAATTGGGGCCAAAGCAGAAGCTGCATTCCAGCTTATTGACTATTACTCCGGCCCCCATATTTATCTTTGCCCCCTCGCGTGTTGGTAAAGGAAAATAAAGAAAATATAAGTTTCCTACTTGAGGGCAATTATTTTGTTGGTCTTCGTTGTTGCAATTACGCAGACAAGTTAATGACGTCGCCCTGGCATTGTTTTCCTGTTTTCCATTCTTTCAGTTGCTATTCCTTTATAATTGCAAGCAATTCTTAAACACTTTAATGACCTTTTCCCTGTCTGGGGACTCTAGCTTGAACATACATATATTTCCACGAAGG
Source organism: Drosophila fuyamai (assembly GCA_018153365.1). Lineage (NCBI taxonomy): Eukaryota > Metazoa > Arthropoda > Insecta > Diptera > Drosophilidae > Drosophila > Drosophila fuyamai. Next base: position 5,852,296 of record JAECXW010000393.1, on the reverse strand, counting down.
CGAATATGACACACACACACACTTCGGTCCAAGGAATTTCCACGAAAAGTGTTTTTCACATGGGAGCAAGGCAAAACAAGTAAACAAAGGCGAAGAGAGACAATAATGGCAGACAAAGTGTTGCCGAAAGCTATGGAAGATGTGTCATGGGCAAAGCCCTCGATTCAGCACAGTTCACCTCAGCCTCTCTACCACCCCGCACCGCAAACCATTCTGATGCCCATTTCCACCCTCACAACAACGCACATTCATCCCACGCTCTGGTGGTGCCACGCTGCGTATGAGTAATGAAAACCGTATTGAAAAGCGACGAGCGACATTGATTTAGTGCCTGTGCTCTCTATATCCATGCGGGAGTCGGATAAACCACAACAACAGCTACGGAGACTAGCCACCAAAAAAATGTAATTCAATTTTCTTTTTCGACACTTAGATTCATGATATTGTAGTTAACAATATGGACGAACACAAGTTGGGAAATATTTCCATTTAAAATAATTTATAGTATATTAAAATACAAAGTCAATAGTAAACACAACATTTCAAACTACAGAGAAAGAGTTTTATATTGATTGCTGTTTATAAAAATAGAACGTAATATTTGAAAAATTGGGATTATTTCACAATGTAAGTATTCTGAATGACACACGACCTACATACATATTGTATACAACTAATAAACATAAGCTATGAAAATAAAAAGTATTAAAATAAATGTGTTATTGCAAAAACACAATACATCCTTGAACCAAGAATCAAGAGCCGGGTAAACAAGCCAAGAGGAATACAAAACTGGCACAAGAAGGCAATACATTGGTTTGACCTTGGCCAGCACACGAATCTTGTCATTAGATGACAGCCAATGTGGCGCGTAAGTGGGTGGAGGTTGGAGGCTGCAGCTGATAATAACGAGGAGGAGGGGAAAAGCAACAGCAGCAGCGTGGAAGTGAACAATGCGGATACTCTCGACATAATTTACGCATTTCGCCATTAACCACTCAATGGTTGGGTGCGCAAAAAACAGTAAGTGGGGATAGAGAGTACACTATATATAGGGGGTGCTGTACGGTCATTAGGGGCCCCGAACTGCCTGCCGATCACCCCTACTTTTCAGCCCTCCCATTCTCTTGTTTCATGTCACTTCTGCACAGCGTTTATCTCTGGCACTCAAGGACAAATGACTTAATTCCTGTCGTTGTGGCAACAGCAAAAACAAAAAAAAGCTGTCAGAGCTGTCATCAGCAGAAGCATCACCAGAACAAGAATACGATAAAGAAGAGGATGCAGGAGCCGCAGGCTAGGCAGGACGTAGGCGTGGCTTTATCCTCTACATAAATTATAAGACCTTAATCGAAGGGATATGGCACAGATGGGCCAAGAATTACAAGTTTTTTGATTGATTTGTTTGCTCTTGAAAGTTATTTACGGACTTCATTTACCAAAGAATCAAGAGCTGCAAACTAAGGATTATCATAGAATTAAAAATGATAAAAAAAACAATTTCGATTTAATTTAAGGTTAATTTGATTAGAGGTTGTTTACTACATTTCCTAGAAAATATATATTTACTTTGAAAAAACGGGAAATATTTTATTTAAATAGGGTTTTTAAAAATGATTATTGGGACGACACATTCCTAGAATCTCTTTGAGTTTTTAATGGCTTTTTAGAGGCACTAAAACTTTTTGAGTTCGCTCTAAGTGTTACTGCCATGCAAAATAAATAAGCAAAACACTTTGATTAAAACCGTCATAAAACATTTATGGGTACTTAACCAGCCAGTACGTATACATATTCATTTAAACAATTCCTTTTAAGTCCATTCAAATTCGAGAAAACTAGGGTACTGTGTTACCAATTTACACAGGGGTCTTGTTTTTTTGGTTGCCGCCCCCAGCTTATGCCTGTTATGGCCATGGAAAATTCATAATACCAGCACCCCGCTTTAAAATCCACCCACAAACAAGTTCCGCCGCTTTTGCTGTTCGCTGAAGGAGCGTCCGACTGCTAATGGTGCCTGACTCGGCCTGGCACCTGCGGGCATGGATGCGAACGGGTGCGGAGTGGGTGGTGCTGCCTGGACGGGGTTGACTAAGTGGGCGGAACGGTGCGAGGTGCGGCGGGCGACGCATATTCAACAAGCAGCGACGGCAACAGCGAACAGCCCTGCGGCAATCAGGCTCACACCCACCCCACACGGAAAAAATATGCTATCAGTTCCATATTGTCATCCAGCTTGTTCCAAATTCGGTTATTTACTCAAATCAGTTGTGGTAGAAATGATAAAAGGAAAAACGCACGCAAAATCTTCTTGGATTACAAATAAAAGGTTGTTTAAACTGTAGTACGCACTTAAAGTTGTGCAAAACAAGATGAGAGGTAAGTTCTCGATGAATCAAATAAAACAAATAATTCCAAAACATACGCATTACTATAAAAACCATAATCAGTTATTCAATAGACATTTTCCCCAGTGCACTTTGGAATTTCCTTCCGAGCGTTTCCCGCAAACAAGAACAGAATGCCATCAGCAGCGTTTTTGGAGGCCGGACCGCATAAAGAGAAAATCAATACACCAAATTGAGGTTGAGGCAAAAAGGTTTTCCTCGCATTGCCCATGCTCTCTGTTCTGCTTTTGAATTCCATTTTTGCAAATTAGAAAGCGAGACCCAAAGTAATTCAACAGAGCTGTCTGTGTCTATATGTCCTTCCCTTCACCCTCTTGGCCATAACTAAGTTCATTTAGCTCGGGTTCAAGTGCTGACCCTCACTATATGGGGCTGACTGTCACTGCCAACGAATGGATTGAACACGGGAGCCAAACTCTCGTGCCTTGGCCCACTGCCAAGTGGCCAGCGACAAGCGAACTTCTGATGGCAACCAGTCCATTGTACCCAGCCCCAGAGCAGGGATCTCCCCAGCCAATACTCGGGTGCGCCAAAAGTGTTCGAAACGAATAGTGACAACGGCATGATTTATGCCTAATGGAGTTGATTTACGGTAGTCATTTTGGAAGTGAGAGCAATTTGGGGTTATGAAACCGAAAGTGAGAGTACCCTGATCTATAATCAACACGGTTCGTGTACTTAATGTTATTCACTATAATTATAATAATTCATATTTAATTGTTTCTAAAGCTGTTTAAAAAGTATGTAAAAATCGAAATAATAAAATGGCCATTTGTATAGAAAATTTATAAATAAGTTTGAAGTTTGCAAGAATAGTAAACTGATGGAATGGACACATTTTTTTCCACATAAGGTTCGATGGTACCCTTTCCAAGGGTATGCTAATTTAATGCCTTTACCTACTAGTTTTGCAGCCCCCATGCCTGCGATCCGTTTGCCATTAGAAACTGCGAGAGTTTGCCCCGAAAAATCACGTTGCAAAGATTCAATTTTGCATGTCATACATATTTCATCAGCCGGGACTGGTTAGAGGTGAGCTCCGGGGTTGACCTTTACCTTGGCCCTGACCGAATGACGTGAGAACACTGAAAATTCCTCTATTCCATCCCCTCAAGAAGGGCTCAAAAGCTTAACTACTTCCACAGGAGCACTCGGTGCCCTTTTCTATCTCATCTTAAATGGCCACTCCTTTTCCCATTCCCTACTTTTTTTTTTAGAACCACCAGATGTTGCCGATGGGAAACCGCATGGTAAATGAGTTTTCCACTCGCTCAGCGCTATTTTCATAATTGAATTTCCTCTCGACGGAGCGCGCTCTTTTCGGTTCGCACGCCATTCTCTTGTCAAACAGAAATAGCTGAAAAATAATTTCAATTAGATTGCCATGGATGAGGCTTCTGTTGCCATGTGGGGGCCTTTACACAGCCGTGGGGAAATTCATGGCATAAATTCTGAAATGCGTGCGCTGACGTCACTCTTAGCCACATCACTCTGCTTCGTCCCCCTTGAATTGTTTCACAAGCAATTACCATAAACATCAGCTCAAATTGGGAGCATCATCTGATCATCTCTGGACAGACACTCATCCGTCATGGAGTGTAGCAGTCGGTGCTCCAATCTCCTGCCTCCTCAACATCCCCCACTTGGGTCATTAATTGCCCAGTTTGCGTCATTAGCACTTCTCTAATCTTGACTGGGCCTGGGACTCGTGGGTCCATTTATTTGTGCTTTATGGATTTGGCAATAAAGTCTTTAGCACTGTTCGGTTCAGGGAATGCTCATCGATGTGGCTAGTCCATCAGACACGGGACCTTTGTCATGGGACAGCAAAACAAAAACTTTGAACCTAATCTGACTTAGTTCGGAAGTATTAAGATAATCAACAAAAATTTATGATATCTTATTATACCCTACTGTAGAGTAAAGGATATTGTATCGTAAAAGTATGTAACAGGTAGAAGGCGTTTCGACCCTATAAAGTATATATACTAGATCAGGGTCACTAGCCGAGTCGATATAGCCATGTCCGTCTGTCCGTCTGTCCGTCTGTCCGTCTGTCTGTCCGTCTGTCTGTCCGTATGAACGCTGAGATCCCGGAAACTATAAAAGCTAGAAGATTGGCATTTTGCATGCATATTCTAGGAGTTCCTACGCAGCGCAAGTTTGTTTCAAAAGGTGCCACGCCCCTAACGCCCACAATCGCTTATAACGATTTTAAAATTTAAATATTTCGGAAAAGTAAAAATGCAGTTTTATTGTGTTTATCAATACCTATCGAAATGTAGAAGAAATTTTTCAAATCGGACCATTCGTTAAAAAGTTATGCGTGATCAAAGTTTCTATCTCCATCTCCCTCGCACTCCCTTTACCTGAGTAACGGGTATCTGATAGTCGGGGCACCCGACTATAGCGTTCTCTCTTGTTTTTAATTAGTAATATGCTTTTACAGTATTAAAAACCAGTTTCTGCAATCACTTAAGAATATTTTAGTATATGTTCTTTGACTGTAATTTCAGCTCTGTTTAAAACAATTTAAATCGTTCTCACAATCCTATTCCCTGTTTTAAGATATTCTGGGATTTATTTATGGATTGCAAATGGATAAGCTCACCTGCCAGCAGGACGCTGTTGTTGTTCTTATTGTCATGGTCAACTGGAATGGAAGAGACGCGTTCGGCGCGCAGACATGCGACCACGGTGCCCGGCCGTCCATTTTTCCCGGAAGCGGTCAGCTCAATGATCATGTCCATCGACTTCTGGAGCACCGCGTCCATGCGGATGATGCCCTCGGCCAGCGTTTTGTAGCCCAGAATAGTGCGTGATTTGTATTTCTTGCGGCGTTGCAGCAAAATAACCAGTCTACTAAGGAACATGGTACTTAAATATATGTCAAAAATATTTAGTATAATCCAACACCTACCTATTGCCATCTCTCTTGATAAAGTGCGGATACTGCAGACTGAAGTGCAAGTCCAGCTCGGTTTCCGTCAAGGGCACAGCCACGCCCAGTCCGCCTGCAGTGCCACCACTTCCCGGGGTGCCACCAGCTCCTCCAGCCACAGACATCGGGGAGTTGCCCTGCAGGGATGCGGAGGAGGTCAGTGCAGACCCATTGATGGGAATCTCATGGCTGCGCAGCGTCCGCTTGGAACTCTGCATCTTCACCGCCAGCGACAGCGAGGTGGTGTCACCCGGCAGAGGGGTCAGGATGGACAGGCGTGTTATTGTCAGCGAGCAGAGTCTGCAATGTGGAGGAGAAAACATCCGGGATTAGCACAAAATCGATAAAGTAAGAGGGGGAAAATTTTATATTACGGCATAATAACACATTGAATTTGTTGTGATACTGCTAAAGGGATTGAATCTACGTAATATTATATTTAAAATGCATCATTTAATCAAATAATCAATTTATAAGCACAATTTTAGTTTCCTCTTAACATTACGTTGGCCAAAAAATGAAAAAAACTCGAAACTGAATGCATTTCCAATGCACTGAACAATCGATCATCGAAATCTAAGCGAGAAAACAATTTCACGCCAAGAGATTTTCTTTCCAAGGCCTGGAAAGCGAAGCAGAAAAATCAAAAGTAAAATGCAATCAAGTAGAAAACAAAAGTTGTATAATGGAAAATGAAATAAAAGCAAATGAAAATGGGAGAAAATAAATGCATGGGCCAAATGTCCGATGAAAAGTGGAGAGGAAAGACATCAAAATTAAAGTTTTCTCTTGTGCGATTTTTAAAGGAAATTCTCTGCATCTCCCTCATTTTGAGCAAAGTCAGATGTAATGACCATTATAATCGAGTTAAACTAAGCCATAAAGGAAATTGGATTTCAGTTTTCGTTTTACTTTTTTTGCACTGTCACAAAACAGTCAGGCAACCCGAGAAATATAATTTGTTTAACGTTTTTGGCAGCACAAGACAAAGTCCAGAGTGTGTATGTGAGTATGAATATAAATATTTTATTTCCTGATTAATTTCTGCTCGGTAATGCCCCGTGCGGAGAAAGAGATTACGCACTCCGAACATCTTTTGTTGGAACTGCTCACTCATCTGGTCAAATCAGCGAGGCTGGGCAGTGTTGGCTGGAGTTGGGTGATCTTGGAGCACGGGTGCATCACCAACAATATATGGAGTGTATGATATCCGGCTTGGTGGGGTGTGAAAGATATGCAAATGTGACTGACTAAGCAGACAACAGGATGACTTGACGATACGGGTCGGAGCTGCACAATGGACAAAGACTTGGGATGCGGTGCACAGATGCAGATGGTGGTCTGGATCGGCACCAAAACTATGCCCAACCACTGATTCCCAGACAATGGCACCCGCTGATCGAAAATCCTTGACCACCAATAAGCGAAAGGCAATATATAATTTTGAATATACATACATTACATACATTAACAGTAAAATTACGAAAAGCATTCATATAATATTTAATTTTATGTTTAGCCTTTCTTTAAGATTCACATTATAGAAAACCAAATTATATTTTAATGGTAATACGGTAATTAATTTGCTAATAAAGTTTGAAGCCAAATTGCTTTTAAAGCGCCTCTAGTAAAAAATATTTAATATAATAAACTCTAGAAATTGAAAAATGAAAGCGTATGGCCTGGAATGTCCGAGAGTCCAAGTTCGGGATTCATAGTCGTCGGCAACGCGCGATTAATTTTTTAATTAATAATTCAAAACATTCGTTTTGTTGCTTAATGCTAATTTCATTACATGTGAAATTGAAGGAGGGGTTTTACTGGGTGACAAGACGAGGGCAGCTTTTACAAGGCATGTCGAACAGACAGTTAACGCAATTCAAGACCTCTTTAATGACTTGGTTATGGGTTAACAACATAAATAAAACGCAAATGAATTACAAAGGAAACTCAAGCTTATCAAATAAATGGTAAGGAAAAAGAAATACATATTGTGTTTAATTTAAAAATTAACTATAACAAGTTTTAAAAGTCATTCTTTTAAGAATTTATTTATGCGTCATTCATATAATCCATAACGACAATTTTAATAAAACAAAAGTGATATTGGTTCTACGTCATTTCTTGCCGTAATTTTAATAGCCTTTCGTGAAGTAATCTTCCACTTAACACAAAATATAATAGCCCGTAAAAATTCCATTAATACTAGGTACATAAGTTCCGAGAACATTTCCGAATTTATTTCCGTATTTGGCCAGCGCTTCCCAAGTGCCATAAATAAATCATCAACCTCATCACGTAGATCATCCAGAATATTACTTATATTTACAAAATGTGATCAGCATTAGAAATGAGTCTTTGAGTGACTAACGATGTCATGACTGTCGATTTATTAGTCAAATTGATATGATCAGAACCTCCGCATCACCCTTAGAAACCCACATATTTTCAATTTGATTTGCATGCACTTGACATCTTGCTTGGCATGTTCGCATTGTTTGTTAAAAATAAGTTGACATTTTATTGTTGTCCTCGTGTTGAAAGTATTTTTAAATGTTTATAAGCAATCGAGGGGCGCGTTTCGCTTGTACTTTATGTCTTTACATTATTCGATTTTTGTGTTTACTTGGGTTCATTTGGTTTTTTTCATTTGATATTTGTTTTCGTCTGGGCAATGTCATTGACTGTTCGAGATTTTAAAGCAAACAAAGCTTCGATTTCAGGTTTAAAGTTGTGGGTTCTGTGGGTTTTACTTTTTGCCCGTCTACAATTTTGGCATTACGTTTTCGCCTATTATTTTCATTTGGTTTTTATTGTCATGGTTTTTTCTTTTGACTTTTTTGTATTGTGCTCATGAATGACACACGTCGAATGCTGCCGGAAAGCATTTTCTTACTTTTTTGCTTTTATTCGCGTCTTTATCTCCCTGAGTGCCTCCCCGACCCGCTACCCACGACAATCCAATCTTTTCTTTCCAGTTCATCGTACCCAAGTCGCGAACAATGTTTTCTTTGTTGAGAAGGAGCTTTGATAAATGACCAATTGAGGTACCGGACAACGGACTACGGACACTCGACTGGCGTATGAATTATGGCCTACGGGATTGATTGGCTGATCCATGGGATAAAGACAATCTTCTGCAGATTAAACTACAGATCACAATCTCACAGAAACACAAAAAGCCAACACCTGAATAAGTTGTCTTAATTGCGAATCAGACCAATTACCCGGTTAAGCATTCGACAAGCGGCACGGCATTAATTACTTAATCAACAACTATGGGGTATAAATAGCAGCGCGATAGCGAACATGTACTTGATAAGTTTTACCACCCCTGCACCTACATTTAATGGCAAGAATAAAAGCAGCAAAAAAAAAATTGAAACTGATTAGTGCGAAAAAATAGAGGAAAATGAGCGAAATGAAAATGCTACATAAAAACAAATTGAGTCCGCAAATCGCCTTAAATGAAAATGAAGTGCGAGAGCATGATAGATATAGGTAGCAGAGAGAGAGAGGGAAACTGTGTCACTGGCGCAAGATTTCAGATGAAGAAAGAGAGGTTCCAGCATCCCGCAGATCTCCGGCGGTCCGGAGTCTCAATAAACGCTAAATATTTTGCTTGACATTTTCGAGCGCGGCAGCTGAAATTTGAATTTATGTTGATGACTTGTCATTGTCTCCGCAATTTAAAATAAAATAAGGCCTAATAAATGCACACAAAATTTAATTTACCAATTTTTTAATAAAAATAAATTAAAAAAATATTTTAAGAAAAGTTTTTTGAAAAGAAACCAGGTTTAATTTAATTTTTATATGTTTATTTCACTATATATATTTACCAGATTTCTAGACATACTTTTTATTTTAATCTTTTGAATTCCTTAAAATCATATCCATATCACAAATGATACATATGAGTAGAAAAATATTAAAATATTATTAATAAACAAGAACGGAAAGCTAACTTCGGGCGGAGCCGAAGTTGATATACCCTTGCAGAATATTATGTAAATTTTATTCTCCAAAATTATTCATATGAAATTTTGTAAGTCGGAGCTGTTGGCCAAAAATAAAACTCATAAAAAATCCCAACTTCATCACTTTAAAAACACCAAAGTTGTGGCATTTTCGATCGTTCAGTTATATGGCAGCTATAGGATATAGTCGGCCCATCGCAGCCGTTCCTTCACAGCGTTGCACACCCTCTTCAAGGGTATATAAAATTACACCATATTTACATATATTATTTATATTTATACGGGTAAAAGGGATATTGTATTCGTAAAAGTATGTAACAGGTAGAAGGAAGCGTTTCCGACCCTAAAAGTATATATATTTGATCAGGGTACTAGCCGAGTCGATATAGCCATGTCCGTCGTCCGTCTGTCGTCGACGTCTGTCTGCCGTCGTGTCTGTCGTCCGTATGAACGCTGAGATCTCGGAAACTATAAAACTAGAAGATTGGCATTTGCATGCAGATTTTAGGAGTTCCTACGCAGCGCAAGTTTGTTTCAAAAGGTGCCACCCGCCTTAACGCCCACAATCGCTTATATACGATTTTAAAAATTAAATATTTCGGAAAAGTAAAATGCAGTTTTATTGTGTTTATCAATACCTATCGAAATGTAGAAGAAATTTTCAAATCGGACCATTCGTTAAAAAGTTATGCGTGATCAAAGTTTCATCTCCACTCCCTCGCACTCCCTTACCTGAGTAACGGGTATCTGATAGTCGGGGCATCCGACTATAGCGTTCTCTCTTGTTTAGTTTTATGAGCTGTCACAATGTGAAAAAATATTAATATTAAAAAAATTCGGAAAATAATCTTGTTGGGAGACAACAAAGAAAACCATTGCAAATGCTACAAAATGATGTGACGTTATGTGGGAATTTGCTTAACCGAAAATCTACGATGTGATCCGCAAGCAACACCTTTGACATCAATTCCGGCAATAAAACGACACTGGCCGCAAAAACTTTGCTCCGGTTGCGTGATCGCGTTCATCACCCTCGCTCATCCTCCGTTTTGCTCAGTGAGATATTTCCTATTTCCATTAGCTTTCTCGTTGATTAGCTGGTGTAAGTTGTGAGTTTTCCGTGGGGCGGCTGTTAACACCCCGGACAAATGGACATACAGTCAGACAAACCGGCAGTAACCGGCTATTTTGTTAACATGCTAATTTGCAGTTTTGTTTCCGCTGCTAAGTTATACGTGGATTCGCGTGTAACAGTTACTGTCGGTGTGAATGGGCCCGGGATGACGGGATGATGTGCGCTATGATTCACTACAATATTCACTCGGTGGGGGCGACTCGTGGATGGTTTAACTGCCGCCAGAGAGCTCTATGCAAATATGCACTTTACATTTCCTGCAGCGACGCGACAAGTGTCTGTCTTTCGTAGACAACAAAGACTTGACCACATTACGGATCGGAACGATGACAAAGAAATTTGCCACCCAAGGACGATAATTCTCTCCAGTCGCTGTCATATTCAAAAAGTCAAGCTGCTTAAGAGCTAGAGAAATCAGCAAATCGCTGACATACGATCATTACCACAAGTGGGCACACCTGTATGGGGCCACTGGTCGAATGAGTTATATCTATGACTGATAGCCGACATGTGAGTGATACACGGCGTATGAGCAATGGAAGGAAAGAATAACGTGATAAAACTACATAGAAACAACTAAATATTTTCTTAAAAGAAAACGGCAAAGGGGTAAAAGAAATAACAAAAGTAACATCAAAGCTTAGAAGAGGGTTGACTAAAAACTTGGCACAATTTATTACCGAAGATATAATATTAGGTTAAAAAAAGAATTTGTATAATGCCACACACCATGCGCATATCAGTCATTTGAGCGTGTAAACTAACCAAGCACTTTTTTAGAAAAGAAAACAAAATTTTCATTTGCTAAATATTAATAAAGCCTTTTTGCAAATTAATTCTGGACCTGACCTATGATTAAGGTCGAAAATTGGTTGGGGGTTCCCTAGAAAAACACACCCAAAACAAAACCTCCAGGGTATTGCCAAAACTAAAAACCAGACACACATCAACTGCTGCCATCATCTAAGCTAGTTTATGTCATTTTGTCGCGACTTATGGGCAACTTTTACGGTTTCATTTAAAGCGTGTTTTATTTGGTGTCCTTTATATTAGTTTTTTTTCTTGGTTTTTCATTTCCATTTCTCTTGGGAGTCGTTTGGTTGAGTTTTAGCAAGGATTGTGAAGCATGAGTCACGGACGCAGGGTCTGGTTTTTAGCCACTGGTTAAATGAATTTAAGGCACGATACTAGAGAACCGGTTACAACCGACGTGTGTGGGTGGTGTTGCCAGAGAGTGCCCCGAAGTGGGCGCAAAGTGGGAGGCGGGGCACTGGCTCCTTGGGGGCGTTTAATTAGAGGGTTCCGAAAGTTTCCAGCCTAGGCATTACTTGGCGCCCGTCTGCCGCTGGCTTGGGTCATTGCATTATTGATCAACTGCAAGCCGAATGCGTTGCTATCCGATGTTTTCCGGAGAGTGAGCCTTACTTATGCATGCCAACTACTTGCCACGACACCGGGGAACTGGAGGCGGCAGATCGGGGTGCTTAGTTAATTTATGCGAGAATTACGCAGGCCCTGACTGACTATGTGACTGACCGGCGGACTGACAGTCCGACGGACGAGACAATGCCCGGAAACGGACAGAGCCCTAACAATAGCAACCGAAGGCGAGCTGCAATTGAATTCGGAATGCTAAATGGGAATGTTTTCGGGGACAAAACTAGAGAAGCAGCTACAGAAATCGCCACAGCACTAAACGTTGTCCATTCAAATTCTAATAACCGAGTGTGTGGAATTCGGGCAGTCAGTATGACAAGCACACAATCAATACCCTGCTCAAAATATAGTTATTCAGTCACACAGAATAAAATAATATCTTATTGTTTAGTAATTCATTAAAAAATCGTTTCATATTTAAACTATTTAAATGAATAAAGCCGTCCTATCAAGAAAACATTTAAAAACTATTATAATAATTTAATTATCGAATTCATTTAATATGCTATTGTTATTGTAAACAAATATATATGGTAAACCATATTTTCTTTCATATTATATTGCGAGGTGATCACAAATTAACAGTAAGATATAGAAAAATTCCAAAAATTATAAAGTTTGCACTAAAATAGTTTCAAGAAAAATATTATTCACTAAAAAAAGGCATTTTGCGGGTAATTTAAGGAACCACAATTTATTCAATGATTGGATAGCTCGTTAGAAGCTAGAGTTCAGTAACCCTTCCGGCGTTAACCCACCAGGGAGAGGGTATGAAAATCGATGTAACTACCGTTGGTAATTTGCCACAATTATCAACTAAATGGCACTTTACGTTTGCGTTTTCCAAAGTCAAAACAACAAGGGCGACGTCATATGGATAAAGTGGGTGTGGCTCCTGAGCGTAATCCCCGCCACCCCAAACCTTAACCCATGTGAGCGACTGCTGCAGGCCAGCTGGAAAGGTTACTCCGGTTCATTCACTCCACAACCATATCGAATATGACACGAAACTTATGGTCTATCAATTATTGAGGTGCTCCATAAAAAATAGAAAAAACACAAATAGTTTAAGTGGCCACAGCCACAAGCGCTCTACTCTTTCGTACTTTTTTTTTCGTTCTTATTATAAATATTGTAAACATCGATTGAATTCCAGCGGTGAGGAATGCAGTCGTTGTGGCTAAAAGCGGTTCGTAATTATTTTCACACCTTTTTCGCTTTCCCACTTTGAGCACCTGAATCATTCATGAATTTTACCCTAGGGTGGCGATGGGGTGCGGATAACACTTAGCCGGCGGCTTTAAACCAATGGAGAATAGCGGAAAATGGCCAGCACAACCCGAATGTAAGTGACCTAGGACAGGTCAGCACTGGTGGAATTATTACTATACGTCATGTACACCAATAAATGATCATTAATTAAGAGCTAATGTTGATTCTGAAGTTAAGAGAACCGGTTAAGCAAATGATTTATGGTAAAAGCTTGGTGAGATACAATCCAGATAGCAATGCAGTTCAAAAGTAGTTACAACCATTTTTTAAATCAAGACTAACACAATGACTATTTAATATAAATGAAAGGCTTATAAGGTTCAGTAGCTAAGATAAGGTCATAAATATTTAGATATTTATTAAGCCCATTTTTATTCACACCCAATTAATGTAAAAATGCATTTAAAATACATGATTTAATAGGAGCTTTTAAGTTCCCTTAACTTAATGAAAATGTACAAGTTTAGCTTGAAATACTTTCAATTCACAGACTCTTTTCCGCACTTAATTGAAAACAACAATTTGTGCAATAAACAATTTTTAGCCGACTAAGTTTGCTGCTTTCTGTTGCATTTTTGCTTTTAGTATAGCCATAAGGAAGCTCATAATAAACTCCAGATTTCCTGCAGTTTTTTCAACTTTATGGCAACATAAAATGCTCATACTATAATTTGCTCAGCTGGTAATTTCACAAATCCATTGTATCTTTTTTTGGGTGTTTGCACTTGAGGCTTAATTGGTGAGGGTATATGACGTGGCCTTTATGAGGTAATTAGCTGACATATAACACCATCCATATAAGCTTATATGCTTTGTGTGTGGGTTGATGAGCTCCCACTTCGCCACATGTGTGACTACCGATCGCGAGATGACTCAGTGCTCCATTGCTTATTTATCATAAATGTTTTTTATTTATTTTAAAATTGTATTTAATATTTCTGCGAGTTGCCGTTCCAATTGAGCGAACACCGCCCTCTAAACATTAATTTAGCGAGCAATCGTGTGACATATACCTATTATTATTTATTGTCTTTATTATTTGAACATATTCCAAGTCGTCGCACAATTCGTTAATGACCCATATATCATATGACCCTCTCAGTCTCAGCCGCAACTCGATTTTTCTCGATTCCCTTTTTTTCTCCGCTTTGAGCATTGCTGCGGCTTCGGATTGGCTTCGACTTCATGGTTAGAATAGCTTTTTGCCATTGCCATTCGATTGATTGCATAAGGTATTGATGCCATAAGCCGATCGAATCCATCAAAAGCACTCGCTCTGGTTTTGGGAGGATGGGTGTCTATGTCCCTAAGAGGGTTAAATATATTTACGAAACAAAAATAAACTGAAATTCTTCTCCTCTACTTTTAGTTCTTTCATCAAAAGAAGCTTTTATCAAAATAATCTTAGCTGTCAAAGTGTGTCAAGAGAGTTCATAAATATTCAAGACAAATTTTAAATAAACCTAAATGTGTAATAAATTAAACTATGCTAGCCAGACGCAAAATGTTTTATTTTTAAATCGCCAAATTAAAGTGTTATAAATAAATTTAAAGTGTTCTACCTCTCACATCCTCTAAATAAATAACCAAACACAAAAAACTGACAATAATCTATTAGAAAATTTACAAACTGGAAGGTAAGCACAAGAGCAAAGGGCCAAAAGCGATTTAAAATGACATTTTCCAAGAGGCAAACAAAAAGTGAACGACACCACGTTGAGTTAATGGCCGGCCGCACCCAGAATCGAGAATCTTAAAGTGTTCGCTGCTGGAGAGTGTAAGGCAATCCAATAAAATTAACCAGCGACTGACACTATCTGAGTGGACTATAGGAAAAACCCTCTGGGAGGACCACTCCTCTCCACCGCAATAAATCCAAATTGGACGCTGCGTGTGGTCCGAAAACCCAGCAGGACATGGAAGCCAACACAACACCTCCCAACTTGTTTGGCCGCCCATTTCTCATTTTAATTGCATTTTTCAAACAAATATTATTTTTAAAATTATTTAAATGTTTCGTTTATTTATTTTTTGTAAATTTAAAAATATAACTGTTCTGAAATATTTTAAATTTTTTTTTTTTTTTTCCTTTTAAAAGGGTTTTTTAATTTTGTTTAAAAGTGTGCAACGAAGGAAAGGAGACATCTGCGACCCTATAAATATATATATTCTTGATCAGGATCACCTCCTGAGTTGATATGGCCATGTCCTTTTTCTTTCTTTCTTTCTTTTTTTCCGTTTTTTTTTTTCTACGCGAACTAGTCTCTCAATTTAAAAAAATTTAAACTGCCCCCCCTTCTTTCCTTTGACGAGTATATAGTCGAATTGTGCAAGTAATACAACAAAAATTTCTCTTTTGAGTGGAACTTTTTGATTTGGCGAATAATTCGACCTACAAATTTCATAATACCATTTAAATGAAATTTCATAACGTTTTTAATTTTATTTTTATGAAATTTAAAAATATAACTGTTCTGAAATATTGTTTAAAAGTTTTTAAATTTTAAGAATGAGAATATTATTCTTTTTTGTTTTTGCGCTACAGCTATAGCTTTTAATAAATAATAACAACAAGAGTAAAATTTTGTCTTTATAAATTTTAGGCACTATAAAACAAATTTATTTAAAGACAAACCAAACTTCTACGACATAAATATTTATTCATCAATGGAAAATTGTTCGTTTCCTGGGAAACCCACTGTATAACCGTAAAATTAAAATTATGATCTGTTGGAGCGTGCTCAGTCTTATGAATACTTCGGTTCTGTTTACAGTCGAGTATAAATACAAGATAGATACACAGACATGGATCTATATGTAGGCATAATGCCACAAGATATAAACAATGAAAGCCTTTTGTTTATAAGACACAGCCACAAAATGAAGAATTCCTCAGATATATTCAATTTTTTAATTGCCAAAGGCCAAAAAAGTATAAGTAGATTGGAATTCTCCGACATTCTTTTGGGGCTAAGTCAGTGGAAATTAGGCACAGTGCTACGGGAATTACCCAATTGATGAGTCAGTTGAAATGAAAATATGGGCCGTTTTTATCAATAACACCGCAAAAGATTAGGAGGGCACTTTTAAACCCATCGATTTTTTAATATCAAATATTAAATAAAGTTAGTAAATATTTTTCAATATCGCTAGGGATGTTTAATCATTTTCAAGAAAATTCTTAAGCAGTCGAAGACTAACATGGTTATGGTTATAACATTCAGACGATAAACTTCTCACTTGAACGTGATTAAAAATGTTGTGAAAACATTCTTGACAACAAAGAAGTCTCAAAGTATTTGGACTTTTAATTATAATTTCTCGTTAACGGAAGAAGATTACACAAATCGGTTTAAATACTTTGTTGCCAAGTAAGAGCCAAGCCAAAAGCCAAAGTTGCTTAACTCCTACGTAGAAATAAAGCTCGAGCAGAAGTCAAAACCGCAACCACCGACCTCCCAAACCCCCCAAAAACACCCGCAAAGCTGGGGCTGAACCACAAACTGTGTCAAGTGACTCGCAGAGATGCTGCCACTCGGCTACTTGCTACTCTTAAACCGCTACCCCGGGCTCATTTTAGCCAAAGTTCAGCATTGGCAAAGTTTTTATGTTAATACTCAAACTATAAACTACTTTTCTCGTATTTATTAATGAGAATCATCTGCCGGAATTTGTGTCAAGCGGGCTCTTTTCACTGAGAGTTGACTGAAACACTCGGGCACTTTAATTCCCAACCACTCGGCCGCTCCAATTTCATAATTGTCGCAAAAGTGGCTGCAAATCGTTGAAAAGTTTTTCAACATATTTTTTTGGCAACGAATTTGGCCAAAGAAAACCAAAACTAGATATAACGAAACCTTTCACTTTCAAATTGTGGCTTTCTTCCAATGACTCATTTGAAAACCAATTTTGCAGTTTGCCGGCACGAGACCGAAAAACTAGTTAAATCCAATTTGAGCAGAGATTGCCCAGAGATTTTTGAATGACCGACCCTCACCGCGATCGATTCACACTTTTGGCTTAATCAATATGTTTTGTATTTGCATTTTTCCTTATTCCCCTTTGGGTTAACGGCGTTCGCCAACATCCGATCATACGCACACGAAATATATAGATGGCTGTGAATAGGATTACCTCACAATGGGAATATTTAATGGATTAATTGAAGATCGATTGTAACCGAGGTTTGATAAGCCGCCACATAAATTATTTTAGAGAGGCTGACGTGATGACTTTATCAGCCTTTTTATTCATTTTAATGTGTCAGTCATTATCGGATAGTAACTGAAAGGGTGATATTACACAAACACTTTATTATATATTTGTTGCCTTTACTCTTTTACATTAGTATCTAAAAATTAGCGACTTTTTATTATGGATCCCAAAATTATTCGTTTTAAATTAACACAATCTTGGATATGATGTTTAAAAACATTTGAATTAATAAAAATCGATTGGCGGTAGCATTTTTGATGCAAATTGGAACCTAAAAAGAAGGCAATAAATGAACCATTTTCCATTACATTTGAATATTGACTTCAAGTTTATCTTTTCGTTAAGGGTTTTGTTTAATAATTAAATAACTCCGACTCTATCTAATCGATTACTTTATCACATCGCATCAATTGTATTACATATAGGGAAAGTAATTGTGCGATTAGATTAGTTACTGTTGCCGTGTATCGCTCTATCATATTAGAATCCATTGTATTTGGCCTTTGAATAACCCTTATATCCATACTTTAGCGGCACATCTTTGTATGTATCTGCTGGCCCGCTTTCTGCCAAAATGAAATGCTGGGTCAACAGCTTATAATGCATGGGAACAAAGGCTGGGAGCTGCACACAAATCTCCGCAACTTAACCATTTCATGGCCAGCGGCGGAAACCACTCCAGGTTTAACAACTTTCAATGTTTCATTCTCTCAGTGCCTAAAACCTGCCCCGCCAACGCCTTGTTCTGCTCTTTTCCTTTCTGCTTTTCTAGACGACGTACTTTGTATGCTAATAAATTGCACTTTTATGAACAGCTTTCGATGGGAGGCACTATCTATAGCTGGGTGCTGGTGTCTACAGTAGAACTTCTCTGACTCGAGCCGTTTTTATGTTTAAAATTCTTTAATTAATACCGGACTCGTTTGCAATAATATCTGAAAAATAAGTCACCTTTTAGTACTTAAAAAAAAGAATCTCATGTAGCAGTCACGGAAATCCCATTAAAAAGTTATTTTTTTGAACTCTTACAGTGTTTAGTTCCTTTAATAGGTATTTACACTAAGTTTCCATGTAATTAACTTTTATACTAAATTAAAAGTAAGTACCCTTTTAAGGTTTCTGTGATAATAATAGTTAAACAGCAAATATATAAAATCTTCTTAGGGGAACATCCTGTACCCTGCACATGCAGATCGAAGAGTCAAAGTCGGGGTGCAGGCGGCGAACGATTTATGCAGCTGACATCCGTAGCTCGTTTGGCCTGTCTGCTTTTGGCCAACATGGAACTTGGAACTTGGGGGAGCGGAAGTTTTCGCCAACTTGCTCGTTGTTTGCGGCTGTTATTGCAGTTGCTGCCGTTGTTGTTGCTCCCGTTCGTGTGTGTGTTGCCGCCGTTTGCACCGTTGTTGTTGCAACTCCACTTGGGCGCAGGTTGCCGGGCGAGTCAACAAACTTGACGTTGACATGCCTGGACAATGTCGTACTCCACGTTTCCATGCTTCCACGCCTGCACCATCGCCTTCGCCTTCGCCACCTTGGACGCGAGTGCAAACAAAACGGGGGAAAATGGAAAATCCAGTGCAGGCAGAAGCAGTTCGACCAACACTAGATGAGTCAACGCTCGGGAAAAGCTGGACAGGATGGGAGCAACAACAGCAAAAACAACAGACAGTCTTTGTTGTCGCGGAAATGAGTTTTGCTTTGTTTGGGTTCGAGCTTCCAGCCGATTAAGGTTGGATATAAAATACATTGATTGAGGACAAGGCTTTTAAGTTCTAGTTCTTTAAATGCAATAAAATGCAGCTTAAAGTTGAAAAATTTGGATGTAGTAATTTTAGGAAAATTGTTAAAACAAAAAACCGATGATTAAACCAATCCTTAGATATTGAATAAGTATCTAAATTAAAATGGGTTAGAAATAAAAAATTTAAATCTATTTCTAACATTCTCTAAAGAGAAACTAGCCTTTATGGGCCACGAGGTTCCTAATCCCCACCTGACTTGGTCAAACACATTCCCATGGCTTGGCTACTGATGCTGCCATATATTGAATTTAATTGACTTTCTGGTGCACTTTCCCGCCGATTTTCCCCCACCGCCTTCACCTCCCGACGACCCTAATAACCAGGAGATTTGCCAGCCGTGGGCATTAACACGCCACCAGCTCAACTCAACTCGACTTGGCTCGGGATCGCGGCTAATGCGCTTAGAGGCGATGCCACCAGATGAAGGGGAGGGCATCGCATATCTCCCCACCTCAAAGTGCAGTCGAGAATTTAGGTCGAGGCTCGGCTTCTGGTCTCTGAAGGGGGCTCTCTATCACCCAAGGGGAAAATTCGTTTGGAGGAATTTGGGTCAGCGCGCGGCGAACGCAACAGGAAATCAATTGGTTTGGGTTTCGGTTTAGGTTTTCGGTTCAATCTAGCCGCAACCAAACAGTTAAGAAACTCGAGTGCTTGACCACTTTCCATTCCCTATTTTTATCTGTGTTTCTTGTATTTCAGCTTTCCAGTAACGAAACCGATTGCTTAGGTTTTTCCCCCACCTACAAGGCACTAAACTCCCACACTGGCACACCTCCACACCCTCGTCCCTCACCTGAAAGCCTGAATCATCGGTCATGGCCAAAAGCACAGCTGCTGACTCGTCGCCGGTAATCTCGATGATACACAGATGGCGTTGGGACAACGGAAAAGCAACACCAACAGCAGCACTGGCAGCAGAATAAAGTAAATCCCATTAAAAGTGCACCCAGAATCAATTTGAAAAGCTATCAGCATAAATTGGTATACCCCCGAACGGCAGCAGCAAGTTGGGTATATACGATATAAGTTTTATAAAGAAAATAAACAAATTCTACACTAGCAGTGCACTAAACCCAAACTAATTTACACTTTATAAGTATCATTATTAAATAAATAAGATAGTGAATGGAACATAGTTTTCCCACAAACTGTATGCCTAATTGGTTTTCAGGTTATTAAAAGCATATCTTTTCAAACGAATATTTTAAATATTCATAACTGGATTACTTTCGGTAACTGCGTGATTTGTTACTGTTGTATAATAAATACATTTTTACATCTTTAATATTTTGTAATTTGTTATTTATTACTTCATTGCCTATCATTGACTCTTTTAATTCCAATAGCATATTTAAAGGTTATCCACTAGCTGAAAATGTGAATTCCATTCAAACAAAGACCGAAAAATTCAGGTGACATAACACATTGTGGCATAAACAATAAAGATGAAAAATATTGCCGCCGAATGCAGTGAAATAGACGAGGAAAAGTATTCAATTTGTCAAACACATAGACTGACGTAGTTGCAAATGCAGGTACAGCATCAGATACGGATACGGATACACACAAAAAGATACATGTGATGCTGTGATGATGGTCTAGATATTGTTTGGGTTCGTGCAAAATAAAAGAACGCGAGAGCTGATGAAAAAAAGTTCAAGGCTAACTTTTCGTGGGCAACACGCGCTACAGCGAAAAAACAAAAATTCAGCCAACTGCTGTCGCTTGTCGCCTTATAAATTCTACTTATAGATACAGATACAAGGCCCCCGAAACCCCTCATCTTCAGCAGCTGGCACGATCGGCAGGCACAAATACAAATTGGATCTGGGAAATATGTCACAGACAATTTTTTGCAGCATCTTATTGGCTATTTTGGTTGGCTTTAAATTAATTTATAGAAAAACATTGGCACAGTTTGTAAATTACACGAAAAAGCATGAGGAAAACATTGCAGAATGTTTATCAGAAATACCGCAAAGCATTTCACATTTATTTATAAACAAAGAGCTCAACACTTAAAATACAATCAGACCTGAGCAAAAAAAAAAATTGAAAAAAAAGTCGCATAATGGAGCCGTATCATCGATCAATCCATCACTCGACGTGTTCTACTTTCTTGGGAACATGAAAAACATGAAATTTCCCGCTGTAAAAATAAAACGAGGCGAACCGCAAATATCAAACAGCACAAATAACAAATTAACCGAACCTATCCCAAGTGCACTTTTATTGCGTACGCTGGCCGTAACCAAATAAATTATTTGTAAGTGTTTGAAAATGCAATTCAATTTTCAGGTAACCACTGAAATTAACAACTGCGCAAACGAAAAGAAATCGTAGATAGCCAGCTTGGCAGGTGAAGGGGGAGGATTAGTGCCACTCAACTTTATGATTTGTTTTCTGTCCCGATAAGCCAAGCAAACAGTTTGGAAAATGTTTTTGAAAATGACGGGGGAAACACGCTGTTTAATGTCCTTCTTCTGATAAAGGCACCCCAAATAATAAAGCCAGTCGTGCAGGGTACTTCAAATAATGATAAAGAAAGATGAAAGGGGTTCTCAGATAAATAATTTTTTTATGGACCGTAAAATAGGTCACATCTTAAGAAAATTGAATATCAAATATTCACACTTTTGTAGAAGAAGTATAATTTATCTTAGAATTTTTTTTTTGTTTTTATACCAAAGATAATAACACTTCGACTTATCTCAGTAAATAAAAAATGTATATAGCTTTCTCATTTACACATATTAATTTGTCGAGTTTCGATTATCATTGGGGTTCTCTAACAATCATACTTACTTTCATGCGAATAACAGAAGATAAGGATAATTCGATTCACCTTCCTCAAGTTTAATCATCATGGAAAAAGTTTCATTTACTCGTATTTTCCATGAAAGTTAATGAACAGCGAGTCATCTCAGTCTTGACAGCCAACTTTCCGCAACCCTCAGACAAATCAGCAAATTAAAACGAGATACACAGCAAACTTTGCCAAGGATAATTTGCTACGCCTCGAACTTGAATGCATTTCAGACCCTGACATTGCCACCGAGTCGAGAAGAGGGGAATCTTATATTCTGATTTGATTTGAATTTGATTGCTTCGAAGGGTCAAGCAGAGTCGGATGAATCAGCCGGGTCAGACGAATGCGCCAGATCAGACGGGTCACGTACGGCTGGCAACCGCAAGGAAAACTTGCGCTAATGCCGCGTGAGCCCTAATCAAAGTCTGGATATGCTCTACGTGCCGCATTCGGAGACAGATAAAATCAACATAAAGATACAATTTGCCCAGCCAGAGGGAAACAAGGAAACAGGCCAAAAAATGACGACACATGCTGCTGGCATAACTATAAATTAAATGTACTTTCAGCTGCAATTAACCAAAATTACATTTTTAATTAGCCAAGGGGGAAATATTGCCTTTACTAGCTTTTAAACTCTGGTGAAAGTTTTTGGCTTCTTCTATTTGGTCGAAGAGTTCAAAGTTGGTGACTGAAAAATTCCCAATTTGCTTGCTTAGCTTCAGTTTCTAATTATAAGCCAGCCAAGCGAGCGCATAATTATAAACAAACAAAGCAAAACAAAGACGGAAAACTCAAACCCAAACTCAAATTGTATCCCAAAGATAAAACGCAGGCGGCAACAGCGGTTTATGACCTTTCAACAAACAAAAAAGCCACCAAAATAAGTGTCAGGAGCAAAACGACGGCAAGAGCAGCGAATTTGGCCTTGGCCATCAAATATTTAGTAAATACTTTCCAAGCAACTGCTGGTACTTATACACAGTGAAAAAACAATAAATTTGGATATAAATAAAAATATCAAATCAGATATCCGACACTTGTGTCATCTTGCCAAATATAATTGTTTTAAATCAACTTTACTTTTAATTATTTTCTCACTGTTTTCTTGTTGAAATTTTATTTGGACATGGGCGTGGGCACGGCCTTTGACTATTTAGATTTTAATGTCTTCTGCCCTACCAGCTTATCGCCTTGAGAGGTCTTAAAATACACAAAAGCGATTAAAATCGCTCAAAAAGTGCTCCTTGCCTTGCCTAATTTGTAATTTCTCCGTCGCAGTGTCCATTCCAATTTTAGATTAATCTTTGTCGAGAGTCAACATTTTAGTCAAATTACATATACAAAGTCTGAGTCATCCTCCATGCAAATAAGCCGCTAATTCTTATCAGCCAGGCCAGAAGAAGCTCAAAAAATAGCAGCCAAAGATGGGGCATTACTCATTTCGGGGTTACTGGGACAAAGGCATGGCACAAGACGTGTGGAATGAAAGAAAACAAGCAAAAACAAACCAACAAAAAAACGGGTTTATTTGCAAGATCGCTATTTAAAGATAATAGCATTTATACAAAGATTGCGAAAATAATATTTCTATAATTTATGAATGATTATTGGTTAGGGTTATCATATTTCCCCTGATTAGCTTTCTTTTAAATATATTTGAAGGTAAATTATACTTTGAGTAGCGATCTAATTTCGTAACTATGTAATATATTACAAAATTAAAAGGAACGAAGTAAAACAATTGTTTTCCAGGCTGACAACTGTGAAGTTTTGTAACATTTTACATTCATTGAAAAATCCCCTTTGATCTTAAGTTCCATTCTGAGTTAACAAGGTGCCCCAGGGAAATACTTATTCCACGAAAAAAACATGCATAGTTTTGTACGCGCCACACAATTGTTTTAAACTAGCTACCCTATCTCTAACACAATATTGGGTTAGGTTGGAATTTAATTGCGGTCAGATTTACTATCATGGACGAATTTTCGACATAGCTTTAAAAAAATAATTCATCAGAGGGGTCAAGAGCGTTCACCTTTATTAATCTATCAATTACACAAAATTAAGATTATAGATCTTATATTTTCGATTGGGGTCTTCAAATATTTCGTTATAAAGCTCAAATCAATATTTATAAACAGGGCCAAGTTCGCAAAGCCGTAAAATCGATTTATTCTTGGGCCAGAATGGTAATATATTTCGTTATGCACTTTAAACTTTTTCGATTTCTTGGGCAGAAGGCAAATAAATAAATGTCA
This sequence comes from Drosophila fuyamai, assembly GCA_018153365.1. Taxonomy (NCBI): domain Eukaryota; kingdom Metazoa; phylum Arthropoda; class Insecta; order Diptera; family Drosophilidae; genus Drosophila; species Drosophila fuyamai. The sequence continues at coordinate 5,828,033 of JAECXW010000393.1, read as the reverse complement.
GCTTTGCCAGCGAACAACAAAACAAAGCCTGTTAAATAACGGTTAGCGCGCTTGCTCACAGTTTTTGCTTTTGTTAACTAAAAATAGGAACAAAACAAAACCCAATCGAACGGAAACCCAGCACGAACGCAAATTGGCACAAAATCAACAATATGCTGTAAACAAACTGCTGATTTGTACTATCTATTCATAAGTATCAAAATTGTATGACCTTTAACTCATTCACTTTTAGCCAATACAAATAAAATTTAAAAAGAATTAATTTTTTTTTTAAAAGCATTTCTTAGTATTTTTATTTATGTTTTTATCATTTTTTCAGTGCTGTTTATTTTTATTAATTAGGCTTGTATTCTTTACCATTTTTTATCTTTGAAAGAGTTTAAATCTATCTGCATGTATTAGACCGTCGACTAGTTGGTAACAATTACCACTCTTGTTTGCGTTTGGCGTTTTTCCTTTTGTTTTTTTTTTAGTTCTTTAAATACCTATGGCAAATAAACAAAAAACAAATTGGCAAGGCGCTGCTTTTCTTTTACTGTCTCTCGTCGCACTATATAAAATTTGTTGACACTCACCTTGGGATGCAGTTGGGCGGCGTTCGGTCCACCTCCCAGGCGGCAAATAGCTTCATGGGCACCGGCTTCTGGCCATTAGCTCCTCCGCTGGTCATGCCACCACCTGCCAATCCACCGGCCAATCCAGCAGTGCTGGAGATCCCGACGGGCATATTGAGTGGGCCGCCTCCGGTTCCGCTGCCGCCGGTGCCGCTGATAACGGCAAATTTATCCACCAACTTGGATGACTTATCTACCATCTTCATGTTGTTTATGTGCTGGATTTCGAATTTAATTTCGTGTTCGCGAGGTGTTTTCTTGATTGCTGTTTATGTACTATTGTTGCACATTATTCCTATGCACACTGGGGAATATATCTCGAGCAGGCACATATTTTTCTGATAGTTTTCACAATTCCAATTTTTCAAAAGTTTACAATTTTGTATATTTTTTTTGGGTTAGCCCGCCAATACATATACACATACACGGACACGCACGCACGTTGGGAAAGGGCGTGCCGCCGCCTTAAAAAAAGAAGCAAAAAGCTGTAGTATACACAGAGAAAAACGAGGGGTGGTTAAAGTGAGGTGGGGGTTTGGATTTTCTGAGGGGTGCGCGCTGCAACTGCACTCGCACTGAATCAATATACATATACGCGTTGCGATTCTGTTGCGGATTAGACAGCTCCTCGGATGCGGTTGTGGATTCGGAGCGGACTCGGAAGCGGCTGCTGCTTTGGCTGCAGCTTTAAATCGCGTCGAAAGTGCCGCGAAGAACCGTCATGCTCCAGAGTAAAAGTGCGAATGTCGCCGTTAAAAAATCTGGCCCTAGTTTCGGCTCTCTTTCCTCTACCGCCCCAACAATAACAATGTGTGCAAATGCTATGCGCACTCACACACATCCACTCGATTTTCGCAAATCCCCACTCGTGTGGGTGCGCACTTATGCTTCGCGCTCTCTCTTGCGCGCATAAACAAAAAGAAAACGCCACAAATTTCGGGGAGCAAGCAAAAGGCTGCACTCACTCTCTTTCTCTCCGACACTCACGGGCCTATATTTCGCGATTTTCTCACTTGTTTGTCTGAATTTATTAATATTTACGTTTGGAACGGTTTTCATCAATTATTTATGAGTTTCAGCACGTTTTATTGGTCAATTTGTTGCGGAGCAGCGACGTCGCAGCTTCCGCTTGGTGCAATGGGGAGCGGAGCAGTGTGACCGGAGCGGGGGCCCTGAAAAATACCAACTGGGCGGACCTGAAACAACAAAATATACCATTATACAATAAACGTTAAAATAACGGTAATTGACATTAAAACCTTAATTATAATTAAAATGTATTAAGACATTGTTAAATCAAGTTGACTGAAAAGCCAATAAAATGTTATATTTCAATTTAAATTTTGTCCAACACTGTTTCGAAATAGGCGAACTTTATTGCTACTGTCGGACATATTTAAACTGATTTTTTTTTCATATAAATATATTTAATTAGTAATATCTATATCAAAGAATAAGGAACATATTGCAAAACAGGATATTAATCACATCCAATTTTGTTGCTTCGAAAATGGGCGCACTTCATTTGTACAGTTGGACACTTGAAACTCGATTGTGAAGCAACGTGCAATATTCAAACTGATTTTTGTTTAATATAAATATATTTAATTAGTAATAGCTATATCAAAGAATAAGGAACATATTGCAAAACAGGATATTAATCACATACAATTTTGTTGTTTCGAAAATGGGAGCACTTCATTTTTACTGTTGGACACTTGAAACTTGATTGTGATGTAATTGTCAATATTCAAATTTTAAACTGAGTTGTAAGAGTTAATCGTACATTTTTTTGAAAGATAAAAATCTTCTAATATGTATTATCAAAAGCAAAGTATAAGGAAAGAAATTTTGCGAAACTTGATATTAATTACTTTATATCTAAATTAATAAGTAATAAATTCGTTAACAACATTTATAAAAAAAGGAATACTTTTACAAAAAACAATTTTTTTTATTTAAAGGATTACTTAGTTTTCAAAGAATTTATTTTTATTGGGTATATCTTCTACGCAGCCATACGGCCACACTTTTCGGCATTCTTTGTAAAAAAATACTTTGTTTACCATCCGCCGCCGGCGACTTGTGTATAAACAATGGCAGACGCGTGGGACATAAAATCATTAAAGACGAAAAGGAACACTCTCCGCGAGAAGCTGGAGAAGCGCAAAAAGGAGCGCATCGAGATCCTGTCGGACATACAAGAGGATTTGACGAATCCCAAAAAGGAACTCGGTAAGCGCTAGCAATGGCAACAAGTTGAAACCTCTAAAAAACACATATGTTCTTTCCCTTCCAGTTGAGGCCGACCTGGAGGTGCAGAAGGAGGTGCTGCAGACGCTCAGTTCCTTGTCCCTTGCGCTGCCCATCGTGTCCACGCAGGTGGTGGAGAAGATTGCCGGAAGCAGCTTGGAAATGGTCAACTTTATACTCGGCAAACTGGCCAACCAGGGTGCCATTGTGATCCGGAACGTGACCATTGGGACAGAGGTCGGCTGCGAGATAATATCAGTGCAGCCCAAGGAACTAAAAGAGATCTTGGAGGACACCAATGACACATGCCAACAAAAGGAGGAGGAAGCCAAGAGGAAATGTGTGTCTCTCAAATCAAGTTCACTTTGTAGTGTATATCAGTAATTTCCTTTTACGCTTACAGTGGAAGTCGAAGATGGAGATCAGCCGCAGGAGAAAAGCCTGAAACTAGACTCCGCTGCCACGCGTAAGGAATCCACGAGCCTTGACGCCTCCGACGACATCATGATGCTACTCTCCATGCCTTCCACCCGAGAGAAGCAGAGCAAGCAGGTGGGCGAGGAGATCCTGGAGCTCCTTACCAAGCCCACGGCCAAGGAGCGCTCCGTGGCGGAGAAGTTCAAATCCCACGGCGGAGCGCAAGTCATGGAGTTCTGCTCCCATGGTACCAAGGTAGAGTGCCTAAAAGCCCAGCAAGCCACCGCTGAGATGGCAGCCAAAAAGAAGCAGGAACGAAGGGATGAAAAAGAACTACGCACTGATGTGGAGGCGGTGGAAAGCAGCAGCGGAAAGCTTTCCACGACAGTAGACTCTGCAGCCGAAGATGGCGAGATCATCGCTGAGAGCCTAAACAACTGCGAAGCCGAGTCCCAGGAGTCTACCGATGGCAGCGACACCTGCGGGAGCGAGACAACGGACAAATGCACTAAACTACACTTCAAGAAGATCATTCAGGCGCACACTGACGAGTCGCTGGGGGACTGCAGCTTCCTAAACACCTGTTTTCACATGGCCACCTGCAAATACGTGCACTACGAGGTGGACACCCTGCCGCATATCAACACCAACAAACCTACGGATGTAAAGACCAAGTTGAGCCTGAAACGCAGTGTCGATTCCAGTTGCACGCTCTATCCGCCTCAGTGGATTCAGTGCGATCTGCGGTTCCTGGACATGACGGTGCTGGGCAAGTTTGCGGTGGTGATGGCCGATCCTCCCTGGGATATCCACATGGAGCTGCCCTACGGAACGATGTCGGACGATGAAATGAGAGCTTTGGGTGTGCCGGCTTTACAGGACGATGGTCTTATCTTCCTGTGGGTCACAGGGCGGGCCATGGAACTGGGCCGCGACTGCCTCAAGCTGTGGGGCTACGAACGCGTAGACGAGCTTATCTGGGTGAAGACTAACCAGCTCCAACGGATCATTCGTACCGGACGCACGGGTCACTGGCTAAACCACGGCAAGGAGCACTGCCTGGTGGGCATGAAGGGCAATCCCACCAATCTCAACCGAGGACTCGACTGCGACGTTATCGTGGCAGAGGTGCGGGCCACCTCGCACAAGCCGGACGAGATCTACGGCATCATCGAGCGCCTCAGTCCGGGTACCCGCAAAATCGAGCTTTTCGGGCGGCCCCACAACATCCAACCCAACTGGATAACCCTGGGAAACCAGCTGGATGGGATACGGCTAGTAGATCCAGAGCTCATCACGCAGTTCCAAAAGCGCTATCCTGATGGCAACTGCATGTCGCCAGCAGCTGCCAATGCGGCAGCCATCAATGGAATACAAAAGTAGGATTAAAATAGTATTTTTATATGAATTTGAGACCTCGACAAGCATGAGTTCTGTACAGACTCGTTTATAATAAGATAAATTATTATTAAAGCTTTTTAAAAACAAAAATGTCGTTGCTGGTATCTTTTTATAAATAATGACTCAGTTTAATTTACTAACTAGTTGCTAATGAATTATACAAATAAATAAAATCGGGCATATTCCAAATAAAAACGCAAGGATTTCCTGTAAAGTTCGCTATATGAAAATCCACATTTATAGATAGATTTATTGCTCATACTAGGGGCTTTGCGCGTATTTACAAAAGTGCGATATCACCGAATCGGGCGATTTTCTAGGTGTAGTATATATGATTTATATAGAACCCAGTACGTGTACATATCACTATCAGCTATGCACGATATCGGTTGTTTGGTTACTCGATTATGATGGTAACAATAACTTATTTGACTTATTAGAGAGTACATGATTTAAGTTAGGGTTATATACGATAGAAATGCAACATACACAATGTACTCGACTGGCCTGCCGCTATTCATTGTCTACTGGCCACTGCTTCCGTCAGATTCCTGCTAGTGTACTTGACGAGTGTATTTACATGTCAGGAATGAGAACATCAACGTGTGTCCTTTTCATCATTTGCTTTGGTTTTCGTAACAATAAATTTGGATTTACAGTAGCAAGCAAAGAAGTAATTAATAAGTTACATGAATTTCTTGAACATTAACGTGTCTGTGGTAATTGTGTGTTTGTAAGTCCCTTTCCCAATTCCAAAGACTTCCTCTAGCGGGAGTGCGCTCCGGCGGCACTGATGGTCTTCAGCACTATAAATCCCAGCATGGTAGCCGCTGCCACGCCCAGACCTGCCTTCCACCAAAGCTTGGGATCCTCCGTCATCAAGCCGAATTGACGCAAGTGGCTACATGTGGAAAGAAAAGTGCGGATTAGAACAATTGAAACAGTCGAAAGTTTTTAAAAGATGCTGTTAGGGTAAAACTAAAAACTAATAAATGATGCCGCACACCACATTAATTAAGCGGATATGGGTAGGGGATCTGAGAGCCTCCCATGGAAGTAATACGGGCACCGTGGCAGATGGAACAACAACAGATAGAAAACTGACATTAGTAACGAGTTCAGTTTGAATTGTAACACTTACGCCGACTCCCACAGCTGTACCAACCTGTGCTTGTAGAACAGTATCCAGGCGGCCTGGAAGCGCCTGCAAATCCGTGAAGCCATCGACGTGCACAAACATCAAACAACACAGAAAAACAGACACCAACCATCACACAAAAAAGGGGAAAAGAGAAGATAAGAAGATAAGTAGCCATTAATCCAAGATGTGTCCCGAATGTTAAATGCAATCTAAAACTACTGTGAGGAGTGAAATACTTTGTCCATCTTTTAAAAAGTTTGATAAACTCCAGATAAAGTATTTCACTGCTTTAAGCCATTTGTATTAGCTCACAGAACAAGCACCACACTGTGGACCCCGATTAGAGTTCACTTTGCTGCTACTAGCTGAATTATAACACCGCGAACTCCCAAAAGATTTACTTACGGAAAAGCTGCCATGGTGGCCAACTTGGTGTACAGTTCTTTCTTGTTGGTCTTAAGGCTGAAAAGGTGCGGGGGCAGCAATTTGTACTTCTCGCAAAACTCTGCCGGCTGCATCAAATAGTCCTGGCGGCGCTCGTCCATGTCGCACTTGGTGCCCACTATCATGACAGGGATCTTGCTCTCCGCATAATACTTTATGTAGATACGGGCCACGTACTCAAAGGAGCGGGGATTTGAGGAGTCAAATACCAAGCAAGCCACATCGCAGTTGACTTCCTGCGGCTGGAGGGGATCGAGAGCGTGTCTCACATCAATATCTCGAAGAATGAGGTGTTTTTCCTGGCCATACACCTGAACAGAGTTAATGCAATGCACCACATTCGTTTTAAACTCCTTGCCGATTAGCTTGTGCATGTCCTCCACCAGGAACCCGCGGCACATTCCCGTCTTCCCGGATCCCTTGGGCCCAATCACATGACACTTGTACACGGATCTGCTGCTTTGGCGCTTGGCCAAATCGATGCGGCGCTCTCGGGTTACGTGTATTGCCGCAAGCTGACTATCGTTTTCATGTACATTGAAACCCAGGTAGGCCAGGTATTCCATGGTTTTTACCACATCGATCAGGGTCATCAGGGTCCAGCGGCAAAGCCATCCGTGCAGAGTCACCCATCCAGTAGTTTCGTTAATCGGGCAGGACTTGCGAATATCCGTGGAGTATGACCACGGGGCAGTCGGGCACGTGCTAAACAGCATTTTGTGTTCTTCAGGCGACAAGGCACCATCGCCATCACGATCATAGCGCTCGAACACTGCGATGAGAAACTGCTGACCACGGTGCGACAGTTCTGTGCTGCTGCCAGGTGGTATTTTCAGGGGGGGCCTCAGATACTCCTGGCACATCTCCAACTGGTCGTTGTATCCAAATCGCCGCAGCACCGCCCAAGTGGTCTCGTTCCTCCCCCTCTGGATAAACAGGCAGTGTAGGAAGAGGAAGCCCTTCAGGGTGACCGCATCGTTGTATATGCCATCGGGCACGTTTTTTTGTATCACGACTTTCACCTCGTCAAGGATCTGGGGCTGTAGGGGCGTGTTGAAGCAGCGACGCTGGAACAGGTTCAGCTCGTAGTCGTTTAGCAGATTGTCCCCGTCGATGTCGCAGATCTTGAATATTCGCACCAGCGACTTCTTGCAGGCAGATGTGAGCTAATAAGAAATTTGAAACTTTTGAAAGGGTTCAAGCTAATTTTAGATATATTATTGCTAGACCAATAGCTTATAAATGTCGATAGATTACGTCCAGATCTATGAAACACTCTGGTGAAGGTGGATTACTTACCTCCTGCTCTTCCATCATATACAGCGGTGAAGTAGGGTGCAGCACCGCCTTCTGGGCATAGTAGAACATCTCGGATATATTGTGCAGCGTCTTAGCGGAGCACTCCACACAGCTCTCGATCTCAGGGTAGTCCTCCATGATGGCCAGCACGCTGTCCATGGTGGAGTAATCGATCAGGTCGATCTTGTTGCCCACCAGGACAATTGGTTTCCGCACGGACTCGCACTGTGCATCGCCCTCCGCCTCCGCTTCGGCATCTCCTTCGCCGTCCAGCGAGGGGTTGCACTTGGCCCGGACGAGCGGCAGCCAGTGAGATGTGATGCGATCCAAGGAGTCGTCGTCATCCACGGCATACACAATGCACACCACGTGCGCCTTGTTAATCTCGGTGGCCAGAGCCTCCTCTGTCTGCTCCACGGCCGAGAAGTCAACGATGCTGGTGGGCACCTGCTCGGGCGTCACGTTCGCCGGAATGGTAATCTCTTCGGCACGCGGAGGCACCTCCTCCGGATACTCCTCGCTGACCAGCGACAGAATCAGCGACGTCTTGCCCACCCCGGCGTCGCCCACGAGCAGGATCCTCACATTCTTGCGCTGCGTCGCCGTGTACTGACCCATTCCGTCTGCTCTGCAAGGGCGATGTGCCGCACTTGGTCTCCTAATCTCCGTGTTCGTGATCGCTTGCGTTTTGGGCGAATTTTTTTAGATTTTGTTATGCAAAAACGCAAAAAAAACAACCGAGAGAGAGATGGGATGGCAGTTAGTGTACCAGATTGCGTTAACGATGTATCGCTATCGCAAACCCAGCTGCCAGAGCTACCACACCGGGCAGAAGTGTTTTTATTTTTTTTGAAAATGTCCACCAAAAATTGTATTTAAATTATGCTAATCTAAACAATATGAATAATGTAGGTCCTAGTTGTTTTAATTTATCCCAGATATCTAAATTTGAACTGCCAAAACAGTATGGCAGCTCTGTCCGCAGCTGGTTTTGGAGCAGATATGCCAGCCTTAGAAGTATTCCGTTAAAACTAGTTTTTTTCAAAGGTCAAAGTTATGGACACTGTCATTTTCAGCAATAATTTATTAACTTTTACAAAAACTACAGTAACTTTAAAAAGTCAACTTGAAGACTTACAGTTGTATCCCAAGTTTCTTCTGATCCAAAAGATCAGAAACTGCAATTTGTATTTAGACAAAATAGCTCATTTACAAATATGTATATAAATATTTTATGATTGGGTATTGAGTAATATTAAAGATAACATTTTGCCCTTAAAGACCAGTAAAAAAGAAACGTGCGATGCTAAGTGCCAATATAGTCCGTTATATACCACGATTCTAATTTTGAACTAGCTATTTTTCTAGCTATGTAACGAACACCACAGATTTGGTAATCGATAGTTGGGCAGCACTGGCTGGGGCTCCAGAGCTTAGCTTCAGTTTTCAACGTCGGAGAGTTTTAAGTGCGGAGAAAAATCAGTACTCTCGGATAGCAGCAAAATGAGCACTTGCTCCAACATCGGACAACAATAAAGTGCGTCCGTGGTTATTTGATTTTGTGTGGCGACGATACCGACGCGTGCCACTGCCAACCGTTTAAGCTTAAAGGAAAACTTCCCCGTGCAACTACTGCGGGGCTGAGGACAAGGGCAAGGAGAGCGGGGGGCCGGAGTGCTGGACGCGCAGACAGCGCGGAATCGATATCGATGGTACGCACCAAAAACCAGTCGTCCTCCTCCAGCGCCAGCAGTAGCAGTACCAAGTCACCCATAAAGTCCAGCGGTGGAGCAGGATCCTCGGGCGGCGTCATCAGTGGTCGCCAGTCCACGCACCGCTCGTCGAGCGCCTCCAACGTTGCCGCCGTTGTCGCCGGTTCCTCATCCGTCGGTGGCGGCTCCTCCTCGAATCGCCGTAGTCCGGGCAGTTCGCCGGACGGCGACGACGACACCACCACCACAGATGACCTGACCCCCACCTCGTGCTCCCCGCGCAGCGGCCACCATCACCCGTACGGCGCCTCCTCCTCCTCCGTGCACAAACAGAACCTCTACGTCGTCTCTTTCCCCATCATATTTCTCTTTAACGTTCTGCGCTCGCTGATTTATCAGCTGTTTTGTATTTTTCGCTACTTGTACGGGGCGAGCACAAAGGTTATTTACCGTCCGCACCGCCGCGACTGCAACATAGAGATTGTGGTGCAGAATTCCTCCAAGGAGCAGCAGCAGTTAAACCATCCCCTCGAGCTGAATAGTGAGGGTGCTGGGCAGGAGCAGCAGTTGTCCAATCAGCCGCAGCGTTACAGGGCAATTCAACCCTTGGAAATGGCTGCCAATCGTCCAGGCGGTGGCTATTCACCTGGTCCCGGTGATCCGTTGCTGGCCAAGCAGAAGCATCACCATCGCCGCGCCTTCGAGTACATCTCCAAAGCGCTCAAGATTGACGAGGAGAACGAAGGTAAGTGGCGCTGACGGGGGTGGGAGATCCAGTTCGAGTTCGAGTACTCGATGCTCAATGAGTCATCACCCGCTGGCCGCTTTTGTTGTCTGTCGAGTGTGAGAATCAATAAGCCGAATCGCGCTCACAAAAGATGTCCCACATGTCAAGCGGAGGAGGAAATGGGGGAGTGGCCTGCCTTGATAGACACTTATTGACTGGGAGTCCTTCAATCCTATGCTTTTTTATACTGGTTTTCCCTAGTGCACATGGGTATATTCAAAGTACTTTATTCGTGCAAAATTGATTTAAAAGGGGAACTAAAACTTTTTAGATTGTTTAAAATATATTCTTTAGAACACATGGATCAGGGGAATTTGTTGGCTAACTTGGCTAAAAAGGTTTTAAGAAGGCAATATATTAATACTAAAACTCCGTTCAAGTATATATGTAGATCTCTGGAAGAGTTTTCTTAATTTAATAGTAAATAGCATCAAGTACTTCAAAGTCTATAGACTTTTAATAATTTTCAGCACAATTTATTTAAAAGGATATCGCAAAATCGAATTCTACTAAACCTCTCTTTCGTTTTATTTTTTCAGGTCACAAAGAGCTGGCAATTGAGCTCTACCGAAAGGGCATCAAGGAGCTGGAGGATGGCATCGCTGTCGACTGCTGGAGTGGACGTGGGGATGTATGGGATCGGGCCCAGCGGCTGCATGACAAGATGCAGACAAACCTCTCGATGGCAAGAGACCGTCTCCATTTTCTGGGTGAGTGCCTGGCCATATTCCCTCTACCCCGGAAAAATAGTTTTTGTTTACCTCATTTTTTGTTTATTTCATTTTGCACGTTTTCCCTGCTTTTTTGTTGTCTACCTTGGTTTTGTCCATATTGTCGTGTTCATCAAACGCGCAGCGCTGCGTGAGGAGGATCTGCAAATGCAGCGTCTCTCCTTGAAGGAGAAGCAAAAGGAGCAGGCTCAAAGCAAGCCCCAGAAGCCCATGCTGGCGGGCATGACCAGCGAACCCATGAAAATCAAAGTGCGCAGCAGTGGCTACGGGCCCAAGGCCACCACCAGTGCCCAGCCCACCGGTAAGTTTCTCACCAGCTCACCAGCACCCAACAAGATCCTCACCCGGCAGCGCAACAGCGACCTAAAGCAGATCTATCAGTCAATCCCTATCACCCCTCACTTGGCACTTTATTTTATTAACATTTTTATTTTGCTTGCCTAAATTGTAGCTTGAAAAAAAGTATCTTCTTTTGGATTATCGTTCTCTGATCGGACTTATTTTGATTCTTACACAGCATCTGGTCGCAAGCTAACTATTGGAACCAAGCGGCCCGGCAACTTGGCCGTGGCCAACAAGTCGCAAACGCTGCCGCGCAACCTTGGCTCCAAAACATCCGTGGGCGCAGTCCAAAGGCAGCCAGCCAAGACGGCTGCCACGCCGCCCGCCGTTCGACGCCAGTTTGTGAGTATATGGGATATCTAAACAAAATATATCTGTTTATATTTTTGAAGATTTTGCAACGCAGCAAAAGATTATCAAATATGGACTCAGTTTACAAAAATTTGGCACTGCCTATCTATTTTCATACTACAACTACTTGAAATAGTTTTAATATTTTTATTAATCGCTCATAGATCATTCTATACTAAAAGCATATTTGTTTTAGGTCAGAGCAGTAAGCAGGCTGCAATTTTAAACAATTCTCAGGGTACTCAAGTTTTGTTTATTGGCAAAGTAAATGTTTATTACTGAACACAATCCGCCATAGCTTAATAATATTTTATCATAATATATGCCCTTTAACATACTTATTTTCGTATTGCTATTATGATTTCTTGGCTTGGTTTTTTTAAAGCTTAGTATTTTTATAGCTTTACAGAAGGTATTATAATTTTAGACAAAAGCAGTGAAGGACACATCTCCGACCCTATAAAGTTAATATATTCTTGATCAGGATCACGTCCTGAGTTGATATAAGCATGTCCGTCTGTCTGTTTCTACGCGAACTAGTCTCTCCGTTTTAAAAATATCGAATTGATACTTTGCATACACCTTTCGTTCCTTTTAACGCAGTATATAAGTCGGAACTGCTGGGATCGACCGACTATATCCTATAGCTGCCATATAACTGAACGATCGGAAATGCCACAACTTTGGTGTTTTGTAAAGTTAGGAAGTTGGGATTTTGTATGGGTTTTATTTTTGGCCAATCCGACCTACCAACTTTCATAAGGATCGGCCAACTAAATCCTATAGCTGCCATATAACTGAACGTTTGAAAATGCCATAAATTTTGTGTTTTTAAAGTTAGGAAGAATATTCTGCATGGGTATATCAACTTCGGCGCCGGTCGAAGTTAGCTTTCCTTTCTTGTTTTTATATAAACTTATATATATATTTTTAAATGTTTAATTTTATCTGCAGTCATCGGGTCGTAATACGCCGCCTCAGCGGTCGCGAACTCCCATAAACAACAACGGACCTAGTGGCAGTGGCGCCAGCACTCCCGTGGTGAGCGTGAAGGGAGTGGAGCAGAAGCTGGTGCAGCTTATACTTGATGAAATTGTCGAGGGCGGGGCCAAAGTAGAGTGGACGGACATCGCGGGTCAGGACGTGGCCAAGCAGGCTCTTCAGGAGATGGTCATACTGCCCTCCGTCCGGCCGGAGCTCTTTACGGGTATGTTTGCTATTAGGGAGTTACTTTAAGTGCTTCTATAGCTATTCTTCTATATTCTCAGGTCTTCGTGCCCCGGCCAAAGGTTTGCTACTATTTGGTCCACCCGGAAATGGTAAAACTCTCCTGGCCCGGGCCGTGGCTACCGAGTGCAGTGCCACCTTTCTGAACATTTCGGCTGCCTCGCTAACCAGCAAGTATGTGGGCGATGGCGAGAAATTGGTTAGGGCTCTTTTTGCAGTGGCACGACACATGCAGCCCTCGATTATTTTCATTGATGAGGTGGACTCGCTGCTCTCGGAGCGAAGCAGCAGCGAACATGAGGCATCGCGCCGGCTGAAGACCGAGTTCCTGGTGGAGTTTGATGGACTGCCAGGTAACCCAGACGGCGATAGAATCGTGGTGCTGGCCGCCACCAATCGGCCGCAGGAATTGGACGAGGCTGCCCTGCGACGGTTCACGAAACGCGTTTACGTCTCACTGCCCGACGAGCAGACGCGCGAGCTGCTCCTAAACCGGCTGCTGCAGAAACAGGGCAGTCCGCTGGATACGGAGGCGTTGCGTCGCCTGGCTAAGATCACCGACGGCTACTCGGGTTCCGACTTAACTGCGCTGGCCAAGGACGCAGCCTTGGAGCCCATCCGAGAACTAAACGTGGAGCAGGTTAAGTGCTTGGACATAAGTGCGATGCGTGCGATTACGGAGCAGGACTTTCACAGCTCCCTGAAGCGCATCCGACGTTCCGTGGCGCCGCAGAGTCTAAACTCGTACGAGAAGTGGTCACAGGACTACGGCGACATAACCATCTAGGCTGTCCTTGCCAGCAAACCTGCCCTCCTCCATCACTCCAGTGTGGAGCAGCTGTGATGTGAGTGTCAGAATGTAACCCTTTGTCGTTACACTAGTTTTGATCATGTGACCCATGGTTCTCTTCTTTTACTTACGGTTCCATTCAATTAGTAGACTTATCGTTTCACAAACATTGTTAGATTCGTATTAACCAGTGAATTACTCAATATGATTTTTTTCAATGCTATTTCTGTGTATTTTAGCCTAAGGTTATTGTATTTTTTCGTCGATTGAGCGCCATGTCCATGTGGTGCGACATCTGTCATGCAGCTCCATTATCGTTGTACTCATTTAACCTAGTGTATTACTAAGAATAGCTATAATATCCAATGGAGTTGCTAGAGTAACATTTTTGCCCTGTTTCTAGTTCCAAAGTTTATTTAAGGGCACTTTGCTTTGTAAAATAGGTTAAGTTTTTGGAACATTCCATGTAGTGGCGTTTTTTTCCTTTAACAGGCGGCCCAAGAAGTTCACAACTACTTCCATTGTATCCTTGAACCAATAGAGCATATTTTTGTTGTACATTGAGTGCCCATCCACAAGCTACATGTAATCTAGAAGTAAGCGTAGTTCTAAGTCCGAAGAGATATACTTATACACACCCACAAAGATACATTTACCAGTGCAGAGTTGGATTTTAATAGTTATCACTATCTGTATCGTTAGTCTAGTTTAGTTCCTTTGTTTCAATCTATGTACCTACGGCCATAAATACAATCGTCTCCGAATCACCTATATTATTAGTAACTCTCCCAAAATGTTGTACCTAGCAGTTGCGTATGGATCTAGTGTTATCAGATCGAACAGATACATCTACCACCCACACACCTGCTCGTCGCTTATCGCGGTACTTTGAACAAGCTTCTACGCAGCTCGCCCACCCGGAATTTATGTTCGATGACTAATTACTAAACACAGATCAAAACTACATGCAAATAAAAATATATAAATAAAAATAAATCTATAGAATACGCTAAATAAAATCGATTTAAACAAACATTAATTGCATCTATATCATCTAACTTAATGGTGCAAATATTTTATGTTATTGGCAAGCATTGGTAGTGCTTATGCATTTGTAATTAAACTGTAACTGGAAATAAGCAGCTGACATCACTTGGTACATTTTAAATAAGCGAAAGTCCATGGAAAAGTAAGCATTCACGAAAACTAGTTTTGTATTTAATTTCCGCTTCATTAGAGAAAAGATGATAAAGCTTTGAATTTGGTATATTGAAGCAAATCTATTAATAGCATGTTTTAAAACATTAGCAACATTTTTTAATGCAGTCGACACATTTATTTTTTTTTAGCCAGGCGAGTATAAATTCACATGCTTGAAACGATCTGTTGTTGGCTCGCAATCATATTCATCCGTCAGAATGTAGTAAAGGAGCAGAATCTATTCGGATAACATTTACAATTCTAAACAAATAATAATTTTTCATCTATGAGGACAACCTGCCAACACGAGCCAGGATCATTCCAAGTAAAAAACGGGCAACTGGTGATGTTCCAAATCAGCTGCTTACCAGATCTGACAGCCTGTTCAACGAGAGCAGCAGAACGACAGATATGAGATTGGGGTCAATAAGGTGACCGAGCAGTCTGCAGATCGAGGAGACCAAATCCTCCTGAATTTTACAAGCACAAGCAATATAAGTTGATTTAAATTTAAAGATTGGTAAACAAACCATTTCCATATGAACGTAAATGTTTAGCGAAACTGCATTCGAAAGCTGGGCAAATATTCAATTTTTCTTTTTTATTATTTATCCTTATTAAAAAACACCATCCGTTTGTTTTCTCACTTGTTTTATATATTTTTTTGTTTCTTTATTTTACATTTTACATATTTATATCGCATTTCGTTTTCCTCATTGGAAATATACAATATGTATGCTCGAATTTACATTCTCTTAGTGTCTAAATTTGTTTTCCTCTTTTTTTTTGCGTTCGGCTTGCTTGTGGCTTTCCTTTCATCCTACTGATGCCTCCGTCTTCAATTTTCGTTGACACATGTTCCACATAGTTACAATTACAATTCGCTTTGTCACGTTTTTGTTTCGGTTGTGTTTTTTTAATCTGCTCTGTTGTCGCGCGTAATTTGCCTTTTCTCTGTTCGGTTTGTTTTTATTGAATTTCTCATTCGGTTTATTTTGTTTCCGTTTCGTTTATACGCCTATATCTGCTTAAATTACAAATCATTAAATTATTTTAACACGTACTTAGATTGGATTAGATTGTTACAGCTACCCGCCCATCGCCCGGAGCTTTTCAGTTGATGTTGTTTCAGTTGTCGCCGGCGTGGTTCACTTGAAGTTGAGTTCCACGCACTGCCTCGACCTTTGACAGGGGGGGTTAAAAGAATGACCATCCCTCCATTGAATCCGCTTTCGCCCATCGCAATCAGCCGCAACCGTAGCCACAACTCCAAACTAGACATTCGTTGGCCTCTCTAATCTCCTGCTGCCTCGTCGCCGTCGATGTTCCTGCTGCTGCTGACCGGCAGGGCCAGGAGTGGTTCCGCCTTGGCTGGGACTACTCGGTATTGTACGTAACCTAAACGTGCGTAATGCGCTTGCAGCTGCTGCAGATGCGTCAGCTGGGGCAGCATGGGTGGTTGTGGCTGCGGCTGGGGGCGACTGCCCGGATGCTGCAGACGGCGTCGAAGCTGGCGTCACATCTCAGCTCATTGGGTCTGGTATTGTGGCATCGCAGCACTGTACATCATTTGGGGGCAAGTGAACCGTTCGCTGCTGCGGCCGCGGAGGCTGCGGCAGCCGTTACGCCGGGCACTACAGTTCCGGGCACGCCCCATGCCACATTCGGCGGCACCATGCGGTATCCGGCAGCTAAAAGTGGTAAATTTACTCATGAAACAAAGCGCAAATTAGGAGAAAGAAAGGGGTACGTACGAACACCTCCCGCTTGCTGAGGACTGGTGGTGTAGGCGTAGGGGTAGTAGCCCTGCTGCATGTACTGCGTCTGCATTTGGGTCGTGGGATAAGCCTGAAACATAACGAGATATACCAGTTAGCGACAGGTTTTAAAGTAGTTTAGTAGTAAACATATTTCGGTTAGTTTTTAATTTTGTCATGAAATCATAACTCACCGCTGGGGGATACCAGTAGCCCATCTGCTGGTAAGCGTACGGGTACTGCGCTGCTGCCATCTGCTGGGGCGTCATGATTTGTCCGGGTATCGCCGCTCCAGTAGCGGCGGCAATCTGTTGCTGCGTCATCATTTGGCCGGGCATTCCTGCTCCAGCGGCGACCGCCGCATTTGCCGCTGCCACGGCAGCAACATTGGCCGAGGCTGCTGCCGCTGCGGCTGCTGCATTGAGGTTATTGGCAGAGTTGTCGCCGCCGTTCTCCTTGCCCCAGAAGCACTTGACCAGGTTGCCGTGAACCTCGCTGTTGTGCGTGTGCTCGATGGCGCGGGCTGCTGCCTCCTTCGTTACAAACTTGATAAACGAGAAGCCCTTGTCCTTAAAGACCCGCACGTCCTGGATGGGACCAAATTGGACGAAGTGCTTGTGCATCAGGTCGTCGCTAATTACATTCGGCGGGAAGCCGCCGCAGTAGACGGTGGTGTTGGTGGGGCTCGACTGGTTGTACACCTCTTCGAAGGTGTGCCGTTGGCTGCCCTTTATGCCGGACCCGTTGCCTGGTCCGCCGCCCATGCCGCCGCCCTGGCCACCACCCTTCGACGGCTCGCGCGGAGGGGGAAGCTTGCGCGTGGACCAGTTGGTGCGTATCGACCGCGAGCCAATCCACTGGCCGTTCATCGCCTGGATGGCGTTTTCCGCCTCCGCCTTCTTCACGAATGACACAAAGGCGTAACCCTTGGACTTCATGGTATGCGGGTCGCGCACGATCCGACAGTTGGAAATCTCTCCAAAGGGGGCGAAAGCCTCGCGCAACGTCTCTGTCTCAATCTCGGGACTGAGGTCGCCCACAAATATGTGGTGGTGCGAGCTGATATCTGTTTTCGGCTGATTGCCGGGACTGGTGGCCCAGTTTACCTAAGAACAAGGAATAAAATTGGTTAATATGTGCTAATCAATCAATGTCAACTTTAATAAAAACAAAGTAAAAAAAAAAAAAAAAATATGGCAAATTAAAAAAACGAAAAATTTCGATTTTTAGAAATTTATAATTAATTTAATATTGCTGTATATTCAGCAAAGGACATTTCAAGGCTTGAAAAAATGTGAAAGATTTTCATATCAATATGCATACATTTGGCATTCGTATATAGTAAATCAATTTGTATAGAATTGTAAAGCCTATAGAGCTGGGGGGGTTAGCTTACCTTGATTTCCTTTTCGAGGAAGAGACGTTTATTCATAGCGGTCAGGGCTGTGGTGGCTGCCTGATAGTTGGAATATTCGATGAAGGCATACGGATCGTTGCCGGGCTCCCGGATGATCTTGCAGCTCTTGACGGGCCCCATGGTGCTGAACAGGGCGATAAGCAGGTCTTCGGACACGGAGCTGTCCAGGTTGCCCACGTAGAGGGTCTTGGGCTGCGACTCGTCCATTGTTTGCTGATTACCTGGGTCTGTGGTTCGATCTGGATCTATACTTGGCTACTACTACACTCGGACCGGAATTGCAACTGCAACTGGCCGCATCAATCGGATAGGATAGTATCAAAAATTTGCTGATGTTCCTAGCTACGTACAAAATCTAAGTATCTGCTGAATAAACAGGTGTCTTGCGGTGATCTAAAAGGTGCTAGCTGATAACATTAAACTCGGCTAGAAATTTGAATACATTGATATTCTACTACTTTTCAACTCACTCTCGTCTTGGCTGGGCTGGATTTGTATTGGTTTTCGTTTTTGGAAATTATAAACTATATATGCTGTATCTAGGTAGGTAGATCTCTATGCTTAACGTTGAGGTTCGTCGTTTATTGCTTTTCTTCGTTCCTAATCTGGCGCCTAATTGAAAATTTTGTTAAACATCTATATGTATATGTATAAATATATCTGTCCTAACTAAACGCTAATGGAGTGTTTTGGAATATACGATTTGTCGCAATGTGTATATGATCGGGCAACTCCACTTCCTGGGGGCCTGGGATTCGGATTTGGATACGGGGTTCCTTGGGGATAGTACGGTACTGGTACTGTTAAACCGCTAGATCCATCGATTATCTCAGGCGGTTTGCTTTATAAATAGTCCGGTCCAATATACAGGATTGTATAAATGTATATATGAATACTTGGTTTCGGCTGCTTGTTCTTGTACAAAAATTAGTTGGCTATGTTGAACAGTGTGAAAGTTCGCAGGTTAAGTGTTGTTTTTGGGTTTCGAAGCTGACCCCTGGAATCGCTGCTGCTACTGCTGCAAAAAAGAGAGAGAATTTGGGTTAGTTGAGGGCTGATAACCGGAAGAGTGGGACAAGGTCTAACAGCACATGATCGGTGGGCTTTAGCCAGGCAAATGATATGTATGGATATAAATCGACTACCCCGCCCCGCCCCTTTCGCATGAGGGGAACAAAGAAGGCGGCAAAGCAGTGCAGGGACACGCACACACAGACGCATGCTCCCGCACACACAGAAAGAGAGCTAGAGAGAGAGGGTGGGAGAGGAAAAGAGATTGCCTGCTTTTATAACAAAGCGAATGGCCACCAATTGACAATAGCCATTCATTCGCAACGAATTTGCGGGCCTGGCAAAATGATTTAGTTTGTAATTATTAAATTTCTTTTTACTCTGTGCACTTTAGCCGAATTCTTTTTGGGCCACTCACGCACAAATCACACACACTGCAGGGCAGCAATGAAAAGAGGGTGAAAAAGAAAAACGAAAATCGACTAGAAGATGAATGACCGTCGATAACAAAATGAGGAGAAAGAAAACAGGGAGTAAAGAGCGAAGGAGGGAAATTTGCGAAACCGGCGGGCGCACACACGGTTGCATTATATTTGTTTTTTACTCTTTGCGAAATCAAATTTTAATTTGCATAGCACTAAACTTGATTTTGATTATTTCTGCGGCAGCGGCGGCGCTAGAAAATGTCAGTCAAAGTCACATAAAAGAAGAGA
Organism: Drosophila fuyamai; assembly: GCA_018153365.1. NCBI lineage: Eukaryota > Metazoa > Arthropoda > Insecta > Diptera > Drosophilidae > Drosophila > Drosophila fuyamai. Next base: position 5,808,426 of record JAECXW010000393.1, on the reverse strand, counting down.
CGGCGAAAAGGGAATGGCGGGGTGGTTTTTGTTGCTCATTTGCTTCTTATTTTCTTCGTCTCTTTTCGCACACACACACACACGCGCAGAGAGGCGTCTTGCGCTGGTCTTTTTGTTTGCGTTTTGCTCACATGAGTCGCCACTTTTCTTTTGCTTTTGCATTTTTTTCGGTTTTGGTTATTGAGTCTATTTAAACTAATGCCAATATACCAATACCAAGGCTTTTTGAATGCGGGACTTTTCATTTGCCTGCTTAGCTTGCCGCTACATGTATGTACATATGTACATATCTTGTTCGCTTTTGTGCTGCCATCTTTTAATGCCGCTCCCCCGCCTCCCTCGGCCGCCACGCCCCCGACCCGATGCCGAAAACTGGGTTTAACATTTGTCGCCGCGCGATAGTGCAATATTTTATTCTTCCCATTGTTCAAATTCGGATTTCGTTGCCAGAATCCGCACTCTCTTTTGTTAATGCGCTCTCTGTGACGTGGCTGCGGTTGTAAATTTACCGCATTTTACTTGATCAGCACTCGTTTCGAAAACTTCACTCAACGAATAGGTTCAGCCGCTACCGGTTTAAATTAAATTTGCACAACTTTCGCTGTTTTTTAGTGGTGCAAATGTACGTTAAACGCGTCGCTAAAATTTTACCTTCGTCGTCCAAAATGCGAACTAATTAATGAGATTTTTGTGTGCGAGAACCAGAGCTGCCAACCAGCTGGAAAATAAAAACGCAATGGCGGCAATCTGGGAAATTTAATGAAAAGTGAAAAAATTCTTCCGAAGGTTTTGAATTAATTTTACCTGGGGATATTATAAAGTCTTTCAATATATTATTAGCCAAGATCAATTCTTAATTTACCGTTTTAATTATTTTAACACAGAATAATCGAAAATGTGGCAGCCCTACGGCCATCGATAACGCTTGCATCACCGCTTTCTCTTTCTAACACATGCGACTCGGCAGTAAATACAGAACAACGAGGAATAACAATTACAATCGGTATCGAAAAGGGAGAACGTCGAAATGGACATAAATATTTTTATAAACAACCAACCTTTAATAATTTGTGCGAGGCCCGTAAATTATGATGAGCTATGTAACCAGATTGAGAAGAGCACAGTGAGTATAATATTGAGTTGACTTTTAAAGGTTTGCCTAATGAAGTGTTAATTTTCCAGAACTTGCAACCTGAAGATTATTATTTGGTAGAAAATGGCAAACGATTGGCTGGAGAACTTCCTCATGGTGATGTCCACTGCATCATGCGCCAGCTGGGCGGCAAGGGAGGATTCGGATCCATGCTGCGAGCCATTGGCGCCCAAATCGAGAAGACCACAAATCGCGAAGCTTGCCGCGATCTGAGTGGCCGTCGCCTAAGGGACATCAACGAAGAGAAGCGGGTGCGCGCCTGGCTGGACAAACAGGGCGAGCGGGAACGGGAGGCGGAGGAGCGGAAGAAGCGAAAAATCGAGAAACTGTTGGCTGTGCCGAAGCACGACTTTAAGGACGACAAGTACGAAGAAGCCAGGGCCAATCTCACTGAGAAGGTAAACGACGCATTCGAGGAGGGTCTTAAGCAGGCGGAGGAGATCAAGGAGAAGGAAGCGCTAGCCCAGGAAGCATCCACTAGTGGTACCAAGAGAAAATTACCTGCCGAGGACAAGACTAAGGCCAAAAAGAAGAAAAAGGGGACTCTCTGGATAGGCGATGACATCTCTGGATCCGACTCAGACTCTGAGGACAGCGAAGAAGAACTTGAGGTGACGAAAAAGGCCATTCAAAACTAGAAAATTATTAATTAAGTAGCACCGACTGTGTTTACCTTATCTTTTTGAACTCCAAATTAATTGATCTTTGCAACTACATTTACTAAACGAACAAAATAATTTTTAAAAAACGTGAATAATCTAAAACGTATATGCAGGCCGAATATTTATGGGAATATTCAGAATAAACTGATTCGACACTAATTCAATTTCGAAAGATCTTGATTTAATAGTAAGCACTAAATGGATTAATAAGTAATTATGTAAATAAATATTTAAATGACAAAAAGAAACATCACGGCGACACAAACTGTGAGGAAACCCAGGCTAATCCCCATTTCAGATTTGTCAGCATAAACTTCAGGGCTTTCGTCCACTGCTCCTCGGAATTGAACTGGATCCTGTAAAACATCCGTTATAAATATTAGAAAAATCATAGAAAGTTTAAAACCCACTTGATAGAATAAGAATTGCCAGTGGAGGGATCGATGATCTTGCCCTTTTCCATCTTGTAGGGCAGCAGGAACTCTGTATCGCGCTTCTCCACCTCTTTTTGGAATTGAGTAAGGCAGTCAAGGAAAGCTACCATGGCAGCATCAAACTTTAGTGTCCCAAAAGAACTTGAATCCGCCGCTGCCGTAGAGCGGCAGCTCCCGGTTCTCGCCGAGTACTTCTACGTACGAATGATTGCCAAAGGGCACCACGCGATACCGCTCAAAGGTAAGCCCGATCTTGCGGGCCAGGGCTGAGAGCAAGAGCACGGTCTGGCCCCAAGCCGCGTTTATCTCCGACCAGTCCACGGAAACAGAGGGCAGCCTGCCCAGCCTAAAGTTATTGATGGTACCGAAATGCCCTGCATGCCAGATGTGAAAAGTGATGTTAAAGATGTTGGTATCTCGCAGTTTGTCCAGCTGCTGGCGGGAGTAGGCAATCTGGCTTTCTAGACTACGCTTGTCATCCTCGGTTAACATCAGCTCACGTCGGTGTTTGGTATACTCGCGCCAGTAGCTCTCCTCCTGCTCGTGAAGCTCCTCCCGCTCCACTTCCTCCTGGGCAATGGCCGCGTTAAGCGATTGCTCTTCCTCTTTGAGCTGAGCCAGCTCGGTCAAAAGCTGCTGCTCGCTGCGCTTCAGTTCGTCCAGCTCCTTGTCCAAGGCCTCCACATTAGGCGCCTCACGTTGCTGCTCCAGCTCGTCCAGATACGCCTTGTACACATCCCACTCGTCCTCGGCAATTCGCAGCTCCCGGTCCATGATCTCCAACATGGAGTCGGCGCACTCCTCGCACAGCGGATGATCAATCTCAGAGTTGGAGGATAGGCAGTCGAATAGCTCCGCTTTTAGCTTGAAGGCAACACTCATTTTCTTGTTGTCTCGGCCATCGGATACCAGCATAAATCCTGTGCCATTGATTGAGTCTGTGAGCCTGTAGGGCGGCACAAAGTGGTCGAAACTGCTGGCGTCCTGTGGGTCCAAAGTGTTTCCATTGTCCCCGTATATGGGCACTTCAAATAAAGAATCATAAGAGGGTTTCCTAGATAATTTTACCATTTCATACGCGATAACTCCGCCATGGCATGTACGCTGATCTTGTCCAGCTGCTCGTCCAGAAGGATGGGCTGTAGGCAGCGCTGGCAGGCGAAGGACACCGCCTGTTTCTCCGCCTCGCTCATTGTGGCTAGTTTTTGTCCTTCAATTTGTGCATACGATTAAATTTTCCACCGAGTGAGAAAACACAAATAATACATCAGCTGTTTTCTGCTGCTGCCAGAGTTGCCACACCGTCCAAAAAGAATGTCGAAAAATGGCGCAGTTAATCGGAGAACAAATTGTCAGCCAACAACAAGCATTAAAAAAGAAAGAAATAACGTAAAACCAGTTTTAAACAAAAACATTGTCCAATTGTGCCCGCGGAGGAAGCTTAAGCGCGCCGCGGAGCTCAGGCCTTGACCACTATTCCCGCTGATAAGAGAGAACTTGAGCGGTTTCGCTTTTTGTTTGTTTTGGTGAGCAACAGAACATTAGACGCAGTGCCGTCGCCAGTGCTGACAAATTACTTTGGCGACAAAAGCTAAATCTATCTTTTTTAAAGCTAGTCCTTACTAATTAATACGGACAGTACTAAAGCACAAATCTTTTAGAGCACATTTAAATTTAAGTAAAAAATCTTGAACCTCACTTTTTTACGGGGATAATGTAACTCAATAGTAGAAAAATATTAAAATTGATTAAAAAAGGTATTGCATATCGCCAATAAAAAGTTGTAGTGTTTGTTCCAATTCAATGAAAAAATACATACAGAATGTATGTCGTCTCCTAATTTGTTCTGAAACATACATACATATGTACGTAGCCTCAAGCATAGAAACTTTTCAATTTTATATCAGGACAACGCCTCCAAAACAAATTTTAATAAGATTACGTCAATTGAAATATATTTGCACTTTGACTATGTGAAATGACGTATTTAGAACCCCACATATAGTCAAAGAATTAAAGGTTAAGGACATCGACTCCGCAATCTATTGTTGTTGGCCACCACGATGATTAGCAAAGAATTTGCAAGAAAAAAGTAGTATAAAACATCAAATATGAATAAACGAGTAGAGAAAATGATAAAGGTTTGCCCTCAAGACATCAACAAATTTTTAAACACCAAAGCTATTATTAAGGGAAACTTTGTTTTTGTGATAATTCTGTTATATGTAGATTTAAAAATTCCAAAAATTGGGCAGCTCAGATTTTAACATTTACATACTAGCTTTTAATTGCTAAATTCGTCAGCCGGCAGCACTGGCAGTGGTCACATTGTAGGCTCTTCAGTTTCGACAACCCATGGAAAAGTTTCAGTCTCTTGCAGGCAGCACAGCGATACGGAAGCCACAATTAAAACGTCCAGAAATCTACCCCGAACATTTGAATTCCGACACAAGTGCCGCCCGAACCAGAATCCCCAAACCGCATGAGAGTGTTTTTGTTTTGCATCTGTTCCTAGGCCCTTGCCGGATTTTTATATTTGCGGGTTTGCGCCGCCCAGTCACTTAAAAGCCAGACGAATTAAACGCGCCAGATTAAACAAACAAAAACAGAAGCCGAGACCAGTTCCACATCGTGCCATTTTTATCTGGGCATACGTACGTGATTACGTGATTAGCGTTGCGGGGGCTGTGGTTTATCAATAGCAAGAGCAACAATGGTTTCCTATTTCGTACCTCGTGGCCGCTTCCTGCTGAAGGCCGGCAATCTCAGACAGGTGGTGCAGCAGCAGCACCAGCCGGCCCAGTTACAGTTACAGTCGATTAAAGGACCCCAGCCGCAGGCTCAGAACGGCAGCCTCCCGGTGGTGCGTCATTTCCGGCAATTCTCCTCGAATCCCGCCTCCAAGGAGGCACCACTCCACCACCGGCGTCCGCACCAAAAACAGCAGCCCAATCCTAGCCAGGAGTTGGCCCAGCTCCGGCGCAATATCCTATCACGCTGGACGGGCTTCCTGCTGCGCTGGGCGCCCATGGGCATATGCGTCTTTGGCGCCATCGAGTGGCAGCTGCAGAAGCAGCGCTGCGAGCGGGATGGCCAGCCCAGGACAGCCTCTGAGTTGCAGTCGCGCATTTACTGCTCCTTGCCGCTGCGCATCCTCAGCCGCTGCTGGGGCTGGCTGGCCGCTTGCTACTTACCACCAAGTCTGCGACCCTATGTCTACGGCTGGTATTCCAACACGTTCAACGTCAATCTGAGCGAGGCCCAGTACCCGGAGTACGAGCACTACAACAGCCTGGCAGAGTTCTTCACCAGGCCACTGAGAGAAGGTGTGCGCACCATCAATCAGGAAGCTCCACTGGTCTCCCCAGCCGACGGCAAGGTTCTGCACTTTGGCAGCGCCTCGGACTCGCTGATTGAGCAGGTCAAGGGAGTAAACTACAGCATCGAAGACTTCCTTGGGCCGCTGCAGACTCTGGAGCAGGCCAATTCCGGCGCTTCCTACGCGCAGGCACTAAAGAAGCAAAACGATGGCTCCACGGAGCTGTACCAGTGCGTGATATACCTTGCCCCCGGAGATTACCACAGATTCCACTCACCTGCCGCTTGGAAGCCCACCATTCGTCGTCATTTCTCCGGCGAACTGCTGTCTGTAAGCCCAAAAGTAGCTGGCTGGCTACCTGGTCTGTTCTGCCTTAACGAACGTGTCCTGTACATGGGCCAGTGGAAGCATGGTTTCTTCTCCTACACAGCCGTAGGTGCCACGAACGTGGGATCTGTCGAAATCTACATGGATGCCGAGCTAAAGACGAACCGTTGGACTGGCTTCAATGTCGGCAAGCATCCGCCCAGCACCTACGAGTATGATGAATTGGCCCTGGACAAAGGACCCACTGGACCGCCCAAAGAGTTTGGTAAGGGTGACCTGGTGGGGCAGTTCAACATGGGCAGCACCATTGTCCTGCTCTTCGAGGCGCCCAAAAACTTCAAGTTCGACATTGTCGCCGGCCAGAAGATCCGAGTGGGCGAGTCGCTCGGCCACATCGCGGGCACCAAATGAAAGAATGAAAACGAATCCTGTACCGAATCAGTGCAAAGTCCTGTCACCCGTCTGTTCACATCACTCGTTGTATTAGCATTAGACGCTCGTGTCCTAGGCAAATGTATTTTGTGAACATCCTGCGAAGCTAACACTGTGTATTGTTGCCATTTCTGTAGTCTTAAGCTATATTTTATACAATAAAACGTCGAAATATCTTTGAGAACAACAACGGCACGTCAATTAACTCATTCCGGCACGCGCTTCTTAAGTAGAACACCGATTGTTGAGGTGGGCTAAGCGTTATCAGACGACGTTTTGATAAGCGTTACCAGTCCGAACAGCAGTCGTTGAACCCCCAGTCGTTGAGAACTCAAGAAGACTACGTCTGTGGCAAGCTTATCGGGTCGAATTACCCTCCGGGGGAGCACAATTGTCTTCTTTTCCGGATGTCAATCGTGCCACCGGGCTATCTGTGAACCTGAACCTGAACCAAATCCATTCTGGCTAGACGAGCGCGTGCCGCTGCCGGTGGCGAGATGCCCAATCGTCTGTGCTTTACCCCACCCAATGTTTACTTGAGCACCGAATCCGGGATCGCAAACCATTCCGTTTAATTGATTCAATCAAGCCCGGCTGATGGGAACGGGAATCTTGTCGTTGAACTTATCAGGCGGTGACGGGTGATTTGGTCCCAGGCCTTGACACACACACACTTCACGAAGTCCGCGAGTGTTGGTTATGCGGCCTGGCAACAGATTTGATTGCGAACCGAGCATCTGCGTCAGCCGGCATTATGGTAATCAATAGAAATTTTTTGAAATTGGCGCCATCCCGTGTAGTGCTGGAAATGCTTTAATAGTTAAAGTTAGAACCCTAGATCCCCTGAAAAAACTTACATTAATGAAGGATTACTTTTCTCAATATGGATACAAAAATTTCTTGCACGTTACCGATTTAAACGAATCGACGTGAAAGTTGGAAAAATTGGGAACCTTTTTAAACCCCAATAACTAGCAATTGAATTTATTTTTCCCTATTTTTTTATATATGGCCAAGTCCAGCTCTTTGGGTTTTAAATATATATATTTTTCTATAGTCACCACATTCATTTCCGGTAATAAACAAAAACATCTGCTCAAAATTTAACATCTCATTTCTTTAAAATTTAAATCGGTTATTGTCACGAAAATTCGACCTAAAATTAAATGAATGTAGCTGTACATACCGCATCTCTATTTCTCCTTGTTACACAATTAACATAAGTAATTTCAAAGAACGCGCCAAATCGGAATTCACCTTTCAATTAAATTCACCTAACTTATGGTGAATTGGTATGAACAGCTGAGAGCCGGCATTAATTTGTTGTTATTTGAGATTTTACATAATAACTGATAATATATTTGTTGTGGATTTAAGTATTTATTAAGCAACTTAAAATGCTGATGCGACATTGCATGATGGCATTAAGGGCCGCCAGATCCCAGACCTCGATGAATACTACCAGGAATCCGCAGAACAATCTCCTGCAGCGTTTCCACAGCAGCAAAGCACCTGTCATTGGAATCGTGGACTACGACGTGGTCAAGAAGCTCCCTAGCGAGCCGCAGAAGCTCCTCATCGATGTCAGGGAGCCGGAGGAGCTTAAGGAGACCGGACAAATCCCTGCCAGCATCAACATTCCGCTGGGCGTGGTTAGCCAGGAATTGGCCGCCAGTGAACAGCTATTCAAGGCGAAATACGGTAGGGAGAAGCCTAAGGCGGATACGGAAATTATATTCCACTGCAAGATCGGCAAGAGGAGTCTCAAAGCCGCTGAAGCCGCCACTGCTTTGGGTTTCAGAAACGTGAAGAATTACGAGGGATCCTGGCTAGATTGGGCCAAAAGGGAGGGTCTTCCCAAGTAAATTATATATATGAAATATAATTGGTATATTATAATCGATTTGGCATTTTTAAAGGTACACATCTAATTGAACTTTTTTAATGTATTTTCTTAAAGAAGATTCTTTTTTTTTTGGTTAATACTAGAGTTTTATTCAGATTCTTAACTGATATAGAATCTACCCCAAAGAAACAGACTTCCCGTTTAAAAGTAAACACATCGTATAGGTTTTGGCAAATCATAAAAAATATTTATTAAGTACTACTTAGTAGCATATTGGAACAAAAATAATCTTACTATTTGGCCAAGAGGACTTTTGGTTATGAGATCTACATAAGCGGCTTTCTGTTTGGATAACTTGGTTACTTAGTCGACTTCCTCGACGGTGGGACCCTTGAAACCGCCCGCCTGTTGTCCACAGTTCCGGGCCTGCCCGTCCCCAGCTCCCTGTTGGTGCATCTTGGTCATGATGGGGCTGCAGAACTGGGTCAGCTCCTTTAGCTTGTGCTCGAATTCCTCCTTCTCGGCTGTTGTGTTGCTGTCCAGCCACTTGACCGTCTCACTGCACCGCTCCAGGACACTGCTCTTGTCCGCCGAACTGATGCGATCGCCTCCCTGTTCGGCCGCCTCCTTTACACCGAACACGTAGCTCTCCAGTTGATTGCGGGCGGCAATCCGCTGGCGGTGCCGCTCGTCCTCCTCAGCGTACTTCTCAGCCTCACTTAACATGCGATCTATATCCGCCTGCGAGAGACGACCCTTGTCGTTTTTGATGGTGATGTTCTTGGCGTTGCCAGTGCCCTGTTCCTTGGCGGTTACATTCAGAATACCATTAGCGTCAAGGTCGAAGGTGACGTCGATCTTCGGCACTCCCCTGGGAGCGGGTGGAATGCCCGTCAGGTTGAAATTGCCCAAAACGTTGTTGTCCTTGGTCAAAGCACGCTCCCCCTCGAATACTTGGATGGTCACCGCTGGCTGGTTGTCAGCGTAGGTGGTGAAAGTCTTAGACTGCTTACACGGAATGCGGCTGTTACGCTCGATCAGCTTGGTCATCACTCCGCCAGCGGTCTCAATTCCGAGAGAAAGGGGAGCGACGTCCACCAGCAGCACGTCCTTGATCTGGCTGCTCTCGTCACCCGACAGAATGGCTGCCTGGATTGCAGCTCCGTAGGCCACCGCCTCGTCCGGATTGATGGACAAATTTAGGCTCTTGCCGCCGAAGAAGCTCTGGAGCAGGTTCTGCACCTTGGGAATGCGCGTCGAGCCTCCAACCAGGACTATATCATGGATCTGGCTTTTGTCCATCTTAGCGTCTTTCAAGGCCTTCTCCACGGGCTCTAGTGTATTGCGGAAGAGGTCGCCGCACAGTTCTTCGAATCTGGCGCGACTCACCTTGGAATAGAAGTCGTGTCCTTCGAACAGGGCGTCAATCTCGAGGGAAGCCTCTGTGCTAGACGATAGGGTGCGCTTAGCCCGCTCAGCCGCCGTGCGTAGACGACGAAGAGCGCGCGGGTTGGAACGCAGGTCCTTCTTGTACTTGCGTTTGAACTCTTCGGCCAAGTGGTTGACCAGGCGGTTGTCAAAGTCTTCACCACCCAGATGGGTGTCTCCGGCCGTTGAGCGAACCTCGAACAGGGAACCCTCGTCAATGGTCAGGATGGAGACGTCAAAGGTTCCGCCGCCCAGATCAAAGATAAGCACGTTGCGCTCCCCCTTGAGATTCTTGTCCAGCCCATAGGCCAATGCGGCAGCTGTGGGCTCATTGATGATGCGGAGCACATTCAGACCGGCGATGGCACCAGCATCCTTGGTGGCCTGGCGCTGGGAATCGTTGAAGTAGGCGGGCACTGTGATGACGGCGTCCCTGACCGGGTTTCCTAGGTAGGCCTCGGCCGTCTCCTTCATCTTTGTTAGCACCATAGAGCTGATCTCCTCCGGGGCGAAACGCTTTTCCTCGCCCTTAAACTCGACGCTCATCTTGGGCTTGCCGTTGTCGTTGGCCACGCGGAAAGGCCAATGCTTCATGTCCTCCTGGATTTTAGGGTCGTCAAAGCGGCGTCCAATCAGCCTCTTGGCGTCGAACACCGAGTTCCGCGGGTTCATGGCCACCTGGTTCTTTGCAGCATCTCCAATCAGGCGCTCCGAGTCCGTGAAAGCCACGTACGATGGTGTGGTGCGGTTGCCCTGGTCGTTGGCTATGATCTCCACCTTGCCGTGCTGGAAGACGCCCACGCAGGAGTACGTGGTGCCCAGATCGATTCCAATGGCTGGCATCTTTGTTGTTGTATTGCTTTTAAATAAAGATTGGCCGATGATACGCTTCTCTTAACTTCCAATAAATTTAATTTGATTCACACTTTTAATATAGTTTTCTATTCACTTCTAATAAAATGTTCCGTTTTTAACTGTCACTTTAGACTTTTTTCCTCTTGCTTGAAATGCTTATACTTTGGCTGCTTGATTTCAAATGTGGCGGCTGGGAAATTTGGCCCGCTATTTATACGCAAAAGGAATGAGGGGAAAATTCGAGATTTCCCTGCTAGAAGAGAGCAGAATATTCCAGTCTTTTTGTGTGAGTGCGAGCGGGACCACCAGTGTGCCCTTCGCAGGGGAAATTGGAAAATGAAAGGACTAGAAAGTTCAGGAACAATCTAGGGATATAATTTGCTGTAGCATAGGTCAGCATTCAATTCGGCCCATAAAAATAAATTCGTCTGCAAATCTATTTCTGGCAAATTTTCTTATTAATACATTAAGCAATTCATATTTTTAGATTTTGTTTATTTGCTTTATTGACGTCTGCATAAACACGAAGGTAAATACATATGTACATATGTACATATGTATGCATGCAATATATTTGGATTTCGTTGTCGATATTCTCTGTTTCTATAGAATTTCTCTCTTTATTTTAAAGCTATAGACATGCGACTTTTTAAATCCATTTTTTTGCAGAACTGTTTAATTGCCAAAGGATAAATTGGTTCAATTTTGACATATGTACAAACAAAAGTAATTTCGTTGTTTACAATCATATTACTTATATATGTACGTACATACATATGTATAATGCTAGCCAAATAGTTTGCATTTCATTAATATTATGATAATATCCCCAAGTTCTAAAAGAATTGCCAAAATTTAGCTAAAATTCATGGTTTATTAGTTGTGCCTATCACAATAAACACAATGACAATGACTTGGCCACTCTTTTTATTTTGGTTTGAAATCGGCAAATGTTTGAATATGCTCTTAGATAACTAAATTGTGGTTTAATTATCCCAGATAAGTTAATTGTTATTTAGATTTATTGTAAACAAAAGCTGCTAAAATTTTCAAACAGGTATTAACAGATAATCAATCGATATTAATTAATATTATCGATGGTGGCATCATATTGTGGTATCGATATTTTGACTCTCACACCCTACCATCTCTAGCGTTACTTTCTAGCGAAAAAAATAATTTCATTTCGCGCTCTTATTGTTATTTCTCGTGGATTTTTCGGCAACTGAACGAGCGAATGGCCGACGAGGACGATGAGGTGGCCCACAGGATGGCGGCGGCACCCGTCCGCAAGCCGGACGACGAGACTGCCTTTTTGGAGTACATCGAGATGGAGAACTTTAAGTCCTACCGCGGCCACATCGTTGTGGGTCCTCTAAAGCAATTTAATGCGGTCATTGGGCCCAACGGATCCGGAAAGTCCAACTTTATGGACGCCATCAGCTTCGTGATGGGAGAAAAGACCAGCAGTTTGCGTGTGAAGCGCCTGAATGATCTGATCCACGGTTCTTCTATTGGCAAGCCCATTTCGCGCAGCTGCTATGTGACGGCCAAGTTCGTGCTCAATCAGGAGCGGAACATGGACTTCCAGAGGGCCGTGATCAGCGGATCCTCGGAGTACCGTATTAACGGAGAGGTTCATTTTGCGATTATAGTACCTATAGCATCCCAACTAATCTAATGCCCATTTTAGAGCGTTTCGAGCAGCACTTACCTAAATAAGCTGGAAAAGATTGGCATCAATGTAAAGGCCAAGAACTTTTTGGTGTTCCAAGGAGCTGTGGAAAACATAGCCATGAAGACGCCCAAAGAACGCACGGCTTTGTTTGAGGAAATCAGCGGGTAACTTCCAACATGAATTTTATAAAACATTGATGACCTAACTTTTGTTTACATTGTCAGCTCTGGGTTGCTCAAGGATGACTACAATCGCCTGAAACAGGAAATGATTGTGGCAGAGGAGGAGACGCAGTTCACCTACCAGAAGAAGAAGGGCATTGCGGCGGAAAGAAAGGAGGCCAAGCACGAAAAAATGGAAGCCGATCGGTACACTCGATTGCAAAACGAATATGTATGACACGTTACTATACCATTTCTATACAATTTAAATGTCCCCTATTTCCTATAGAACGAGAAACAAGTGGAGTATCAACTGTTTAGACTCTTCCACGTAGAAAGGGACATCCGGAAATATACTGCCGATTTGGAGGTGAGACAGCAGGAGGTGAAAGCAGTGGAGCAGCGAAAGAAAGCCGCCGATGAAATCTTGAGCGAGAAGAAGAAGGACGCTGGGAAGATAACCAGAGACCTGGCCAAAATCGATCAGGAAATACGGGAGTTTGAGACCCAAATGAACAAACGCCGGCCGCTGTACATCAAAGCCAAGGAAAAAGTTACCCACTGCAAAAAGAAGCTCGTCTCGCTGCAGAAGACCTTAGAGACGGCCCGCGAGGCGGACAATGCCCACCAGTCTGACATTCGAAAGCTGGAGAAGCAGCTAGCCGATGTGGAGGCCCTCAAGAAGCGGTTCGAGGACGAGATTGAGAACGAATCTCAGCGCCGTGGCAAGAGCGTAAATATGGAGGAGGGTCTCGTGCAGGAGTACGATCGCCTAAAGCAAGAGGCGGAGGCCACAGCTACCCAGTACCGTTCCGAGCTGGACTCGGTGAACCGGGAGCAGAAGTCTGAACAGGACACGCTCGATGGCGAAACCAATCGCCGTGCCTCCGTGGAGGAGTCATTCAAGAAGCTCACTCTGCAGCGTGAGGAAGCGGTAAAGCGTCGAGACAAACTGATGGACCACATTAAATCCTCGCAGGCAGCGCTGGAGGAGCAGAATCGCATTAAGGATGAGCTCCGACGAGATGTTGGTAGCTCCAAGGAAAAGATTGCCGAAAAGCAACGCGAGCTGGAGAACGTGCGGGACCAACTGGGCGATGCCAAGAGCGACAAGCACGAGGATGCGCGTCGCAAAAAGAAGCAGGAGGTGGTGGAGCTGTTCAAAAAGCAGGTTCCAGGAGTGTACGACCGCATGATCAATATGTGTCAGCCTACGCACAAGCGCTACAACGTAGCCGTCACGAAAGTGCTGGGCAAATTCATGGAAGCCATCATCGTGGACACTGAGAAGACGGCCCGTCATTGTATTCAGGTGGGTTCTGTTTGATTTGGTAGCTGTCAGCACGGATCAATCATTATCTTTTCCCAACAGATACTAAAGGAGCAAATGCTGGAGGTGGAAACCTTCCTACCTTTGGACTATCTGCAAGTGAAGCCCCTAAAGGAGCGACTTCGTAACATCAGCGATCCCCGCAACGTAAGACTGGTCTTTGATGTGCTCAAATTTGAGCCGCAGGAGATCGAGCGTGCCGTCCTCTTCGCAACGGGCAACGCTTTAGTCTGCGAAACTCCAGAGGACGCAATGAAGGTGGCCTACGAGATTGATCGATCCCGTTTCGATGCTCTGGCTTTGGACGGAACTTTCTACCAGAAGTCGGGTCTCATATCTGGAGGCAGTCACGATTTGGCGCGCAAAGCCAAGCGCTGGGACGAGAAGCATATGGCTCAGCTAAAGATGCAAAAGGAGCGCCTACAAGAAGAGCTTAAGGAGCTTGTGAAAAAGTCGCGCAAACAGAGTGAGCTCGCCACTGTGGAGTCGCAGATTAAGGGCCTTGAGAATCGGTTAAAATATAGTATGGTAGATTTAGAGTCCTCTAAGAAGTCAATTGGTCAGTATGACAACCAATTGAAGCAGGTGCAAACTCAGCTGGACGATTTCGGAGTGAGTTAATTTGAAATTAAATACATTAATATTTAATAATCATTTTCTCTTTAATAAATTTGCAGCCAAAGATCAACGAGATCGAACGTCGTATGCAGAACCGCGAAGAGCACATACAGGAAATAAAGGAGAACATGAACAATGTGGAGGACAAAGTATACGCGTCCTTCTGCCGACGCTTGGGCGTAAAGAACATCCGACAGTATGAGGAGAGGGAGCTGGTCATGCAGCAGGAGCGGGCACGCAAACGGGCAGAGTTCGAGCAGCAGATAGATTCCATAAACTCGCAGCTGGACTTCGAGAAACAAAAGGACACGAAAAGTTAGTACTTTAAAATAATATAAAATTAAACCAATTAAATGCCTTGGCTTGCAGAGAACGTTGAGCGTTGGGAGCGCAGCGTCCAGGATGAGGAAGATGCCCTGGAGGGACTAAAAACGGCTGAAGCACGTTATTTGAAGGAAATTGACGAGGACAAGGAGAAAATGGAAAAGTTTAAGCAGGAGAAGCAGTCCAAGAAGCAAACCGTGGACGACATGGAGGAGGACATATCCAAAGCGCGGCGGGATGTGGCTAACCTTGCCAAGGAGATCCATAACGTGGGCAGTCATTTGACTTCGGTGGAGTCAAAGATTGAGGCCAAGAAAAACGATCGCCAAAACATACTTTTACAAGCTAAAGTCAGTTTTAATTATTTAGCTTTAAAATTAATGCTTGCTAATGTTATTTTTCATCATAGACGGATTGCATAGTGGTGCCTCTGTTGCGCGGCTCGCTGGACGATGCTGTGCGACAGAGCGATGCGGACATCGCTTCCACCTCCACGGCTATGGATAATCTGTAAGTTCTCTAATCGTCGTACCAGATATTCCCGATAAAAAAATCTATTTTTATACACTCTTAGTATTGAGGTGGATTACGGATCTCTACCACGAGAGTATACCAAACTAAAAAGTGACTCAGATTTCAAAAAGACCCACGAAATCTTGCATAAGGATCTGCAAAGTAAACTGGACGTGCTGGAGCGCATACAGACGCCAAACATGAAAGCTATGCAGAAACTTGATGCCGTCACGGAGAAGGTGCAGTCCACAAACGAAGAGTTCGAGAATGCGCGAAAGAAAGCCAAGAAGGCCAAGGCGGCATTCGAGAGGGTAAAAAACGAACGCTCCTCTCGCTTCGTCGCCTGCTGTCAGCACATCTCGGATGCCATCGATGGCATTTACAAGAAATTGGCTCGCAATGAAGCGGCCCAGGCTTACATCGGCCCCGATAATCCCGAAGAACCGTACCTGGACGGTATTAACTACAATTGTGTGGCGCCCGGCAAAAGATTCCAGCCCATGAACAACTTAAGTGGCGGTGAGAAAACAATCGCGGCCTTGGCCCTGCTCTTCTCCACCCACAGGTAGGATAGACATATAATTTAGACGATCAAAAAACTGAACAAATAATTTGTTTTCTTTCTCAGCTATCAACCAGCGCCGTTCTTTGTGCTTGACGAGATCGATGCTGCCTTAGACAACACGAATATTGGCAAGGTCGCTTCATATATACGGGATCACACCACCAACTTGCAGACCATTGTTATTTCTTTAAAAGAAGAGTTCTATGGTCATGCCGATGCCCTTGTGGGCATTACGCCGGGGGTACGTATTTAAATGGTGAAAGCCTAAACAGTTTTTTAATTTTGTTAACTGTGGTTTTTCAGGAAGGTGACTGCCTAGTATCAAATGTTTATATAATGGACTTAACATCGTTTGAGGACACGTAAAGCGCATATTTCGTATTATTATTAAGCATTAGATGTTACTTTAAAGTAAAGCGCGCGATTTCCAATTAATAAAGCCAGTAAATGTGTAGCTTTTCTCCATTTTGTATTTTGAATCCCTTGATTTAAGCATAAACACATGATAAATGAAGTTGGAGTGAATCCGACAAAGACTAGATACATCTAAAACTGAAGATCTAGCAAAAATAATAATTAGGTTTAATACGTTTGGAAATGTCTAATATTAGATTTTTGCTAAAAGGGCTGACTTTTACAGTTACATTAAATTGTTAAAATGATGAAAAATCGGCCAAAAAATAAAAACCAAAAATTAAACACAGATTTTTAGAGAATAAACCACAATCATATAGAAGTATGCTACTTGGAAATCAGACACTTTTCTGCAAAGCCATTTTTCAAAAATTTAGAAAGGGGTTAGATTGTTAAAATGATAAAAAATCAACCAAAAAATAAAAACCAAAATTTTAACACAGATTTTTAGAGAATTAAACCATTATCATTTAGAAGTATTCCACTTGGAAATCGGATGTCTCTAAGACAAGTTATGGGCCTAAAGGTAACATATTTTAAACCAACATTTTTTCGCAGTATACGTTATGACAAAGCGTATTACGTTATTGCCATTTTTCGTACGTCAAATTAATTTCCAAGCTTAACGCTTGGTCAGCAAACTCATGTAGTATCTTACATTTTTTTATCAAACCCCTAAGTTTTTTCCCATTATATTCGGCTTGATAATTTAATCTCATTTCGAAACATTTATATTAATGAATAATATGGGAAATGATCCTTGTCTGTAATACTTACGTTAAAAATGCTAATATCACCAAGCTGTTTTGAAAATATTTTCTGCAACTTTAATAGTATCCTTTATTTGGGCTTGCGTTGGTTGTACTGTACCGGAGAAAGTTTACGGGAGTAATAAAATTCGGATGTGTGAGTATGTTTCAACTGTTTTGGTATATGTAAAACAACTGGGTTTGTTTCAATTTTTAGTTTTTCTCTTTTTTTTCTTCACGTAAAAAACTTTTTGTATTTCTTCAAGAACAAAAACAAACAATTTGATTATTCAGTTTCGGTGTGTATCATTAATTTAAAATAATCATTTCAAACAGATAAATACAGTATCGGCTAGTAAGTGTGTCAGTTTCATTGATTCATTATCTTGTGTGTTGGCTGCCTGCCGGCTATGGCGATAATCGATAAGGCTACAATACAAGGGCACGATTGTGGGAGAGGTGGTCCAATCGTTTTGGGGAGATTAAGATAAGGTTTGGTAAATGAATACAAAATAAACTATAATAGCCAGACTAGAGGCTTTAGTATCAGGCAGTTAGGGACTTTGATTTTCTTTAATCGGGAATGCCTAATGTAAACTTTATACATACAAACTAAAATATTTATGGCGTTTCATATATACACACACTTTGTAAACTCGTTTAAAATACAAAGATTTGTCTCATTAGCGCTTAAATATTAATTTGCCTTGCTATGGGTTTAATGATTGGGTTGTAAGGCGGCTGAGGCTGAGCTCGGAGCCGCTCCTGCCCTCGTTCTTGATGCGGCTGGCTGTCGAGGCTGTGGGTTCGGTTCCGATGAGGCTGAAGTTCTAGTGTGTCCACGATGGTTCCTTGTGCTAACTGTTGGTTTAACTCTTGTCTGTGCTGTCGATGAACTTGTGACTGTTGCTGCTTTCACTAGCGACTTATATTATCTGTTTGTGTAATTATTGTTTTTGTTTTTCTTTTGTTTATAGTTATTCACTGAATTTCAGCTTTTCAATGGGCCTTTATTACTGCAAAATAAAAGAGGAAAAAAGGATATTTTATTAGTACCTGACGAGCTGGCCGTAGCGATACCCATTTCCCTTTTCAAACCATAAACTCTTTCCAAAATCACAAATGACTTGATCATCGAAGACTTTTTATCATGATCTTCCATTTTTGGTATTGAACGAGTATCGATTTCGATTAAAAAGATTCCCCAGCTTTCGATTTCGACGCCTGGGCCTACGTATGGTACAGGTAGTGTTCGGATTATTAGATTAGTTATAATACAAGTTTGACTTTTAGGAAGTTTGAAAATCTTAAGAGTTTGAACAAACAAATTTGTCGCAATATTTATTTGAAAGATATTGACTTTAGTTTTGGTTTTGAAATATTTGTATATCTATGATTTACTGGCTTTAGGATTGTCAATTGTGGTCTGGTTTCATACTTACATTGAAACATATTTAAGGCTATCACAGTGTATCTTATACTCCATTGCCGTTGTTAGAGGTATATTTAATATCCTGCGTAACGTATCACGGATACGTGTTGTACTGGTCATATCAGTGGCAGTCCGGTTCCATACTGATAAGCTATCCTCCTGTAGGTGAAACGAAATATGAGTAAGGTCCAAAGAAAATATTGCTGTTAGTTCTGGGAAACCATGCGAAATCGTGGGACAGCCCTTGGGAATTTGTTTTAAATAAAACACCTTTTATTGCTTTTTTGTTTAATAATTTTTATTTCTCAATCAATATGTAAGGAAATCATTTCACACGTCTGACCAATTGGAAATGAAAAAATAATAATAATAATGGTAGTAAGAAACACACTTGATATTAACACAAAGGCAAATCTAATTTCTTAGTTTAAGTTTTGTTTTTCTCATTTCGATTTTGTTTCTTTACTGGTTTTTATTTTCACTTGTTTGCTGTTACTGTGCTCTTCACATTTCTTTCGTCGACTGCTGTTCCGTGATTTTCTTTTGCTGCATTTATCATTTTTATTTTTATTAATCATATATTTATTTATATATAAGACTAACACTTAAGTATAATGTTTGTTTTTCATTACTTTTCATAATTAACTAAATTGTCTAAGGAGAGAGAAAATATATGGTAATATGCAATTTGTTTTTGTTAAGGATTTTTGTTTGTTTTTAATTTAATTTTTTTTTACTTTTGTTATTATATTATTTAAACATTTTTAACAATTATGAGTATTTGCTCAAAAACTTGACTTGAACCGCTTTTTGTAGCATTTAGCACGGTTTCGTTTCGTGTGGTTTTGTTAGTTGAATTTTGATTTCCTTTTAAGTAGGGTTTACTGTGGTGTTTGTGTGTGCACACAAGACTAAGTTGTTTTTTTTTGCCACTAAACTTTGTCGCTCGCCTTTTCTCGTTTATAAATGGATCGTTATTTGGTATCGACTTGTTATATACGCATATATAATGTTTATAATCGGTTTACATATGTGTGTGTATATATAGGTGTAGCATTAATTTTGTGTGGCTGTGTCAGTGTGGTGTTTTAAACGCTTGTTAAATTGCACATTGATATTTTAATATTTTGTAAATATTAAACATTACTTCGTTTGGTTTTCATTTTTTGCTAAATTATTTGGACTATCTTCGGTATATATATTTGTATGTATGTATAATTTATATATATGCTAATTTGTAACTATAATTAAAATATATATATAAATATTTATTCATGTTAGTTCTTGACTTTCTTGGTTGTTTTCCCATACTTGGAAATATACTTTCATTATTGCTTCTTGAATATACATATGTGAATCCCGTTAAGTTTTTACTTTTTCGCGTTCGTCCTTTATTGTTGTAGTGTTTGTGTGTTTCTGTGTGTGGTTTCATCGTCTCCTGTTTGTCATCGCTTTCTGATCCCGAATTGGTATTTTTTGCTTATTATTGCCATCAGTTTTGGTTGCCGATTTCGCTGATTGCTGTCGTCTGAGTGCTGAGTAAAAATGCTTCGATATGCCTGGAATTATTGTTGCAATTGATGCTCCCAATGCACGACACATCCACCAATAATAATCACCAATCAATGAACTCTAATATTTTGCTCGCGCAAGCTACTTCTATCTATCTCTTTTGCTTTGTTGATCTGAAGCCTTTTGTGTGAGTGAGTCTGCTTGTGTTTCGACTGTTGTTGTCCTCTTCTAAAGGCTGCATGCAAGTTGGCGATGGCAGCCCTATGCCAATAGAGTTGCATGTGAAGCCTAATTCCATTCCACTCGTTCCACCTTAATTTTTTAATTTTTTTTTCTTTTTGAATTTTATTCAATTTTAAAGTACAATTGCACGAGTATTTCTTGCACTCGTCACTAAGTATATATATATTTTTTTTGTCTGGCGGTTGTTATGGAAATTGATTTGATTTGTTACTAATTATTCATATATAGAGTTGTATATATGCGTATGTATATATAAATATTCCAAATTATGTTAATATTAAAATTCTAATTTTTATTAATTGAACTTTTGCGCTTAAATTTAGCAATTCATTTGTTATCAATTTTTTAGCTTTTATTTTCATAATCTTTTGTTCACGAATTAAAAATGAAACAAATTATAGAAAAAATATATGTAATTGTCTGTATTTATTGAGAAGCCAAAACTTATAAATTAATTAGACAAAAACTAAAGCTAAACATATAAATAACAAGACAACTAAATAATAGAACCTAAAAACTTCATTATTATTAGTTTGTTTTTATTTTTTTTTGGCTTGTTTTGAGCTTGAGGATTGAAGAGACTCAAAATTCCATTCTTCATATTAAATTTCTCATTTAAATTTGATTGGTGAAAAGTGGAAGAAATGCGATTCAAGTAGAAAAACTAAAATGTCTTCTTCCTTTACTCCCGGAAATATTATTTATATTATATTTTAATTTCGTTTTCTCTGTGAATATTTTACAAACAGTTCGTGTCTGAGCGGAGAGGGGTGCGTGCTTTTATACAAGTTTAGAAACGAACACATTCACGTAGATATAGAATAACCATTAGTGTGTGGGTTGCCCCCCTCCCCAGGGGTATATAGATATATTGATCTAAAGAATGCTGGGTAATAAGAAGTACACCGAGGACCCGGCTTGAGTAGGTTGGTTTAAGGCCCAAAGTGTTTGCTAGACGAAGCCAAGCGCTCTTTTAATGTATACATAGAAGAAGATATAGCACACACATAACAAATAACTAAAAGATCTCGAAATGTGGGATTCTACGCTTTTGCTTTTATATACGCACAACATTTACATAGAATTTGTAATTTATATCTGTATAATTTGTTTTGTTATATAATTAGGTATATGGGGTAATCTAGATTTGAAAAATCATTTTACATATTCAGTTTTAGTAGAAAAACGCTTTTTATCTCGTGTATACAGCAAAATTATTTTGTTTTTTCTGAATTTTTGCTATACTTTTAATCATTATTATTTAAATTTAATTCGAAAAATCTACTTAGTGAAATTTGTTACGTTGGTTAAACATTTTTGTATATTTCATTTTTTGTTTATGTTTCATTTTCTTTAGTTTTCTCATTATCGAATGATTTATATATATAACATCACATTATAATAATTACTAATTAATAGATTTGCCCTCTTCTCGACCGTCTAATTTTTTAATTTTATAATCATAGCATTTGCGAGATGCACAAACATGAAATTTTATAATAAATATTAGATTTATGTTTACAATTTCGTGTTTCCCAAGGTTTGCCGCTGACCTTGCTCAAGGCATAGATCAACGTAGACCACAATAATAATTATAATGACTATTTACATGGAAAATCGAACCAATTTGATTTAGCATCTGAGTGTTTAAGTGTATATGTTTCAGGCCTATTCCTTCGCTTCTAAATGGTAAATGGTAACATGGCAACACGTGCTAAGGGCCACAAAGGGTTAAGGGTGGGGAAATTAAATTAAGGCCAGCACTTCCACTCCTTCAGCCACTGCCTCATTTACAGCAAATAAACTTGATGGAATTTAATTTGTGTGAACACCGAAAACGCTCCGCCACTCGTGGGTTCCATTTATTTTGGCCCAGACCAGGCCTGTCTTAATTAGAGCCACCGCTCTTCGCCGCTTCGTTGGATGGGCTCCTTGCTGGCTACGTGACTCCCGGGCTCCTCCGCTCATTTGTATGCATTGGGCGGCTACGTTTGGTTTTTATCTAGAGCGAGAAATATACGGAAAAGTGTTAAATGATTATCAAAATGGATCTGCGGCAAATAGTTATACTCTCTCACTACGCGTTTCCCAATGCAACTTGAGCAATGCAACGCGTTGCAAACGTGTCCTGGCAATGGCAATGCGACAGGAAGCGGAAATGAAATTTTAGTGCATGTGTGACAGTATTCGGGGTTAGGCCGTACACTCAGGGAAAATGAAAGAGGATATCCGTAGAGTATACATACGTGAAAAATAAATGCAGTTGAAAATATATAAAACTGTTTCAACCTACTTCGGTAAACTAAAAATGTATTACATAAGAATTAAACGGTGACTAGTGCGTAGTAAGCTAATATTTCCCCCTGTGCATTCGGTTGCAGGTCCAGCAACAGGAAGTTGCCCTCATGCCAAACACCCACCCAATCGCACAGAATCCTGGCCTTGTCCAAACCTCTCCCCGCACCTTGGCATTGTCCCTAGTCGAAGGTCAGATGATGTTGGAATCACCGAACAACCGAACGACCGAACGACCGGCCACAGAACGACTTTAGCCTCGAATGCTTTTTGCATGCGTGTGCGCCACTCAAGTGGCTCATTATGACCAGCTGCTCTTAGATACCCAGGCACACCACACCCCATCACACCACACACCCACCAGGACACACATTCATCGCCTACTTGAAGTGTGGCGCGTGTTAGAATTTCATTAGAGGGGAGCGATGGCCAGCAACAAAAAACATTTTCTATTTATTTAATTTGGCTTTAGGCAACCAAGACGAAATCGTTAGAGAAACAGAAGCCATGGGTCCTTGTCGTCTGGGTGATGACATCAGCTGGAATCGCGATATCCTGCCACCAAACATCCCAAACACTGTGAGAAAAAATCCACTGAAATAATTATCCTAAACCCTAAAAAATTTGTTTTTTTTCAGTTTTTACCAAAAAAGCAACGAATTCTTTTTATATTTCTAATCAACTTATATATAAATGCTTATAAGTTTCGACGTTTTAAAGCATTGTGTGATAAACTAACATTTAAGCCTTTTATAGTCAAGACTAGCGAAAATAATATTAATTGAAAGGCTATAACCAAGTTCTTGAGTTTCTTTTCTCAGTGTGGAAATCGCGTAATTTGCGTCACTGCATTGACTCGCTGTTTTTCCATTTCTGTTTTTTGGCCTGACCCACGCCATGTTTAAAAATAGTCGCCTTTCAATTAATCTCTCTTTATGAAAAGAAAAGGTCAAATACAGAAAGAGCATATAAGTCGAGTCAATCAATTATCACTATTGCATAGAACAGATGATTTTTCCTAATTTTTGTATACTTATTGAACAGGTGAGTTCATTCGTTTTGCAGAGAATTTAACACGACTTAACTAATTCATAACTGCTGCCAGTTTTAGTCTGCTAGTTTGTGCATATGGTTGGCTAAATACCAAATTTCTGTTTCCTTAAAACTCCGGCAAGAGTGGTTTGCATATAAGTTTACGTATGCTGCTAAAGGCTCATTAAGGAAGTTTTCAGGTTTAATGGGCCTTGGTTTAATGTTCTTTACCGCAAAATAAATTATTTAAGGTAAACTTTCAATAGTATTTTCATTAATCGCACTTTATCAGCTCTAGTTCATTCCCAAATTATAAATATTTATCTGCTCAAAGGCAGCTTAAATCAACATTATTGAATTGCAAAAAACCCAGCAAAAACAGGATAATTTGCTGCTGTTTGCATAGCCCACAAACCGGAGGACACAACCACATATTATGCCCTGGTGAGGATGTGTGGGTCGAAATGATATACATAAATCGCACAGAATCAATTTGAAATGTCAAAAGGCAACGGCTGAGCTGCTGTGCCTGCCGTTTGGAGACTAGGCCTGAAATAGCAAAAGCCAGAGCAGCAAATTGAATTCAACCAGAGCCAAAAGGGAGGTAACATCTATGAGGAGGTGGTGGCCGGGGGATGGCACTTAAAATCCGAGTGACGTGCCGGGCCCGAATGGGCCGTAAAAGCTAACGCAGCGACAGACAAGACCGAGGAAGATGGAACCTATACCCGACAGATCCCGATTCCCCGATTCCCCGATAACCCCAATGGCCATCGTCAATCTTCAATGCCGCCACCGACGCGACTGACTTTGACATGACAGTTTAATTGAGGGACAGCTCTTACCAACCCAAAACCCACCCACATCCCAACCCTACGATAACCCTGCCTCTTCTTTCCTTTCGAAACAAAGGAAAAACACAACGCGCTCGAAAAGTATGCAAATTAGTTCGTCTCCCAGGAAGACAACCACCGATTGGAGATTTGAGTGGAGTGGAGTGGAGTGGAGTCGAGCGAAACTGTTTGCCTTTTTGCCCCCTTCCTTTGGGATGGAGCTCAGCCCTTGACTAAATTTAAAATTTATGATTTCAGTTCGGTGAAAGTAAACGAACAGAGGAAAGAAGACAAGTTGACTCTTGAACTCTGCAAATTAGTTCTCTTAGGAATCTATTTCAAAAAAATTATTAAATATTATTAAAATAATTTTCCTGTACAAGCTTTGAACCTTAATTAGCTACGATTTTACTATTTAACGGCAATGTTATATTTAAAGCCAAAGTGCCTTCAGGGATATAACTTTATTCTAAAATGTCCAAGAAGTCGTCAGGAACTAGTTCCTAGGATGCACACTGCCAATGAATTCATTTTCAGAAAGAGTTGGGTAAACTTTTAACTTTCAATCCCTAGAGAATTCTAATCGTCATCGCTTTTACCTCTTTTCCGCTCAATCTCTAAATTGAACTAAAATTTGTTCATGAAATTGTAAACAAAAAGCCAAACGAAAATCAGGCAAAAGGCATGGCTTTTGTGTCGCCAGGGGCTGTTAATCGGTCAACTTCAGGCGACCAATCGAGCAACGAAAACAAAGGGTGCACAAAAGGCTGAGCGGGCGATAATGGTGGGAATTTTGATGGTCATTCATCAGCAAAACGAGACAGGCTCGAATGGGCAAAGGGCAAAGCATTAGGACACACCGCAGGAGCAAATTGCCTGGGCGAGAAATGTTGGCAAAGCCGCCGTCACAGGACACGTGCTGTAGCCCATAACCCACTGTGCCGCTCACCTCCGAACTCGGCGCATGCTGGGGATTTGTGGTCTCCGCTCGTCACCGACCTTTCAGGTGGTGCCTGGGTGGACTTCTGTTGTGGCCCACCCACTGGCTGGTGGGATGCCATATACTGCAGGTGGTGGCATTGGGAGTCCATCACTATTTATGTGGCTCGCTTACGCAAATCCTCTGCACGAATGCTGGCCAGCCGGGATTGCGTGGGCGGCTGCATGGGTAATGCAGCATGTAACTCAATCAGGGGCGTGGCAGGACACACCCATAAGGCCGCACATTGATTTCAGAAGCGGGGGTGGCTGCCTGGCTGCAAATTGAACCATCAAGGACCCTGCCCCCATTGCAAATTGCGTCCGACAGTCAACAATGGGAATAGGTGGTGGCATGGCATGAATGTGCGGGGTGAGAAGGGCATCAAGAACAGAGGTCAGTGTTGCAAACTTGGCTATAACTATGCTGCAACCCTACCTACATATTTGGCTAGAGTAGAGCAAATATTCATTAACAAAACAAAAAAAAAAAAAAAAATAGGAGTCAATTTTAAATCCTCTTTTTAGATTCTGTCATTCCAAAACTTATTTATGCTACAGAAACAAAGTAAAAACAATGGAAAATCTTTAAGAATAATGTATAGATTTTCCTAGAATACATTTGTTCCGCCTCTCTTAACTTTTTTAAATGCATGCAGCATGACAAATGATTCCGTATGTTTATGTATAGGCACACACACATTGTGTGGGATGCAGATGCACTCTGTCGCTCACATATGCAAATTAGAGCAGGCAGGTACGTTGTCATCATCAACATCATCATCCAGATTATCGTCATCATTACACATTTCGGAATTGCAAAGAAAATGCAGATGGATTTACATACATTTCTTTGGGCCTGCCATGCAGCGACAATCACATAATGGCCATAAGTGATGAGTAACCCAACATACCCATGCCCACGTCCACATACTCCCATTTGGTCCTTTTGCAGGAAGTCCTGCTACATCCTCGATTTTCCCGTTCTCCATTACCGTTAAAATGTATTGCCTGCTTATAGGCGCGTGCGGTTAAGTGACAGCAAAGGAGTGAGGGCTGAAAGGTGGCTGGATGAGCTGATGACTGGCTGGCTCTTGACTGGGGCACCAGTACAAACAAACTACCCAGAGAACCACTCGCCTTTGAAGGATAAATATAGTAGGTATTGGCGAGGAATGCACACATAATATTTCTTGGTTTGAAAAGGTTAAACTTCCCTTAGTACTTTGTTTTGTTTTGTATCATACTTATTTATGAATTTGTATTAATATCATTATTTGATTTCATGATCCAATTTACTCACCAACCACCCACTTATTTGAGCTGCAAACTCTGATCTCGGATTACCACTGTACTTGGATGTGGCTCGAGTACTTGGCCAACTTCTTGTGCGCTGGCAAAGTGGCAGACGAGCCACACAGAACAGGACAGCAATGCAGATAAGGTGGCCGGAACAACAACAGCGGGGATGAATACTATCTGACAACAATGGTTTCTCCTGTCAGTAGCACACTCCACACCCTTCATGGCCACACCACCTTTCCCTATTTGCTTCCTACATATAGTCAGGAATATCAACCCCCCCCTCCCCATACAGAGACACACACACACACACACGTCTGTGTAAACCAATTTTAACGGTTTAGCTTACAGCTTACGCTGGGGTCCTTCGTGTGTTTCGGAGTGTTTGTGTGTTGGCATTAAGCGTTTGGCCATGTTTGTTTACATTGCTTTTATGTTTGCACAAATGACGTCGTCGCCCTGGCCAAGTTTGCAGTTCCCAAGTTCGGACACACATTCTAGATCTGGGAACTCAGAACTGTTGCCAAGTCAAGCGTTTCCTCTGGCTCTCCTAAATTTATGCATGAAATCGAGACAGGGGAGGATAAAAAAAAGGAACGGGAGCAAACCGACAGTAGACCAGTGTGTGTTTCTGACTTATTGTTATGCTGCCACTGTGCCCAATTTATGACTCGAGGTCGGAGAGACAAGCGACATTCTCGAAACAAGCCACCACCCACAAGTTAAACACTCCCCGCCCAAACACGCCCTTCGCTCCCAGTTTCCTGCCCCCAAGTTGCCCCTTAAAAATGTACAACCCGTGCGGGGATGGAATTCCCTCCTTGCCCTTCTGATTCCATTGCCTTGAATTGGACAGATTCTATGCTAAATGGAATTCACACAGACAGAAAAAGCATTGTTATGTTAAAATCCTAGAAAAGTATTCAACTCTTCAACAAGTTTTAATAAATATTTTGAATTTAAAACGGTATTGAGAATATATAGGAAAAGCTTTGTTATATTGAACCACAATGATGGTTTAAATTTTGCTGTCTTGAGAAAATTGTAATTAAAGAGGTAAAAGAAAAAAGGTTGAGGGTCATACCCACATGTTTTTTCTTTCCGTGCGAGGGCTGAAAAGTTTTCTGGCTCCCTAAAACCGACGGTACACATAAATACATGGACTTAGGTCCTGGGACTTGCTCGTTTCATCAACTCGAGCAGAACGACAAACGCAGAGGGAGAGTTGTCTAATGGATGGGAGATAGGGGAGATTGGAAACGCAAGGACGAAGGCACTTGGGATTAAACTGGAAGCGACTTAACTCTGCTGCTAAAGTTGAGGATTTTGAATGCCTGATGAAGTGGCGGAGGCCGATGGTGGCGTCTCCAAAGCCTGAGCCTGAGCTCATCTTTCTCCTCTGGCCCCGCATCGTTTTCCCTCATTAAAAGCTGCCAACTTATGCGATTTGATTTAAGCTCCTACGCTGTGCTTTTTATACATTGTATATATTTATATATATATAAATTTAAGCCAGGGGGTGTGATTTACCAGCTCGTTGAGTCTAGTAGAAGTGCTTAGCTCTTCTAAATTTAACCAAGTTAAATTTAATTGCAACCTTTGTTCAGAGCTTATCAGCTATTTTAAGAACTTTTTACGATACTAAGAGTTAGCGATTGACGTACTATCTTCAAAACAAACATTAAAAATGGGTTAGGGAATAGTACAAAATTTAAAATTTCATTGAATATTGCCTCACAATTTTACAAAAATATAAAAGAAACGATACCTAGGTAAATTTTTTTTTCATTGAAAAAATTAATGAAAACCTATTTAGTCTTCATAAATAACCTGGCAAACAATGCAAATGACATAAATCGATTTTAGAGATTTTGCAGCTTTTATTAGGGATACGACGAAGGACGACTAAGGAACCCTCTAAAATATGCAGCACTAAATGTAAATTTGCTTTTTGCTCGCATTAGCACACACCGCAAAGGGCGAGGTATGTGTATTTTGTGGGTGGGCGAGTGTACGTGCGTGTTGGCAAGTGTTTGTTTGTTTTCCTTGCGACAATAAACAAGAACAACACCAACTACATCGAACAGCCAAATGAGCAAGCACAACAAAAACGCCACAGCAACCACAGGAGCTGGAAAAGCAACAGCAGTGAAGCTCCTTGTTGTCAAGTGGAGTTTAATTTATGTTCAGCCCTGAACGAACACCCAACCACCCACCACCCCCCGCTGAGCAACAGCAGCACCACACCCACCCCCTGCCCGCTGGCCACCACCTGACGCCATATTGGAGGCGCCTGCTCCAAGTTTCGCCTTGCCTTTGGCGTTAACTTAATTTCCATTTCCAAATTTAGCACGTCTCGCTCTCTGGCTCCCTTCCATTTTTCCAATTCGTCCCCTGATTTTCTCCTGCTTCCCAGGGCAGAAGGAAAAACTTTGGTATTCAATCATGCTATATCATCATACTCCATCTATTTACTATCTAAATCTTTAACTGCTATCTAAGTGTTTCTAAAAGAATATATCGCCAAATTTTAATTTAAAGTTAAAGTTATATAACTTTTTTTGCTTTATGTTTGGTAAATAAAAAATAAGGTTGAAAATGTCTAAAAACAAGACATTTTTAGTTACATTTGCCTGGTAAATGTGAATTATGTTTTTGCGATAGAGTAAATATTTTTTTCAGTATGTAGTCATTGTCAAGTTGCGTGTGAAATGCAAGTTTTCGATAAAAACAAAGGCCAAGGCGGCGACCTATCCAATAATAAAAAAAAACAAAAGGGCAATGAGCAACAAAATCCATCTCATCAAAATAAAACCAAAGCCGAAAAGAGCGCAACATGGAGAATGTTAATCCGGAAAAGTTTTTGCCGAAAAACTTTCATTAGACACTTGGGTAAGACGGAAATTCTCAAGTTGTTTTGCTCACGAAAACAAAAGCAACGATGAACCATAAAAACCAAAGTGACGTAATCAATGTTCGAGGAAGATCGTAAATAAGGAAATTTAACTGCTGCCACCACCAAACTAAATTTTTGTGTATCCAGTCGATGTTGTGGCTGGTTTAATTTACTATGTTTAGGAAAATGCACTGAAAATATCCCAAATTAAAACCACACCCACAATCTTTTAATTGAAATCTTTCATCACCACTTTACATAAATGTCAAAGTTGCTTCAGATTGATATATTTTTGGGAAAATAATAAAATAGACCGATTAGCATTAAACTTCAGCCAAAAGCCACTGTCAAATTGTCGGGAATTGACGTGGTTCATTGTCCTTTTGTTGTGCCATTACACACCCACCCACCGATCCTTTACAAAAGCTAAAGGGGAGCCTTTCAAGAGCCACTGCGACCCATTCTAAACACAAAGGCCAATTATTTGGCTTGCAAACTGGAAAGGTGGAAATGCAGTGGGAAATTCAGCAGCAGCTACGGCTCAATTACCTAGGGACAATGTGCTCAACTGCTTAGAACTAAGACGACAATTTGCACAGAAAATAAAATTTCTACTTAAAGATGTTTAAAGTATTTTTTACTTTTTCAAAAATGTGATTTAAATCCCATTTCAAAGTCCATCTAAAATGTTTTTTTTATTAAAAGAAAATATTTTACTACCAATAATTTTTTTTTGAAACATAAACCTGTCATTTTTAATAAACAAAAGGCAACGGATTTTAAGGGCGTTTACCTTATATTATAGGGTTCAACAAGTTCGCCACTTCGTTGTACCGTATATGTTTTATTCTCCCCTTCATTTGGCCCTCCTTTAATGGTTTGACAAGCAATTTTTCAGTTTCAGTTCGGTTTTACGATGTGTACACAGCCCACAATCTGTGCCCCGAATTGGGGCCAATCCCTATAAGGGATCCATGGAGAAAGAGGAGCCCCGCCCTATATGGCCGACTAGTCAAGTACACATGTTAGACGCACGTATTTACAACATATTTTTCAGCTTCTGCAACGCCTTCTTTTTATTTCAGGCCAAGCTGTTGCTATTTGCGTTTCGGCGACTGTGTGTGCCTGCCATGCAGACATCATCACGTATTATATAAGCATAAAACTATACACATTTAGATATATGTACCATACATACGGCACAATTCCCTACTAGCCAACGGACAAAAGAGGGAAAATAAAGTCTGCCCAACTGAAATCCACAGGGAGTTGGCCTGACCTCTCTTGGGGTGTGCGAATGTTGGCCCATCGCATTTTGCATGCAACCCGCCGATCGGGGCTAATGCAATAAAGTGGGCGTGGTCAGCAAACAGCTAGAAAAAAAAATCGATGCCCCATCACGCAGGAGCCCTTTTTTTTGTTTGCAGTCACCGCAAACAAATTGAAATCCAAACTATACAAAATTGTCGCTGAAAGGGCTGCAGCGGGGTAAAAAGAGGTCAGGTGGTGGCTTATTTCGATCTAGATAGAGAATGTCCAAAACGGATGTCAAAGCCAGGCTAAAATTTAACAATTAACAGATAGTCGGCCATTCACCAGAGGCAGGAAAATACATTTGAATGACAAATGTGCAGCGAGGCTTATGCCAATATTATCTACATTGTCCAAGCACATTTAGCACTGCGATATATTCATTAAAATATAATATATACTAATACTATATAATTTTAATCATTCATTCATTAAAATATAATACATACTATATAATTTTAATCATTCTTAATCGGCGGTTTCAATGAAATTCGGTTTTTACTTATTGAAAAGAATTTTCCATTCAATGTGGTTGAAACATAAAAGGAATCAACAGTTATTACAAAACGAAATTTAAATTTGTTCATTTAAATTTGTATGCCTATTTTACTAAAAACAATGAAGATATGTCGATTTCGAGCTGCATTATTAGCTTTAATTTAGTCAAAAATTAGATCAACGTTAAATTGAATTAATTAAATTGAATGCAAATTGTTAGAGAATCGAATTACAAATCTTTAGAGGTATGTTACTTTGTAATCGGGTAAAATTTGGTAAAATTATGGACTTCGGAAGTCCAGTTGGGGACCACCTTTTAACAACACATCGGAAACTTGGAAATAAATGACATGAAAATAGGTCAAAAATTGGATCAACGTTAAATTGAAAATTTTGAATTCAAATTTTTAGAGAATCGAATTCAAAGTTTCAATTTGATATCTTTAAAACTGAGAGACTAGTTCGCGTAGAAATAGACAGACGGACATGCTTATATCAACTCAGGAGGTGAACCTGATCAAGTATATAAATACTTTATAGGGTCGGAGATGTCTCCTTTACACACTTTTGACCAAAATTATAATACCTTCTGCAAGGGTATAACAAAAGCGTATAATCAAATAGACGACATGCAAGGAAAAACTTATCTACACGTGACGGATTCAGTGTTTACACTGCACTTTAATTAAATCGTTTTCTGGTGAAAAGCAGAAAGTTACGCAGAGAGGCTTAAAAAGTGAAAGAATTTATAGTGAAACAAATACAAAAGGGCATAAAATGGAATTTTATTAAAGATATTCACAGCATTAACATGAGAATAAATAAAAGACATACTCAAATTGTTTTACCAGAGCTTTTTTTCCGTGTTGACAGACAGGCTGACTTCAACAATTTAAACCCAGTCTCCGAGTTTGTAAATTATTCAACGCGAAAATTTGTCACTCAGTAAATATTCAGCAAGAGTCAAAATAGAGGTAGTAGAAGCAAAAAAAAGAAGAACTAACACCGGAAACAGAGTAAACAAATAGTTACGAACGGTGCAGAGAAAAAAACATTTTCAATTTCAAGTATGGTCTATTTACGGTTAATTTAGTATACAACTATAAAAATCATTAATTCTAAAGAGCTGCCAATTATATTACTTTATAGAATTATACTACTACTAGCACTCTATATGTCAATAATATTAATTCCGAAGAAACGTTTGTTTCCTAACAAGTAGAAAAGAGCGCCTACTAGGAAGAATCAGACAGAACTATAGTTGAGGAAATACTTTAAAACAATGACAAGGTCGGCACTCGCTAGTTGTCATCATTCATGAATATATCACGCGCGCCCTCATTTATGCAGCGTTTATTTACACGCCCAAACACAGACACTGGCACAAATGGGGGGCGGTAAATATTTCATGGAAACATTGCTCTGGTTTAGCTCATTTTTCGCATTGTTTGCAGATGGCACAACGGGTGCAAAGGACCGACCGCGGGGATTATTAAAATGAGACTGCGAATATGCCCGCGCTGCCGTTGAATTGCACGGGGCAAAAACAAAAAAGCCAACACAGAAGTTACCATTAAAAAGCGAAAACTACCACAAATTGCAATCAACTGACGCCAAATTGTCCGCTTCACAAAGAAATTTGAGTGAGTCAGACAAATGCCAAGGGGATTACGCAGAAAAAAAAAAACGACAATTCCGAGGGCATCCACAAAAAATATTTTAATAATGCCAGAAGCATTTTAATTTTTTCAGAATAAATATGAAATATATTTGAGCCATTAAAAGCTTAATGGTACGAGGAATCATTGAAGTTAATTATTCATATTTTATTTACATTTTCAGCTACACTTTTTACAACTACACTGAAAAACCTTAAACTAGCAAGATAAATCGATGTGTTTTATAAAGAATGTGCTCGCAAAGATATATTTTATAGGTAAATAGTAACGCTTACCTAAAAGGTTTTAATAAAAAATAGTTTTTGAAAGTTTAGCCAGTTCTCCGTTGAGATCTTCAGATTAAATTTAAATATACCCACAGCTTAAATTCCGTATTGTGATTATTATTATTTATTTAGGACTTATATGACTGGTTTTCTCCAGTGCATTTACATAGCGTGACTTGCATCTAAAGTAGAGACAGCAAAATATCACATCTAGTTAAATATAATTACAATGACTAGAGTCAATTGGCGGCGGTCACCAAAGCTTGGGAATGAGTGAAAATGATTCACCGGAAAGCGACAATTAAAAGAGAAGGGTGTGAATATTTAAAAACAGTCTGTCACACCAAAAAAAAAACCTAAACATGAAAAATATCAATTTATTATCTGCCGACATCGTTTGACGTCATGGAAAGTTTTTCTTAATTAAGCCTAAATCCAAACATATTTCCATGTATTCCATCGCTGCAGGAACAGATGCATACGCAATCGATAAAGTGCAAAAACGCACTAGCTAACAAAAGCAAAGTAGTACACGTTTAATTAATAATGGCCAGCAACTCTGATAAAATATTCATGTGCCATGGTGAACAAAATAATGCAACTGCAAATATACATTTGTTTTCTATTTCAGCTAATCTCTCGCTTTAAGCTATACGAGGATTTCGGTTTCCATTTGATATGCCATGGACAAAAGAAAATAATATAAAAACAAGAGAGAACGCTATAGTCGGGTGCCCCGACTATCAGATACCCGTTACTCAGGTAAAAGGAGTGCGAGGGAGATGGAGATAGAAACTTTGATCACGCATAACTTTTAAACGAATGGTCCGATTTGAAAAATTTCTTCTACATTTCGATAGGTATTGATAAACACAATAAAACTGCATTTTTACTTTTCCGAAATATTTAAATTTATATTTAAATAAAATCGTATATAAGCGATTGTGGGCGTTAAAGGGGGCGTGGCACCTTTTTGAAACAAACTTGCGCTGCGTAGGAACTCCTAAAATCTGCATGCAAAATGCCAATCTTCTAGCTTTTATAGTTTCCGAGATCTCAGCGTTCATCCGGACAGACAGACGGACAGACGGACAGACGGACAGACGGACAGACGGACAGACGGACATGGCTAGATCGACTCGGCTAGTGATCCTGAACAAGAATATATATACTTTATAGGGTCGGAAACGCTTCCTTCTACCTGTTACATACTTTTGCACGAATACAATATACCCTTTTACTCTACGAGTAACGGGTATAATAATCACGAAGTGCAAGGCAATTAAAAGTCTGCTTTACCGATGCGAATAAAAATAGATTTACGATTTTTAGAACCGAAATAGTTCTTGAAAAGTTTTCATTCGTTCGTTTAAATCGATAAATGTGGCACAGAAAGTTATGCTGAACTAAATTTTGGTAACCAAAGCATGGTTGTTTTTCACAAAGTTCTTTTTAATTGGAATTGATTTTTGTAAAATTCGGTAAATGTATAGACGGTTATATATATTGGATAAAAACAGCATTTTTCAATTAAAGCTTTAGGTATGTTAGTGATTTAGTGATTTATATATTGATAATATATGTGTCTTGTGATTAGATGGATTTATACACCGGCATATGTACATTTCTCTGTTTATATGCAGTGTGTTCCAAATGTTGAGCAATTGGTAAACAAGCACAATCATTTCACGCTTTTTGCCACAAGCCGCATCAATAGGTATGTTTGCGAGCGGATTGTTGGGTGGATAGAGGGTGGCATGGGAGAGTTCGGTTTGCGGATGAGGTCACGTCTGGTTGCGTTGCCATCACGCACATTTGACATGCACATATAGTGACGCGCTTAACATTCCGCTCTATATACATATCCGATGCAAGTGCATCTATATCCATATATATTTATATTTATCGCACTTCTGCATGTCTTACATAACGAGGGTTATTCGAATTGCACTGGCTTTACCAACACGCTTTTGTAAATAACTTTAATGAATTACCATCGATTTTTTTGTATCTTTTGTTGTGCTTTTTGTATGCAAATCGTTGTTATTAATTTCAATTATGGTAAATAATAAATACTGGTTAAGCTTTCGGGATTGCCTTTTTGGTGTCCCCCAAATCCTTTACGAATCCTTGACACACAGTTGCATGAGCTTGTGCGTGTAATTTTGCTGCTGTTGCAAAATCTTGTGGCCAGCATGGCTGCCATGCGGCTGACATGTAAGTGTCAACAGCTGGAGTTGCAAGATGCCCATCCTAATACCTCCGAAATCCCCAGAACGCAATTTGGTCTGAAGCAAAACCAACTGGGAAAATAACATTTTGCTGTGTTGACAGTTTGACAAAAATTCCGATTGTTCTATTGTTCATTGATTTGTTGTTTTTGAATTGTTTTATTGATTGGAGTTAAAATAGGACATCAAATAATTTAAAATCACAACCAATGTTGGAAAATATACTTCTGTTTTTATGCCTATATTGATTTTTAATTGAATGCAAAACAGTTGACAACCAAAGAGAGAAAATCCGCACTGCTAGCTCGCAAATCAAGTATACGCTGTGTGGTTCAGAGCAAATTTAACTAATGAAACTACAAAATTCTTTATACTGTCAATCAAAAAAAGTATCTTGGTTACATTTTATTAATGAAAGTAAAGTAAGTCAAAGAAAATCATTATTAAGATAGATACAAAAATAACTAACAGGCTGTGAAAATGGAATTTGAAGATTTTTATTATTGTTATTTTTATGGCAGTCTCTTCTAACAATTAGAAAAGTAGAAAATCATACTTCGAAATTATCAGTAGTTATAGCTTTGGTCCTATTCGTATTAAATAATGTGGAAATGCATAACCAGTTTAGAGACTTATACAAAATGTGGATTTAAAGCAATTTATCTTGTGAATTAATTGTGTGAACTAACAGTGAGCATGACAAATACGTAATATAATGACATATTGAAACCATATATTATTGATTATGCGGGAATACACAGCACTTTTGATTACTGTTATTGCACGTATATGTCTACATACGTTCGAGCTAAATTGGCTTGGAAAATAATTGACTATGCTGAGAGTAAGACATATTGTTTGATTAAATGTTAAGTTGCGTTGCTATATTGATTTTTTGGCAAGCAAATTTCCAACAGCGAATACCCATCAAGGGAAAAGCGGGAAAGCTCACACTCACACTCACAGCCAGAAATCAGTAAAATAAATGACATAAAAATCGCATTAACCCATATTTGCACTAAAAACGACGGCGGCAAAAGCGAATCAAATTACATGAGCGGCACAGGGCAGACAAAGGCGGGCGGCGACCTCCCTGCTCGCAACCCCGATATCCGTGATATCTTATCAACACACAAGTCGTGCACAGAATGTAACGGAAACGGAAAGTAAATGGCAGCCATTTAAAAGGAATGGCGGCGAGGCGAAAGACGCAAAAAAGCGACAGAGAGAGAGAGAGAGAGAGAGGTGAAATTGAAAACTGCTTGTGCGTGAGGCCCGAAAAATCATTGAAAATATATGAAATGTGTTGCCTACTTATGGGCGCTCATTTAATTTGCAACCTCTCACAGGACATGTGTGCAGGCGAGCATGTGTGTGAGTGTGTGTGTGTGTGTGTGTGTGTGCCAGGAGCAACAGACAGGATGAGCGCAAAACGTGCGGAAATTTGCAGCTGTCCCATAAATATAAATAATTACACAAATTAGCGAAAGTTGTTTATTTAATGAATTTTACATTGCCAACAGGAAAATGGCGTGTCAGGCATTTCCCGGCGAATTTCACCTGCAGGGGCGATAAAAACATGGTTTAGATTATGAATCATTTTATTGTTGCAGAACTGGTTGAACATAAGGTTTTTCTTATTTCATTTTGTGGTTACTGTCGTGGTATTATAAATTTTAAAAGCCTATTTTATACATATATAAACTATTAAAATTTAATGGATGTGATTTGATTTAAAGTCATCTTCCCAAAATGGATTGGCTTCCTCTCCGCTGTGCGAATAAACATTCGTTTTCCATTTGACAGTGCAACACAAGGGAATCCAATTTTCAGCTTGAAACTTGTGTGTAAATTAAATGAAAACTATGCAAATTCCACAGCACAGCAAGCAAACGCAGTGATGGTAGTGAGATCGAGTACTGCTGAAAGTTGAACCAACAAGGACATTCAATAGCAGGCAGGGAGGCAATATTTTTTAACCATCTCCTGTCAATGATGCAGAAATGCAGAAAAGGCAAGCAAGTCAGCCAAGCGATCAAACATTGTTCGGCGATATAAAAGGAACATCGAAAATTACAACCAGACAAGCAGAAAATCCATCGATTGATTCACCACCCACACGACCTTCCGTCATCCGAATGTTTGTCAACCACCGAAGTTCCTTATTTGCAGTGGTTATGTACTGAAATTTATTAAGGTTCTGTCTGCAGTTTCCGCTGCTGTAACTGGGGGATCTGGAGAGGATTTTATGGACACGCCAAGTGATTTTAAACGCTGTTGCAACAAGGACATCGCCCACAGATCCAATGGCAGCTGCTGTTGCCATTTGACAGGATGCGACAGCACGGAATCCAAAGATACCCCACACAAAGTTGTTCGAAAATGGAATGCTTTTCTTTCTGGCTTTTTCTTTAATGCTTTCAAGCAAATGACAAGTTTAAGGAAAGCGTATTTTGACAGTTTAACTTTCAGCTAAATGCAGTTTGTGTATACAAATCTATAAAGGAATTGTTTTAAAAACTTGACTCAAAAATTCATTGACACTCATTGATAAAAGCACTCAACAGCCTGACACGCAACCTATCTTCTTCAGCAACTCTTTGCAAAAGCAAAATCGAGTCATCTTTGCCACATGTTGCTTACTCTAGTTCAACGGAAAACTGAACGGAAATTAATTGATTTTAGAGCTCATCACCAGAACGACGATCTAAGATTCTTTGAAATTAATGGAAAACCACTCACAAAATTAATTACCGACAAATGGGCAAAGTGACGCCAAAGAAGAAGGGGAAAAGTGGAGAAGGACTGACTGGGTTTTCATATTAAAATTCAAAATTGTTTTACATAGCCAGCAGGAGCGAGGGAGACGGCGAACGATAGATAGAGAGAGAGTAGTACACCCAGGCCACAATGCCAAACTTTTTGCGGCCAAATGAGATATGTTTATCCTCCAAACCCCCTTTCAATTCCCTCCAATCTTTTATATCCGCCCCTATCTGTTGCAAAATGGTTTTTGCTTCTCATCGTCTTTTTCTCCGGGTTATGGCGCTTGCTTTTAGGTGCTCTTTCTGCTTTATATATGAAAAATGCAACAGACCGACCAGCAAACTTTTAGTTTCTGTTCATTTTTGGTGTTTTAAGTTGGTTGGAAAATAACATTTCTTGGCTGGATAGAACAGCACGTGGCAGCCGCATGGATATATAATAATCCGCCTGGTCTGTTTTCCCTCACTTTTTAGTTGTTTTCATATGGCACGTGCTCTGTCAAAAATAATTTCGCAATGCAATCCCACTCCATGTAATATATATATACATCCAACAAAAGAGCATTAACATAATGCAAATCGATGCAGACACGCCCAAAAATATACGCCCGCAGGCGGAACATTTTTGTGTACAAGACAAAGAAAAATGGCTAGCACAAAAAAAGAGTGCATGATAAATGCTTGAAAAGAATACGGATTGGAAAATGATAATGGATGGAATTTATGTAGTAGGGTTTTTAAATAAGTATATAAGCACTAAAATTTCATTTGCTTTTCATTTTTCTAAGGCGCTAATTTCAATTCCAGACTGACTTCTATCGGACCACTTGAAATTCTTATCTATAGTAAGTTAACTCTGTATACTGATAACCACATCAAAGACTTTTAGCTACATACAAGACCTTTTTCTTATCCACAACTAGTGACCTTCATCTTTTCCGAATTCAATATACACCCATTTACAAGATAGACTCATAATCCTAAAGCAACAATTATTCATGAACTAAGTATTTCCTGCTTGTCTTTTCATTTCAATTTCATTAAACGGCAGACCTTATCAGGGTTCTATTATCATTATTGGTGGACTGACTGATAGGCCTAACAAATTCACTTGTTCAGGCTCCAAATTGCCTGATAACTCACCCGAGTGATTTGGCCAGCGTGAGCACTTGATATAAACAAAATCGGTAAAAAATAAACCCAAATCACGAATATAAATCAAAGTTGCGACCCAAAAGGAAATAGCTGATATGAGAAATGTCAAATTTAGGCAGAGAAACCGAAAAAGTGGAAGATTGAGAGACAATTTATGTTAGGGCGTGGTTTTGGCATCAGGTGATGGGAAAGAAATTGCCAATAAATTGGCCAGACATTAGGCCAAACACCACCAACAGCAAAGAAAATGGCAAAAACTGCGGGAAAAGTTTAACAAATTTATGACTATTCATTAGGATGCTTTTTGAAAGGAAAGTGCAAGAAACGAAGAACATTTTTCATAATGAACTTCGTCGTTGAGCCTTCATTATGTCTTGTGTGCGAGACGCAAATTGTTGCTAATTAGCAAACATCTTGAAACACTCGCTGGAATATATCAGAACATGCCACGCCCACACCCACTACTAATTATATAGTCAAAAGCGATTGCAAGGCGAGGTCAACGTCATGGGTATAAACCCAAGAAAGCTGGCTCACACAATCCACCTTGGAAGGATGTGCATATATGTTACAATATATATATATATATCTATATATATCTATTTATATAAATACAGACACAGGGTAGGACTAAGCACACACACATGCTTGTGCGAAGGCAAACACTGTTGCCTTGGCTAAACTCCTAAATAAATCAAAATGTTTTATCGACGCAAAAACATAGCAGAGACAAAAGGAAAGCTGGAAAAACTGCGACTATCTTCGCACGCATTAGGGAAAAGCAAGACCAGCCAAAACTTGACAAATTTCCCATTTGACTTGACTAATTTGAAGATTTATTTATGCATCAGCAAACAAAGGAAAAGAAAATCCAGAGAAACGCAAATAGATTTGGCCTTGTCACAGTCAAAATGTGGCTTAAATTGTTACTGCGCGTAAGTAAATCAGGACAGGTATCCTTAGCACATATCCTAGCCATATATTATGCGCATACATATGTATAACTTATGACACGCCACGGGAATACCATTATTGTGATGCCAGTATATTATTTTCCATTATACTTTGTTTACTTAATTTATTCATAACATTTGTACATGTTTTTTTTTAACGTTAGAATATAAATTCGTTATGATCGCCGTAAATTGGCTTAAATTAAATATTGATTTCATTGGCCAATCCTCACATAAATTGTAATAACTATGGAATTTATGAAAATTAATCGCATTAATTCCAATCGATTGATACAGACTCGTGTACACATGTTGTATGCACAATAAGTGTAAACTTAATTTGTGTAAACTTTCCCAGGCAATTTAAGTTAACTTTACGCTTAAGGAAATTATATATTTGTTTCCCATAATCACATTGTTTTGCAATAATTTGTTTAAAATCGAATATGGGTTTAATTTTCCTCATGTATAATTGTATTAATTTCAATGGATTGGCAAAATAACGTTGAACTAAGGCACATGAACAGATACGTATGCGCAATATGCGTATACTCTATTTTCATTCTTCACCTAAACTCAATTAAAGTTGAAATATTTTTATTTGTTTTCAAGTTTTTGATTAATTATGATTGTTATTAGACTGAAAAGCCGAGGGAGTGGCAAAAACAGAAACAACAACTGGCAAATGTAATTACAAGACAAATTTACAAGGAAATTCCTGGGCGGCAGGATGTTTTCTCCCTCTACGAATGCTGCCCTTTTTGACAGTTAATTTATGTGGAAAGTTACAAGTGCGCCTCGAGCGGTGAACTTTGAGTTTTTCCTTTTCCTCGGCCTGGGTCACCTTAAAAACGAGCTCACGCACACCCAAGTACATACGCCGTGGCAAAAACAACAACCAAGTCAAAGGTCAGGCTTCTGTTTTCTGGGCAATATCTAAACGAACCCGAAAAGGAAGTGAGTAGTCCCACAAATGTGGGCAACACTTTTTTGGTCGTCTCGCTTTTGTTCTTTTATCCGCTGAAGCGAAGAAAAAACAAAAAGCAAGGCAATGGGTTCTCAAAAATTATACACATCTCACAGTTTCAGTCCCGCTGCGAGATTTACGATGGGTCAGTGGGAAGTTTTATTGTTTTCTCTCCTAACCCCAATCAAAGAGGTTCGTGGAAGCGAGCGGCAGGATTGATTGCTTCATTAAACTGGCGCCAAGTGTGTATCGACAATGGCAGCAGCTAATCAAATTTTATATATGGTTCCATTAGACATATCCGACAACATTGTAGAAAGAAAACATAGCTGAAATATACATTGTTTTGCCAAACAAAAATCCATAATATTTTATGGTGTTATAAATAAGTAAGAAAAAGTGCTATTAAAGAACTATTAAGTTTTGTCTCAAAGAACTCAGCACCCAGTACTTATCCCAACACAATATTTTTCAATTGATTTGTTCATTCATTTAAAAAGCTTTATTTAATTAACTCCTTCTAAAGCTGCAAGTATTTAATATTTAATTTACCTTCTTCAACAACATCTAAAAATAAATTACCCTGCATACTCCCTTTGCATAACCCACAATTCCTTCATAAGTTATAAAATCTTCAATTTGTATGTATATACATATCTGGCTTATGTGCACGGTTAAATGTACATCTATAAAATATTATGCGAGCAAAGTAAATGTAATGCAAATTGAGTTCCATTCCTCTTGACTCCTTTGGCGGATACTCGCTAGTCAAAATATCAGGCCAGGAATCGTCGTACCCACTCCCAGAAAAAAATATATATATCCCCCGCATTTCGTGGTATTCTGTTGCCAAGGCAAGGTTGTCTTACTTGGCTGGAATTTTATGGCATGCACACGTCAGCAGTAAACAACAACAACAGGGCTCGACTGGCGCCTTAAGAAATTTTCCTGGCCAAAAGAAAATGTATATATATATATATGTATTTATTATTAGCTATGACTTTTGTGCGTGTATGCGTCGTGAGTCACAACAATTTTCGTAGGTCTAGGCGCAGTTATAAAAACCCAATGCGATAATTGTTCAGGAAAATTCTTTCTTCTTTTTCCTTCGGCTGTTATCGTTGTTGTTTTTGTGGTCGGTGCGTGTGGCAGGACCAGCATAAAATGGCCAAAAAGAAGGAGAGAAAAAAGGGAGCCGGGATCTACAGGGGTAAACAATTTTTATTGCCCTCCTTGAATAACCGAAAGTGGCGTTGTCAGCAGCACCAGTAGAAAAAGGAATAACCAAAAGATTTGGTTTTGGACCTGAAAACCAAATTAAAGACTCGTGGACACTCGAATTGGTAGAATGGGTCGGAAGGGAAAAATTCTATGGGATGAGAAGGCATCTGAAAAAGAGCTATGAAAACAAACGTGAGGCAGATAAGAAAAATAAAATAAATAGAAGATGATGGCTAAGTCAAAGTGGAAAGGTTTGATTAAAAGAAAAAGCTACAACTTAGAGCTCTTTAGAGAAAACAAAACAAACAAGAAAGGAAAGCTAACTTCGGGCGGAGCCGAAGTTGATATACCCTTGCAGAATATTCTGTAAATAATATTCTCCAAAATTATTCATATGATGCATTCTTAACACTCATAAAAAATCCCAACTTTCTAACTTTAAAAACACCAAAGTTATGGCATTTTCAATCGTTCAGTTATATGGCAGCTATAGGATATAGTCGGCCGATCCCTATAAAATTTGGTAGGTCGGATTGATTGGCCAAATATAAAACCCATAGAAAATCCCAACTACCTAACTCTAAAAACACCAAAGTTATGCTATTTCCTATCGTTATATGGGAGCTATAGGATATAGTCGGCCGATCCTTATGAAATTTGGTAGGTCGAATTGATTGGCCAAATAAAGAAGCCATAGAAAATCCCAACTTCCTAACTTTACAAACAGCAGAGTTATGGCATTTCCTATCGTTCAGTTATATGGCAGCTATAGGATATAGTCGGCCGATCCCGGCCGTTCCGACTTATATACTGCGTGCAAAGGAAAGAAGGGTG
The DNA here is from genome assembly GCA_018153365.1 of Drosophila fuyamai. Lineage (NCBI taxonomy): Eukaryota > Metazoa > Arthropoda > Insecta > Diptera > Drosophilidae > Drosophila > Drosophila fuyamai. The sequence continues at coordinate 5,765,215 of JAECXW010000393.1, read as the reverse complement.
TGTGCAAAGTTTCAATTCGATAGCTTTAAAACTGAGAGACTAGTTCGCATAGAAACAGACAGACGGACAGACGGACATGGCTATATCAACTCAGGAGGTGATCCTGATCAAGAATATATATACTTTATAGGGTCGGAGATGTCTCCTTCACTGCGTTGCAAGGGTATAAAAATTGCAATGGTCGACCATAAAATACTTGACCTTCAGAACCATTTTGAAGGCTAGTTGAAATTCTTTAAGTTACAATAATTTAAAAATTTTTAGATCAAGAATAAAGAGTTAAGTTTCAGTAAACAAACTCGTGTTGAAAAGTCTGTCATATTAAAAAAAGCTGCCCAAAAACAAAACTTGAAGATATAAGTTATACGTAAACATAACAAAATTTGTTCGTATCTAAGATCTATCGTTCTCTAAATTAAAATAAATTGTGAAAGTCAAAGTCAAGGAAATAAATTGAAAACAAGAAAGGAAAGCTAACTTCGGGCGGAGCCGAAGTTGATATACCCTTGCAGAATATTCTGTAAATAATATTCTCCAAAATTATTCATATGATGCATTCTTAATACTAATAAAAATCCCAACTTCCTAACTTTAAAAACACCAAAGTTATGGCAATTTCAATCGTTCAGTTATATGGCAGCTATAGGATATAGTCGGCCGATCCCTATAAAATTTGGTAGGTCGGATTGATTGGCCAAATATAAAACCCATAGAAAATCCCAACTTCCTAACTCTAAAAACACCAAAGTTATGATATTTCCTATCGTTATATGGGAGCTATAGGATATAGTCGGCCGATCCTTATGAAATTTGGTAGGTCGAATTGATTGGCCAAATAAAGAAGCCATAGAAAATCCCAACTTCCTAACTTTACAAACAGCAGAGTTATGGCATTTCCTATCGTTCAGTTATATGGCAGCTATAGGATATAGTCGGCCGATCCCGGCCGTTCCGACTTATATACTGCGTGCAAAGGAAAGAAGGGTGTGTGCAAAGTTTCAATTCGATAGCTTTAAAACTGAGAGACTAGTTCGCGTAGAAACAGACAGACGGACAGACAGACGGACAGACAGACGGACAGACGGACAGACGGACAGACGGACAGACGGACAGACGGACAGACGGACAGACGGACATGGCTATATCAACTCAGGAGGTGATCCTGATCAAGAATATATATACTTTATAGGGTCGGAGATGTCTCCTTCACTGCGTTGCACACTTTTGACCAAAATTATAATACCCTCTGCAAGGGTATAAAAAGAAACCACGATAATCATGATTGACATGGTAACAAGACGTCACCCCGGACCCATCCAATCCACCATTTATAACGAATGCAAATGCAATAAAAAGCGCCGAGAGATCCAGAAAATTGTTTGCACGCCAATTTAATTTATTAATTTAGCCAAAGCCAGCCGCAACAACAAAAAACAATGAGGGGTAAAAGCTACAAATAATACGAATAAATAGATAAGCAAATAAAATGAGATGGGACCAAATCTCTTTGCATTCCATTTATCTTTGTGGGCGTGGGGTTTTTATTTTTGTATTCTTTTTTTAAGCCTGAAAATTTGATTAAATGGCGCGTAGGAAAACCCACAGGAATTTAGCCAAGTAAGCTTGTTTGTATTTAATACACAAGATGCATCTGAAGAGAAAATTATATTTTTAGAAAATTTCGCTGAAAATTATCAACAAAAAATTCCCTGATACTGAAGTAGTCTTCAGACGATTATCCGGTCTTAAGTGTAACTCATAATATCATCGTCTTTTCCTTGGTTTTCTCATTCCCACCAACCTTCAAAGGACATAAGCGTCTCGGAATTGTGCTTTTTAATGATGGCGCTGACGGCCCACACCAACGCTCATTGTAAATGATGTGCATCAAATGCCGCTTAAGGGGAATGGCCGACGCCATCATCATTATCGTCCTTCTGCAATCCCTCCTCTTGGCCTTACTCCAAATTTGCGCTGCACTTGGAAGCAACTTTATGGCACTCTTCAAGCATTGGATTTCATTTGGCCCAAATTAACGTTAAGCATAAATTTTGAGCCAACAAACGGAACAAGTAAACTACAAGTAACAAACAATAAAGAAAGAAAATAAAGCTTATTTCGTTTTGCAGCTGCAGCAAGTGCGATTAGCATTAACAATTCCATTAAGAGCATAAACAGCCAAAAGAAAAACGGAGTTCTCATCTCGGGACCATCTTGACAGAAAAAAGTTCTGCTCCCAAAAAAAAAGCTCTACAAAAATACATATAAAACAAGAAAGGAAAGCTAACTTCGGGCGGAGCCGAAGTTGAAATACCCTTGCAGAATATTCTGTAAATAATATTTTCCAAAATTATTCATATGATGCATTCTTAACACTCATAAAAAATCCCAAATTTCTAACTTTAAAAACACCAAAGTTATGGCATTTTCAATCGTTCAGTTATATGGCAGCTATAGGATATAGTCGGCCGATCCCTATAAAATTTGGTAGGTCGGATTGATTGGCCAAATATAAAACCCATAGAAAATCCCAACTTCCTAACTCTAAAAACACCAAAGTTATGCTATTTCCTATCGTTATATGGGAGCTATAGGATATAGTCGGCCGATCCTTATGAAATTTGGTAGGTCGAATTGATTGGCCAAATAAAGAAGCCATAGAAAATCCCAACTTCCTAACTTTACAAACAGCAGAGTTATGGCATTTCCTATCGTTCAGTTATATGGCAGCTATAGGATATAGTCGGCCGATCCCGGCCGTTCCGACTTATATACTGCGTGCAAAGGAAAGAAGGGTGTGTGCAAAGTTTCAATTCGATAGCTTTAAAACTGAGAGACTAGTTCGCGTAGAAACAGACAGACGGACAGACAGACGGACAGACAGACGGACAGACGGACAGACGGACAGACGGACAGACGGACAGACGGACAGACGGACATGGCTATATCAACTCAGGAGGTGATCCTGATCAAGAATATATATACTTTATAGGGTCGGAGATGTCTCCTTCACTGCGTTGCACACTTTTGACCAAAATTATAATACCCTCTGCAAGGGTATAATAAAGTATTCGCTTAATGCCTAAGGGGTTGACAACTGGGGATAAGTCCACGCAAAATCTCATCTAAAGTCCATTATGTTTTAAGGAACATTTATACAACTTTTGAAGCCATTTATGTAAAGTTTTAGTTTTCAATTTAATTTTAAAATGGACTTCAACATTTATTAGTATAATTATCCATAATCTAATATCATTTTTGCCATATTTTTCCTCCAAAACCACCTTAACAAAATGAATATAAATCGTTTTTATCTCACTCTTCTACAATTCAGATTAAGGACTCACTGCATTCCAAAATCAAGGGGCTTTGCAAACCATTTATAACGACGAAAATGAGTAAGGCCATTTCTGGTGGATGGCGCTTCATATCAGGCCATTTGTAAATTTACATTTGCTGACAACTGAAAGTCATTTGGCTGCGAGAAAGCTCATAAAAATCAGGCGACGCAACAACACCGTTTCAATGCCGTCATCGCCAAACATTATCAAAAGTGGAGACAAAAAAAACAAACAAACAAAAAGCAAACTAAGTCTAAGGTGACAGACAATAAAGAAAAAGTCGTTAAACAATTTGATATGCCCTGGCCTTGAAGAGCTGGAACATTAACGAAATGAAGGTGGATTGGTAGAAGCAAAACAAATGAGAGACGCAAACTTTTGGCCAACAAATAAAGGCAGTTGCGAGCGGGTCTAAACCGGGTCTATGACATAAAATTTCTCGCTTCACTGTTTGCTTTTTGAATTTTCTGCTGTGTGCTTTCTCAGCCTGAAATAAATGCAAATTAAGAAGCACAACAAAAATGGTAAAAAGATAAGCAATGACAATGGCTGCGACTGTTTTAACCGCTCGGGGCTCACCCAAAAATGAACTTCCAATTTCGAGTGAAATTCCATTATGTAATGAGCAAGGGCCGTGGGGTGGAATGGGCAGGTGGTGGCCAATAAACCGTAGCCAGGTGGGCAAGCTACACCTGAAACACAGGCCGGGCATTGGAACTTCCTCAGCCGAAAGGAGAGTTCAACAAACTGGGACGGGCAAAATTATTTTTTTAGTAGAGGTTTGTGGTGGTAGTTCACTTGCTAGAAAGTTTGCAACTTGTCGGCCACAAGTTACAATTTAATTAGATTTTTTGGTTTATTTAATTGATATCAAACTTTTGTAGACAGAAGTTTTTAAAAAATTTGTTTTTTTTTTATTAGAAATGAAGAACTTTCGATTCTGTAGCTATAATATTCTTTGTGGCATTTTAATAATTTAAAGTATTTAACTTCTCCATTTAAGTCCTAATAGTCTAGACCATTTTAAAATGACGCAACCAAATGCAATAAATTGAACCAAAACCCTCCCAATTGTGTGGGCGGGGATGTTTAACCCAACGTAGACTTAACAGGTCAATCATCCCTGGACTCCGCACACAACCCCACTCACCATGTGCCAGCCATCAATCAATCAACTGCAGTTTAAACATTGACATGCAATCCACAATGCGGCATCTGCTCCAATCAAACGGGGCACGATCTATGGGTATCATATAGCCGACTCGACATTATGTTGCACACAACATGACGCTCTGGGTTTGATTAATTCCAATGGCACAGCGCAGCCCCCAGGCAAATAAAAATAAATTTAGTGCCAAAAGTAATTGTGCCCAAAGGACACGAAAAAAGGCAAAAGGCAGAAATGGCAGCAGGAACAACAAAACCAGAGAGCGCAGCAAAAATAATTACAAGTCATGAACACAGATAGCTAAAATGACGCGACGGAAAAGGCTACAAAAATTTCCGACAACGTTCACAGAGGAGATCCTGCGGCGGGGAAAAGGGAACCCTTCCATCGCACTTGTGGGTTCAACTTTGGTGTTAGCAGAGAAAAAGTTTCAGAGTGTGTAGCCACTGAGAAAAATTGTATCGGTATTTACTTCATTTATTCCAATCTTTAATACTTCTTTTAAAAAAGTCATAACATTGCTTATTGATAATACTTCAACTAATTAACCAACTGAGTGTAATCTTAGAAGAATTCTTCTTTGTATTTTAAAGCACGACAATCAAAACTCCTCTTTTTTTTCTATGTATATTTGTGTGTGGAAATTTATCTATCCTGAGGCTTTTTGGCAGCCAGAGATGTTAGGAAAACTAATTAATAGCGCATTTTATTTGGTGCCTGGCCAAAAGGCAAGGAAGCTTTGGTGCCAGCTTGCTCCACATACATCCTATCTTCTCTCACTCATTGTGTATGACAAATAATGTTGAAATTAAATGATATGCCTGCAGCGATAAGTGAGTGTTGTGTTCTATCCGCTTTTATGGGATAATGCCGGGGAGTTGTAATCTCCAGTCAAATCCGAAGCCACATTAGTGCCGAAAGACCAGAGCAACTCAGGAAACGGGCAGCAAAAGGGGGTCGCATCGATTTGGCTGACCAGTAATGCGATTTTCTGCTCAGAAAGGGAAGTGAGCTGGTAACCAGTTTGGGTATACACCCACCCATGTATTATAACGCCCATTTAAGTGCGGACGATCCAAATAAATTGACCAACTTAACTAGACCACTGCAGTGTGGAATAAATCCATTGAATTAAAAAGGCAATAAAATGTATTGGTGAATAACGCATCAGGGAAAATTTAACAGTATTTGATAGTAAAACAAGAATTATTTTCTAAATTAACAGTTATACATGACGTATGAGTTATATTTATAAAAATTCCAAGCTTTCTTTGAATGTGTGATTAAATATTAAAATTCCAGAAGTGTTTTAAATAGAAATCTTAATCGAACACATGTTTACGTGGAAATTTAATAATTACTTCACACATGAAGTGAAAAAATCGAGTGCCAGGAAGAACAAATAACATGTAACTTAAACACTCAAAAGCAGAATTATAAGGACAAAGGTGTAAAAGAAGGCATATTAGAGGATTGCAGGATAAGCCGAGGTGATTTTGAGGAGAGGGGAATTTTGGACAGTGATAAAATGTACCAGCGTTTATTTCTATTTTTCTAGCGTCTGTTGTTTTCCCTAGTGTGTATGTGGATATAGTTGTATGCCGTGTGGAAATTAACACAGTGCCACATAAAATGACAATTCAAAGGCGAAAAAAGAGAGTGAGAATTCTCTCAAGCCAAAAGAGCGAGTGAGTCGAAGAGAGCACCCTGCGCAGCGAGCGCCAAAATAAGGTAGCCTAACCCAAGGGGTGCGTGTACGATTGTTTCAGTGTGTATGTGTGTGCGGCTTTTGATTTGCCACAGCTGCGACGCAGGCAGCGCTGCCTGGATCCTTGAATCCTTGGATCCTGCGACCCTTGGGACTCTGCCACTGCGCTGCTTGTCGCCTCCTTGCTGTTAAAAATAGCAAGCGAAATGGATTAGTTGCCTAAGCCCCAAAGCAAAAGGAAGGAAGAGCAGTACAAAAAGGAAACGAAAAACGGCAAAACGGAAAGAGCGGAGAGCGGTGCATGAGGGTGTGCGTGCGCTCTTGTGTGTGTGGGACTTGTTTTTGCCATTTTTGTTTCACTCATTTGGGTTACTTTCTTCTTTTTTTTCTGTCGACTCCATGTTTGTGTGTTTGTTGTGTACAGTTCTGTTTGACATTGTGACCGACTGAAAATGACGACGGTGATGATGCTGTTGCTGTTGTCTCCCTCTTAACCTCTCTCCTTCTTCATTCCGCCGCCCCTCGCACATGTGTGCCATGTGAATGAATTTTACAACATGGTAACGGCATTTCACCAGGCCCAAATCCTTTAAGGCTGCCTTCAAAATATAAGTATGCAAAGCAACAGTAAAATATGACGTAAGCCACAAAACCAAAAGCTACTCTCTTATTAGTGCACCGGGAAAAAATCTTTAATAATAAAAAAACTCGGAAGTTTTCATCGAAATTTGATTAAATTGCATCAGAGAATATATAAGTGTTAAAAATAAAAATGGATAAGTTTTAGATTGAAGAGCAACAAACGCAGTAACTGTTGTAGATTATGTAGTAAATTGTAAATCAAAGTATTGCCTAAGATAATCTTTTTAGAATTAATTTTTGTACAAACATTTTTAAATCGCCAAGATTTGTTTCCTTTAGTGTACACACGCCCATAACTCCGTGTTTCTAAAAGACGCTGACACACACATCATGTTCTGACCACCCAACCCTCTCCATTTGGCCACCTTGTTGTTCACTTTTTTGTATTTTACGCACAAAGAACTCGAAGGAAAGGCAGGAAGGAAGTCGACACAGGCATGTCCCTGCTGCTGCCACGCACCCAGGAAGGAAACGCCTTGGACAAATTGTCCCACAAGTCGGCAGAGGACTAAAACCACAAATGCGCCAGGAGCAGAGTAAAAATTACTTAAAAGATAACTTTTATATACAACGAAAAAGGTACGAGTTCAAAAAATGTTGCTGTAAAAAATTTATGTCTTTTATGGGAATCCTTATGGTTACACGGATAATGAGGCGTATACGCAATGCGGGATAAAATGGGCTTTAAAGCGAAGTTGTAGGGTAGCATAATGGTAGTTTGATCATATCGCTGATAATGTTCCTTATTAGTAAATTAATTGTTTTCAAATTTAAATAAAAGCATAATCAAAATGGCCATTGTCTTGTTCTAATTATTGGCGGGGGTTCTCTTTCAGTCATAGCTTGACCATAGTTACCCACCGCAATATCCTGGAAAACCGTTCTCTAATAACAGGGACGCATAAAAGCATTCCATGGTCAGTCCAAAATTGCTCGAGGGCGGCTCATAAAAGCCTTCCCCACAAGGCTGCACAGCAGGACGAACTTTTGGTCGAGAGGACGGTGAAACGGATATGGCTTATTGCCCGAGGATAACCACAGTCCAAAGAGAACAGCTCAGCAATTAATTAATTCTCAAGAGGAGTTTATCATATCATCGAATGCGATTTAATATTCAAATGAAATCTAATTAGCTGCCTCAATCGGTCAGGAATTGCTCCTGACATTTCAAGGCCATTGGCAAACGCAGCGGGACATTCATGTTTAATTGCTGGCACAGAGAGAGGTACAACAATGAAGACATTAACACCCGTCGCCTGAATGCAATCCGCAATTTAATTTTATTATACAATCGCAGTGGCAGCTCCCACGACCCACAACTCTTAAGGCAGTATCCCCCAAAGTGCACGGGCAAAATGTTCGCAATTCTCCAAGCGAATGAACGGATGGTTCGAGGGCGTAGGAGGTGGTGGTGTTGCATATCCAAAAGATACCATAAAGAAATTTCCCTCGCTTCGTGTCGAGGGTGGTGAGCTGTTGAAGCGTTTGTGGCGCAATCAAAAGATGTTAAGGGAATATGGGGGCGTATAAAGTACAGAATAGTGTTTCTGTGATACCTTGGAAACAGTTATTGAAAAAGTTTTGATCAGAAGTTACTAGAAATCTCTATATAGTTTATATAGCTTGAAAAGGTGTTAACAACTATGCCATAATTTTAAGTGAAACTAGTGTATAGTGTAATAAATTATTTTCTACTTTATTAGCATAAGTCTTAACACAATGTAAAAATTATAAGATATATAAATACAATAATTCCTTTCACTTTAAGTTGGATATTTCACCCCGATACCTCCCTGAAATCCCCACGATTCCCTGAGTAGCTCCATTTTAACCCAGTAACATCATCAAAAGCGACATTGCAGTTTTCCATTCATTCAAGAGAAAGACGTTTTCCGAAGCCAGCTCCGACTACCAGAGGAAAATAGAATATGGCAGTCGGGAAAAGCACGTGGAAAATAACAAGGAAAAGCGGAAAAGGGAGTAACGAGTATGAGGGGCGGCATAAGCAACTGGCGATTGCACACTGAGAGGTTATGTCAGCAATTGAATCAGCCAAAGAACCGTAAGAAATTCGCTCCTTCCCTGTCGCTCCTGCTTAGTCTTTCCTTCTGATTGCCGTTATGCGGTTTAGTTAATGTAGCTCTTGTTTTTGTTGCTGTGTCCTGATGTCGCTGCTCCTTATTACCCGCTGTGCAAAAAGCAAAGAGAGCAACAGGAATAGCAGGATAGTCGCCGTAGCGATGGGGAGGCAAAAAGCAAAGAGCAAAAGTTGAAATTACGTCAAATGAAATTATTTGCACGCCTTGAAGTAAGCAACAGAATTTTTCAGGGTTTTTCGTTTACAGTTCATAGTGCAGTTTATTTTAAGCCAGGACATCTTGGAGCCAAAATCACTAAAAATCGGGGATCTACAGTTACAACGAACTTATAAAAATATTTTGTCTTTATAAACCCTGATTGTATACTGTAATCATAATCATAATAAGAGTGTTTATATATTGTTAGTACGAAGACCATTTTTTCTTACTTAGTAGAAGGAGCATTTTTCTTTACAATCCTTATTTGGTTAGAATTAACAATGTCAAACCCATTCCTTAGTGCCGGAGTTTATGATGCCCTCGGGATAGGTTTTTCATTTTTCTTGCCTCTTTGCCAACCACCGACTGAGTGCCCCTGAGGAGATTGGAAGTCTAGAAGCTTGGGATTCTGGCCGGCTGTCCTAAGGCCACTGGTGCTCTTCCACCCGGATGGACAGTTATACTTTTTTTTAGATGTTGGTTTGCTACGCTTCCGCTCTCGTCTATGTATCCTTCTGCAATTCCTCCTCTTTGACAATAGTAATTACTCGGTGTCGTTTCGTTGATTGCAGTTCCTTTGCCTCTTAAATTGCCTTTTTTCACTTTTTGCTCAGTTGCTAGATGCAAAGATGCAAATTTTTGCACTTGCGAGAAGAATTTCATGACAGAGTTAATTAGAGGAGCCAGAAGGTAGAAGACGGTAAAGTGGGTGCTTAGAAAAGGTGGCAAAAAGGGCCAATCAGCGCCAAATAAAATTACACAAAACTCACTTTCCGTTCAGGTTTCTTTTTGAAAAAAATATAATGCGACAAAAAGTTAAAACTTCATTAAATGTTGAATGATATAAATTTTGATATCAAATATAAATAGCAACCTCGGTGATAAGCCTTGATTTATTCACACCATCTATAACTTTCATAAAAATTATTTGAGTTAAAATTAGAGCAAACGAAAAGGAGAAACCAGAATGCACCAATTAATGATTTTATATATCTGATGGAACACGTAACCAAGCTCTAGAAGTTCATTTAATTAAAGGTAAAGCCGTTCGACGTAACCATTAATATTTATGGTCTCAACCTTTTCACTCTTTCTTTTTAACTCACGCTTGGTTAACTGGCAATTCTTAGTCTTTGTGAGCCAACTTAAAAAAAAGGAAATTGGAGATGAAACGAAGCGCATGGAATTTAAATGTGAGAATTTCAGTTTTCTTTTTATTTTTTCTCGCATTTTTCTGTCGAAGGAAAAACAACAAAGGGGAAATATGAAAATTTGCCAGAAGCATGGCTCAGCCTTGGAAAAGGGAATAAGTTGCAACCCTTTCGGTGGTTAAGGAAACAACAGAGCCCCAAACAAACCACCCACATCGTATTACTGGGTCAGGTTTTCTTCGGACTGCCCTTTTTTATTTTTTCCTACCGCTCGTTAACTGCCCAACAGAACTCATTTTGTGTTGTTGTTTTTCTTGCCAGTGCAGCAGCATTAAATACACATATAATTTCGGCAAAAAAAAGAGGGCAGGTGGGTGTGGTCATGAGCCGAGCGTATCTGATGTTGCTTTTGGAGTACATAAAAGTAGGCGAATGAACTCTTTCCACAAAGCGAAGAAGACCCCACAACAAAAGGGTTAAGCCTCATGTATTAAAGGTCTTTTTTATGACCGAATACCCTTGGCTAAAACCAAAGCAGAGTTAAGTTGATCTCAACATGGGTTAAATAAGTTTAAATAAATTTGGATTTAAACTTAATTTTATAACAAGTTCTAACAACAAATTTTATTTAAATATAAGCTTTATATCTTTATTATAATCTATTAATATGCCACGGAATCATTATAATACCACTGAACATTTTCCTGGTTTTTTAAGCATATTTAAAACTTTTGTTTCAATTTAATTATGTTTTGGGGATTACACATACTTTTTATAGCCCATGAAAATTTGTTGTACGACAAAACTCTAAATTAATTTTGCAGGCTTAACAAAATCTACGCCCACATTTGTGTATGTGTGCTTTTTGTCCAGTTGGATGGCCCCCATGGGTCATATTGAAATCCACCCTGAACCCGCCCCCACTTCTCAGCACACCTCTGAGCTGGAACTCATCTGACGTGACATGAAATTTGTTTTCAATTAACAAATTGTTTCGGAGCGAAGACTAAAATCGATATCTAAGCCTTTTTTCCTGCTCCTCCCCTTTTTTTTTTGGCTTGCCCATAAAAATCTATGGTTTTTGGAAAAATGTATTCTCCGCAAAATTTCTTTCATTTTTACACAAAGAGAAACAAATACATTGAAGAAATTTAAGTTGTGGCAATATTTGGTTTCACAGATTGGCATTAATCTAGCCCTTTGAATTTAGCAATTTAAGTTGCATGAAAATGTTCCATAAAGCTCTCTTAAGAAAGTTATTTTTTCGAAAATAAATTTCATTGCATTTTGTTTGCTTCGGATGTGGAAAATGCAGGAAAAGGGCTGCAGGATGCAGGCTTCCTTTTCTTTTGTGCATAGCAAATTCTTACATGGTCAGAGCATCAAGGAAAGAGAAACTTTAGACCTGCAAATCAAAAAGTTTTCAAGTTGTCGAGAGCATCTTGGCAGACAAGTTTCAACAGATAACATGACAATGACGATTCTAAAAAAGTTCTCACATCCGAGATGAGATAAAGTGCCCCAACTCACTCAAGTTCACATAGATATTACATGTACTGGATATTCATTAGCTTCGTAAAAATGACTTCTCCTTGTGAATCAATAAATCAAAGCGTAGGCTGACAGATAACAACAACAAAAAATGTAGTCATAAGCCAGTAAGATTTGTGACTCACCAGACAAAGTTAAGATACGAAAAAGAAAAGAAGAGGCCAGGAAAAAAATCACAAAAACTCCCACATCGCCATCGAGGAAAAAAGTATGTATGGATTTGGCAAGCCATCAAAATAATAGATAGACAGACAAATAAATAAATATAAATAAATGCAGAGAACAAGTAAAAATATATAAATGTATAAATTGAATTCATGACTTGCTGATATATATATATGTAAACGGCAAAGGGGCGTGGCACTGCAGTGGTGTCATCAAACTCTGGTGGCAAAAAAGAACAGAAGGCCGACAAATGTCCAAAACAAATGGGAAAAAACTTGGAGTCGCACCAAGAACACTGTGTACTATTTTTTACGCATTTTTTTTTGTTTGCAAACTCTATCGAATGTAACTGCTTTTCCTTATATTTAGTTTGGATATTTACAAATCACCTACTCCCAAATTAGTAACAAAGGATTTTCCTATTTAAAAGTGTAAATTATTCAACAGATGTACAAATAAAAATCCACAATCCAATATACTTCTTGCAGAAGGGTACACAATGCTGCGGGCATTTTTACCACATGGGGGCTTGAGAAAAAAAGGAAAACAAAAGCCATGTGACGAAGCACAAGGTAAAAAGGCAAAGACATTGAAAAAATTGTTACATGAGAATGTGGCGATGGGGGGACGTCACTCAAGGGCTAAACTTTTAATTGCATTCGTTAGAGTGCATGTGGTATCGGTCGAATCCTCTCTTTTTATAGGGGTATACAGAGAGCCATGAATAAAGGCACGCACTGCCCACACCTTTGTTATCTATGCCAACTGATAGACCACTATCAAATGATAACACTGATGACTCATTAGTTTGTTCGAACACCTCATCGTCTACGTCTAGTATATTTGTACAACTCAAATAAACCTTTTAATTACTAATTGGGGTAGAATGCAAATAAATTTTTATCGGTCTAGCGTCATTGTTCGCATAGTTAGAGTGGGTGGAATGCGGATATGTTAGTAATTTTGTAATATATATTTTTCAAGATAATTTTTAGATACATAAATCGCCATTCATTTTAGAAAAATCATTTTAAAAATATATCATTGTGATATAATTATAGTTTTATACGAAGATGAATAGATGAATAACGAAACCTTCAAATATATATAAACTTAAAGTCAAGATACTTGAGTTACTAGTGTTTAAATAAATGAATCCAACTTTTTAACAGTGCATGTGCCTGGCCTTTGATAAATTGGAGAACCATTAGGGAGCTGAAGGGAACAAAAGTATAAGGTCGCTGGGTGACGGCGATGACTCAATTCAGCCTACATTTCGAATCGGGGGAGGCGCGAACTCTCTGCATGTTCGACTCACATTAGAGGGGCGATACTCGTAGACTCGTTCAACTCATTCAGAATACGCTGACAGGAAGCGATGGGGAAAATGAAATGAAATGATACATGATAAACGGCGCTTAGTATATGAAACTTTCACAGATGGATAATGCTTTCAAATTAAACACGCAACTGGCGTCGTATAAAAAAGTTACACAAAAGATTAATAAATAGATGAGTACAGTGCCAAAAAAAACTGCGGAAGATACATTTTCGTATGGAACAAAATAATAATATTCACAGCTTGGGGTTTCAAGACACGAGAAACACTTAAATTAGCTTGGAAAACGTACTCAAATCTGGGCTTTCAAGTACATCCAAAAACATTTGGTCTACCCACAAAAGTGAGTCGATACGAATTGTGTGAGATCATCAACGGCAAAATTCTCTTTTTATAAGTAACAAATAAAAACACAAAGAGAGAAAATAAGTGCCATAACTTTGTTTGAATTCATTTAGATGACAAAGCTGCACAAATATAGAAATGAGAAATACAAAGTAGGCTTTCTGCAGCATCCGCACTTGATGACAAATTTGGTTCATTTACTTAAATACCCATACTAAAACAGTCAAATAAACTAGTTGTTTAACTGGTTAATAATGTAATTTAAGAAAAATATATCTTTTATTAGAAGCATTAGTAATTACTGTACAATAAATATTCATTATCTCGCCAATTGTCCATATCCCATTTAGTTCAAGAGAGTGTGTATTAATTAAACATTTTTTTAATAGCAGTAAGATGAAAAGAACCGAACGATAGATAGACAGCAATGAAAGCGACAAGAAAAAACAAATGGAGCACAACAAATAATATATGATATAAATGGACTATCTGATACTTAATAATTTTCATATTTCTTAAAGATGGTATTTATTAATAGCCAAATAGCAATCTTCTTATGAAGTAGGCGTTTTAAAAACCATAGATTTTTGAAGAAAATTCTGAGCGTTATATGTATATTTGGATGATTTCAGGAAGTAATACAATAACTCTTGTTTGGATTAAACGAACTCTTCAAACACCATATACTCAAGAACCCCATAATTAGTTTTTCTTTGTTTTGCTTCATTCATTTGCCAAGATCTTGTTTGGTCGCTTCTTTATCCCTCTGTTTCGCACTCTTGAAACTCGAAATGTCACAACACAAAGGGCACGATTTCATTAATAGAAATGGGTGGAATTTCAGGGGCGTAGGGTGAGTATGGGGGACAAGGGGACTTCGAGGACATCGAAACGCGACCTTCGGCGATTTTTCAATGCTGGACGCGACAAGTCACGAGGGAAACCTTGGCGTAGAGAGAGTAATTGCGGGAATTGCCGATAAAAAATAATGCTAAATGTTGAATAATTATTGCGTATTACTCACCTCAAAGCGGGGGAATGGAGCATTGCAGCTGTTTTTTTTACTGGAAGCTGGAAGGCTGGAAAACTGGAGACCGGACTGGAAATTCCAAAAGACGAGGGCGTGGCAGGGCGGAGTCGCGATTTTTTTTATTTTGATTATTTTTCGGGCTTTTGATTGCATTTTTGTGGTTTAAATTAAATTGCAGTTTGATTGATTGACATAATACGAAGTTGGCGTCGAAATTCGTTTTGTTTTGTGCAAGTTTTTCTCGCTTTTCTTTTCACTAACCGCGGTGTTTTACTGGGTGTTTTTGCTGTTGTGGTGGAAACGTGCTGATTGTTGCTGTTGTCGTTGCAGTTTTCGGTTTTCTTTTTCTTACGTTCAAAAGATCAAAAGGTGAGTTTAAAATTAAAAAAACGTGCACATATTGCAGGTCTGACATTTGCAAGTGTGTAATCAACAGAAATTCACCAATTCGCGTAAGTTCATTTGGTGCATTAACAATTTTGCATTTCCTACTTAAAAGCGAAAGCATTTTTCAGAGTTTCTAAATCACAATAATTTAAAAAAAAACTAATACACATTACGTTTTTTTATTAATTAGTGATTTTGCATTGGATTGTACTACAAAATATGTATAGATTATGCAGAATATAGGCCTTGATGAGCATGCTACTTGCTTGCTTGGATTCTATATGGATTTATATTGTGAGTGCGGATAAGTTGATTGGTTTGATTTATTTGTTAAGTTGTTTCAACAGCCGCATGCCATAGAAAATTTGTGTTATGTATTAAGAATATATTTAAATTTGCATTCCGATTGTTAGTTTTTGGGATGAGAGGGCGGTGGGGGAAAGAAAGGAAAAATAAATTAGGTTAATCAAGAAGGAAAAAGTATTAAAAAGTGTGTGTAGCGTGTTAGGTGAGTGTGAGAAATGAAATCATAGTTAAAACCGAAATCCATTAACTTCTCTGACGATTACAAAACGGAAAACGACCAAAAACGAGTTTGTAGGGAAGTAAAACAACAAAAAAAAACTTGTCCAATTGTTTGCGCAACAAAAAAAACTGAATAATCAACTTGAAATTTAACAGTTTACCGATTAATTTGAAGCTGGGTATATGTGAGTGTGATTGAATTGTTTACCCTTTTAAAGTCAGCATTCCATCAACTTCCTTAACTCTTAGAGCCACGGTTTTCGTGTATTTCGTTTGTTTTTGTTTTCGCTTTATCATCTTCATTGAGAATGTCCGAGTTTGCCTTTTATCTAGTTTTATATTTGTATATATATATGCTGTGTGTTTTGTATAATTTATATATATTATATGCATTCAATAAATATGAACATGTTAAGTAAATAGCAGTATAGTAAATAGTCAATATAGTTATTATCTCGCATAATAAACAATCTTTTTATAATAAATATTCAAAAGTTAACTAGAGATTTTTTGCATCATTTTCATCTTTTTCAGTGTGAGTGTGGTGGTGATGAGGCTACTTTAAGTGTGAGTTTTTAACAGGAGAACTAAACTAGTTAAACAAACAAAATCTAAATGCATTTTCAAAGTTGGAAAAACGAGGAAATCAACAAGATTTTCTTTCTCTTTTTTCCTGCAAAGCATTTGCAGTGAGTTTGTGTTTTGTGTGTGAGTGAAGTGTTCCTTTCTTTCATTATACTTCTCGTTTTTTGCTTCGCATTATAACAATAATCAATAAAATTTCATGTTTTCTTTGTTTGCAATTACTTGTCTTGTAGTTTTGTGTTTTCAAGTTTTTTTTTTCATTTAGTTCTAGTTTTATAAATTTTCAATTAGCAATTTGTTTACAAGTACTAAATATTCTGGTAGCTATTACTTGAGTTTCATGTGTATATAAGGGGACTTGAGACTCTTTCTATTTATATTAGCTATAATTGGGGTAATCGAGCCCTAATTTCATGTGCTTCTTTATCGGGGGTTCACTGGTTGCGATCTCTTACAGTTTAAGTTTCGATTTTGTCTTCTGCAATTTCTCTGGGTGGGTTGCGCAACATACTATGTATATAGATCGGGTCTTGATGAGATTGAGTGTATGGGGTGTGTTTAGTGTGAGGTGTAAATGTGGCGTGTAAGTAATTGCATTCGAGATTTACATGAAATAACTGCTAACATATGAGGCCGCTAAGATGCCCAGCACAGTGAGGCAGATCAGTATCATGATCTTCTTTCGTCGGGCTTTACTCTGGTACTTGAGCGCCTTCTTGGTGTCCTGAGTTGCCGTCTGCACATAGTCCATAGCGTGCTCCACATGGTACTCAATGCGATCGATCATCTCGCCCTGCGACTCCACCAACATGGCCATGTCCATGAACATGTCGTGCAGCTCCTTGATCGATGTCTCCAGCTTCATGATGTCCTGGTGCCGGGCCTCAATGTCCGCCAACGTCTGTTTGGCCTGCTGTGTCTCCATGATGATGCCCTGCGTGAACACCGACGAGTTGCCCTCCTCCAGCATCTTCTCCAGCTCATCGTCGTTGGTCGGCCGTCCGGTGATTTCCAGCTGACGCTGTATCCTTCCCTTGCAACGCTCTCGGTAGTCGGTCTGCGTGCGATTGTACTCGGTCATCACTTCGACGAATTTCCGCGACAACGTCGAGTGCTGTGTCTTCCGGATCCTCAGATCCGCCGACGACTTGTTCTGCTGCTCCTCCTGCTCGATATTCTGCTCGATGCCCTTGAGCTTGCCCCGCACTCGATTGGCATTCTTCTTGATGTCGGCCATCAGATCCTCCAGCTCCTGCTTGGTTTTCTCGTCCGTCTGAGGGGCGGACAGGATGGCCGAGTGCTTCTTCTTCACCTCTTCGACGTTGTCCTGCACCTTGTCGATCATCCCACGTATTTCCTCCACCTGGGCGAAGAAATCGTCCATGTAGGAATCATGGCCATCCACATTGACGGCCACCTCCGTCTCCTCCTCATCATCGGATTGGGCGGCATGGAGAGCGGCTAATCTGTCTTTAGTCATCTTTGTGTCGGAGTTTTATCCTTGTTGATTTGGTTATTCGGAAATTATCGTGATTTTTTCGATTCTCTGGCGCTTTTAATTTTGGGGTCTTTTTTAAAGTTGTACTGCGTTTGATAGTTAGTTTTAGTATCTCTTTTGTTTTTTTCAAAGACTTATGCTTCGTTGTTATTGGTGTTTTTTCCCAAGCTTTACGTAAGCTTTTGTTACGCGGTTTTTGCAGATTGCGTTTTTGTGATTAGCAGTTAAACGTTAAACACGCACACACATAAACTACACGTGTAAACGCGCGCGGAGTTTTCCTTTTGCTTTTTTGCAGGTTTGCTTTTTAACTTGTTTGCACGTTTTTCCCACTTATGCGAGAGAGAGACCTTTTATTGATTTTCCGCTTTTGGCTTGGCAGCTCTCTCTTTTCGGTTTACTTTTAGTATATAATTTTATCTTAACTGGCACTTTTGCTGGCGTTTTGGTTAATATTATTATAATATTATATGTTTTTTGTGTGTGGTGTTATTTCGCTTTCAGAGAGAGAGAGAGTGAGAGAGAGGCAAACAGAGCGGCGGCAGCGACGTCGACTGCGGCAGATCACCTCTTCAATGCCAGCAGCTAAAAAAGCCAAAGCTGCTGCTGAATTAATTTTTCTTTCTTGTTATTTCTGACTCACTCACTACTTTTTATTTAAATCCACGCACCCTGGGTCTATATAATTTTAATCTTTTTTTCACTTTCACACTGGCACACACGCACGCACACACATGCAGGCAGGGGCGATAAACGATTTTCGGCAGTGGGAGAGGCTACCGAAAATCTCTTAAAATGGGCAAAAAAATCGATTTCTGCGCAAAGCTCCAATTCTGCCGTCTGCTTTTGCTGCTGCTTCTTCGTCTTTATCTGCTTCTTCTTCGCGGGGGGTGTTACGGTGGGCGTTATTTGTTCTTTCTCTCCTTTTCGTTTGCGTTTTATTTTCGTTTGTTGCGTACGCGTCGTCGGCGGTGTATGTTGTGTGTGTGTTTGAGAGGGACGCACGACCACCTCTCACGCTCTCGCACACTGGCTGTCTGGGGTGGCACAATTTGTTGTTGTCGCCTTTTGTTCAGTCGCACATTGCTTGGAAATTGTATTGGTAATATTTTTGTAATTTTTTTTTACAAAAAACCCAAGATTATTTCGCGAATTTTCCCGGCGGCTGAGTTTTTTTTTTTTTTTCGATGCGAACCGAAACGAAACGCAGCACCTCGCGCGGGGCAAAACAATTTACGAGTGTGACCGCAGCAAGACAGTTCTGAAATATCTTCCGGCTTGCGTAAATATCTCGAAATAAAAATACCACTATTACAAAAATACCAATAAAAAAAATCCCGGCGTAGCTAAGACTCTCTCCCAGATAATTCAGCATGGGAGTTGCTAATTAACCGCTGAATTGGTTTCATACTATCATACTATTTACCATTAAATATTTAAGTAAGAGATAGTTTAAAAAAGCAATTGTTAATTTTTCAAATTGTTTAATTACGTTTCATACAGCAAAGGGTTATTTATTTGTAAATTTGGCATAAGTGCAACATTTTTAAAGTGTGTAATGGTTGTAATCAGAATTAAGCAAAGTCTCAAACCATTTCAGCAATGACAATTGGAAATGCTTTGCTCTCACATTTTCTTTTTCAAAACAAGTGTTTAGGAGGCGTGTATGTGAGTGTGGAATGTGGGAAGAGTGCGCTGGCGTTCTCTCCACTATATTTTTGGTATATTATTAATTTTGTTTTTATTTATTTCACACCGGCACAGCTTTAAAATTTTGTTTCTGGCCTTGAAAATAATTATCTTTTTTAATTTTTATTTTGTTTCATGTTTGTTTCATGAGTAATTCCAAGTGGATTTGTTTATTACTTTTGCGGTCAATTACAGCAGAAATACCCCGAAAACGCATGGTGAAATGTGCTAAAAATGCCGGCACATTACGTCAACCCAGACAACAACAACAATCAGCACGGGTTTGTTTGTGGATCCTATTCGATTTTAGAAACGTCATGCGCGTGAATTTTTATGAATGAAACGCGACCGGCACTTTTGTTTAAACGAATTGCGAACTGGAAAGGAACTAGGCAACAAGCCGTAAAATGCAAATATACATATATATATGCCAAATTTATAAATAAATTAAAAAATTAAGTAATACACAGGGTTGTTAGGGACCGCGATCATTTCGAAACGTTTCACAGCACTGGTCATTTTAGGAGCCAAATTTAAAAACTAAATTCTTGAAGAGGAATTTAAAAGCTTTTTTGGATATTCTTAATTCTATAATCACTCTTGAAAATATCATTAATAAGGTCACGTCGAAATTAGTTTGTAAAGTTGACTGATTCGTAAAGACAGTTATAATACATATTAATTTTAAATTTCAAAAAATTACTACTACTAAGAAATTTGACTAAATGACTGATTGTTAATTCGTTCCTGAAGATTTTAATATTGCATTTTTCAGTTAATATAAATGTAATTAAATGTATGGACTGTTCTAAAGTATTTATTGTAATAGCAAAATTTAAATAAATAAATAAAATCTCCATATTTAAATTCCAATATAAAAAAATCCGAACATAACAGAGAGAACATAAATAACTAACTTTCAAATTTGCAAACTTTCAATTTCCAAATAGAATGGCAATTAATTGTTAATAATCATCCCGGCATGGTTATCCCATTAAAGGCATATTGAAGGATTTTAGGAACTCACCGGATATTTCGTCTGTAGCACGATGCCGCATATCTCGTCGCCGACGAGGAACTGCTCTCCGAGCATCGCCATACAGACGTTCTCCCAGGCGCGCTCGATCTTGTTCTTGCGCAGCCGTATCACCCACTGGCCGCCCTTGCTATTCGCCGGGTCCTCCCACATCGGTTTGATGCCCTGCTTGAACAGGCTGAGCTCCCGGTAGGGTTTCAGGGCGGTTGGCCGGATGAGGTGCGAGTAGAGCGACCACCACTGCTGCACGCTGGCGCACCGGCCGACCACGTGCAGCGACTTGCTGTAGTCGGAGGCCGCCCGCTGCGTCCCCTTACGGGAGAACCACAGGCAGTATGTGTGCTGCAGCCGGTTCTCGCCGGGACCCACTTCCAGTGGCGGCAGCTTGTCCACATCTATCTCGTTCTCCACATCGCTGTCGTCGCTGTCGACGAGATCTGGCCAGATTTTCCTGAAACGGGCGTGCATGGCACACGGGAAAATCGGCTTTTGATTAGTATGTCAAGGCTTAGAATTCAAAATTAATTTAAGGTTCACCAGATCTCCACATCACCGCACAGCCACATCTCTCTCTCTCTAAATCACTACCGCTTAAATTAATTTATATTCCACAAAGGAGTCGCTATGAAGCTCTCCATCCGTATGTTGGACCAGCGCACCATCAGCCTGGAGATGAGCGACTCGCAAGACGTGCGATCTCTGAAACAGCGCCTGGGCAGCCTGCCCGAGGTATCCTTGCCCGTGGAGAGCCTGCAGCTAATATACGGTGGCCGCATCATGGAAGATGCCCTTCCACTTAGCGAATACCAAATAGCCGAGGACAAGTTCATCGTACTTATGCGCAAAAAGAGCGAGCAGATGAAGCCGATGGCGGAACAGGTGCCGCTCACACCGCCTCCAACTGCTAGTCCTAGTGAGGTGGCTACACAGGTGGTGGCGCCTTCAGTGGCTGCCGATGAGCAGCGAGTCCGCGATCTCATGGCTATGGGCTATGGCGAGCAAGAGGTCCGCTCTGCCCTCCGGGCCAGCTTCAATCATCCGGAACGTGCCATAGAGTATCTGGTTAATGGTATTCCTCAGGAAACTTCTTTGGCTGATAGTCCTAGTGGCGAGGCAGCTGAGGGGCTGGAACAATTGGTGGGGGATCCTCGCTTTGACCGGGTGCGTGACATGATACGGGAGAATCCGGAACTGCTGCAGCTGATCCTGGCCAGACTGGCTGAAACTGATCCGGCCGCCTTTGATGTCGTTCAGAGCCACCAGGAGGAGTTTACAGCTATGCTTACAGGTGGTGACAGTGGTGCCAGTGAGGACTCTGAGACGGGAGCCACCCTTCAGGACAACCTGACCGCCGAAGACGACGCCGCAGTTGAGCGCCTGGAGGCACTGGGCTTCCAGCGCGTCATGGCCGTGCAGGCTTACCTTGCCTGCGACAAGGACGAGCAGTTGGCCGCCGAAATATTGTTCCGCCAGTCGGAAGAGGACCAGGATGAATAAAGCGATTGGGTGCACGTAAATGCAGCCAGAACATAACCTAACAATTGGCCAAGAGCGAAGGGTGATGCTGGCCCAGTTTTGTTGATGGCAGGGGAGTGATTGAGGAGCGGGTGGGTGGGTGTTGCGCGTTAGTGGAGAAGGTGCGTGCCCCACTTACGACTCGTACTGCTTGCTCGCTACTTTCTCCATGCTCATCCTGGCACTGATCCTATGTGCTGCTTGCCTGGTGATCTTCTGCTGGTGATCTTCTGCTGACTCCTTGGCTGTTCCCGTGGCACTGCTCCAAACCGCTGGAACAAGAACCTGTGGATCCGGGGTGGTTGCACTACTAGATTCTAGTTGCTGCTGCTTCTTCTTCTGGCGCAACTCTTCTTTTGCTCCTTGGCTGCGCGTGTGTTTGTGTGAGTGTGTGTGCGAGTGGGTTTTTTTTGGTGGATTCTCTTGTGGGCGAGTTTTTTGGGGCCGCCGCTTCTTGGGGGAGCGGTTCGCTACGAGTGCGCCACTCTCTCTGGTGAACAATCGTATGTCCTGTGCTTGATCCTTGTGGGTTTCCAGTGGATTTGCTTATTTCTTGGCCGTTTCGTTTGGTTCGCTCGACTTTAGTTTGACGTTTCTTTTTGTACACAACACAACATGCGTCTGGTTAGGTTCCACTTGCGGTCCACATTCCACGCGGCGCTGTCAAAGTGGGCCAGTACTGCAAAACGCTGAGCGAATTGGACGTTGTCCAACACTATTAACTGTGCAGTTGCATACTGTGTAGTGGAGGGTATACCTTTCCAAAAAACAATTTGAAAATATACTTAAACTTATGGGACTCGTTCCGTTAAAAAAAAAAAAACAATCAACTCAGATGACCTTTGAAATTATTTTTAAATGGTAAAAAAATATAACTACACCTCTTTTCGTCGTTAAAATGCCTTTCCTCCATTATATTGTAAATACAGTTCTTAAAAAGACTCACCAGTCAAAAGTGATTTTATTAGTTGTTCGAAAGTTTTAAGAGTAGTTAACCAATTTTAATAACATTTACAAAATAAAATTTTATAAAATGGTGCCAAACCTTCCTTAACAAGAACTCACCCCAAGCCTGTAACCAAAATATTTACAGGGTATCCGCTTATCGACTTTTTGACTGTCACTCTCCTAAAATTGGTTTGTTTACGTTCGTTTGGAAGCCGCTAAAAAATGGGTAAAAGTGAGAAAAAATCAAAGAAAAGACACAAGGAAAAGCGCAGGGAACACAAGGAGAAGCACAAGTCGCGGAAATCCAAAAAGCACAGTCGGAAAAAGGAGGAATCTCCTCCGCCAGCTCCACCACCACAAAAACAACCCGAAAGTGGCAGCGATGAGGAGGACTTTGCCATACCAATAGGTCCGTAAGACCCTCACTAAATATAAATACTGAGTATGTGGTTTGCTGAACACTCTGCCCCCCAAAACTCAAGCACTGATGAACAGCAAATCGCACGCACCGGAAACTCCAGAGGAGTACCAGCGCCGCCAGAGCCAGATCCGCAGGGAGGTGGACCCGGTCACTGGACGCGTCCGCCTCATCAAGGGCGACAGCGAAGTGCTGGAGGAGATAGTGACCAAGGACCGCCACGTAGAGATCAACAAGAAGGCCATCCGCGGCGACGGCGAGTTTTATGAGGCCAGATCTCTGGACGCCGCCAGGCGTCGCAAATAGCAGAAAACCAAAGGACAACACTTTAGCCAGTTTATGTCTTGTAGTAATAATTAATAACTGTCAGTTTTATTAAACAAAAGGCTAGCTAGCGACTATATGTACACGCGAAATCCGTGGAAATTTCTTTGGTGGCGCTGCTAGTACAACTGATGGAAGAAGGTGGTGCTGCCGTCCTGCCAGGCTGGATCGTCACTGACTTTCGCCCGGCACATCGGGCAGGTCTGTTCGCGCTTAAACCAGGTCTGGACGCACTCATCACAGAAAATGTGGCCGCACTCCAGCACAGTGGGCGTGTTGAAGGCGTCATGGCAAATGGGACACAGGGCGCCCGCGGCATCCAACTCGTCTTTGGTCGGCGCTCGCTCAGAGTCCTTAAAGAAAGTATTATCAATAGGCGCTCGCGAGATCTAAAACAGTCCCAGCCTTACAATATTTTTTCTAAAGGTCACAATAGCTTTTTTAAGCGACTTGCCGCGCTCGACCAGCTCGAATATCTTGGCACCCAGGTAAAGGGCGGAAAAAAGGCCGCCGGACACTACCTCCAGGCCCGAATAGGACTCGTACAGAAACAGGAACCACTGAGAAATGGGTGTCATCGCCCGATAGAACTGAGAGATATATTCCACCAGGACGTAAAGACGGGCCTGTAAGCAAAAACAATATGATTATTTGAGGAATTCCGCGATTCATACAGAAATGACTCAGAAAGGTCTTCGGTTGAATGATAGTCATACAAATTACAGACGAATTTCAACAGTAGATATTTATGTTTCATCTCTGATATAAGAAAATATTTATATAATTATTGCCCAAGAGACGCCTTAATTTTTATTTAAACATTATTACGTTTTGCGGTCCCTGAATTTTGTCTTAAATTCAAAAAAATACTTTGTCGTACTGTTTCGTATTCCTATCTGTAATAATTTTGTTTGTTGCTTTTAAAAATGCTTTTAATCTTCATTCTATTAATATATCGCAATAAAAAGGGCATATACGTAGATCCTATTTGAATTAAATGTATTTTATTTGTTTTGGGGTAAATAAAAAATCATTGAAATATTATGGGCCAGTGATAAGGCACCCCATAATTTTGAAACAAATAAAGCTACTAGCTTACTTCCTAATTTCAACAGTGTGCTTTAAAGTGGACTATTATCTTTCTCTTTTTCATCAACATATACATAAGTTTTCATCTATATCAATACTTAGTTTTTACGTTTATCGGGCATCGATCCCTCTGAAAAGTATTACTCACCCGCACTTTGGTTCTCATTATATGGTGCGGCATCATGGTAATTATAAGTTTGACCAGCATTGTCAATAGCTTCAAAATGAGATCGCTCACAGCAATGTAATAAAGCAACATGCCCAGCGGGATCACCCTTAAGGCATCGTACGTGTCCGTCGAAATGGAGCCCTTGAGGGTCTCCGATGAAGTTGTGGGATTGCCAGTCAGCAGCTTGTCTCCCTCGGAGCTCGTGTGATAAGGCAGCGCTGTGATCTCCATCGTAAAGTATTTCCGGGGCGGCGGAACAATCAGCCCCAACGGATCCGGTGGGGCAGTGGCCAGAAACAGACGCACTGCGACAACCATCCCAATAAGGCAAGAATCTCTCACCATCACGGCGTAGTTCTTCTGGGCCAGTCGGGCCACCTGATTACGCACCGATCGGTTCACATTGTACATTACCGTCTGCAGCACCAGGAGATCAACAATTCCCAACAGATGGTCATGTATGAATTTGATGAACAGTATAAAAATCAGCGGCAGGTAGCGTACAAAATGGCTTAAAATCTGCACCACCATGTCGTCTGAGATGAGGTGTTCGTCCTCTGGATGATTCTCTGGGGCCTCTATTTGGGGATTGGCAGCTGCTCCTCCGCCTCCGTTTTCCCCGTTCCCACCGCCATCGCCCAGATCATCGCTCTCATTCAGGTCGTGCTCCTCGAAGGCCACCGGATTGCTGTGTAGTCCTATCATACTGGCATTGTGCCGTCCTCCGTTAAGGCCATGATTGTGCCGCATCTCGCCCTCGCGAAGAGAGATGCTTCTGCCCATGGGTCCAGCTCCACTGGGCCCAGCTCCTCCGGTCACGCGGCTGAATCGCAGAGGGCTGACTGGCTCTGGAAGCGTTTGCTGCTGCTGGCTGAGCAGTATGTGCGAATTGTCTACGGGGTTGGCGGCTGGCTGAGGTCCTGTTGCCGTTGAAGCAGCCGCTGCAGCTGGTGGATACCTAAAATTGGAATGTGTAATGAAGGAGCGCAGCGCCTCCGTTGAAGGGGCCGTGGAAAGGGAGAAGACATCGTTGAGATTGACGCGCCAGAAGCCCATTTGCCGCACACCTGCCGCCGTTCCCGGCGATGGTCCTGGGCCACCTGCTGCACCGGAACTGGGAGGCTCCTCCAGACTGCCACTGGTGTTGGCGCCCATGCTGCGGGACTGCTGGAGCCGGCGGTTCATCTGTGTGGTCACCCGCACCGGGGAACTGCTGTTGCTGGCCGGCGTATAGGATCGCTGTCGGGCCAAAAAGGTGGACAGGATGTTGCCGTGTCTGTTGTTCCCACCGCTCAGGCTGCTGCTTCGGGCCGTGGGTACCTGGCCGTGCTCCAGGTTGATGCTGGTGTTAGCTGATCCTCCAAGGGCAACGCCTCCTCCTGCTCCGCCGCCGCCCCCTCCAGTTGTGGGCAGCAGGTAGTCGTTTTCCGCCGTGGTCGACTCATTGTCGTCACTCTCGATGCTGATGGACACGCCCGCCGATGCACCGCCGTCCTGGGGGCCACCGCCTCCGCCTCCTCCTTGGGGATCCTTGGGGCTGTTCATTGTTCCACATCCAATCACCATTTGTATACTGGCTCTCTTCTTTTCCCGTCAAGAATACCAAAACGCCACGCAAAAGTGCTTGCATTTTGGAAACGCCATTACCTGGGCACACTATTGTGACCAATTTAGAAACAGTTTTTAAAAGATTAATAAAACAATTTTTGTATTTCGGATAAACAATTGTTTAAAATTTAATATTTAAATATATTACAACTTCCTTTAGTTTCAAAAAGAAGGACTAAATAAGATAATGTGCGTATGGGCACACTTTGAGGTGGAACATGAGTGGAATGTAGGCGTATTACTCATGAATGTAAAGAAAATGCTGTTTACTTTTTAAACATTGTTTTCAGGGGCGTTACGATGATTTGGCGAAGGGGTCACGGAATTTTTGTAACAATTTTGTGGAGCCTTCTGAAAAAGCAGTACTGCTCTGGAATTGTGAGAGCATTTAAAGGATTTACCTTTTTTTGCACTGAGTACACCCATATTCACTCATAAATACCAATGGGTATTTTAAAACATAATTTTAATTATTGATAACGCAGTCCGCACAAATCTTTCCCAGTATACATACATGCTACTTTGGCCGAGGTGTTTCCTCAGCCAGGTTGGCCGAGCGGTCTAAGGCGCCAGATTTAAGCTCTGGTTCTCGTGAGAGAGCGTGGGTTCGAACCCCACACCTGGCAAAAGGTTGTTATTTTTTTTAAATTCTTTTTTTTTTTAGCATGCTGATATAAATTTTTTTGATGCTTCAGTTACACTTTATTTCTAAAAGCTCTAATTGTATAAGAAAAAATAAAAGCTTGCAAAGAATTTTTTGCTGGCAAAGCAAACTAAAGAGTAAAATAACACAGAACGCTATTCAATTTTGCGATTGAACTGAAAGTAGTTTTTCTTTTTTTTATTTATTTTAGTTTCTATATAACTAAATGTGAACCGGAAATTTAAAAATATTTATATTTCATTTTTAGTTTGTATATCTGCTTAAATAGACAGTTTAAATTAATTTATAAAACGATACCTCAACTTAATTGACATGCTTGAAAAATAAAAGAGTTTTATTCTACCCCATAAATTATGGAAATAATTTTTTAATTTCTTCTTTGGCCTTGTGCTGCACTGTTTTGACCACCCTCATGTGGACTCTGCTGGTGGATTGATAAGGATACCGCCAACCAACCGCAATTAAACTGACCCAAAGCCGTTGCCTGGTAACCCAGAGCGTCCACAACAACTGTCTGGGTTCAGGACCAAGAAACGTGGACAAACCACCACCGCCACCAGTTCAGGCACCACCGAAGGACCAAGGACAAACCCTTGCAACCCGTCAGGTCAGTTAAGTTTGTGTATGTAAACAAAGAACAACTAAAAAGTGATCAAAAAGTCGAAAATATTAACAAGATGCAGCCTACAAATGTTGAAATAAATTTATTGGGTAAATGAAAAAGTTTTATTATTATACATAAAAATCGAATATATACTCGAGTTTGGTTGATAACGTAAACAATGAAAATAATTAAAAAATATTCCAAATTACAAAAAACTGACAACTTAAATTGTTTAGCTAAACATAATTCTATAATAAACAATGAGAATTAATCAATAATTCTTAAATATAATATAACTTTATCTCAGTACCTATAACTCAAAGCAATAAATATAAAATAAATATAAATAACTCAAAGCGCCCAATTAGTCACTTTGTAAAACATTTCGGTTTTGAAAACCACCCTCTTATAATAAATAGGTTAGTGAAATTATTTTCAAACATTACCTGATGAAATTATCACTAAAATATTTGTAATAGAACAACTTGATTAAAATGGCATATTTCTATCCTAACGACAAGGACAATCGACCAGGCCAGTTGAGTTTTGTTGACCTAAACAAAGACGTGCGCCGCCAATATTGAAACCCAAAACGCGCAAATAAAAAATTAAGTCAAATGTGCCATTAAAATATAAATATTATTTATTATACAGTATAGTATGGTATATATTCTATATTCGTGCATGTGCATGTGGTGTGTGTGTGTGTGTGTACATGTTTTTTTAACGTGCCTAATCTTCTTAGATGGATGTTGAACCCCATTGGCGTAAACAAAAAAAGAAATAGTATAGAATGCGAAAATATAATCTATATGTGTTTCTATAGATTCCATTATTGATCAGTCTGTGTAATCTCTCTCGCTGGCCCGCCTGATGCTAAATGCTAGATGCTGACTGCTGACTGCTGACTGCCAATGCTGATGCTGATGCAGTGGCTCCGGCTGGCTGTGGCTCCACCCGTTCAATGAACCGGCACCGTGATGCGGGGCGATAAACTTTTGGTCGTGGTGCGATTCCGGCGTTGCAAAAACAGCTTCACGTTCTCAAGTGGCAGCTGGAAGTGATAGTAGGCGCAATACGGCAGCGGATCCCAGTAGGCGAACAGTGCCTCCCTCTTATCCAGGGCCGTTGTCGAGGTGCTCCTCTCCAGCGCCGACCAGCTCCAGTTGGGCAGCTCGTCCTCCGGCAGTCCCCTCCTATGGATGCACTTCATCGCGCGACACAACAGTTGGGCATGCGATCTATTGTGACATATGTAGGGCAGGGCCACGCCCAGTCGCGTGCCCAGTGGCACGAATTGACCCCCGTGGGCGGGGCTCTTGACCAGCCGGAAGCTTATGTGTCCATTGATGGGTCTCTGGAAGCGCACCTTAGCGAAGAAGGAGCGCAACCAGAGTTCTATCTGCGCCTCGTCGTCCCGGGGCACTGGTATCAGGTTCTTGGTGTGGTGCTCCAACCCTGCAACTTACATTGGCCACCACCCGCGAATCTTTGACGGTGGTGCAGGTCACATAGTGATGATAGCCCGGCTGATCCCGCACCACCAACCATGGCTGTCTCTCGCTGATTTCATGCTGGTTCAGCTTCAGTTCCGCTCTCCTGTTGGGCAATATGTACTTGTGCCGCTCCAGCACTCCTTGCATTCCGGCTGCCATCAGGATGTTCCTGTAGCTGCCCACGAATCCACTCTCGTATATTTGTTGCAACTGTCGGGGAGCAGTCAGGACCACATGGGCGGGCAGAGCCATCTGTTGCTGCTCGCATCTCTGGAAGAGCTGCAGGCAGTCATCCAGTTGCTGGGTCTCCTGCACGCCCGGTATGAAACTGGCACAACCCAGGACCTCCAGGTGGGGTCGGGCCAGGGCATCGTAGTAGGCCGGACTGGTGGCGCACACGGGTACATAGACCGAGGGTCGCTCCTTCTTCACTATGTGGCACAGGGCGGCTATGTACTGGTCCGGATTGTTGGCTGTGGGTCTGGGCACCACGTAGAACTTATCCACCGCCGTGGAGAAACGGGCCAGTCCAAACAATCCCTCGAACTCGAAGACCACCACTCGAGCGCCGGATCCGTAGAAGTTCCTGGCCAAATGGAGGGTCTGTATGGTGCTGCCGCAACTCAGGAGAATGGTCTTCTGGCGCTGCACTGCACCCAGTTCCTCCTCGCCGCTCAGTAGCCACTTGACCAGGGCAATGGGCACCCGCAGTAGTTTCCAGAAGATCCAGAGCAGGGCCGACAGCCAAAAGCTGGGCGCCGCAATGGAGAGGGGTATGTAGAGCACATATCTCAGGATGGTCAGGACCAGTCTCATCAACAACTGGGGGCCAAAGAGCAGGACTCGAGTGCCCAAATTCGGTTGCGGCGACGAATGGGTTTGGAACTGACTCCTCAACAGACTGCCGTCCGCAGTTCGCTGGCGTCGCAGTGTGACAAAATGCCTGTGCGGCGTCTGCGAATCCTTGTCCTCCTCCTCCTCCGACTGACTGGGGTGCTCCGGGATCAGATCCAGCGAGTTGATGCGCCGAAACTTTGAGCGCGAGGCCTGGCGCAGTTGCCGGGCGTGCTCCTGGCGCAACAGCAGATCGTCCAGGGTCTGGGACATCTTCACTCTCTCACTCGCGTATTCCGTATTATCTCTATCTCTGCCGTGTAATCTTCGATTATCGCTGCCGTGCTGCTGCTGGCAAAATCCGAACTGTGACTAAAGCGCGTATTAAATAGGAGCTATACTTTAAACCTATGGGATGCAGCGGTGGCAATTGATAACCCACCCCAGACACATGTCCATCGGTTGGGATCGGCCAATCCCTGTCTATACCTGCACTGCTAGAAAACTTTACACACTAATCTCCCAGGGTTTGAATTGTTTCTGATATGTGCCCGAATGAATAGGTCTAATGGCTCTTTATCGCACTGATTACTTAATTGCACTATTTTTATTGGAGCTTGAAACATACTTCGGCAACACGTATTTTCTAAGAGCTTATAAATAGCTCTATCAGACCCAGACATTACAAAAACCTTTAAAGTTTAAAGTACACATTTCAAAATAGTGACCTTAAAAGTAGTGACTTGCTTCCAATTCTGGTAGGTCAGTAATCATAATGACTATGCTGGTGGGCTTATCAAAAAATATATTGTTGGTTGCCATGCTAGAGCTTTGGCTCATAAAGAAAATTCAATTCAAAGAAGGTTCCAAGATTATAAGATCAGAATATTTAATGTTAAATTTCATTAATTGGAAACTAATTGGCTATTAGTAATTTTTAAGGAATCTATTAAAGCATTCGTTACAGCAAATGTTCGAAACGGAATCTCTAGAAATAATAGCAATACTAAGTATTATTTTCCGACTATGCCAGATCAAGATGATGAAATGGCTGTCCTTATATATAGACGATAAGAGTCTTTGGAAGATTCTCAGTGTAGCAGTAATTAGCTACCGCACATATAGACTTGTATGGATGATCAGCCGAACAGTGTGTGTAAACGTGATGTTTATTGTCGCCAACTCTCAGGCAGATTCGCTCGCCTCTGTCCGTCTGTGATCTTTTGCAATCGGCTTATAAATCATCGCAGCAGATTGAAGGTTCCACCGAAGTGGCGCCCGTTGTCAAGAGAGAAGGCGGTGGTGTCCGAGAATTCGGAGAGTTCGATCGATGCAGCGCAGGTCCCCAAGCAGATCCAGATTATTGCTCAATGGGACTTTGGTCCGGCACACACACTCGCAAGGTATTCAATCCCATTTTTGCTGATAAGGGTTCTACTATGAACCCGAGAACCCGAGAACCCGAGAAAGAGAAACGCGACAGGCAAACTTATGCTTGGAATAATCTCACACCTACACATAGTATAGTCGGCATCGGGCCGAGATTAAAAACTGAAAGTGAAGCAAACAAACACCTTAGAGGCGAATGCATAACCAATCTTCGGACTTTGAGAGTCTACTCGTACACATAGTTGTTTCCACATCTGCACACGAGTTGTATAGAAATAAATCTGTGTACCTGCCACTTTGATATTTCCTCAAGGTCGCTTCTCAGGTTAAAAACGGACCCTGATAAGCATACATATTTTATTTAAATATATTTAAATTAAAACGTTCAGTCTATTTTTTCTGACATTTTTTCGTTGTTCAGCCATAGAAATAGCTGTCTCACCTATGTACCTACTATATGGTATAGCCGTGTGGCTTGCACGAGTATGCAGTTCTCTGATATGAACGATGGCGATAACCTAAAGGTCCTCCATCGCAATAGAATTCGCAACCTGTGCCAGGAAACATTTTGACATTTGCTTTCAGCGAAGGCGAACTCAGTATTCGCGGCGATCGGTACATTACGTGAACGAAGATAATGCTAAGCTGATCTTAACATTTTGTAAAGTCAGAAAAAAATTATGAAATAATAAAATAAAATATTTCTCATAAAAAACAAATTAAGAAATGACTTAATTATTTTGTTGTACTCAAGACAAAAATTTTTGTTAGATGTATACCCAAACATATTTATTTTCTTTAACTATTTTTCGTCGTCTTAATAATACATATACATATGTATGTATACAAGGGTTCGACTATTCATAGAAGCTCATTTATATTCACCGCAAATAAATCATGAAAAGGGTTAATAGCATTGACAGAGCCTCCTGTACACTCCCAATTTATGGCCCCGCTAGTTGACTTATTAAAAGCAGTTAGGCATGAACGATGTGACCAGGAGAGGGACCACCCACCACCAGCTATGCCGCTGGCTATGGGCTGGCTATACCCCATCGATATCGCCCGATTTGACCGACCGCATTCGGAATATGCTTCGAGACACGATTTGCATTTGTTGCTCGCTCGCACGCCAAACATAATTGTGAGCTCCAGCTCCTCTTTCCGTAATCAATTGCGGTTGCCGGTGGTAACCAGGAATTTGTTAATTCAATGTTTATTCTGCCCCAGTCCTATGCACCCGGGAAAGTTGCAGTCCTCAGACGGAACAGGCCCTAATGGCGGTTAGTTTGAAAGGGGAATCCTTTCTTCCTCCTTGCGAAAAGTTGGCTGGGCGCTCAGTTGGCTTAGTTCCGCGGGCCCAGACAGTTCGATTCCTAGTCAACCCAGCACAGCCCAGTTAGGCCCTGATTAACTTTCGCTCCCGAAAAGCGTTCGTTGCGTTAGTACTTCCGCATTCCGCGAATTTGTGTCAATTGCCACCAGGCAGGACACGTTAGCGGAGGAGCCGCAGCCCTCGAGCCCCAGGATTCCGTGATAACTTGATGAGTATTCAATTGGAGCTCAATCAGTTAACAACAGTGTCTAGTGTGCGGTCTTAATTCGGACGGAAAATAAAACGATACAAAAGGAAGTGCCTGAAAACTGAACTCAAGGTTTTAAGTGGTATATCAGCCACATATTGCCAGTGAGAAGTAAGTTACAGATCGTTGTTCTAAAAGTTCATCCTGTTTGATTAAAAAAAAAAAAAATAAAATAAGCAAATATGTTTTAGAAGTGTAAATCAAATATTTGTTGAGTAAGAAATCTATTAATGCCATTACTTATTTTTTTGGGCTTAATTCTTAATTAGAGTTTACAAAACCTTAAATCAAGATATTGACACTTTTATGGAATATACAAAAATATACAATTAGAAATATGATTTAACAAAATTAGTCCTAACATTTGACTTGTAGTTTTTGGTTTTATATTAAATAAGTTTTTCTTTTCCTTATTAAGGAAAAATAAGTTTTGCTTCAAATCTCGTTCAGTTTACAAAACGTTAAATGTGTTGATAATTTTTTTGCAATTTGATTCATTTGTTATCGAAAGTATCTGTATTTAAGTATTTAATTTTAACAGCACAATGCTTTCTAAGATAGTTTACTAATTTAACTTAAACAAGATAAACTCTTAATAGCTAATTTATTCTATATGTTAGGTCATAGCTTTCAAATATTTATATTGAATAGATGTCCTTTTCAACCAAAGACATCGTTTTTCTCGAATGGCCCACTCTGCACATAAACAAGATTTACGACCATCATTTGACTGAGGCCTCGTTGATAGTAAATCGTGAACCAAAATAGGAAGTACCAGCGACCAGACGCAGATTGCATGCCAAATCATAGTCGCACTATCAAGAATATTATTATTATATTTTTATTGTTTGCATAAACACAAATGGCAGTGGGGCGGGAAGGGGGACGGGGTGGGTTTGGGTGGCATGGGGAGGACAGCATAAGGAGCTCAAAATTAGAAGACGCATTCGTGTCAAAGGAAGTTTCAACAGCGGCGGAAATGTTGTTTATTAAAATAAATACGAGGACAAGGAAAATATTATTACTTTTGGGGGTGGAGTTGCGAGTCGGATTGGAGGAGCATGGGGGTGGTAAACACAAACACTTGCTGTCCTGGTGACAGACTGTGCAATGCGTGCCGTCCCAGGCCCAAAAACTATTTCCTCAAGTGGGCCCCCAAAAATATCATTCGAAAGTATGGACGTACCGGAAAGAAATCCTGTCTTTGGCTGGGATCCTTAAACGATAACGAAGGGGGGCGCTGAGCTTGTTTATTTGCGAGGGAACATCACCTCGGTGCAGCTGTCATGACGACTGGCTCCAGGCCCGGAACAAGTTAATAAATCAATTTGGACTAACTTATCGAGTCGTTTTGGAGCGTAGGCGAGGCGCCAAACTTTTAGCCAGAAAGTTTCCGATTCATATAGCCTATACCCTTTGCCTGTAAGCTGAAAGGGTTGACTGGATTAAAATGAATGGAAGGGTCGGTTTTTATAACATATACCTGTTATACTTATTACCATTTAATTTTGATGCATTTAGTTTGTGTTCCGGTTGTAATATCTCCGGATGCATAAAACTGGTTATTATAATGATAAACACTATTTCAACTAAACTAACATTATAGTAAAAGCAAAAATCAATGAGTTAAAATATAATATATATAATTTAAAGTATTTGTATTAATTTTAATAGTATGAATAAAAAAAGAAAAATCGTTTTAACCCAGTTGTCTTTTTTAAAATACTCTGGCATACATACAAAAAAAAAAGTTTTGATTTTCTTTAATACATATTATTATTATATTATTTATATTTTGAACGTATATTTTAATGTGATACGCATATATTAGTTTGGTTGGGGAAAGCCAGGGTAAGGCATAGTTTTGATAATCCAAAATACATTAACTTTTATTTGATTTCCTGCTGTTGCACGCAATGCTAACCGCAACACAGCAATTTCACAGGAGAAAGCAAATCAAACTCACTCTACTTTCCCCAACTCCACCCACAGATGCAGGCGTATCGCGATAACTTCAAGCAAACGCCCTGCCCATCGGCCGTCGACCTTCAGGCGGCGCCACCACCCCACCCACCGGCGACTGCCTCGCGCCTCCCCTTCTCGCGCAGCCAGCGTGGGCGTGACCCCTCGGCCAGTGCCGCCTCCGTTTGCGCCTCTGCCGCCGGCGCCCTCACGCCCAGGATGATGAGTCCGGGTCCGCCGGGCGGAGGAGGAGGCGGTGGGAGCGGGGGTGATCCCTCGGCCCTGCTGCGCCAGAATCAGGAGCTCCGCCAGCGGCTGGCGGACGAGTCGCATAGCTATCGACGCCGCCTGGACACCTACAAGCAGGCGCAGCACAACCAGGCCAACTTGGTCAGTCGGCTGCAGTCGAAGATCCAGCAGTACCGTCAGCGTTGCAGTGATCTGGAGGATCGCATGCACGAGACCATCAAGCCCACGGCGGGGACAGGACCCAAGTTGACCACTGGTCCCACCACCAGTCAAGTGCTGGTAAGTAAGCGGACAGGTAACATTTCCTACTTTTTGATTGCTTTACAAATAAATATGGTTGTAATATTTATACACTTGTAAAGGCTATTATAATTTCAGTTCAAAAGCAAAAAAATGCAGGGTTCGATTTCTTTTAATTTTAATGATGTTAACCCCTTTCCAAATTTCCGGAAAATTGATTTTGAAAAAAGTACACTTTAGGCCCATAACTTTTGTATCGAAATACGATTTCAAATAATAATCTGGGTTTCATCTTGGTTCTTAATAGTTCTATATATAGGTTGTTTAAACAAATAAAAGATAAATTATGAAGTGTTAATAAAAAGTTAAAAGGAACGTAGCTTATGAGTATTTAAATTTCATTGCTAAGATGAATTTTCTAGCCTACAAATTGATGCCTATTTTTTAAAAATGCAAACAATTAAAATTCAAAGAATTATACGGACGACTTATTTAATAAACGTTTTAATCAATAAGAAACAGCAACGTTACGTATGAGTAATACGTTTTTCGTTTATTTTAATCTAATGTGTTTTTTGTATTCTGTATAATTTGGAAGTCAGAGGCTAATTTGATTGCAATTATCATTAAAATTCGAATGTGTATATGTAAATATAAAAAGCGATATCATTATGTAGCGGTTTCGAGATTATTTATGATGTTTAAATATATGTACCTTGTTTTTCCCCAGTGCTCCACTTCCCTGACCCTGGGCCAAAGCAGTTTGCCCTGCAGTTCCTCTCTGGATTCGCCGCCGCCCAGCTGCAGTCGGGACTATGTCCACGACGATGTCCTGGTCACCAGTGGCGGAACAGCGGATCTGTGTCGCAAACTGGAGGAGGAGCACCAGCGCTGCGAGCAGATCCTGGCCCAGAACAGTGCTCTGCGCCAGCAACTGGAGGAGTCGAATCGCACCAACGAGGCGCTGACCAACGACCTGCAGAAGCTGACCAACGACTGGGCCGGGCCTACGAGATGAGCTGCTGATCAAGGAGGATGAGTTTAAAGAGGAGGAGCAGGCCTTCAAGGACTACTACAACAGCGAGCACAATCGCCTGCTGAAGATGTGGCGAGAAGTGGTGGCCGTCAAGAGATCCTTTAAGGAAATGCAGACAGCCATGAAGGCGGAGGTGGCCAAGATGGGTCAGGAGATAAGCTGCGTGGGCAAGGACATCAGTGGCTCCAATGCGACGGTGGCCTTTGCCCATCAGCAGGCCAAGCGGGCGGCGGATGAGGAACTGAAGCAATCTCAGCGCAGCAACGATGAACTACAGAACCAATTGGCCACATTGAAAGTCCAGTACGAAAGTGCCCGCCACGAAATCATGGAGCGAGATCAGCGACTCCTCGAGCTGATGAATCAGCTGAAGAAACTGGAGGATCGCTGTGCCCAGGCGGAATCGCAGGCGGCCCTTGCCAGTCGCTATAGCGATGAGATCGAGCGTCTGAACAATTCCATGCGCGAAATTGCCCAGGCCGTCGTTCAAGATGCGGAGAACGCGGATCGCGAGGCAGACGCCGAGGTCACCGGCGGGGTCATGCAGCACATGCACCTGACGCGTGACGCCGCCTCCGTGGCAGGTGGACCGGGAAGCACCAGCGGCGGTGGTGGTGGAGGAAAATCCCCGCGTCGGAACTCTACACGCGCATCTCAGGCCTTCGCCGAGGGCACCATCTCAGCCGTCCAGGCTGCGCTCCACAAATACCAACTGGCCCTCCACGACATGCAGGTTAAGTTCCAGCACTCCAGCGAAACACTGCGCACCACCAAGTCGCAGTTGGAAACCAGCGAGGGCACTAAACAGCTCCTGACCACCAAGATGCAGCAGCTCACCGAGAAACTGGACAGCAGCAACTCCAAGCTATCCGAACTGCTCCAGGAGCGTGAGAGTTTGCAGCGGGGACTGGACGAAGTCCGCACCCAGAAACAGCAGTCCGAAATGGGACGAGCCGATATCAATAGTGCGGTAAGTGGGCAAAGAAAAAGACTACAAAGTTCGTTAATGATATTAAAAAAACTATTAATTCAAAAACAACGATCACTTAAAGATAATATTGCCAATAAAATAAATTAGTCATTCAAAAAACGTTCAAAAGTAATTTATTATTAACATTATCGCTTGATTCCATTCTGGAATTTTTTAATTAATAATTAAAGCGGAATTTCGGTTTTTTTTCAAAGTGTGGATGTCAAGGCAGATTGGGGGCGGATCGGCGATAACTCGATTAGTCTGCGTCTGAGTCTGATTACGCCGTAGATTATATATTAATGATTTTTCCAATTCAAATCCGGGGTGATGCCATGTCTGCGATGAGTTACAAATTATGGCTGCGAAGATTGCACTTGCAGACGGCATGAGTAGAAATGACAAGGGGCTGAGTTCATCAGCACTGGAATTTCGTATCTCTAAATGGGTTGCTCAGGATCAGGAATAATGTTTAAAAAGAATAGAATAATTTCTTATACAATAATGGCGTTAAGGAAGAGCACAAAGTTTTAGATTATAATTATTATCTTTTAAGTAAAGAGAGGAGATTCTTTCAAAAACGTAAATTTTATAGTCATCTAAATGAAGCTTAGTCAATAACAACGCGAGAATTTAAAAACAATATACAATCTATGAACTTTTTAAAAATATAGAAGGCGCAAATAGGGAAATCAAATTGTGTATAGCAGTTTAGAAAGTATATATAAAGAATTATTTAAGATTTGCTAAAACTAAAGCTGAATATGCGAAAATATCTGTAAATATTATATCTTTTGATGATTAAACAAAAACACCTCCCTTTATATATAAGATATAACCACATTATATCCATTAATTTAGTTTGAAAACCTGAGCGGTGAATATGAGAAGCTTCAGCTGAGCTATGGGAAACTGCAGAAGCGCATCGATTCCATGGAGGAGGACAAAAAGGCCGTGGAGCTGGAAATACAGCGTATTCTTAAGGACAAGAACATTACCGAGTTGAACCTAAGGTATGGTGATCTAAGTACTATATAAAAGACAGCCAGTAAACCATTAAAATCCCAACAGATCCGAGGAGGACCGCAGTAGTCGGTTGAGGGAGGAGACCATTTCCCTCCGCGAGGAACTCAACCGGGTGAGCCTGAACCGGGATCTTTTGGAACAACAGCGCATCGAGTCGGACAACCTGATCAACCTGCTCGAGAAGCAGAAGTCCGACTTGGAGTACGACCTGGACAAACTGCTACTGGAGAAGTGCGATCTGCAGGAGAAGCACGAGAAGCTATCCAACAATAGCTGCTCTACTACGGATGAACTGAAGAGTGTCCAGAGCTGCCTGCAGGAAACACAGGAGGAGCGCAAGAAACTGCGACTCCAGTCCGCCGATCAATCCAACGAGATTGGAGAGCTCAAGAAGGAGCTGGCGGTACTGGACAAGGCAAGACTCGAACTCGAGACGGATAACCTGTCCGCTGGCGAAAAGCTCAAGTGCCTGCAGTTGGAGAAGGAAAAGATCCTTCAGGATCTGGCTTGCGTCACCCGGGATCGTGGTGACATCCACAACCAGCTCACAGCCATGTGCCGTAAAAAGGAGGCTTTGAACGAGGAACTCATGCGAACGCGTCAGCGTTTGGAACAAACCACCGAGACAAACAGTCGCCTCAATCGGAATCTGGAGGAGATGGTCAAGGATGTGGAGGAGAAGCAGGTGGTCATTGATCTGCATGAGAAGGACACGCATCGCTTGAACGAACTCCTGGCGGCACTGCGTTCTGAGAAGGAGTCTCTGGAGTCGGTGCTGTTCGATACCAACACCTCACTGGAGGCCACCGAAGAGCGACGCAGCCAGCTGGAGCGGGATCTCCAGGAGGCTTTGGTGCGGGAGGAATCCCTGAAGAATCACGTGGCTCGCCTGCAGAAGGATCTGGAGCAATGCCAGCGCAAGGCGCAGGAGACTAAGACGCAGTTGCTCAATGCAGCCCGGGCGGCCGAGAGTGACTTCAACCAGAAGATCGCCAATCTTCAGGCCTGTGCAGAGGATGCGGCCAAGCGACATGGCGAGGAGATCCTGCAGTTGCGAAATGCTCTAGAAAAGCGAATGCAACAGGCACTGCAGGCCCTGCAAACGGCCAAAGATGATGAGATCGAGAAGTTGCAGGAGCGACTGGCCACCTTGCAGGCCCATCTCGAGAGCCTTATCCAGCAGCATGAGGAGGCACTGATCCGGGCCGAGAGCGAGAAGCAGCAGGCCTTGTTGATTGCCCACCGGGACAAGCAGGCGGTGGGAGAACGCCTGGAGGCCGTGTCTCGGGATCTCAAGACCGAACAGGAGTCCCTCGATCGCAGCAGACGCGAGGCCAATGCGCGGGATGAGAAGCAGAGGGCGGCGGTCGCTCAGCTCAAGGACGAAATGGTGCACATGCGCACTAAGGAGGAGGAGCACAAGTGAGT
Source organism: Drosophila fuyamai (assembly GCA_018153365.1). Classification (NCBI taxonomy): domain Eukaryota; kingdom Metazoa; phylum Arthropoda; class Insecta; order Diptera; family Drosophilidae; genus Drosophila; species Drosophila fuyamai. The sequence continues at coordinate 5,725,206 of JAECXW010000393.1, read as the reverse complement.
AGTACCTTTATTTTTGAGCATTGAAAAATCAGCAAGTAAAACATGGTATATGCTGCAGTTCCTTTACTAACACACATTGGTCTATTTCGTAGAAACATTGAAGAACAAATAAGATAATTTTTAATAAAAAAAAGAACAATCAAAAAAAATGAGATAAAACTTTGACACCCATAACTTTAAAGCGTTTACATTTCAAACACATCAACTGAAAACTTTTAATATTATATATTAAGGGTATTTGGTTAATTGTAGATATACTAATTTATTGTATCCCACAGGATTAAGCTAGAGGAGTGCATCCGCAGGCAGGAGCTTCAGTTGAGTAGCATGCGGGAGGAGCGCGAAACTCTCAGCCGTGTGAGTGAGGAGTTAAAGATGGAGATCCGGCTGAAGGAGGACAAAATGGAGGGCACCAACAACGAGCTGCAAGATGCACTGCGCAAGTCCAAGGAAGGTGAGTACTAATGCACCTAAATCTCACCTGAGATCCCTAAAAACAAGCCCATAACTTATATTCCAGGCGAGGGCTTCATCGACAGTTTGCGGAAGGAGTTAACCGACTGTCGTCGGCAGCTGGCCGATAGCAACATCGAACGGGACAAGTATTCCGGCAGCAACAAGGAGTTGCGCGACCATGTGAAACGCGTGGAGAGCGCAAAGCGGGAACAGGCTCGCGCCATCGAGGAAGCTCTGCAAAAGATCAGCAATCTGGAGGACACCAAGAACTCTTTGGAGAACGAGCGCACCCGATTGAGTACCATTCTCAAAGAGACGGAGAATCACTTTACGAAGACCACGCAGGATCTGAATGCCACCAAGGCGCAGCTGCAGAAGGCCCAGGTGGAGTTTGCCCAAAAGGATGAGGGTGGCAAGGAGCTGCAGAACAAGCTGGTCGCTGAAGTGGAACTGAAGGAACGGGCCCAACAGGAACTCTGCCAAATCAAGAAGCAGTTGTCCGACTTGGAGGCCAATCTGTGTGCCACTCGCCAGGAATTGGGCAGGGCTCGTTGTCAGAACAACCAGGAGGAGCACCGATTCCATGCCAGGGAGCAGGAGTTAGCCCAGCGGTTGGAGGAGGGTCGGGGCAGGGAGAAACGACTGGAGGATCAGAAGCACAACCTGGAGGTCTGCCTGGCGGATGCCACCCAGCAAATTCAGGAGTTGAAGGCCCGCTTGGGCGGAGCCGAGGGTCGCATTAGAGCCTTGGATGAGCAGTTATCCTGCGTGGAGCTTCACAAACGGGACACCGAGCAGAAGCTCTCCTCAGTGGTTCACACACTGCGCAGGATCGCTGGCATCCAAGTGGACGGCAGTGTGAATCTCTCGCATCGCTTGCTGAGTCCATCGAGGAGATTCAGTCCATCTCGCAGTTGCGGAGATTACGATAACAGAAGCACCTCTCAGTGTCCGGATGGACCCATCGATGTGGACCCGGATCTGGTGAGAAAGGGAGTACGCAACCTGATGCACCAGGTGGCCCAGCTGGAGCGGGAAAAGGATGACTACAAGTCCCAACTGGGAGCAGCCAAGAAACAACTCCAGGATGCCGCCGAGCAGCAATTGAAATGCGATGCCAAACTGAGCAAGCTGCAGGCCATGTTGAGGAACCTCCAGGAGGAGAAGAGCAACCTGGAAACGGATCGAAAGATGAAGATCTCCGCCATCCAGGCGTTGGAGGAGAAGCTCAAGCACCGCAGCGACGAGTGTCAGTTGCTGCGGGAACGTTTGGCCCAAACTGAGATGCAACTGGCGGCCACCTCTGAGGAAAATGGCCAGAACGAGGAACGCCTGGAGAAGAGCCGACAGCAGTGCTCCAAGCTGGATAACGAGAAGCGTCAGTTGCAGGAGGAACTGGCCAAGGTGGAGGGGAGGGCCAGCAAGCTCGATCTCCAGCGGGTGGCCATGGAGGGCGATCTCACCCGGCTGCAGATGGCTCTGCAGGAGAAGGACTGCAGCATTCGCCAGATGGCCGAACGACTGGAGAACCAAAATCGAGCCCTTGCCCAATTGGAAGATCGCTGCACCGCCCTCAAGTCCACCGTGGACCAGTTGAAGGAACGCCTTCAGAAGTCCGCCGTGAGTGAAACCCAGCTGAGGGGTGAGCTGAAGACCTTGCAAAAGGAGCTCTCCGAGCAAGGTCACTGCTCGCAGGCCAACGAGGACAAACTGAAGCTGGTGCAGAAGTCCCTGCAGACGGCCGAGAACGAAAAGCGCATCCTTACCGAGCGCCTGGACAGCGCCCAGACCAATCTCAACGAGCTGCGTCGCAGTCAGCAGGCCCAGCTGGATGGCAACCAGCGGCTGCAGGAGCAGGTCACCGATCTGGAGGTGCAGCGCTCGGCTCTGGAGTCGCAGTTACGCATTGCCAAGTGGAACCAGGAGAGCGGCGGCGACAAGGCAATGACCAATGGCAACGGCGGCGGCAATGGTGAGGAGGAACTAAGCAGGCAACTGAAATCCTCGCAGCGGGAAAAGTCAGAGCTACGCAGCAAACTGCAGACACTACAGGTTGGTCAATTGGACTCATTTCTAAATTTATGGTTATTTAGAATTAAAGAATTTTATAACCATCTTGCTTTCATTAAAAGCCACTATTGACATTACTGCGTATGAGTGATGCTACTAAAATATTACCCATACGCAGAGTTGCCATTGAAAATGTATATTATTGATGTATGATCTGTTTTTTCATTGCCACTTAATCATTTAAAACGAACACATTACCTCAAAATATTCACAGGACAAAGTCAAGCAGTTGGAGTGCGAGCGGAAGAGCAAGTTCTCCGGCGGAAACGCATACGATCGGGCCGAGAAGTCCAATTCCTATTATGGTGGGGCGGCTGATTCCGGGGAGTTTGATTCAAATCGTTACGATGGGGGCGCAGGTAACGCCGGCACTGGAGGCGGCGGCTCCTTCAACTGCGGATTGGATCACAGTGTGATTGAGCAGGAGACGCGCGATCTGCGACTCAAAGTGCGCCGCCTGGAGACGCTGCTGGCGGAGAAAGAGTCGGAGTTGGCGCGATGCAAGGCGCGGATGAACGACAGCGCCAAGTGCCATGATGGCATGGACGGGGATCGCTATCGCAGTGCCCAGATGCACGCCGAGAAGCTACTTGATGCCAGGGAACAGTCGCACCGCCAGCAGGTTTTGCGCCTAGAGAACCAGGTGGGTACTTTTAAACATTTCTAACATAATCCAAGATAATGGGCTATACCTATTTGGCAGATCTCCATGTTGCGCGAGCAGTTGGCCCAAGAGGCTAAGCGACGGCAACAGTATATTCTACGCAGCTCAAAGGCCAATCGGGAGATGCAGCACCTGAGGAGCACACTGGGAGACTCCCTTCGCAACGTGTCTCAGCACCCGGTGGATGCCCACCTCCTGGAAAGCGAAAGTAGACGGTGAGTCTGTAACCTTATTTATTAAAAAAATGATAACTAACACCATCTGTTTTTAGTCTCGATTCGGCCGTTTCTATGAGTCTGCCGCCGTCAACCTGTCGGGACTATGATCGCGATTAGAGCGATGTAAAGAAATTTGGATAAACTGTATCCCGCCAAGAAGACGAAACGCTCACTGCCACTTGCATTTATTTAGAAAAAGCTTCCTGGACTGGTCCAGTCGCAACTGAGTTAATCATCGCATGCATTTCAACTCGTTTGCCTTAGTACAATTCTAGCTGTTCATTGTCTGCCCTGATAGACAATCGAATATAGTGCGTTCCATCCAGTCGCATTCGGGCATCCGGGAGCGATGATGCCATCCTTTCATCTCCACACAAATAACTATGCATTAAAGGGTCACGAGTTCCGATTCTCCCTGAGCGAGGGAGAACACCGAACTATATATCACACGACAATTTACATCATTTGCATTTACATATTGGCCAGAACACCGAACTAGTCAGCACGAAATCAAGCAACTATATTTAATCCTTAGCATATCTAATCCTATATACAGTGCGGTTCGTCGACTGCATATTTTATAAAGTATATATATACAAAAGAAACACACTTCTAATGAACACAACTAATTAGTGAACTGAGTTCTTATTTTTTGGAGGGTTTTAGCAGCTTCTCAAGGCATTGTACTACCAATTTCATGTTGGCTTTTTGAGCCGAAAGCTTGGCCACTTCGCCTACGATGGCGAACAAAGCTTTGGCCTTGCCCTTTTGGTACTGTTGAACTGCCTTTGGCTGGTTGGCAATGGCTTGCTGGCAAAGGTTCTCGATCTCCTCTGGTCTGCAAATTTGCTGAAGGTTGTGTAGCTCAATGAGCTGGGATGGAAATTTTAAATAAACAATTAAGTTCAACATTTTTAATGAATTTAAGGGACTAACCTCGTTGACTTTGACTTTGGGGTTGTTGTGCAGCAATTCAATAAGCTGTCGCGCAGCCTGGAGATTAATCTGCTCGCTGTTCAGGTATTTTAATATATCTTTTAAATCGTCAGCACTTATGGAGCTAAATTAAAGTGAAATATTCATATATTAAATAATGGTTTAACTTTAATTTGTCATGGTACCTTACCATTTCTCCACATCCAAGTTCACCTTGTTGCAGTATGTCAGCAAATCGTTAATAAGGAAATTGTAAATGACTTTGTTGGGCAATTCATTTAAACTGCGGCTAATGTTCAGAAAATGATCTAAAAGAATAGGCTCATTCTGGAATAAAATAACGGATAAATTATTGCGTTCAGAAGAAAGATTCTAGCACCAACCACTAAAATGATGGCAGTTTCTGCATTAAGGTTGTACTGCTCCAGCAGACGTTGCCTTGTGTCCTCTGGTAATTCTGGAATTTCCTCGCTCAGAGCTGCCACTGAAAGCAAATCCTCACTTGACTTTGATCCCGGCTTAAGGTTAACATGAAGAGGTGGCAGATTTGGCTCTGGCATGAATCTGTAATCCTGCAGGACTTCCTTGTCACGCATGGCCACAGTTCGTCTATTTTCGGCATCCCAGTTTCTTGTCTCATTTGTGATTACCCCGCCGTTGGCCACAGTTTCGAGCTGTCGATTTATTTCATATGTAATGGCCTGCGATATGCTGCGAACCGAGCCAATGTTTTTAACTTCGGTGCGAACGCCCAAGGGATCGCCTTCCTGATGAATGGATATATTTGCATCTACACGCAGTGCCCCCTCTGTAAGCAAAGGCATTTAGTTTTACAAGCAAACTAGTTAAATCTTGTTTTACCCTCCATTTTGCAGCTGCAGGTCTGCAGACGCCTTAGTATAAGCATGAGTTCCTTGATCAGCGAGGCTGCTTCTTCACCAGTCTCTAAATCCGGGGCAAATACGAGCTCCATGAGGGGTAGCCCGGCGCGATTGAGATCAACCAGGCTTCTTTTGAGATAATCATCATGCAGGGATTTACCACTGTCCTGTTCCAATTGCAGCTGGAGTAGTGTTACCGTCTTGTAGTAAACTTTCTTGCCTGGCGTTATTACTGGGAAGGTAATTTTTCCATCATTGGCCAGGGCAGCTCGCTGCTGGGTGATTTGGTACCCATTCTATGCATGGGAAGAGTATTTAGAAGTAGTTTGATATGGCTTGAAGTTGTAGCTACCGGCAGATCCGCATAAAAGTAATGCTTGCGATCAAACATAGACACTTCATTCACCCGACAGCCAAGAGCCAGTGATGTCTTGATGCCGGACTCCACACACTTTCTGTTGAGCACCTAAAAACAGGTAATAAATGTAATGAGGAAACTTTATTCGTATGTTTCTATACTGACTGGCAAGGTGCCCGGTATTGAGGCATCGAAATAAGCCACCGACGAGTTAAGGGGTGCTCCAAAGGAGGTACCACCTCCGGAAAAAAGTTTGGATGCACTGGCGATCTGTGCATGGACCTCCAAACCCACAACGCTCTTCCATTTTCTGAAAAACAGAGATTTTAAATAGATCCTACAGTATTATTTAACCTTCTTACCTCTTCGGAACGTTGGCCAACTTGGGCTGCGTAGCAAGCCGTCGGATTATTGAATAATGCATTGTGTTATTCTAATTCTGCAATGATTATAACGTATCCGCACAAGAGTCGGCGAAAAGTTGCGCCAAAACAGCTGATGTTGTTTTGATTGCAGCCAAAGATGCCAGACTGTCGACCGCAGGGTTGCCAGACAAAACCATCGATTGGCTGGCGATAACAGCAAAAGAGAAATATCACAAAAAAATAACCTTTTCATTTTCAAGACAAACATGTAAAAAAATATGAGTTTGGCAGAGGTAAGCATAGTATTTGATGCACCGCAACAGCCCCAATTGTGTGCAATATCGAAATCAGCAGTACTTCAATGCCAACGCTTGTTCTCCAGTTGACAGTGACCAAGACAAGAAAAAGCACACGCAGCTCTGCAAAAGACAACCACGACGACGAGTGAGTGGAGTAGAAAAGGACCAGGAGTGGAGTAGGAGCAGGAGCAGGAGCAGCAGACCGAGGGCGGGCGGAAAAATCAATCGCAGCGACAGGGAGCCAAGAAAACCGCCACCATGGTGATAGAGAAGATCATCGGCGACCTGGAGTCAAACATGACGCTGGAGAATGAGGAGGCCAAGCGGAAACTGGTGGAGCTGCTGACCCAGAGTGAGTCGGATCCAGATCGCCCCTAGAAGCTTACTATCCAATTATCTAATTCACTCCACAGACAAGGAACAGTGGTTGGTGCAATTCATGCTGGACTACTTCTTTAAAACCGGATCTCAGCGCATCCTGGAGGTACTGGTCAAGGCCCAGGCGCCGCACGATGGCTACATCTTCGACCGGCTGGACGACTGCCTAAAGCAAGCTCAGCACCGGGTGCAAAGCCTCCAGGTATTCTGCTTCATAGTGCGTCACCACCCCACTTGGCTGTACAAGATCGAAAAACACCGGCTGATCAAGAGCGTTTTCAAGCTGTTGACGGTGAGTTCGGGGAGTAATTTCAATTGCTGGCCAGATTCAGAATGGCTTTCTTTCCCTCTTGCAGCACGAAAAAGAGATAGTGCCGCTTATGAGCGCTCTATTGTGCATCATCACCCTGCTACCGATCATCCCGAATTCCGTGCCCAACTTCCTCAACGATCTGTTCGAGGTATTTGGGCATTTGGCCTCGTGGAAGCTGCAGAACAAAAATATGCCGGATGAGAAACTCGTTCACCTACAGTTGGGGCTGCAAATGCTGTTTCACCGCTTGTACGGCATGTATCCGTGCAGCTTCATGGCCTATTTAGGGGAGTTCATCAAGCGGGGCAACGGCGGCGGCATCTTTCAGCATACGATCAAGCCGCTGTTGGACACGGTGCGAGTGCATCCCATGCTGCTGACGGCCACGCCAGAGACGGAGGTGAACAACACGCGCTGGAAGGAGATGGAGCCGCATGACGTAGTCATGGAGTGCGCCAACCTCTCGCTGCCCGTCCTTTTGCCCGAGGCAAGCAACGAAGACGGCAGCTATGCGTATCCCATGACCCCAGGCTACAGCCGCATGACGTCCAATACCTCAAATACAGACTACAGCTATCAACTGAGGGAGTTCCAACATTCAAAGAACGTCTACGCTCGCTTCGATTTATCTGCTTCGGGTGGAGATCTGGGACCGATCTGGAGTCCGCACAATGAGATCACCACGGCTAGTAGCGCCATACCTCTGACGCCCACCACATCATTTATTTTGCCACTTCAGCCGACGATAAATTCGCAGCTAACGGTGGGCATGACGGGCTCCTCGCCACCCGAAGCTGCTGTGGAGGCCACCCCGGAAACAACACCCCTTAAGGATGTCAGGGAGATCAAGCAGCCAGGTCGAGCTGTTAACTCTCATGCGGCGAGAGCTATCTTTACCACGAGCCAGCCCTCTTCGCCCATGCGCAAGGACCAGCAAAGTCAGTTCAGTTTTCCGGATGTGAGTCGAGAGGCCGCGGGGGGAAGTACCACATTTCTGGAAGTCACCAGCTTTACCTCTTTTGATCGACGCCTGCAGCAAGTCATCCAAGATAGGCACAACGTCGAGCGATTTGTTAACACATCCCATCCCAGCAGCCTGCCGGAAATTAACTCGGAATTATCTCTCGTTGGAGTTTCCGCCTATCCAGCTGCCACTCAGGAGGTCGCTGCCGTTTGCGGCGAGTGCAACGAGACTGACGGCAACCGGTGCAGCGTGGGAGGACTGCACATGCCCACCAGCCGATCCATGCACCAGTTGGCGAAGAGGCGGCGCAACCGCATGGCCAGCTACAGTGGCAATGATACCTGTGAGGACAGCAGAAGTTCGGCAGCCAAGAAGGCCAGTTGGAGTGCGGAGGCAGGGAACCCAATGCGGCGGACTAAATCCTGCTCAGCCCTTGCCGGATTGCAACAGCAGCATCTGGAGGAGAACGATGACGAAGCCGATTGTTCTAGCCAGAGGCAGAAAACGGAGAATGGAACTACGCAAAAGACTGGGAGCCGCCTGCAAAGGAGCGGCCGAATCCTGGCCATGTCGGCGCCCAAGGAGCCGCCTAGAAGCTGCGCCCACGCCTTCACCCAGACGGTGGAAGGAGTGGATAGTGCTCCGCCGCAATACGAAAATTGGCTGATTGAACTTCTGCTTGAGTGCAAGGAGCAGCGGAACAACTATGAGAGAAGCCTTCTTTACCCGCAGGATATCCTGGACGAGTACATCAAGCATGCGATCAGGGCCAATGAGACCTTTGACGCCGAACAAGGACAGCTAATGTGCCTGCAGCTAGAGTACGAGAGCTACCGGCGCTCCATTCACGCTGAACGCAATCGACGACTCATGGGTCGGAGTAGAGACAAACGCAGCCTTGAAATGGAGCGGGATCGACTTAGGGAGCAGCTTAAGAACTTCGACACGAAGAACAAAGATCTGGCCAGTAAGATGGATAATGCCATGCGGATAGCCAACGAGCGCCAGAAAACTCACCAGGAGGAGCTAAACGAGATGAGGTCGAAGTACCAGCATGAGCTAGAGGAGAAGAAGTGCCTGCGACAGGCCAATGATGACCTGCAGACGCGCCTCACAAGTGAGGTGGCGCGCCACAAGGAGATGAATTACGAACTGGAGTCGCTGCGAGGACAGGTTTTTAGTCTGGGCACCGAGTTGCAGCACACCCAGCAGCAGGCGGACTTGGGGCTGCAGTGCAAACAGGAGTTGGCGCGCTTGGAGGCCGAGTTCATCATTATGGGCGAGGTGCAGGTGCGTTGCCGCGACCGTCTGGCCGAGATCGATAATTTCAGAGCCCGTGACGAGGAACTGCAGATGCTGCAAGAAAGCAGCCAGCTAGAACTGAAGGGTGCGTATTTGTTGTGGTCTTATTATACTGATGTTTACTCATTCCGTGTTTATTTATTTAGAGCTGAGGCACAGCCTGGACGAAAAGACATCACAGCTGGAGAGCATGAAGCACAAGATCAGTGACCTGCAGGCCCAGCTGTCCAATAGCGAGAAGGCCATGACTGAGCAAAAGCGACTCCTCAGCACGGTTAAGGATGAGTATGAGGAAAAGTTCAAGGTGGGTTTATTTATTTTCTGCTTTAGCAATTCTGGAAAAAAGAATGTAATGAACTTATTAACTAAGTTTGATTACTATTTATCAAAAAGATAAATTTCCGGTTCGCAAACTTAAAATTCCAATAAGCTATACTGTATTTTATAGGATGTTTTATTTATCATTCAAAGCAAACTAAATGTACCAGTATTATTATAATAATTTACTTTGTATACTGGCAGTCGGTGAACAAAAAATATGAAGTGCAGAAGAAGATTATCATGCAGATGGAAGAGAAGCTGATGATGATGATGATGCAGCCGCAGGGAATAGCAGGTCACAACACCTGCTCTCCGGACACGGACAGAACTGGTGAGTGCAGTCGCTCCCCGTGGGTTATGAAGCCCTTCCTAATGGTTCCTCCCACAGACATTGCCTCATCCATTGAGCGCAACTCCCCGCTGTCCACCTCGCTGGCATCCAGCGAGAGCCTGTCGGCCAGCCTGCGCTCCACCGAGCTAAAGAACCTGCAACAACTGGTGGACACGCCCTCGATGCCGGAGGTGCTGAGCAGCTTAGCCGCTGGCGCCCAGTTTGAAGACGGGGTGCGTTTGCCGGCCGTGGATCTAGCCTCATCGGCCATCACCGCCAGTGCCATTAACATCGTGCCGCACGCCTTGGACCTGCCATCGACCTCCGGCGGCATTGGTCACACGCTCACCCACCCACATCCGCATCCGCATCTCCACTTACAGCAGCAGCAACACGATCAGATGCAGCTGGAGCAGCAGGCGCAGTTTGTAAAAAAGAACTAGCTTTCCTTCGCTAAACAATTGTGAATTGCGAAAACCCACACAGGAAATATACAAAAAAAAGTTATTGGTTCTTCATATTTTCATATTCAGTTTAAAACTGTAACTAAGGTTTAATAAATCGCTGACTCTACGCAATAATTATAAAAGTTATACGAAATATTAATGTTTGAAATTTTAACTTGTTTAGCACATTGCAATTTGTTGTAAAAAAATGGTTTTGATACGAGGCAATAAGTAAGGCGCGCATTCATATTATAATAAACACTTAATTAAGATCGGCAAGCATAAAAACTTTGTTTTATTTTAACTAATTAAAATAAATAACTTTCGTTATATAACAAGCGCCAAAACATTTAAATTTCAGCAAAAAAGCCAAAACAAGTCAAGAGGCATTGCCAGCTGAAAAATGCAGGACGGAGTGGCAACGCCAAAAAACAACAGCTGTGCGGAAGCAACAATAATAATAGAAAGAAGAAGCAGAAAAAAAACGCCTACAAATCAGATCATCAAGAAGTATTAATCATTATAATGCTATCCCAATACATGGAGGAGTTTGAACAGGTGGGTCCTGGGGTTATTAAACTTATATTCAGGTGCTAAACCTATAACCCATTACCAACAGGAGCCATTTGAGGTGGGCGAATTCATAGAACGCCTCACCTGGCGCACTAATAATGAGCTTCAAAACAGCGAGGACTTTCATCCCGTGGCCCTGCACGACACCTTCATCCAGACTATCAAGGACCTCAAGATCCTGCAGGAGAAGCAGCAGGGCAAATGCGAACGTCTTGAAGAGTCACTACGACAGGAGAAGGAGTCTCACGCCAAGAAGATCGCCAAACTGCAGGAACGCCACCAGACGGCTATCGATGTGTTTGGCCAGCTGGACGAGAAGATAAACTCGGTGGCCGGGAAGATCATGCATCTGGGAGAGCAATTGGAGAACGTAAACACTCCGCGTAGTCGGTCCGTGGAGGCCCAAAAGCTGCTCAACTTCATGGCCGAGTTTTTGGCCGCCGGACCCGTGATTGTCAACGACATTTTCGCCGATGCCGCTCGATTAAGTGAGGCCGCTGACGTGATCCAGAAACTATATGCCATCTCGCAGGATCTACCGCCCGGGAATTTCGCCGAGTCCAAGCGGAAAATCGAAAAAAAATACGACGAAGTCGAAAGGCGGCTGATAGAAGAGTTTGCCACCGCCCAAAAAAGCGAGGACATCGAGCGCATGAAGACCTTAGCCCAAATCCTGTCCCAGTTCAAGGGCTACACTCAGTGTGTGGACGCGTATATCGAGCAGAGCCAAATGCAGCCGTACAGCGGCAAAGACATTTTCATAGGCATTGTGCCGCTGTGCAAGCACCACTACGAGATCATCCAAAAGGTGTTTGCCAATCCGCAACAGGTCATGTCCAAGTTCATACTCAACATCTACCAGCTGAAGCTGCATCAGTACGCAATGACCAAGCTGGAAGACAAAAAGGACGAGGAGAAATATTTGCGGACCTTATACGAATTATACTCACGGTCAGTTCATACCAATAATTAGTTTTTCATATAATTATGTTTATTTATTTCTCTCTCCAGCACACTGAAGCTGTCCACTGATCTGCAAGTCTACATGTCCACTATCGACGACGACTTGCTTCATAAGTTGACGCAGCAGATCTTCATGAAGCATCTAGCGGGATATGCCGAAATGGAGAACAAGTGCCTTACAGCGAAATGTTCCACGGAACTGGAGAAGTTTTATGCCAGCAAGAAGCATCAAAAGACTGCGACCACCAAGGGCTTTCGACGCAATATGGAAGTGCTGATAGCCACGCGAGCCAACATAAACATTGCCGCCATCGAGGACTATGGCGGGGAGACCTTCCTGTCCGAGGAACTGGCTATCAACATGTTGCAGGAGGCGAAGGCCTCGCTCAAGCGTTGCCGTCTTCTGTCAAACGAGGCAGAGCTACCAGGCAATGCCATCAAGCTCAACGATATCTTGCTGCGTTTCCTGATGCACGAGCACGTGGACTACGCACTTGAATTGGGTCTACAGGCAGTACCGCTGGCCGAGGGCCGAGTGTTTCCCCAGCTATACTTTTTCGATGTTGTGCAAAAGACGAACATCATCGTCCACCTGTTGGACAAGCTGTGCCACACATCGGTAATACCCTGTGTGAAGTAAGTTTAGGTGTACATTGTTAAATTAAATTGTTCATCATATGTGGACACTCCATTTCAGTAATACTCCAAAATACTCGGACTACGTATTTAAGAAGCGTATTCTGATGGAGCAGATCGAGACAAAGCTAGATCAGGGTCTGGACCGCTCCATCAGCGCTGTCATTGGCTGGGTCAAGGTCTATTTGCAGTATGAACAAAAGAAAACTGACTATAAACCGGAGAGTGATGTGGATACAATTTCCTCTGCGGTAAGATTTTTAATAATGAAAGCTGTTCAGTATCAATGAAAGTTCATTTTGTTTTCGCTAGGCCTGTCTGCAAGTTGTCCAGAATCTACAACCTGTGATTGTGCAAATTAAGAAGTGTGTTGATGGAGAGAATCTGCAGAACGTTCTTACGGAATTCGGAACTCGTCTGCACAGGGTCATCTATGATCACTTACAGACTATGCAATTCAACACGGCTGGAGCTATGTGCGCCATTTGCGATGTCAACGAGTATCGCAAGTGCATTCGAGAGCTGGATAGTCCCCTAGTGACGCAGCTCTTTGACATTCTCCATGCATTGTGCAATTTATTACTTGTTAAGCCGCAAAACCTCCAAGAGGTATGCACGGGCGAGACTCTGGTAAGTGTGCGGCGTCTTTGATATTGACTGCCAGTCTTACGTTACCATCTTTATCCATACTTTAGAACTATCTGGACAAGTCGGTGGTGCGACAATTCATTCAGCTACGCACTGATTTCCGAATCATCAAGAACACCAATTATCTAAAGGGTATTATTGAGTAAAGAGTTGAGCACCCCGAATGAGTCATATTCCGAAATTTTCCACATCGCAAGGTGCTGTCTGTGGATTAAATTGATATATTGAATGGGACATTATCTAATAATTAATTATGGTTCGCTATGTTCTTTAACTTTCAATTAAAGTCAAGTGGCTGGTTACTTTTATCTACACATTAGAGGTACTTGATTTATTTACTATATTTATAGGCGCTACTCATACGCGTGCCCGTCACCCAACCACCCACTCTCAGACCCACAAGCCCCCTACGACGTCACGGACGACCCCCTTACCAAATCTTCAAAGTGAATCGTTGGCGTTATCAGTCAGAGCAAGAGCGAAAGTCAGCGTTATTTGCTCCAATCGGCTCCCAGTCAATAAATCAAAGTTTATTGCTTAGGCGACCGCGAAGTATTTATTTATTTACGTTTCTACAGAGAGGACAAGAACTCTCTCACTGCAGAGCTACCAGGTTATATGGTCGGCTACTTTTGGTTGGGACCCACTATTCGGGGTGTCACTCACCTATTAGCCACCAAGCCAATCGTATCGCCAAAAGAAACACTGCCCGCTCGTGATCCTCATTATCGAACGCCCTTTGTTATTGTTTTTGACATTTAAAAGCTGTTTGCACACTTACGCGAATCGGGTTTGTCCGATATTCTAATCAAATCGCGAATCTAGATCTTAAAGAGTTGATTATCATCATGCGCGGTGCCTACATGGATTACTACCTTAAAATATTCTTGGTTATTTGCGCTGTCCACCAAATAACAAGTGGAGTGCTCAAGTCCACCAGAGATGCCGCCTACAAAAAATACCTGTCCCTGAGATCTCTGCCATTCGAAGACTGCGGTGAGTATATCTCAGAATCTGTGCTCTATTGTGATCGATATGGAAAACACTTTAAATTACCATGGAAATGTAATATTCGAAATGTAAATTATACATGCTTTAGAATATTATTTCCAAACAAATATTCTTTAAAAGGCCAAACAAATCTTCACTTATCCCACCAAACAAAAATCTCGTAAGATCTGTTTAATGATGCGTACATTAGATTTATATTTTGTAAAAAAAAATCGGCTCACCGAAGTATTCAAACTAAAAAAAAATACTTACTTAGTTTCTATATTTTCATGATCGTCTCCTTACCTGACCATCTTCGATAAAAGAGATCAACCCAATTTAAATGAATTAAAATTTTCAGCGTCATCGATTAGTAAGTATATTGATTCGACTATCAGGACCATTGTAAATACCATAAATCTAATCACACCTAACCAATCTTTAACTGCTGCCTCCGCATACAAATTTGAGCCTTTAAATAAAGTACAACTGTCATTATAAATGGTATTTCCCCGATTATGCCTCCTAAATTTTTAACGCCTTAATGGAAAATATCGATATGTCATCTATAATTATGATATATTACAATAATTTATCAATCGAAAAATAGTATCAGTTGGAATTACCAGTAATTAAATGACATCAACAAAATTGATGTGTATTCATTATAAATTATTTCAAATTATGGCATGCTTAATATAGTATATTCCATTGACTTAGACTCTTATCAAGTACATCACAAAACCTGATTTACAGCCAATAAAAGAAGAGCATTAAACTATTTCGAAGCAATTTAAAAACATATTTTGAACATTTTCCAATTAAGTGCTTTTCCACATTGTTTAGTTTCCCAGAGTACAAGCTATTAATTGTTTTCTGGTTTTGACGATTTTTGATTAAACAAAGTAAATGTGAAGTGGGAAAATCAATGATTTATGTTCTAGATTAAAACAATTATATGAGACACTGATAGACAGACCTCGAGAGGATAGTAATCAAATAAAGAACTTAATTACCAGAATAGTGAAATCTACTACCGGTAATTTTAAACACAGAAACTGTTTGAAGTCCTTGAGAATTGCACTAAGTCATAAATTATAAAATATTGGAGTATATACATAGACATGTGTCTGCGTCGCAGATAACTCGACTTAGTTGCTGGGAAAGCTTTTTATTAAAGATAGATTCCTTAATTGTTGCCAGGTAGAAGGGCCATGTTTAATGTCACGTAACCAATGATTTCAATATAATTAGAAGAGGTGATGTACCATTTTACTTGGAAACATCAAAAATACAACATTTCAGTTTTCCCTATTAACTTAATTAACTACTTATTTGAAAAAAGGTTTAAGCAAATTAGAAATTATCAAACCATATTATGTAACATTACAAATTACAATATATATTTATTCTATCCACTACATTCATTACATACATCTTTAGCCCTAGACTAACATTTATATATTTTCTGTGATTATTACAGGCTCTTTGTACCAGGTCAGCTACCTGGACATCGAGAGCTGTACGACACTACCTTGCTCCATGGCCCGAAACGCGACCATTAAGGTTACCGTTCGCTTCGATGATAATGGTAAATACACAAGTATTATCAAAACACTGATAACACAAGATCCGTGCTTTCGCATTTCCCCAGAGAAAGAGACCCATTCATCGCTTTCTGGGCAAAAGTCACTCAAAATCAAAAATAGAACTAGTGCGGGCGAACAATTTCTATCAGGTGGATGGCGGATGTTTGACAGGGTAGGAGTATAGAGCCCGCAGAGTATTCGGTTTCTGCGTGATTAAATGATGGTGGCAATAATAATTAAACTCTGCGGTAAATATAATTGATCAAAGATTGTAAGTCTAGGAAATTTCACGAAATTGGTTGCTGCTACTACTGTTTACTCCGATGCAGTCATTGAGATATTGACATCGATTGCAGCCCAGGGCCCAGCCCCATAAATAAAATAATGAATGTTTAATGATATTTTGATGAGTCAGCATAAAGGGAGTCGAAATCGATTCGATTGATCTCAGCTCGAATTGAACATGTATGGCACCCAATAGGGGGCTGTAGCAAAGGCTGGCCAAAAATTAAGATTAAAGGGAGCATGCAAAACAGATTCATTTAATTGAACGGGAGTTCAGATTTTGATACACAAATATACACTTGGGATCATTAAAATAGTACACATAAATCAACTATAATTTTGTTATAGAACTATATAATAATAACGTCAATAATTTATTTTTAAATAAGTACTTATTTATTTTTGTTTTTGCAAATTTTTAAAAAATCGTTTCATTATAATCAATTTCGGATCCCCCTTCTTTTTAAAACTGACTAATAATTTGCATTTATAGGCAATGGCGTGTCCTTTTTAAAGCACGAAGTCCGCTGGGTGTTTAACTACATCAAGACCCAGGCGGTCATAACTCCTGATCCGTGCGACGGGGATCATGGTTGTATAATGAGTGCGACTGATGGAAAAGCATACTGGGCCAACGTATTTGTGAATAACACTCTTCCGGTGGTAAGTTAGATTCATGATTATATTTTATTCATAAACAATATATATTTATTTTCCATTAAGCAAATTTAAGAAAACATACCTTTTTTCTCTCTGTGTTGCAGATGAAAGGGAGCATGTTGTGGGAATCCAAGGATGCGAACGATCAGAACCTAATATGTTTCCAGGTTCCCGTTGTAATCACAGTGTAAATGTGTAATCACGAAAATAAAGTAATTGGTGCATGCAAATCAACAGACCAGTGTGTGGGTGTGCGTGCGTGTGTGCATCCTTTAATGAAATTTTGAATGAAAACAGGGAGGCGCGGCATCTTACGAGTAGTAGTAGAAAGGGAGAAAGAGTGAAATGCAGAAGTGGGATCTCTGTTTTGGCACACACACTGACTGAGGAGAGATGCTGAGAGGTGCGAGAGCAAGTGGAGCACTGCACAGTGGTAGTAACCAAACAAAACATAATTTAAATTAGTTTCTTGAACAATAAACATCGTCCTCTTTATTTATACTTGTAAAATAAATATGATCAGAAAATTTCGAAAAATACGACAGAATTTGTTTTATTATAAACTTAAAATAATAACAAAAGGATTCCAGATATTTCAAGCTATGTTTTGTTTTGGAATTTAATGAAATGTGCCAAAATATATTTAAAAGACTAATAAATAAGCCCACTTGACTTTGCACTTTGCCCACTGTGCGCGAGAGAGCGTCCGGAGAACGGTAGAATTGGAGCCCGAGCCCTGCAGGCCGTGGCCGTTCAGTGTGTCATTCTCTCTTGGCGGCTGCAGCGCAACGGTCGCACGAAAAGAGCTCCCCCTTGAGATTCACGTACAGATTCGGTTTCGGTTTGGTTTGGTTTTCGAATGGAGCTCCAAGTTGCCAGTTCCCAGGAGCGGAAATCGGAACAGTGCGGCGAATTAAATAATAAAGTGACAGCAGGCGATCAAAGAAGGCGCTCCGGCTGCGTAGGTGTACTTGCTCGCAGATCGCGGAACGCAAAACGTAGAAGGCGAAGTGGAGCCAGTGCATCCGAAAGTGTTTCCCCGAAAGTGTTTCCATTATCGTGAGTACCTAAAAATGTTTTGCACTGCTCGCCATTTGTGCAATTCCGTCGGCGTAAATAAGATTGCCTTCGCGCTAATTGCGGATGAGTAAGGATGGTGGTGGCGGTTTCGGGGTGCCAAAAGGGGTTGGATCCCATCGAATGATGCACGGGTGACATGTGGTCACACGGTAGAAGCTCTTTTAGACGGACTTCAGGTGCCGGCGTTTTTACCCGCATTTTAAGCACTGAAAAAAAGAATAAACGATACAGACTATCCTAAATTTGAAATTCGTTTCAAAAGTAAAGATGTTTTTTAAAAAACTTCGCTGTATCTCCTTTTCAAATAAAGTATCTTTTCCTATTAAAACAACGGCCACTATTATCCTTCTTTAAATTTAGTGAACTCTTGTTTTTGAATCGATCTAACTTATAGACTTCTGGTACTTATACTTTTCATCCTGATTACATTACCCTACAGATTAAATTGACTCTTGTTTTCAAATAGATTTATAAATAATTGTTGATAATATTAGAAAAACAATCTGCAATCCAATTGGTGGTTTTTAGAAATAAATGAATATATCTCACAATGTACCATAATCGGAAGTACAAGTATGACATATCGAATCGCTGAACCTTGAGCACGGCTTCGGGTTCTGAACCTGACGTAGAACCCGACACCGCCATGAACACACATCCTACTCCGTTTCGCTCCGGTTGAGCTTGAGCTTGCGCACATGCCCAGCTAGGTACTTGAACCCCTTAAATGGGCTTCCAATGGGGGCTGCTTGGATTTCCTCGCGGACTTAAATGGCACAATGTGATCCGGGAATACCGCACTTGACAACAAAGGGCATGATACCAAGTTTCCAGCATTGGATAGCTAGGTCATCTCAAATAATCAATGTGGAAGAATGTCGTCAAATAAAAAATTGTATTTTTAAACTTAGTTCTGTTGTTCTTTTATAGTGTAAATATTTCCAGATCTAGAAAAATCATAAGTTATATTATTGAATTGTTTAGCCAAAAACAAGTTTCTAAAAAGAAAACATTGGAAATCATATGTAGTTGTTTTTCAATTTATCGGTGATGAATTATTTAGGGTATAAATTTGCATGCATTCAAAACGTTGTCTTCTGACTCATAATGATATGGGATCACACTTTATTTTCATGATATTTGATTTTCTTCACGATTTCATTAAATCCATAACATTAGTAAACAATCAGTTGATATTTGCATTATGGATAACTGTGATTCAGCAATGATTGTGGAAAATATGGAGCCCCTCTGACCAGTCACACCATCGAAATTCTCAATTTGATCTTGCCATTCTGGCCTGGGCCCCAAAATTGATGATTGCTCCCCTCCCCATTTCTGTGGTGTTTTATTACTTGCCCTCTTTGAATGCTAACCTTTATTTTTTGTACCACCGATGCACTTCGGCTGAAACAGAGGCAACAATGCGATGACGTTGCTGCTGTTGGTCAAAGTGTTAAACGATTTGCATCATATTACACCCAGTTGCCGCTGCTGGACGTTGCTGGCCATTGTCGATTGCTATTGTACTAAGCCCCGAACGGAGGAGCACGATTGGGGGTGGGGTGTATATGGAGACGGAGCTGCAACTGGGGGCAAAACAAAAGCAACACTCCAGCAACAGCAGCAACCACCAACGATTTATCACAGCAACGACGTCAACGAAATCGATCCGGATCTTAGTGCCCCCTATCATCCCCACCCCCATTTCCATCTGCTGCTCTCCTTAACAACTCCCCTGTATGTACACTGACAGGAAATATGAGTCTTCTCCAAATTTGTCCAGGGCCAAAACAGTTTTGTTTCACATTTTTAGAGCTTTAAAAAGAGGTTTAAGTTAATATACATATAAATTTTTTCGTCTCTTTATAATCGCAATTGTTTTGTAAATAACAGCTTTATTAACACTTCGGTTATCATTACAAATTATTGAAGTCAAATTTTAGATTATTGAATTATTAAACGGCTAAACAAATATTTGACTTTAGTGTTTATGATTTCTTAACGATTTTAAAAAACAACAACATTTATAACTTTTTATGCCATTCAAGAACAACCTTTTTTTTACAAAGGTCCTTTTGAAGCGAATTCGATTTTTTCAGAATTTTTTTTAAGTGCACCGTATGTGTGCTGTGCTATGCTCGCCAAGTGCCTTTTCGCCTTGGTGTGCGTGAAGCATAAAAAGTAATTTTGAATTTTTGAATCGTTAAAAGCAATTAATCGCCTCTACGCAACGGCAGCCAGCCTGGCTGCGACGGCCGCGCTCCTCGACTCGACTGTCTCATCAGCGTCAGCCGCAGAGCCCATTCATCTGGAAGAGTCGTGGCCGCGATCCCCATCCTCGTCCTCATTCCCGTTCCCCGATCGCCAAGTCCCACACCCAATCCCCCACCTCAACACAATCCCCGCATTGACGACGCTTTACTGCCCAATTTTGTTGCAAATTTTTCGTTCCGCGGAACTTGGTGCATTTCATCTCGTCTGCTCTTGGTGATCGTCGTCGTCGCCGTCGCCGCTTCATCTTCTTGCGTCGATCGTCGCGCACATTCATTTGTCGCTTAATGTCCCTCAGTTAGGCCGCCCCGGTCCTGCTCTCCCCGCAGCCATCCCAAACTCCTTGCCCCCAAATCCATCGCATCTCAGTCTGAATCGCAGTCCCCACAGTTGCGGTCAACACAAAAGTATCTACCAATTATTTAATGCTCATTTATCTCTGGGGAGATTACCAAATAGCATATTTTACTTAGCTGGATGCGTTAGGTAAATTAATATTTATTTATATTTTTATACAACTATTATCGATAAAAAGAACTCTGCCTAATATATACAATATTTGCTCTAATTGGATATTCAGTTAGTCAAACGATATCGTTAATTTCATTTAATATTACGGATGACCTCAGGATCTGAGATTTCATTGCACCAACTGTCTTCAATTACTCTTCGGGTCAGAAACGTCTATCTTCCAAAACTCATATTTCATTTCAAATTAAGTAAGAACTATTGATGGTTGGGCCTAAGAAAGCACAAATAACCATATTAGGTGGAAAGTACGCGATAGTGAAATTTGATGAGTTTAAACAATTGGCAGTCAGGAAAGCCCCCTTTCATTTCCAGTATTACACAAACAACCATTTTATCAGGAAAAGTGAAGTTTTGACCACTATGAGAAGGGGGAAACTTGAAGAGCTTTCACAATTAGCGGTCAGAAAAGGACCTTGATTACGATTACCCCCGATCAGTTCTAAGGCGCTGACTTCAACTGTGCCGCGCTATGGCATCTCCTAGCTACTCCACCACCTCTAACCGCCAACCACCGCATCGCTGCACCACTTCTCCACTCGAATGCTCCCAGAGTGTCTGTATCGCCTTGGTATGTGCGGCATCTGCTGGCTAGGCTTCTGATCTGATGAAGCTGCTGCTGGTGGTGCTTCTGCTGCCCCTGCGACTGCGGATGGTGCCCATGGCTATGGATGTGCCTTTGGATGTTACTATGGATGTGGATGTGGTGACATCCACTTGCAGCTCTCGCACATTCGTCGTAGTCGTATTTTTCTCGATTTTGTTTTCGCTGCCTGCACATTCACACGCAGTCGAACGCAACAAAAACCGAAAACAACAACATAAACCGACGACCATCGACCATACCATAAAACATTAGTTTCCCATTTGCGTGCTAAATACCCTACATGGAATCGACGCAAGTACATTGATGGATACGGCAAACAGGTGAAGAATTTTTAGGAGCCTGTGCCAGACTTCTCAGAATCGAAGATGGAAAATTAAGATGAAAAGAGCTGTCAGAAAGCTCTTTTCTAGAAAGGTGCGATTATTACTACACTTAGGTAAAAAATATTAAGCTAGTATTAGGCACGATCTAAGACAAATGTGGATTTTTTTACTTTAAATTATTAATTACATAACCTTTAGTAATCAGGAGGAAATATCTTATTTAAGTATACTAAAAACTATTTTAAGGTTTTGTTGAGTTAGGATCTTGAGTTAGGATCTTATACCAAAATGCTTTTCGCAATATAGTTTTTAAGTAAGAGTAAACAGTATATATGGTTACCTCCCACCCAGTAAGGTGTACCCGCCCAAATTGTGGAGTGCAGGGCAACTAGGAGTCATCTTAGAGCTCAGATCGCTGGCATCGTCTGGCCGTCCGTCCGATGCTCTCGTGGCACGCACACGCACTATGATGCGCGCTTTGAAGTCCTGTCAAGCACTTGAGATACATTTATGTATTTTTTGCAATTTCATTGCCTTGACTTCGGGGCCGGGCGGCATAAACGCGAGGAATGATTAGTTAGTTGGTCATGCAAAATGGGTGAAACCGGTTCTCAAGATCGAGGAGCAGCAGAGCGGGTGATCCTTCATCATAATCAGCGGGCTGCTGCTGATGATCGGCACAAATTACGAACGCACGGAATGTCCAGAAACAGAGAGCTGATCACCTGACGCATGATCATTTGCAGATTGCAATCACCGAGAATCGGATCGGTTCGAATGGGCAGCATGAAAGTGGCGCTGCTGGCGGTGATCGTTCTCGGCCAGCTATCCTTCGGCGTCGTGGCCAATGGTTCCTCCATCTACTCCTCAACATCCTCGTCCAATCAACTGCAGCGTCAGAAGGTGGCGCACTGGTTCCGGGACAGTAATGACGTCAAGGATAAGATTTTAGAGCTGCAGTGCTTGGCTAAGTGTGGCAGCAATCCCTCGACGAAAGCTCTGCGGGAGCAGTGCCTGGACAAATGCATCCATGAGCTGTTGTTGGGACCCAGAGCCGGCAGTTGCCCCAAAATTGGAAGGCAGTCGCGCGCTCGGCTTTCCTGCCTGGACAACTGTCAATACGATCACGAGTGCCCCGAGGTGCAGAAGTGTTGTCCCTCCAGCTGCGGTCCCATGTGCGTGGAACCTCTGGGCGTGAGGAACAACACGCAGCTGCCTCCTATACCCAAGATCCTGTACTTTAGGAGGTCACGGGGTCATGGCGTGGATCTCAAGATCGAGTCCTCGCTTCTGGTCTACTACTTCCATGTGGAGGTCCGCTCGCATATTGGACGACACTTTGCACCCAGGAAGTTCGGGCCCTGGCAGTGGCAGAAGGTGGAGAAGACCATGGAGGAGAACATCGGACACAGCAAGCAGTAGGTTGAACTTGCCCTTAATCTCAAAGATTTTTTAGCAGTGTTTTTATTTTCCGCAGCACATATATCTTCTTTCATATGCGACCAGGCCGATGGTACCAGGTGAGGGTGGCTGCGGTAAACGCTTATGGGTTCCGGGGATATTCAGAGCCCAGCGACCCATTTCCCTCAACGGGTAGTAAGTAACTTAGCATTAAAAACATACGATTAAAATTTAAGATACTAAACACAGTATTTTAAAAGAATTAGATTACTAAACAACTATTATTTCAAGTTTATCTGAGATCATCTTCATTCGTAAAGTTATATTAGCAATACAGTTAAGTGGTGTTTTTAATATTCAAGGTTTTTAGTTCGCGAGCTTAACTAAATTTCAGGTTAAAGATAAAATTTTGATTTTTAGGTACCGAACAAATGTAGGAAACAAATTTGAGAATGTAAAATATTAGGTTAACCAATCAGTTATATTAACATCGAAAGCTTTCATTTAAATTCAGAAATATAACCTATTAAGCTCTTTATTATTAGCTAGTCTTACCGTATAACTTTTACCTACAATATACCCCTTAGACCCCAAGCCACCGAAGGCGCCCAACGATTCAAAGATTATCGCTAAGCAGTTTGATGGACACTACATGAACGTGAAACTGGTATGGTGTCCCTCCAAATCTAATTTACCCGTCGAGAAATACAAGATCAGTTGGTCCTTGTACGTAAACAGTGCGGAGGCCTCGATGATCACGCTTGACACCTATGTAAAGGATGTAAGTGGCTCCCGCTTGGTGAAACAGGACACCAAATCATTTGGCTTGCGATGCTTTCAGACCCACCAGCTCGAGATCAAGAAATTGCTGCCCAACTCCTCGTACTACATACAGGTGCAGGCCATTTCCTACATAGGATCGCGTCGCCTCAAATCCGAAAAATTGTCGATGCTGTTCAACACGACCCTGCAGCCTCTGGAGCCAATCACCCCACTCCAGTGCTCCGGGAACGGCAATAGGCGTAGGCACCATCACGTCAGCAGCTCTGAATGGGCCACGACCCCAGCGCCAGAAGTCCCCAATGAAGTTTCACTCACTATTTCGAACCGGACAACGGCCGCGACGTATGAAGTGGGTTTCCGGCTGAACCGGAAGTTCGGCATGATTGTGCAGATTCTGGGCTTCCAGCCACACAAGGAGAAGTAATTATTTGTAAACAAGTTGCCAAAATGCAGAAATTTCACGCTTTTACCCCAATTCAATTGCAGAGTCTATGAACTGTGTCCCCAGGAGACGAACTGCGAGCAGCGAGAGTTCCGCGCTATTCGCGCCAAAGTAAGTAATACCCTTGATGATGTTTTGATGGGAGCCACGAGCCACATGTCGGAATACTTCGTGCCGATTGGCCGGACCACCGGGCAAGGGAAAATCAATGGAACATCGTTGACCATGGGGTATTGTTTAACAAGGCGCACTCGTGTTTCCTTCTTTTGACACGGAAGACACGTTTTAACGAAAGTCAGTACGTGGCAACATGACAATCAACATTTTCGAAATTATAATGCATGGAAATGGGTCATGGCATAGGTGTACGCCAAAAATACAAAGATCAAACAAATAATCAAGATCATTACCTTCCTTTTAATTGCAGAGGGATCCGTTGGAGTTTAGCAAACTCAAGTACAACACCACCTACGTGCTGAAGGTTCCCCAATCCAGCCCCAATTCGGTGCTGGACGACTCTAGAAACGTGTTCACCTTCACAACGCCCAAGTGTGAGAACTTTCGCAAGAGATTTCCCAAGCTGCAGATCAAGTGCAGCGATTAGCCTTCAGCAGATGGGCTGAACCCACTGCTGATCATGAGATTACACTAGATTGTACATAATTGTATGTAAAACTTAACTTTTACTTATTGTTAGACTAAGTACACACAACAACAAACTGAACCAAATCGCTTTCTACTTGAAGAGGTCCTTAAACTGTTGCAGATCCTGCTGCTGAGTGGTTTTCGGGCAGGCCGTACCCAACATTTTGCAGTCTTCGAGGTGGAAACCATGCTCCAGGAGAGCTGCTATCAGTCGTGAGGTATAGAGTACTGGTCCACCCACCAAATGTAGAAAATCGTAGTGTTTCTCTCGTCGTGTGCTGAAGAGTATTCGCTTGGAGACAAAGTCACCGTAGTTGCTGATCCGTC
Organism: Drosophila fuyamai; assembly: GCA_018153365.1. Taxonomy (NCBI): domain Eukaryota; kingdom Metazoa; phylum Arthropoda; class Insecta; order Diptera; family Drosophilidae; genus Drosophila; species Drosophila fuyamai. The sequence goes on along the minus strand of JAECXW010000393.1, from coordinate 5,700,150 downwards.
CCACGCAAACGTAGCGTTGCAATGATGGGGCATATACCTCGATAACGGCTCGGAGACTCTCCGCCGGAGTGAGCTTTTCTGCTGAGGCATAAACTACCCGAAATGGTATGCCCAAGGCTTTGTAAAAGTCGATCGCCAGATTTAGAATGTGCTCCTGCTCGCATTCCGCTTCGTCGGCCGTTTGAGTGGCCACAAAACTTTGCACTGCATTTGTTTGGGTCGCCGTATAAAGACTGGGTGCGGGACCATACAGATCCGTTTCCGCCCGATTGTAACTCCGACCACAACAGATATATCGCAGGGGCAAAACGGAAGGATACACACACAGCTTGGTCATGGCGCCCAGGTAGCTCTCGAAGGCGGCTCCTCCAGTTAAGTAGGCTGTATTAATCTTATTTTGCAGATGCTCCTCCTGCACCAGATGATAGTCGGTCAAGGGCGTGGCGTTCGCCTCCAGGAGAACGCAGCGCACAAAGTCAGGGTTGGCGGTTTGGATGAAGTCACCCTTATTGACGAAATAGCGGGCTAGGGATTGCATGGCATTGACATCGAAGTGAGCTGCCTGGTCCATCATGTAATATCGGTTGTTGTCCACAAAGTAAATAAGATCATGTCGTGACAAGTGGGATAAGGACTCCCTTTCCGATTTGGGCAAGCCGTGGCGGTAGAGGAGCTTTTCCTGTCCGCCAGTGGGACACTGCAAATGCAAGTTGTTAGGTAAGTGCAAGTAGTCGTGTATAAAGTCATCCTCGATGGGATATAGTTTTTGTTTTAGGGTCTTTAAATCGTTGCGCAACGATTTTCCACGCTCTTTAAGATCGTCGAGTTGCTCCGCACTGCCTCCAGCTTTTGTGAGCTCTTTTAGCCGCTTGGTCACCACCTCTCGCTCCTCCGCCACCTTGGCCAGTTGAGCGAGGTGCATCTCATATTTCTGGTACTTGCTGAGCACACTTTCCAATCCGATGTCCAATCCTCGACTGGCGATACTCTGCTCTAAAGATTGGCGGTCGCTGAAGGTTCCCTTGAAGTCAAGATACGGCTGCAGGGTCACATAGTTCTCGTTGGCTTTGTCGCCGGTTATGTACAGGGCGGAGATGTTTCTACTGCAAGTCTTCCAGGCCGAGAGACCTTTTTTAAATACATTTCGCAAGCTAAACATTATTGTTTTTATCAAATACAGCAACAAAATAAACCGGCAAAATCAGCTGTTGCCAGCGCTGCCAGATATATTCGATTTAATAGGGGTCATCAATCCGGAAGTCTGTGATTTTTGTATAAAAGCTAATCTGGTATTTCCCCATATTTAAATGCTCGTTAACAATATTTATTTGGATACATTTTTATTCGGATATCTTTTAAAAATACATATATTATAAAAGCAATCAGTGTTTAATTTCAATTTAAAAAATACATAACTTAAAAACCTTACATATTGCATGTGTGAACATACGCCCTTTTAAGATCCTCAACATAAAATGGATGTGGCTTAAAATTGGCAATTTCATTGAAAATAAGTTCCTTATAGCAATTCACAGGTAGTACCATGTTTTCGAAGTTTTGATCATACTTCGGTGCGATGTCCTCGACATGATGGTGTGGATCAATAAAATCGCTAAGGAACGGATGGTGCATGGCCTCCGCGGCTGTAATTCGTCTTTCGGCTATCATTTCGAGCATTTTCTCCAACAAATCCAGGGCCAAGGGATTGGCATAAGAAAACATCTGCTGGAAATCACGTCTTTCCCGATACGGGTTCCTCTCCAAGTAATTTCGAGAATGCTTGTCAGTTACTCGGCTCATAAACTCATTTGACGGTGTTCCCATTATGTCAAGCAGGCGCTCTAGTTGTTTCATATACCGTTTACCAGGAAATAGGGGACTACCCGATATGAGTTCGGCCATGATACAACCCACAGACCACATGTCGACGGCCTTCGTGTAGTTTTTCCAGAGAAAGAGCTGCTCGGGGGCTAGATACCACAGGGTACCCGCTAATTCCGTCATGTTATTGGCGGTCAGACGGGATAAACCGAAATCAAGTATGCGGACCTCCAGATTTTCATTTACTGCTATATTACCAGGCTTCAAATCACGATGGATTACGCCTGCGCTGTGAATGTACTTCAGACCTCGCAATATTTGGTAGAGGATATACCGAATATGGTACTCGGAGATTCTGTTTCTGCGAGAGAAACTTATCAGGTCCTCGTCCATCAGGGGGGTCACCAAATAAACCTGTTGAAAATCGTTACACACCAAAGGTGGGTGGAAAACGTCCAGCAGACAAAGGACGTTCCGGTGATTCATGTGCTTCAGCAGACGGATTTCGCGATAAGCTGCCTTGGCGTCTTCTTCTTTCTCGAAAGGATCCGACAGCTTTTTCATAGCAACGTAATTTTGGCTACCACTTAGCCTAACCTTGGCCACCTGACCGAATGAACCGCGGCCAAGATGGCTGACCATTTCGTAAATGCTTGGAATCTCCCAACTGCTTTCGTTTACTACCACTTTTCTGAATTTCGCCATTTTCGTTGACTAAAACTTCAAAAGAAAGATCTTTTAAGTTCGACGATACAAAGCATACTAAATTCGCAATATTCCACTCAGAACTTAAATGTAAATCTTATCAAAGTGTTTTCAAAATCTAATCAGTAATACTCTTTATGAGCGAAAACAAATATAATTGACTCACTTAGAAAGTTAAATCGGAAATAAACAATAAATCTAGGGTATTTTCGCTTGACAATGCTGCCATCTCGGTGAAATTCCAAAATATTATAAGCCTTTATATTTTTTTTTAACAATTTATTGTAAAATATACAATACAATATTAGTGGCAAGCCGTAAAAAAATAATAAAACGTTGTACAAAACAAAAAAACTAGTTAACGCTAGGAATTGCTACATTTGAGTACAAAAGGCACAAAATATGTTCGTGTTAAATATGAATCGGTATAAAAATAAGTTGCCCTGTGTAATACTTCAATCCCTTGATAGGTGGATTCCGTTTTACTTCACACCCTTAAGAACTTGAGCAAACGACGGCGGAGGCTTAAAATTGGTGACCTCCTTGTAGATCAGCTCCTTCCACTTGTCCACCGGCAGATCCATGTCCTCGAAGCTGTGATCGTACGGCGGGGAAGTCTGCTCATCGCTGGGTTCGGCGTACTTTTCCAGATACGGATGTGCCAGAGCCTCCTCGGCCGTGATTCGCTTCTCGGCGTCTAGCTCCAACATTTTCTCCAGCAAATCTATGGCCAGCGGATTGGCGTTCTCGAACACCTTCTTGAAGCTGCGCCTCTTCATGGGTGGCAGTGACTGGATGTAAGAGCGAGCACTCTCCGAGGAGATCTTCTTCATAAAGTCGGCCGGTGGCGTGCCTAACATCTCCATGATCAGGTTAAGCTGGTGGATGTGATCGGTTCCCGGGAAAAGAGTACGTCTAGTAATGAGTTCGGCCATAATGCAGCCCACCGACCAGATGTCCACCGTCTGGTTATAGTGCATCCAGTTGAGCATGATTTCAGGGGCGCGGTACCACCGCGTGGCCACATAACCGGTCATTTCGTTCTCCGTGGGACGCGCCAGCCCAAAGTCCAGAATGCGCAGCTCGCAATCCTCATTGACGGCAATGTTCGAGGGCTTCAGATCACGGTGGATGACTCCGGCACTGTGGATGTACTTCAGTCCCCGGAGTATTTGGTAGACTAAAAACTGGACGTGGTCGTCGGACAGGTGCTGCATCCGTATGATATTGTTTAGATCGGCGTCCATTAAGTGGGTGACCAGATAAACCTGCTGGAAGTTCTCCAGCGAGGCGTTCGACGGATGTGGATGGAAAATGTCGAGTAGACCGATCACGTTCTCATGGTCCATGTGTTTTAGAAGTCGGAGCTCCCTGTATGTCCTCTTAGCGTGAACGGCGGATTGGAAGGGTCTTGCCAGCTTCTTGATGGCCACATGCATATTGGTGCCCCGAACCAGTGCCTTCGACACCTGGCCATAGGCCCCACTTCCCACAGGCAGTAGGTCCTGATAAATTTCCGGGATCTCCCATTCCGTCCGGTTTATGTCCAACTTGTAGAATTTCTGTGTTATGGATGCAGACATAGTTTCGTTCGCGGAAGGGCGTCGTCACAGTAAATTATTAATACCTATAAACGAGATATTTAACCATTAAGAAGTGCGCGATCGAAATACCACGCTGATTACGTTTATCTTCAGGCACTTATGCGGCAACTTTACGGGCCTCTGCTCTACGCCCAAGAATATCAACCACTAAGCACTGGCCGCTGGCATTATTTCCTATATTTGCGCTATTACTCCACTCCGACGCGTGTTGGGAATCCGTGAATCAGAATCAGATAAGTGGCTCGATCGGCGGCGACTCGCGTATGCGCTATACTTTAATAATAGTACGTGCTGGGGATCATTTAAATACGTAGGCTAACACACGCTTTACGTAATATTTGACTATATAATTTTGTACTTAGGAATTATTTAATATTGTAGAAAAACTTTTACAGAAGCTTATTCCTATTTAAAATCGTCTGTTTTCGTGTAAACTAGCCATAAATAAATATTTTACCTAATCTCATATAAATTGAAATCTTTCGAATTCAATTTTCTCTCCAGTTTTGTTTAAAACAATTTATCAAAAAATAGTATATATTTTATTAGTTTTAATAAAACGAATATTTCAATTTTACGGAACCCAAAAAGTCCAAATTAAAAGCTGTACCGCACTTAAATAAAAATAAACAAATGGCGTTGCCGGACCGTCAGTTGTCAAGCTCTTGACAGTGCGATGAAAATCTATCGAATGGAGAATCAAAACAGCTGTCTGATGTTTTTCTGCAAATTCTTCTACCCACCACCCCTTGACCCATTTTTTGCTGCATTTTTCGTTGACTTTGAATGTTTTCATTCAATCACAGCTACCACTCGCGCCTGCGCACTCGCACCGCCGCACTTATCAATACTTTAATCTAATCGTGCCATAAACACAGGCTGACATTCCGCCTAGCCATCCTCCGTCGAACGTTTAGTTTCCCACCGAAGCCGCTCTCGCTCGCATCGTAACCTAGAAAAAGTGACTGTAAGTGGGATCGACAGGGGTATCTAAATGAAAATGAATAAATTACAGGTGTATATCATATATGTACATACATTATAAAGTTTAACTAAACATTACAAGGTTTAAATTGTGTTTACCAAGTTAATGAAGTAGCGAAATGAGCGGGGGAACAGGAAGATGTCACTCCATCGGCAGCGAACTACGACCTTTGGAACCTGGACTAGCAAACATGCAGATTTTCTTTAATCCATTATCTCAGATAACACGGAACATTGTTAACATCGATGAAAAGTTCGGTTATAATAAAATATCTACGGCCCGATTAGATAGCCCCGGGGGTTCAAAGTGTGGCAATTAGAGTGCAAGAAGCACGGCCGTTTCAAGGGTTGGTCTAACTTCAACCCCTATATCCGCTTCGGGGAATAAGTTTCAATTACCATTTTTCACATTGTGTATTGGAATTACTTTTGGTAGATAAAATGCTGTTATCTAGTAATTAAACTAATTATAAAACGCAAAACCGTAACTATCATGTTCTCCCCTCTTTGCAGTCACAAAATGACTTCGACCTTACTGCCCGGTAACATCGTGTATGGTGGTCCTGTGACTGAACGGGAGGCCCAGGACTACAGATCCCTGGGCCAGTACGTCCTGGACAAGTACAAGAGCTTTGGGGACCAGACGGTGCTGGTGGATGCGGTCAATGGAGTGGAGTACTCGGCCAGCTTCATGCACAAGTCCATTGTCCGACTGGCCTACATCCTCCAAAAACTGGGAGTCAAGCAGAACGACGTCGTCGGCTTGTCCAGTGAGAACAGCGTTAACTTTGCCCTGGCCATGTTCGCCGGCTTCGCAGTTGGAGCTACGGTGGCTCCTCTCAACGTGACATATTCTGACCGCGAAGTGGACCATGCTATCAACCTGTCCAAGCCCAAGATCATATTCGCTTCCAAGATCACAATTGATCGGGTTGCCAAGGCCGCAAGCAAGAATAAGTTCGTCAAAGGAATCATCTCCTTCGGCGGAAGTTCCAAGAAGTTCAAGAACATCTACGACCTCAATGAGTTGATGGACAATGATAAATTCACGAATCAAGCGGAGTTCACGAGCCCGGCGGCCAATAAGGAAAACGATGTGTCCCTGATTGTGTGCTCATCGGGCACCACCGGACTGCCAAAGGGTGTGCAGCTAACCCAGATGAATCTGCTGGCCACACTTGACTCTCAAATGTAAGTTTAAAAGGTCAGTTGTCAAATGAATTTCGTACGAAATGCTCTCTCCTTTTCAGCCAGCCCACTATCATACCAATGGAGGAGGTCACACTGCTCACCGTCATTCCCTGGTTTCACGCCTTCGGCTGCCTGACGCTCATAACCACAGCCTGCCGGGGCGCCCGCCTAGTATATCTACCCAAGTTTGAGGAGAACCTCTTCCTCTCGGCCATTGAAAAGTATCGTGTGATGATGGCCTTTATGGTGCCACCACTGATGGTCTTCCTGGCCAAGCACCCAATCGTGGATAAGTATGATCTGTCCTCGCTGATGGTCCTGCTGTGTGGGGCAGCCCCACTGAGTCGCGAGACCGAGGATCAGATTAAGGAGCGCATCGGAGTACCTTTCATCCGGCAGGGCTACGGTCTCAGCGAATCCACGCTGAGTGTGCTGGTCCAAAATGACGAGTTCTGCAAGCCCGGTAGTGTGGGCGTGCTTAAGGTGGGAATCTACGCCAAAGTGATCGATCCCGACACCGGAAAGCTGCTGGGAGCCAACGAGCGGGGTGAGCTCTGCTTTAAGGGCGACGGCATCATGAAGGGCTACATTGGAGACAACAAGTCCACGCAAACGGCCATTAAGGACGGCTGGCTGCACACTGGTGACATTGGCTACTATGATGATGAATTCGAGTTCTTTATTGTGGACCGTATCAAGGAGCTGATCAAGTACAAGGGCTTCCAGGTGCCGCCAGCCGAGATCGAGGCACTGCTGCTTACCAACGACAAGATAAAGGATGCTGCGGTCATTGGTAAACCGGACGAAGCGGCTGGCGAGCTGCCCCTGGCGTTCGTAGTAAAACAGGCCAATGTGCAGCTGACCGAAAGCGATGTGATCCAGTTTGTCAATGACAACGCCTCGCCTGCCAAGCGACTAAGGGGTGGCGTGATCTTCGTGGACGAAATTCCAAAGAACCCCAGTGGCAAGATCCTGCGACGCGTTCTCCGCGAAATGCTCAAGAAGCCAAAGTCCAAGTTGTAAAGGGATCGCTTCCCTTTTGGGTGTGTGTACAAACAATTTACTATGTGTATGATTTATTATTGCTAAACTTTGTTTTATAAACTACCAACTGGTTGGGTTTCGATTTACTCATATTTGGCTTTTCTTTCGAAGTATTCGCTTAAAACTTAAATACAAATAAAAACTGCTGGAATTCGAGTGTCGCAGTGACATCGCTGGAGCTTGGAAAACGCAGCTCCAGGTCGAAATACGTTAATGTTCGAACTATCAATAACAAGTTATATATAAACAACTACATACATTCGTTCTCAACTTCTAACAAACTTGTCTTCTGTTTTTTCCCATATTGTTGTCGCTTTTATATAGACTCATTATTAATTTCGTATGGTGTATACATATATATATATTTATTTGAAATATTTAACTACTCTTCTGCTCTGCTTTGTAAATAGTTGTTTAACATTTTTGGTATTTTGTTTGGGAAAAGTTATCTTTTTCGCTAAGTCGCAGCAAATTGCATATATTGGTTTCATTTGTGTTTCCGGTATATAAAGAGGTTTATATGTCTGTTCTCTAGCATTAGTTCACTAATTATTGTGTATGAAACCTTAAATGTAAGAGAAATGCTTCGGTTTCTATAACGGAAATATCTTAGTTTGTGTAAAATCCCAAACACTGTTCAGCCAGCACCTGCACCCGCTCCTACTCCTGTTTTCGATCCTCCTGAGCGGTGCCGCTTTCTGTGCCTTTTACAGTACGTACTTATTGTTGCAATGCTAATCGACTTGGTGCATAACTTACACTTAAAACTATCTTGACAAATTAGATGCGTAAATTCAGTTGTTCACTTCGTTAGTTTCTTTCGTTTTAAGTTACATAGTTAAATAAAACGGTGCAGTTTAAAATTAGCTCGCACTTTCTTCATCTAATCCTTGGGACAATACTAGTTTCTTTCTTTTGGCACAATCTTGACAACAAATCGGTTACTCTGATTGTCACTTGTGAACAAAACTAATTTGTGTTTATATGTAAGTTTGAGTGTGAGTGTGTTATTATATTGCTAAAATTGTATTTTGATCCCTGGGACCAAATAAAAGTCGAGAGACCCCAACCACAGCAAAGGGCAATGGTAATTGCAATTGCATGATGACTAGTGAGAATGTTGGATACGGACCGCCAAACTCAAAATCTGCCTAAGGCGAAGATGATGATAACAGCAGACTGCCACGATTAGATTCCAATTCTGCCGTAGATCACACAATTATCTCCATGCGATTCGCCTTACGCGTGACCTTGGGTGGGCCTTGTGCTAACTCCGACATACCGCCGTATTTGAAGGAAAAGATGACAGTTTGTTGGCCGAAATTCGCTTCAAATCTGAAAGGTAAAAACCATTATAAGTGTTAAATAATAGTTTAGGATGTTATGACTTGGGAAAGCAGATATAATTGTGTTGTAAGTCATGACACCTATGTATTTTGATAGTCCTTACTCAGTACTTATATGTATCTCTGGCGGTTTGCCTGTGGCGTTTTGTATGACTAGAAACATTTTGGTCACAATTTCAATTACATGTCCCGTTTGAAAAACGAAATCTCCCTTCTTTCTCCCAAATTCAGACTGAAAAATAAACAATTACTCGACAATTTTAACGATTTTTGATTGACCAATGCATACCGCCTTAACGTGAAACACAGCAATGTCGTCCAGGTAGGGGCTCAGAGACATCCGGTAAATCTCTGATGCAGGCACTCTGTACTTAATTTGAAGTGTTCTCTGATCCAACAGCAGCAGAGATGAGGTGGACAGCACCAGCAAAATGGGCACAAACTAATATAAGGCAACACGTTTTCTAAAAATTGTTTTTTTAAATGTGAATTATGAGCTTACTTTTCCACTGGAGCGTGCTATCTTGTTGATTATATCTGCAAATACCACATACTGATCGTTAGTCTCGGCGCAGATCTTCTTCCACTGCTGGTTGTGTCGCAGTCGCACATAGTCGCCCACAAATGGATGGCCCACACTGTATAAAAATAAATGAAAAGAATTAAATGGAAAACGAGCTAAATAAAAAACAAAGTAAGGCTACCTTCGTGCATAAGAGGCTTTCCTATCCTTGAAAATTATACTGGCGGTGACCTTCTCTCTCATCCGATTACGCGCCGTTTGGTCGAAAGAGTTTCGGTAAATATAGCACTTCCAGCGATGGTAGATGGAACGCAACTGACGCGAGGCATCTGCCAGAAAAACCGGAGCCGCTGGCCATTCTGTGGAAAGCGGGCTCAACGTGTTGGGGGGCAGACGTAGAGGAATAGTCAGCAGAAACTGCTGGATCTTCCACTGGCGGTAGTAACGACCTATCACTTCGATGGCCCATTTAACCTGGCGTTTGTACTTCAAGGACCGATACTCCTCGCGTGCCTAAATGAAACAAAATAGGTAACGAATTAGAAATAAGAAGCAACTATTTGAAAAAAAAAATTAAAATAAGTCATGCAATGCTTACAACGCGATATAAACTCCACAAATGCCTACGACCAGTGAAGGGAATGCCAAATCGGCACTCCTTACATGCGGAAAAGCAAAAAAGTAAATACGTCATGCAAGTAAAAAATCCCCCTAGAAAACTGCTCACCCGCCACGTGCGCCAGGCGCTCGAGATGATCATCTGACTGTGCCGCATGCGCTGAAAACGCTTCCTTGCATGGTACATACGGAACATCTTCTGAATAAGGACGGCCAATTCACTGATCCGCAGGCGACGGAACTGCTCCAGCTCGAAAACGGTGCGCGGACTGCGCACGAACACATTCTTGGTGCCGATCGTGAACTCCGCCGAAGGCAGCGGCAAGTTGCGGATTATCAGAGCGATGCCCTCAACCTGGCTGCCGCCATGGAAATGGGGCCAAGTGAGGCTGTTGAGCAGCTTGTAGCGGTGAAAGAATTTGACGTGCAGAAGGTGGTAGCAGTGGCCGGTGCGGCACAGGTGGACCAGCGGCATCAGAGACATGTAGCGCACCTGGTGCTGCACTAGCGCCATGTCAAATTGGTGTGGCTGTTTGCCCTCGTTGGGCTTGATGCAGAACACATAGTGGGAGCGTCGGTGCTTCACGATGGCCAGCAGCGTCTGCAACTGGGTTCGGATATTCGAGCTCAGCGTGCTGGGCTTTTTGGTGGCCTGTCGGCGGGGATTTCCCTCAGGAAATAGGCTCTGCACCAGAGACAGTTTGCTCTGGTAAAAGGCAGCACTGATGTACTTCGGCAGCATGTCCGAGTTCTTTTCAAGAAATCGATGTATAGAATAGTTCACCACACTAGCAAAATGACGAATTCTGCAAAAACAAAACGGTGAATTTTCATTTAGAACAGACTTAACACTAAGCTTAGAAACCCACTGAAAGCACATGGAGTTACTGCCGGTGGTCATAAAGTTTGGATGCCCCGCACAACATTGCTGAACTCGCAAGAGCAGCGCCTCGTTGCTATTTAGATGGGCTTCGTTAATCAAACTCAGAATGCCGTAGCTGGGCTTGTCTATCAGTTCGCAGATAGATTCGTTGTCGAAATAGTCAATCCGCGACCACTCCAATCCCTCCCGGATGTACAGTTCTTGCTCGGAGCGCAGTATATGAAAAACAAAATTCTAAAATGAAAAAACGTGTTAAAGTCTTCCGAACTCATATTGATTACATTTATGTATATTTTAAATATTCTGGGCATAAAATTTATACTTGCCTGATGGATCTTCTCCGCACTGTAGTTTATAGCAAATTGCTCAAAAGAGTTATGTTCCAGCACTTCGAATCCATAAAAATCCAGCAATGCCAAGTTCTTTTCGCGTTGTGTCGATTTAAGGGACTCATTAATTTTGTTAACCAGCCACGTGAAGAGGCGACTGTAGAGAGTGCGACAGAGTGTGTTCCGGTTGGTAGCTGCTTGCCTTGCATCCATTTCACACCCCACATCCTCTTGAGCGCTGTTCGAGCTATTCGCTCTGGTCAAACAGTTGATCAGAATTTGGGCTTCTATATTGAGAAGCTGTGCTGTCTCTTGAACCTCTGCAAAAAAAAATCCATTAAAATAAGCTCCTTTGTGACTTAATTAATATTTACCATATACGTTGGACACTTGACAACCCTCAGTTCCATCAATGTTAGTTATAGGTACGAAAATAAAGTTTCCTAACTTTAGCACCACAGCGATGACTCGAAAAATAGAGTTGCTTTCCTCACAGCTAAGGCCCAGTACATCCAAAGATCGCTGAAATTCAAGATGAGTCAAAATGTTATAAAATGTAAGCTTAAAAGTGTAATATTTCAGTGAACAGATCACCTTGGTATAATGAAAGTTCATTCTATCCTCCTCCATGGCAGTTGTGTTGCGCAGAAGCTCATACTTCTCTACATTCCGATACAACTTGAGCGATTCTGTTTAAATCGAATTGTTAGTATAGATTTAAAAAGTTTTAAACTGGATATTACTTAGCAACTGAAGATCAGCCCCTAATAGTAACTGGTAAAATATGTGAAAATTTCGCTCGCCGATTATAGTATCTGTTATACGGGTCTGTGGGCAGAAAAAAATGTAATGAATAATAATTCTCAAAGCGAACTGATTAACTTTAAAGCAAACCTTTTCCAACATATCTTAAGGGTAAGCACGAATTGAATAAAATACAGCATCACAGGTATTTATTTTATTTGCAATAGGTTTTACTTACAATGTGTAATGTGCACTCCCATTGGATCGCCTTTGAAGTCAATTTCGATATCGAATAATTTTCCCTGAAAAACAAAAGGGAATTAAACAAATATAATCAAATAACAAACCAGTTTCTCTAATCTTATGCTATGATTGCTATTTATGTTTAGTAATCCATTTAAGTTTGTATTACACTCACATATCGGCTGGAGTTGTTATTCTTCAACGTGCAGGCGTTTCCCATAGCCTCCAGGAACACATCCGCACAGGTGACACATTCGCGCATCCTTTGCGTTGGCGACTTGTGGCGCCTGTGCAGCGACGAGCTGGCCGAGGGCGTGGGTGAAACGGAACTGGGCGGCGGGGGCGGCAAATCACCCAGCACTTTGCTTAGCTTGTGTGCATCGTACAGCGATATACGTTGCGTGGACCCCATGAGGGAGCTTCGATCCCGTTCCCGCTCGGGCTGGCTCTCGGTTGAGTGCTGGCGCATCAAGTTTGAACAGCTGCCGCGATGTGGATGCGCCGGGTGGGCGGTGGTGGTGGCTATTGTAGACAAGCGACAGGTGCTACCTCGCAGCTCATCTCGCTCCTCCTTCTCCAGGCTCTGGGCACGGACGCACTTGCTGTGCCCACATTGGCGACAGCCGCCGTAAACGGAGGGCACAGCATACTTGGGCGAACCCTTGGAGGCCGGGGGCATGGCAGTGCAGGCGTTGACTTGGGTTTGCTGATGCTTGAAGCACGACTTGGTCGGATGCAAGTGGTGGGCATGCGATTCAAGCAGGCTGCTGATGTTCTCGTTGCTCTTGTGGTGCGAGAAGTCAAAGTCGACGATCTTTTCGCGCATGTGGCGCCTGCTCTGGCGTTCAATGCTCTCAGCGCGAGTCCGCGAACGCTGAGACGGTCCTGGCGAAGGACTCTGTCGCCGCGAAATAGTGCCTGGCGGATTTTCTGCCCGGTTCTTGCATATAATAAAATTGGCAGTTCCGGAGCAGCTGCTGGAGGCGCGCCTGTGGGCGTGAGCCAAAAGCCCGCTGGCCGAGCTGGTCGAGGATTGCTTGCGCAGGACATTCGGAGTGGTGGGGCAGTGCGAGCGATCCTGTATGTGGGTCAGAAAGTTCACAATCATTTTGAAGGTCTCGGTCTTGCCTGACCCGCTCTCCCCGGTGAGGAGGACGCACTGGTCCTCGCTCTGGTCCTTGAGTGACTGGTAGGCCAGATTGGTGAGACCATAGCTAAGGTAAAAATAAACATATTTAAATCTTGAAATTCAGCAGTCTGCTTAAGAAAAACTTACATGTGGGGCGGCAGCTGGAAGATGCCCTTGTCGCCATAGTTGCGGACATTGTCCAGAGAGTGCTCGGATATGTGATGATATGGATTCAGAGCCACAACAGATGTTCCAATGTAGGTCTGCAAAGGGAATGTATAGCAATGTGGGTAGACTAAAGGTATTAGGGACTTACATATATGTGATCGCGCTTGTAGCGTTGGTGGATGTTGTTTATGAAGCTATCCTCGGACAGGTTCTCCAGCAGCACCGAGTCCCATGTGCCGATTTCCTGCTCCATCGCGGTTTCCTGCTCCAATTACAACAACATGCACGGCAGTATTGACAACAACGGCAGCAGCCAAAATAGAGCTCAGCATTTGAATTTGAATCCATTAACTGCAAACGGGGCCAAAACGAGAACGGTGGGAAGGGGGATGGGGGTTTTTAATGGCTCCAAGAATTGCATAATTTATCGCGGGCCTGCATGCATCTGAGCGAATCCGTGTTTTGATTTTGTGATTCAATTATTGATTTTCATGTGCTGGCGAGCAACAGCCTCGAACTAGTGCTCACTCAAATATATACCGCGGTTTCAGTCCTGTTTTTTATATCCTTGACTGGACGACTCTCAAGTGTCTTCCTGGGCTTCCGTTTTTGCGAATTATTGTCTTTACTCTCCACGATTTGCACATTTTGTTTACCTTTTCAGAAAATACATTTTGCATCCAATGAATACTAGAGGTGGCCTAGCCATCGATGACAAAATCGATGTGGTTCTTGGCAAGTCATCGATTTATATACTCTATTTAAATTTAACTATCAGTTCTGAAAAGTTTTGAATAAATAAGTTCACATTTTTTACATAAGTATGTAACCATGGTTACGTATAGTTAAACTCCCTTTAAAAATATGTTAAATATGTGTTTCCATACTACATTAAAATTCATTCTGTGTTAAAATTTAATGAATTTTAGATATCCGTAAATTCTTTTTATTTAAGTATTCAATATGAATTAGCATTTTTTAAACCTTTTTCGTAATTGTGGCTGGCCGCATTCAAAAATGTATTTGAACTTATAAACTAAGGGTATTAACAGTTTCGGTATTGGCAATAAGCGACTGTTTATTGCCATCGACGGGGCTTCCATCGCTATTATATACCACAGACCAGACCATGAACACTGACGAACGAAACTTTCGATTCAGCTACTATGAAAAGTGCCTGATCAACAGCGTGGAGGAGAAGAAGTCGCTAAACAAACTTCTCCAGGATGACATCCGCAACCTGAGCAAGCTAAAGCAATTCTGTATGAACTACACGGTGCCCAACATCCACAGGAGCTATCTGTGGGCTCTGGTCATGGGAATTCTGCCGCTCCACAAGGCGTCGACGTCGTACATACGGGACCAAAGACGCGAGATGTACGAGGATCTGCTGCGAGCCGTAACTGTGCTCCGGTGTGCCGAGAATAAGGAAAAGGAGCAGATCATGCACACCATGTGGTTGCTGGAGTCTAATCGACTGTGGCATGGCAATGCTGGTCCCAGTCTTCATGCGGACGACACACACTTCATCGAAATCATGCGCACCCTACTCCAGATATTCAACGATGATGTGGAAACCTATTGGATAGCCAAGGGATTCTATAAGTATACCCGCGAGCTGAAGAAGGAGTGCGCCAAGCTGAAGGAACAGACGCACATTATGCTTAAGCGCGAGGACCAGTCCTTGTTCAAGTGTGTTTTTCAATTGGTTAGTCTTGTACCCCAAGATAATGATTTTTTCTTTCTTATAGTCACCTGGAAGAGCTGGGCCTGTTTGATAGCAACTCAACGCTACTGGACAACTGGTACATTACCTGCTTCGCTGGCGTCATCTGCGAGACTGTTTTGGTCAAGATCTGGGATAAAGTCTGTGGTGGCTCCCGCAAGATTGTGGTTTTCCTATTTGTAGAATTAGCCAAGGACATCAAGTCCCTCCTACTTAAGCAAAAATCCCTGGCAGACGTCAAAAGACTGATAGAAACGGTAGGTGAATTCTTAATCCACGTAACTACACTTGGGTTAACAGAACTCATCCTCAGGTGAAGGATGTCGACGGTGTCATCGTAAACAAGGCCATTAAATCTCTGCAAAACAACAGCAGCGAAGTCGAGTACACTCACTAAATAATTCTATAACATTTTTATATCGGACATATAAAGAGCGAAAGCAACTAAATGTATTTAAAGACCACGTCCTTCTTGTCACCCACCGTCTGCAGTTCCAGCGTCACGGGGCACTGCATCCAGTAGGAGAGCAGCTCCTCCGTATATCCGATAAGGAAGTACATTTTGCGCGGGGTGATCGCCTGCCTTATTAGGGCCGCAATACGAATGGTATTGTGCTGCCGCTTGATGATGATCTCGGAGCAGACGAGGGCGTGCCATGTGCCGGTGACGAACTTGCGGATGAACACATCCTCAATGGCGGTCTGGGACGGTCGCAGGGCATCCTTCAGCGTGGCTAAAAAGAAGGGTGTTATAAATATGAATCATCAATAAAAAGTTCTTCCAACTCACATGTGTTCCACGAGTTCCAGGACTTGCGGTGACCAATAAAATGCGGCGGATTGGCCATCTCATAGGTGAGCGCCCTGTTTCGCTTTGTGGTTATGCGGTATCGCCCGGATTGCACGCGACAACACACAGCGCTGGTGTGGATGCTTGACCGGCTGAGCTGCTGCACCTCGGCAGCCACCTGGGGCACCAACTGCAGCAGGAAGGGGTATTTAAAATTAAAATAATTTTATTAAATAACTCACCTTTTTTAAGAAGTTCATTATTTTCCGGCACGAAACAAACTTGCGTCCAGCAACAGCTGTTTAACGTGACGTAACGGTTTGTTAGAGATGGAAAAATATTGAAGTCTACGCTTGATGTTAATTTGTGTTGACAAATCCATTTAAATATATTTAAAAAATCTTTTAGAGGTACATTTTTAAAAATTATAAGATGCAAATTACATGCTAAAAATTAAAAATATTTATAGTTCAATAAAGAACATGTAGTTCTCACTGCTCAATTAAGTAATCTAGACGCAATTGAAGTGCCTCTTATTTTAATGTTGATTATTATATAAATTTTGAATAATAATATTTATACATATCCGCTCTTTTTTATTTTTAAATTTAAATTTTAAATTTTATTTTTAAATTTCCGCGCCTATCGACTGGTTGGATCTCGATATAATAGAGGAAATATCGATTCTTTAGCTCTGTAGCAATGCTATGTTTCCAAATCCTATTTTTGAAATGTAGCTGAATCTATGTTAAAAATATTATGTCGAATTTATATAAATATATAATACATTTTATTATATATCTACATATTTTTGTCACGATAAATAACATTTTGAGTTTTGTTCGATATTATTCGCAGTGTTGACTTAATTAATTTTACTTGTGTAATTAATTACATCCAAGTTTTACTTTTGCACTTAACCACGATAGCCAAATGCTAACGTCAAAAATTTAAAGCACTTGCAATTTTTAAATTTTTCGGCTGACAAAACACCATCTAAAACTAGCCACATTTGGCTACAAAATTGCTACATTGGCATTTCTAGAGCGCTGGGCCTGCGCGCTTGGAAAATGGCTTAAACGCATCTCAAACAAAGATCGAGGACCTCAGATCAACAGGAACTACCTGTTGGAGTCACACTGAAAAAGGACCCCTTCCAGAGTGGTACTGAAACAGGACTCTTTCTGGAACTCCTTCTACCTGAATGCACTAAATGCTGTGGAAGCAAAATCAGAGCGAATACATTGGAAGCCATGACGCTTAACGAGAGCGACGCCACCCGCTTAGAGCTGACGCGCAACTTCCTGGAGCTGTCCCGGAATCCGGAAACATGTACCGCCCTGCGCAGCTCGGACTGCATCCAACTACTGGTGCAGATCCTGCATGCCAACGATGACGGACTTTCCACGGCGAGGAAGTACGCCAGTCAGGCGCTGCACAACATCGTGCACAGCCACCCGGAGGAGAAGGAGCGCCAGCGGGAAGTGAAGATGCTGCGACTGCTAGACCAGATCCTCGACTACTGCAACTTTCTGCGCACCCAGCTGCAGAGCGGGGGCGAGGCCATCGCGGATGATGAGGATCGGCATCCACTGGCGGCCATGAAGCTCCTAATGAAAGCCAGCTTCGACGAAGATCACCGCCAAACCATGTGCGAACTGGGGGCCCTTAAGGCGATTCCCAACCTTGTTCATCTCGATCATGCAGTCCATGGACCTGCGGCTGTGGGCAGGGAACAGTGCAACGCTTTAAGGAGCTACGGCCTTATGGCCCTCACGAATCTCACCTTCGGAGATGAGAATGTACACAACAAGTCATACCTGTGCGGCCAGCGCCAGTTCATGGAGGTGGTCATCGCCCAGCTAAATACGGCTCCGGATGAACTGCTACAGGTGTGTTTAGTCTAGATCATAATTCAGGTTACACAATTTATCTATCATCTATTATTGATTTATGAAGACTAACATGTAATTTAATTTTTATGAAAATTTATGTTCTTGATTGATTACTCTTGACTTTTTCAGGTACTTGCTGGAGTGCTTCGCAATCTGTCTTGGCGGGCAGACAAACATATGAAGACTATTTTCAATGAGCTGGGAACAGTGACATCCTTGGCTCGAGCAGCAATGCAAAACAAGAGCGAGAATACCTTGAAAGCCATACTCTCTGCCCTCTGGAATCTCTCAGCGCATTGCAGCACGAACAAGGCAGAGTTTTGTGCTGTGGACGGAGCACTGGCATTTTTGGTGGGAATGCTTAGCTACGAGGGTCCAAGTAAAACCCTCAAGATCATTGAAAATGCGGGTGGTATTCTTCGGAATGTTTCTAGCCATATTGCTGTGTGCGAACCCTACCGCCAGATACTGCGACGGCACAATTGTCTGGCCATTCTTTTGCAGCAATTGAAGTCGGAGAGCTTAACAGTGGTCAGCAACTCGTGCGGCACTTTATGGAACCTCTCGGCGCGCTGTCCCGAAGATCAGCAGTACCTCATCGACCACAATGCTATTCCTCTACTGCGCGTCTTGATCAGCTCCAAAAACTCCATGATTGCCGAGGGCAGTGCCTCAGCATTAAAGAATCTAGTTAACTTTAGGGCTACCCTGGAGCTGATGCCCAATGGAGATGGTGGCTCCCTGCCGCTGGACAAGGAGTCTGGCCATGGTGGCACATTACCGCGGAGGTTCAGCTCACTGCGTCTAAGCTCCAATCCCACTGGATCGTTAAAAAAAGTACGCCCATCCACGGTGAGCACAACTGCCTTCCTCAACAGAAAGTGTGAGAGTCGGGAATCCATTTACTCGGGCAAATCTGACTCTACTAAATACTCAACGAAGTCCGAGGGAGCCAAGCATCCCTTTGAGGTTGTCACACCCACGGAGGAACAACCCATTGACTACTCCATGAAGTATATGGACCACAAACCCAGTAGCAGTAAGACCTTTGAGACTGACTTGGACCAGCCCACAGATTTTAGTGCTAGATATAAGGAAAGACGATCCGCTCAATCGGCACAGCCAGAGATGAAGTCGGAAACCAGTGAGATTAGGACCAATGAGTTGCAACTGGCCAAGTCCTCCTCGGCCACGGAGTTGAGAAATGGTCCAGGAATTGTAGCAATTTCGGCAGCCAAGCAGAAACTCGCTACCGAAGTAGAAACGGAATCAGCAGAGCGACTGATCAACTATTGTGAAGAGGGAACTCCCGGCAGCTTCAGTCGGTTTGATTCCCTTAACAGCCTGACCGAAAAGCCGGAAAAATGTATGGCACCGAAGACTCCAACAAAGCCTATAGTTCAGTCAGGACAGCTCGACCGAAACATTCCCCAAAATATCGATTCAGCTCTGGAAACTCCACTAATGTTCTCTCGACGCAGCTCGATGGACTCGCTGGTGGGTGACGACGAGACCATTGCCTGCGACGATAATGGCTCCGTGATAAGCGAGTACAGCCGGATGCAGAGTGGTGTCATCTCTCCTTCGGAGCTACCCGATTCGCCCACCCAGAGTATGCCGCAGTCGCCAAGAAGGGATCGCAAGATGCCCATTGAAAATGACGCTGAGACTTCTGACCGAAAGCCTGGCAATGTGTTCGAGGACAAGCTGAATAGATTTCACGTAGAGCACACGCCTGCCGCCTTTTCCTGTGCCACCAGCTTAAGTAATCTGAGCATGTTGGATGACTCCAATGCAAACGCTACTCGAGGACAGCGTACAAATGACATCAACGGCAATGGGGATGCTCCCCGTAGCTATTGTACAGAGGACACTCCGGCTCTGCTTTCTAAGGCGCCAAGCAATAGCGATTTGTCCATTCTGTCCATACCGAATGATTTGAATGCCAACGAAGAGCAGCCAGTGCCAGCGCCCCGAGCGGATGTCCCTGGCCTGGACACTCGGATTCCGGCTGAAGATGCCATCTCCAAAATGCGCTGCGGTGGCGGCGCATTACCCAGTTATCTGCCAGTGTCGGATGAAATGAGCAAGTACTATGTGGAGGATAGTCCATGCACCTTTTCGGTGATTTCTGGACTGTCTCACCTCACAGTGGGCTCGACTAAAGCAGGTCCGGTTTCGAAACTTCCCATAAGGACTTTGGAGACACAGGCAGAAGCACCAAAGTTGCCTCCCAGACGGAGTGCAGTTCAGGGAGAAGGTGCAGAACCCTGCCTACCGCCGAAGAGAAGCGACTCGCTGAGCTCACTCTCCATGGACTCGGATGATGACTGCAATCTTCTCAGTCAGGTAAGGAAATTAAGCAAATTGATTAGGGGATATATCACTTAAAATGAAAAAATCAAAGTGAGCTTCCAATAAGAAAATCATTTAGAAGTATGCTACTTGGAAATC
Organism: Drosophila fuyamai; assembly: GCA_018153365.1. Classification (NCBI taxonomy): domain Eukaryota; kingdom Metazoa; phylum Arthropoda; class Insecta; order Diptera; family Drosophilidae; genus Drosophila; species Drosophila fuyamai. Next base: position 5,679,953 of record JAECXW010000393.1, on the reverse strand, counting down.
AGATGATGAAGCTATAAGCTTAGAAGTACAGTTTTTGGACATTTTTCTGCAAAACCATTTGCCCAAATAAGGAAAAATCTACCTAAAAATAAAAACCAAGATTTAAAAATAGATTTTAAGAGAATGATGTCTGTAAACAATGTTATGGGCTTAAAAGTGCGGTTTCATCTGAATAGTTTAAAACTTAGAGAATAGTTTGCGTAGAATCAGACAAACTTTTGAACAAAATTATAATACCCTCTGCAAGGAGAGAACAAGTTAATGAGATGAACAACGAGATGTAGTCAATGCTTTAGAATTTAATCCCACTACCACCGAATTATAAGATGTTATATTTTTAGGCTATCGCGGCGGGAAGCTGTCGACCTCAACCAAGTGGTGCTAGCACTAGTTCCAGCCTGGCCAATGCAAGCACCAGTACTCTAACCAGGACAAATGGGCAAAAGAAGGAACCTGAGGATGGTGATAAACCGAACTACAGCTCGGATGACTCGCTGGAAGACGAAGACGACGATGCACGATCCAAGACGCTTTTTGAGCAGTGCATCCTCAGCGGCATGCATAAGTCCAATGACGCCCTGGAGTCGGAGGGTGAACCCCCGGGGCAGCGGCAGGAGACGAGTGCACGGGATCGGTTTGTCAGCAACCAGGTGCGCCAAATAGAGTCCATGCTAGCCGGGCGCCAGCACTAGCAGCGGATATGTGGTTAAGTGAAAAGACCATGCGTTTGTTTGGTGGCTTTTAGTCTTGTCTATGCAATAATATTTTCACGGTCTCAATTTTCCTATAGTTCAGATTAAAAATTTGCACTTAAATTTAACTCTTTAACCCGTGTAATATTATGTCTACCCTCTCAAGAAAAACTGCACACATAAACATTAAGGAAACTAAAAGGATGATAAGGAATGGGATACAGTCGTTGTATAAATAAAAGTTGGGATAAACTGAGGTCCGGGATACTCGTAACATGATGCTTTGACGAACTAGCACCAGACGCTAGAGCGCTCAGTAGAAACGTTTTCGAGCATTGCGATCCTTGAAATAGGATATGGCAAAGATGGCCACTGCTGCTGCCACGACTACCACGAACAGGAGGATGAAGAAGATTTTGGCGTTGGACATGCCCGGCTTGGGATCCTCCTTGTGCTCACGAGGTGGCTCGAAAGTCTTGGCATTCGGTATGATATTGGTGCGTCGGATAATCTCATCGTGCTGCGAATGAAAGAAAATTGTGGTTTAATAAACAAGTGAAGTAAAGCTGGTTTCGAGTAATATGATATTCATATAATAACACTCATCTTTATCAGGCCTTCGTGACAAACATTTTTTAGCGTTTAAAAGATTAATTCGATTTGAATTTTAATTTGAAATCGTACAATGTGTTTGACGCCTCCTGCTAAATTATAGCAAGTTGGTGCAATTAAAAACGAGTTCATTCTTTTTTTAGAAGCTTGTTCCTACCTATAGATATAATGACTTAACCCGGCTTTCGGGTTCCTTGCACTCTTTAGCCGATAAGCAGACAGCTGAGCAAAGCGTATTCCCCTGCTGAGGTTAACTTACATTTGGGTTGGAGTCCAGGTCGTAGAACTTGAAGCTGTGGATGTCGTGATTGTCGGACAGATCACCCGTCGTGGCCGACATGCCGAAGTGGTAGCCCGTGGGCAGCTCCACGTTAGCGACGACAAAGCAGCTCTTCCACTCGTTGCGGTTCTCCAGATCTGTGGACACTGACAAAATGTCGTTCTCGTATCGAATGCTAACTAACGTCTCGTAGTCCACATTACGGAAGCGAACTTCGCAACCGGCTAACTGAGTGTGCGTTCCATCGCGGTCGTGGTCGTAGCTCCAGCTGCCATTGTTAACCATGGCACTGAGATATGGATGTTGGTGCTGCAAATGAAAGATTAATATGGGCTCTCCTATAGCTAAGGCTTTCCTACATTGTGAGGGCCATTGTGGTTGCTGTAGGTGTCTAGGATAATGGCCAGCCCGGAGAAGTGATCTTTGCTGCCAAAGACCGGGCCTGTCTTCATGCGCTCCTTGGTGTACCAAATGGCAAAGCCGTCGCCGAAGAGTTCAGTACCCTTTCCGTGCACCTTGAAACCCACATGCAACTCCCAGTTGCGCGTCATCACGGGCTTCGCATGAAATAGTGCTAAGATTACTCATAAGGTCAGCTAAAGATCAACCCTCCTGCTTACCGAGTAGTTCCAAAGGGCGCCGCTCTTGGACTGCAAGTCCGGCGTCAGTCTTATGTAGTTGCTGGTCACCATCGTGTTGCCCAGAAAGTCCCAGTGTGGCAATATCACGCCAACGCCTGGAAGGTCAAGCCACGTTAGAGGTACACGTACTCCATCTTATAAGAGCCCGGAAACCCACCTTGGAATGGACGCACTAGACTGTGCTCCCGTTTCATGTAGTCCGGCTCCCTGGGATTATCCTCCTGGGCAAGAACTGCAAAAGGGGCGACAAGCAGCGCCAGTAGCGCCAGGGAACAAGGTGCGCGCGACGGCTTGCTCATGGCTGCATTCGGTGTCCCCGTTGAATGAAGCTACACGGAAAATAATATTTGCAGACAATTTTTTCGCCGGCCTATTAGTGGTGAGCAACTGTGATTCATTAACGGTGGTTGGCAACTATCGGAAAATTATCGATATCTGATCTCACGACATTGTTGTGTTGTTATCGAAACCTGTCTATCAACCATTGGCACAAATGTATATCAAATTCAAATAGTCAAAAATGTTTGGGAAAGTATGTTAATAAGCTATAATCTATGTTAAATACTTTAAAATCATATATAAATGATTATAATAATTTTGAGATAAAAATGCCTCTTTTACACTTACAGTAATATTTTCAAAGAAATAAATTTAGGTAATTATTAACTTAATGCAAACTGGATTTCAACCAAAGCTATTTTAACTTTATTTATTATATTAACCTAATGCAGTTCTAAGTCGCTTTCAACTTGACTTAAACTTTATTATTAAGCCATTATTTAAATAATACATTTTAGTTTATAACTATTAAGAAGTGTTTCAAAAGGTTACAAAAATGTCTTTGTGATTAAGCGGCAGTTTTTGTAGTTTATTTTAGTAATTTTCGTTAACAAATGTGGGACAATTTACAGACGGTAAATATGTTACGGAAGTACAGCTCAGACCACTAAACTGATGAATGCAAATTATGGCTTTGGACAGCTTCCCCTCTTTTGGCGCTTAATTCACGCGTCCAACCAGTTTGCATTTTAATCTGTTTGACTCGGATTACAACGCCAACAACGCACAGCCAGTTTGTCATGGTGCGAGTCATTTTTATGGCTTATTGCACACGCACATTGGCGCCTTCACGCCTTGGGTCTTGCAGCACATGCTGGTGGAAATCGGGCGGGAAAACCTGTTAGTCAAGAGTTTTCCTCCTCGGCGTGCGTTAGCCGTCGACTTTGGGGGTCACTGTCAAGGTCGGAGTCGTGAGAACAAGCGACAAATAATGCAAATGCGGCAGGAACCTCAGAATGCAGCAATAATTCCAATAGAAATGCACATTTGCTGATTCTGATTTGGGCACAATTAGCAGTGCGGCTAACGGTGCAAGATGTGTCACCTGTGAAAGGCGGCTTGTTGCTTCCTCAAAACGCCGCTAATTGGCATATAACGTGCCTAATTATATCAGTCATTTATGAAATCATTTCACTTTTCACCTCCCCAAAACAACTACAGGTGCATTCTCTGAGCCAGCTTCCGCTGAGCTGCGATATATTTTCGCGTCATTTGTTCTTGTCGCCCCGCGATTTGATTTTGACTCACCTGTGCGACTTCGACTCCGACTTCGACTTCCTCATGGGTTCGAGTGAGATATGGCGGTTATTTCGGGCCCGGCATTCTCGATTTCGGGGAGTGGCGGCCCGAAAGCTCCCTAATGAAAGTTAGGGTATGATTAATGGCCCGCGGGGGCACAGAGTTTCCCACCCGATCATCAGCAGGATGTGGCAATTAGCATGGCTGGACCATCGCGTCAGCGGCTATTTATAGTCATAGTCCGATAGAATCTGGCAATTAGTAGCACGCTTAAAAGCTCATTTATAAACTACAGCTATCGGCTGTCATGTGCGGACAAGTTCGGGCTCAAACAAGCAGCACTTTTCAATTCCTCAAAGTGGCAATAACCTGGGGCCAGGCCAAGACAGGCCAAATCTGAGGCCGCTCAGCATTTCATTGGCCCGGCCAGCCAATGAATGATTGATAACCCGCTGCCAAATCAAGCAAAGAAAGCCAGAGTACGCGCAAGGCAATTGGCTAATTGATTCAGCATAAATCAATGGCAATCAACAATTAGCCGCATTAATTGCCTCGCTTACAGCAATTGAAACTGAACTTGACCCTCTCGCCGTCGACTGAAGACAATGCAAAAACCGAAGAGAACAGAACGGAAGGCCAGTTAGACAATACCCTGGCAAAAAGTTCGACCATAGATCTGACTGCAGGGGATTACCCTAAATAGTGTTATAAAATAGATCCCAGCTACTCACATTAGCTTAAAGAAATAATAAATTACTAAAAGCATGACAAATATTTAAAAAATTTATGAAAAAGGTTAATATTGGGCGGCACCAATAAAAAAAACCAGGAAAGAAGGCACCGATTTTAAATGTATGAGTCCATTTAAATCTAGCTATTGTCAATATGTATAAAAAAAGAGATTTTAATTTCGTATGTATACTAATTAGTAACATAATATGTATATATTATATTTCAGCGTTACGAAGAAACATTTATCGCTTAATTTTGAAAATAAACAAGGACTTAAAAATGGGTTCCCACTGTTGAACCCATTTTGAAGTTTCCGCAATAACCATAGCCTTTTATTCTTTGTTTTCATAACACATTCATAACACTCTTAAACTGAAAAAGAAAGATCTTAAGCTGATATAACTCCTCGTGAAGGGTATCAATTATAAGCCAATCGTTTCGACTTTGGCGGTTGCAGTCAGCCAAGGAGCTTTTGTGGCCAGCTGTGATTTGAACTTGAACTTGCTGCCGGTCCCGCTCCTCTTCCCCCTCTCCTCAGTCGCATAAAACAACTAACATAAAAACTTCAGCCCGAACGCATTGCTCGCATAGCAGAAAACAAGTGTGCGAATCGTATAAGATTAAAGCTAATCAAGCATGACAAGCATTCCTCATGAATTTCACATTTATCGTTTTTTTAAGGGCCACACAGCAGCAAACAGTCGGCCACATAAATGTCAATCGTTAAACGATACACTTAAGAGGGGGAAAAAAAGATGCCGCCGGATTCTATGGGGCATGGAATTCTACGCTTCCGGCCGAGAACGAGCGTATTGTGAACATATAATTATGATTCAGATTATGCATATTGCCATTCTTAATCACACAAGCCAGCATAACGTAAATTGTCATTTAAATCAAACGAATCTCCAGCGAATTTCACGGTCAAGTGGAAGTGACAGAGGCGGAAGAAATTGCCATTTGGCGACGCAGGCCAAGTTGTTGTTTTGTTTTCACCTGCAATCAAGTCAAGGTGTTGCCCGTAGCTTTCCAATTACATATGCTAGATACGCGGATTTGCATAAGCATCGACATCGCCAGCTGATCGACCCGTTTGTGCACCCAAAACTGGTTACCGGAACCAAGACGCTAAATATTGATTCGCTAGAAAGTTGAATTCGCGGCTAGTGCCACTGCAGTTTGCCATTAACATCAACATTAACATTAAATTTAACCGATTCCCTTGCAGAGAACAAACATCACGTGGCCGGGGGTGAATGCAAAAGCCAAAAGCACGTAGACCCAGCGAACAGAAAAAAACTCACTCAAAGCACGGGTAACGAAAACCCACTCAAAACAAACGCACGGCAGCGGCGCAGTCGACGCTGGCAGAGATCGGGCCATGCTTTATATAAAATCAACTGAGCATATCTGTTGGAATTCATTAAACGTTTTACTGCCACAGGCCGACGTACAGCGGTTCGAGATCCGACATCCAAAACCCGAGAGCTCCGCACACGATATATCCACCATGTAAGGCCCCAGCTTTTTGGAGTACTACTCCGCGGCAGTTAGCAGCCTTTGGATTCAGTTTTTCCTGGCTTCGCGTGCTCGTCGGTTGTCATCCATAAATAACAAACGAAAAACGGCAAAGAAAAAAAATCCATCGAAATAACGCATTACTGCATTTGTTTACGTAACTCAAGAATTTACCAAAAGAAACGTCAAAAATTAATGAAATACACGTCGATTATTAATTCAAAGCTAAAACGTTTTCGTGTCAAGCAGTTGAAAAGTGCCAGTGTTTAAGGCTGATATAATTCAAATATTTGTTAACTAATTGCAGCTTCTCACACGCACATCAAACAGCAGCTCAATCAACCAGCAAATATGAAATTCGTAAGTATTTACATATGTACATATATTCGGTTTTTCCTCGTTACCTGCATTTTGTGTTGCAAGTTCGTTGCCTAAGTCTTTCGTTTTTCGCGACAATTGTCACAGCTTTTGCATGGGCCGCTAATGCCCCGTAATTGTTAACACGCTCAAGCCTCGTTTAAGTCGCAAATGAAGTCAACTATTTCGGTTTGACAGTTGTCAAATGACCGCAGCGCTCGACAAGAGCATTGTTTGGTCCCCAAGAATTTTTATTGGGCCCTGGCACTCTAATTTATGGTCCACGGCGTCGTGTGTCAGCGGGCCATGAAAGCCAGGCCACCGCCTCGATGTGTCTATATCCATATAAGCCATATAACTTTATGTGCATTATTTTCGGTGACCATCCATATCCATCCACGTTCAAGGCGCTGAAAATTTGATGGAAATTTGAATGCGGATGACCAAAATATGCATATTTCGATCAAGGTTTTTTAGCATAATTTTATCTTGATAGCGACTGGAATGCTGCTCAATCATATCAGACTGGCTCAATGTTTTATGGTTAAAATGTATTTTAATACCACATAAAAGTTTGTATTTCGTAATTTTGTATTTTCACTTTCGTTTGATTTTGATTAAACCAGTTGTTTTTTAATGATCAAATTAAAATGATTTTGCTTCACAATGCATTTAAAAAAGTTTTTATTTGGTTCAACAGCGATTCTCGCTTATAAACATTTTTCTTTTATTCTGAATAAGACTTGTCTTGTTTGATAACAACATTAAAATTTAAATACTTCCGTAAGTTAAATATTATTTTATAGCTATTGCATTTTACTGCATTTATTTTATTAATATACAAAATATAATATTTTTACTGGACACATTTTGAAAAATTTTAAACGCTTACTCAACTAATAAAAAAATAATTGTACTATATATATTTAAAATTAAAAGAAAACTAAGTGAAATATTTTTTAAATATAAACCATTCGAATTCCATCAACTGCTAATGAATTGATTTGTTTTAATATTTGAATATTTCACACGCGCGATTAGTCACCGAAAGCACAAATAAAATGTCTTTACGTAGTCTTTGCAAATGGGTAAAGCCAAGCGGTTAATTTAACTAATTTTCATAAACGCTGCCTTATTTTCCCATCATATTCTGAATCATGTCGTAATTTATAGGTCAATGAAACGCGAAATTATACGCCCCAAACCAGATTTAATAAAAGTCTAAAGAGTTTCCGCCCCGCAGTTGGCAATCAAGTCGAGTAGCCCGCAATTACATGGGAAAACGCACGCAAAATCGCAGGCGTACGCGCAAAAAAATAATAAAAAAACTCTCAAGTTCACGATGAAGGCCATAAAGATCTGTGGTCCGGAGATCGGTGATCGGGGATCGGGGATCGGGGTCCGGAGTTCGCAGACGGCGGGCAGACAGATCGGACAAGAAAACGAGCCGAAAACGTGCCTGGGCATGCGTTTTGTAACTTAATTGAAAAGTGCGATACACACGCGCCAATGGCCAGTGGCCAATGGACAAGAGCCAAGAGCCGAAATGCCAAAGCCAAGACCAATTGCCAGTGGCCGGCTGACCAACTCTCCGACTTCTCGTGTCCAATTGCGTGTCCCAAGCCGGCTCCCAGCCAAAGTCAAAACCGAAACCAATAGCTAACCAAACCCCAGATTCAGTCATGAATGAATCAAATGAACCGAAACTGTGCGTGAAAAATAGCGAGGGAAAAAAAGACTGAGATCAAACTTAAACATTATAAATATCCAAGCGTGCATTGCATTGGAAAATGTCTTATGCAATATCCCAGAGTTGGGTGCTGAAATGTTGGGGGGGGGGAGGTGGTGGGGGGTCTATCCCGGCCAAACTGGCACCCTGGGAAACCGCCATCAACGTCGCTCTCGATTAGGATTCGGCCATGCACACGAACAAGATTTATTAATTGCTCTCAGCCAACTCAGTTAATCGCTCCAGCAGATGTCCGTCCGTCGAAAAGTAAAAATGTTTCTGCCTTTTGCACGCTTTGCGTGTGGAAATTCAAATTAATTGCCATACGTACTCGTACAATTTGATGTCGTATTTTGTATTTTGTATTTTGTATTTCGGATCTGGAGCTTTGGCTTCGGTTGCGGTTGGCTTGCAACTCTAATGAAGATGTCACGCCGGAAAGTGCCGATTGCTCAATGTCCAAGTACGGGGACGACGACAAGTCCACTCCATGCATAATTACTGCTAGCACAGTTTCACTTTTTTGCTTTGCTAGAGGTCTGACTGACACACACTTTGTTGCAGATGTCTTTCATACCAATTATATAAATTATATTCATATATTTTATAAATAATGCAACTATAAATTTAGGAAACTCCACAAAAAAAGTAATGCTTGTTTTCAGCTCTAAACAATAATTTAATTTTCATTGGGTTCAAGTTGAACTATTTATTTGTCAAAGAATTTCTTCACAATTGATCCTCTAGTATAAGAAGTTTTATAGAATTCATGTAATAATCCTTGAATTGATATAGTGGTATTTTGAAACCAAATCTTACTCCATATCCAAAGGAGTGACTTCAGCCTCTGCAGGAGTGGGACATTCCGAGCCGGAGACACCGTCATCTGGGTCTCCAGGCCATGTCATTCGATATCGTCCCATCGAACGGAGCGAACACAACAGTTTTTATTATGCTTTTCTGTGTCTGGACTGCGATTAGCGTTGGAGTTGGAGTTGCCATGGGATTTGGGGCTCTCGAGCTGCGTTGCTTTGGCTGTCGCAATCGCACGACTCCAGTGCGGGATTCGGATAGCCAGATACCCAGATAGCCGGACCAGGGAGTCCATGTGTCCATGTAGTCAGTCACTCAGCTGGCCAGTCGTCAGGTCAGTGCGGTTGCGCTGGTGCTGTGCTCATGGCAAGTGCATGGCATGGCGGACACATGTCCAGTTGGAGCCCAAAACTGAACTGCCCACATGCGCCAGTTGCGAAAAGTATGGCATTTCTGCTAGATATTCGCGGTCCATTACCATATTTATGAGGCATGTGCGTCGTCGTCTGGCGCTGTGTTTGGCATTTTGTCAGACTCTAAACGATACAAATTTGCCCCGACTTGCTGCTTGGAAACCAGTTTGAACTTGAACCCATTTCACTGGGTTTTTTGTCTTTTATGGCTTTGTTGCAGGAAAAAGGAAAATCTCGATTCTCACGCTGCACGACCGATGGCAATTTGCACTTCCTAGCCAAATTGATGTTTAATAATTCAATTACAATTGACAATAGATTGGGCAACAATCAGCGGGGCAGCTGGCCACGAAGTCGCCAACTGACTCCATTTCCCACCTATTAAACACAATTCAAAGTAATTTGAAGCGGCAGTCGTCGGTTGTTGCTGTTGTTGTTCATGTTGATTTTGATTTGGTTGCTTTTGCCGTAGCCGTTGCCGTTTTCGAGGCTGTTGGTTGCACCTACTACATCCAACACTTTGCGTCGATCCAGCTTCGGACAAGCGGCGCTATTTGCGTTTATCCAAGCTCCCGAGCTCCCAGCTCTTAGCTCTTAACTCCAAACTCTTGACTTAAGCTTCCGTGTTGAAAGTCAGCCAAAGCCAAAGCCAAATCGTTGCTCAACCGGGCATTGACCCCTCTGCCGAAAAGAAACCGCCAACACTGGGCGTTGCTATCGTTAACAAAAGATAACAATAATAACTCGTGTTCGGGGCGAGCTCAATTGTCTCGCTCCAATCGCATTCACTTTTCCATCTGCGTGTAGTTTTCACATAAAATTAATTACGACTGACTGGCCAAATGACAAATCGCATAAACACAAGCAAGATTAATTAGCAGCTGTTTGGCTGCCACCAGGATATCCATCAGCTTTTCAGTTTTGGCCAGACTCCCTCTGACTCATGCAAATTTTACACTGGCAGTTGAAAACTTCTGGAGCAACTCGATCTCATTGAAAGTGCAGTTTCCATTACCTGTTAAGCTGGCCGAGCAATAAATATAGTTTATTTTAAACCGCACATTGGCAGCCAATAAAAATCTAAACGCCAATAAACGCCAGCGCATAAATGAAAAATCAAATTGAAAATATGAAGGGAGTAACATAGCTAAACGGAGTTTCCTGTCGAGTGGACTGCATACCCCGTTGAAAGTGGCTAAATGGAGCAGTTCAGGTCTCTCGGACAGTCAAACTATAACAATCGAGAGTCAAGATTTTCAAATTATTATAGCTGATAAGCAATAAGCAATTAAATAAGTGTAAAATTGAAGGGGAAACTGGAGTTGTGCAGTGCTGGCCTTTAAATACACTTAGACTTATTAGCTAAAGTTTAAGGCATACATTTAGTTTATCATGAGCAAGAGAAAATCTTATCTTGGTGGATAGCAGCCCCAAAGATAATACCACGTTTCCCACAGTAGAGTTTTTAAAGATATAGAGCTACCACAACAGAACTTAATCGTAAATGATCTACTTTTAAAATTTTCTTGGCTTGAACAACATTAATACAAAATCGTAGATCAATTAACGTTAAAGAGTCGCATTTTTGGATTTCAAAGTAGGATCCCAGAATTATAGTTTATTAAGTTACAAATCAAACGCATTTGCAGGTTAAAAGTGCACTAAATATGTATATTACAAGTCAAGAGCAGCCAGACTTATGAATCAATTCGAATTCAATTTCGAGTGCCACAAAAGTCGGCGTGCATGGGAGTTGGAGTTACTGCGGTATATCTGCGGCATGACAGAGCTATTATACCCCGAATCCAGAGGCTATCAGCCTTTCGGGCTAACGAGACAATGTAGCTATCGTCGTCCGTCCATGGCCGGTGCTCCAAGTCGCCGTCGTTGCTTAGTGATTTTATGCCTGGCTTTTTATTTGGCTCTGCCAGTGGAGCAGTATGTGCGCTGGCACGCTCACATGTTGCTGCACTTAATCATTGTTTTGTGGGTGGGTGGGTATGTTTTCGCATGGGCCGCCGTTGGCCAACAGCAGCAGCCGCCGAGATCCGAGGTGCCTGTCTGCGTGCCTCGATTTTTGAGTTGTCTACTGTGGTTTCTGGTGTGGTTGGGGTGTTTTATAGCATAGCCCAAGTCGACCAATTACGAAATCATATCTAAGGTCATTTGTTTGGCTAATTTGTCGGAATGTGAGGGAGGAGCTGGGTGCAGGGGGAGGGGGAGGGTGAGGGGTGTTGCAGGCCAGGAAGACCGCAGGCATTGCTCCCAATCCCACCATCAGCAACACCACCACCACCCACTAATTAGCCCCAATTAAAAGCCACTAAATTAGCCAAAACGATTACTTTCGAATTCGCCATCTGTCTGTGGGAGCTACTCTCGCGGCATTTGCAGCATTCGCGGAATTCCAGATGCAAACAGCCGGCTGACGACGTTTTGACGGCTACATGTGTTTTCGCCAGATACTAGAGTACGTTGACTGGCGGTGGCTGGGTTTTCTGGCCAAGATTGACCGGCAGTGGCACAGATCAAGGGGAGAGCCGAAACCGAACCCAATCCAGTGCAAGCCACTCAAGTCGCTGGTCAAGACAGATGGATCTAATTTGTTTAGCTCTGTTTTGAACACGACTTGTGTCTAATTTCAGTTTAAGTCATTTATGTAGGATGTTTGATAGATTTTTACATTTATAATCAATTGAATAACGTGTCGTAAGATTGTATAGATGATGTTTTAATAGTGCACAAATAACAAGCCCATTAAGACAAATGTTTCCACATAGTTTTTAACTGTTTAGTTATTTTTAGACTTTAGCTTATGTGGCTGTTAGTATTAAACAATGAATTTATAAAAGAATACTCTTGACCAATTTTGTAACTTCATTTACTGTAATCAACAATAAGAAGGTTAGAGTTTTTGTCTAAACTATACTTAGTAAATACTATTAGTTATTACTTATGGAACTTTATGACTATGTCCCCCAATAAATGTCTTAGATTTGAGAGAATGACAGAGGCAGTTTGTAATGCAACTGCAATGGATTAATGCCATTTCCGCAGTTAGCAGTCAAAATTTGTGGAGTAATCGTCGCAAATGAATTGGCGGCTTAATCCCCAGATCAGATCATTAGTCACTGCTCAAGTGAGTCGAAATGACAGACCTGTGGCACTCTTGTATTCTGTCAGTTTTCCCTTAACGATCACATGTTCGCCGCTCTTGAGAACTCTGATGCCTGCAACCGATTCCTGCGCCACTGTTTCCACTCTTTGGATGTGGATGTGGATGTGGATGTGGCAATATGGTCGCAGTCTCTGCCTGGCCAACAACTAGGGGCACAACAACAACGGCAACAGCGGCGGCAAACACGAATTAATTAAAACTATTTTTTCACAAGTCGCGTTGGCTGCTTGTTGGCAACTTTGCGACCGCCTTGTTTGCATATTTTATGATTATTTTGGAGCATATTTTGGCTAATAGCAATTAGCGTTATTGTTGCAACTTGGACCCACAGGGTTCGTTTCTGAACCCTCGTAAAAATCATGGAAGCCAAGGCGCGGCCCATTAAGCAATTAATGAGGCCCGAAACACATAGGCAACATTTGCATTAGCGGCAGGTTGCATACAGTGCATGCTGCATTTGGTAGCATTTTGTAGCATTTGGGCCGATTGTCCAATCTATTGGGGCAGAAAAAAAAACCCGTTCTATTAAGTCAAATCTGCCCTATGATTAAAGTCAGTCTGCCAGCCAAGTGACGGCCTTAACTAAGACGTTCGACACAGGTCCAGCTTCAGACAGCCGGAGTGGATTTATGAACCAGTCAGCCGGACAATTTGCACAGCATGTGGCCCCCATTCCCATTCCCATTTCCATTACCACCCACCCCTACCTCCATCACCATTTTCATCCCAGACGGTGGCGATCAAGGGGATTGGGGTCAGCGGGAAAGTAATCGCAGCCGTGATTGCCATTTAACAAATTTATCACACTTCGCCGCAGTTGTGGCGGCTTAACGTGATGTGCATTCAATAAACTGAATATAGTGAATAAAGCGCACATTTTCCTATGGCTTTGCTTTGTGTGGCTTTCAAAATGTTTAAAAAAATGTGCCTTGGGAGACACAAATCAGCTGAAAACTTCCTGACGCCACACTGTAATTAAGATTTTATTTTTCTAAAGCACTTGCAATCGAAAATCAACTGCCACATACTGGGTTGTTAAATGAACAATTAAATTTAAAGCGCTCACACTTTTTAAGCCACTTCCATGTCCAATTAAAGATTGGAGAACGCAAGCCCAGCTGATATTTAAATGTTTCGAAAGAAGGATCAGTTAAAGTAATGTTTTAATCATGAGGATAATTAACATTTTTAGATTGTCTAATCTAGTTTTTGAGATTCGCAGTACTTGTACTTCTTAAAGTTACTTAAATGATTTAAAAACCTTAATATTGTTGTACTGGCCAATCCGTAAAATACAAAAAAATCAATAACAATTTCCTATGAAATACGTTACTTAAATCGCTCCTACTGCCCATTTATTATCTGTTTACAAACATACTTATTATGATAAATGTCCAACAATTAGATGGCCATTGTTCGGATATAATATGTTACCAGGCAACTCCCTTATTACCAACAAGATACAATTGGGTCATATTTGACATGAATTCGTCTTGGACTATTGCACTTGTTGACGTGGCAAATTGCTTAGGTCTTTTGGCCATCGACCAGAACCGAAATCGAATCGGTGGCGAGCTGGAACTGTTAATGGTACTCTGGCTTTCTTGGCTTCTGGCCTGGCTCTCTGGCTTTCTGGCTTTCTGGCTCGTGCTCAAGGCGACTGCACTTGACCGGGCCGAAAGCGAGCCATGTGGCATTCTGCGTCTTGCGTTTGGTATTTAATTGTCGGCTTATGGCATTGGCACACATTTCCGAGGCTTAATTGCTTTGGCCAGCGTGTAACCAGTGCAATTGGCCCATGCATGCCTTCGGTCATACTCGTACATATGCTAACAATCCGCTCGTAATACCCAAATGAACAAATACCCCTAACCACATGTGCATTGTCCACTTCCACTTGCAGTTAGTCACCATCGCCGCCCTCTGCCTCTTCGTGGCCTTCGCCGCGGGTCAGCAATACTTTCTGGGCCAGTTTCCCAGCCGGGCTCGTTTTGGATTCGATCCCGTGGCGCTGTCAGGACCCTCATCCGCCACTCAGGTCCGGGATCCCCGACAGAACAGAGGTGAGTATATGGGTGAAGGGGTTTAATTTTTTACATTTTATAGAACTAAGAAAAATGAGGTCTGTTTATTACGATTCGTTTTTAATTGAAAGCCTAACCCTCTATTATTGTCAAGATTAATCAAGATATCAAGATGTTGATCATACAATAACAGAGGCAACCTTTTGTATAATGCAATATGTAATTTAAGACACAACTTTTAACATTTTTTTCTGTATAGCCACCCAATTAACCATCATTTAAATTGTGTGAAATAACACAGAAATCGTTGTTATGTATTATTATAAAGTTCTAGAAAATATTTAAAAGAAACTATTTACGATAGATGTACATTAACCTTAAATATTGATTCAATCTGTTCTCCAATAGTTTGTATTTTCACAATTTTAAAACACATGTTCTTGCAGGACCCGTGGTGTTCCCCCCATCCCCGCCAGATGCAGTGGACGAGTCCAGCGGTGTGGTCGTAGGCGCCTCCGGATACGGTTTTGTGCCGCCCCAGCAAAGTAATGCGAACCTCTTTAAACGCACTGTTTAAACAAAAATAGAGATAGCTGCTCCTCCATCTCAATTATCCACTCACACACACCCACACACACACTCCTAGAAGAGAAAAGCTTTATTAGTGCAATATGTAGCCGTGTTTTTGTTATTTCTTTGTTATTGTTAATTAGTTGCCCAGTAATTTACAATCCACACAAATGTCTTATTCGCAGGAAAACTCTCTGGTTAAAATAACAAATCTTCCCCACACCGAATACCAAATCTTCCCCACACCACACTACACTGTTCCGATTACCAGTAATTAACCCAAAGCACACGAAAGCACACACACACTTTGCACACCAACAGCACCAGCACCGGAAACGGAAATGCGTCCCTCTTAGCTAATTGCAGCCGCCCTCAAAAACACCCACTAACTCGGCACCTCTTCCCCCCTTCCCGTTCCCCTCCCCTTAAAATAAACTTAACATTACTTAGTTTAATTAGCTTGAAAACCCAATGTTAATTTTCACCTTATTGTTTTATTTTGTATTTTTATTTCTCTTATGATTTCTGCTTCTTTATAATTTATATTTCAAATTGGAATTGTATTATGATTTTATTTTTTATTTTACCTTATTTTATTTGTAACAAGAAGCTAAATTTAAATTATGAATAAACCGAAAAATATTATTAAACAAAACAAAAAAAAAACACCAACCATTTCTGTTCGCAGCATTTCGACTTGCATTTTTCGTTTGTCAATGCACCATTTGATTTGTATTTATGTTTTGTATATGGATAAGCACTCGATTGGCTGATCAGTGATCACCGCGGTGGCAATTATTTTAAGCGCACATAAAACTAGCGCCTAATTAACAGCTCCGATCCGGCTTTGAAGTGCGGCGGCACCACGATTGGATGGCGGGAAATAGAGATTGGGACGCAGACGCCGACGCCGACGCCGACGAAGACGAAGACGGAACCGGGGAAACCATTGACTGTGACCGCTTCCAATTCGACCAGGGCATGCTCTCCCCTCCAGCGCAGCTTCACACTCGGCGGAGCAGGCCGCAGACGAGCACATGTACTCCGGGTGGCAGACTTGTGGCGACAAAACGATGCGAATGCAAATCTGCAGATAAGCCACTTTAGGTGTTGTGTCCCTTGGCTATCTAGGTGTGATCTTTTCAGAGCACAAAACTGATTTCAAAAGGGACTTCAGAAATGGGTTTAAGACTTAGGAGAGTTTATGAAGTTTGAGAAGAAGTTTAAAAACCAACAATCACCATTTTAAAATCAACAAAAAACTTTAAGTGTCGAACAAAAGACTGGCATTAAACTTTTTTATTAGAAACTTAAAAATCTACTTGTTAAACAAAAGACTTAGGAAACGAACTTAGAAACATATAGCCGTCTTATAACAGCTTCAATTCAATTTTTAGACATAAATATTTTATCTGATTCTTAGAAGAAATTTTCTCATAAAAAAATAAGATTTTGGATTACATACTTAACTTCTTAGCGTACAAAAAAAGTAACCATTAGTACCAATATCACAGACAAATCGAGATACCCTTAGCTGGTAGTGAATGTAAACAGATTCCTTAACGATCCGAGCAGAAGCAGGTGCTGAAGGAACAATTGCTGTCTGCGACTCGCGATTCCAAGCCAGACCGCAAACGGTCCCGTGCCGGATTCAAAGTGAACTAGGAGCGGAATCTGGTATGGCGAGGAATGGAGCATTGGAATGGGGGACAGAGCAGACGGTGGCCAGACGGAGTCAATGATATGCGCGACTAATGCGACTTTGCTCGCTTTGCATTTGCCGCATGCAAAATATGTTGGCAGTTGATTTTTTTTCGCTTTTTGCGAGCGCAGCTTGCTCTGTTTTTGCATATCGATTTTGAGCATGCAGAAATGGAGCAACTTTTTCAGTGCGAGCTGGAGGACTCCAATGTAGACTCTGACTCCAAACTCATTGTACAAATGAATGGAAAGACATTTCACAATGGACTGGAACAAAAAGCGTAAAAAGCGATCGAAGCAACGACGCTAAGTTGAGATAATTTTTACAATTTGACAATTTATGCACGATTGCTGAAAAGCTCGAAAAGTCGACAAGGACCAGCCATTGTGTAATTAACTTTGCATGGCAAAAGTTCTCTCTCCACCAATCCGCAAAACCATAAAGCCAAATGGTTACGCAGTGGGACTCGGCTTCCTGATGAGGACTGCCTGCGGCTAGGAGGCCCACTGGCCCCAGGCCGTGGTAATGGTTATAGCAGCGCCAATCTATAACTGAAGCCGCAGCGTAACAATTGCCCAAGACTGGCGTAGATTAATGGCAGCTCCCCCGCCCCATAAGCCCCCATTGCCCCTGCCCGATCCCCTCCTGATTTAGTTCCAAGCATGAATTCGAGCGGCGATTGGCCTGCCGCATTGGGCAATCCCCAGCCACAGCCACCCACCACAATTACACATAAGAAAAGTTGTTTCGAAACAAAAGCTTTCTCAAAATCACAGATTTTGGTTCTTCAAAATAGCTTTAATAATATTGCCAATTTCTGAAAACTATCTAAAAACTGACAAAAAATCAATCAAAAATCAAGTTCTTTTGTTGTAATGGCAAACAAAAGACTTGACAAATAAAGTTCACTGTTCTATTGATAAAATTCTTTGACTCTTTTTTATTGTTGCCCTTAATTATAATTAATATTCACTTATTACTTTTTATTTTTTACTTGATTTACTCTAAGCAAACATATTAAAATATTATGTTAAGTAAATCGAAGTCTTTCGCTTTTTAATAATTAAATTACTTATTGGTAACTCATTTTTAACCTAATTAAAAGAAAAGTAACTATTTTGTCGAATATTTGATTTCATGTTTTATGGTTGAAAGCAGTTGTTGATTTTGGAATGTTAGTTAGGATATCCCCAAAATATATCAATATCTTTGGCCCATAAATGTTGTTAGTGTACATTCCGATTGGCAGGGGTACCCAATGTGGTCAAATGTGACCGACATTCTAATCAAAGTGGCTGGGCGTTGTTAGACGGACGGACGACTCGGTGGACAATCAAAGGCGATCGGCCAACGACTGTGACGTCGACTCCGTGATTGCAGCGGCGATTGTGATTGACGACGGAGTGAGCTTTGAGCACGGCGCAACCTTCGAGCTGTGTCATTGGGTGACGCCCACGCTTGGAATTCACCACTTGGCACTCGCAGCAACCACAATTAATACCCCCTCCAAGAGCACTTGCCCAATATCCAATAATCCAATATTAATCACGCCGCGTCGAGTGAGAAACCCAATTAAAATGCTTTTGTTTGTTCGAACAGCAGCGGCAGTTGTGGCGGCAGCGGCGGCGGGAGATCCGACTACGTTCTTTAGCACCACATTCCAGACCCCCGACACCGCCTATGCGACATACAACTTCTTCGGAAGTCCGTACACCACGCGGTTTAGATACTTCTGAGCCGGACGGAGGAGCTGTGGCCAAAGTCGAACCCCGAGTCATGTTGAGTGGTCAGTGGCGCAGGCACTGATTGCTGCCGGAGCACTAGGAGCAAGAGCTGGAGACTAGAAACAATTTTCTTGTAAATAAATGTGTTAACTCTTATTAACAAATAAATAGGAAGACCGTTTTTAAATTAAATAAGGATAGATTGACTTTAACCATGCCAAGATCACGTTCTTTTTTATATCAAATAACTCATATCAAGAATAGTTTTGTATAATAAAATACAACTTGATCTCTAACTAAGATGTTCTAGGTTTTATTTACACTGAAAGTAAGTACATATATGCATTAATTGGTTTTTTTTATTCAAGTTAAAGAAGTTCTTCAGAAAAAAAAACAACAAATGAGGAGTATTAATTCTTGATACATCATTTGGTTGCAGCCTTAATTTAATTACCAAACACAAGCCAAAAGGAATAAACTTGAGAATTTGTTACAAATTATAAATATCGTCAAAAATCACCCAACTTAAATTTAAAACTATTTATCACTTAATTATTTTATTAAGGGGGATACAAGTGCAGATTGGAGTATCTAATAGTTATTCAGAAGTCAGCCGCGGATCGCATCTTGTTTTGAAGGTCTAAAATTTTCAAATAAATACCATAATTACCCTCAATTTTAATTTACCGTCCAATCATAAGATTATTAAATTATGATGAAAACTAACGAGAAGTCAGTTTATGTCCGAGTTTTTTTTTTGAGCCCCAATTTGAATTGGCAAACAAAAGACTTGGGAAACGAACTTGAGAGCGTGCAGCGTGCAGATCATTTGCATTGCGGTGGCCTAATTGCAACATCCCTCCTGTCTTCAGCTGGGAAATTGGCAGGCAATCGACCATTGGCGATAAGGATTAGTAGGGTGAGTATTCGCAATAGAAGCCGGGCAATCGGAGCACGCACGTCTGGGGCATCGTCAGTGGCTCTGGAATGCTGCAAGTATGGCCATTGCGGGAAATCTGTGCAACATGACATGACAGCAGCGCCACAATTGCATGTTGCTGCTGTTGCCTGGCAGTTGCTGTTGCCATTGTATGCTAAATTACGTATACGCCCGGGCGGCCGGGGCAAAAGACAAAAGCTGGAGCCAAAGTCAAACCGGGCGGTGTTAATTTCCAGTGACACTGGCGATGTTGCGACCAGAGTGTCCGCCACCGCCGCCACCCGTTATATTTATTTATTTATTTATTTGTATTTCTGCGACTGTCAAAAGCCAAAAGCCGAGCTGCACCGCACTAGAAAAAGTCAACAATTCTCGTTCGGTTTCACAACAATGGGCAACGGATCATTAGCAATGGCATGATTCACAGCCACAGTTAAAATCCGAATGTGCCCGTGGAGCTGCGGAAAACGCCGACTTTGTCATAATTTTATTTTTATTTGAAGTGCGGCATAGGAACAGCGCCAGGGCAGGCGTGTTGATAACCTTGTTGACCACAAGAATTTCCAGCGAAACGACAGTTTGCCCGACTGCACAGGAAAAAAATGAATTTAATGTTTAAAATATAAAGGATTTACACATATTTTCATTTTTAAACCTTTTCAAATTTCTTATCAACTCCTCTTATTTTGCAGGTTGATGAACAAATTCTGATTTTCATAGTATTTTCAATCTTTTAAATTTTAAATTAAATTGATTATGTTTTTTAACGAGTGCAACAAGAAATGACATTCCACTTTTCTCCACAATTTTTATAAAAAATGGAAATAATATTTTCAATTAAAATCAGTTATGAAAAGTTATCTATCATATAATGTCAACTTTTCTCGCTGTGAGCGAGTAAATTTTATGGTCCTACACCGCGGGCAATAAATGAAAATAAAACCAATGAAACCGTGAAAACGTGTGTATATGACTGAGTGTGACAAATAAACAATCATGCAAGGCGGGGACATTACCCGGGGCCCCGGGAACCAGTTACGAGTTACCAATCACTCCCGGTTCCCGCCCATTCTTTGATCTAATTTTAAAGTGTCGCCTTGCCAGTTCCGTGCAAAAATCACGTAGCCCAAACGCTGCCAACGGCTGACCTTCAGTTGATTTGCAAATAATGCTTTTTAGTTCAATTCCGCCTTGCAATTAGCAAATTCTATTAAGACGGCAATGGCCGGACAAACAGTGGCAGTAATTAACATAATTCCAAATTTACTATCACTTTTAATTGCTCTGCATTTGCGATTGTTGGCCTTTCCAAACCCACCAGCGATGAACGGTGCTCGCAAAGCTGTTATTTGTCACATATTCCAAGGCACTGGCAGTCACAGGTTGCGGTAATATCACGTGTTTCAGTTACGTTTTCAGGCGGAATTAAGGTTCTCACAGAAACAGCTATAGCCATGACATCGTTCAGATAATTGGCAAAATGAAATATTATCAATGCTGATTGTCAAGTTATTGACTTAATAACAAAGCAAAATAAAAATCTTTGAGTGTAGAATACTCTTGGTTAAAGGACTGATTATATTATGTCAAGTAATAATTCCTAAATTATAAATAACTTTACTTTACTTAAGTTTGTTATGGGGGGAATGATAAAAGTTATCTTGCTAAAGATAATAGCTCAGAGAAAGGTGACTATTCCCAGTTTACTAAGACCAACTAAAAACCCATTTTGAAGGGTTAAACCTCTAAAAGATGAATCAGAATTAAGTAATTTACAGGAGTTTAATAATAATAGTGAATACACTTATTTAAATTAATTTCAATTATTGCGGTTGTCTCGAACATGTGACCATCGAGCACCAATGCTGAAATACCGATAACTAATCAGCAAAAGCAAAGAGTGATTTGACTCGGTCACGGACTACGGTCCCACTAGTTGCCATACACTGCGAATATTCTAGATTTTAAGCGGATTTTTCACACATAAACCGATACCAAAACAAATTAATAATGGAACAATGCTACAACAGAGGCTGTGGCCAGCTCTTCGATCCGGCGACCAACAAAGATGGTAAGCCGGTTGATGGTTATATTCAAGCACATGTGTGCTAAGAACTTTACCCCCCGAATCCCGCCCAGAATCTTGCCGACACCATCCGGGCGATCCGTTCTTCCACGACGCCTATAAAGGTTGGTCCTGCTGCAACAAGAAGTCTGTGGACTTCACCGAGTTCCTCAACATCAAGGGCTGCACGTTGGCCAAGCACTCCAATGTCAAGCCGCCGGAGCCTGAGAAGCCGGTTAAGGATGAGTCGGACAAGGAGGAGGTCATCGAAGTGCGCGCTCCCATCCGGGAAGCCCTGCCCCGACCGCCCATAGAATCACCGCTAACCGTTCTGCAGCCGACGGTGGCTCCCGCCTTGAAAGAAATCGTTTTTACGGCGAATACCCCTGTGGCAGAGAAGTCCAGTGACTCCATCGATGTGGGCACCAGTTGCAAGAACAACGGATGTTCTTACTCCTTTGCGGGCACAAGCAGCGACTACGGCGAGTGTATCTACCATCCGGGAGTGCCCATATTCCACGAGGGCCTTAAGTTCTGGTCCTGCTGCCAGAAACGGACCTCGGATTTCGCCCAGTTCATGGCGCAGAAGGGTTGCGCCTATGGCCAGCACAAGTGGGTAAAGGAGGTGAGTATAAGGCGAGTATCCTAGTAAAAACCAGACTAATCTTTTGTACGCCCCTTTCAGAACGAGGATAAAAAGGTAGTGCAGTGTCGTTACGATTGGCACCAGACGGCCATCGATGTGGTCGTGGCCATTTATGCCAAAAAATATGATTACACCCAGAGTTTGGTCGAGCTGAATCCCGTCAGGCTGCATGTCAACCTAGTTTTCCCCGAGCAGGAAAACGCCAGGTTTGATCTGGATCTGGAACTGCGCGGGGTAAGTCCCCAATAGACCATTTTTCCCACGACATTCATTTCTATCTTGTTTCCTTTTAGATTGTCAATGTGAACAAGGCCAGTGCGCAAATGTACGGCACAAAAGTGGAGATTACTCTGCCCAAACTGGAGCCCGGCTCGTGGTCTAACCTGAATTTCCCCAACAAGAAACTGCCAGCAGCCAAGAAGATCCAGGAAGAAGAAAAGCCAAAGCAGGAGGAGAGCGACGAGGAGTTCTTCGACCTGGACGACATCAAGTCGGTGACCAGCTACCAGCTCTCAGAGTTGAGTTTGCAAAACCAAAACAACTTAGATTAATAAAGAGTTGGCATTTAATGTTTATTTACAATACACGAATATGCCTTGGAGAAACATTATTTTAATTTAAAACCATCGTAGCCTAATCATCGTCGTCATCGGCTCCGGGCACCCAATCCTCGTCGTCATCATCATCCAAATCCAGCTCGCCAAGATCCTGGAACAAAGCTTCATCGATTTTGACATTTTCAATGCTTTCACCCGCCTCCAGGAGGAACTTGATGTCCGAATCGTTGAGCGTGTTGTCGCACATGAAGAGTTCGCGTCCGGTCTGCTTCTTGGACACATTGTTCTTCTCCCGCTTGGCCGCAATGCCAGTGCTCTCCTCGAAATCGAGTTTCCACGTCAGAAAGGACTCCACCGTGACCCGGGTGCCTTCGAATTTCTTGCGCTCCTCTTCCTCCACTTCCCGCAGCTTTTGCTCTCGCAGCTCGTCCTGGTGGAATTTGTGCTCATCCCATCGCTCGTTTAGCCACTCTTGGGCGCTGCTCACCAGCGAGAAGACCATTTCCATGCCCAAGTTCTCCTCGATTGTCTTTTGTAGGTGTTCCAGCAGAAGGGTTTCGAAGGCGTCCTCAAAGTTCTCCGCTTCCTCGATTTCTACAATGGGCGCACCATCTGGATAAGTTGGTGTGTATGTGAAGACCAGTTTGCAAGACAGTCCATTCTCGGGCTCATCCGAATTGTATTCCTCGGTGGCAATGGGAATCTGGAATTTGTGGTGTGGTTCCGTGGCGAGAACTGGGAAAGAGTTTTTAGAGCTGGGATTCGAAGGAAATTCTTTGTTTCTTACTCTCCATTTCGCCACAGTATATGGAGTCCAGCGCCTCAACCTCATTGGTCTGGTCTTCCTTGTAGTTGCGGCTCATTGTATTGTGCGAATTTAACAAATTTAACAATAAATAAAAGCAGCAAATCAGTCGCCGCCGCTTTGAGGTTACTTGCTACTGGTGATTAATGCACGGTCAGACTGCATGATCGAATCTTAAGTCAAGATTATGAGATATCAAAACGCAACAAAATTAAATTAGTGCCTCATGAAAAAATGTGTGAGTTACAATTAAACCTTATAAGTTTTAAATAAATAAGCATCATACCCCATCATGCTGCTTGAACGTGCCAGAAAAGATGAATGTGCTGCCACTCTGAATTTACCAAGGTTGCCACATCAAAATATCAGTTATTAATTTATTTATTTATAAAATACATTTTATGAACAAAAAACTTTTTAAACGATAAAAATTATATGGTGCCACATAAAATAAATTTTCGTTTTTATATTTAATATTAATTTAACCACTTGTTAAAGAAAACAAACATTATTCAACTTAAAATTTAACCACAAATTGTCACTAAAAATTCTGCTTAAAGTAAAGTAAAGTAAAATAAAATAGTTGATACTGATGCTTTGTCGGCCTGCAACTTTTGAGTTTTAACGATTTATTTATTACATTTACCGATCCGGAGCCTCTAATCTGGAAAAGAAGAAATGTACTTTAGAAAGTGCTTCAAAGATTTTAAAAAATATTCCTACTTATGCACTGTTATATGGTTGTTGGCTTCGACCGCAGTGTCCTGGGGCGTAAGGAAACAATACTGACGCGACATCCACTCCAGGCCCTCACCGATCAAGATTTCCGTAATGAACTTACGGTTTACTTCGTCCTGAAAGTAATCACGTTCTTTGGGATTCTAAAGAAATCACTGACAATTAAAACAACTCACTGTAAACACGTCGTATTCGTCTAGAAAATAAAAAGGGTGGTCTGAAGTGCTCCAAAGTCCTTTCAGCAAGGAAACTGTGGTAAACGAGCGTTCACCGCCTGATAAGCTTCTGGTGTTGGAAGTTTCGTTTCCACTGGGTGGGAATACATTTATCTTCCACGTTTTCTCTTTGTCACTGCACTCAAAACTAACTTTAAATTGTCGCATGGCTAGGGCTTGCTGCAGATAATAAATATAGTTATTTGTTTAAGTTAAATTTACAGGTTCAAAATTAAAATTATACCTCAAACTGAAACTGAACCATGGTAAAATAGTGATGGCGACATCTCTGGAAAAGTTGAGCACGCTGATGATATGCCATGCGTAGCTTCTTGATCACGGAATCGACCACGGCCAAGTGCCTGGCTTGAAGGCCCAGATCGTCTCGCAACTTGCTCAATTCTCGCTCCACATCTTCGGTATTGTAGTTTAGTTGCTCCACCTGCTTAATCTTAGATTTATAGCGACTAATTATTTCGCGTATTTTCTCCTCCGATTGCGTCGTGGCTATAAACTCTCCCAATTTTTCAGCCTCACCGCGAGCCTTCTCCAAATCATTTAGCATGGTCTCCTTCTGGTCGATCATTTTTTTTCGAGCTGCAATGTTTTCTGAAAATTTCGATTATTTTCCTCATAGTGAAGGTCTAGACTACGAATCTGAGACTCTACTTCGCGAGTTTCTGTGTCGAGTGTGGAAAGCTTTTCATTAATCCCATCAAGAGCTCTATTTTCTTCAGCTGCGGTTGCCTCTAATTCCGCCTTTCGTTCTTGAATTTCATTTAATTTTTGCTGCAGCATTTGGCGTTCTTCTTTGCATTTTTCAATTTTTTCACCGCTATCGGCCAAATGGGATTTCTATAAGAGCAAAATAATAAATTATAATAACTTGGTTGTGGTTTTTTTCTGGATTTGGGCTTACCACACGATCATATTCGGGCAGCTCTTGGTAGTCGAAATTTTGCAATTCCATTATTTGCTGCATGGCCTGCTGATTCCTCAATTGATGCTGGCCAATCATGGAACTTCTCTTGGTAATCTCAAGTTGGGTGTTCTCCAGTTTCTTCCTATGTTGCATATAGTCTATTTCAAGAGACGCGTCTTTTTCATCAAGGTCACTTTGCTCCCTCTGGAGCTGACGGATGCGATCATCGACGTTTATGTGTATATAACGCGCTTGATTTATTCTTGAAGAGTATACCGCATAGTTGGGCGAGGGAATGTACTCCAGTCCCAGATTCGGTACCAGCACCTTCGTCAGATGGGGAGGCACATTCTCAGTGTCGGATGTCAGGAATTCTGCGATCTCTTTGGACTCCGTCACCAGGACCGTCTCGATGTGCAGCATATCGATGAGATAGTTCATCACCACCGGATCGTCACAGCTGTAAATTAAGGATATTAATAACCAATAAATGTGTTACCATAAATACGTTTTTTCAATCGCACTCACCTGATCTCATCTAACAGCACTGTGGTATTTGGAGTGGTAGGTCGCACCTTTCTTCTGGACACGTCGTAAACGCGATCCGTAAAAGGACTAGTGATAATGGTGGGAATATTCCCACCATGAAACATATTCTGTAGCAAATCTCGCAAAGATTGGCGCTCCTTGTCTGAGCTAACGATGTAGGAGCGCAGACAGGACATGAGTTGGTTTTCTACTAGATCCCGATACTTGGGATTAGGTGCACTAATGTACTGGCCTAGGGGCCCACGGGGCATCCTATGCATATTGGGGCCGGCGTACTGAGTGCGCAACGTACGAACCACCTGTATTGCCTGCTCGCCGTACACAGAGAGTTCATTGGACTTATTCCGGGACAGTGATTCGATATTCCCTTTGATGTTCTCTGTAAGAAGTAGGGATGTAACATAATAACTTAATAAGATGGGTATTTACCCACGTTTTGTTTTGTGCAGCTGAATTCTTTCATTCTTAACCGACTCCACCCTTTCCTGAACCGACGTAATGTCTTTCTTTATCTGCTGTTGCTCTTCCCGCAATCGGGCTATGATCTCTTCGCCATTAGCAACCAACTTTTTCAGAGTTTCCATTTTGTTGGCGTGCTCCTCCCGCTGCTCCTTAACCCGGTTGAAGTCGGCATGGTAGTTTTCAATAAGCTTCTCACATTCATCGTATGCGTGTTGATCCTCTCGCATGCGTCGTTCGGAGTTCCCGATTTGGGCTTTTATAGAACTGATTTTTGAAAGGAGCTCCTGGACCGCTCGTTTTGCTGTTCTTAACTTTTCATCCTGGATCTTGTAAGTCGCCAAAATTTGATTTTTAGTCGCCTCAAATTCCCTGGTAAAGAGCAAAAAATGGTTTGAATTATTTTAAATTCACAAATTAACTGATATTATCTTTTAATTTTGACTTGACTTACCTTAGTTTTTGAGTCATAGTGGCTTGAGTACTCTCTTTTTTAGATGTGGTATGCTCCAGCTTGGCCTTCTTGCTTTCAATCAGTTTAATCGAATGCTCCAGATTGTTAAGCTCTTCCTGGTGACGCGTCACAGCCATCCATGCTAACTTTACCATGCACTGTTCAAGTTTTTCCTAAATATGTACACCTGGTATTAACAATCCAATATTAATATATTCAGGATGACTTCAATACCTTGACTATTTCCTTATTTTTGAGAATCGACAGCTTTTCCTCTTCAGCCTCAACCTGCTTGGCCACCACATCTCTTTTCTGTAAAATTTTAAAATACACTAAAATAGAGACAGGAAGTATTATAAAATAAAGCACCTCCAACCTTTTCTAATTGATCTAGGTCTTGGGTGAAGTGTCGTCGCTGTGCATGACATTCGGTGAGACTGCTAGTGCAAACGTCCAATTGAGTTGCCTTCATCAGCAGTTTGTAATTCGAAGCCGGCTCCAATCTGCAAACAATAATATAAGCCTAAGTCGCGACTCTTACTGGGTTTTGGTAGCTCAATTTACTCTTTTAGAAACTCCCGCGCTGCTTCCTGATTCAGCACAAAAATGGGATTCTCTACATTAATGCCGAAGCAGAGCAGCACCCGCCGGATTTCAGCTACTTTCTTGGAGACGCTTTTGCCGCGTGCATCTTGTAAATCGTAGGTCGATGACGAGTGGCGAATTTGTCGCACCACCGTGAGATGTGGCCCAAAGATGTCCGCCTTATATGGCCGCAGTCCCGAATTAGACAGGGTAATGGCAATGGTAGCACTGGCCTCGCCATTTTTGATTAGCTCTGGAAAAGAAGAAAATAGGATTATTGAATGACGGATTCACCTGTTGGTAACCTACTCTGTATACTGCTGGCCCTGCTGGTGGTCCTAGCACTGCTGGTCAGGCCTAAAGCCAAGGCTGTGATCACGGCGCTCTTTCCACTGCCATTGTTGCCCACGAGAAAGTTGATATTGGGACCAAACTCCATGAACAGATTAGAATGGCACATGAAGTTGGTGAGTCGCATAGAAATTACTTTGCCGCAGCGATCGAAGGCGTTTGGAATAGATAGCTCAGACTATGGAAGACAGAAGTTAGATACGGATGGCGTAGATTGCACGTCACCATTACCTACCGATAGAGTAAAGCTGCCCGCACGCTGCGACATGTTTGCTCGTGTCTGGCGCGCCTTAGTGCTTTGTGACCTTGGTGCCTGCGAAGAAGACGCATCCTGAATACTCTCTATCTCTTCCTCTACAAGATATTCGACATTTTCCGCCTCCTCCTCTGCCTCGGATTCGGTTTGGGTGAACCGTTTACTCCTCTTGCAGCTGGGAGCTGCCGTGGAAACATCGTTTTCCGAATCGGACGATGGCTTCCGACGAATCCTGCCCCTTTGACTCCGCTCCATTGATGTTTGGTTCTCTACGGGTAAAAAGCGCGGGCCGATTTGAAAGTAAACAATTCAATGTTAACCAACTCCAGACATACTTGGATTGCTTGCTTAAGAAAGCTTAAGTTATTTAGGGCGTGTCGGTGTGATTAATTCCGATGCAGCATAAGCTGAAACGCAGTTTGTAAAGAAATGTTGATAAATTTCGCCACAAAAATCAGCTTGATTTGGTGGCAGTGTGGCCAGATTAATTAAACATTATGACGCCGAAAAAAATCCACAGTATAATCAAGTACGGTAGATATTCGATTCATTCGTTTTAATATATTTAATTTATAATAAATTATAATTTATAAATTATAACTTTAATTATTTAAAAAAAATATATATTTGCTCTATAGTATTTATGAAATATTTTTCTTAAGTTGGGCGAGCGCTTCACATGTTTTACACACTCACCTAAACATACTTTTTTTTCTCTTTTTGGGATTTCTGAACAATCACACCAACGCCATGTCAGGATCTGATGAAGATTGGTTTAACCAGGATGAGGAGGAACTGGTGCAGAGTTTGGAGCAAAAGGTGAAGTTCCAGGAGCGGGAGAATAAAGAGGAGCACATAGAATGCCGAGCGCCGGAGGGCAAGTTGTTTATTAGTCTATAAGCCTACTGTAACAATTGTAATATCAACCTTTTCTGATTTCAGTGGGGGATTACTTGAAGCAACTGAACTTGGAGGCCATTTCTACAGATGGGAAAAAGGATGAAAAATCCTCCGAGCGGTTCTCCCTGACCGAGTTAACCAAGGCACTGAAAATGCCGCCCGTCGACATGTTCCTGTACTTCCTATCCGAGGAACGAGATCTATTCGTCAATCAACTGGGGGCCAATGATAGCGTGAAGCGTGTCAGCCTGTTTGTGGATGTCGTGAAATCGCTTTGTCAACTCGAGTTGGGCGGATTTGACGAAAAGTTCCTGTCCGCCTTAAGCCGGCAGTCGGTGCTTCTGGAGAAGATCCGGAATCTTCTCATGGCGAAGGCCTCCGTGGGTAAATGTGACGAGGATTCGGCTCTGATATTAAGAAACATAAAGTGGCTGCTGCTACGAGCCCATAAACTTGGAGTTTTGGACCAGCAGGGCTACGAATTGGTGGAATTATACAAAAAGTTGGCACAATCCTTTAAATCAGACTTAATTGAAGGTCTGGAAGCATTTACCGGCAAACATTCGCATAATGTCAAGGGGCAAATCTACCCATCACTGGACCAGTTCCTGGGAAAAGAAGGAGTTAAAAAAATTCCTAACCAAGAACCTCCTCTGTCTAACGAAGTAGTCCTATATTTGAACAGACAGCGGCATTTATTGGTCGAAGATTTTTTTACCCCATTAATCGAGTTTGTACATCAGCTGCGCGCTGGAAAAGATCTACAGGAGCTGGAGCAGCAGAATCTGTTGTGGTCCAGTGCCTATCTGACCTTAAATCCCCAGTTTGCCGAGGCTCAGAGACACAGCCTGGTTTTTCTTAAAATCAAATCTACCGAAAGTTCAAGGAATGATATAAAGAGTGGACTGGACAAGATAAAATCAGGAGCATTACTCTGTTTTACAACAACTCTGGCTTTCAATGATCTTATTCTGGCTTCCGTTGGCTACACAGAGCTCGAAAAAATAAAAGAGGGCTGTGTAAGTGATTTACTGATCTACTGATAACAAGGTTATTTTTCTAATACTTCCCAATATTTCCAAAGCTAAGTGTCCAGATTGTCAAGCAGTACAACATTGGCAACATTTACGATCGACAACTGTTTATGTTTCAGACGCCCGTATTTTTCGAACCATATCTTAGGGTTCACAATTACCTAAGCACCTGCAGCACGGAGCAGTTTCCCATGCGTCGCTATATTGTAGATGGAGAGGTAAGAACAAATTAACAGACTAATTAAAGTGTATGTACTAAAAACCTAAACGATTACATAGTATGAAATACGACCACCTTCGTATATTAAACCAGGTCTCAAGCTAAGTCTTAATGACAAATCCTTTACTCTGGACAAACCGCCAAAAAATCTTTCCTTCAATGACAGCCAGAGCACAGCTTTTAAGGAAGCCCTTAGCAGAGAATTCAGCATCATACAGGGACCTCCAGGCACGGGCAAAACGTATCTCTCAGTCGAGTTGGTTAACAGTTTGATACAAAACGCCAAAGTTTTGGGCACGGGTCCCATCATTGTGCTGACCTATACCAACGATTCGCTGGACAAATTCCTGGTAAAGGTGTCGCAATACACCAAGGAAATACTTCGTTTTGGGTGGCAGGCGCGAGACCCCCAAATAGCCAAGTTTAATGCTCACGCCATAATCAATCCGGATTTGGTGCCGCCTCGCTTGAAGCGAATTTGGTGGCTGGTGAACTGCGAATACAAAGAGAAGTTCCAGTTACTGCAAAGTTTGTACTCCAACTTCGATGGCAGTGAGGACAGCTACCAGCAGACACTGTTGGCTCAGGAGCAGTTGCACCAGGTGGCCGAGAGGATCGACACATTGCGCATGATTTTCCAGTTCTTTCTGGCAAAGGACAAGGATCTGCTGGCCATGACCACCACGTGTGCTGCTCGATTAAACTTCCTCTTCCGGCTGCTAAAATCGAAGTGCGTAGTCTTCGAGGAGGCGGCTGAAATTCAGGAGGCACACATCTTGGCCTGTCTTACGCCGCACACAGAGCACGTTATCTTCATCGGCGATCACAAGCAACTGCAACCCTTTACTGGCAGTAGTCAGGTGCCACAAATCTCCCTCTTTGAACGCCTCATCGTGGCGGGAATGCCGTACTCTCTGCTCAATTTCCAGTATCGCATGCGTCCCTGCATTTCAGAGCTCCTGGTACCAAGCATTTATGCCGAACTGATTTGTTCGGAATCAGTGAAGGAGTACGAAGACATCCGTCGCATGGAAAATAACTTATTCTTAGTGCAGCACAACCAACCGGAGCAGCGGTCCTCGGACATGTCCTTCCAAAATCCCTACGAAGCTGAAATACTAGTTAAATTAGTGGAATTCCTTATCGAGAAAGCCAAATATCAGCATGGTGACATTGTGATACTCTCACCGTATAATGCGCAAATAGAGTGCATTAAGAAATCGGTAAGTAAATACAACTGGATACAAATGTTTTATTTTCATTGAGTTTCCTTTCTGTACAGCTTCCCCGCAAATATCGGTCAAGTGTCCAGTTGGCCAGTGTAGATAGTTTTCAGGGTTTGGAGGCCAACATAGTGCTTCTCTCTCTGGTCCGCAGCAATCCGTCCGGCCAAATTGGCTTTTTGCGACTTCCGAATCGAGTCTGTGTGGCTCTTTCTCGAGCCCGATGGGCTCTTTATATTACCGGTAATATAGAGATGTTGCAGCAATCCTACCCAAAGCTTTGGGGTCCCATTGCCAAACGTTTGAAGGAGAATAATGCCATTGGAGAGGCTTTCCCCATGTTAGTGAATAATTAATATGTATATATACGTTTGATTCTCTCTTGACTTTATTTATATTGATGAAGGGATTCGGTGAATAAAGATCGCCGCTGATGATGTGCGCCTCTTTTATGTCATCAGTTTACATATTTATCTTGTTACACCACGACATTGAATGGAGTTTACAATGAGGGCCGGACATGGAATTGTGTGTGCTGAAACGTTTCCATGGCGGATGGTTATTGGCCCATTCGATACTTATAAATATTTCTTTACCGACATTTATTTTGTTTTTTTTTTTTGCTGCACGCCAGTATGTACACATAGTTAGTAGTTATTTAAGATCTCTTTAGGTCTAAATATGCACAGTAGGGTGGGTATATTTATTTATCTTACTATAGAATCTGAGGGGCGAAGAGCAATCCATTGAGTTATTTTAAAAGATTCGTATTCATAGCAGGTGCGAAAGAATTTAAATCTAACGAAATAAAATAATTCTGAAAAGCTTCTGCCTTTCGGAAGAAAGAAATATCCTTCAGAGCTAAAGTTAATTTCATTTAAGTCTCAATGTATTACATTCCGTCCCAAAGAATTTTGAGTTGATGTTTTAACATACACACTGCACACTTTAACATCCAATGCACTCAAAAATAAGAGTTGATCGATCCATTTTTTTCCAATGTTATACATTTCATGAATCTGTGCTGCATTATTAACTAGTTAAAGGATGTATTTTAGTTTGCACAATTTACTTGACTGTCCAAGAAGTAGCTATACACATAAGTGGTATCTTGTAACTTTGACACCGTCAAAGGACACAAATTAGAAACGGATTCATCAGATAAATTTGCATAGTTTTGTTTTACTTAGATAGCTCTTTTTTTTTTAATTTTTACACGATTTTACTTTTTACTTAATGCATAATTGGTTTCGGGTACTTTTTACGAACTGCTGCTAATTATTTTCTTTAACGAAATTGGCTTAGATTTACTGTTTGCTATGTGATTGTAAGGGTTTCAAGAACTTAACAGTTGACACTTGCATATTGTATATAATGGATTTATTCGATGGTGAAAACGTGAAGTTGATAAAATCAAAACGAAAAGCGCGGAAGAGGAGTGCAGCAAGTAAAT
The DNA here is from genome assembly GCA_018153365.1 of Drosophila fuyamai. NCBI lineage: Eukaryota > Metazoa > Arthropoda > Insecta > Diptera > Drosophilidae > Drosophila > Drosophila fuyamai. The sequence goes on along the minus strand of JAECXW010000393.1, from coordinate 5,647,018 downwards.
TATATTCCTTTCTATTACGATTACGATCTTAGTTAATGGGTTGCATCGGTGAGCGCACTTTGCGATCCAGCGCACAAAGCGGGAGACCTCCACAACGTCGTCAGCTTATAACTTAGGGTTCTTGGGGGATGTTTAGGGTTGGGTTGGTCCAAGAGCAGGGAGGGACCGGGGCTAGAAATCAAGGTTTATGTCGTATCTAACTAAAACTGAATCTTAATGCGAGCAGATCGCCACGTCAGTTGGGAGCGGGATGCGGAGTGGAGGCCTGCTTGTCCACCGGTGGCGGGGGATTGGCTGCTTTTCTGGTCGCTCCAAGAGCTGCCGTCAGTCGATGACATCCGCTATTGCTGCAGCTTCGTCCCCTGTAGCCGCCGGGAATCATGAGGGCGCCGCCTCCGGTTCCACTTACTCCACCTACTCCGCCACCGCCACTTCCGCTCCCAGTCCCACTCCCGCTTCCTCCCCCGCTGGCAGCCGGCGTGCGCGTGGCCGCCGGCGCCGTCGTCGTCATCAGGGTGGTGTTGGTGGTGGTGCTGTTGCTGGTGGTGGGTCTGCCGCGTCGATTCTATTGCTACCGGCGATTGATAAGCCCGTTGGGAGGCGCCTGTTGGCTAGCCGTGTGCATCAGCTCCAGCTCCACGAGCAGCGGGAAGTGATCGGAGGGTATGTGCGGATGAGGGGCAGCCCACCACCTTGTTCTCGCGCAGCCAGTCATTAGAGACGGGACCCAAAAGGCCCAGCGGCACCATGCCCGTCTTCGTGTAGAAGATATAGTCGATGATGCCCTTGAAGTCGAACGTATAGTTGGTGTGCGGCATAATGTCTTCGCTGTAGGCGGAGGCTAGCTTAAACGAGTGCGTGAACTCGTTGGTGTCGTTCGAGAGCAACCGCTGCAGACAGGACTTGTAGCCCATGTCTTTGAAGTCCAGATGGTCCATGGAGACGCGCCCCTTGCCCAGGAACTCCACCACGCCCGAGTCGGGCAGCGAGTTGAAGTCGCCGCACAACAACAACTGGACGGCATTCGAGTCGTTCTTGTGACCCGGCCGGAAGCTGTGGCTCGCCTCATCAATGATCGTCTTTAGCTCATTGCTCAGCATCATCGTCTGGATGAGCTTGACGTCACAGAACTCCGGGTCCCAGTGAATGTGCGCCGTGCAGACGAGCAGCGGCTGCGAGATCTGCGTCACCTCGGACATCGGCTCCCAGGCGTTCTCCTTCACCTTGAGCAGGGCGGCCAAACCGATGTTGTCCTTGGGCATCACGCGGTTCAGCATGTTGTCGGAGCCCTCGGCATTGGCCATCGCCAGCTGGTTGAACTCGATCAGGGATTCCTTGATCAGCGTGAACCTTTGAAAGACATTGGATTGGTATCTTATAAAATGGATCTGAACTTTGTACTCACTTGGACGCCCTGAAGAATATCGCACAGCCATCGACATACTTCCGCTCCAGCTCGGACATGGTCTTAGCTCGCGACTTGGGCGAAAAGATGCCCTCGTAGCCATCGTTCTTGAGCTCTGGCAGGAAGAAGTGGTAAAACTGTTCCGTCTCAATCTCCTGCAGACTGATGATATCCGCCGCGTAGTGCCGGATCTCGTCGATTATTGACTTTTTCCGGTACTCCCAGCAGAGCGCCCACGACGGACAGTATCCGTACATTTGTCTCGTCGCGTACTTATCGCACAGAACATTATAGCACATAACCGTAAAAATGCCTGAAAATAAAATTAATCAATAAACAAACGTTCGCAAAATGTAAAAAGTTTTATAAAGTTGTCAGTCTATAAATGATATATATATAGTTGCAAAATCGGTTCAAGAGAGGAATTGAATGAAAGCAATATCTTTGTAGTGCTACTGTAGGAAGCTAAACAAGCATAGCATTAGGTTAAGCACTAAAAAGATATTGCCATCTTTTTAAAAAGTAATTTATCTTCTAAGTACATATTTCTACTTAACGACTTATTAAAGAATTTGAAGCAAAAGCGGGTTATTTAGCTATCTAGGGTAACTGCCAATAGCTTGGTAATAGAAAATTCTAGTTGGCCGACTAACAACTATTAAGCTTTAATTACAACTTACAGGCTGGTCGCGTTTTGTTGGGCTTGGCCAGTGGCAGCCAGGGCCTTTGGGGCGGTGGATTGACGGTAACTGAAAATAAAAAGACACACGGATGTACGGTTAGTTGGACGAGTGAAAATGCAAAGTTGCAAGAGATTATGAAATTAACACCCGCACATTAAGTCCCCAGCACACGAGCACTCCGTATCTGCGCTACCCCACTGACACACTTGCTGCGGTTCCATCCACGTTCTCCCATAACCACTTTTCCTCCAACTCCCCTGCCCTCTAGGTGCAGAGATTGCAAGCGGTGAAAGTGACATGCACAAGCAACCAAATTGCTTCCGCCTTTGGGTTGCCCCACCGCAAAAGCCGCACCACCAGTCAAGTCAGGTGGTGCTTCGGTTTCTGCACAAACCACTGAGGTGCAGTGTAGTGATGGGTGCCCAGATAGTAGTACTGGTTGAAGTATCTAGGTACATATGCAAAAACTTATTTAAATCTCCTCTTTTGCTACCATATAATTAAAAATAATAGTAAACTTTGGAAATCAGTTTCATAAAGATCAGTTCGGTTAACACTTGCACAATTTAGCTTTTCAATGTACATACCAAATGGTGTACCCAAGTGCAAATTGGGATTAAAAAAGATTTTTTAAATATAACGATGAAATAAAATAAAATAACCTGTTATTAAGTGGTACTAAAGGAATTGCATTCCGTTTGTTATATAACTTTCTACTAGGATAAATAATCAACTAGACATCCTATCACTGATGCTGCGGGAACCACTTACTGCGTGACGGGGGAGCACTGGGCGACCGCTTACTGGTACATGGGTTTCTCCAGCTGACGGGAATGGGTGGTGGTGGGGCAAAAGCGACCTGAGACATCTGGTGCGGATAGCCGTAAAACGTGCGAAATGGCTGCGGATAGTGCGGTGGTTGGTGTGGGTGGGACGGTTGGTGCGGGTGGAACATCTTGCGAGCCACACCCGTGCCGCCGTTCCTAGAATTGGTAGCCGTGACTGGGCCGTTGCTTACAACATCTTGCCGCATCGATGGGAGCCACGGCTTGGAATCGAACTTGGTACCGCTTTGCGGCGATTCTATGGTAATGGGATTGTGGAACCTAATCGCTCCGCTGGTCAGCGGTTCGCTCGCTCTCCTCTCTCTCTTGCTCTCTCGCTCTCACAACGAAGCGGTAGCGAGGCTTTTGGCGATTTGTTTTGCTTTGTTTCGCAGACTTGTTGATTGTTTTTGCATTTCTTTTTTCCCTCCGGTAATTTTGTGCAAACGGCGACGTCGACTAAAAACTTTCACTTTTTAATAAATTTGGTGATTTTTTTTTTCATAATTTTGTTGCTGTCTGCGCCTTGTTTTGTTTTCGGTTGTGCTTATCTTTTTTTTTTTTTGTATTTTTGCTGACAGCCTTTAATGACTACATTAACACAGCTTTGATTGCATTTTAATTGTACAATTCGTTTTTAGGATCCAGCACTCTCGTTGCTCTTTAATTATGCAAATGGTTATTTAATTGAAACGGCGCAACAAAAATTACAGAAGACGCAATGAGTCACCGAAACGAGAAAGGGATAAAAAAAAGGCAACGTAACGTGTGTGAATGATCGTTGTGTTTGAAGCGTAAGCACTAACTAAAATGGTTGAATTACATAATGCCAAACAAAAGGGTTCGACAGCAAACTCTATGCCAACTGTTGTGAGCAAATAGCACCCTCCAGTGGTGTTCCTCACCATCATCACCCACAACATCATCCTCGGTGGACCGAATGTGCTCGGTTCGGAGGCTAGAGTTACGAAACTTTTACCCACCGAATATACCCACGCACCCACTCGAAACTCCCATCCGCTGAGTGGGACGCATGGTAAATAATTTCACCGAATTTGTGAGTGATTACCCCATGGACAGGTGTAACAAAAGGCACACACATCGGAAACACTTTGGAAAACAAAGCGATCAACAAAATTTTAAAACAAATTTGTTCAGCCAGCGAAGCGTGCCATATTTTTTGGGGGCTCTGGGGAAAGATGGTTTGGAGTTCGTAGATTTCACGGGGGACCGTTAAAGTGTAAGTGGAAAGTTGGACTACTTAAATTATTGCTATAATATTTGAGCTACATTATCTTTATGCTCTTTCAATCGTCAGACTAAACTAGGATATAATGCTTTTAGGTTTTATTTATTTCTTTAATTTAAAGATACGGCTGTTTGTTTGGGCACAATTACAACCGAAAAGTTAATTAATTTTGAAGTTATTCAGTTTTTATTCTATACAAATTGCCATCCCCCTATTGTAAAGAGCAACTTTTCTGAGTAGATAAAAACATCGTAAGAGAATTCTCATTACCAAAATAAAAGTGAAAACTAGAACAGGTTTCGATAGTTTAGTGGTAATTGGAAGATGTTTATTTGGTGGCCCACTTTTTGCATGATCTTTGGTGGATTTTCTGCTGGCAAATAGTTATATTACTTTTGGTATTTAAAAGAAGTTCAGAAAAAAATACCATGATGATCTTTTGAGTTCTTGGGGAATAGATTATGTGCCATCTATGAGAATTGAATTTTTTACTAAATAGAGTTCGAATGAATCGCTTACTCTATTACTCGACTTCAGTTCTATGATCTTAAAATCCTTTCTCCATTTCACAAGCTCGATCACTCATAAATTTCCACCGTCACACAATCAAGATAATTTACTACTTAATGGATGCATATCAATTATGTTTACTCTCTCTTGACACGGTAAGCTCAAAGTTGGCATTCGATGGTTCAATATTCGCCTCGCAGCCTAATGTCACGCCATGTCGTGTCGGCCTATATATATATATATGTATAAATGCCACCCCGTAGCTCCTCTTACCCCCACCCACCGCCTTTCCCATGGATTTTTTTTTTTTCGGCGTACCTCCTCGGGCGCCACTAGAAAGCCCTTTCTATCCAAAGTTTTCATGGTCGCCGCTTGCTGCATTTGAAAACAAAAAGAAACGAAATAAAATACAATAGCAAACACCAAAAAAAAACTCTCTGAGGCAAAGACAACAAACAAAAGTTCGAAAGGCAAAAACCCAAGTGAGCGTATCGAAAAAGAAAGTGAAATTCAAATTGAAATTTGGTGCGATTAAAAACGCCAAGGGGCCAATGCAGAGCCTGTTTTGTGTGAGTGTGTATTGGCCAACAATTTCGTATGCACAACACGTTGGTAGATGGAGTCGGTTTTGGAGGGCAGCGGGGAGGTACTGCGGAGCGGAGGCCTGCTCCGAATAGAAAACAAAAGTCAACTCGCCACTTGCCACACTTCTTCGAACACTGCAATTAGATAACTTGTTTCATTTGCACCAGTTTTTCCTCGCTCGATGCGATCGGAGCAGCAATTGACTGCCAATGTTCAATGGCGTTCAGCAATCGCAAGTTGCAAGTTGCAGGTTGCTGCTTGCCAGTTTTGTGACTGGTATTGGTTGTCAGTCCACTTTAGTCGCCGTCGTTGCGATGCTTCCACTTAAGACAATCTGGCATTAAAATCATAATAATGAAACACAATTTAAGGTGCACTTCAGGCTCTCTCAATACATAGAGTGCATTAAAAACACAGATGTGGCCAGAATAATAGGTTTCGCTCAAAAAATAAGATGAAACGATGTAGTACATAGTAAGCCTGAGTTGCAAGAGTACCATACATTCTGCGATTATCAGTAATATTGGATGATTTTATAGAGAGATACCAAATGTTGATTCCAAGTCTTCTTTAAAAACTATGTTATAAATTCCATGGAAAAGCTCCCTTTGAATCACTATTCTTTTGGTTACAACTGTGCGTCTCCTTGCATATGTGCGTGTGGGAAACCAGTTGGACAGCATTTGCCGCTGCATTGCTTGCCGGGTTCCATAGATAGCGCCTGATCGTGAGCGCCATATTCAAAAGACTCCAATTGTGCTGCGTCACATGGAAAATCAATTGGAAATGTGCGCGCACAGTGATTATGCACAGGCAAGCGGATGACGAGTGGCAACAGACGATGCAGAGGTAGCTCCAACATCGGCGGAGCACCCCATCTCCACCAACAGCACCACCGGCAACTCCATCAGCAGTTAGAGTCACAGACTGGCGTGGGCTTTCTTTCCATCGAGCAACCAGTCACACAATGAAAAAAACTTAAATATTTAATCCCATTTCTTATAACTTTAGGAAAAACAAACTGGTATATTTATTTGTTTGGTTTTAAAATTGCACGAGTTTTATTCATTTTGTGGGCAAAAGTAAAAGACTTTTATTGGTTTTTCAATTTTGATTTTCTGACTTTGGTTTAATTGGTATTTTTATTTTTCACTTCCATAAAAAAAAAACCTCAAAAAAGGATTATAAATTAAACTGTACTATATTAAAGGCATTACTGATACTCATTCACTCGTAAAGATTAAGTAGTTTGAATTCAGATCATGACTGTTTCTTTAAAAAATAAACGGTTCTGAAATTGGCATAATTTGGAATTTAATTTTTGAGATGTGATAAAATTGCATCACTTTCGCTGTGATAAAATATAATTTTTTTCGAGTGCAGTCAGGCAGTGGCAGCATCTTCGTAGGAGGCAGGGGCTGCCTCACGCGATCGGCCAACAATGCCGCACGCTGCTTGGTTACGTTTATTTTTCTTTCGCTGATCCACTTTTAAATCTTTGCGCGCACTCACAGTCATTGAAGTTGGGTACTTTCTCTCTCCCGCAGTTGGAAAGCGGCGACGAGACAACTGCCTACTGCCTTCTGCCTGCCGCCTGCTGACATTGACACAGCCTGTAATGGGCCATCCAATCCAGCCAACAAGCTCCCAACCATCCAGCAGCCCAGCCCCAAAAAAAAAACGCCTGGGGGCAGGTGCAACACTCGCAAATGGGAAATATACTCTAAACATCCGAACTATAATTATAAAACTTACAGTAAATTAAAACGTGTAAGCTCTAAAATCTGGTCCAAATGTATGATACAAATTTATAGTCCCAATAAAATATTCTGACAAGGTAAACTCAAATCAAATTAAACACTTGCGCTTTACATGTTTAGTACTAAGAAATCGCATTATTTATAAAACGATTTTTTTAAATATACACAAATCTTTAAGATGACTTTTATTTTTGGATGTAGTTTTAATTAATTTGACATTATTTAAAATTCTATAAATTAGTAAATTAAATCAATTTTACGTAAATGGTTAATAGTAACAAATAAAGGAATGCGATAATTCTTTGTAAATTTATTTTTTATCAAATCGACATTTTTGGTTAAAGCTACCAAATATTTCTTAAAAGGCGAAACTATAGCGTTCGAATAACTCATAAATTAACCCCTTTCAAATTTTTTACGCTCAAAGATAGACTAGGTCAGACCAGTCTTGTTAAACTAATATATTGGATAAGTAAGTTTCTTTTAGAGACATGAAGTGCTAAAATTCGTGAGGGGTTTCATTAAGAATGGCTTCTTAAATACTAAAAATGACTATAGAGAAATCGCCGTAAACATGCATGGTTTTTGCTGGCTCGGCAGCTCATTGACAGGTCTTAAGCAGGAAATACTTGATTTTTTTCCCAGTGCAGTTCGGCCCATTCCCTGGCCATAAAACTTTCTAACCATTTGCACTTCCTTTTACGCAACAACAACCTTGATAAGCCCAAAAAGCCAGGCTAAGATATGAAACAACCGGCAAACGAAAATGAAACGAAAACGAAACGAAAACAGGCTGTAAGCTCACTTCCGCATTTAAAACAATAATAAAGGCGAGACGACCAGACGAAAACATTTCCGATTTCTGTTGCATATTTATAAGAAATATGGGCCAATTATGCGAATTACTCCACAAAAAAAAAAAAAAGAAAAACAACGAATCAGCCCAACAAGAAATGAAAATAAAAACGGAAAAAGCTTTGGCATGACAAAGCATAAAATAATATAAAAAGCAACCAAAAAAAGTGAACATTTCGTAACCGAAATAACAGTTAACATTCACAAAGGCGGACAAAGAGGCGGGGCGTGGCGGAGGGGGCGGGGTCCGGCACCGGCCCCAAATCATCAGTTGCTTTGTTATTGCCCTCGCCACACTATTATAATTTTTGGCACTAATATCATCATCGCCAGGCGGCTGCTTCTTCACTCCCAATTGCAGTTATAAATACCGGTTTCGCTATATAAATAAACCATTTCAGTTGTTTGGGGCCGTTTTGTCATACTTAACGATACTTAAATGGGGCGAAAGTCGAGGTATATTGGCCGAAAAGGTTAACAATATTTAGATCAACAAGAAAACGGGCAAAAAAAAATATTCAGGGAAACGAGAAATGTATTTAAAAGGTAATATTAAGGTAAGGAGTGTCAGGTCAGCCCTTAAATACTAATATATTTTTTACAGATAAAAAAGGGTTAGTTACTTAAAGCCCTTGTTTTTGAAAATCACCGGCAGTATTTTAAAACGTAGTATTATCAAAATGTTTTATTTTCAAACGTTATTTTAACAAATGATATCCTCTCATCCATTTGTTAAATTTAATGCAATATTTTAAATGCTTTTTCAACTAAAAACAAGAAAGGAAAGCTAACTTCGGGCGGAGCCGAAGTTGATATACCCTTGCAGAATATTCTATAAATTATATTCTCCAAAATTATTCATATGATGCATTCTTAATACTCATAAAAAGTCCCAACTTCCTAACTTTAAAAACACCAAAGTTATGTCATTTCCAATCGTTCAGTTATATGGCAGCTATAAGATATAGTCGTCCGATCCTTATGAAATTTGGTAGGTCGGATTGATTAGCCAAAAATAAAACCCATAGAAAATCCCAATTTCCTAACTTTACAAACACCAAAGCTATTGCATTTCCGATCAATCAGTTATATGGCGGCTATAGGATATAGTCGTCCGATCCTTATGAAATTTGGTAGGTCGGATTGATTAGCCAAAAATAAGACCCATAGAAAATCCCAACTTCCTAACTTTAAAAACACCAAAGTTATGGCATTTCCGATCGTTCAGTTATATGGCAGCTATATGATATAGTGGCCCGATCCGGCTCGTTCCGACTTATATACTACCTGCAATAGAAAGACAACTTTTGGGAAAGTTTCAAGCAGATAGCTTTAAAACTGAGGGACTAGTTTGCGTAGAAACGGACGGACAGACGGACGGACAGACGGACAGGCGGACATGGCTAGATCGACTCTCCTGGTGATGCTGATCAAGAATATATATACTTTATAGGGTCGGAAATGTCTCCTTCACTGCGTTGCAAACTTTTGACTGAAATTATAATACCCTCTGCAAGGGTATAATAATATTAACATTATTTGGTGCTCCTAAAAGTTTCACAGGGTAACTACAAAGTCGAAGACCACCATACATTTTCGCTCCACTTCCTCTTCCCACATTATAATTCGGCATGCTCCACTAAATCGGCAAACGCGTTGTGGGAATCGATGACTCCACGATGCGTTTAAAATGCATTACAAAGCACAAAGTTGTCATAAAAATTAAATTAAATAAAAGCCGAAAACAAGAAAACGTATAATAAAGCGACGAGAGGAGAAAAAGATCAACTGACTTAAGCCAATTAAACGATTAGGTAACAGTTACAACAATAATGGCAGTCACATCAGCAGCATCGTATGCAGCACACACAAAAACGTCGTCATCGGCCAGAAAAGCAGCAATAACAATAAAGCTTAGACGAGTCGAGTTATAAACCTACATAGAGCGGCAAAATTTGTACAGCCAACGGTGGGCCACTGCAAGTGGCAAACGGAAAAAAGCCAGAAACAGAAAAAATTAATTCATGTTGTGCCCATTTCGTGAGCGGGCACAAAAAAGATGAAGAATAAGTTACAACAAGAAGTTGAAGAAGGCTTTTAAGTCCGAACATCGTTATACACTAGCAGATGGTTGGAAAACAAAAGACCCTTTAGATTCAACCGACACACAACAGATAAATTATTAAAATAAATTTACTTCTAATCGCTATTTGTTATTGTTTCATATTGATAGAAACAATGTGCCTATGATGAAAAATATAAAGCATATATAATTAAAAAAAAAGCTTAGAATAATAATTTGCTACAAGATATTTAGTATGTAATAATGGCATTTATTAAATGGCACTATCGGAGCTGTAATAACTTTTAGAAAATATATTCAATAGGAGTTTTTAAAGCGAATTACCATTTAAAGAAGATACAAATGGTCATGATTCAAAATTTTCTAAACTCTAAAATGTTCTTTTATAGGGCATTATAGGTTACAAATACGGCAGCAGTAAAGCACAAGCCGCTCACAAATGGCAGAAAGATTTAAAAGTTAACAGCGGCCCTTTGGCTGCCCTCCGTCGACTTGATTTATGGGGTTCGAGCCTCGGTGGTGCATCTTATTTCTTTCCGCTGAAGTTTACGTCACAGGCGACATTAGACCCCATCCCCTGGCAAATGATTTCGTCATTTGAAGCTGCAGCTACGCATTGCGAGATCTTGGCTATATAAATGTAAATGTAAATACCCGCCATAATGACAATGAGATGGATGAGTGGTCAGATGCCAATCGCTTACTCTTTGTTCTAATGACCATTTTCTGCTTCTGGGCTCACAGTCTTAACTTGTGACCTAATCAAGCATGATAATCTTCTATAGGAATCGGAAAAAAGCAACCCAATTAACTTTTGTTAGGTAATATTGACATACTTTCCGTTCTGTAACTCTGCAACTTTCTTACAATCTATACTTGACTTTACAAAGTTTTTGTTGTACTTATAGCGTTACCAAGTAATAAAAATAATCATGTTAGAACATACATTTTGCATGCCAATTTGTATTTTATTAGATTTTCCCATGCTAATACACCTAATATCTGTATTACGTAGGGGACCCCTAGGTTCGACCGAAATCCGAAAGGAGAACATGACTTTTAATGAATTCTTCTGTATCTGCTATCTTCACAGACAATCAAATTTACACATTGCTCAACATGAATACAAATTTTACACCACCAAATTATTCAAAAAGTGGAGCCCTTCATCTTTCTTCGAGTGGCTCATGAATAGTGTGGTATAGTTTGGCTAATGTGCCAGACAAGTAGCAACCAGCAATTGTCTGTGAAAATCCAAAGCCAAGTCAACACGAGAATTGCTGAAAAGAAAATCAACAGTGCCAACAAAAACCAAGACAACCACTTTAAGACGACCCAGCGAACGAGCAGACGGCATTAAAAGTGGAGAATAAATGTAATAATGACATTTGTGGCCGTTAGGATTGGGATTCTTAACTGTTTGACATTTTGCGTAACCTTTTTCGTAGTCATTTGGCCTTTATTCGGATTAACCGCTTTTTTTGTAGCTCTTTGCAGAGGAAGTTGAGATAGGAACTTGGGCAACGCCAGACAATGATGATGAACTACCGGTATGGTGTGTGTGGCCCACTGAACTGGCCAAGTTAATTGGAAAATAAAACTTTCAATTTCATGGCGAAATGCTAATTTCTAGCCAAAGAAAAGTCAAATGGAAAAGCGGCAAGTCCAATTGGCATTTCCCTTGCCGGGGGCGAGGCAAAGAAACACAGCCAAACTAACTGAAAAATCACGGAAATAGCAAAAAGAAGCAGTAAAATGGTAGAAAAATCTTGCATTACAAAGTAATACCCTAACTGTAGTAATATTGTTCTTTATTCGTATTTTAAAATATTTTATTTTCACACTTATTAGCAAAATTTTCTGACTAAAAACACATTTAAATTAATTAAATTAAAATTCTGATTTTTATTAAATAAACAATCTGAAGATTGTTCTCTTGCAATATAACATTAACCACTTCGGTTTCCATGTCAAAAAGGTTTTTATCTCAAAACCTCTGCAAATAGAACGACAAATTTAAAGTATCCGCAGCAAGTGAAGGTGAGGAAAAACAATTAAACTTCAGAGGCCAGAAGGAAAAGAGAAAAACTAGCATGTTGGAAGACGCTAAGAAAGATGGCCCCGCTTCGTTGGCCAGCGGCTATATCATCTATGGCCAAGAACAACAACAGCAAAGCGACGCGACGCGACGCATTTATTGACGTAGCCAAAACACATTAGCCACCGCTGCTGGCCGGTGGTGCGGTGCTTCGTTGCTTCGGTGGTGCTAGATGGTAGCTGATGGCGCAAACAGTGTTGCAAATGACCCAATTATCCACTGACCCACTCAACGCTCGACCGTTGTCCGGGTCCGGAGTGCGGGGCATGGAGCATGGAGCATGGAGCACGGATCTCCAGAGCTTTGCCGGCAGTTGCGAAAGAAGAGCTACCAGAAATCGGAGCCGTAATGGACGATGGGTAGTCGGGCGTCTTTAGAACCTGACTTAACAAGCAGTTAGAACTCCAAATGAGGCCCTAAAATGGAGACATTAATTAGCCTAATGACGGGCACAAAATGCCCAGAAATTAATTTGCCGGTTACGGTTATGACAGCGGTTAATCTTTTTTTGCGAAATCCGGCATACCACAAGCAGATTCATCCAGGTGAAAGGTTCCCACTCTGCTTTCGGTAATTGAAATCTGTGCAGCGGCTCTAAGAGCTTCAGCTAATGTTTGGAAAGTTCATTTTCGAGTGGTGCATCAGGGATTTCAGAAAACGCAGACTTCTGTTTGTTTTTCCGGCTCCAAAGTCGGCTCAAACGTGCCTCATTAGATGATGGAGTTTGCTTTTGTTTTTTTTTTTTTTTTTTTTCGTTATTTCAACACCTATTTTTGGGGCTATCAAAACAGCAATCAACTTCTTTTTGTTTGACACTTTTGTTTACACTTTTTATTGAGTTCTCGTTCGGGCTTAATCAAAATAAATATTGTGTTCTTTTGTGTGGGTTACAAATGTAGTGTAGTGTGGTATTGATGGGTTAACTATAGGATTGTTATTTGTGCAAAAACGATGCTTACGAACAAACAAACACTACAATAATACGAGGGAGCACAATACGTACTAGTGAAAATATTAATTAAATAAATTAGCTTCGAGTGGTAATTTCTATCTGGGGAATGGTAACACAAACTGTCTGCCGGAACCTGCCAATGGAAAATCTGTGACATTTTCCAATGGCGCGATGCTGAGACCGACGGCGACTCTCAGCCAACACGATTCGAGCCAAGTTAATTCAAGCCAAGTCGAGCCGGAGTCGAGCAGAGCGGAAAACTTCAAGCAATTTCTGAGGCCGCGCCGCGCATTCGTGAGTTTCTTTTAATTAAAAAAAGGCGAAAACTTTTACTCGCCAACTACAACAGCTAAGCAGGTAACTAGGGCTGCTCTCGATTTTCAGATTTAGATTTTATGCTTGGTGATCTCAGTTGGAATTAATTGTGCACCAGAAATTCTTTCGGCTGTTTTATGTGCCTTAAATTGCAGAGAAGTCGGAAATGTGAATCTTAATTTGAACATATAACATGATATGATACCGATCGCCCATGAATAAAAACGATGCCAAACTCTCTCAAAGAATTAAACTCTCGCTTTAAATTTATGAATATTCAATCGAATGAGTTCTCAATTCAGAGGTACACAATGCTTTTCAAAACTGTAAGGAAATTGTTCGTTACATTTGTTCAAACGAAAATGATTCTTGTGCTTATTAATCACTAAGGATTTTTAGACAATTTTAATTGGAGTTTTTAAAAACTGCATAAAATAAATAAAATTGAATTTTTGAGAACTATGCTCTTTTTGTATGCCTTCGATGCTTAGCTCAAGTACCTTATTTTTTTTGAAACGCATTGTGCATAGATTTGAAAGTAGACTTTAATGAAACCTTTAGAGATCCTTTCTGTTCCCCGTATCTAAGGATAACTTAGGCCTTACACAAACTTATTAACTATAAAAGTTCACGTTGTAGCGCATCAATTACGGACTATATAAAAACCAAACCAACTAATCAAATAACATTAAATAGAACCCAAAAACGATAGAGATACACAACTAATATGTAGGAACGTTGCTTAAGCTCAAAGATAAAAGTTAACACACGGCCCTCCCTAAAAAAAAATCCAGATCTCAGGGAGTAAGATTGGACGGCTTTTTGACCCTATGGGGTAACGTTAATGCACAAATAACAACAACAATTAAATGTATGTAAAAAGTAGATATAGATATGGGTATGATTAAAGTATCTTTAGGGTTCACATCGTATCTCTATACGATTTCTACAGTTTCTTCTTCTTTTTGCGCCACAAAATCTGCATAAGAGTCGCACCCTTCCCGTAACCCCCACCCGCAGCTCCGTCATCTGTGGATCTGTGGTCTTGGCAAAAAGAAAAAGAAAAGAAAAATGACTTAAAAAATAAAGATATACAAAACGCCGTCGCCGTCGCCGCCGCAGTGAAAGTGAAAGTTGAAGTGGAAGTCGGATTCGGATTTGGATTCGTAGTCAGAGTGTGTATGTGGTATGTACAAGGTTTCCAGTCCCGGCCTGTCTTTATAAGTTTCCATTTAGCCGGGGATCGTATCCAACTGCCTGCCAGCGCCCATTTGGTCAACTCGTTGGCCTTTTGTTTTTCGCTCTGATCGCGATGACGATGATGATGATGATGGCGATGATGATGTGATGATCGTCTCACATGTGCGTACCATCCATTTAATGGGTTTTCTTCTTTCTTCCCTGTGATCGTTCGAGTTGCGCAACTTGGGTTGGGTAGAAATTTAAAAATGCTTTCAGGAAATTTACATTTCCCAATCCCAAACCGCCCACGCATCGTTATCTCGTCTCACGTTTCTCCAAATCGTCGCAAAATAAGCCACTTTCTGGGCTGCGATATCTCGTTTCTCATTTTCCTTGCCTATGATTTTTTGATTAGTTTTCCACTGGCGTCGTCGTCACGAGATGGTGGAAAACGCTGGCTTCAGCTTACCCACCGTGCCCAGTATCAGCCTGGTGGGTGTGGCCCGGCTGTCTGGGCCCAGTTTGGCAGCTGCCACTTGGCTGTCATCGTGGCTGCCACCTCCACTTGGCTGCCTTCCCCCGCGCCACATTAAGCCCAAACTGTTGCTGTTGCCGTTGCTGCTATTGTTGTTGTTGCAGTCCACAAGAAAATCCAAGGCTGTGGGCGTCACATCCGTCAGATTCAAATGCTCAAAGTTAAAGACGAGGCCCGATTCGCAGTTGTGGCTGCCAGCGCTATCCAATCCACTGTCACTGGCTGCTCCCGATCCCGATCCGGCCTGATCGGCCGCATTGCATGTCTCGATCAGCTTGCGCGATATCTCATTGAGGCTCTCATCCAGCAGCGTCTCCGCCTGGGCGGAAATGGACGGGGAGGCGTGGCCCAGTTTACCGCCTCTGAAGCGATTCCCAAACAGATCGTTGGCTATGTTAATACCACTCAGGATGTCGCCGTAACCGGAATCATCGCTCATGCACTGAGAGGGCGTGGTCACAGCACTCGGATGACTGCGCTGGGATCCGATAACACCCACAATTTCCGCCCGACTGCTGTCGCCGGTGATGGGAGCAAACTCCTCTGTGGTCTCCTCCCGCAAAGCCGATGAGCTGGGCAGGCTCTGGCTGCAAATGGAGCTATCGCAGGAGCTGTCTGAGTGCGTGGATGAGGTGGAGGAAGAGGACTCCCTACTGCCGCCTCCTTGTTCGCTGGATGAGGCATCGGAAAGCGATCGCCGGAGTGGGTAATCCCACAGGGAACGCAGTGGGTCACACTCCCGGCAGAAGCACACTCCGTGCGTGTGATCATGCTGCAGTATTCCAGGTGGCAGGTGATAAGATCCGCCTCCTCCTCCCGAGGGATAACCTTCTCGAGGGCTGGTAATCTTGGGCTGCATATCGGATTCCATTTTAAGTAGCACGCCATTGCCCGGCTTGCGATCCTTTTTGCGCCGCTTTCTCGGCTTGATAATCCTGGGCAGACAGGTCTCTGCAGGAGAAGGGGCCTGTTCCTGGCTAGATGCACTATTTGCCGGCTTCTCCTGACTGCTGAGAACGGGTGGTGCAGAGTTCTGATACCGCAGGGCTCGGGATTTATCCGCCAACTTAAATCCTGCCTGAGTGCTCATCGTCTGATAGGCACTCCAATTGGCCGGGACAGGATGATGGTGATGATGTGGTTGATGGTGCTGCAGCTGTTGCTGCTGTTGGAGATGTTGCTTTCCATTCTGCTGGAGCAGCGGCATGCCCTGGGCATGCACAGCCAGCTGGGACATGGTGGCCCCACCAGGTGGCCATGATGGACATGTTTTTGTAGTGGATTTCCTCAAAAATCTCTGGCGCTGGGCAGGCGACAAGTGACTGGAGGCATTTGAGATGAGTGGTATTCCGGCGCACTCATTGATCCGCTGCTGGTTGACTACTCCATAGCCACCAGGTTGAGGTGGTGGGCCAGACGATTGCGCTGCCCAATTGGGTGGTGGGGCAGCCGGCGGGCCATGATGCAGTCGGTAGGCAGGAGCTGGAACAGGCTGCTGCTGCTGTTGCTGGCTTCCCGGCCAATGGTTCAACTGATGCTGATGGTATCGCAGCGGTGCGTAGTTGGGTGGTGGTGCTGTTTCTGGCGCCCTATAAACGGCCACATGCGATCTCATGCTGTTGTTGTCTTAATCCCAAACTTAATCCTGGCGGCGGGTCGAGTCGATTGCACATCACTTGGCCGCTTGCTTTGGTTTGTCGGCTTGGGCCACAACTCAATGAGGCATTTCGGTTGGCCAATACAACAGTCGAGCGATTCCACCGCAACGAAATGAAAAGCGAACGCCAAGAAACTGGGACACGGCGCGATCGCAATTACGAAACACACGGGGCATGCGCGACGGTCGCGAACGGGTTTCCAGCTGGGGAGACTGGAGAGCAGTGTGGAGCAAGTGCGTCCGCCTCGTAGCCAAGCGAGCGGCAGACTGAAGTCAGCTGCTAGCGCGATCGCTGGCGAGGGCCGGCTAACAGTAAAAGCCGCTAAGACCAGTCTCTCTTACGTTCCACTTGGCTTACACAAGCGCTCAGCTTGCTCTCTTTCGGGGCAACGTCCACCGGAGAGCGGCTGGCTTTCGGCTTTTGCATGTCGAGGTCGTGCAGTTCTTTCGGCCGACGCCACCAATTGTTGTAATTGTTGCATTCAATTATACATTTTTAATTGATGCCCGGGATTTATGTTTTTGGCATTAATGGGCAGCCGTGAGTTTGAACTTTAATTATGGCTGAGGCAACAGGTTTTATGGCCTATCCTGGTCTGTGAAAATGCTGGTTAACTATATGTAACACCTTAACTTCAACAGTACGTTAGATTTAGCATTTTTAGCATTAATTTCTATGTTTAGCTGCCAAATCCCTTAAAATTTAACAGCATTTTAACTTTAACAACATTACTAAAAGAGTTTCAGTGCATTTTCCATTTTAATAAAATTTTGTTCTTTTCTAATAATTTAACAATTTAAGAAGTGCTTTCGTTTATTTAAAATACGGAACCAAATATAATTTTGCACGGTGGCGAACAAATTATTAAAAATGTTCTTTTATAAAAATAATTCGGTTGCAAATGTTACCAGAAAATATTTTTTTAATACTGACTGACCGTGCAAAATATTAAATCATTGAGCATGTTGATAAACGCAGATTAATGGTTGTGTTAAAAAATATTATTTACGTATGCATTCTTTTTGTACCATAGATTTGAATATGTTCATTCATTGTTTCTAAAGGCAAGGTTTAGAAAAAGCGTTTATAGGGAATTTTAGACCCATCACATAGTTAAAATACTCTTGATTCCGCAGTTCAACCAAAAACTTTCTCTTTTCGGAAGCCTTTTTTCGCGTGCTTTCCTTTTTACCCCCACACAAGCACACACAGACGCACACCTGGACAGGAGCTGCTCACGCACCTGGCACACACACAAACATATAGATAAACGGCGGACTCACATGACAAGTTGTCCAGCATGTAGGTGAGCAGTTTCTGCGTGCCATTCGGCTCGTTGTAGATGTTCATAAACTCCTTTTGCAGCGGATTGCCCATGAGGCCAAGTATGACGAGGTGGAACAGCTTGCCAATCTCGTAAGGCAGCACTCGCAGAAAGTTGTTGTTCAGCAGTAGTTCCCTAAAAGGAGGAGAGAAGGTAGAGTGGGTGAGTAAAATGCACGGAACAGTGATAACTAGGGCTTACGTTTAGACAGCGGTTTCCAAAACTTTTTAAACTAAATACGTAAATCGTAAAGGTTTCTGCTTTGGTTATGTACAAAAATTCATTTTAAAAATCAAAAAAATCAAATCTTAAATTTATATTAATTTAAGGGCCAGATAATTAAAAGTTAAAGAAAATCAAAGCATTAATTTAATTAAATTAATCGCGTTTCAAAGCGTGGTTTGGAGAAAAACGCGTATAAAGTTTAAGCAGTTAAATCGTTTGGCCGTACCCCGTATATCTCAAGAACTCTTACGAATGGAAAGTTATATATTTTAATTACTAGAAGTATTCCTGAAAAGGTTTACTACAAAACTGTAGGATAGTGAAATACAAGATATTCCGGAACCATTCGGTGGTATGTTTTTAGCTACTTTATGAACTTCCACTAAACGCTGCCCCTCAACAGCCACTTACCGCAGCTGGATGAGCTCGCCGAGCTCTGCGGGAAGACTCCTTAGTTTGTTGCTGGATAAGTCCAGGGTCCGCAGGCTGATCAGCATGCCGACGTCTGCGGGCAATCGCAGAAGTTGGTTGTCGTTCAGGTAAAGGGCGGTTAGGTGCTCGAACTCCCACAGCGACGGACTTATATTGCGGACGCAACCTGTACGAAATAAAAGGGATGTATTATTCGTGCATTTATGGGAACACAAGGGACCACTTACCCGTAATCTCCAGACCACTCCAATTCGTCTTCTTGCCGGCGGCTATATCCTCCTGCGACAGAAAGATCTGCTGCCTCCGATTAGCACTGTCGTATTTGTCTTTGTTACGAGACATTTTATAGTGATTGCCTATTTAGGATATATTCAAGGGTGTAATATTAGTAACTATAAATAACAGATTGGACAAGTTGAAATCTGGAATTGTTTCAAGGAAGTTAGGGCTCATGTTAGGAGACAAAACCTCGCTTAGCAACAAAAATTAATTTTTTAAGTTTTAGCTTAAATGTATTTAGGAAAATTGGAATTAAATCATAACCTTTCATAATAACCGCCTGATGATAAGCGTCTCTGCAAAATATTAATAAAGTGGTTTCAATTATTATTTTTTATTAGTTAACTAAGGTAGGGGTTTGAGGTTTGGGGTTTTAGATTTACATATCAGCGGTGAAGCTGTGATAAAAATAATAGCAGTGTTATACAAAAAACTCTGAATACAGTTTAGGGACTGTAAAAATACGGGTTTTGGATGAACTGCTATTAATTTTTGCACAGTTGGGGATGGATAATTATAAATCATAATTAAATGCAAACGAAAAGGACTTTTGCAAGCGCGCGCAAAGTGCAAGCACACGCACACATAAAGACACAGGCACACACGGACACACTGAACAGTTAGAAAGCGAATGGCGTGGGCGGGCAAAACAAGAAGAGCCGTGTGGCGAATGGCGCATTTTGGAAATCGGGGATACCTGGAATCTGGAACCTGGGTTTACCTGGATCAGTTCACTTTTCCTAGAAAGTCACCTCACTCGGATCGGGATTCAAATTTACTTGCCGCCTCTTCTCGTTTCACGCGCTCTCTCCGCTTTCCGCCCGCAAATTACTCAATAATTTTGTAAGAAATCTTAAGCCGCAATCTCAGGGTAAGTATTTAGTTGCTTCTCACTGTGAATTTTTTCTTGGAGTTTCTAACGTTTAAAGCTACCCTTTTTTAGTTTTCTTTTTTGATGATTTCTGTGTCTGTTTGTCGAAACAGAAGCGACGATTCTGCTATTCCCCTACTCGTTTTGGGTCGCTCTTTCTCTGCTTGCGCCTCCGCTGTCCATTTATTTATCGCGGGACTCTTTTTCATCGTCGTTTCTTGTTTTTGTATACATGGTAGCCACTCGGGGTTGCCACTCGGTTTTATCAGCGGGCGATATCACGGAAAATTCGAAACAAAATGCGTGCCTTTTTGGCTAACTCAAGTCTGGCCTAGTTTCGAAATAAACTGCTAGTTAACGTTTGTTTGTGCATAGAACTATGTACATAAATGGGATTTTAGTCAAAACAAAACAAGCGTACAAACACATGCACATACACACACACACACACACACAGACGGTCACAGAGGTGCAGGGTTGAAATAAAAACACGTAGAAATTTCGTACTGTTTGCTTTGCTAGCCACTATTTTTGGTCAACGCTCTTTGTGATGTTAACTCGACTTCGATCACAATGTATTTAATATATTTTCGGACTCTGGTAAGGCGGTTTAATTGTAGTTTTGGTTTGCTGCTGCTATGTGTAAACTCTCGTTCTTCGCTTTCCTCCGTTTTCCATTTCTCTTTTCTGCGCTTGTTCGGCGTACGCGGAAATGTCCACTCGCTGCCTATCGGCTAATTTCACAATCGGCGCTGCCTACTATCGTAAACGCAAAACACAGTAAATTTCTACCAAATAATTTTAAGTTCAAAAATATACAGTTAAGCAAGCCTTCCATCTTTTTATGATTTATTTATTTATTTTTTATTTGCATCCAATATTTAATTATTTTTATATTTTTGGCGAGTTTAGTTATCGCAGAAAAATCTGTCATATATATGTAGATGTATACGTTCGATAACCAAACAGCATACAAACAGCGATAGACAGTGGCATAGGCTTGAGCGCGAAAGGCACCACATAAATGAATAAATTTATTGTTCATAAAATGTCGGGAATGAAAATGTCACCGTACCTCAGGAAATTCCTGGAAAACGAGAAGCAATTGGTATTGAACAGTTGCGATGATTCCGATGATAATGATATGCTTTTATGGATGTATAATAAAACGGTAAGTAAACTGAAATGTTTGTAGCCAGCTTTTTGTTTAAAAATGGTGTTTCTAGAGAATAACCGAGGAGGATCTGGCCCGAACGCATAGTGTGGACGAAGTGAGGGAGCTGTTCCTGTGAATCAAAGTCCGGGTGAGAATGAACTCCATGAATTGTTTGTATGGCGCTAAAAAGGGTTTGACAAAAATAAACGCCTGGAAAATCGCTCCCAAAGCTTCGTCAACGTCATGCTTATGAAGGCGGTGCGTCGTAATATAGTATAACCTTATTCGGATGAGTATGTGGCGAACCAAAATGACGTTAGAAGAGCGGAGACCAAGATGAACAACAACAGGCGGCTAGATCGATGGCATCCTCCCATTTTGTTAATTAGCTCATCTTCGGAAGATGAAAATGAAGAACATGAAGAAACATATTTTGGTCGTGATTCTCTAGAGCAGCAACAACAGCAAGAGCAGCAACAACAGCAGAAACTACAACTTTATGGCAATGGTGATCAGGAAGAAAAGGAGCAACAACAAGAGCAGCAACAACAACAACTGTATGGTATTGGTGACGATGAGGAGGATCAGCAGCAGGAGCAAAAACAACTATCTTATGGAATTGCGAACCAGCAGCAAGAATCCCAAGAACAGGCTATTCACCAATGTCCAGAAACCCACATGGAGGAAAGCTGGTTAGGAGCTGCCTGTGATGTCAACTCTGAAATCATGTCAATAGTATCAAATGTATTAATTCACCGAACTCGGAGCTGGACTACGAAGTGTTTGACACCCACGTAGTGGCCACCTCTTCACAGGAACACGAGTGTTAGCCACCCTTTCGTCTGAGAATGTAAAATCGAAGTTTGCTTTTATTGAGTTTGTTATCTTTCTATGTGAAGTGTGTGTAAAAAATGGGTTAAAAACATTGAGTCCCTAAAAAATTTATAAAATTAATAATAAAACCTTAGCTACAATAAGAGGCTTGATTTATACTATGTACACTAATCTAGGGTGGTCCGCAACCGGAACTGTACACGGAGTTAAACATTTAAAATGCTCGCTTTTACATAGTTACGCTATGTACAATTTACAATTTAGTTAGAACTAATTTACATGGTCCCACGGGGCGTGGCAGGGGGGCGGTGGGTGCTACGGGAAATGGTCAAACAAGAACTGCTCCAAGAACAGCGACTCCGAATGCTAGTTGGACGAGTTGTCGCCCGGCTCGCTGACGGCAATAGTCATTTTTGCCTCATCTCCGCTGTCCAGTTCCAGTTCGTCGTCGTCTTCATCATCCTCGTTATCATCCAGTTCGTCCTCGTCCAACTCCTCTTCATCGTCGTCACCGTCTTCGGTCAGCTCTTCATCCTCCTCGTCGTCTTCATCTTCGCCGAAACTGTCGCCTCCGCCTGTGGCCTCCACAGACGGCAGCTGAACGATCGTGGCCCCGCCAGGCGTCACAGTTGAGCCCGCAACCGTGGCCGCCACACTGGAGGCTCCGCTGCCCGCCGCCGTCGCTCCGCCACTCGGAATCTCTATCGTCACAATGCCGCTCATGGTGCTGATGCTCTTGGCCGTATTGGGGCTCTTGTTCTCCTGTTTGATGTTTACCTCGATAAGCTCCACGCCGGAGCGGCTCTTGAAGTGTGTCTTGATGTGTTTGGATAGATGATCGCTGCGCATAAACTTCTTGTTGCACTCGCGGCACTGGAACCTTTTTTCACCCGTATGCGTCCGCCGGTGACGCTGCAGCTCATCTGAACGCGTGAATCGCTTGCCGCAGAATACCCAGGAGCAGACGAACGGGCGTTCGCCGGTGTGCCAACGCAGGTGAGCCCGCAGATGGGACGTCTTTCCGTACACCTTCTGGCAGCCGGGGATGTGGCAGATGTGCTGGCGCTTCTTGTCGGAATGCTTCTCGCCGTCAGTGCAGTTTGGACAGGTGCATGCAACTCGCTTTAAGCGGGGTTTTGGCTCTCCTGCTGCCGCTACACCGCCGCCTCCCGATGCACCACCTCCGGCACTCGCAACACTGATGCTTACATTCAGATTGCTCTGTACTGGGGTAGTTATCGTCGTCGTGCCACTGTTCGTGCTCCTTATGCTGGCTGCCGCCCCCCTAGCCTGCGTGGTCACAGAAACCACTTGGCCGCCGGTTGGGGCGATCGTTATTTGTGTGCTGGGGGTGCTAACCAAGTTCGCTTTGCTTCTCGCTGGAAGCGACACAGGAGTTGATTGGGGTAGTGGAGCTGGGGTGTTCGGTGGATTTGCCGTTGGCTGTGGCAGTGCCGTGATTTGAATTGAGGCTGGTATGCTAAGGCTAGACAGGGAGCTGCCCTCCGTCTGCAGGAACTTGATCTGCTGCTGTTGCGGCGACGATGTGCTGGTCGTGGTAGCGGGTGCCGGCGGATTGCAGGTGGAGCTGATGGTTCCAAAGGTATCCGGCGGCTCCTGCTTGATGCTGGTGATCATCTGAGTGGGACTCTGCGGCTCCTGCTTGGGCATAACTTGCACCTGGCCTTGGGTTTGAACATGTGCCTGTGACATCGGCAGTTGGGTCAGCACCTGCTGAAAGTTGGCCGGGAGATTTGGGGGTAACTGGTTGGCATGGATGATTTGCACTTGGCCCAACCCAGGTATGTTCTGGATGGGCAGCGCCTGAAGATTGGGCAACTGCATAGGCGTGGGCAATGCTGTTGGAGCAGGCGCAGGAGCGGGAGGCGCACTTTGACGCAGCTGGGTGGGAATAACCGTCAGCTGTTGGCCCTGGGCATTGGTGATGGTGATGGGCTGATTGGGCGGCAGTTGTCCCCCGGCCGAGGCCTCGCTGAAGGCTTGGAGTAACTGCTGGTGCTGCGCCTGAACTTGTTGTTGCTGCTGCTGCTGTGCCTGTTGCTGCTGCGCCTGCTGATGCTGCTGAGCCTGCTGTTGTTGTTGCTGCTGCTGCTGATGAGGGTTCTGGATATGTATGATGTTTGCATTCGGTGGCAGCTGAGGATATGGCATGGCCAGTTGCACTTGCTGAATTTGCCCGTTGGGCGTCACAATCTGGGCAATCTGCGAAAACTGCGGGATGATTTGCATTTGCGACGGGGCGGGCATCTGCATGGATTGCGCCTGCATGATGTTTTGTAGACCTCCGCCCGCCGTTGCCGCTGCCTGGACAGGCACATGAACTGTCTGGTATATGGTCTGTCCGCCGGCAGTCTGCACAGGTATTTGCACGGCCACAGTTTGCTGCTGCTGGGGCACGGCCTGCGCCGGAAACTGCACCAGTTGGGGTCGTAGTTGCAGCTGGCCATTCTCCAGTTTGATGGACTGACCGCCGCCCAAAAGGTTGGAGATGTTTCCCAGCAATCCGTTGGCCGTGGCCACAGAAGTGGGTATTTGAAGGTTTGTGCCCGGGATGGTGATGCTCCCAGGTAGCTGGCTGACTCCACCGCCTGCTGCTCCGCCCGCTGCAGTGCCTCCAGAAGCATTCGATCCCTGTGCTTGCTGCTGAACTGTGCCCTGGTGCATTTGCTGCACCTGCTGCTGTTGCTGGATGAGATTGGCGACGGGTATTTGAATGTTCGTGCCGGGTATGCTAATCAACTGTGTTTGCTCCTGGGCCATGCCATTGAGCTGCTGCAGCTGGATGCAGTTGGAGGCTGCTGGATTGGGCGCCACCTGGGGAGCCCTAAGGATCTGACCGCTGGGCGTGATGAAGGCCTGTTGCCCATTGATGTTCACGGCCTGCGCGGTAGCGAGCTGGGCATTCAGGTTGGGTATGAAGATGGCCTCCTGGCCATCGATGTTCACCGTTTGCATCGGCATTGGCTGGACGATCTGAAACATGTTCTGCGGCATTCCAGCGGCCTGGCCGCCACCAGGTACCGCTCCGCCGGCGAACTGGGGTGGCATCTGGTGGATGTTGATGATCTGCTGCATGGTGGGTGCCCCGGAAGCACCCGGAGCCTGGGGTTGTGCAACTGTGGCACTTGACCCGCTTGGAGGCGCCACTTTGGCGGATCCGCCGACCACCGAAGGCGTGACTGGGGGCGCATTGTTCGCCGCACTGGCGGCACTCTTGTATTGCAGCATAGCAATGCTTTAAATTGAGATTTCGGCAGTCACAAGTGCTTCGTGCTAAACATGTCCAGTTTTTTTTGACTCAGACGCGAAACACTGCCAGCCGATTTGGTGGCATTCAAACGCAAACGGAACACATGGGCTCATGAACACTGCAGCGCGGAGGACCGTCGCTCACGTTCAAACACATAAAAAACACAAATTTCAATGGCGATTTCAAGAGTTTTTCGTTTTTATTATAATTTTTGTTTTGACAAACACAAACGCAGAAGAAGAAGAAGTGTGATGGGACAGAACAGGGATGCACAGTGCCGTCTATCGATAGCCCATGGCACAACCGATAGCATCAATGCGATAGCCGCATAAAGAGTAACAAGAAGAGCACTGATACACAAAACAAAAACTGTCCTGGAAATTCAGCAACAAGTTTTTCTTTTGACACCAATCTGAAACCAATTACGTGTCATTTCAATTTTAAACAGAAATCCCTTCAGCTAAGATGAGCACAGAAACAGATCCTGCAGGATCACTCAATTCCCTAACCAAGATGATGGCGGATATGCTGTTGGAGGAACAAAATGCCACACAGCATCAAAATCAAACAACAATGTGGAAAAGTATTTGGACAGGAGAGCTAGAGTTGTCGGGGAAACCAATGTTGGGTAAACCCGGGCTTACACACATTTTGCACTGCACTGTGAGATGCAGAAGTATAAATGGCCAGCCCGAGGTCATACCGACGAACTGGCCAGCCACGATCCCAACGCGGTTAATACCCCAATATTTGCTTGGGAAGACTGACAGACGGCTGCTTGAGGATTCCAAAATGGTGATTTTTAAACCCAGCCCCGGAGAACCCCTAAATTCACTGACCAAAATAATGAGCTCTGGTTACGTGGGCTGCGTTCACTTTTTTGCCAGTTTAAAGTGCAATGTCAAAGTTATAATTCTATTTTATTCACTCGCTAGCAAAGCTTTTCTGGGATTTATTCCTAACAATCAGCAGATGTTCATCGAAGGACTACGGGAAGTTATCCAGGAGCATAACCAACTCCAGGGTAACCAGTAGTGATCTGGTTTTACTTCCGAATCTCTAGCAATTATAAAAAAAGTATTTTGCAACTACCATAACTAATTTTAAAAAGTTTATGATTAGCTTTATAAAATTATATATTCTTTAAAATAAATTTATTTCTTGATCTAATTTGAGACCTTTAATAATTAAATTTTACAGGTATAAAGTGTCATGAAATCCGAATTATTAAGTTGGTACGTTAAATAATAAACAAAATATTCAAATACTTGTTGTTTAAAAGATTTCATATTATTTTTCTCTTTCTAAAAAGTATATGTTCTCTTAAAAAAAATTATTCAGATATCATTTTTAAGATGTGACTAATTTGAGACCTTAAAAATTTAAATTTTACAGTTATAAATGTCATGTTATCTGAATTATTCCGTTGTTATGTTAAATAATAAACTAAAAGTTCAAAATATTTCATATTTTTTTTCCCCCCATAAAATTCATATTACAGCTGGGAGGTTGATGTACTTAAATAACTCAAGCACAGCAAACTCAAAATCTGAATATTTTATGTATATTTTGGTTATAATTAATTTTGATAGATGGGTGCACAATTGGGAATACCCAAACTAATTTATGCTAATTTAAAGATAAGTTATTAGACACTAAATATTGAATTAATCTTATGAATAAACATTTTGTATCTATTATAAGGCTTACATCCAAAATATAAGTCGAGGTCAACTATATAATCGGCATGAGAAATTAAATACCTGTTTTATCCAAATATTTATTTAACCGAATTTCTTTCTGTATTACTAAACAAATTACAAGCTTTACATATATGTAACTTCCAAATTAAACAAAAAACAACAAGGAAAGCTAACTTCGGGCGGAGCCGAAGTTGATATACCCTTGCAGAATATTCTGTAAATAATATTCTCCAAAATTATTCATATGATGCATTCTTAATACTAATAAAAATCCCAACTTCCTAACTTTAAAAACACCAAAGTTATGGCAATTTCAATCGTTCAGTTATATGGCAGCTATAGGATATTGTCGACCGATCCCTATAAAATTTGGTAGGTCGGATTGATTGGCCAAATATAAAACCCATAGAAATTCCCAACTTCCTAACTTTAAAAACACCAAAGTTATGCTATTTCCTATCGTTATATGGGAGCTATAGGATATAGTCGGCCGATCCTTATGAAATTTGGTAGGTCGAATTGATTGGCCAAAGAAAGAAGCCATAGAAAATCCCAACTTCCTAACTTTACAAACAGCAGAGTTATGGCATTTCCTATCGTTCAGTTATATGGCAGCTATAGGATATAGTCGGCCGATCCCGGCCGTTCCGACTTATATACTGCGTGCAAAGGAAAGAAGGGTGTGTGCAAAGTTTCAATTCGATAGCTTTAAAACTGAGAGACTAGTTTGCGTAGAAACAGACAGACGGACAGACGGACATGGCTATATCAACTCAGGAGGTGATCCTGATCAAGAATATATATACTTTATAGGGTCGGAGATGTCTCCTTCACTGCGTTTTGACCAAAATTATAATACCCTCTGCAAGGGTATAATAATCATATCTTTAACACTAGTTGCCAATTAACCGAATTAACTGACCGGCTAGGACTAAAAAAGAAAGTTGGTTATAAGGTTGAAAAATTTTTAATGCCGATGGACCTGGCCAGTACTAAAAAATTGAGGTTGCTAGCCTCGATTGCTTCAGTTTACTTTTAAAATCAATAATATGACCCCAGGAAAAATCCAAGATCATTTAATGTAATAATTCTTTTGCTTTTTGCTGTCATGGTTTTTGGTATGGCTGCCAAATGATCGACAGGAATGGTAGATGAAGTCATCATAGCCCCTTCGATCAAGAAGGGATACCGGCTCAAGTACGAGAAATTTGGTAGCAACGAATTGTACACCGTTGAGTGTACGAAAGTCTCCCAATATGATTTAATGCTGCGTAATTGTTAATTAAACTGCATGCAATATGACATTTCTAAGGTTCTAGGAATCTAAGGATTGTGGCTACAAATTTATAACCAATTTGTTTTGGCTTACATCGCTGAAACTAACCGATTAAAAATGGCCTTGGATAGTAAATATAAATTGGCATGTTTCGCTTCACTGCAGTATTGGATTTCCTCAGCGATATCAACATGACTTCAATAAAATTGGTGAGAAGTTGGAAGGAAAAAATTCTTTGATCCATTACATTTTAACCTTCTTTCAGATTTTCTTCGCTGCCCTCATTGCCGCTTTGGCGTCCAATTCCTTGGCGGGTCCCGTGGATAGAAAAATAGCTCCCCCACTGGGTGGAATGTGTCTGAAATCCGGTGCTGGATAAAAAATTAAGTAGTAAAATGTTACCAAATCTAGTTAATTCTGAATAATACTAGCAAACTTAGCTATGTACATAGCAATATTAAAGGTGACACTACACATTACTGAATATGGTTTTCATAACCTGTAATCATTATTTAAGACATAATGAAATTCATAATACGAACTATTTCAGAATTAGATAACATTTCTTTTTTCTTTTTATACCCTTGCAGAGGGTATTATAATTTTGGTCAAAAGTGTGCAACGCAGTGAAGGAGACATCTCCGACCCTATAAAGTATATATATTCTTGATCAGGATCACCTCCTGGGTTGATATAAGCATGTCTGTCTGTCCGTCTGTCTGTTTCTACGCGAACTAGTCTCTCAGTTTTAAAGCTATCGAATTGAAACTTTGCACACACCCTTCTTTCCTTTGCACGCAGTATATAAGTCGGAACGGCCGGGATCAGCCGACTATATCTTATAGCTGCCATATAACTGAACGATAGGAAATGCCATAACTCTGCTGTTTGTAAAGTTAGGAAGTTGGGATTTTCTATGGGTCTTATATTTGGCCAATTAATCCGACCTACCAAATTTCATAAGGATCGGCCGACTATATTATATAGCTGCCATATAACTGAACGATTGCAATTGCCATAACTTTCGTGTTTTTAAAGTTAGGAAGAATTTTTATGAGTGTTAAGAATGCATCATATGAATAATTTTGGAGAATATAATTTACAGAATATTCTGCAAGGGTATTTAAACTTCGGCTCCGCCCGAAGTTAGCTTTCCTTTCTTGTTAAACGTTTTACTGTTGAAACCATGCGTGTATTAGTTAATTAGTTAATTAAAATAATTAATTCTTAAATAACCGTTAAGAGTTCATTGTTAATACTTCCGTTTTAAAATGACACTAAATTATATACCTTTATGTAAAAATAAGAAAAAACAAGGCATAACATAAATGATTTTGAAGGAGATATTCCCGAATTCTTCTGACAGGGAGAACCTCAACCGGAATCAGTCTGAAATCTTTACGAAGAGATTTTATTTGGGGTTTCATTAGATACAAACTACAAGCTACGACACACGAGCGGAGCCTGCTTCAAATTAGCATTCGCACTAGCTCTAAATGGACGAGGTGGCGTAGTCGGTCGGGAACTTGAAGAGGTGTTTTCCGGTGGCCTGAACAGAGGGCAGGAGTCCGGCATTGGGCACGATGTTCCACGAGAGGTAGAGCGACACGTTGCGGTTGTCCTTCAGGCCGTTGCCGTCGTCCCAGAAGTAGTACTTGGTGTTCATGTTCTTGAAGTCAAGCACGGCGTTCTCGCCGCGCAAGATGATCTTGTCCCAGAGGACCACCTGGTTGAGTTGGTTGGCCGGAGTCTGGTACTCGGCGGTTAAATAGAGGAACAGCTGCTTCACATTCCAGTTGAAGATGCCGGTGAGGTTCGTCTGCAGGTCGAAGGTGACGTAGCCCAGGTCGTGCTTCTCCCGCGAGGCACCGTAATCCGGCACATTCTTCACCAGCACTCGGACCGTATTGATGTTCGCCTCGGTACTGTAGTCCAGGAAGACGGTGGACAGGAAGCAACTGAAGGTGAGGCAGGCCAGGACGCTCAGCGTATATGCCACCGTGGCGTTTCCTCTGGTTAATACCGTGTGCATCTTTAAATCGTTAAATCCCTGCGAATCCGGCGAATGACACGTAGTGTTGTTAGTTTGAAGAAAAAATCCTAATCAGTGCGACCGTCCCTTGACGGTTAAAATATTCCTTATCCCATAAAATAAACTAAAATAGCCCAGTGGTTTAGGGCCCGGCTTTGTATAAGTGGTGATTAACTCCGTTTTTTAGCTCCTAAATTAGAATTTAAAATTTCTTTTATAATCAAATTTCACTGGCACTTATTTTCAGTTTTTGCCCAACGCACATCAATTTACAAAGAGGCTTTGGGTTCAAAAAAAAACAAATATATATATTTTTGTTTGTCTAATTAAATAATGAACAAGAACTTTACGAAGTTGTTATTCAAAATATATGTAGTGTAATAGTGAATTTGTTTCAAATAAAATTATTTATTGACTCCAAAAGAAGGTTAACTAACAAAAATAAAACGTTTACGTTATTAGCCTGTATATTTATAGAATTGTTAATATTTTGTTAGCTTTTGTTATGTACTAATTAATACCGCAATGCTGATTATGCAGTCACACCAAACCAAATTCGATGTTATCACCCGTTATCGATATACGATTGCAACGGGAATAGCAATGCCAGGTGGCAGCACCGGCTGGGAACTAGTTCGAATTCCTAGTTCAATTCAATATCCGGGAATAATATGGCGATCCGAAACTCTGAATAGACAGAGAATTTAACACTGCTGAAAAATTGATTAATTTGCTATAAATTTTAAACGGTAAAACGCGCAAATATCTCCAAACTGTTAACGGCCGTGTGGGGCACACAATGTGATAGTTTTCCGACATAAAAACGCCAGTTATTTGGTGAAAATTGCCATCGGAATAGTGGCAAAAAATTTTCCCTTGTCGCTCTGCTATTTTTTGCCTTCGTCTGCGCGTGCGAGCGAGACGGCGGCAGCGGCACGACTGGCCGCGTCGGGGCATCGCGTGTGAGCGAGCGAGATGAGGCTATCGACCAAGCGAGAAACGCATACGCCAAAGTCGAAAAGTGATTTTTTCTTCGTCCGTTCGGGCGAAGTCGAAACTGCTGCGAAAGGTTTTATAAATAAAGTATTGAAATTGCATATGCGCAAGAATTTTTAAACGCTCAAAGTGCGTCCTTCGATTGGCCGTTTTGGCGGCGTCTCTGCTCTACGATTATATAAATACTGAAGCACGTTGCCCAAGTCCTAATTGCGCATCGATTGTCTTCTGTCCGCAAATACAAGAAATTAGAGAAATAAACGGGGAGAAATTAAGTGATTAAGAGTGTTTTTTGTTTCGCACCTGAACAATTTTCGGTGTAAAAATGTGAATCAGTGGACAGGGAAAATGGAATGGGAGAATTAAATGCGAACGAACGAGTGTGCAAAGGCAAAGTGAAAGAATGCGTGGCGTTGCCACCCCGCGGCCAGTGTGTGTGTGTGCGAAGTGCCTGTGTGTGTATGTGTGTTAGTTTCTTTGCCCATCGCTTATATATATAAGCCAATTCCTAACAATATCCAAAAATCAATATAACCGAAGAACCTCTTTTGTTGATGTGTTTTTGTGCTACCACCCAACCTACCCCCTCCTTGAAAAACACATCAACAATATTTTAAAATTCACTTGAAGTGAGATTTTCTTGGGATTAATTTTTGTTTACCCAATCAAAAAAAAAAAAAAAACTCAAAAAATCTATAATTTTAATACTCTCTCCCCGAAAGGACGCGCGAATTGAAAATAAATCAAGAAGAAAACCCCCAATAACATAACCTCCAGCGAGAGAGTAAAATGAATAATGATGCGAAAACCCATGAATGCGATGACTTGAATGTGCGCTCTACGGCGTATTTTAACCAACATACCACAACCAACCAACCGAAAGCAACCAGCAAGACTAACGCAGGCTCCAATAATAATAATACCAATCAAAAGCCCAATAGACAGTTCAATCATAATTTACCTCGTATTGCCGCCGCAAGACATTCGATAGCCGCCGCTCTACTGGCTAGTAATAGTCTAAAAACCAGCGGACGGAAGATCCTGTCGGCCAAGAATGAGCCACTGACGACGACGGAGTCATCATCAGGCGCATTAACCACTATACCCATTAATAAAGCTGCCGCCTCCCCAGCCAGCCGTTTGAAATCTAACAATAACACCAATAACACTGCCAAGATGTCTGGAACCAGTAGCAGTCAGACCTCGGCCACGCCTACTCCTCCGACGGCCACCAGCAGCACAGCAACAACAACGAATAACAACAGCGGTGGGAATGGCAGCGGTAGCGGTATCGGTACCACGGTCATAGCCAATCCCGCTTCGGTAACCAACACTGGAGCAGGAAGTGCCGCAAAGTTCCGTGCTGCTGTGGCCTCGGCGCCTAGCCCAGCACTGCCTGCAAACGCTCCTGCAACAGCAACTGTTCCTGCCCCCAGTACTAGCTCCTCCAGCTGCTCGTCCTCGAAGAAGACCCGAGCAGCAGTGGCTGCCCTGAAGCGACAGGTTGCCTTGCAGCAGCAGCAGCACCCCGTTTCTGGGAATACTCCCAACTTGGCCAGCAAGGATTCGGCGCATTTGAAATTCGCCGCAACCACTCTGCTGATGGGCGCCGCAGCCGCTGCCGCCGATAGCAACGCTGGCGCTGCTACCGGTGGATCAGGAGCAGGAGGATCATCAGGGCCCAGAATGGCCCTCAACCCCGCTGTGGATGTGGCCAATGCCGCCGCCGTACTCAAGCAGAAGCTGAAGGATGCGGCTGCCGCTGCCTCGGCCTCAGCCACCAATCGGTCCACCACCTCGTCTATGTCATCAACTGCCTCCTCGCTATCCTCGTCGGCGGGCATCGTGAATGCCATCTCGGCGCTGCAGAACATTATCACGCCGGACACGGATACCGACACCGATCCCTACCCCCAGCCAGTCACCACAGACCTGTCCGAATCGGAGGAAGAGTCTGTCTCAGAGGTGAGTGGTCCCGACGCCTGGCCTCCTGCTTTTAAGCCTCTACGTAGTGCTCTCTCCCATATCAAATATATCCGATTTGCAGTCCTATCCAATTCAGTGTATAATCCTTAATGATATGTACTGCATCCCTGCATGTTTTTCACGCTTTAAAGAACTCTATGTACCGTTTTGGAACCTTTCGTCCATTGAAGTAAAATTAGTTTTATTGGTTGTAGATAAAAAAGTATAATCCGTGTTGCTCAGAAAGTTTCTATGAGATTAAATTTATCTATAGCCCGAC
Organism: Drosophila fuyamai; assembly: GCA_018153365.1. Taxonomy (NCBI): domain Eukaryota; kingdom Metazoa; phylum Arthropoda; class Insecta; order Diptera; family Drosophilidae; genus Drosophila; species Drosophila fuyamai. The sequence goes on along the minus strand of JAECXW010000393.1, from coordinate 5,613,680 downwards.
TTTGTTAAAGCAAGAACTCGACTAAATTAGGTTTCTAAGTGAAAGCAGTTAGTTTTAAAGTATTAAAAGACGAGTATTTATTTAAGAATAGGAAAACGCTTAAAATATACTTTTCGGTAAAAACCATTTAAAAATTGTTGTAAAATTGTATATGGTATTTTTTTCTAGTCTGTTAATCTGTTTTTAATTTTCTTAGACTGAATACATTTAAGCGAATGTGTTTTTATTTTATTCTCTCTAGACGACGTATTGAATGTAAAATATTCAAGGTAAATAAATGGAAAACCAAGTTTCTACATTTAGCCTTTTTCCCGAGTCAGATTGAAAGGGCAAACACTTTAGAAAAGGCGGGTGATCCAAAGCGTTGCTTTATCACTTGTTTGGAACACCTTACCAACGTCTTGTTACCGTAGCTGTGCAAGTGTTTACATTTCCTAGTAAATCCATGCTTACCGCATTACAGATTCCCATTATCTCTGCTGGTAATTTTATACCTACGTGGGGAAATACTTAGAATCGAATTATTCGCACATTTTTGTGCAATACACGCATTTATTGTTGCAAAAAAATGATCTTATTTCTCTCTCCTTTATCCCTTCCCTGCGTGTGTGTCCAAGCCCTTCACTCCTGGTAGTGTGGGTGTATGATTTATCAGCTGTTCGAACGGTGTGTGATTGTGTGCATAAATACCTATTTCTTTGTCTAGCACACTACCACATGCACAAATGCGCAATGCTAAATGTGAACTGTGAAAAATGTAAAAGCTTTTTTTTGCGGTAGCTAATCAATCAAAGGTCAATGCATCGAGAGCGGTTGTAATTGACCCCGCCTCTCCCACGCAAATCAGTAGTTTAATTTCTTCGTTGCTTGCACATGTACATAATTTTTTTCGGCTGCTTTCGCGAATTCTCTTTTGGGCAGCGTGACAAAGATGTTAGACGGCGATCTGGCAACGCCGCTGCTGCTTCTTTCTAGCTGCTGATTTTGTTGTTGCAGCAGTAAAACACTTCAAAAATAATAATAAATAAGAGCCATAATAATAATAACGCACTTTGAGTGTAATGAACTTTTCTGATTTTTTTTTGGTCAAGGAAGACAATTTGCTGATTATTTTTTGCAGGAGCGTGCACACATTTTACGGTTGATTTTCTTTTTCACAAATTTACCAGCACACACACCTATACCAATACGCAGCAACGAGAACAAACCATCGGCTGCTGTTGAACTCGTTCATGATGAATTTTTGTTGTAGGTTCTCTTCTCTTCGCTTTTCTTGCCGCCGCAGTTTTTGTTTCTTCGCTTGGTTATGTTCTTTTATTTTTTGTTTCTGTTCATTCATCAAAGGTTAAGCAGACAGCACTTGGCCTCGTGTTGAAAATGTATTTCGACAAATTTTTCGGCAATTTCTTTTTTGGTTCAATAATTTAAGGCGTGGGCGTAAACACAAACACCAACACGCACACATGCAGACTTTACGTTGAGGTGTGTGCGTGTAGTATTTAAATCGATGTACAAACTGCACTCTCTGAGTCATACGGTTCTTTAAATTTTCAAGGCAGGGAAAACTATTTGGTTTATGGGATAAAATAATTCTAAACAATGTTTCGCATTTTTAAAAACAATATTTATTTAAGTTAGTAATAAGTTTTTAATTACTTGGAAACCAAAAAATATGGAAATATGGGGAAAAGCATGCAATTAATTCCATTTTTGTTATTGCTGTTTTTGCTTTCTTTCTCGTCTCTCTTCCTTCTGTTATCGATAATTACATTTTTTGGCCAACCTGCTACCACTTTTTGGCCCCATTGGCAACGCCGTTCAAATGTTACTTATTTTGTTGATTTATTTGAAATTTTTTATGGTTCGCCATGCAGTTGCTGTCACATTTCAAACTCCTCAATGTTAAACTTCCCCAAAAAGAAAATAGACTCTTTTAAATTTTTGGTTATAAACGAATTTGAAGGCGTCTGACAAGCATATAAGAACAAGGCAGTGATGGTCGACCGGCCATCTATTTGCACGCTTTTACAAAACTTGACCAAAACGATGATAAGAAGTTTCCGATCCAGCGTGGATTTTCTGTTGCAGTCCTTCGTCCATGTAAATCGGCCGTAGTCCCCACCATGTAGTTGAACTTTCCCCTACAACCTCCAATTTCAACTCTCTGCTTGCGTTATTTTGTATTATTTATGTACACGTTTCTTTCGTTTCTCTTTATTTGTAGATCCTATTGGCATTCTTGTGTTTAAGGCCAGATCTCCTGGTAAGTTTCAGTTTCGCGTTATATACCCGCTACCCAAACCGCTCCAAAATTAAAAACATAAAGAACCAACATTAACCGAAGGCAAACGAAAGTATTTAAAGCTTAAAGTCCACCAGTTCTACTAAACTATTAATTTTTGACTATTGATCGGTTCTTAACCCAATTACTCCGCTTCCTCCTCGCACAAATAAAACCACACCACTTTGTTGCTGGCCTTAGACAACAAGAATGTGCTCTACTGATCAACTATTTTATAGCTTCTCTAATTTGTAACTTCCAGCTTAATAATTATATTTGTAGGCAACTTCTTATTACTCACCCCTAGTAAAAGATTTTAGTTTGTTAGTAGATTTGACAAGTGCCAGAAGCTAACAAATAGAAATGAATAATTTTCTCTTACAGGACGATATTCCTGAATCGGATCCGGATAGCTGCCCGCATGAGGGCGAGGTGCGCGAGGATGAGGACGAAACGGAGGAGGAGTCGGAAGACTCTGATGAGTCTGAAGGCGATGACGAGGAGGATGAGGAGGAGATAGGTGAGTAATGATCCATTTAACAACGTAATACAGATTACAATTTCCTTGACTATATATTTTCCTTTTAGATGTGATGCAGGACAATGATGCCGACGACGAGGAGATCGACGATGAGGACGAGGAAGAGGATGCGCCCGAAGTGAGTTCCTTCCTGCTGGACGCCAACAACAAGCGTCCTAGTAACCTCACCGCCCTTCTCCAAGCCGCGGCCAATGAGAAGGCTCCCGTCCTGCGTCACGCCACTCACGCCATTGACGAGACCAAGCAGGCGCTTACCAAGATGCGCTGTGCCAACAGTCCTCGCGACAAGAAGTGAGCTCAACCCTTCTGTTCTAGAGTTTTCACATATAATAATCCGAAATGGTATCACCTTTTGCTACAGCAGTGGTTTCTCCCGATCCCTTGTGGCCGCATGCACAGATAACGATGTCAATACGGTGAAGCGGCTGCTCTGCAAGGGGAACGTCAACCTCAACGATGCGGCCGCCTCCACGGACGATGGCGAATCCCTGCTCTCGATGGCCTGCTCCGCGGGATATTTCGAGCTGGCTCAGGTATGGTTATTGCTTTGTGTAGTAAATTGTAGTAGGTTTTACGATAGATTTCACATCTTCAGCAAGTTTAATTTCTAGAGATGATTACAAAATAAATACGGGATTTGCGTTTGCTTAGCTGAAAGAAAATACACAATCGCTTATAAGTAATTTAATTTATTTTCGCGACATAAATCTTGCAATGTTGACAGTGTGGCAACGCCGCCCAACCATCTTTGCACTATCAATTTTATCTATCGATAATTACCTGGAATTAAAATCGACAGGCAAACAAATTCTGCAGGAGTCGCGAAAAGGAAATTAATTAAAAATAGAGAATTAGACGTAGAAATTGATTGTCTTCTATCATCCAACTATCTGTTTTTTTTTTGCCACAGGTTCTGCTTGCCATGTCTGCCGCCCAGGTGGAGGACAAGGGTCAAAAGGACTCGACGCCGCTGATGGAGGCCGCCTCCGCCGGTCACCTGGACATTGTCAATCTGCTGCTCAGCCACAACGCCGATGTAAACGCGCACTGCGCCACCGGCAACACGCCGCTCATGTTCGCCTGCGCCGGTGGCCAGGTGGATGTGGTTAAGGTGCTCCTCAAGCACGGCGCCAACGTCGAGGAGCAGAATGAGAACGGACACACGCCCCTGATGGAGGCCGCCTCCGCCGGCCATGTGGAAGTAGCAAAGGTATGTAACGATAATAAAACTAAGACCTCGAAAGTGCAGAGAAAGGAGAAAATCTCTTAGACTATGTTCCATTGACATTATGACGCAGGACTCTTATTAAGAATACTCTCCGCAAGTTTTTTTTTTTTAACAAATAACATAAGCAAATTTAAAGATAATAATCAAATTTAAAGATTTTTCGAAAGTATAAAGTCACAAAATATATATCAATGAAATGATCATTTGAAGATTCAAACAAACGAATTTGAATTATAATAAAGTCCTGTTTTCTTAGCTAGTTAAAAATAAATTTTGGTTTATTTTGACCCTTTCGACCGCTTACTATACACCGCACAAATGATTATAATCCGAGATTTGAGAGTGGTGGTACCTCCTGTGACCTGAATCGAGTTAATGATTGGTCTGGGCAAGATGCCAACTCTGTGATTTAGTTTGATCTTATCTGATGTATTTGACAGAAATGTTTATTTATAATTGCCTTGATAATTGCTAATCGGTTATTCTTGTCACATTTTAGGTTCTGCTCGAGCATGGAGCCGGCATCAATACCCACTCAAATGAGTTCAAGGAGAGCGCCCTTACACTGGCCTGCTACAAGGGTCACTTGGACATGGTCCGATTTCTGCTTCAAGCCGGAGCCGATCAGGAGCATAAAACCGACGAAATGCATACAGCCCTGATGGAGGCTTCGATGGACGGCCATGTGGAGGTGGCACGCCTGCTTCTGGACTCCGGTGCCCAAGTAAACATGCCCACGGACTCGTTCGAGTCACCTCTTACGTTGGCCGCCTGCGGAGGCCACGTGGAATTGGCTACTCTACTGATCGAGCGGGGTGCCAACATTGAGGAGGTGAATGACGAGGGCTACACACCGCTCATGGAGGCCGCTCGGGAGGGTCACGAAGAGATGGTGGCCCTGTTGCTCAGCAAGGGTGCAAACATCAATGCCACGACCGAGGAAACCCAGGAGACGGCCCTTACGTTGGCCTGCTGTGGAGGCTTTAGCGAGGTGGCCGCCTTTCTTATCAAAGAGGGCGCCAACCTTGAGCTAGGCGCTTCCACGCCGCTTATGGAGGCCTCGCAGGAGGGACACACCGATCTGGTGCGCTTTCTGTTAAAGAACAAGGCCAATGTCCATGCAGAGACGCAGACGGGCGATACTGCCTTAACTCATGCTTGCGAGAACGGTCACACGGATGCCGCCGGCGTGCTTCTATCCTATGGAGCTGAGCTGGAGCACGAGTCCGAGGGCGGACGAACACCGCTAATGAAGGCCTGCCGAGCCGGACACCTGTGCACCGTAAAGTTCCTCATCCAAAAGGGCGCGAATGTCAATAAACAGACCACCAGTAATGACCACACTGCCCTGTCGCTAGCCTGTGCTGGGGGCCACCAGTCCGTTGTGGAGCTCCTGCTAAAGAACAACGCCGACCCGTTCCACAAACTAAAGGACAACAGCACCATGCTGATCGAGGCCTCCAAGGGTGGGCACACTCGTGTGGTCGAGCTGCTGTTCCGCTACCCGAACATCTCGCCCACAGAGATGGCAGCAGCTGCGAATTCTAACCAGACAGCGGCAGCCACAGCAGCTCCAGCTGGCCAGCATCAGATGCGTCTGCAGACCCACAAGATCATACATCAACAGCTGCAGCATCAGCTTAACGCTCCCCCAGGATTGCACGAGTTGTCGGAGGCGGCACGCGCATCAAACCAACAGCATTTTCACCAGCAGCAGTTCAGCAGTGCCGGCAACGTATCCTCGAACATTGTGGCACTAGGCACTGGCGATTTCTTGGACGCCGGCGAGCTGCAACTCACGGCGACAGCGGGCATGGGCGCGGGAGCAGGAGCCAGTACAACAGGCAGTGAAGCTGGTATGGAGGAGTATGGAGAAGTCGGAGGAATCGACCTAACCACCCTCGGTGCTCAGCAGCAGGAAGGCCTCATTGCCAAGTCTCGACTGTTCCACCTGCAGCCTGGCTTCGAGCAGCAGCAGCAACAACAGCAGCCACCTGCAGCCGGTCAGCATCAGTTGGTCCCGTGCAAGCACTTCGACCTGGATATGGAGCATATTAATTCACTCCAGCCGCCGCAAAAGGCGCCGCCAGCTCCTCCGGTACTCTTCCACACCGTTTGTCAGCAGCCTGTAATCCAACAGCAAAGTCAGGGCACGCTGAAGGGCTTGCTACCGAACCGGAATCGCGCTCAGAAAACTGGTGAATTGGTCGAGTTTATCGACTGTCCACTGGATCAGCAGCCGCATGGTGAGCAGGTCCGTACGCAGCCATTGGGAGAGGATGGTAAGACCCCGCAGTTCGCCTGCGTTGGAGAGGATCCACGGCTGCAGCGACGACGCGGTTTTATGCCGGAGCTAAAAAAGGGCGAACTGCCGCCGAAGTGCAGCAGTAGTGAACTTAACGAGCTAGCCCTGAAAGGTAGGTCCTTGGCCTTTTAAGCTGGTTAAGATTTATGGGAAATGTGTATATATAACTAATTTGTATTTATATTTATTACATGTAATCAGGAGCCGAAAACAATCAGCCCGTATCGACAGCACAGGATAACAGTACCTGCGCCCAGATCCCAGCGGTAAGTCATTTATTCCCATTAGAAGAATATGATCTAGAACTTTTTAAGCGATACTTTCAGCGAAACTCTGGCGGAGCCATTATACACTCGTCGGAAGTTCTCCAGAGCACAGCAATCAGCGACAGGCCCAAGGTGAAGGCCACCAACAAGAGCAACCGCAAACAGGCAGCCGCAGCAGCAGCAGCTGCAGCAGCGGCGGCGGCAGCAGCAGCAGCCCAGCATGCCCAGCAGGTGTTGCCAAATCTGCAGCAAAACCCAATGGTGTCCATTTATAATAACCTGGTAAGTGAAACTTCAATTTTATTAGAATATTCCCTTTAAATCAAATATATTATTTTCGCAGCATATGCAGCAGACGCATCTGCAACTTCAGCAGCATTTGCAACTGCACCACCAGCGAGTCGCATTGGACAATGCAGCGGCTGCAGCCGCGGCAGCGGTTTCATCCGCGAACGTGGCTTACTCTAATTCCCCGGCCTCTCCTCTCGCCTCCCCCACTGGCAGTGGTAACTATGTCGACCAACAGCAGCAACAGTCCTTGGATGTATCCCTGCAGCAGCAGCAGTCATTGGATATGGCCCTGCAGCGCAAGACGGCCATGGATTTCCGTGGAATGCTGGAGACAGCTGTGAACGGATCGAGGGGCAGAAAAGACCTTGCCCTTAACACACCACAGTTGAACTTCTTTAAGGACGGCTGGCATATGGTGGGAGTGCACAATTTCTTCGGCGATCAGCCCAAGTCGCCAACTGAGACTCCGCCGGAGATGGAGGAGACCACCATGTCTTCGCCAACCGAAGCAGATCGTCTTGGATCGGAACCTCGAGCCGAGATGAAAAATCTGGCCACGCTATGCTCAGCGGCGGCAGCAGCTGCCGCTGTGGCTGCGGCACATAAGGATCACGACGAGATCAGCTCGGAGCTTGAGAGCGATTGCGATGATGACGCCGAGGGCGGTGCTGGGGCAGATGGCGAGGAAAACACATTGCCACCCGAGCCTATTGAGTTGGCTGCCGCCTTGCGTGAGGATGGTAGCATTGTGGAGGAAGTGGAAGATGACGAGGACGAGGAAGATGATGACGAAGAGGATACAAACAGCGGAGATATCGATAAACTCAACTACGAGGAAGATGATGCTGAGGTGGATAACGATGGTGAAGTAGACTACATCGATGAGGACGAAGTTGGTGGCGACGGCGAGGATGAGGAGGACGACGGAGACGATGACGGGTACCTCTTAGACGAGCCCGACAGTGATCAAGGCGCCGGCAACAATAATAACAATAAAAGCGGCGCCAGTTCGCTGCCCATGAAGCATCGCAAAATGACAACTCGGCTGGAGAATCTTATACTCACCTCGCAGACGCTGTGCGACTTTCCGCCCGAACTCACAAACTCTGAGCTAGTTCACGTCCTGCCCCAGATTAGTAATCTCAAGGCGGCAGCCAGCAGCAACGCGGCGCTGAACAGCGTGCTCCAGCAACAGCTAGCTGCTGCCACCGCGGCAGCTGCACACGCCAAAGCAGCTGCGGTGCACCAGAAGCTGCAGCTCCATCACCAAGAGGGAGATCAGCAATGCGGTAAGCTTACGGATAATGAATTGCTAGTAATTTGATTATTAACTTAATTGCCTCTTCCCATCATTACAGAAGACGATGGTAGCGCCAGCGCGAGTGAACTTTATTCCGGCTTGGAGCATTTTGCCAATGATGGCGAAATGGAGGACATATTTCAGGCAAGATACCTTCAACTTAAAGAATATTAATATTAATTGACCTTCAGAAATAACACTTACCACCTTTAAAGTTTATAAAAATATAACCATACTTTTCACTTTGTTTTAAAGGAATTGGCAAGTAGCCTGAACTACCCAGAGCTGGCCGAGTTTAGCCTGAACCAGATGTGTAAAGGCAGGTTTGCAGGCAACTGGGCGCAGTCATCGGCCAAGTGGACTGGACAGGAGCAGTTGGTGGGCGTGGTAAGGTCGCCGGGTCTCATTAACCCAGGTGATGTTCCACAGGATGCCCAGCGACAGGCGAATCTTGTTCTCCTGGACTATCCCATGCAGCAGAACATCCCTCTCGACCAGCGACTAATGGAGGCTGAGGAAATGCACCAGCAGGTTAGCATTCATTTCTCCAAGTTCGTGCATACGGAATTTCTATATCAATCTCATTTTTATTTCAGCAACACCAACAGGCACCGCTTTCTTTGCTGCCCTTTACGGACGATCAGCAGCAGCAGCTTCACCATCAAGCTTTGCCCATTGCTTCTGAATTTCATCAGCACCAACAGCTCGCCTTAGAATCGGATCCAGACCTAAAGCAGCAGCTCCAGCATTACTCTAACGCGCGCACCATCAAGGCGTTGGCAGCCCAGCACCAACATCAGCAGCAGCCTGCCACCAACTTTGTTTACAACGTGGATAGCGGCGACAAGAATGCTCCGCCGGTGCAGTTGCTCTTCCAGTTGCCGCCGAATATGACCCAGCATCAGGCACAACAACAGGCATTTGCAGAGCCACTCTCCGAACAGCAGCAGCAGCAGTTGCACGCTGAGCAGGCCCATCTCTTCCAGCATCGAACTGGCGGTCAGCGTCCGCCCACCCAGAGTGAACTAGAGCAGGTGGCCCAAGAGTTGTTGCTCCAGCGCACTGGTCAGGTGCCAGGAGCTCCTGTCGTGGGTGTCCAAGCTTTGCCGCTCAAGCAAAAGCACTTTAACCTGCAGGAACAGTTGCTCCTTCACCCTCCGCCTCATATGCAGGCGCCCACTTGTGTCCAGCACCAGGTAAATCGGCACGAGTCAAGAGAAGCGACTAGAGACTTATGTGAAATCTTGAATTTATCCTCCAGGTGGCCACGCAGACGCATCCTGCTTCTGTGGTAGTTCCGCAGCCAGCAGTTGGACAGTACACGCAATTTGCCCTGCAGCCTTCCCAGCAACAACAATTGCAGCAACAGCCGGGCCAGCCGCAGAACGAGCTATCCATTTGGCCGATGGGCACGCCTACTCCCACGCCCAGCAGCGGTGTTAGCGCCACCAAGTCGATGCCCGGTGGCATTGCCAAGAAGGCCATCGACAAGCAGTCGCGCAAGGATCGCCGCTGCGTGATGCGCCAGACACCAGCCGGCAGCCAAGGTGAGTTTTCCTTTCAAACCATTTTACCGTTTACCTTTGTAAGGTTCATTTAGCCAAGAAACTTTTTAACTATTAAATCATTACACATATATTCAATTTCTCACCATTCCATCCACAGTCAACACCAACCAGCATCAACAGCCCCAGGTCGCAACTGCCCAGCAACAGGCCCAACTACAGAACCAGTTGGCCGTTGCGACCACCGTTAGTGTGGACAAGACCATTGAGATTGATTCGGAGACGGAGTCGAACCACGATACCGCCCTAACATTGGCTTGTGCCGGCGGTCACGAGGAGCTGGTGGAGCTGCTGATCAATCGAGGGGCGAACATCGAGCACCGCGATAAGAAGGGATTTACGCCGCTTATCCTGGCCGCCACAGCTGGCCACGACAAGGTGGTAGACATTCTGCTCAAGCACAGCGCTGAGCTCGAAGCTCAATCAGAGCGCACCAAGGACACGCCCCTGTCGCTGGCCTGCTCAGGCGGCCGCTACGAGGTGGTGGAACTTCTGCTCAGCGTTGGTGCCAACAAAGAGCACCGCAATGTATCCGACTACACGCCATTGAGCTTGGCGGCCAGCGGAGGCTATGTCAACATCATTAAGCTGCTGCTCAGTCATGGAGCGGAGATCAATTCGCGCACGGGCAGTAAGCTGGGAATCTCCCCGCTGATGTTAGCCGCTATGAATGGCCACACGCCGGCAGTGAAGCTGCTTCTGGACCAGGGATCCGACATAAATGCCCAGATCGAAACGAACCGCAACACGGCCTTGACTTTGGCCTGCTTCCAGGGCAGGCATGAGGTCGTAAGTCTTTTGCTTGACCGACGGGCCAATGTGGAGCATCGGGCTAAGACGGGTCTGACGCCGCTTATGGAGGCCGCCTCGGGTGGCTACATAGAGGTGGGTCGCGTGCTGCTGGACAAGGGGGCGGATGTCAATGCTGCGCCGGTGCCAACGTCCAGGGACACGGCTCTCACCATCGCCGCTGACAAGGGGCACCAGAAGTTTGTGGAGCTGCTCCTGTCCCGTAATGCTAGTGTAGAGGTAAAAAATAAGAAGGGTAACTCCCCACTCTGGTTGGCCGCCCACGGTGGTCATCTCAGTGTGGTGGAGCTTCTTTACGACCACAATGCTGATATTGACTCACAGGATAATAGACGCGTGTCCTGTCTGATGGCTGCTTTCCGTAAGGGTCACACTAAGATTGTCAAGTGGATGGTGCAGTATGTGTCGCAGTTCCCCTCCGACCAGGAGATGATCCGCTTCATTGGCACGATCAGTGACAAAGATCTGATCGACAAGTGTTATGACTGTATGAAAATCCTGCGTAGCGCAAAAGAGGCCCAGGCCGTTAAGGCCAACAAGAACGCCTCGATCCTGCTGGAGGAGCTTGACCTGGAGCGGACACGCGAGGAGAGTCGCAAGGCAGCCGCCGCCCGGCGTCGTGAGCGCAAAAAGAAGAAGAAGATGGAGAAGAAGGAGGAGAAGCGCCGCCAGCAGCAGGGCAATGGAGTTGGCGGAGACGATATGCAGGGCGATGACGATGATGCCAGTGACAAGGATGATGATTCCGACAAAGACGACGAAGACGAAGAGGTGGCGCCGGCCGCAGCCCGTGAAGAGGGCGACTCGGGCATCGATCAGGGTTCATGCTCCAGCGGCGACACCAAGGGAGCGCGCATAGGTGGCGGCCAATCTGTTCAGGCTGCGGAAACGGCAGCCAACTCGGGGTCAAACAACAATCAGGGAAAGAAGAGCAAGAAGCAGCCGAAAAACAAGCCGGTAACGGTGGAACCCGTTACAGCTCCCACTACGCCTCCCGTTATCTCATCCGCTTCGAGCACCGTCCTTAAGGGCATCTCTGTAAAGAAACAACCAGCAGTCGAAGTTGTTAGGCAGCCTCCTGTCATACAGCAGGCTGCTCCTCTTAAGCGACAACTGGAGGTAAAGAAAGAGGAGCCATCTATCAAAAAGAAGGAAGAGAAGAACAGCTCGACCAGTAGTAGCAGCAACAACAAGCGTGAGAAGGAGAACCTTGCGCCCAAGGAGGTTGCACTGCCAGCGAAGCAGCAACCCAGTGGCTCCAGCAAACTGCAGATCAGCGAATCCGCCAACAATATTAGCAGCAGCACCTCTACCAACGCCAGTAGCGCCAACACCACCACCCGCAAAGAAGTGTCCAAACCAGTGTCACAAGCCACCAGCAGCGCCAGTCTGAATCCTGCCAAACGCAGCGAAGTAGATGGCTGGAAGGAAGTGGTACGAAAGAGCAGCACCCAGCAGACAACGGCGGTGGGAGTGAGTGGAGTTCCCGCGCCTGTGACAGCCACCAGTTCAGCCACCAGTGTGCAACACCATCCGCATCACCCGCACCATCACCTGGCCAACAGCTCGAGCAACAGTTCCAGCTCTCTTGCTACAGGGACAACTTCATCGGCGTCCTCAGTTTCTGAGATGACTTGCAAGAAGGTGCAGGTGCCGGTGAATGCCATCTCCAGGGTTATTGGACGAGGCGGAAGTAACATAAACGCCATTCGTGCCACTACAGGTGCCCACATCGAGGTGGAGAAGCAGGGCAAAAACCAGTCGGAGCGCTGCATCACGATCAAAGGTCTGACGGATGCCACCAAGCAGGCTCATATGCTTATATTGGCACTCATCAAAGATCCCGATGTGGACATCTTGCAAATGTTGCCCAGGATCAACAGCAGCATTAAGCAATCGTCCAATAGCGGGTCAAACGCTCCGATGGCCGTGGGTACTTGGGACAATCGCACCGCTGCCGGTGTCAATGTGTACACATTTTCTTCGGCTGCATCCACCACCTCTACATCGTCCAGTTCGTCTGCCAGTTCGACAACAGCGGCGGGAACTGCCTACAGCAATGCGCACAAGCAGCAGCAGCAGCTGCAGCCCGTGAAGACCACAAGTGGGCGGTCATCTGCGTCTGCCAAATCCAACGGCAGCAGCAGCTCCAAGGTGTCATCGGGTGGATCTAGTTCACGCAATGGCAGGGGTGGCGGTGGCTACGTCAGCCAGCAGCAGACTGGTCGTAGCTCCGGAAGTGGCTCTTCAAATGGTGTGGCCAAGAGCAAGACGGAGGGCTCATCCAAATCCCTACCAACTGCACAGAAAAGTACCAGTTCCCTGGGTAAGCCCTCTACAGTGGCTACCGGAGCACAAAACTTTGCGAAGGCGGCGGCTATTTCCCAGTCCTCGCCCAAAAAGGCAGAGGGAGGAGTGTCCGCTGCTGTGATTACCTCTGCAGGCGGACGCAGCAGTGGCGTGGTGGCTCCATTTGGAAGGGGAAAGCCAGTCGCTGGACAGGGAGGAACTGCAACTTCTATTGGTAGCAATGTTGCCCAGCTTGGAAGCGGCAGCAGCAGCAGCAACAACAACATCAGCAATAGCAACATATTGGCTGGACCAATTGGCACCTTTAATGTGGCGGATGTGGCCGCCGTAAATGCCGCCGCCGCAGCAGGAGCAGCTGCCGCCGTGGCCAACAGCAATATTAAACCCATTGCACCTATTGCACCGCCAAATAAGCGAGTGGGCTCACCTACCCAAGCTCCACAGCCACAGCAGCAGCAACAACACCAACCCCAGCCAGCAACTGGACCGCAGCCACAACAGCAACCCCAGCAACAGCAGCAGATACAACAGCCACCCCAGCAACAACAACCACAGACGTCCCAGCAGAATCTGGTGATCAACACAAACGTGAATGACCTAATCGCCGCCGGGGCAGCAAACACGGGCAGCGATAGCTTCAGTGCCCAGCTGGCCGCCAAGTTGTCAAGCGCATACTGCCTGTTCAGTGACTACCAGCAATCGCAGTGGGGAAAGTTGGGGGATCCCGGAATTGGAGGAGGAGCAGGAGCTGTGGGCGATGGGCTGCCGCAGGCGGATGCGTCCAAGGCACCAGGATATAATCGGAATATCCTTAGCTCACCCGTGGGCAGTTCTAAGGCCTCGTCGAATCACTCCACCTCGCCACCAGTGGGAAATGTGATCCAGCAACAACAACAGCAGCAGCAGCAACCACCCCAATCGAGCCAGCAGAGCGTGCAGCAAGCCTTAAACATCATCACCAGTGGAGGAGTTTCTGCTGCTCCAGCTAGATCACCGATGGTGTCCTCAAACGAGGGCAATCCCACGGGAGGCCAACCCTCTATTAATGGAATCCAGGCACTGGGTGAGTCGGCTCCTGCCCATTCACCGGGCGTTATCAAACCGCCAACGGCCACAGTTCCCATCCAGCGGCATGTTCCCATGCCGATCTCTGCACCAGAAGCCGGAGTCCCACCCACGTTCGGGGCGATTGGGTCCAATCCAGCCAGTGGTGGCAATTCAGTGGCAGCTCAAGCGGCTGCAGCTGCCGCCGCCGCCGCCATGATCGATCGCCAGCAACAACAGAATTTGCAGCGAATGATCTACGACAAGGTGGGAGCCTCCCAGCAGCAGCAACAACAGCAGCAGCAGCAGCTCAACTATGCCATGGATCCCTCATCTTCGCCGTACATTGTGGACGGCAACAACTTGTTGCGTCTGAATCCACGCGCCTCGCTCTTTGCTCAGGGTAACAAGCAACCACCGCAACCTCCGCCGCAGGGTGGAGCCCAGTCGAACATGTTCGGAGGCAACCAAGGGAGACAGCCACCGGGAGCTGGAGCCAGGCAGCCGGGAGGAGCAGCCGCACAACGCTGGTATGGTGGTGCTCTAGAGTATCCCTCATACACGGGGCGCGACATGCTGCACCTGGAGAACGGAGCCGGAGGAATGGCGGGCCTGGGTTCGCCATCTGCCATGTCGCCCAATCACGACGACATCCGCAAGATGCCTCGCCCAATTGGCACAGAACGTGCCGCTTCGTGGAAATTTAACAACTTCAACGTGGCTGCCTCGGCGCTTAGCATGGACGATGCCCTGGCCAGCGTCCTACCGCCTTGGGCGCACGAGCCGAAGGCGCAACCTCCAGGTCTACAGCAGCCGCCGCCTCCGCCGCAGTCGCAGCAGCAGCAACAGTCGCTGAATTGGCTGAAGCAGCAGCAGCAGCCGCAGCAACAGCAGTATAGGCCCTACAACAACGGACCCTATCCGCAGCAGCAGCAGCATGAGCCAATGAATGTGAGTCTGTCCTCGATCGTTTTATTTTCAAAATCATGCTTAATGGTATTTTCGCGAATTCCAGATGCCAATGGACTACCACAACATGCAGGCGCAACAGCAGCAGCAGCACGTCAACTTGATGCCCTCTTACGGCTATCAGCATTTTGTGGGCGCCCCTGGAGCGGCTGACATCGCCGCACACATGCCGGACAAGATGGAGGTGTGGGATCACCACGATAAGCACGTAAGTATTGATTTTTTAAAAATTAAATAATTTAATGCTTCACTTAGACTTTTTGCTTACTTTAATTTAACATCAATTCTATTTCAATATAAACAACGTTAACGCCAGTTTTCTATTTTTCGGCAGATGCCTTGGACAAACTACACCACCAACTGGTCCAACTGATGTCCCAGCGACACTCAGCGGGAAGATCCTTTTGATACCTGTCGTTCAAGCAACTGAATCGAGCAGCTATGGATGAGCATTCTTCCAAATTACCAGGAACCAGCAGCAAAAGCAACAGCAACATCTCACTGATTTAAACATGCAAAGCGAAATAATATTTATTGAATTTCTACGTTTTCTATTCGGATTCTCGGCTTCTTCCCCCACAACTTAATCTTCTTACTACCTGCCAACCATCGTGAAACCAACTAACAGCAAAAAGAACTCATGTGAAAATAGCAACATGGCTTTGTTCTTTAGTTTATCGATTTAAAATCTGTTGAATTTGGGTGACTATTTAAATTCGCAGGTTGACTTCAAATTTGAACCCAGAGAGAAATCTAAAAAGCAAACGGAATGCAAAATGATAAAAGCGAAAGGAAAGAAGAAAAAAAATTTCGAAACTGGCGCGCAGGCAACTGGGCGCAATATATATTATTTATTTTTAAATGTATTGATATTTTTGAAGAAGCATCAAGTTAGTGGTAGCTTATTGTTTTGTGTGATGAGCGAGAGGGAAAACGAAACGAAAAGTAACTTTCATATACACACACACACATGCACTAACATCTCCCCCGCACACAAAAACACATATACATTAACACAAATACATTTACTTTAAGATAGAAGTCAGTCTTATGAATGAAACATTAATTTGAAATGTTTAGCGCCAGCTAAAGTTCACACACAAACTTTTAATACAACACCTATACATAAATACATCTATATATATATTTAATAACATTAATAAAGGCAACAAATGAATGTCGATACTGTAAATTCTAGGCGCGCACTTTTCTCTAAATCTCCTTTTCCCCCAAATATCCACCCACAACAAGAAGCTAACGAAACCGGAAACTAGAACAAAGCTATGAAAACGCATGCTTACGCTATAAATCGAAAACAAAGAGTACGAAATGAAGAACTACAACCGACAAGAAATTACTTAATTCAACTTACAACATATACATACCATTAACTTCTCCCATACTTAAAGATATACCTGGGAAAGATACCAAACAAACACGAACGAAAATACCAAAGGGGAGCAGCTACATAGTTTGGTGTTCTTTGGCCTGAGAAACCCCTTAAACGGTCCCCCGAAAATTGTAGCTAGTAGAAATTGAAATTGCTTAAATAACTAAGTAAAAACAACAAGAAATTAACGGTCGAGAAACGTTTTAATATTCCATTTACGAGAAATAAACGATATATGATAAAGATGATGAGAAGACGAAGCGGCGCGCTTGCTTGCCATCTTTGATGCTTTTCCGACACTGCTCATAGACGTACATAAAATATATACCTACCTATATAGTAGCGAATAGCATATATGAGATACACAAATTTTTATTTCAAAGAAAGCAAAAGTAAACTAAACAAAGATATGTAAAAACACTTGATTAACCCCTTCTTGCCTGATCTAGGATCGCACTACCGATATGCACGAGTGAGATTCGGAAGCGGGAAAGAGGTCAAAGGTGTGGGTCGTCAGGCGATTGCTTTGTAAAATTCTAGAGGAATAAACGATGCTTGAGATATAATGCTTAGAGAACGGTTAATTAAGCAATTCACGCATAACCACACTACACGAAAACCCGATTAAAAGATATACTTTATCGATGATAATGATGGATATGAAAATACGAAATAAAAGATAATATAAGTGAGCATGAAACTACTTTTTTTCTATTTTTCAATGTTTTAGCTGCAAGCAAATAATGTAATGAGAATGTGGAGTTGTTCGTTTAAGTTATTTGATACAACAAATTACGAGAAATATATATACCACATACACATACACACGCCTACATATATGCCCGACAGGATCTTTATTCGAAAAACAAACGTTTTTGTTGACAAACAAAAAATACACAACCGAATAGTAGCTGAGGACATACAGCCGTTATAAGATGATGCATCCTTGATTGAGAAACAGTAAACAAAACGATGAAAAGAAAAAACAAAAAGCATACTGAATAAATGTAGAATTTTTTTCAAGCGAAAGAAATAAATTCACATAGATTTATTAATTTAAAAATTAATATAATTATACTTCAAATATGAAAAGTATGAAAACAAAAAAACAACAGAAAAACAAAAAAATTACATATATTAAATACACACATACTATATGAGTATACTACGGATTATTATTACTCTTATAATTATTATTATTGTATTGAAGGAAAAATATAAAAAGAACATTAAACAGCATAAATAAAAAATTAAAAAAAAACTTGCCTTATTTTTAAAATTATGGAAAAACATTAAAGATTAGATTAGCCATCCTTTTACTGTCAAGTAAAAGGAAAATAAAATTCAGAACATTTTTATTTATATAATTTGTGATAATTTATTTGTGAACCTTTAGAAAATGTTGAACATTTTATTGATCGATTTAATATGTCAGACGAAGGGCTCAATAGTGAACTCTACCACTGAACAGGGCGTGGTTAGTTCAAAGGCTTGCAGCACTGTAGGATGCAGGACACCAATTTTGCCAATAACCACGTTGTCGTACATGACATTAGCGCAGCGACCAGGAAAATAGCTGGGGTCTAGAAAAGAGAACACACTGAAATCTTGGGATCATAAAAACACTTAGATAACTTACCCTCTGCTGCTTGAAGGTAATATCCCTTGGTCACGTTGGCCGTCTTCCAGGGCACAGAGAGCAGTTGCATGACGCGATCCAGCAGGCCATGGACAACCTCGAAGCCAGCGGTCTTGTTGCAGTTCACGGCACACACCCTACGTTCATTGCGTGCACCAACTTCCGTGTTCTCATCGGCCACCACCACGTCGCTGATCTCGAAAAGCTTCAGGGGCAGCGGCATCTTCCTATTAGCGACAAGGGTCTTGAGTAGACCAGGCAACAAGGTCGTACGCACCACCTGAAACTCCAGGGTCTTTGGATTGCCGATATGCACAGCCGGCAGGGCCTCAATGCTCTTGTTCAGCTTGCGTCCAATGTCATCCCTGGAGCAGAGCGTGAAGGTCAAGGCCTCGGTAAATCCGGCCTGGGCTACCTGTTCGCGCAGCTGTTCGGTCAGCTTGTTAAGAGGGAATTGTTTCGCTATCTGCATAAAGGCAGGCAGTGACTTCTTAATATTATTATAACCATAGGCAATGGCAACGTCCTCGTAGATATCACAGGCGTGGATCACGTCGTGCCGAGTGGGTGGGATCTTCACTACCAGCGAGTCGCCATCGACCTTTGCCTCCAGATACATGCGTGTCAGCATATCGGCAAGTTTTTCCGCCGGCTCCTCGATGCCAATGTAGGCATTGGCGCGCTTCACAGAGATCCGCTCCTCACGCACCTCCAACTCCGGATAAGAGAGCACGCTGCCGTCAGGCTGCACCACATCACATGGCTCGACGGTGAACTTCTGGGCGCAGTGCTCGGAGAACAAACACACAATGGTGTCCAGCACAACCTTGGCCTTCGTTCGATCCGTGGCCGTGCACTCTATGAACACGTTTTTGGTCTTCAGCGAGATCTTGGAATGGTCGCCGTTAATAATGGGAGGCAACGACAGCACCACGCGGTTCGCATCGTATATCACCGGATAGACCGGGGAGTCCCGAATGATGGGTAAATATTGCTTCAATTGGGCATGTGTGGCATAAAAGTCCATCAGCTGGCTGCCAGTCATCTCCTTTGCTTGGTTAAGCGGCTTGAATTTAATCTGATCCGGCGCCAGAGCCTCGTAGCTGAATGGTCCTTGAATGGTGTCCAGATCGTGGGTGCCAATGGCCACCAGTGTCCGCTTGCGGCAGATGTTCTGGTGCAACTTGTCCTGCAGATCGATGAAGCTGTTGTAGGAGGCCTGCGTGAATGTCACGTTCCGCAACACAGCGGCCACCACATAAGGACGAATTTGGGCAGTCGAAGTGTCAATTTTTAAGACTTGCCTCTTGGCTGGTTCCACAAACTGGAACTTCGGGGGTTTCACCCTGACAGGAATTAATTTTAGAGAGTTCTGTGAAAAATAGTGATTATTAACTCACTTTCCCTGGAACACCAGCAGACCCGTGACCAGACCCTCCAGACAGAGCAGATCGTACCGGTTGGCTGGTATATCTATTCTGTAGATGATCTCCTCGCTAGCATTCGCCGCTGCTGCCACATCTCCCTGCTCCTTGGTGAGCATCTGCTTCTCAGTGGTCTGTGCAGATTATTTAAGGTGTTGTAATTTATGTATTTAGACTGGTTTAATGGAATACACCTACCACTTCATCCAGTTCAAGCCCAAAGGCAAAGCACAAGTCCTGGAACTCATCATCAGCTGCGGAAAAGGGGTAAACATTGGAGTGCTCCACTCTACGAAAACGTGATTACACGTGGACTTTTCAAACTTACTATACGTCTTGCCGAGCGCTTCGAAGAGCAGATCCCTTTTAACTCCAATGGTAGGCATGATTACTGGTTCACTAGTTAATCCCGCGGGGCTTTTAACACAGAATATATTCTAAAGTAAAATCGGCTTATTTTATTTTAATTGCGAGGAGACACAAACGTTGACGGTGTTGCCAGACTGCACTTCCCAGCGGCTTTTAGCGGCTTTAAAATAGCATAAGTTAATTGGCTTAGAAAAGCTAGACTTTTATTTGGAATTAATCTCATTATACTTCAGTAAAAGTAAATGCTTTATATATATATTGTTATTTAACTTGCAATTGAATATGTTGCCGATAGTTTTAGGGCCACCCTGATGTAAATATGGCACGACTGCGACAAAGTTACACTGCTTGCACTGCTTGTCATAACATTCGAATTAACAGAACCTGTTATTCAAAAAACTTTACTTTTGCTGCTTTACCCAAACATTTAAATTCACATCTATCGTTACTTAAAAACTGTTTGATTTTCTTCAAAATATATAAAAAATAGTGCAAATAACACTATTTCAACAGCCAAAAAACAAAAATGGTTCGTGTACTTCAAATATTTATTTTTAAAATACTGTAAAATATATATTCAATTATGTAAATACATCGCAGTGAACTAAATACACAATTTAAATATTACTTCGTTAAATACTAAATACAACTTGCCGTTTCCTTTTACATCATAAGATTCACTTAATCAAAGATATATATTTGTATAGCTAATTGTATAAGGCCCCCCACAACAGTCCGGGCGCACAAAATGAGCGGGTAAAGAAACATGGAAAACCCAAAATCAAATGTCGTCATATAATATAGTTATATTTACTAAAAATGTTTTGATGGACGTGGTCGCTTTCAATAAAATTTGACTGGCAAAAAGTAATTTTGGAATTTCGTTAGCTACTAATTTTAACCGGTTGACCACCGAAACGGCAACGTTTGATTAATGCAGTGCCTATTTGTTGGGTGTCTACTGTTGTTTCTGCATTGCGGCAGCTGGCCCGTTTGGCTTGGCTCCCAGATTCTTGTAGGCCTTGCCCCCGTTGCGCTCCCACTCGCGGTTGAACTCGTGCTCCAGGATTTCGGCGCCGCGCTTGCGCGTCAAACCCGTCTCCTCCAGACTCAGTTCACACATCTGCATGTCGTCCGTACCAGCCACCAGTAGAATGGGTGGTTTGTCGGCATGCAGTTCCATCTGGCGAGCGATCCACTGACCATCAAAGTGGGCATACCACAGACCGCGCTTGGCTGTAATATATTTATCGTATTAACATTCAATTTTATTACATTTCAGAGCATAGGACACTCACTGTTGTCCGGCGCATTGGCTCGCATGAATGGAATCCGGAAGTAGCGATGCTGGGCTGTCACAATCTCTTGAATTGGCTGAACAAGTGGCGGCTGCTTAAAGGCTGCAAAAGAGATTTTTATATTATTTATTAAGTTTAAGATGTGGATACGTTCACTAACCAGCTTCCATGACGCTGCGTGGGGCACGCTCGTTCTCATCCATGGTGGTGCGCTTGCGGTTCTTTGCCTTCCAGGCGTGGTACACCTTCAAGCGGCGATGGAACTCCTGACGGCAGGCCTGTAAAAAGTAAAGAAAGATAAGTAAATGATTAAAACATTTTGTGGGGAATGTCTCTTTATGAAATATTCGTTCTAAAACTTAAATTGTTTAATATATAGAGAATTTTATGAGTTTTACCTTTAAAATTTAATAAAGTTTTTATTTAAGTTGGAGTAATTCAAATGATATTAAATTGGCCAAAAGATCTGCAACTTTAAATACTCCCCAAATAGAAACCATAAAAATAAAAGCCCTATTAAAAATTTACCTCCAGCAGCTCAATATCACAGGACGTGTTGATAGCATCACGCAGCTCCGAGTACTTCCACTTGGACAAGTCATACTTCTGCTTGCCCAGAGCCTGTTGTTGTGCCCGAACGTTCTCCGATCTACCACAGGGAGAAAATTATCAGTTAGTACTGGTATTTAAAATAAGTAAAATAACAGCGCAAGCAAACAAAGTGAGTCATTGATGGCATTAAATGTTCATAGTGAAAGGATACAAGGTCAAAAACTAAAAGCCAATGGGAGTTTTCTAGTAGTAGTATATTACAGATGCTTTGGATTAGTGGGCATGAGTTTTTTATTTTAGATGTTACTAATTTAGTTAGTATGAAATGATTTCAAAACCAGCACCAACTCACTTATTCAAGTACCGCGAAGCAATGTTTGACACAACTTGTGAAAAACTTTTTCAAAAATATACAGAAAGTAAAGAAGTTAAAGAAGTAAAGAATTGTTTGTTGTATTTTTTTGTGATTCATTGTCCAATTAGTGTTTTGGGAAAGCAAGAAAAGAATGACAAAATTTACAAGAGTTGGAGATATAGGTAATTCATAAAGCGTGCTATACCTGATCAGTTTGTTGGAACCCATGGGAGACGCGTCATTGACACCACTGTGTTGTTGGGTTGGATTGTGTGTTGGGTTGTGGTGGATTGTTGTGGATAGTGTGGAGTAGATTCCGTGTAAGGGGAAAGGAAAAATTCGGTGAGTTTTATAATATATATAAAAACTTAAAATATATTTAAGGCATTTATTAACATATGTACAAACTAACAGTCCTGATTTTATAGTCCCATAAATTGTTTAAAATAATCATATGTATTTAAAAAAATATTTTTTTCATAAAAATCTAACCTTTTAAATAATTTCAATAAATAATAAATATACCCCTTTTTACAATCTAAAAAAAAAAAAAAACAAAAGACTTGAACGAAGTATTTCGAGTAATCTATTGTTTTTAGACGAAATATTGACATACTTGCGTATAACTGGTGGACTATCCTCCACCTGGCCATTGGACTCGTTGGCCAAGCGCAGGGCCAACTCGTGATCGCGACGTTCCTGTTCAAGCTGCTGTCGGTATTTGGCATCGTCCTTGGCCTCCTTCTCCAGTTGCTCCTGCAGGGCCAAGGCGGCACGGCGATCCTCCTCCTCCTGTCGTAAACGCTGAGCTTCTGCAGCCTTGCGGCGAGTTTCCATCTCCGCTTTGCTGTTATTTAGATTGGAAGTTAGATAACAGAAAATATTCCAGGAAAACTTATACTCACAGACGCTTGTTTTCGACTTCCTCGCGCTGGCGCTGCTCCTCTGCCTCTTTGGCAGCCCGCTCGGCCTCGAGCGCCTCTTGGATTTTGCGGAGACGCTCCTGCTCTTCAGCCTGCTGTTGTTCTTTGAGCTTCGAGTTTAGATCCACGGTGAGCTTGTTCATATTGGCCATGACCACGGTGTACATGGAGTCCATTTCGCGTTGAGTGATGCGCGGATTCAGCTGTGAGAGATTGAGGATCAGAAAGGAACTATAGCTTGCATTTATCAAGCCTCACCTTGATCTTCTTGATGGCATCGTCGATCTGCCTGTATATATCGTTCACCCCACTGACGATCTCATCGCGTCCCATTTTCAGGCCGCTGGCAATTTCAATTGTCTTGAGCGTATTCGTCCGGATTTTGTTGATCTTGCCGATTCCCTGATAGCGTGGGCGATGCTGCTTGCGGGCCAGAAAACCACGGGCAATGCGCTGGGCCACCAGAACACACTTGTTGCGATAGATGATTCGATTGCGCACTAAGGGAGAGAAACGGGAAACATTTAAAAGCTTATATATGGTTAAAGAAATAAAAACTCACGCTTGATTACGCAGAGGGCTCCCAAAGCGGACTTGACCCAACGTGATCGAATCAGCCACTTCTTGACCTTGGCCACAATGGCCAGCATGTTGTCGGGATCGGAACGCATGATGCGGTCAAACTCCACGAACTTGCCCGGCCGGAAGAAGACCTTGGTGATGCCGAACTTGAAGTCCTTGGCGCTCAGGTTGAGCGACTGGAACATGGCCTCGCAGAAAGTGCGAGCCGGTAGTGAAACCAGTTCCGGCGGCAGCACCGATTTGTACATGCTGTACAGATCCGCGAAAAGGACACGCGATGGAAACCCGTGCTCCATGAGCTCCAGAACCGAAATGGTGCCCGAACACTTCAGCTGGGCTAGCGCTAGGCTGCCCTCGAATTGGCGGTCGATCATCTTGCTGTTGGGCTTGATGCAGCGGATGAAGTTGGTGCCCTAAATACAAATGTCTATTAGTTTGTAGTTTCTGTCAACAAACTTTTACTCAAGACTCACATTCTGCTCCAGTTTCTCCATTAGCTCGCCCAGTTGGGTCTTGAATTTAGAGCCTACGGATATGAAGTTGAGTTTGCCGCGAACGGAAGTGCTGCTGCCCGAGGGGAAGAGGGTCTGCAGAAGGGGATTGTCGCACTCCTGAACTAAACCTTCCAAAGAAGCGTGCAGGGCATCGTTGTTCTTTTCGATGAACTGCTCTGTATTATAGCACACAGCTCCGGCAAAGTGGCGCACTAGGAAGCCCTCCTCATCCCGCAGAGTGCGGTGAGCTTTTAGACGCGAGGATCTTGGCAGTCCCAATCGGTAGTGGTTTGACCAAGACTTGTGCACCTCCGAGGTGAAATGCGAGTACGAGGGCTTCGGTAGCTTGGACTCCTCGTCGAGTAACGTGAAGATGCCATTCGACTTGGCCTCGATCAGCTCGATAATGTCCTGGTTGTCGGTGAATGTGATCTCCGGCACATTAAGACCCTCCCGTTTGTAAAGCTCCTGCTCGTTCTTCAGTATATTATCGTTAAAGAATTTCTGCAGCTTCTCATTGCAATAGTTGATGCAGAACTGTTCGAAAGAGTTCACCGTAAAGTACTCAAATCCAGCGATGTCGAGCACACCGATGTAGAAGTTGGAGGCCTGAAAGGGAATGCTCTGGTTGATCAGGCCCACAATTCGGTCGAAGAGGCGACTGTATATGGCCTTGGCTAAGGCATCCCGAGCATTGCTCGCCTCGTAGATCTTCAGAGGAACCCTGCAAGTATGATTGTTTAGTTATTATGGGATAACCACACTTTTATTAATACCGATCCTTACATGATCACCGTGCCCTTGAAGCCGCCTCCTTTGCTCTGCATCACACGCGACACTAGAGCTGTGCGCAACTCCGTTTGATCCACGCCCAGCAGACCGCTGGTGATGGTCAGCGACTGCTCCGAGGACTCCGACACCTGGCAGCCACCGCGCACATCGTCGGGAATCTCCTCGAAGGCAATGTTGCCCAGGTGAAGCACAGCTGCCACCAGTGAGTAGATGCCCAGCTTTTCTGTATCCGACAATCCCAGACGACCCAAAGCCTTGTCCAGGTTGTGGAAGTGCTGGTAATCATCGATTATCGGATCCTTGAGTGGTCCCTTCTGCTGGTGATTCTTGGATTTCTGTGAGCCCGGTATTAGCTGTTCCGTCTTGGCATTGGCAAAGTACTGAGTGCAGCCGGAGAGATACTGTCAAGAAAGATTTAACCACTTAATAGAAATTCAGTTTAGGACTTATGAGTATTTACTCTGTAGTCATCTGGTTTGCCCAAATTCAGTTTATCGCGTAGCTGCTGTGGAGCTCCTGCCAGGAGCATGTAAAACACATGGTAATTCCGCTCCTCAGCGCTCTGCGTGCAGATTCGACTCTTCTCCAGCAGGTAATGCGATATATAACCACCGACCACCTGACACTTAGCATCATAGTGCACCTCGATGAACTTTCCAAAACGCGAGGAGTTGTTATTACGTGTGGTTTTCGCATTACCGAAGGCCTCCAGAACGGGATTGGCTAGGGGATAACATAAGGTTATCAATTAGGGGTATTATATTAAATTTTCCATAAACTTTAACAAAGGAGTTACTATATGAGACCTACCATCCAATATCTTGGTCTCAATGGGACCGGCACTGTCGTGCGAGTAGCACAGGTATTTCAGAAGGTATTTGGTGGACTCCGTTTTGCCAGCACCCGACTCCCCAGACACGATGATCGACTGCGACAACTTGTAGACCCGCATATCCCGTATGGCTTTGTCGGCTGTTGGTTCATAAACAAATTATTAATAACCTTCTAGAGTGGGCAAAGAATAATCAAACTCACCTACGGCAAAGACATGAGGAGGCAGTTCACCCAAAGAACGGCCATTGTACTTCTTAATGGTATCGGGTGCGTAGAGCTCCTTGATCTCACGATAGGGATTCACGGCGATTAATATGTTAGCCACATATGTCTGCAATTTAAGAGGTTAACTTAGTTCCATTTTCGTTCTAATTTAAAGTACTCACGTAGATCTTGTCTTTGTAGTAACGTGTTTTCAAATTGTCCAGAAATGTGGCCTCGTTGAGCAGCATGAGCTCACCTGGAACATAAAATCATCTAGGTTAGTAAAGTCTGAAATTATACGGGTTTTATGGCCCAAACCCCCAACCACTTTCTCTCGTCCGTCTGAAATGCTCGGGGGTCAGGTAAGCAAGCGTAGCTAACGATTTCCTCATGCCAGGGTTAAGAAATGTAGCATTTCGACAGATCTGTCGCATTGCTCTGCATGTGGGTTTCGCTCGCTCAATTTGAAACTAATGCACTGAAAAATGTTGCTTACATTTCTGGTATCATTTACGTCAAAGCGATCTTATCGGGTTGCTGCAATATTTGCTTCTTATTGCCGATATGGATTCAAGATCATGAAAGTTTTATATCCCTTCCTGTACCCTAGTGAACTCTTTGTGTTGTTTACCTTTTTTGACATAATTAACCAATTTGGAAACTCTCTTAAAGATTTTGTATAAATGTGGAAAAGATTTGCTAAGAAGTTCGCGTTATAAAAGAATACGATTTGAGGTGCTTTAGATTTGGTTTTGTTAATTCTGTCTTACAAAGAATAAGGAAAGTGGAAATAAATTTAAACATCAAGAGCACTTAATTTTTAATATTCTTTCACTTTCTTGCCATAGTTATATAATACTACCGGAAAGATAAGACACAAAAACGGAAGCTTCGTCTTATCTTTTTTCTTTTACGAGCATTTCTTTGGGGCATTGGTATCCTCAGAGCATAATACTCACAGTTATCATCGTGATCCTGGGGTCCATCGCACGAGGAGTGGATGTCATCAAAGTGACACGTGCGCTTAGGATACTTCCGATCGGTGGGCGTAACCTCGAACTCCTTAGTGCCGATCTCCGTGATGCGGCCCTGTATATAGCCCTCGGCAGCATCTCGCACCCACACCAGTTGGGTGTCCTCCAACATTTTGCGCACTGCAAAGGAAAAGGTAAAAGTAGGACATTAAAGCGATCTTTAATAAGTAAAATTTAAAAAGTATAGTTTTACATTTATTATGTCGGGTAACACCGTATGACGGCGGGCAATATCAATGCGAAAAAATCTTATCTACATACCTTGCACTACCAACACTGAGAGAACCGAGAACCGAAAACGGAGGACCGAGAACCCGACCAGGAACGCTCCTCGCGGTTCGAGTGTAGAAAGACAAGTGAGTAAGTGAAGTGATCGGCTGGAATGGTCTGTGACTCTTGCCGAGTCATTAAAGTTACCGGTGCCGGTGTTTTATGGCCATTTTACCAGTGAAACCCTCTCTCTGAGCTCTCTTTCTCTCCGTGGAACTGGTAGTACTTCGCTCTTCCTGGAGCTGGTGCCCATTGTTCTCTAACTGCTGTCGCTGTGGCAGTTTCTGTTTTTCGTCTGTTTCTGCTTCTTTCGCCTTTCGTTTATGTCTATTCGCTGGTTACCTTTCTTGGTCATGCACTGCCTTCTGACTCATGGGCGTAGTGTGTGTAGAGCAGTTGATAAGCCCCACATCTACAGTCACGGTGAACAAAATAGTATCTAATACATCATTTGTTTTGCCCTTTTATTTTTTTTTGATATTTTACTAGCTTTAACTAGCTTAAAATCAATGATCGAAACAATTCACAATTTTTTATTTTAAATATACTCGTAGACTAATGTTTTCTTTGATTATTAAGTATGTACATATGTATGTATGTAGAGAATCTCTGAAGATATCAGTTTGACCCAATGTGTATATATACATCTCCTCATTGGTGTGCGACCTTGTTGTGTGATTTGCCAAACACCTAACATCTCGCGGATATTTATGTACGTATGTAGAAAACCGCAAGCTCTCATTTACAGCTAGCTCTGGAGCTATATGTATCCATATATCTCTGCACCTTCACCGCCCGATATCTGATTTCGGCAAGCGAGACAGTGACGTTGGAATTATTGTTTTAGCGAGCGCGTCAAGGTGAAATCCATTTATTCCAACTCTCGCTAGGTTAATAGTGCCTGCCCTTTTTCCCCCTGTCTTTGCACAGTGCACTGCATGTTTTCGTAGTATTTGTGTGTTATTGCGACAAAATGCTCTCGAGTTTTAGGGAAACTGTAGGGGAACAATGGTCTTTCTGTTGGGTATCAGTTCATACAGCACCGCCTCCCTCTCGCATTCATCAAGATAAATTTGCCGCAAACTGCTAAATTATTAAATGATTGTTAAGCTTTATTTTGTTTCGTTAAATGAGTCAGTTTGCTCTGAGTGACTTTGCTTTGACGGGTGAGAACCAAACAGAAGAATAGAGAGAAACACAAATGACTTCAATTCGGGTGATGCTGAGATACAGGTTTTGATGGTTGGTTGTTTATCTATAGATCTGCAGTTAGGATGTCATTTAGAAAACGTTTAGCGATGACAAATGTGTACAAAACAGCTGTGCATTATTGTTTTTGTTTGGAAAACAATAGTCTTAAATATATCTTTATCTTCCTTTCACTATTTAACTACTCTTGACATATAATTTCATTTTTATTTCTTACGATTCATTCGTTAACGATTTGGAAGATAACGGTCTTAATCGAACTATTCATTTCGAAAGCCAAAAAACATTTGGTGTTGGGGTATGTATAAATTTAACGGTCTTGTATTTACTATCATTAAATATTATGTTTTCAAACTTTCCATGTTTAATATTTAAAGGGTAATTGTAAGAATATTTATCAAAAGAACCACGCTCTTGTGAATTTGTGTATTACAAATCTTACAAGATTTTTTCTACATATGTAGATACCTTTCCATCTACGAACTCCATTATGTATATGTTGACTCATGAGACTTATATTTAAAATTCTAATCTAAATTAACCCATTCAGCCTCGACAGACACTTTAGTTACTTTATTAAGTCAAGTCTTATCCATCCAGTTATATTATATGCAGTTACCAAAATGACTCACAATGATCGTTTTTTTCCCTCAACTATTTGGCTTATGGAGCATTAAGGTGAATATTTAATGAAACTTCAATCTCATGCTGATAGTGTTGTGAACAATTTACGGACTGCAATGTATCCATCATAATTAGCCCAGATTGTGAAAAGAAAGCGGAGCTTAACCCCAACCATATGGTTGAAATCGCTTTATAATGCGCCCAGGCAAATTAACAACAATTACTCAGACAATTTAACATAATCTTGATTATGCAGAGAGCAAAAAATAATGATTGGCAAGGCGATAGAGGGGTGTTGTTCCATATGCAAGACAGCCAGAATCACGGCCACGTTGTCGCCTTCTCCTGGGACTTCAGTCTTCGCTTTTTACTCCTCTCCTTTCGCATATGTCTGGGCCACTTGAATCTGCTGCGAGCATGAGATGGCGGCATAAATTACAAATTGTGGAAAAAACAAGCACACACAGAGCATGCAAAAAAAGAAGAGTTGCCTAGGAACCGAGAGCTGAAGGTCTAAAAAAGAAGCCAGCGTTTGTGGCCGTTTATGGGGGGCAGAAGAACTGGCCCGGCAGCATTCTTGGCGACGGCCAGGCATGGAAATGCAAGTTCCGAGTCTCCCAGATTCTTTCAAGGCGACACTATGAAAAATGTTCTTTCAGGTTTCTAAATACGATTTCAAGGAACTTGATTTTAAAATTATGTGCATAATGAAAAAACATGTGTTCAAATAAAACTATTTTGTTTTAAATTAAATTTTATATTAACATGATCTTTAAAACGTTAATCAATTAAAATTAAGACTTTAATTAATGAAATTAAATTTTATGTTTTTGATTCGCAATGATTATTTTTCCGTAACAAAAGTTTAAGAATAATAAAATCTTCTATATTTAATTTTAGTTTTGACTTAAAATATAATTTTTTCGAGTGAAGACGAGGCAACCAAGTGTGGAAGCAGCAAATGACTTGGCGGCGAAGGAAATGCTTCAAGGCGACATTGACAATGGACAAGAGCTGAAGCGAAGGTGTGGAAAAAACCAAGAACACACTGAGTCTGAGGCCTCCAAAAGGCAGGGAAGTGAAAGGGCAAGGGAAAAGGCAAAGGCAAAGGGTATCCGAGGAACAGCCAAGTCATGTGTTCAAGAAGCTTATGAAATGTGAAGCCGGACCGAATCTTTTGTGCTCCGTTAAATTATGAAGTGCAGCCTGAAAGAAACATTCGAATGGGCGGCACCTGCTGCACCTAACAGGCTTATTTAGTTTTGGCCAGGGCCCACCGTGCGTATACGTAATCCGAGGACATGCAATGACCCCACGACCCGCGGCCCAAACCCAAACCCAAAGCAAGGTCCGAACAGCAATTAGCCAGAAGCTAAGCCCGCAAAGCAGACGCCTCTGCGTGATTTTCTTGAAAGGAATGGAGTAGACAATGTTTACTGCAAAAATTGCTAAGAGTGGGTGCTGTTGGGTGTGATATCATCGTTTACTCTGTTTACAGTCTCTCTTCCGCCCAAACAAAAAAAAAATTGTTGCGTGCCAGTGTTTTATTATTGTAATTTTCTGAGCTTTCGGAAAACTTGCGCATTGTTTTCATGTTTGTTTTCATTAATTTTTGGTGGGCATTCGTCATTGTCTATTTTAGAATTAATCAGAAGTCCCAAAGTGGCAAGTCACTGAAATGGAAACGCATTTTCTTCGTTGTTGCAAAGTTTAACCTTCTAAAACGTATATTAAGCCAGAAGTCACAGAATAAGTACTTTTTTAAGATTAAAAGCCTTAGGCGTTTAATACTTTTTGTCTCGGGTTGTGACTGATATCAGTATCAAAATTTTACCATAAAGAATAATAAAGAAATAAATCTTGATATCAATAAGAAATTAACAACATCAATTTTTGAAAGCATTTATTGATTAAAATATTTAATGTACAATCGGAACCTCGCACTAAATGCATTTTAAATGGTTTTCTCACACGAATGATCTATTTATTAGGACACCTAATAGATCACAGCTCACTAAATTAAATAGTTAAATAAAAGCCATTGCTTTAATATTGTCTGACAATTAAGCCAAGTTAATTAAACTCACCCGTGCTGGCTGAGTGCACCGCTTTGTTATTGGCATAGAAATCCATTTCGAGGAGCCCAACTGCAGACTAGAAACCTTAATAGGTTAATTGCAGTGCAATGCACTGGATCAAAGACTTTGGCACTGTAGCACTCAAAAAAGGGAGGAGTACCAATAAGGGTGCCGGGTGAGTCACCACGGTGGTTGACTGTATGTGAAACCGTTCGGGATGCGACTGGTTGTTTGTTGACTACCACAAATGCTGCAGGCAGTGACAATTGATTTTCACTTTGGCGCTTTTCACTATCGATTAAACACTTTCCACTGGCACCTTTGGCCCATCCGCTGGATTACCCAAGAGATGCAGTTTTCACTTTTAATTGAGTTTTCTCGTTTAACTTGTGGCCATAGCGAAATTTATGGTAATTTCTGACCTACATTAAAAGGTAAATACAATTAGAGATCGAAAGCAGACGCGTGCGGAAATATATAGTACATATATCTAGGAAATCAGTTGCGATGCTGAACTTTTGACTTCAAATGCATCGCTTGATGTATCTGTTATTGTTGCTGTTTACGACGATGATGATGTTTCTACAGCTGCTGTTGCCGTGCAGTTTTCACCCAGTAACCGACTTCTACGATTTGGGCAAACGCCCCGAAAAAATACGATTGGGAATTATAATGCGGCGACACGTGGCGTGACGACTGCAGCAAACTCGCGACGTGCACTGCGGATTGCCGGATTCTGGGCAGGATGCCCCTCTGCGAAACTCGGGGTTGCTCTGCTCATCGTGTCTCCGCATTATCGTATACGGTATTCGGCTTCGTTAACTGCGCCGAATCCGCAATTACCGATGTCGGAGAGTGGGTGGCACAGTAAAAATTCCAGCTGCGTGCCAGGCACATTTTTTTCAAACTGTTTTATTTGTTGGTGCCCCAATTCGGGAGCGGGACCAAACAATGGCATCCGTGTCACTTGCCTCAAGTGAGGCGGAGTCATCGAAGATGGTGCACCAGGAAGACTGGCGGCGTTGCAGCAGCGTGAATAACAACTTCCGGATTTATTTACGCGCACAGCACGGGTTAAAGACGTAGTGCCAAAATCATAATTGAAATCTAAATCAATAACTCGAACCAGTTTCTGTTAGCTGTAGCTCCTAATCAAGCAAAGTAATTTTAAGTTGGGGAAGTTCGACAGTATAGATTTGAATTCAAATTTAGATAGTTAAGGCGTTTAGTTAAAATGGAAAGTTAAAGATCATTGTTTATTTTGTATTTAAATTGATATATTCTTTTATACTACAAGAATGAAAAAAGAATGAAAATCTTAAATAGCTATCACATGCATGCAATAATATATTCCACACTCTTTAGCTATCCCGCGGTGCTTATGTTTCACTCCAGTTGGCAAATTGAGTTATTCATACGCCATTGACGCAACAGCTGCTTGACGGGCATTCAACAAGGGGTGTTATACCACAATGGGGGGCATGGGTTAGGGGTGAGCTTTAGAGCTTCTTGGGTTCTAGTAAACAAAGCGATTAAGATGGGGACAACAAATCAGCGGAGGATTAGCGATTCGGTTCCGTACTGATGCATCTGATAGCGGCATCACAAAAGCTTTAGCAGGAGCTTTCGAAAAACCGACGGAGAGAGCAGTTCGCTGAGCTGTGACTGACAGGCATTTGCGTACCTCAAAAACTAGGGGGGTTGGGTTGCGGTCGGGGGAGGAATTCGCTGCCATTGTATGCCTATCTGCTGTACTGTAATCGCTTGATCAATACCACCAAACGAAACGAAACAAAGCGAAATAAACAAAATAAAAGGGAAATTAGCGGAAAAAAATAGCCATCTCTGTCTTTGCACGAGTGCAGCAAAGCGTTCTATAAATAAACATACGAGTAGGAACATTTGCGCGTTTTCGCTTTACCTATAAGTCCGAATGTCCTGGGATCGATTGCCAGTTAAGAATAAAACATTCTTATTTTATTTTTCATCCCTAAACCACAAAGTAGTAAAAATAACTATACTTTAGTAGGAAAATCTCTCATTATATCTACCTTCTATTGAAAGTATCTTTTCTCTAATCAAACAAGATATACATATGTACATATAATACCAAGAGATATAATAGAGGAGAAAAACACCCCCAGTCAGGAAAGCATATCATATCCGACAATCGCAAATGCCACTGGCTGCCGGGCAGCCGTTTGCTTTTGTAGCACGTTTGTCGTCGTCGCTCAACGCAGTCAGGTTGGCCGAGCGGTCTAAGGCGCCAGATTTAAGCTCTGGTTCTCGAGAGAGAGCGTGGGTTCGAACCCCACACCTGACAAATAGTTGTTGTTATTTTTGTTGCCCTTTTTTTCTGAATTATAATATTTATTTTTACACACTCCTTACTTAAATCTTACGAAATTGAGGCCTTGTTAATACATTATTTAAGAGATAATGTAAGATTACCTGAAAAGTTCTAAATGAAAAAGAGTTTGCCTGCTTAATATATTATTTTAATTATAAAAAGAACTACAAATTGTGGCCTCTATGTCCCCAATGTAATAAGTTTTGTAATGACATGTAATGTTCTGATAAGCTTTACGTTAAGATAAGGAAGTGTTGTAAAATGTTGTCCATGGCACCGTGTAGAAAAAGGTAGTATTCTTTTCATAAGAATGTCTTAATTATTTATTAGTTTAAAATAAAATATTTGTTAGTTATTTTAATGAAAATTGCAATTCAATTGGCATTTTACCAGCTGATAAGAAAACGATTGCGAGTGCAACCATTTGCAATTATGATTTGCAGAGTTTAAATACACACTTCGATTTTTTGGTCCCCCCTTAAATGATTAATATTTTAAACAACACATTGAAGTGAATTGGCGGTCCGGAAAAAACGTGTAATTCTGGGTGTCATGGAAAACTGTTCTACCGTTGCAAGCGACGTAGTTGTTTCCGGTTTGGCCAAAAGAGCCGCTGGGCGATGTCCAAAACCAAAACAATACACAATAAGTGAGCGTTGTTGCTGTTGCCTTTGCTGAATAATTAATAATCATGTTGTTCGTTATGAGCTTATTGTTTTGGCATGCGCTTTGTTATGCATTCTGTTGCATTGCGCAATGCTCGTTGGAAATAGAAAAATGAAAAACAGTTAAAGAAATGCACACGGCGGTTAGGGGCAAACGGTTGACCAAAAGGGGTATACCTTTCGGGCTTAAATTGGAAAAGGTTATAATTAATGGTGCCAACACATTTTAAGCGGAGTTGTTTATTTGATTTGTCTCGCGGGGAAACTTTGTTTAATGTGAGAAGATGATCTTTTGAAAGATACAGGCTACTGAAAATCAATAAATTTAGATAGGGATATTTGTAACGAAAATTATAAATATTTGGATAAAACTAAAGCAGACATGAGGCAAATAATTATTATGAGAAGATTTGTATTTGTTACCCAATAGGATTCATTTTTATTATATCCGCATCAATTTAAATCACCATAGTTTATGGATTTTCCCCCAGGTGGTAGACAAAATTGATTTCCTATAGCTTGAGAAATCTTTTGGTTATCCAACCCATTGTCATATCTTCTGATTTACTCCACTTTATGACCCATTTGTTTTGGGGTCTTTGGAATAGCATAATTGTGCCACTTCCCTGTATAAACATAAGCCGAAGCAAAGAAATAAGGAAAACGAGAAGACGAAAAATGTATCGTAAGCAAAACAATTGCCATTATTTCATAACGAAAACACAGCTCGTGTGCCATTCTATCAATGTGGAAAACCGAAACATTACAAATTGCTTGTGGCTCACACGAAAGAAAATTAAAACAAAGGCAAAACGAGACATCAAGCCACGAAAATTGTGTAATAATTGCGACACTTTCCTGGGTTACAACCCATGAAGAACTGGAGGCATTTTGAGGCCAAAAGTGCTGAGAAAGAAGCTCAGCTCAAACCGTTAGCGATTCGTTTGTGCGGAGCATTTCATCAGAATCCAATGAACATTGCTGGCCAGATTGGCATTGTTTGGGCCGTGCTAACAAGCGAGAACAGCTCTCCTATGATGCCAAAAACCAGTTGCGGTCTCCATTCCGGTCAGTTCCTTGACCATGTTCCGATATCAATATCAAGTTCAACCAGTCAAGACGGGCTCACGTGATCCAGGAGCCGGAAAGCGGGTCCGCGAGGATGGAGGGACGCGCTAACGGTGCGACAGGTTAGCACTGCGATTTTTCAGCAGCCCCCGCGCTCAAAACCTCACAATGCACTGAGCCAAACTGTTTAATATTACCAGATTACCTCTTTTTGAAAGAAAATCTTTCGATTCTAATTAGTTGATTTTGTAAAATATACTTCCCAATATTCTAAATATTTTTGAGTACCCGAAATATAAATGTAAAGAACAAATTGATTGAAAATCAATATTAATTTTCCCGCCTGTATCGGTTGCATGGATTTACAAGGCATCGCTGTGCAACCAGTTGAACTCGTTTTGGCCGCAGATTTTGCAGCTGCCAGTAGCCAGTGGCCACCAAATGGGAGCAGAGTGATGAGTCACTCCGGCGGCTAACTGGCCCAACTTGGCCCATCCGAATAACCAAAGGGGAGAAAAATGGTCGAAAAAAGTCGAAAAGTAATTACACTTGCAACAATAGAGGCTGCAGCTGTAAAATTTATGGCCCAAACGTCACAGGAACATGATTTTGGTCCGCACACCAAAAAGCGGGAACGGTGACGGGGCCAGAGTTCACTGTACCGTAAAGCGTTGGCAAGCAAAACGCTGAGCATGCGCAAAAGTCACAACCGAAACAAGTTTTCGTAGCGTTTTGTTGTTAATCTTTTTCTGTTATTTTCCCTCTCTGTCTGTTTTTGTTTTCTGTTTTTTTTTTAGTTTAGTTTTAAGTTTTTGTGAGGGGCTGCTCCACAAATGCAGAGTCGAGTGCTTTTAGTTGCAGCGTGGGTTCAACGACTCGGCATCGAAAAAAAGCACGGAGGAGAGGCGATTTAAGGCGAAGAAATGACTGTCGATAGTTAAACGTCGCGCAAGTGGAACCAATTAATGCGGACCAGTCAAAAGAAATCCGAAAAAGCCGGAAAACTACCGGCAATTGAAAAGCGTTTTTTGTGAGCCAAACGGCAATTAACGCTGCCCGCTTCCTATATTTTGGAGATGTAATTAAAATGCAAATGCTAACCGCCGACAATCCAGACCCAGATCCAGTCTCGGATTTAGTCCCATTCCGATTCCGATTCCCATTGCCATTACCCAAGCCATTCCCAGACGTTGATGGATTTGTGTGACGGCCCCATAACTCATTTTCCCCAAAACATGTTCACAGATTTCCCATATGGCGGGAACCTGCAAGTCGTTACTTTGCACTTGCCATGTATCCGTATGTAAAGGGGGAAAAATAGGGGGATCTTTGTTTATTTTGGGACAACATTTTGGGCTTTGTCTCCGGGCCATGTTAGGCAGCCTTTGTTTTTGTTTGGCGACTTGTATGTGTGTTACCAAATGTGTGTTATCGTATCACATTTAATCTTATCTATCTTCACAGACCAATTACTTGTTTGACGGCCGTCAACAAAAATTCAGGGGAAATAATATTATTTTAGTTCGCTTTCTTTGAAAATGGAAACAGTTTACGCATATTTATTGCTTAGGCAAACGTGAACTACAAAACGTCGAAAATATTAACTAATCTCAGAAGACGAGCCCTCTTCGCGGCATCGAATGCTTAAAATATGCAAATCTATTTTTGTAAAACGTATTTTTAATGATTTCCAATTTATAAATAGACGTGTTGTCATTAATCAAATAAAATTAACAGTTATTCACATATAAAAGGTTGGATACGACGGAAGTATGCCATTTTTTATTGGGTAAGGTAATAAATAATAGGGAGCAGCTTGCCAAAGAGCATTTATAGCTATGGTAAAATCATTTTCGTAAAAATGTAATTAGTTTGTTATATAAATTTCAGTTATCCATGTCTGAATACCCTTTTTTAAAGAACTTAATCACTCTTTAAAGACAAATCCATTGATACAAATTTATGGTGCCTCTTTTGCAATGAGCCAGCTGAATAGTTTGAATCACCGTTTCTGTTTGTGACATAGTCTTATCACAATATACATATATGTAACTATTTTTTTTACAGGAAACTGAAACGGCACTTCCCTTACGATCCCGCCTTCCGCACAAGTATTAATCCAAAATGTTATAAGCACGTATTGCGTTAGCCAAATAGAAAAAAGTTATACATAAAACAACAGAAACATAAAAAAACAATCAGCAAAACCAAGATAGGAGTAAAAATACATCTTGAATTATGCTAATCGACTATCAAAACAAAAGCTGCAATTAAACCACACACTCGGCTGACTTTCACTGCGAATCTTTGAACAATCGTCGGCCGTTTTCAGTGTTTCTCTTTTTGTATTATATGCAAATTGATCTAACGCATCTCGAGACCAACTGGTGGCCACAGCGAAGTGCCTTTGTTTGGCAGGCAGCTCCGAACATTTGCTTTCGATATAAGCAGCTGTCGGCGGTGACAATGGTGACGGGCGGCCATCAGGATATCAGGATCGTGATCCTGAGTTCCTGTCAGCTGTGTGGCGCGTGTTAAGCCTTGTTCGCTCGATCGGCGAGGGGGTGGTCCTGCCGGGGAAGAGGGGGCTGAGTGACAGCTAGCACTGCTACCTTTAGCGGACCGCGAAGGGTCTGGAATTATGCGCCCAACAAGTCGAATCAAACACACCCTTAGGGTTTTTTTGTAGGTGCCATGATACACAGATACTTATAAAAATTACTAAAGTGAGTCTATCTATGAATAAGTTTTCACGAATTCCAGTGTGAATTAAAAGATAGGAAATATAAAAAATGATAAAGTGAGGTGGTATAAAAATATGGGATACATATTAAGCCGCCAGTTATATGGAATCTTTATCGTTAAATTATAATAGTAAACAACATTTAATAGTGTCTCTTGAATAAATGTAGCACCCACATTAACATTGTTTTTTTTTTTTTAAAGCGATCCTTTTGAAAAGAGGTGCCCTTTCTTACTCCAGAGAATAGCAAATACCCTCGCCACATGAAAGGGTATTGTCGAACCCGTTTAATTGGCTTTAAAGTGATCAGAATAGGATGGGCACGTCTGCCAACATGGACACGCATGCGCAAAGGAGCGGCGTCGACGCCGAGAGACCCCATCCCGCCCTCATCCTTCCCCTTCTCTCCCTGGTTTTCCACATAAATATACGAAATGTGCCTCGAATGGAGAATCAGACTGTCGATCGGCGAGAACGACGAC
Source organism: Drosophila fuyamai (assembly GCA_018153365.1). Lineage (NCBI taxonomy): Eukaryota > Metazoa > Arthropoda > Insecta > Diptera > Drosophilidae > Drosophila > Drosophila fuyamai. The sequence goes on along the minus strand of JAECXW010000393.1, from coordinate 5,575,391 downwards.
ACTTCTGTCCCTGGACGGGGGCTCCAAGAAATGTTTGCTCATTTCCGCACTCAATTAAAATGGTCGGGACACAAATCTATCTTTGAGTTTGCTTTAAAAACTGAACAACAACGACAACCACGAAGACGACGTTGACATGGGGCAACATTTTGCCTGGCTCTGCCTATAAATAGAATAATTTCTCTGTTTTTCAGGGTACTTGTATGTATGTATGTATTCCATATGGAGTGGATTGGGTGTGGGTGCGGGATGTGGTAGGACAGCTGTGGGAATTGTAGGAATTGGTGGTGACATTTCCAGTTGCGACTGCGCTCTGTTTTTGTTTGATTCAGGGCCATGTTTGCCCTCGAACCTTCTCTTCCTTTAAAACAAATAATATTGTAAAGCAAACTATAATACATAAATACGTTATGGGTGGTGGTAAGGTGGTATTAACATACATAAAAAAAAGGGTAGAGCTAAGACGTATCAAAACGATAAATTATTACCGTACTAGAATATCCGGATTACCATTATGTTTATAGCATTAAAGCTTTCTATATGACCCTCTAAAAGTCGTACTCGTACTCTTAGCTAGTGTATAAGCATTTCCGTCTTCTCTAATCGATTTCCCAGTTGCACCACCGACGAATAGGTAATCGATTTAAATGGATAAGAATTTGCCAATGTCAGACGAACAAGTGCCAGTCAAATAAAAGAAAGGGAGGCACCAAATCCGCCTTCACAAGTGAGCACTCACAATCTAGCTTCCCAATGGGTTTCCCAACGGGTTTTTCTGTATCTAACCGAATCCAATCCTCTGGCATGGTGGACACTCACCTTAAGACTGCTGCAGATCGCGCAGAGAGAGGTTTACTGGTAACTGAGGATTCGATTTCCGGGGACGCACACAGACATTGAGGAAGGAGCCACCCACTTGGATTCGATCTCCTCCGTGGCCTTTGGTGGTGTTACTCTTGGAAAAACGCCTTTCGTGGGGCGCAGAATGCCCAGTAATTTGGAACTTGAAATTTGCTCACCCGCGCGACACGTAACTCCCAAAAAATTGTAAAACTCTTGAAGTATTTTCAGTTGGGTGTTGTGTTTGTCTGATTTTTAACTGCTCGGATTTAAAATTGTAGCGTCGATCATGCGATCTATGCGTTTGGTATCGCGAACCGTCGCGTTGGGAAATTTGAGTCGAACTGTAGAGTAAGAATCTATATAGACGTTTCATTTGCTCTGCCCGTGGATTTATCGACGCCCGTGCTTGAACGGTGTGGTGAAAATATCAGCTGTTCAAACATGTGCGAGTAACCAGGAATAGCATGCAACCGCCGTAAGAGCTGCCTGCGATTGAAGAGTACAACAAGTAGGGGTTGAATTCAAAAAATTTGGCGGGCCTCGGTTATATTTTGATAGATTTATGATATTTTATTACTTTTAAAGAAACCAATTAACACTTTAAAAAACACAAATAACACCTAGCAAAAAAAATAAAATAAAAAAAATTGATTTATATATGTGTTTTTCCCCGTGGGTGGATACAGCTTCTGCAGATCTTTTAAATTGTCTTTATCCGTTATTCTCGTCAGATGTTTTATTGCTATTGTTGTGACAACATCTCTATTGGCTTTCTAAGCCATTTTGATAAGAATTAAAAGAATTTGTGTACTCTCTCACCGTTTAAAATAGTAAATTGTGTCTTATGTTTTTGCCGGTGCGCAGTGCTTTTAAAGTTTCCGTAAAAACATCTCGGAAGCTCACGTTACGTTATTTAATATAAAATATGTTATTAGTTGTGTGAAAAATATTGAATACAATGCGCAGAGAGAGCCAAAACACGTCTGGAAAATACCAACTTAGATCGATAGATAAGAAATAATAAGCTATCGATAACTATTTAATATTATCCCGGTTCACTTTAATGATTTACTTTTGAAAAAGAGCTGGGAAAAACAGCTCAAATTTGAGGCTATTCGAGATTGTTACCTCTAAAGAACTAGGCCAAGTCCCGTAAATTTTTCGTAATTTTCAATGTTTGCAGAAAAGTGTCAAAATCTCCTAACTTTCATAACTCATTACTTTTCTTACAGGCATCCGATTTCAAAGTGGCATACCTCAAAATGATTCTGTTCCAATTATCTAAAAATCTGTGTTTTCACTTTATTTTTTATTCTTGGGTCTATTTTTCGTCCTTTTGAATGATATACCCCTTTCGAAAAATGGCTTTGCAGAAAAGTGACCAAGACCTAAATTCCAGGCTCATAACTTTTCTTATAGTCATTCGATTTCAAAGTGGCATACTTTTCCATTTTCGAAAAATGGCTTTGCAGAAAGGTGATCAAAAACTGCACTGCTAGGCCCATAACTTTTCTTATAGTCATTCGATTTAAAAGTGGCATACTTTAAAATGATTGTGGATTAATACCCTAAAAACCTGTATTTTAATCTCGGTTTTTATTTTCATAATGCTAGCCTCTTCCTAATCATCTAAGCCCATAACTTTTCTTACAGAGATTTTGTGTCTACTTTATGTGATTTTATATCCAGGGTATTATAAATTAATGTATAGTATTGTTTTACAATAAAATAAAAATTTTATATTGCGTAAACCAAAAACAAAATAAGTAAGTAATATAAAAATTCAAATCAATTTGTACATTTTCGTGTCACGATATAAAATTAAATAAAGTAATCGATAAATTAGTTGTGCTCTGTCTGGTGATTCGCTCACCACTAACGAAACGGGGTGTCCACAACATTTGAGTAAAAGAAAATTAGTTTGGAAATTACGAAAATGCCGGAAAGCGACGTGACAAAAATGAAGGTAAGTCGAGCGGCTTAAGGATAACGAGGCCGCTGAGTAAAACTGCCTTTTACAGGTGGCGGATTTAAAGCGGGAGCTGAAACTTCGGGGTCTAACTGTAAATGGCAATAAGACGGAGCTCCAGGACCGCCTGCAAACCGCTCTGTTGGAGGGAGACATTTCTCTGGAGGATTCAGCCATAGCAGACGCCATTGACGACGACGATGTGTCGCTGACGGACGAAGATGAGCACAAGCTGCTAGGCGACGAGAACGACGACGAGCTCCTGAAGAGTCCGGTTAGTACGCCCACTACAGTAGGAGTTCCGGACCTGCTGGCGGAGGATAAGAAGGCAACGGGCTCAGAAGCTGCTCTTCCCGCAAAGAAAATAGTGCTCAAGCGAAACAATTCTCAGCAATCGTCGGGCACGACGGTCAGCACGGGGACACCGCCGTCCAAGGAGAACGAAGCCCCAATTGCAAGTGCTGAGGATTCCACCGGAGAGACTCCCACCAAGAAGCACAAGCCCATAGTAGTTGGCCCCAAAACTGAGGATGGTAAGTTATCCGGGGACAAGAAGCTCAACCAGTTGACAGCCCAAGAGCGATTGGAACTCCGGGCCAAGAAGTTTGGCATTACGCCGGTCGCCGCCACATCTCCAACAGTGGCAACCACTGCGTCCACAGTTGCTGCAGCCATTAACAAATCCTCGAGCGCCTCCATTACGGCCAATAAGGGCAACAAGGAGACGGAGGAGCAGCAGAAGGAGGCTCTCAAAAGACGCGCCGAACGATTTGGCTGCGTAGTGCCCGACAAAGCACCTAAATCTGTGGCTGATGACCGGCTTCAGAAGCGAAAGGAGCGTTTCGGAGCAGGAGTAACAACGGCGGCAACGGAAACCACCTCGACGGCCTCCACAAAGGAGTCAAAGGACGCCTGGTCAGAGAAGGCACGCGCACGCTTGGAAAGATTCAAAACCGCTCCGGCCGCCGAAACCACCAAATAAGGCAACAAAAAATAATTACTTAGGCAAGCAAATACAATCCCTTTCTTCGTAGGAAGAAATTGCATTCATATGTCAAATTTTATAGCCACCAATGCTTGTAGCAATTAAGGAAAATTCAATAAACGTACATCTCAACACAACAATTTTTTGGGGTTTACATAATTTTAATGGTTTTAATTCAAAGACTTAAAAATAACTTGAATCGCGTCTTCTGATTTATTGGTTCGTCTTCTTTTTTGGAACGTCAATAATCATAATATTATTCTTTATAATCTGCGTATATATAAAAGTTATACAAATATGTGGGTGTATTCGTTTGGATGAGCTTTCGTGTCTTCGATGACAATAATTTTGGTTTTGCGGGGGAAATAAGGAAAATCTGCTCATTGGTCATCTGTGGATGTGGTCATGATTGAAGTTTCAATTGGCGCCAAGGTCCGAATAATGCATTTCGGAACCCAATCTGCCGATTTAAAAGTATGTTACTTTAATGTTGCGCCCATCCAGACGGGAACCATCCATTAGAGCTGCAAAGAAAGTTTAGGTAAATAAACATATCAAACCACTTTCGTTAGTTAGCACAAACCTATGGCCAACTCGGCATCGCGCTCCTTAAAGAATCGCACCACTCCCACATCATTGCCGCGGATTTCAGCAAACTTGACGTCCCCAATCTCTCGGAACTTGTCGCGCAACGTCTGCCAAGTGCAGCTCATTGGAACGTTCTTAATGATGATGGTGTCCGACTTTCGGGAGCCGCCACCAGCATTTCCCGATCCAACATTAGAGTTACCCACATTGTTGCCGCCTCCGAAGAGGTCCAACTGGTTGCCCGAGTTGTAATCGTTGCTGTCCACGCCTCCTCCGTTGCCACCGCCAACTCCCCCTGAGCTGCTGTAGGCATTGTATCCAACGTTGCCGGAGACTCCACCTCCGCTGTAGTTGTTGCCAGAGCTGTAGTTATTGCCACCACCGCTGCCGCCGCTGCTGTAGTTGTTCGAAAGTCCCACATTGCTAGCGGCTAGGCTGTCATCATTGCCCGAATTGCCCAGATTGAGACCCAGGTTGTTCAGCGACGAAGTCAGCAAGGGGTTGCTCAGATTGCCTCCCTGGCTGCCCAGATTTCCAACCACGGCGGCCAACAGGCTGGGATTGAGATTGTTTAAGTTCAATCCACCGGATCCAGAATTATTTCCCAGACTGGGTTTTTGCACAGGAGCCACTGGCGAGGGCTGCACCGCAGCATGGTTGCCGAACATCACTCCGGTCAGGTTGTTCAACAGATTGGTAGCGTTGCTTACGGCAGTGCTGTTAGCCTGGCCACCACTTACCGATCCCAGCTGGGATCCTTGTTGCGAGTTGCCGAGCAGCTGGCCCTGGCTCTGACCACCGTTGGGCAGGTTGTGAGCCACGTCCTTCAGCGGCTCGCCGTTGGGTCCAAGTCCGATGCCGACACCACCCAAGCCCTCTGGCAGCTTCACGCCCTCGTTTTTGTCCGGAATTCGGTCCAGACGGACGGTCATCCGACGGTCGAAGAGCATCTGGCGATCCAACATGGAAATGGCCTGCACCGCTTCCACCGGATGATCGTACTCGATCACAGCAAAGCCGCGGCTGTTGCCCTCTTTGTCTAGCGAGAGATCTACGCTCTGCACCTTGCCGGCCAGCTTGAAGACCTGCTTGAGTTTCTTGTTGTCCACCTTGTAGTCCAGCTGAAGGAAGTTCAAAAGAGAGATTAGCATTGTGTAACTCCGATGGCTTAGCCACTGAAATGGTTTTGAGAGGTGACCATGCTGATTCAGACCGCTGTCTTCGACAAAACCATGCTGCAAAACAATGCTGTCGATAGATGAGAATCTCAGGAGGGTCAGTCCAGCAAACGTGCCCATAAACCAAAAGCAATAGCCCAAGACGACGCCGATTGCCCTAACCCGTAACTGCTTCATATTTATAACCCATTTAAACAGTAGTCTTCGCAAAAAAATCTTTTACAATGAGGAGCACGGAAAAGTCAAAACACTGCAACCAACCAGATGGACAAACCGTCAGGAAACTTCCAGAGTCGTTGGTGCTGCAAACGTACCAATTGGTATCAACCAAGGAAACCAAAATAGCTTTGCAAATAAAGATTTTGAATAATTAATTTAATTTAAAGTTGCAAATAAACCATTTGTTAGAGCAGACCGATATTTAACCATGTATTGCAGTACTTATTAAAAAAAAACACTTTTTAACTCATTAGTGTTTTTCGCAGGGCCTTGTATTTCCACACTCAGATAACCATTGGGATGACGTGTACTTTCGTTCCTCTTTACAGACTAAAACCATTGGAATGCATACTCAAATTCGAAAAGGAAACTAACCCTTGTTGAAAAGGATAGGATTTTCAAGATTGTTGTCATTCTTTTAAAGTCGGCCCAGATACAATCAAGACAAGTAAACAGTGCCCTCCCGGAAGATGTGATCTTTTCGGGTTATAAATAAGAAGCAGAGACCCAGTATCAAGAACAAAACGCAGCATATTTGTGGTGTGGTCCGGTCCAGTTGAATACTATACATAGGATTATTGGAATTTTATATAACAATATACTCACATTAGCAACAAAAACCTTATTATGTAAAGGTCCACTTATGCCAAGACTCTCCAAAAACGAAGCAGAAAGCCCATACAAATTGTAATTCGACGAATTATTATAATCATTTGACATCATGTTAAAATTATTACGCCCAGATCTAGAAAAAGAGAAGCCAGATTTCCAGAGAAAAATAACAAAAAGCAGAGGTAAGCTTCAGCTGCGACAGAGTTGGGATGCCAAGAGAGCCGCAGGATCTTCAGACGCGTTCAGGTAAACTCGTTTATTATCAATTTAATTTCAACTTAAATTCAGCTGTTCTCTAAAATTTTCTTTTAAAAATTAAACTTTGTTATTAATTCCTATTATATGCGACTACTAATCCGGCGTAAAATAATTCCGATGTAGAAGTTTAACACTCTGACTGCGTCAAACCACTAAAGACACGAAGAAAATATTTATGTATTTTTTAATGATTACCAAAGCCTTAAAAATCAACTGCATAAATCCAAAATCGTGTAAAAATCCAAAAAGATTGTAAGTTTATCATCAGATCCGATGGTCGAATACGCTTTTTCTCCGGATAACTGAGACAAATTCCAAAATAGTATCATAAATTAACTCAAAACCCCGTTTTTGAAAATAGGAACCGAATATCTAATAACTTTCATTGATACGAAACCTAAGAGATCCTCAGGAAGCTACATATGAATGTAATTATATCCATTTTTAAGCCAATACAGAAAGTTGCCACATTTTCACATGAAAATGTCTTAAAAAGTTTTATTCAATTGGCGAGAAGTTACTAAATATGTGTGCCGTATCTGCGAATTTCGAAAGCAATTTGTTCATTGATACGAATAGTTAAAAAAACCTAATGAATAAAACGGCGTACCTGAAAACTGATTTAAATACAAATAGTATTCAGCTCTCAGCTGATAAACTCAACCGGCAACTGATCCTTAGATCTATGCATGACCTTTATGGAAATTCCTTAAATTAAATGATCTATTTCAATGCAGCAACAGCAACTGTTAATAAATATATAATGGAAAACCACTGCCAGCTGGGAAGTTTGTGTGAATTGAGTAATTTATGCGATCTACGAACTCTGCTTTCCTCCTCCAATACGTCAAAAAAGAACACAATGTTGAAAAATAGAATAATGGGGGTACTTACAATCTGTCGTCGTCTCGGCGGGAGAAACCCCGGTCACGGTCGTCCATGTGATCACGGCCACCACCACCTCCTCCTCCTCCTCCATTGTTGCCGCCATTGCCTCCTCCTCCTCCACCTCCACCACCGCCTCCAGCGCCATCCCGTACAATCCGTCCGTACTGATCTCGCTGTTCGCCGTGATCCTCCTTGACCACCAGCTCACGGCCATTCACCTCGTAGCGGTTCATCTTCTCCATGGCCTTCTGCACGTTCTCCGGATCCTTGAACTCAACGATGCCGCAGCCACGCGCCTTGCCGCTCTCGTCGAAGAACAGCTGCACGTATTCAATCGAGCCGACGATGCGACGGAAGAGGTCCTTCAGATCCTGCCAGCGGTAGTCGTAGGGAATGTTCGAAATGTACACCCGACAGTTGCGACGTTCGCGACTACGGTCGCGAATATTGTTGCCACCACCGCCTCCACCGCCTCCACCTCCTCCTCCGCCACCGCCTCCCTGGTTGCCACCGGCATTTCCATTGCCATCCGCGTCCGAGAAACGAGAGCCACGTGCACCGCGTCCACGACGATCGCGCTCCTTCTCACGGTTCTCCACAGAGTTGCCTGCGTCCATGTTCATCATCGACTGCAAAGGAACCCCCAGCTTTTGTAGTATTTGTAATATTTGTAGTACACACCGGAGCGGCGTCGGCGAAAACAAAATGGCGGACGCGTCAATGGACTTTTTCGCCAATGTTCTTATCTGCTTGGGGAAACTTACTTTGCTGATAAAATTGTGCTTATTGCTACTCGCTTTTCTCTCTCTTTTTACAGCTTAGTTACTAATTTGCAATAAAAGTTCTTTTGAAATTGCAATTTCGGAGATCAATAAAAACGCACAGAATTTTTTGTTGGAGCTGATAATGATTCGACTACCCTATTAGAGAAGTGCAACATCTATCAGAATATCAATATATCGATATTTTTATTATATTATATCGTGAGTAATTTATGCTTAAATATCTCATATGTTATTATAATGCTAAAACGTAATTTGATTAACTTGATGTCGCAAGCTAGCTTAAGTTTTAAAACTAAGAACTAACTATAATAAGAGCATTAGCTGCTGAATGATTTTAGTTATGTTTTCGTTGGAAGGGTTTTAGATTTTCTATGTGTTTTTACTATATTCACACAGTTTGGTAAAATTAAATATTCTTAATATCTAGTGTTTTGATTAAACACCCAATTCGGGTGGAAATTTATTCAAAATATTGTGCTTACAAAGAATGCCTTATAAATTTGTTTTAAAACCGCCTGACAATGAAATCTGGTATATTCACATGAATGTAGATACCTCGGCGGGTTTTTAAATCAGAACTTAATTTAATTTACACACCAATCATTGTTTGTTTAATTTATCATTTTGAAGCACCTTTTATACTTTACTTTAAGCATTCATGTATGAATAATTTCGATACGAAATGTTAATGTAAGCGATCATATCGATAGCTTATCAACTTTTAACATTGGCCTATCGGCTTTTCTAGAAGTCAATTTAAATTTTCGAAAACCAATATCGCCATATTTGTTTTTCTTGCGCGCGTAAATTTAAATTTAAAAAATTTTTTTTTTTAATTTCTTTAAATTTGATTTATTTAACAAACGTTTTATTTTAGAGTAAATATGATTGAGTAGAATTTTACCCAATACCGTCCGACGACCGTTTAGAATAAAAAGTTTTTCCCACTTTTAATTCCAGTTATTAAAACCCACATTGGCTAAATAGTACACACAATCGATTTATTTCTTTCCTTTTTGTATGGCAAAAATGAATACAAAAAATTAAATATTAAATGTATGTATGTATGTATAAAAAGCTTAAAGCAAACTATATAATGTAAATTTAATTGGCTGCTTGTTTTCTCTTCGATTGATCTGTCAGTATGGGTATTGTAAGTAGAAAGAAAGTCATATTTCAAGACCTCGTGCGGATTATAATTTTATCATCATAGCACCAACAAATTTTTTTGACCGAACAGAAATCTAGTTTGGGGCTAAAAAATTGGCTCGTTTGTGCGAAAAGTGCTGTGAGCTTATCTGTATTTAGTTTTTTTTTCTCTAATGATGATTACTAATGGAATTCTGTTCGTGCGAGTGTGCTGGAACAGATTAAACATGACGAGGGACTAAAATCAATTGATAACGGGGTTCTAAAAATTCACAATATCTGTTTACATCGCGTATTGGGTTTAAGCACGGATTATCTGGTAAAGTACAAACAACATAGAATCGAGTTTAGTGCTGGTTGAAAACAAACGGTTATAGCAGCTGAACCAAGGCAGTTACAACAGTATTCATAGTTTTATGTAGAGGTACATATTAATTTTCATTTTCGATTTGCTTCGTTCGTTTTTGTTTGCTTGTTATTGTTAATACTCTTAAAAGGGCGCCTCGCAGCCTTTCAAACGACACAAAACACACACATTCACAAAATCATTTCGACGTACATAAAACTCTAGTTACTTAACTTAATTACAATTTCTCTCTTGTTATCTGACAATTGCACCGACCAACACGCTCCCACATGTGTGTGTTTTTTGCATTGTGTGTCCAGAATGGACAAACCTTCAATCCCGAGACGATCGGCGATCCGCCGACGCACAGACAGACAAACAGGCGACATTTGAAGAAATAAAAAGTGAATAATAACCAATACGTGGCCGTTTAGAGCATTTTACATTTAAATCTACGATTCGGCTTGTTCATTTTGCGGCCCCTTCGTCCCTTGTTGTCCTTGTCCTTGCGGATCTCACGCACCAGTGTGTAAAATGCATCGTCCACGCCCATGCGCGTCTTGGCGGATGTCTCAATGTATGGAATGCCGTACTGTTTGGCCACCTAATGATCGGAAATAATTATTAATAGAAAGGTCGTTTGAGGTTCTGATAACCTGTACTCGCCTCTCTTGCCTGCTCGTTGTTTACGTTCCAAGAGGCCAGATCACATTTGTTGCCCACCAGCACCATGGGCACCTCCTCGGCATCCTTTACGCGCTTGATCTGCTCACGGTAGGTGCCGATGTCCTCGAAAGACTTCGCACTGTTGACGGCAAAGACCAAAAGAAAACCTTCGCCTGTGCGCATATACTGATCCCGCATGGCTGAGTACTCCTCTTGGCCTGCGGTGTCCAGGATGTCCAGGAGGCAGGTCTCTCCATCTGTGGGCGGAAAAGAAGTGCTTTAGAATGAAGGAAACCTTTCAGACCTGTTTTGAATTTCATTTTCGATTGGTTCTTTATAACCGATTTGCACAAATGATATCGGGTAGACAACCGGTAATAACCAGTATCGAATTAGAATTTTTTGAAGGCAAAACCGAAAACAGGCATCTATATTAACTAGCTTAATATGGCCCTGCGGTGTACGTGAAATCCACAAAATCTCTGGTAAATTAATAACCATTCAAAAATAGCAAACCATCGTTTTAACTATAAAGCCTAGAGATTTCTGTGGAGACCGATGTGTCGTTTACAACCAGATACTACTTACCGATAACCACTTGCTTTCGGTAAGAGTCCTCGATTGTGGGGTCGTACTCATCTACGAAATGGTTCTGGATAAGCTGGATGGTAAGCGCGGATTTGCCCACGCCGCCGGCACCAACCACGACCAGTTTGTATTCCGTCATTTGGAGTCCGTTTTCGATTGGCCGTAGTCGGAGTCACAGTCGCAGTCACAGTTGCAGGCGCAGTCACAGTCGCAGACTCTCTCTCGCGATCAACGATTTCTCTCTTATACTGCAGTCTCTCCCTCCGCACGCGTGTGTGTTTGTGTGGGTGAGTGTGTGTATGGGCTGCAAGTGGAGTAAATTATTAATTAAGATTGATTAAAATAAATTAAAGGCATAATTAGGCAGGAATTAATGCACGTTACTGCGACTGGCGCTTGCTAGCACTAGCACACACGTACTGCATGCACACAGCCAGACGGACAAAAAGAGATCAATGACTCAAACTAGAACTAAAAGTCAAACAGGCCCTTTATGCATATTAGTTTATCTCCCGCACAGTTACTGTGATGAATAAGTCGGATTTGTTAATTCGGCTCCAATCAACTCGCGTTGTTTATCGCGTTTTTTTTGTCTTTTTTTTTGCCTGCCGGGACTGCGGACCTTCTTTGTTGCTGCCTTTTCAGCTAGCTCCTCCTTGTTTTCCGCTCCTCTCTCTCTCTCTTGCTCTTCCGCGCAGTTGTTATTGGGCACGTTTTACGTTCGCGATTAACGGTACGACGGGCGGTAGTCCTCGATTGCGCGACTTTTAATTGCGTGCGATAATTGCAATTAACAGCGCAAGAAAACAATAAATTCGTATATAAAATGTAGAAGAAATCTAGGCTGTACGTAGCTGTGAAGATACTAGAGATGTCACTAAACCGATGTTGCTATCGATTGCTGTGTTCTGGCCGGCATTATCGATAGTTTTGTCCTATCGAGGGAGCAGAGGAGTCCCTAGGGTGCTGAATATGCATTGTAGGCGACATGATTTGGTATATATAGCCTGTTTTAAACAGATAACTCTTAAAAAATAAAATATATATTAAAAAAGAATTCATCGATACAGAGTTCCAAGCAATCAGGTTGACACTTCAATTAGGAGGTCAGGTTGGCATCTCCTGGGTAAACATTTTTTAGCCCAGACGCAAACCTGTGCCATTTAGGACGACCATCACTGTCACGAAAACAGCATGGACAGATTGAAATTCAATAATTTGGTAAATAAATCTTTATTTAATAAAATTTGCGTTATTTATTAATTAGAGTTTTTACAGGTGATAACCAACAAGAAAGTGATACAGAAAGCTCGAGCACAGACCATCGCCAAGCTCGTTCAGAAGCTGCGGAAGACGAAAGATGTTTTGGCAAAAAACCCAGACAGTGAAAAGGAGAAGATTCGCCTGCGAAAAAACAGCGAATGCCTTTCCCAGTTAAAGACCCTGAAATGTCTGGATTTAGTGCGTCAGTCGCTCCTCCAGGAAGGCACAAATCCCAGTGTGGTGATTGCCAACGAACGCTCCACTCCGGATGAACTGGGCATCGCCATGTTGCGCCTAAACAAACTGATGCACGGATTGGTGGACACATTTGTGGAGACCCTCAAGCTGAGCACAGAGAAGGATGCCAAATGGCGCGAGGAGATCCTGGAGACGAGCAAGCGTCGAGTCAAAATAGAGCGCACTGAGGAGCGGAAAAGAAAACGCAAGGAGCTGAAGGAGCAGAAGGCTTTAACTAAAAACAGATTGGAGTGGTTGGACCAAAATAAAGTGGGAGGATCAAAAGTTGAGGGAGCAACAGCGGAGGATAGATCTAATCTTGAAGTCAGCCAGAAGGATGAGCAAGAGATCTCAAATTCAGATTCTCCTGAAGTCAGCTCTCAAACTAAACCAGAGAAACCTCAAGTTCTCACCAAAGAGAAAAAAGATAAAAAACTTAAGACAGAGAAACTTAAACCCCTTGCCAAAAAGGAAAAGAACCTAAAGAAAGAGAAACCTATTGTCAAAAATGATGAGCAGCTAAAACCAGAGACACCCAAAAAGGAAACGGTCAGGAAAGTCCAGGAAAAGTCTCAACACAACCAGCAACAGCAGGAAATCAAGACAAAAGAACCTAAGCCTAAGCCTTTGGAAAGGAAACCAGCCAAAAAACAGCAGCCTAGACCTAAGCCAGAACGGCAGCTTAGTATTGAAGAGGAGGAACCCAAGACAGATCATAATCGTCCTACACATGTTGTTGATCCCTTTTTCATCACTGAATCGGGTCAACCGTACATGTCCACGGCCGTGGTTCTTTCCGGGGATAACGACAGTGAAGCTGAAGAGGAGCAGAGGCCACCGCCAGTCAAAAGGTTCCGCAACGAAGAGCCAAGAACAAATACAGGCTGGGAAAGATCCGAAAGGCGGCAGGAGTACAAAGCAAAGAAGCCAACCGACGATCGTCATCCTTCGTGGCTGGCCAAGCAGCAGCAGAAACCGATTATCGGTGAATTTAAAGGCAAAAAGATCACGTTTGGGGAAGATGGACAGGCAGACAGAATTACTGCGCCTACTATCATTGCACCGGCCTCGACTGCCGATCCTTCATCCACCGAGGGCATGCATCCCTCTTGGGTGGCAAAGCAGAAATTTAAACCCAAAATTGCTGCCTTCCAAGGCACTAAGATTAAGTTTGACGAAGATTAAAAATGTTAATGGTATTTTGTTTTTTTAATCACTAATTAACTGCAATCTTCCCAGTTCAGACGCCAACTTTGGGCACATAGTGGCCCCGAACCTTGTCCTCGTTGCGCAGCTTCTCCACGTCGACATCGGGGAACTGGCGACGCAGTACTCCCAGGTCAAAGTTGGGATTGCGGCGCAGGATCATCATGACTTCGTTGCGGGAGCGGCTGCAATTAAATAAGATTTTATTTAGGGTTCTTGATGCAACCCGAGTTCACTCACTTCTTGGCCTTGCGCTTGGCATTGTAGAGCTTTTCCCGGTACTTCAGCAAGAATCTGTTTACAGCTCGGCCACCAAAGCCAATGTTGCGGGACTTGATCCATTTCAGGTTCATGAAGGGTGGCAGGGCGTGCTCGCAGGTTTTGTAGTTGATCTTCAGACCTAACGCATTCTGCACCGGCTTCTGGGGCCGCTCTCCGGTTTCACCTGTCTCCAGCAGGTGATACGCCTTGTTGCGCTCCCTAACCACTGTCTCCAGGTTCTCCATTGAAATCTTTACCTGCGAATGAGGGTATCATATAGGTATATATGTAAGTTTCAATTTTATCAGATTATATAGGCTACCTTATCGATGCGCTCTGGGCTGGGAAAGGTTTCCATTCTGTCGTTGCACTCGTGCTCCATGGTCATCAACATGTTGCGCTCCTTGAGTAGCACAAACCACAGCTGGTGGAGCTCCTTGTTGGACTTGATGCGCAGTTCCTCCGTCCGCCAGGCTCGGCCCACCTTCACCTCCGTCTCGCTCCAGTTCTTCTTATCGTCAAAGAACTCCATCAGATCCCGGCGAACAGGTGAAGTGTGCATCTGCATCTGGGCATGAGGCGTCTGCAGAGCGAGCGCACTATATATTACATAAAAACAAATGCACGCTTTAATGGATGATCCTGTGTGAAAGTCGGTTATGTCTGAGAGAACTCACCTGCAGGCTTGCCAGGACTGCTTGGGAGCGGCCAGAAAACTTCGTACCGTCACATTTCCCGCAGCTTTTGCCAAATTAAAACATTTTATTAACGTTGAAGACATTTTTCCAGCTGCTGTCCGGCGGGGAGTGTGACCGTCCTCAAGTTAAATTTACTGATGGTAAGCAAGTTGAGTCTTCGCTAACGCGATACTTTATCAGGGTTTTTTACCTTGGTTAAAGTCTTAGATAATTTTGATAACACGATATCATAATATCGGCTAACGCCTTGATATCGATACGACATCAATTGGTTCTGCCACCCCTAGAATCAAATTAACGTCGATTCTTGTTCCAGCTCTAGCTGCGCTTCGCTCAGTGCTAATGAAAAATCGAATTTTTCCCTTACCGACTATAGTTTAAACGTGCAAAGTATCACAGAAGTTACATTCAAGCAGTTGCACAGCATGCAATAAGTAAATGTAAGTGTCCACTCCCCTCGAAGTTGGCTTGTTTGTTCTAGCCAATCCACTTGGTATGCAGGAACGCCAAGTTTTCCGTGTGGGTGTGTGTGTGCGTGCGTGTAATGACTAGTGTGCTGGTGTGTGTGGCATTCAGTACACAAATTTAAATTGATAAAACTCGACAAAGGCGGCGGTTCTGAATTGCAACGAGTGCATTCCCTGCAGCAGTGCCAAGTGCTTATTAATTGTGCATTTATCACAGCAAATTCAACCAATTTGCACCTCTAAATGCGCGAGCAAAAACAAATTCATTGACCAAAAACGAAAAAAAAACAAATCTAGAGCGATGTAGTAATAGGGCAGTGTTGCCGAGCTGCTCCAAATTGGTAGTGTTAGTGTGCAGTGCAGTGTAGCATACATAAATATCTATCTGAAGACGTTATCAGGGAACATGAATCCAGAGGAGTATACAAGTATATGTACATATATTCGGGCAAATCAATTGTTATATAAAGTGCAGACCTTCATTGAATTAAAAGGTCACCAAGAGAATTGATTGATCAATTTGCACAGGGGTTGGAGTCGCTTGTAGGGTTTTCTTCTGCCTTTCGTGCTTTTCTCATTTCTCTTTCCTGTTTTTCGTTAGACTTCTGCATGGCGGTGAACGCCCAAAAACACAAACAAGTCATTTTGTTTTGTTGCTCCTCTGCTTTTTTGTGTCAGTCAGGGGTTAATTTCTCGGTGTCGCCTCAATTATCCAGGTTCTGCACTTTCCTCCAGTTCGTATTTCTGGACTTGGTGGCACTTGTTGCCCCTGTTAACAGAGCTGTTAGTTCCAATCCCTTGGAACCCTCGTCATATCGACCGATAACCTTTCTGTGGGTTTTGTTTGTTTCTCATTTAATTATCATGTTCCTAATAGAAGTAGCAAAAAATAGCGGAATTTTCAGTTCTCCAAACTCATTCAACGAGAATTTAGAGGGTTTTATCAAGCATTCTGCCTGCTTTTAGTTTGCGACGCCCATATTAAGGCAATACATACATATGTATATATGTACATGTGCAATTTATTTAATGGGCTGTAGTTATCTTAAACCTTCTACTGAACCGTTTATAATTGTAAAAGTTTTTTTTCAAAAAATTAAGTTGATATAAATTGGACGCCTACCACAGCGGTCAATATAATAATATAACAAAGACATTTAAAAGTACATTTTAGTGGTTAAGGTTTTATTATTCTCTACTGTAACTATGACATCATGACGTTTACGTGATTTTTCGGTGAACTGCTCAATTATATTAAAACTTCTTCCATAATTCATTGATTTCTCGTGATCTACTTGGTAAACACAAATATTCTGATTAAGCAAACAAACTGTTGTTCATTCATTTTCAAAAATAAATAACTGGTCCGATTTAGTACTGTGTAGTTTAACATAGTTTGTGTAGGCCTTTATATAGAGTAACAAAATTATCAAGTAATCCAATTTAAATATTGATGTCTTATCTATCGATTTGTCAATTCAAACACAATTTGAAAAATCAATAAAAGATTTCGTTATCAATTCTGATTATGTTGTACTTTAATTAGTATTATGAGTGTTGCGTTTTTATAATTTTAGTACTGTTATTATTCTAACTCCTTATCCTAATGTAAGCTAATGTAAGGTACTTTTAAGTGTTTTCTGTGTGCCTGGTAATGTGGAGGCAGTGAGTAGTTGTGCTGTATTCTCTTAAAGCTCTGCTCTATTCATTAAAATGTGTGTGTGCATTGAATAAGAAAGCCAACGAAAGTTGTTCGCCACATTACCGGCAATGTTGCAACATCGGGCGCGATGTAATCGTGTGCAAGAAGCGCGAAATTCGGCCAAACGCGAACGGAAGAACGAGAGGCAATGCGTAAAGTAAACAAAATATAATGCAGCAAGAGCAGGGAGCACGGAACAGCAGCCACCTTCTCACGGGAAGCATTACCAGGGCCCCAGATGCAGAGTCCACAAAAAACCTCAAACATCGATTTTTTTCCCTCTTTTCTCGTTTCCGAAGCCTGAAGAGCTGAAATGTCACAAAAAGAATTGGCGGCGCTTGTCGCCACAAGAACAAGCCGCAAGCGCACAGTGCCCTCGGCCACATCTCCAATGTCCACTCGCTCGGAACCGAGATCAATCATAGAGATACACATATCCAATGACTCCTCCTCCACAAAGAGAGCATGCCGGGATGTGGAGAATCCAAATTTGAGGGTGGATCAGTCTCAGCAGCAGGAAGAAGATAACGTAGGCCATGTGCCCCCGCTGACTGAAGAAGAGCAGCAACGGCACAATGAGTTTCGGACTAGTGGATCGATATTTTTGCAAGATTTGCCCTGCTTTAAGCTTCAGCAAGATCAGCCAGCAGCAGGCTCCTCACCGATCCCCAAGTGTCGGGAATGCCGAAGGAGAAATGTAGTTCCCAAAGAGGGTGAAACTGTCGTCGGCCACGATGTGTATTGCCGCTTCTATGAATTTCGACGCCTTCAGTTTAATGAGAATGGGGAGTTGGGCGTGGTTGGATTTCCGAATCCCTACAGCGAGCCCACACCGGAGGACACTGCGATTTGGCAGCCAGATGCAAGTACGGCTCCCACCAGCGGTTATATGGATATACAGGTCTGCAGGTACATCCTGCTCCATGCTGGCGATCAGTTCTGTTATTTGTGGCGTCAGGAGGCAGAGGCTTTGAGATTGCATCAGAATCCGGACGACACCATCGCTTGGAAGAAGGCCGTGAAGGGCACCCGAGAGATTTGTGACGTGTGTGACACAACGCTGTTTAACTATCACTGGACATGTAGCAAGTGTGGCTTTGGAGTGTGCCTGGATTGCTTTAAGGATCGGAAGGAGGGACTGCGACTGCGACGCGTTGAGACTGCTACGCAAAAGGGATGCGACGAGTATCACTGGCTCCTCTGCACGGATCCAAGTGGCCCCCCAGAGCACGCCCTCACCGAGCTGATGCTTACCCAGATCATAGCCGGAGATGCCCTGAACGTCTTGGGCAGACTGTTGCACGAGATTCGGACTTTGTGGCAGGTGCCACAGGTGTGCGGTTGTCTGCTGAGTAAGCAGGCGGTGGAAGACGCTCAATTAAACGAGCTGATCCAGGATATGATTAAGGAGTCCCAGTTAAAGCAGCACACTAGTTTCTCCTCGCTGGCCTCCGAGCAGAAGCTGCACCAGCAGCAGCGCCTAGAACAATTGCACGCCAAGAAGTTGGAGTTCGCCAGGGAGCGGGGCATAGATTATGTGCCAGGACGAGTATGGACCAAGGAAACCTTGGGAAAGGATCCCATAACCACGGCTTTTGACAATTTTAAACACATTAATTTTCTGAGAAAGGGATTGGCCGGTTTAAGGAGGTTTCTTCCACCCAGAGCCATGACATTGGCTCACTCCACTCAGTTGGCACCCGGTGTTCCACACGAATGGCTCTGCGATGGCAAGTTACTGCGCCTCACCGACGCCATGCATCCGGATAATCGAGTCCTGTACCAGGAGGTGTGGAAGTGCGGCCAGCCGGTGATGATTTCCGAGGTGGCTCGCTCTTTGAACTTGGATTTATGGCATCCGCAGGCCTTCTGCCGCGATTTCGGCGACAAGCCCAATGATCTAATTAATTGCTTAAATGGAAATCTGGTGCCCAATCAGCCGATGCGCCACTTCTGGGAGGGGTTTCAGTGTATGAACAAGCGTCTGCTAGATGCCAATGGCAAGCCCATGCTCTTGAAACTTAAAGATTGGCCGCCGGGTGATGATTTTGCCGAGATACTACCCACCCGGTTCGCGGATCTGATGAAGGGACTGCCCATGCCGGAGTATACACTCCGAACGGGAAACCTAAACATTGCTAGCTGTCTGCCAAAAATGTTTGTCCCACCAGATTTAGGGCCTAAGATGTACAATGCATACGGCTCGGCTTTGCATCCGGATAAGGGCACAACCAATCTTCATTTGGACATTTCGGATGCAGTTAACATAATGGTTTATGTAGGGATCCCCCAGGACGGGGACACTAAGCCGCAGTTAGCGGCTACGCAGAAAGCCATTGCTCTCGGTGGATGCGACTATATAACAAGAGCTCGTTGCCAGTCGCCAGATGTCTTGCCCGGAGCTTTGTGGCACATATTTCCGGCTCGCGATGCAGACAAAATAAGGGACTTGCTAAACCGTGTGACCCTGGAGAAGGGTTTTCGATTGGAGCCCGATCACGATCCCATTCATGATCAAAATTGGTATCTGGACGACAAGTTACGCGCCCGTTTGTTTAAGGAATATGGAGTGGAGGGACATCCGATTGTCCAGTGCTTGGGGGATGCTGTCTTTATACCGGCTGGCGCCCCTCATCAAGTTCAGAATCTGCACAACTGCATCAAGGTGGCTGAGGACTTTGTTTCGCCGGAGAACATAACTCACTGCTACCATCTCACCCACGAGTTCAGAAGGCTATCACACTCCCACACCAATCACGAGGATAAGCTGCAGATCAAGAATATCATCTACCATGCCATTAAGGACTGCTGCACAATCCTGACTAGGGCTTTGGACGAGCGCATAGATGCGGAAATGGCCAAGCTTAAGGCGGATTAGATTGCATAAATACATTTCATGTCTTTTTGTTTTTTCTTTAGTTTCAAACTTTTACCGTTTAAGATTTTAATTTGTCAAAAATTCAATAAATTTCTACTTAGAAACAAACAACAATTATTTTTTTTGACTCTGCTTAGAGTATTAAAAAACGATTAATAAACTCCTGGGCTTATGTTTCAATAGTTAAATAAATAAAATTTGTGAACATTTCATTAATATATCCAATTATAATTATTTTCTTGCCGTAGAGTCTACGTAGAGGAAAGATAGTCGACAGCAACCAATGCCCATGCATGCTGCGGACGGTACTGAAACTGAGGATGAGGAGTCCAGCCCAGGCAAACAGTAGTATCGTAAAGATCGTTGAGCTCCTGGGACCTCTAAAGAAGTCAAGTCAATTACAACGCCAGAAAGCCTTTTACGTTAATTAAGAGTGGTGAAGGAAAATAAGATATAGATTAACTAGCATTGGGATCAGAAAAAAAGCAGCAAGATGACGGTGGACTTCAACGATTATTTTTGGGTAAGCAAAATAAATTTAGGTGAGGCTCGTCATAAACGAATTTAAATTTAATTTACAGGGCGAGAAAAACAATGGTTACGATGTCTTGTATCACAACATGAAGTTTGGCCTGGTGGCCAGCAAGGAGTTGTCCGAGTTTCTGCGCGAAAAGTCCAACATTGAGGAGCAGAACTCGAAGATGATGTCCAAGCTGGCCCACAAGGCTGGCACACTGAATAGTACATTTGCTCCCGTTTGGACCATACTGAGAACCTCGGCGGAGAAACTTTCCACCCTCCATCTGCAGATGGTCCAGAAGCTGACGGAGCTGGTCAAGGATGTGGCTAAATATGCCGATGAACTGCACAAAAAGCACAAATCCGTCAAGGAGGAGGAATCGCAGACTCTGGAGTGTGTACAGGCCATCCAAACCTCGACGGTGGCAGTGCAGAAGTTGCGTGATCTGTATGCCAGCAAGGTCCAGGAGCTGGAGAAGTTGCGCAAGGACAATGGCTCGCACAAGGATGCCGAGAAACTGGAGAGTAAGCTCAAGAAACTACAAGAGGAGTACAAGGCTCTGTTGGACAAACATAATCCTATTAAGAATGAGTTCGAGAGACGCATGACTCAGACCTGCAAGGTATTTATATTATAACATTTTTGATACATTTGCTCGGAATTCATGTTTTTAAAATTAATCAATTTTAGCGCTTTCAAGAGATTGAGGAGGTGCATCTGCGGCAAATGAAGGAGTTTCTGTCTACCTATTTAGAAATGCTGCAGAACAATCATGACATGGTGGGACAAGTACACTCCGACTTTAAGAGACAGTTTGTTGACATGTCGGTGGACAAACTCTTGGAACAGTTTGTGCTCAACAAGTACACGGGTCTGGAGAAGCCAGGTATCTTATTAAATGTTCCATTGTCGTTTGTTTATAATTAATTTATCATTTTGGAAAAAATATATTATTGCTTATGACGAACTCGAATCTATATCTTTATTTGACAGAAATGCCCGAGCTGGAGTATGTGGTCCTGTCCAGTGGTTCTCGTCTGCAGCAGCCTCAGGTATCGGCCACTGCATCCAACTCAAATTCGGCCACCAGCATTCAGGCAGCTCTACGGGCTGGAAATGCAGCGGCGACAGCCTCGGGCAGCATGGTTTCCATGGATCAGCGGGGCGATGCCCTGGCAGCGATATCTCTGGGCAGCGGTAGTGCGGCTAGCGGAAGCATCCCCTACGCCGAGGATCCGATATTGGGAGCCATGGGATCGCCGCGTCCCACATCGCCGGATATGCTGGCGGGATCGAATGCCACGGCGATTCAGCCACAACCGACTGGTGGAGCCACGTCCACGGTGAAGAGTCTGCGGTCGTGGTTTTTGCCCGCTGCCAAGCAACAGCAGTCGGCGGGCGCTGGAAATTTTGGTATGAGCGGAAGCGGAAGCACCAACAACAATACCACCATCACGACAACAACAGCAAGCAACAATAGCAACAACTTGAACACCAACAACACAACAGCAACAACTACAACAACAACAACAACTGGCACGAATAATCTCACCACCAATATCACCAAAAATTCCCCTAATTCTGAGGATACTAGCAATCAAGGTTCATTATCTTTGATTTTATTTTGTTTTTGTTTTAATTTATTATTTTTGTGTGCTCACTTCTTATGGTTATAGTTTCATCTCCTTTCTATTTGTCAGAACTATCAAGTTATCTTTTAACTCTACCTGTTTCTATTGTAACATATTTCTTATCTGTTCTTAGATATATTTCTGTACATGTGCAAAAATACCTTCGTATTCATGTTGATTACAATTTTTTGTAATTATTTTAAAAATTTTTCCGAAGAGTGCTGAGTCTAATCACTAACCATACAACATGTTGTATGGTTGAGTCTAATCACTAATGCTGAGTCTAATCACCATACAATATGTTGTATGGTTAGTGGTCTAATGCTTTGTATAAAATGATGTAAATTTACTAAATGTGTTTTTACACAGTTTGATTTCTCGGTTGTGTTTTTGGAATTTAAAACCTTAAATATTGCGATAAAAAGTATAAATATGAAATGATCATTTAAGAAAAGTTAAATGACTGCTTAGATTAGAAATCAGACTATAAAGAAGCCTTACAAAATGACAAATTTAAAATGGAAAGATTTTCCATGTTAAAATTGTTTAGGTCTGTACAGCATTGGAAACCACTTTGACTTAACATTTGTAAATTATCTCTGAATTTCACTAAACCTACTTAAAATGTATATTATTTTATGAATTCTCATTTCTTTTTTGGTTAATCTTGTTTTAAGTTATATACTATCTGAAACTGTACACTCAAACACCAGCCAATCAATCAGACATTTCTCGGGACTATTTACATAAACTACAGCACACCAAATGCCATCAAAGCTATTTATCTAACAGCACTAACAACTGCAACCTTTTCTCTTTGCTTATCTACGTCTAATTTCCGTGTTCCACGCTTTGTAAACATCCATTTCCATCGCATCCGCCATCCATCAACCGCCATTGCTCATCCCAATCATTCACCCATCCATGCACCGATCGACTAATCGAAATCAAAACTTTAGATCAGGCAGCACAGCAACCGGCAGAGGCCTTAACTCCAACCGCAAGTGCCACTGCAATTGCAACGGCAAATGCGGCTGGCAAGAAGCAATTGAACGCAACGACAAGCGAACAACAGCTATCGAAATCATTAAATGAGCAAGATCACCTACAACAGACTGCAGCAGCTACGGCAGCAACATCTGCGGCAGCAGGAACCGCCACAACGACAACGTCCAGACGTGCAACGTCACTTTTAAATATATTCACATCAAACTCTCAGGGTAAATGATTTAAGAATGTCAATGAACGTGATTGGCCCTCCATTTCACCCTCGTCCTACTAAAACACTTGTACAGCTCAAAACACCCAAACGAAACCAAAAAAATGCATGTAATTAAGTTTAATATGTAAAGGCTTTTCTGTGTGCTCAGCTTATTGTTCTCTCATACCCGATTAACATTGAACCATTTTTAAATCACTTTATGGCGGTGTTTGAGTTCTGAGGAATACATTACATTTAAGTTTCAACTGTTCCTCCACAATGCAGTTTTCCCGAACACTTAAGTCTTAGCACTGAAGTACACTGAAACTCCTTATTGGAGCTCAGTGTTTAGGCGCCATCTACCTTTCTTATATGTTCTATCAGTTTCTAGCTTGCACAATAAGTCTGTCATTTTAATAACCCCATGTCCTGCTAAAATTAATATAAACCCTATTTCGCCGGCAGTCTCTGGCATTTTACGAAGTCGTCGCGACAAGACGAAGACCAAAAAGGCAAAGAAAAAGAAAGACAACGAGGCCGCTGAGCACATACAGGAGGAAGGTCTCACCAGGTGAGTCTAAGACTTAAATATGTATATATCAATGGTTACTACCATTATTTAAACTTTTGCTAACTTAATTCTTTCAATATTATTCAACAGTGTGGAGCGGGCCAATAACACGTTGCTAGACTACGATGATCATGGACGTAGCATGAAGACACAGAACTCCAGTGGCAGCAGCGCAGGCGGTGGCTTGGCCGCCCTTTCGGTCACTTCGGCTCAAGGAAGCGTGGATTCGGCGGGGGCGAGCAGCATGGGCGGTAGTGGAGGAGCTGCCGTCGCCAGTGGCAGCTTGCCCAATACAGGTGCTCTCACTAACTCGGCTTCGACTACGGTTCCCGGCGCCTCAAGTGGCACTGGAACAGGTTATGAGGTGGATGAAGAGGGATTCAGCATACAGCCAGCCAAGGAGATTGCCTGGGAGGAGGGCCAGGATAAATGTAAGTCTATGAAAAAGATTTAAAAAATTAAAACAACTAAAAATGAGAATTATTTTAGCAGGTAGTTTCTACTCCGACTCGGATACGGACTCGGATAATGACAAACAGGAGCGTCGGATCCATGTCAGCATCAAGCCGCTAAAGAATGGTCAGGCACCTATGTCAGCCAGTGTGGATGAGCTGCGTGCTACCGTGGAGAACATTTCGCTGTCCCCAACTGGAGTATTTTCAGTGAGTTTAGCCTACTATTTTTAAAGATTTATAAGACTTTTAAATTAATTAAAAATCCTTACCCAAAAAGCATCACAGCCAGCAATTACAGGCGGCCAGAGGAGCTCCGGCGTCGTCCCGTCAGC
The DNA here is from genome assembly GCA_018153365.1 of Drosophila fuyamai. Classification (NCBI taxonomy): domain Eukaryota; kingdom Metazoa; phylum Arthropoda; class Insecta; order Diptera; family Drosophilidae; genus Drosophila; species Drosophila fuyamai. The sequence continues at coordinate 5,550,895 of JAECXW010000393.1, read as the reverse complement.
AGTCACCGGAGATATCGAACGCCTCTACGCCCACGGCCAGTGTGCATCCATATGCCCCGTTGCAGAGTCCCACGCTATCCAACAATAACAATGCAAACAATACTACAAACAGCCGATATGCAGATCTGGGCGATATCTTCTCGGAGCTGGGTGACATGAGCATGTCGGCACCATCATCAGCGACGCTGGGAAAACCGCCAGGAAGACAGATACCAACACCGACGTCAGCGTCGACTGGTGGAAGTATTGCCATCCCGCGTCCGCCATCACGACGCTCTGATATGATTGCCATTGGACCAGCGGCAACGGGTACTGCCCCGGGACGCGGACGAATGTCTCCGGCTCCCGTGACCGCCATGAACCGAGCCGAAAGCATTGGCAGCCTCGAGTTCCGCACGGCCATCGGGGGAGTGGGCTCTTCGCGAGGACCTTCACCGCTCACGATTGGTATTTCGGACACTATACCGCTGGCGGTGGCATTCCATGAAATCATTCACGCTTATTTCCGGGGCAGCGACGAGTCGCGCTGCCAGGTGAAGGTGTCTGGTGATATGATGTTATCATTCCCAGCCGGCATTGCCGGCCTGTTAGCCAATAATCCTAATCCAGCCAAGCTGGGTTTTCGCATTAAGCACGTTCAGAACCTTGAGAATCTGGTGCCCAACGGAAAGCTGGTGCAAATGTAAGTTTTGAGCTTTTCATAATTCCTCTTACTTCAGAATTTAAAATTTGTATACGGATTATTTACAGAGATCGTCAGCAGTCGAGCACTGTGAGCACCATGCTCGAGTTCAATATGAACGCCTTGACGGCCCTCCTGAGAAGACAAGCGGAAAATAACCCGGCAGCCTCCTACTTTAACGTGGACATACTCAAATATCAGGTACGCACCAAGCCGGGAGCTAGTTCTTGTCCCTTCCAGCTGGTGAGCTACTGGAAGTGTGAGTCCAGCTACACGGCACTTAAGGTGGACTATAAGTACAATAATCACGCCATGGCCAGTGCCTCGCCTCTACTGAATGTCACTCTATCTGTGCCTGTCAACGGATCTGTTCGTAATGTCCAGTCTAAACCGCATTCCGCCTGGTAAGCAAATAACAGATTTATTTAAACAAACCCTATAAAATATACATTTGTCTTCCAGGTTGGGTGAATCGAATCGTTTAGTGTGGAACTTTACGGACATTTCGCAGAACTCACAGGATGGCGGAGTGGGCACTCTGCGAGCCCGGTTGGAGCTCAACGACGGTCCCTCAACACCGGCTCTCCTGGCCACCCAGTTCAATTGCGAAGGTACCACACTCTCGGGCATCGAGTTTGAGCTCCAAGGCAGCGGCTATCGTTTATCGCTGGTCAAACGGCGATTTGTTTCCGGTATGTTTAAATATACAACGTGTATAAATAGTATATATATATCTATCTAACTCATAACTCATTCGTTTTGCAGGAAAATACGTGTGCGAGGGCGATGGTATACGTAGCGGAGCCACGCCCACGCCTCCGTCGGTGGGCTCCACCAGTCCGTATTCGGCGAAGTCAAACTAGTTGCCCTCCATTCAAAAGACAGGAAATGGGAACGGAAAATGGCAATATGGCAATAGGCTCGTGAAAAACTAGAGAAATTTTTGTAACTAATCTTAAATATGAGACAAACACACATACACATAAACCATATTTACCTAGGCACAGAAATAGTGGAGCCTTCTTAGTTTTCTCCGAGCTTTTTATTATCACCCTTTTTCTTGATTCCGATTTTGATAGCTCAGGGCGGAATTAGCATTGATAAACTTTTGCTCTTCCATAAATTTGTCAAATTCGTAGAAACGAATTTATCAGAGTAAAGATTTTTTAAATGCTCTAGATTTGAAGAATATAAAATGACAATATTTTGGAAAAAAAAATTTGTATCAATTCATATTCCACCAAAAGAAATTGAAAAGGAATTGGAATTAGGGCTTATTATGTATTTTTGTACACGAGGAAATGTTGAATCTGCATGCTGGGGGTCCGAAATGCGGATCGTGATCTGCTAAATCTGGATGTATTATTTGTTATATATACGTATGCGAGTATATATTATTAAAATGTATTTATTATGTTAAATTGAATATGATGAAAACGAACGATATTGTATGTAGCTATGTATGTAGATATCTAAAAACCACACACTGAACGTTGATTTTATGTTCACTTTTGTACACACAACCAAATCCAAATGTATTAAATGTAAGATACAACAACCTGCAATGCGTTTCGCTTGAAATCTTGATGGATATTGCTTTCGTCACCGGGCGTCTGGATAAGGCGACGCAGCACAGCCCATGCAACCGGAGTTTGTCTCTGTTTTCAGCGACTACCGTTTCTCCGGCGATCAATTAATTATCGAAATTAGGCAAAGAACATGACAAACTGGTTTCCTTCTCTTTGGGGCGCTTGACAAGGTAAATACATATAGGAAATTAGCAGCTCGTCGAAAATAGAATAAACATAGAATGCTGAAATCAAAATCATTAAAATGTGGGTGCACAGATCACCGCTGGGGAGCATTAGCCTAAAATTTAATTTGTAAATTCCTGTAAGAATCGTTTTTGAAAAGCGTGAGGCAGCTGTCGTTGTGTTGCTATTGAAAGGCTATGACGTCATGCCGCCACAAATTGATCTCAAGGTCGAGTCGACGGACGCGTTTTCATTTCACTTGGCACACTTGAATGTGGGCAGCCTTTAAATATATATTGCATTTGTCCATTAAGCGAGAGACTACTTGTATCTTGTATATTGTATCTTCTGGAGCAGGGAACAAACGAATCCAATTTATGCAAGGGTTACTGACTGGACTTTAAAAAGTGATCCACACTTTCCTATAGTTAGCTGACCAAAGAGATCTCGTCGTTGGCAAACGATAAGATTAAATTACTAAACAATTGTTGTGTTCATACAATTGCTTTTTGTATATTGCCCGTGGGTACATAAACCATTAATTGTTCAACAAAAGCAACCGACCTAACACATGTCTGTTGATATATGACATTTACAGCCCTGAAATGTAGAGCGCAGTGTCTGGTACTTTTAGTTAGATAACAAATTATTAACAGATGCTGGGCGTTGAGCTTTTCGCCAGTCAGTTGGAGTAAAATAATAAAAGGTTTTTAATCTGTTCAACAACATTGCACTTTATTTATATTGACTGCATTAGTAGAGCTTAAGCATATACATATATTATTTATAATGATATTACTGGTATAAATTAGGGGACAGCAAGCTGGATAACTTGCACTTTTGGGTTTTAATCAACAACTTTCTAAATTAACATTAATCGCTTTAAGATTATATGGTAGATTAGTTTAATTCCGTTTGTCTGACAAGCGCACCCTATATAAAAACACACAACTCAAAAATATATATACACTTCCAGTGTTTTTTGCTAATAAACAGACAACTTTCGGTGATCAATTTCACTTCACCCTCTGCACAGTGGAACGAGATTCTTTAAAATGGTTCATTGAACTCCAAAAATTATATAATCTTCATAATTTTGTTTATAACTTTGGCATATAAACAAATATGAGTCGCTATTTCCAATACATGTTATCAGACACGGGAATCCACTTGTCCCACTGTGCATTTAGTCAATTCAAGTTGATAATACACATGTGTACATTTGTTTTAGCTTTTGCCATAAATATCGCCGATTTCTGAGTGTGTGCGTGTCTAAATAAACTACGGCTGACATCATTTCTGTTAACATATTCGTAGTTAAGCTCATTAAATCGCAAGACATAATTTCGTAAAGTGATTAGTTAGTACATCTTACAGCACTGGACTCCTCCTCCGCATATCCGACCAATACCATTTGCCTGCAAGAGATGAAAAAAGAAATTCGGTTTAAATCGCAGCAACAAGGTCATAAATTCCAATGTACTATACGTATTGTTCGTGTACAAGTATAATTGCTTAATTACGGATCAAATAGATCACTCGATCGAACAAATAATGAGGGACTGAGGTGGGGTGAGGGGCCCTCTTTGAAATATTAATATTATTTTTAGATCTCCCCGATTTTTATTTACAGTAACTTTTATCCGAACATCGTCGGGAATGGAATAAATAGAAAAAATAAACGCAAACGTGCCTGGAATTAAGTTTTGTGTGTTCGGTATGCGGTTTTTCTGAAATGCGCAATTGACGCCCGCCGGTTCGTATGAATTTATTTAAACTTTTGCGCTATATAGAAAAGTAAAATCGAATTCAATGGACGGCTGTTTATTTGCATATTTTGCTTTATGGCCCAAGTGAAACATTCCAAAAAATTCAAGGTGGAAGCGGACGATTGTTTGAGAATGTTCTAAGCGAGTTCAGCAACGAGTCTCTTATCAAGTTATTTAAAAATATGTATCTTTAAAGCTAAACAACAACACATCAACAACTATAAACTCGTCCGTGGGCAGATCTTTTTTTAGTCCCCACAAATTGTAGCCAAATGTTCGGCTCTATAATAAACAGTATAGTGGATCACCTGGCCGTCTAATTCTGATAGCGAATAAGCTGGCAAGTAATGAAAAGTTGCCTCTGTAGCATGGCAATGCACAGTTAAGCGCTTTGGCCTTATCGGGCGACCTCAGCACATGACCGTGAATGGGAATATTAATCAAATTGAAAGAAATACCTAATAGGGCCACTGAATAGGTGCGGTCCTCCAGAATTTGTCTACTTTATAATGGGCTGGGAAAGGCTCTTCGATTCTGAGTTCGAATCTCAATCATTTATAGCCAACTGACTCATGACAGAAACTTCCGTTGCGAAAAACGTGAAGCCAGAAATTTTAGCCAAATGCTTCTACATATATGGCGCTCGTAGATACGTATACGTGTTTCTCGATGTGTGCTCGGCAGTATATGGAAACCGTTAAACAAACAAACAACCGGGGCGTTATGTAAAATAAACAAAACGAAGACGAACCCAAGCGAACGTAAGGGCCCCAGAAACTGAAGCGTTTTTAATAGTTTTCCCATTTGTAGCGAAGAATGATGATGAATTTACAGTGACAGCGTGGTAAAGCAAATATTTGAAGAGCATTGAATTTTACACAATGAAAGTTTCTCTGGGAACAACTTTAAGCCAAGGTAGCCAAAAATAAAGTTCCGCAAGCAAAACTAATGTCTATTTTAAAATAAACAACAAGGGAAAAACACTCTAAAAATAAAAATGACTCAACCAAATGTTGGAAACGTTTTGTTTTTGAAAAAAAGTATATTAATTTAAGATAATGGCAATAACAAATGGTTTCATGGAAGTGCTCATAACTAAATGCTTTTTAGGAATCATTATTGTTTGACCTTTTAAATATTTTTCATGAAAAAACTAAAATGATAGCAAAAACATTTTTTAGAAACTTTTTGCTTTGAATACGAGAGGGTCCTTAAAAATTCTACTAAAATGGAAGTACACCATTTTTAATCATAATTTTTGAAACTTGAGATTTTATTTCTTAAACAAATATAATGCACATATAATGATTGCTTGCTAACTTTTTATTAATAAATTTAAAATTTATAAAAAATATATTTTTTTTTTTTTTTTTATTATTTTTTTTTTTTTTTTTTTTTTTTTTTTTTTTTTTTTTTTTTTTTTTTTTTTTTTTTTTTTTTTTTTTTTTTTTTTAAAATTTAAAAATTTATTTTTTTTTTTTTTTTTTTTTTTTTTTTTTTTTTTTTTTTTTTTTTTTTTTTTTTTTTTTTTTTTTTTTTTTTTTTTTTTTTTTTTTTTTTTTTAATTAAAAAAATTTTTTTTTTTTTTTTTTTTTTTTTTTTTATTTAATAAAAATTTTTAATTTTAAATTTTTTTTTTAAAATTATTTTTTTTTTTTTTTTTTCCTCTTTTTTTTTTATATTTTTCCCTTTTTATTTTTTTTTTTTAATTAAATCCAGCAGTTGTATTTGTCTTCGTTTCTAATTTTCTAATCATAATTACCAAATAATAAACCAACTACTACCAGGAATTTTGAAGACTAAATTCACCTGGTCTGATGAGCACTGTAATCGGCAATTACGATTCCCAAGGACGGACCGAACCCATAGAAGCTATTTTATTGCCCCTCACAAACTGCACCAAATCATGCGTCTCACCTTTTTGTGCGCCACTCCGGGTGGAGTCCAGCCTGCTGACCTGTTGACCCGGGCCACGCCCCCTTCCTAAAGGACGTAGTTGCGCAGCTTTTCAGTGGGCAGGGTTCGATTAGCGAACGAAACAATCGCTGACGCCGGCTGGCTGATGGACAGGTCGCAGAAGACATGACACTGGTTGTCCGTGGAGCTGTGCGACCTCCTGGCCACAAATGCGAAGATGGTTTTCTTGTCCGCCTCCCCCTCACTGGTCCACATCCGGTTCTCTGGGTCGATGGCACAGTGCGAGATAACATCCGCCGTGTAATGCTTGCGGAAGAACTTCTTGCGCGTATTATCCGTAAGCGTAATACCCTGCGAGGAGACCTTGAAGTGCACCTCCGTGGGCTGCGGCGCCGGCCGTTGGTCGTACATCAGCCGGATGGCCTTGCGAATGGCCTCGTTGCCGGTCAACGATTCCGTGTCGCAGGAGAAGAGCCACAGCACATTGGTGGCCGCCCCGTGGGCAATCAGATGCTGCTGGGCCGGGGTAGTGGCCCTTACCGGCGGCACCATGTCCCGATCGGGCAGACGGAGCAAACACGGCAATGCCAGCTGGCTGATGGAATGCTCGAAGACCAGTGCAGACAGTGAAGTGAACACCGGCTCGTCATCGCAGCCCTTCAGATGCACTCCTTCCGGCGTGGGTTCGATGAGGAAGTGACGCACCAGCTCCTGGGAGCCGGCCGGAGGTTGGGCTACCCTTACCACCAGGCCATAGGAGTTCTTGTACGTGGTGGAGTCCCTGACCAGGAAAGTTCCTGGCTGGGCCGAAGCCAGGAGAGCTATGGCATCTTCACGTGTGAGATTTGGCTTGTACCAGAACTTGGCCGAACTCTGTGCAAATCTCACGGAATCGGCGGACACCTCGATGGGCTGCAGGGTAGGGGCCACTCCCCGCCGTGGCCCTGTTTGGTAGATAGACTCCGCGGCAGGAAACTGGGTCGACGGCGACGACGAAGATGATGATGCCCCAAAAGGCGTACGCGGCGTGACCGGAAAGGCGGGCGTTTCTGGCCTGCTGGTGGGACTAGGCGTCATCTGCTGTTGGCCATTGGTATTTGGGTTGCTCACTCTCTTCGTACTGGTGGCATAGATGGGCGAAGCTGGTGCTGGTGATAGTGCTAGTGCTGGCGATGGCGAGGTGGACTTCGATGTGGATGTGGATGCAGAGAGATCGCGGCGAGTGCGCGCGAGTGTCTCCTCCATGTGGTTCTGGCCATAAACGGCGCCCAGTTGCTCCAACGGCTCCAACTGGTGGAGTTTGTGGGTCGTTTCCAAGCTGTTAATTGTGTGATAATTGCGTTCCATGGTCCGCCGATTGACCACGCCATCTGGCACATCCTGATCCAGTCGCAGATCCTCGAATTGGATATTTCGTGTTGTATAGGGAGTGGGTTCCGGCTTAGCATCATCCAGATTAAGGTTGAACTCGAAATCGTAATTGTATTTAGTGGATAGTCCATTTGGGGGATTGTGTCTGTATAATGTGGTGCCGTTGCCATAACCATTTCCCGAATTGCTGGCGTTCTTTAACCCATTTCCATACGAGTCACTGGCGTAGAATTGCCGCTGTGGCGGAGTGGGCGGTACGCGACCCCTCTCCCCCGACTCCATGTCTGCGTTCCTATATTCGTTATAGACCTTTTCGCGTCGCTCCCGCAGCAGCTGCTCGAAATTATCTCTCACCGGCGTCGGCGTTGCGCTGCTCGACCTGTAGTGGTATGTATTGGCTATGGTGTTGGTGTTCGTGGAACTGGTGGGACTACCGCCGTTGCCCAGCGTTTTGCGCACCAGCAAAGGGCTCGTTAGCCGGGTGGGGGGCTTTATCATATCGCCAGTACCGACAGTACCCGAACTCGAACTCCCATTATTGGTATTCCCGAAATCAAAGTCTAGAAAACTATCCGAACGCGTCGGCGTCGGAGTTTTGCGCAGCGGCGTGGAGGTTTTGGCTATGCCATAGCTAAATGGCAGCGAATTCTCGCGCGCGTGATAAGGTATTCCATTTCCATTACCGTTTCCACTGCCACTTCCACTTATATTCCCATTTCCATTCGCCTGCCCATTGCCATTCACATTATAGTTTTTATAGTAATTATTGTTATTATTGGCGGCGGTGTATTGGTATTGGTATTTGTGGTCGGCGGCAGCAGCGCTTTCTTCGTACGGCGACCGCATTGTTTCGCGAATTCCAAAAGACTGATTGAAAAAATCGAGAAGATACAACTCAAAACGTAGAGTAGAGTAGAGCTCCTCAGCGTTGGTGTATCCGTGTCGCTCTCTCGCGTGCTGGGCTCTCTATCCGCGTATCTTGCTCACGGCATTTGTTGGCCAACAAACAACTTATTAACCTAAAGTCCGCAATTGGCTTGGTATGTGTGGGCACAGTGGGGCTGGGACTCAATGAAAAGTATTTAGTTTTATAGATCTTATCATAATTAAGCATGTTTAAATGTTAAAGGAGTAACCGACATGGCGTATAAGTAATTTTTATTGGCTGTTTTATGGTTACAGTGCGTATGAGTAATTTTTTCTTCGTTTTTCTTAATTTGAAAAATGTTTTAAAGTAATTAACCATTTTTTAAATGGTAAAGGAGTAACCGACATGGCGTATGAGTAATTTTTATTCGCTATTTTATTATTTCAGTGCGTATGAGTAATATTGTGTCCGTTTCCGTGATTTAATTTAATTAATTAGTCGTGATTAATTGGAGTTTAGAGATCATTTTACAAAACTTCATCAACTTTTATTTTAGAGCTAAGAATTATTATCTCATGATATGTAATATAATAAAATAAAATTTGATGTTTTTTTTATTCTTATAAAAACTGATTAAAGTTGTTTAATTTGAATTTTAATTTGAAACCCGGTTGGTTTTTATGGTTTATCGTTTTATTAAAGTAGTAATTATTTATATTATTATATTCGAAGTTTTAATTTTATCGGTTAAAATAAAATCTAGAATGAAAAGTACACACATATGTATCTATATTACGAAAATTAGGTCCAAGCACAATCATAAATAGAACTAACATGGGTATTACCTTCCTTTACGCCCACTGTAGTCAAAGTGCACACTGATACACCGCCAAGCTGTATTGGATGCCAAGAGAGATCGCTCCATAGGAGAGTGAGAGCGAGAAGTGGAGAGTGGGAGCCAGAGAGAGAGAGAGGCGTCGGTGATGTCATCCCCACTTATTTACGAATACAAACGAAGGAGCCCCAGCCAAACGAACGAACTAATCAAAACAAGCAATCGAAACCTATACAGATTAGAGACCCCGTAAAGTTCGAACCACGCACGTTGGACGCGAATTTTAATTAAAGAACCCGCATATTGCACTTTCAATAAAAGACCAACGTGTGCAGCGATCTCATTGGACTCCATTTGGTAACAGCTGTAGGGGATCATTCTCTCTTATTGGCTTCCCTTCTATTTGTCTCTCTTGCTTTTCCGTAATAAACTACCCCAATTGGGGTCCATTAAAACTGGTAATTCGTTGATGGCACCCACTGTAGTTGCAGGCACGTTCTTTGATTGCATTCTTCTCGTTTCCATCAATTAAATTGCCGCAGTTTCATTGAAAGGCTGCATTTGTTTTCGGGGGAGTAAAACAAACGATCGTTTTATGCCATTTAAATGAGTTTTTCTTTATCAATCAATTGCGGTCTTGTTTGTCCCAGCAGGTTCAGGTTGCACTTTCCCAATGAACTTTTGTGGCTATTACACATACACAACCAAGAGGCCAACAAATATACACAAGGAAAAAGTTCTGATTTTCTGTAAAGACTGTTTCGATTTTGATTTTGTCGTCATCATACCAGTTCAAAGTATAAATACTTTTATGAAGGTTTAAATACGAAATAATCGTTTTCCATTTTTGAACCATAAAAAATCAGTAATTATGGTATTTATGTTTATGCAAATGAAATCAAAATATATTTTTTCTAAATCATCTAAACACATTATCTATTTATTTTTTGATTTGTGCTAATTTTATGTTAAGAACGGCAATTTTCCTAAGTCGAACTATAGGTTTGTATTATTTATCCTATAGAGGTTTGTATTTTTTATCTATATAATCCATACAGTTAGCCCAATTTTATTTTTTTCGGTGCGTTACATAGAGGAGAAGCTGTCGCATCTTTTTTGATTTCTCAACATTTTCTTGTAGAAAGTATCGTGGTGGGCACAACCACAACGACGACTAAAATAACAACAATAGGTAAGGCAAAATATCATTTAAACCTCAACCGCCAAGTGACGTCAGTAAAGCGACAGCCAAACAAAAACAAATCAAAATCAAAAACAGCAAAAATGTGCGCTGAAAAAAATTAAAGTTAAAAATTAACTGCAAAAATGCTCTGCCAATGCCAGCAGAGGCGATCTTCTTCTTTATACAGCAGCCAGTTGTGGGTGGCAAATAAACAAGTTGAGCTCTCCTCCGCTCTCCGGTGACCTGTCGCCGCTCTCGCTCGCTGTCCCACACTCGCCCCGTCTCTTTCGTTGGCCTTAGTCCCTAGTTGGCAACTCGTTTACCTTTTTTTCGCTTTTCGCTTTGCTTTGAACATCTGTTGTTAACTCTTTCTGCCGCAAATCTGTTGAAACAAAGTCATGTGGAATTTTGGTAATGCCAATCACAGCCATATGCTTCGACAACAGGGGATTGCAGGCCCATGTGGCCATCTAATGTTGGCCAAAGCGATGGAAAGCTATCGTTGAGTCGGTTAAAGACACTTTGAGTGTGGTTTTCGGGCGTGAAAGATACGCATTCGATTTAATTGATTCAAATGTCCCAATCAAGTGATCGTTTTGATTCCCCCTTGAAAGTACACACGTTTAATCAGGTTTGGAGATTGGGGTTTCACATGCATCTCAAGGGGATCCTTTCCCAACGCATGTCTTACAAAGTTACTTTATAACACAAAGCCTTAATATTTGTATCTTCAGCTGAAACATGTAATCGAAATAACTTTACTACTTATTAATTAAAATTTGCTTTTGCAATAATTATGAATTATTAAAACACAGATTTGTTTTCAATATTACAATTTTGGTATTTTAGTGTTTCTAATAATGAATTTGAACTTTTGTTTGCCCAAAGACAAAACCCTGCTCTTAAGTTCTGAATGGACTTATTCTGCAGATTACAAAAAGGAAACTGAAAACTTTCCATTACGTCTATTTCCTATAGCTGCCATAGGAACGATCTTTTTAAATTTGCTGTTTTTGAATACATTTTTTTATCTGTCTTTGTTTACCCATCCCCAAAAAGTATAGATAAACGCATTACATTTTATTGACGTTCATTGAATTTTATTGAAATTTTGCGAGTTAATACAAAACCGAAAATTGAAATTATTGCAATTAACATTAAAAACGCCCGCTCACCGTTACAATGCCACTGAAAAACGTTTTTTTAATACTATGGTTAACTGATTTACAAGTACTAGAAGAGTGTCTCGGTTCTTGTCTACAAAAATGTAAAATAATAGTCACATTTAAAATTGCATAAATTCTAGACAAGTGTAGATGTTATAGTATGTCGTACATATTTTTTTTGTTGTTTTGGAGAAATTCTCATGCGTAAAATGTTTTTTATTTCATAATCATTCTTCTTTTTTTTTTTTTTTTTTTGGTTTTTCTTTTATTTTGTTTTGTTGTAATAATTTGGAATTATGCATTATATGTTTTAAATTTTATTGCATTTTATGTAATTAAATATATATAACGTACATCACAGCAAAACTTTATAATTTTTTTGTTTGTGTTTTTTCTTGTTTTTATTTTTGTTTTGTTACTATAAATATATTTTTATGATAAGCTTTTGATTTTTTTAAAATTGTTTCAAAAATAATAAACCAGAAGATAGGTAGAAGAAAAACTATTTGATGGAAACACCTAATATTAGTGCTGTTAGTTCAGGATAGACGGAGAGGTATAGAACAAACCGAATAGCGTTAAATTATCGAAACCGGATTTAAAGAATAAATTGATTAAATTTTTTTTTCTGCTTAGCTTGGTTGATTGAATTTTTTACAAATACTCGTAAGTAATTATGTCAGTGCACGTATAAAAGGTATTCAATTCATGTATATAATATATTCTATATATATTTATTTGCTTTTATCATAACGTTCTGTTATTGTGACAAAAAATAAACTTTATTTGGGTTTTCGTCTTTCATTCTGTTGATGTTCCTACTAATAAAATTCTAGAAAAGCACAACACCTTTACAATGGTCTTTTGGAAATACCATTCATATAGATTCAAAACAAGAAAGAACTTTATAGTCGAGAGTTCCGACTGAGTGATACCCGGTACTCACAGTCCTGATCCAAAAAAAAATCCAAAGCTTTCTACAAAATGGTCAGATTTGGAATATTTTATTGGAGCTAAATAATGTTTATCAATTATCTAAACTATAGAGAGTGTTTTCCGATTTACTGAGGCAAAATTGATTTTAATTGAAACTTTAAATGGATTTTATTTAAGAGGGCTTTGAAAGACTACATATTAAACTTATATTCTATCGGACATAGTTTTATTAATTGGACTTAAAGAATATCTTAACTTCCTTCGCCCAACAATACGAATACAGTATATGCTTGAACTCTAAGATTACCGGGTAAAATGAATACACACACGTTTTACACATACTAGGTATCAAGATTTCAGTAATGCATAGCTTTATTAAGGATTTGAGAACGGGAGGTTGGGGCACAGGGAGTCTAGGTTGGGAAAGTGCTGCAAACTCTTGCTATAAGCAACGGATGAGCCATGAGATACGGCTTATGACCTTCCCGAAGAGGTTAAACTAATGTTATGTATATCCATTCTCACAAAAAATCAATGCTATCCATAGTATATATATGCTATAAAAAGTTGTTGAGTTAGTTTCAATGGTTTTTAATACGAATGGAGGGCAGGAATCATTTCAATTTACTTGTTCTTCTCATTTCTCGTTTGGTTTAGTTCCACGTTAATTGGTTATGTTTATACCGATCGATCGATAGATAGATATAGATAATTATTGTATGGTACTCGTACTTGTACATGTATATTGGTAAAAATTGTTTGCTGTCGTTCTCCGGCTTTAAAGGCTAGTGCACGTAGTTCGCTTGAATCGCATATATCAGAAGGAAACTCTCTATATATTTGGGTGTGTGTATATATGATACTCGTAATGCTCGCATCTGATGCAATTTTAATAGACAAGTCACATTGAAGGAGGTTAAGGTGTGTATGTAAGTTAATGCTTGTGTTTAGAGCTACAGACGTTACAGTTCAAAAGGCAAAAATACTACGGAAGTGGATGGACTGGTCGGTGGGTGATTGAGGTCACCACCGACACACGCTTGCCCTGGAAAAGTCTGGTTACGATATTACGATATTTGTGTTCTCATAGCGATTGCATTATGTTTAATTACGCACACATCTACTACAAATACATTAATAAGCCCACCAATATACATATGTTTCTATGCCTGTATGCTAAATTCTTATATGGTTGGTTTCCCTTCTGTTAGTTTGTGTGGGTGTGTGTATATATGCATCTATATATATAGTATAATTGCTGAAACGCTTATCGTCCTCCGCTCATCTGGTTTAGTCGATTTCAAAGATTGCTTATATGTTTCAAGGTTAGTTGCTTCCGTTTATAGTTACTAATTTTCAAACAGTAGAAACGAAAAAAATATATATACGATCTTTATCTTTATCTTTGTTTTTATGTTTTTTTTTCTAGTGCAAGAAGAAGAACTTCTTCAGTGGGTTCAGTTCGTACAATTAGTATAAAATGCAATGCACTATATTTATGCTGGTTTGTTTTGTATGTATGTCGTATAAGGATAAATATAGCTAGTTGTTAACTAAAAGTAATGGTAGTAAATATAAAATACAAAGAGGAAGCAGCGAATATGCAAGCCTAACTGAAAAGCAGAAAACACAAATCTAAATTACGAATATTCCGCTTTGCTTATATATGTATTCTTTATATAATATAGAGTTATTCATAGGTATGCGTGTGGACAGCAACAATTCATGATACACAATTTCTAGTTGGCAACGGGCACTCAAAGTCTAACCTCCTGTTTATTTATTGGAATTTGTAATCCTGAACCTATTCGAGCACTCTGAGAGCCAGCTACCACGCATTTGAATACATATTCGTTTGTTCGTATTTAGTTGTTTTAATGGATTTAAGGATATCTTCGAGTGTGAAAGGGCAAAGAAAATCTATAATGAATTTTGTGCAAATCTTGGCTTATATACAGACACTTGTTTACGGCTTTACCTTTCTCTATACACACAAATATATATATACGCTGTTTAACTATACTTGAAATCTTGGTGGTATGCTTATATGGGTTACTCCTAATTACGGTTACCATTACTCACATACAAACTAATGTCTACGACAAGCTATTGAAGAGGCGGCGAGTTTCGCGAGGGCGTGACCGAGGGGCGGAGCGTGTGGTTGTTTTTGGCCAGGTGGGCGGGGGCTTACAGCTGAGGAGGAAGCGTCGACGGTTTGGCAGTTGGATTCGTTGCGCGTAACATCAAGTGATGGCGGTTGGGCAATTGGCTCCCCCGCCACAGACCAATCATTCCTCCACCCCAAAGAACTCCTCCACCTCGTCCACTCATCGTCCGGAAAAGCCAAAGCTGGAGGTGTGTGTAATACGATTACGACGGGTTTAAGCCGCTTGGCTCTGTTGGGGATTGGCGGTGGTAGCCACCGTTGCGGATGTTCCCGCCACTCCGGCCGTTCCACCTGAAGTGCTGCTCAAGGCGGCTGCTGCTCCTGCGTTCGCCTGCGCCTGTTGCTGCTGATCGGCGCCATCGAAATAGTCGGAGGCGTTGCCCCGGCAAATCGGGCAGGTGCGATTTGACTGGCGGAAAAAATTACATTATTGTCTAATTGAATTTATGTGTATTATTAGGTGCTCACCCTCAGCCATTTGTCCACGCACTTGGCGTGGAATTCGTGGGAGCAGGGCAGGACGCGCAGCAGCTGGCGGAGCTCGAAGTCGCACATGCACACCACACAGGATGATTGATCGCCTGGGGGTGAATAGACATGTGGGTGAATATATAATATATAATATAACTTTGTTAATCATGGCTTGAAACTCCTAAAAACGTTTAGACCATTTTCTGGTGAAGTCATAATACATACAAGCTTTCCAGAGTAACCAACACAACCGTTTATCCACTATTTAATACCTTTTTATTAGAAGCTACATTTTCTAGATTTTCTAAAAGACAATATTGCATTTTTTGTACTTTGTTTGGGCCACCATGTGCCATTTTAAAAGTGCAAACAAATAAATTTCAGTTTACCTATGGAATAAAAAACAGTTGCCTACTTTTTTGGGCCCCCTTTAAAGTTTATCAAGTATACGTAATTGAAATAACAATGAAGTTCGAAAGGACTTAAATGGAAGACCTCTTCTTCATAAAACTTAGAATTGTAAATATAAAGATAGGTTTATAGGCTTACTTGTCGAATGAGTAATATTTTAAAGTTTATCAAGTATACGTAATGTTGCCCTTAGCAAATTATTGCATGTAATAAAAAGAAGTTCGCGAAGACTTAAATGGAAAACCTTTTATTTTTCATTAAATTTGTGAAATAGGAAATATAAACCTATCTGGCCTACCTGTCGAATGAGTAATATTAGCATGTAATGCTTTTTACTGAAAATTAAGCAACCATAAAGATTTCTTTGAATCACTCACCATTATGTACCTCCGGGTTGAACTTGTAGCTGGGCAACTGATCGATCTCGTTGCGGGTGAGTCCCCTGGGCTTCGCTTCGCCCAATCGCTCAGCCAGGCTGAGCAGCGCCTCGTAGTTCTCCGTCTCATTGGTGTCACCGGAGCTTAGGTCGTGTTGGTTGTACGGCGATAGCGGGAACATGGCCCTGCAAGAGGATTAAAGGCGGGATTAGGGATTGTCTTACATTCATTAACACCTATGGACTCACAGGAAGTTGAGCAAGAAGCCCGGGTTGATGATGCCCGAAGTGGCCTGAATCTGGACCGGAGCTTGGTGGGCAGAGAGCGACTGGGGCGGTAGGACGTGCCGATGGCCGTGATTCGCCGGCCAGAAGCGCGGGATGCGGCGGTGGGGCGGGAATGTGCGGCGGTCCGACGAGATGATGATCTGCTGCGGCCCGGCGGACATCTGGGCACTGGCCTGGGCGGCGACGGCCGCTGCAGCTGCCGCCGTGGAATGTAGGTGGTGGGTGGCGGCCGCGGCCGCTGCTCCGCTCAGCGGGGTAATGTGGATGCCCGGCGGCAACTGATGGGCATGAGGATGGGCGTGGGGATGGGCGTGCGGATGGCCGTGGGCTCCGGGTCCCCCGGGTCCATGGTGCCCGTCCAGATGATGGGCTCCCGGCGCTTCGATGGGCCCCAGATTGGCAGTAGCTATGGCCACCACATCCCGCTGCTGCTGCTGGGCCGTCAACGTGGCCTGGGCTATCATCTGCTGGGCAGCTGCTGCTGCGGCGGCCATCTGCGCCTGCGACGGGACAGAAGCTACCTGCAGAGGTGGAGGAGCGGCCAATCCGGGTGGCGGGGCGGGTGCGAAGGGCTGCGTGTAGACGCCGTGCAGGTGGCAGGGCGCCAGTCTAGCCTGTGCCGGTATCGGGTACGTGCAGAAGGAGGCCCAGAACGGCTCCGAGGGACGCAGCTGCAGGCTCACGGGCACCTGGTTCAGATTAAGGTCCACCATGAGGGATGTGGGCTGCGGCGGGGCCGGTGGATAGCCCACAGTCTGCTGGTGACTTGGTGGCTGCGGTGGAGCCTGCACCTGTTGCAGAATGGGACCCACCGAGCTGCTGGCGGTTCCTCCGCCTGCGCTTCCTCCACTACCACCCAAATCCCAGGGAGAACGCTGGACGTGGGGCGGCGGCACCTGCTGCTGCTGCTGCTGTTGCTGGGAAACGTAGTGCGGCTGGGGCTGGTGGTGGTGCATCGGGTGGTAGTTTGAGGGCGGCGGCTGCTGCTGCTGCTGGGGGTGGTGCACCTGTGGGCCGTACTGCTGTTGCTGCTGCGTGGACGTGGCTACGTCGCGCAACCGCGGTCGTCGAAGCGGCGGACTTCCCTGCTGCATCTGGAATGGGATAACCAGTTATTAAATGGGGACTTTCTAAGGGGACTTATCGGAACACTCACATGAGCCATAAGACAGCGCTGCTGGGTCTGCGGACCGTTCTGGGGTCTGCCAGAGATGCGGCGACGCTTGCGCGACGGACTGTCTGAGTTGAGGCCTCCGGGTCCGTTGTTCAGCGACAGCGAGGATCCCGACAAGCCCGATCCCGAGGGCAGTTCTCCCATCAGCCCTGGTCCACCCGAGGATGTGGAGGCACCGTTGTTGTTTCCATAGGCCATGTGCTGGTAGTGCGATCCATTGCGTCCGTAGCCTCCTCCGCTGCCGCCTCCATTGCGCATAAAGTTGTACGAAGAACCCTCAGCTCGATCCCGATGATCTGGTCCGCCCTGATCAGAGTTTCCAAAGTGCTAGAGGAGGAAGGAAGGGGATTAACCACATATCATAAAATATACATAAAACTTCCAGTTAAAAAATTAAACAAAAAGAAGTCATGAGGATTTCATACAGAATCACTTAACTTGCTAACTGAACCTTTGATTTATGTGTAAACTTTAAAATATTGAAAAATATTTTTGTGGAGATTCGCTTACGTTATTCAAGTTCCTATCGTTGTAGTTGCGCTGGTGGTGTCCAGAATTGATGAGACCGTTCATGGATGAGGAGGCGTTGTTCAGATGGTCGGACATGTAACGTCGTCCGTTGTGGCCGTGTCCATTGCCATTGGAGTAGTCCCGCGATAGAGCCGGACACAAGCCTCGCCGGTAGTTCATGTAGTCGGGTGGTCCGTTGGCATTACCATTACCGATTCCGTTCCCGAGTCCCCTGTTATTGTTGTTGTTATTGTTGTTGTAGCCACGCTGGTTGTGGTTGTGGCCAAGATTGGGCGAGTTCCCGGGTCCCTGTCCCTGGCTGTGGCTATTGATGGGTGCGGATGCGTTATTAATTTGATGTTGTTGTTGTGGTTGTTGGGGCAGCATCGACGACGCAGACGCAGACGAAGACCCATGAGGAATTATATCGGTACAAGAATTTACATTCACAACATCAGTAGGATTACTATTTGTTGTTGGATTGGTTGAATTGAAAGTTGTTGCGTTGGTTGAATTTGAATTCGTTCGTGTTAGCGGGAGGGATTGGCGATTAGTCTGTTGCTGTGGGTGTGGGTTATGCAATGGATGGTACTGGTGTTGCGGATGGTACTGGTACTGGTACTGATGTGGGTTTGGATGATGGTTGGGGTTCTGATTCTGATTCTGACTACGTGCCGGTGGGTTATAATGATTCTGATCACTGGAACTGGAGTTGGAGCTGGAATTGGAGTTGGATCTGGGGGATCTGAAGGACACTACTCGCTGGGAGGGGGGCGTGGCAGGACTTAGCGTTAGGCACAAACGGGCGGGATTTAGTCTCACCAGGGAAACGGACATGGATCCGTAGGTGTGGGTCTGGGTTCCACTGCTTCCCGGACACATTTCGTAGTAACTGGGATAGGAATGCTGGTTCTGATTGGCATGGGGATTACTACTACTCGGGTTTCTAGTGTTGCTATTAGAATGACCATTGCTGTGTGTGGAGTTAGGGGGGTTTGGGGAATGCAGTGGGTACTGGCGATAGCTGTTACTGTACTGCTGTGGTGGACTCGAATGCGGGTGGTGGTGGTGGGTGTGCATTTGGGGGTGGTGGGGTTGGCTTTGGAGTGGGGAATGGGGGTGATTAGTGTGACTGTGGCTCTGAGTGTGACCATTGTTGTTGCTGTTGTTGTGATGATGATGCGCTTTGCTATTGTTATAAATACAAGTTCCGCTAGAATTACTTGTTTGTACATCGCTGGATTTTCGATTTTGAGGTTTGCAGTTGCAGTTTGTTTTAGATAATATGTAATACATATATACGTATATATAGAGAGTAATATTCGGTTGTACGAGATACAGTTGAAAATTGTTCAATCAAATCAATGCAGTAGCAGTGTGTGGTAGTATTAAACACAACCCATATATAGTTATTTGTATGCATAATACATGTACAGGTAGTAGGTAGTAGTAGTAGTAGTGGTGTATATATGCAGAGTGGTAGCCACACACATACGTTATTTATATAGATTTTTTTATTTTGCAGTAGTTTTCGGTTTTTTTTTTGGTTTTATATGAAGAAGAAAGAAAAACGAAAAAGATAAAAATAATATATATGTAAATGGCAAAATGCAATAATTAGATATTAGTTTAATATAGATATATATATATATAATATCGATATGTACACACATTTAGTATAAAACAAATACGTACGTACTAATTTGTTTCACATCGTTTGCAGATTTTTTCTATTTTCCTTTTTTTTAGTTCTGCTCTTTTGTTTTGAATGCATTTTAGGTGGAAATTTGGTTAGTTTGCTATTTTATTTATTTATTTGTTGTTCACTTTATTTTTATGCACACTACGCTTACAAAAAATTGAAATGGAAACGGAAATCAAAACAACGAAACGCCAATCGCACACTGTTCTTCACACTATTCAAATTTAACGTAACGGCAAAAAGGCAACTGTAACGTAATAGGCCGTTCTCACTAGCTAAACACGAGAGAAATACATTGGATACGTATATATATATTTGAGAGAGAGATAGAGAGAGTGCTGGTCATGCTCCAAAACTATATTAAAGAGAACGTAAACCGAAAACGTAAATAAACTGGTATAAAAACAACTCGCACGTAAGATACGGTAGGTAAGCTTGAGCTTTTCTTCAGCCTGTGAAAAAGCTTTTACGAATTACTGTTATTATTAGCGGGGTGAGAACGGAAACGGAAATGGAACAGAACGGAGATCCAAAAGATCGTGATCGAGCTGGGCACACACCAAAAAGTAGTACTTAGGCCTATGTATAGTTACTTATGTACACGCACAGCAAGATAGTGGGGGAAAGGGGGCGTGACTGAGCGTCGAACGCTGTAATTTAGTCGTAACTTAAGCCGGTGTCAGCGCAACGTAGTAGGTAGTAACTCTTACGGACTAGATGCAAAAGCTGCGATTGCAACTGGCTAGAAATCAAATAACAACTATTTATGTATGTACAGATGTGTTCAAAATAATAGAGGATATATTAATACGGTACTGAATAAGAAAAAAACAATATTTTCAATTTTTTTAATTGTAAATTTCTTTTAAATCGTTTTTAGTTTAGGTTTTTTAAAATCATTTATTTTTATTTAAAAAATCAGAGTTTTTTTTACGTGTTTTTATATTCAATTGTCATAAAAAACGCAAATTGATATCATTTATATGATTTTGGCAATACAGCTTAATAAAAGCAAAAAATTCAATTGCTATTGTTTTAAACACAACTGTATAATAGTTAGACGACAAATTAAAGATTACTTGATAAACAGAGTGTGACAATGACCATACAATGCTGTACTTGTTCTTATTGTTATTATTGTGGCTCGCTTAAAGTTACACACACACACAAACAGTCAGTAGAAGAAGAGAGTAGAAAGAGAGAGCGAGGAGTAAATCAAAAGAAGAAGGATATGCTCGAGCTATTTAAAAAGAGTTGATTTAACTGTTATTTTGGTAATTGATCGGTTTTCATTGTATTATTGAAATTATCTTTTTTGGGTTTTGGTTGATTTTGGAATTTCTATAAGGTTGGTTTGTCAAACATTCTAAGCCGCAGTGTGCAAAATGCAAATAAATAAGTAAAACATTAAGCTGAGTTTGTTGATCATTTGCAAAACTCGACTCGGTTCGCCTCGACCTACGCAAAGTTAAGCAAAATACATCAATCAATAGTCGTCAATATACTTAGCTATCAATCAAGAAACTCAACTAAAATGCATCATTCATAAAATGTCGAAATCGAAAAAAATTACAACTAGTTACGGTACGGTTTGGATAAAGAGGAAATTTTGTAACTAAATTCATACTTGGCTTGCACTTTTCACGGTTGCATTTCACATATTTATCATCGCATTTATGTTTGTTCTTGGTTTTGGTTTTTTTAGTATAAATTTAACGAATAGCGTAAAACGTGAAGCGACACTATGCGCAAAACGAAAAAAATTTAACAAAATTATATTATAACGTTAGATCAAATCAAAATATTGTTGGTGGGGGTAGGTATTGAAAACGGGGACATGTGGAAACCCTATCTGATGATTACCTATAGTTTAGAATTCGTTTAATTTTGGATATAAATATTTTTAGCAAGATCCACTAGGGAGCTATTTTATTTATTGAATCCAAGTATGACGTACTCTTCTCAATAAACTACAGCGGTCTCCCGCAAATAGAACATAACCATTTATAACTCTTTTGTTTAAAAAAAATTATAACAAGTATGTGTTTTGTAATAAGTAATTTTTAAGCGATAACTGTGAAAATTCTAATAAAGATAGTATTCGTCTGACTTATTCTTAAGCTGAATATCTCTTTTGGTTATAATGCATGAAAAGCACTTACCCACCCAACTCGCATTAAAATTGATTAATTGCTCACAATCGTCGTTTGTCGAGCCTTCTGCCGTTGATGCGTGTTCCTTGACCAACCAATTAGAATTTACTATAGTCTACTGCTTTTCCTGCTCTAAACAAGGGCTTAAGGACCCTTAAAGACAAAATTAGTAATTGCCCAGACAATATAAAGACAGTGAAAAATAGAAGGAGGATGGCGATTAAGGTAGGTCCTTGGGGATGTTCTTGATGGCCAGAGAGAGACAGAGAAATGGTTGGGGGGAGAGATAGCATGCTGGTAAGTACTTAAGTCCGTTAGGCGCGCTTTAATCAAAAACAAGAAAAAGCGTTTGGGACAAAGAAACGACTACGAAACGAAAGAGAAATTGCTACTTAATAAGTTTGGATCGCCATTTTCAAGTGCTCTTCATGCATTTTCTTAGGGAACTGTTTGATTGGTCTTAAGTTTATGAAACATTGAACGTTCTTTAAGTTGTTACAATCGAAATCAAGAGTTTCTGATTCGGTTAATACGGTTTCTTCTACGGAACTTCACACTGCTCAAATTTCGTGTATGGTAATAAAAGCGGTTAGAGAATGTACATACGATAAACATTAAATAAATCAAAACTCAGTTCTTGCTGGATAGTATAATGTAGGTGAATGTTCGAGTATGTAATGTTGTATTTGATGTCGATGCAGGGATAGTTACAACGATAATTAGTATGTATGACATGATAACTGAGTGTGTTAAGGGTGCCAATCTGGACGAGAAACATAACACAAAATGTACAGTACGCAAGAGAACGGAAGAGAGTTACAAATGATCGAGAAGTATAAACGGTATAACACTATATCCATTATGTGTCGCCATCAATTTGGCGATGCAAGCGTTTTTTTTTTGTTTAGTGCTTCGAAAATTCAACGGTTAGGACCAATTAAAATGTATTTGGTTGCACTACTGAACGCGACATTAATTACAAAATTCTCCCTTTAGCCTAAAAGCGATTTTCGGGTTTTCAGTTCAGGTGTAATAGAGATAGAGATAGAAAGTAGATAAACTGTTCTAGTCGTGGGGGAAGTTACAAGGATATGTCTTGTTAATCATGGATGGATTTTGGGAGCGGTTCGGATCGGAGGGGAGTACGTTTCAAATTCGCTTTTTTTCAATGTCACTTAAGGCTAACATAAACTTGAGATCTCAAAGGATTTCAAGTGGGTAGGTGGAAAAATGGTTCTAAAACACAAGCGGCTCTCGACTCTTACCAATTCGGGTTTGCATCTTTGTTATTGACATTGTTGTTGTTGATGCTGCCACCGTTGTTATTGCTGTTGCCGCCGTTCAAATTAACGTTGCACCAAGGGCTGTGGCCAGGTAAAAGGCTGTTGTTGTTGCTAGACCGCTGCTGTTGGCCCTGTTGCTGCTGCTGTTGGGCGTGGGCGTGCGGATGTGGGTGTGGCGAGTAGACCATGCGACCGCTCACTCCGCCCCCACCGCCGCGATGCGAGCGGACTGACGAAGAATTTCGGGAAAAGGGACGCCGGCTGCTGCCCCCATGGTTGTTGTTGTTGTTTCCGTTGCCATTGCCATTGCCCAAGTTGCCGCTGTTGGCATTCGAGTTGAGCATGTTGCAGTTGCAGTTGCGTTGCTGCTGCTGTTGTTGTTGCTGCTGCTGCTGCAGTTGATGTTGCTATTCGACTTTCGACTGGGCGAGAGCTTTCTTTGGGCTTTTCTTTTTAATCACACAGCTGTGGGGCGGGAGTAGAAACGAGAAGGAAACGAGACGATTTGCTTATAAAGTGGCCGCTTGAACACTTAACTATGCAGCCCCGTTCCGATTACAATTCGGAGAAATTTGGAGGAATCAAAAGTGATCAGAATTCAAACTACTTTATTACAAGATAGATCAAGATCCCTTAAAGGGAAAACTTATTTTGGTAACCCAAAAATAAGGACTGAAGATTTAGTTATCTTATTGATCGCCTTTAAATAACATATTTTCGTTTTTAAAGCCGGTTTATTAACTTTCGCGAATTTTTGAGGAAATGGAGAAGCAGAACAGGACAATCCATTGTAATGGATTTGATTTTGTGTGCCTTTTTTGGACACCATAATCGTTATCTTTTCTTTTTTTAAACGTTAGGAATTACAACTTTTACTTATAAAGGTTAAATTCGTTCAATTCGATACCTCCAACTCAGATTATAATCGAAAACGGAAAAAGGTTTTTTAGCTCTAGAGTTTAATGGTTTTTGATTTGTTGAGTTTTGTATTACTTTTTGTGTTTTTTAATTATTATTTATATAGAAAATATTCTAAGCCCGACCCGCGCTCCAGAACAGAAAGCAAACAACCAACAAGCCAACATGCTCAATAACAAAACATTTATGGTTTCTCTAGTAGGCAAAATACTTACTTAGGCAAGGATAATAAAATATTTATATATGTGTATATATTGATATGTATATATACGTGTGGGTGTGTTTATGTGTGGATATATGTAAATATTTGTTGTAATCGTAATAAATAAAACAGCAACAATTTTTCAGTTTGTTTTAACAGTGTAGCTTTAATAGGTTGTCAATTATATGGAACTGAGATGAGATACGTGCGTGGTTAGTCTTTCAACTATAGATATAAGTACGATATAAATGTATATAAATTCATGTATTGGGGGTATGTGAAAAAGCTGCCGATACAGATACGGATACGATATATATAAAGTTAACAGTTACGGGTACATAGGTAGTATATATGTATGTGTATATGTGAGCTAACTCCGCCGACTCCGTCCGCCAATGATAAGTGGTAACGACATATCTTACACTTCCAGCGTTTCCAGTTTGAGTTGTTAAACACGATAACCTATCGTTAAGCCGCCCCTCGCATATATACATACATATTTATCTCTAGATGTGTATGTTTTACATGAATGTGTCAACTGAACAAAAACAATATTAGTGGTTCTGTTTTTGGGTTTCTGGTTTCGGGTAGGATGGATATGGATGGATCGAGGTTGAGGGGCGGATGACTGATTACAAACTTATCACTTATCGCCCGGCGGGCAGTTAGTACAATCGAAAGATTCCAGATCAAGAGAGCGACAGATAGAGGGTTACACTTAACGTACATGGGCCGTGTTGTAGGTGTGTGTGCTCTATAAGTAGGTAATATAAATACTAGGCGTAAAGTAGAAAACGAACATGTGCAAAGTAAAACAAACAGTGTGACAAAGTCGTGTTGTCGTATAGTATATAGCATAAATGGATGGGTTAGATCGATCGTATTGGAACCATTAGGAGAACAAAGGACAAATACAAATAATTACAAGATGGCTAATCGTACTTAGTACTTCTTTTCAGTCTTCGATAGTATGCTTAACAGGTTTACAAAAAAACAAAGCTTACAAACTAAAGCCGTTCGGTTTGCCAGTTGCGGTAGACCGTTGATAGGTTGGTTTGTTGATTGGTTCAGGTTGGCTGATAGGTTGGTTGGTTGGTTTTGTAGGCAGTTCGAGGATTAAACGTTTAAAAGTTGAGCTGAGCTGAGCTGAGGTTCAGGTGTGTGCAGTTTGCAGATTGCATTTGCGCTTGCGGTAGTTGGTCAGTGAGATTGAGATACAGATACGGATACAGCCAGATACAAAAGTGTCAACGGCACGGCAACGCAAAGGGCAGATGACGGTCCTATGTGGTACACACGGTATTACACTTTCTGTTTAGTGGCTTTTGGTATCAGTATCGCTATTTGTTGATTTTTATTTAGATTTTTACATGTGGCTATTTACGAGAGTCAATAGGGGAAACACTTGATGATCGGTATTCGTTTGAGAGACGTGTGTGTTAAAGAAGCGGGGCACGTCTGGCCGCGGCCGTTAACAATGCAAATTTACCACCAAAACCAGCAATTAAATATTGTATGTATGCTAAAACAAAGAAAATAAAAGTAAAAGAAAACATTGCTATTACATTCAGTTGAGAAACTAATTACTTGGGTTGGTTTAGTTTGGTTAGCGATAAATGTATGTATATGTGGGATAATATTGAAATATAGGTCTATATAAAGCCTGGTTTTAATTGCGGCCAATGAGTATTAATGCCAATGTAATGCAAATTAGACGTAAAAAATAGGCAGGCAGTACAATATACAAATGCTTGGCTATTATAACGAAAATGGTTGTAATTGTGGTTCCATATATAGTTGCAGTTAAAATAATAGTGCTGTAAACTATTGTTTGGCTTTTAGTCTCGGCCAAATGTTGGTTACTTGTATTTGTTGAAGTGGAGTAAAATATCTTTAAGCATAAAGTTAGTGATAACTAAGAAAAGCGTTTTTAGTAGTGAATAAACCATTAAATTTGGAATACTTTTAAATCGTAATAATATTTATTTTAAAATAGAATTATAAAGTAATCAATGACAAAAATGTAAGTATTTAAAATCACGTATTAATGTCTCTAAAAGTATGCTACAATATATTTTCAAAACCGGAAGTCCAATTAATCATTTGTTCTTCATAGATTTCATACTTTCTGGAGATCTTTGTGTTGCCCCATTTTAATGGATTTGTCACAGCACAAACAAGTTCTTTGATCAGGGCCTTTGTAGTAAATATTATTATACAGATAAGATAAGTGAATTTCTAAACAGAGATTAAAAGGCTAAATAAGGTGATAACATATCTATAGACGCATTTGGGTGGCTTCCCTTCAACAAGACTACATATTCGGAATTTAGATATTATTTTGACCACTACTGAGTGCATGTTTAGCCCACGGAGGCGCAACTCCAAATTCAGATCGTAAAACTATATGGCTAGGGATACTATTCATACTCGGCGCTTTCGACTTGGGGTCACGCTCCGCCCTCTTAAAATTAAAACAATAAATTATAAAAAATATAACGCATATACACACAAGCAAGCAGACGTCAAAATATTCGCTTTTCCCATGGAGTCCAAACTAACATACAAAGAAACACTGAGAGAGCCCCCAGCAGAGAGCGGCACTGAGAGGCGGAGAGAGTGAGAGAGAGGACCCACCTAGCAAAATCTTCCTGTGTCTGTGTGGGTGCCACTCTTGTTGTTGCTATTGCGTAGTCATGGCAGTCAACTTCATTGAATGCTCTTTTTCTCGTTTCGTTTTCTTTCACACATTGATTATATGAATATAGTATACATATACCAACGAAACGTTTGTTGGCTGGTTTTTGGCAATTACGCTGCTGCTTGGCGTTTCAAAACACGATGATGGGGCTAAAAATTTTATAGTCTCGAGTATAGACAAAGGTTAATTTGCATTGGCTGCCCCTAACAAAACTGCACTTTACACTCACACACATACACACACGGGCAATGCAGCCAATCAGGGGGCGGGTATTGTATTAAATGCGGAATAATCGAAATAATCAGATTAATAATACTACACGCCAGACGCGGAGCTCCCGACTCGGACTCAACGGCAGACAAAGACGTAGTGTGGTAAAAAGTACCCAGACCAGACGGGCGCTCCTCTCTCTCTCGTTCGCTCTCTCTTTCGCTGCGAGTGTAGATATGGATGGAAAATCGAAACTCTGTGGCTGCCCCCTCCACCCACCCGACTATTTCTGTCTCGCTCACTCCCCCGCAAGGGGTACAAAATCAACACAAGTTCACACACATACAGGCACACGGACGTGAACTCACAATGACAACCACTTCGTCACCAGCAGATAAAAAAAGTGCTGGCCTTAAAAACAATTGCGTTTTATGTAATTCCACTACATACGTACGTTACGAAAACAAGCACTATTCATATTACACGGTGGATACAAGTACTTGATATTGAGTACGGATTGCTAGGCAGGAAAAGTATCTTGCTTTTTACGTTTTATGGGAGTTTACCTTGGATCGACCTGACAAAGAGTGTGGCCGCGGCGAGACTGGTAAAACTTACCAATATTTTCGGGAAAATACCAAATTAAAATACCCTAAATTTGCCTAAAAAAGAAAATTTCGAATGAAACAGATGATTGGTATTTTTTTGTATATTCCAAATACAAAGGCATATTTTAATGCTTGTGTCACGGTCACACAAATCTTCACCGAAAACGCTACCTGGAATTAACTCCTGATAAAAAAAGCAGGGTTTATAAATAAAAACATATTGGTTAGCTCTTTTAAGAGTGTGCTGCCCAAAACAACTGACCGCTAACTGAATCTTCAATAAGAAAATGTAAGTAGATGCTGGCAATTAACGCCACGAATGGCTGAAACATTTCGCTTTTCTCGGCCTCTCATAGGGCGCGTGCCCAGAGTCCAAACGGCGAGGGTGAGAAGGAGAAGGACAACAAGGAGAAGGAAATCAAAGAGAAGGACAGCAAGGCGGTGGCCAGCAGCTCCTCGCGCAGAGACCGCGAGCGCAAACGTCGCGGATCGGCGTCCTCCAGCAGCGACTCCAGAAGCAGGTAAGTCAGCCGGCAAAGGTGTTCCCGACAGATGGCCCACATCTGCCGCTCCAAATAAGGGTTATTTTCCAAAGGGCATTTAGTGTGGGAAAAGAAAAAGAGTGGACAGAAGGTAAAACTTGTACCATCAGGAATCGCTCTTATTTTGTGAAAAGTTTAGTAATATATCCCAAAGTAAATCCTCAGTTCTTTTAACCCAAATAAGCTAACAATTTTTTTCTTTGTAGTAACTAAAACCAGTATCTGGTAAAGCTTTCTATAGTAAATTAACAATATTTATCGCTCATTATAGTTCTTTTTTATGCGAATCAAAATATAAGTTTAGGCTAGGAATATCATATACCATTTTGAAATATTCACATTTCCAGCTCATCCGACAGCAGCTCTTCGCGCAGCAGCTCCGGCTCAGACTCGCGCTCCAGCTCGAGCAGTTCCAGTGACTCATCGAGCTCCTCCTCGTCCTCGTCCAGCGACTCGGATCGCAGCGGTAAAAACCGGCGACGTGGTGGCGGAGCTGCCATCAAGGACAAAGAGAAGGAGAAACCAAGTGTACGATCCCGTTCCCGCTCCCGCACCCGTTCGCCCAGGCGGGTGTCCAAATCCCCTAGACCGGGCAGCAAGACGCGAAAGGAACCGGAGAGGGATCGCGAGCGGCGCAGTCGTTCCCGGGACAGAGCCCGCCGAGCTGGATCCACCGATAGGCCCGCCATCGAAAGCAATAACGTAAAGCGCGAGCGTTCCCGCTCGGCCAGTCGTTCACGATCGCCACGCCGTCGTGGACGTGGCTCTGTGGAGAGGACTCCCCCACCAAAGCGAAGGGAGCGTTCCCGGTCGCGCACACGCACCCGTTCGCCCACACCCAAGCCGGTTCGCATTCATGTTGGCCGGCTAACCCGCAATGTGACCAAGGACCATGTGTTCGAGATATTCAGCAGCTTCGGGGACGTGAAGAACGTGGAGTTTCCCGTGGACCGTTATCATCCGAATTTTGGACGCGGCGTGGCCTTTGTGGAATACGCCACCGCTGAGGATTGCGAGTCGGCCATGAAGCACATGGACGGAGGGCAGATTGACGGCCAGGAGATCACGGTGTCGCCGGTGGTTATACCCAAACAACGACCTCCCATGATGCGCCGCCCCTCGCCTCCGATGCGCCGTCCGCAAAACAACCGCTGGCGCTCCCCGCCCCAGTTCAATCGGTTCAACAATCGCGGAGGAGGAGGAGGAGGTGGTGGTGGCGGCGGAGGCGGACGTCGTCAATCGCCCATGAGGAACAGGCGTTCACCGCGTCGCCGCTCCCGCTCGCCCATCCGCCGCCGGCGCCGCAGCAACAGCAGCGACAGCTCCCGCTAAAGGACAGCTCGTTTCCTAGATTGTACAATGGACACACGATTCATGCCGATTGGGCGCAGGCACTTTTCTTTATATTATAATCGAAACAATAAACGTGAGCATGGGCCACACACAAACAAGCTATGTTAATGTATGAAGGAGCACTCGGTATCCTCAAGGGGACATCCAAATGGGTGATGGAGCTTGAAGAAGCAACTACGCTTTTTTGTGGTCAGACGGGATTGAAGAATAGCCGTCGGCTTGGGGGTTCTTATCCCTATAAGATCGCCGCCGCAGAATTCAAATACCTCGTGTTTATTTCTCAGCAAGGTTTTAATGCCACCGCATTCGGATTTGATGCCCCTTAATTCTTCTCTGGTAAGGCTCTGGGCAATCTCTCGCATGGGCAGGCGTCCTGACCACTTATCTTCTTTGGAGGCGAGGATTTTCTTGAATATCTTCAATACCAGACCATCAATGATGGATTTATCCACCTGCGTGCAGTTGCGAACGCTTTCCTCCTTCTCTCGCAGTTTAATCTCGGAATCTCCTGTTTTGTACTTTATTAACTCCTCCTGGACAAAGTACTCCAAATCCTTGCTGGTGTTCCTTTTGATTCCTAGCAGAGCCAAGCGTTTAGTGCTGGGTATTTTTAGGCGATCTTGTAGCACCTCAAAGCCACATTCCTGTGAGATCTTGGTGACGTAGTGAAAAAAGTCCTGGTAGGCACTTATCTTGGTGTTCCGCCTGCGGAACTTAGCTCCCGAGAGTTCATAAGGACAGCAGGGCAGTAGGAAGTAGTTGGTGTTAAAACGCCCAGCCAAAACTGGAAGCCAGGGAGAAAGTTCATCCGAATGATTGCCAATTAACCAATCTACATCCGGAAAATCTAAGCGGAAGTTGTTGGGCTCAACTGCCTGTTCGATGAGGCTCTGCTGGGTGTCCTCCGGATAGAGAGACCACAGCTTTCGCTTCCTTATATCGTAGCCATAGCCCTTGTAGCCCTCGGCATTAAGGACATGCACTAGAAGACCGTTTCCGCAACCCAAATCCACGAAGGCCTTGGGCTCTGTTTGGGTTTGATCCCATAGAACAATAAGATAAGCGGCGATGGCCAAATCCTCGTATATAAACTTCAACGGATCCGTGGACTCTTGAGCGGTTTTCCAGTACTCAAGGAGACGCTGGGAATGCTTCTCTTTTAACTTCTTGTACAGGTCATTGTACTTCTCCACATTTACCATGCCCAATGACTTTAACTTTGATTCATCCTGTTTGGATTGGGACCAGCTGAGGAGCTTTGGTTTCAGAACAAATTCCAACCAGTTGGTGTTCTGTTTTGAATCCAGTACAAGCTGTCCGTTGAGAAGTCGCACCGAAAAGTCTTCGATATCATCGCTGGCAAATTGACACTCATATTTGTTATCCACAAAGTCTGCAAGTTATAATATATTAAGAAATGTGGATAACAAATATATATCTTATCCGACCCACAGTTCCGGTGGCCAAGATGTTCCCCGGCAGCTTCTTGGGCAACAGTTTGAATCCAATCTTTAAGCCTGTGCACGTGCGCTTGTTTGGGTCTTCTTTCAGGCACTTCCCCAGATCCTCTTCGCTGGAATCACAAAGTCGACCATCCTGCTGCTTCTCCACTTGGGTGATTACCACCTCGAATATCTTTTTATTCAAGGCATGATAGTTTTTAATCAATATTCCAATCGCCTGCCAGAACTGCGCTTCTTCTACTTCTGTCATGGTGTCGAAAGGAAAAGGTGACACAATCGCTAAATATCAAGTATACGTTTGATGGTTTGGTTTTCCTATCGATATTTCACTGGCGCGGAACTAAAATTTAAAACTGAATTGGCAAATCTCATTATTTATTTCATTGTAACTGTATTTTTTATATTAATAATTGGATATGTACGGTAACATACATAGTTTAATATATTAAATAGAACTCGAAACAAAATAAACATCTAGTTCTGAATAAAGATATATTTTTAAAAAACGATCCCGATGGAAATAGGTGAAACATCGATTGCTATAGGTATATCGATCACATCCATTCCATCTATTGCGTAATCAGCTGGGAAACACGCAGCTGAATCTGGATCTTTGGCTTTTACCTTACCTGTTGCATTTAATAGTTTAGATACAAATAATATATATAATGTCATTCCTGAGAAAGTCTATGCATTGGATGGGTGCAGTGGCGAGGCAGCGACAACACCTGAAAGTGGTTAGTATCAGAGGATATCTCATGGCTTTGTTGTTATTCGTTTGAATATTGACAGATTAGAGGAGCGATAACCACAGCTGCGCGGGATTACAGCACAGAGTCTCCGAATGACTTCGGCAATTTTCCCGGAGCGAAGGCTCCGTTCGTCAGCAAGTTGAATCTAATTCACCCGGAGGATTATGCGCCGATTCCCATTTACCGGGTGATGGATCAGGATGGCTTTATAGCAGACGAGAGTCAAGATCCCCAGCTGAGCCGTGAGGTGGTGGAGAAAATGTTCCGCGACATGTTGCTGCTTAACACTATGGACAAGATCCTTTACGAATCCCAGCGACAGGGCAGGATATCCTTCTACATGACCAATTTCGGTGAGGAGGCTTCCCACATTGGCAGTGCCGCCGCCCTGGAGATGCGGGATCTCATATATGGTCAATACCGCGAGGCGGGTGTTCTGGTATGGCGTGGCTTCCGCATCGACCAGTTCATCGATCAGTGCTATGGCAACGTGGACGACTTGGGTCGCGGCAAGCAGATGCCCGTGCACTACGGCTCCAGGGAACTCAACTTTGTCACCATCTCCAGTCCCCTCTGTGAGTTAATATATTACGCTATCTTAGGCAGAGCTGATGCTTATCTTATCTCTGTTGGATTGCAGCCACCCAAATGCCCCAGGCCGTGGGTGCCGCCTATGCCATGAAGTTGAAGCCGGACAACGATGCCTGTGTAGTCTGCTATTTCGGCGAAGGAGCCGCTTCCGAAGGAGATGCCCATGCCGCCTTCAATTTTGCAGCCACGCTCGGTTGCCCAGTTATCCTCTTCTGGTGAGTAGCGAATATAAAACAAAGGCCTAGTAAAACGACAACGCATAATTTTCTCTCGCTGAAAAATACTATTAACACACTATTTCGATAAGATATTATTCTGCAGTAGATTTTTATCTAATCAAAAAACTCAATTTCTTTATAAAAAATTCAATTTCTTCATTTAAAAATTCCGTTATCTAAATCAATTAAAAACGCAGCTCTTTATTTTATTAAATTTTAGACAACCTAAAAATATTTTTGTATGACCTAGATTAAATTAACAAACTTAAAAGATTTAAGAAGAAGAATTTTTGACAAACATATTTGACTTATCAGAATAACTTTTTATGAATTTTATCCACTTAAAGCTGATTTTTAACAATAACATTTTTCCTAAGTTATTGTGAGTAATTGATAGTGAGTCCATATAGAAGTATACCTTTCATATCATGAATCATGATAATGCTCTTCGAAACTAATCAACCAACTCCTTTCGTCAGTCGCAACAATGGATTTGCCATCTCCACACCTTCCAATGAACAGTACAGAGGCGATGGCATCGCAGGACGAGGGCCAATGGGATATGGAATTGCCACGATTCGAGTGGATGGCACTGATGTCTTCGCAGTGTACAATGCCATGAAGGCGGCCAGGGAATATGTGCTCAAGGAGAACAAGCCGGTGGTGTTCGAAGCCTTGGCCTATCGAGTGGGACACCACTCCACCTCCGACGACAGTACAGCCTACAGGTCGGCGGACGAGATCGAGGTGTGGAACTCAGTGGAGCACCCCATCTCAAAACTGAAGCGCTATATGGTCCATAAAGGATGGTTCGACGAGACCGAGGAAACTGAATTCATCAAGGACATCAGGAAAAAGGTCCTTAAGCAGATTGCCATTTCCGAGAAGAAACTGAAGCCCAACTGGCGCGAAATGTTTGAAGATGTCTACGACGAACTTCCAGAGCATCTGGTGGAGCAGCGAGAGGAGCTGGAGCGACACATTAGGGCGCACAAGGACTGCTATCCCCTAAAGAACTTTGAGAAGTAGATTTCTGGTGCCAGAAAGAAGCTAACAACTCAGAAATCCAAGCAAACCGAGAGACTCGATGGAAAGTGCATTTATTATGATTAAGCAATAGGCAAACCATTTGTGTGGGTCCAACCCGTTTGTTATGACTCATCCGTGCAGGTTGGGTGGGTCCATTTTTTGGGACTAAAGACCTTTTTGATTTTTCTCTGGAGGATCAACTTGGTTTCATCCTGAGTTGTCCATGTATAACAATTTTGTCTTCAAGTATATATTTAAATTGACCCACTCTGGCGCAGGTGTTATGAAAAGGTGTTAAAATTTATTAGATTTGATTTACATACAATATACATATACTGAAACAATACGAATACAAATATATACTTTTGACTTAACGCAACGCATCGCAGACAAAAACGCGGGTGGAGGTGAAGCTACCTGTTGCAGGGAGGCTCGCTGAAGCTTGGCTGGAATGATGCAGGGGCGGGAAGTGCTCCTCTCAATTAGTACGAAGCTGGTAGTCTCCGTTCTGCGTTATGTACCGCACCCAGGGAAGCGCCTGGTAGCCGCTCTTTTCGATGATCTTCAGGTAGCGCACCTGGATGCCCGACGTGGTAAAGTAGGGGATCTCGAAGCGCACTTGAATGGGTGGCTTGCCCTCCGTGTTGTCCTCGCTCTCCACACTTGGCAGACCGAAATGGGCCCGCATCAGATACTCCTTGCCGCCCGGAAACGACTTGATCGTCCAGATTATAGCGTTTTGCTCCGGCGCGTACTTGCAGCTGCCAATGGTCGTCTTGAACTTGGGCGAGTCCGCGTCGGCGGGCACTGGTATGACTATCTCTACGTTGTTGGCCGTCGATCTCCTCTTGAACTGCGACTTGGCCTTAATCATGTACTCTACGCGAGAATGGGCATGCCGCTCAATAACCGACTCGATCCATATCAGTGGTTTGACCTGCCAGGAAGAGTTCGATTAGACTTATATATTTTTGTTTCCAAAACTAAAGATTTAATTAGTTACGTTTAGTCGTTAACCAAAATATATTTAGTTCGCCATTTTTAAAACAAAATTAGTTTCTGGGTGAAGAAAAGGGGCCTTACTTATCAGAAATACTCACGTGCGTGTTCAGACGATAGGACATCAGCTCGAACTCGCCATCCGGCGGAATGAAAGAGATTGTGCGATCGTTCTCGAACCGGGACAACCGGACGCACTGGTGAAACTTGACGTCCTCCAACTCCACGGACTTAGACTTGCCGCGGCCCGTGCTCTCGAATAGGACCTTGTCGTTGAGTCCCAGCCGCAACTCGGGCATTCCCGAAAGGTAGACGCGCATCTTGATGGCGCCCACGATCTCGCTCCGCAGCACATTGCCATTGGCGTTGGCCAGCAGATTCACCGACTCGATGACGTCGAGAAAGACCTCGTTCTTGCGGTACTTGATTCCCTCGGAGCGCCAGGAGACGGCATTGGTCACGGCCACCGGTATGCGGGGCTGCAGCTCCAGCTTGTGGCCCTCTTGCGTGATGTACTCCTGCAGGATCTTCGAATCGGTGGTCTGCGGGTAGCCAAAGTCAAGCAGCTCGTCCAGCAGCTCGTAAATAATCACGAAATTGTCCCTGATGGACTCCTCTTCTAGTTCCTTAAAGTACTCCACGAACACCTGGGCGATTTTGTGCAGAAAGACAAAAACCAGAGCGATATTCACATTCTTATTGCGCGGAGTCGTGGACACGATGTACAAATTGTTGGTCTTGATGTAGGCGAACGTGGTCTCCGCCGTCTGTAGGATCGGTGTGATCAGGCCCTCCTCCTCGCGCTCCATCAGCAATGGCATAAATTTGTCAATGACGGCCATGTCAATGTTGTCGCCGCGGTAGTTGCGCGATATCAACACCTTGCCCTTCACGTCCAGCACGAAAATGGCCGACGAAGACATGACTCTTCTGCCCACCAGCTGCCACTTGTCCCAGGTGTGAAATTCCCAATTGGATCAAGCTGGAGGTCCCTTAGCAGGTTTTGCTGCTGGCGGCAGGCGTTTTTCGTAGCGGATGGCGACTGTTGCGAGGCGTTGATAAGTTAGGGTCGGAGTTTTGTTGAGCTGGCTTTACATATTCCGTTTTATGGCCCTGAAAATGCGAATGAAAACTCCCAAATTTCTTACGTCGCCCTTTATGCTGTTGGTGCTTCTTCTTCGATTGCACTTCAGTGTTGGCAAGTGATCAGGTGCTGGCAAGTGTGACCAGGTATGATTTTCTTAGGTATGACCATCAAGACTTTTAGCTATAAAAATGTATATATATATTATTATTATAGAAATTAAAAATTCTGTTTAAGAATTCCGCAAACAACTCGTATGCAAGATATACACACAATTTTTTTTTATATTTCTTGCAATTTTACCTCTGAAATCTTCACAGTCTTCATCATAATTTTTGTCAAAAAAGTTTATTGCAAAAAGTGAAAACAGAATTTTTATAATAACCAAAACCAACTAGATTTCACAGGTAAAGATGCAAAATATATGACATTGTTTAGTTTATATCTTGAACAAGGTTAAAGTTTTCTATTTATTATAAGACAGATTTTAAATTTCATTCTACTTAATTTCAAGAAAATATCACTAGTGAAATACAAAATAAATTTGCTATTCAATTCCATATATCGAAGAGTTTCATAATAATTTCAAATATGTTATTGGCAGCACTGGAGCCTTTTTGGGTATTTGTCCTTCCGCACTACGGTCACACAATTAGCCCAGACGCTGCTTTTTTGGAATTGTTGTTAATTATTTACTTCGGCGAGCATGCAAATGAACCCGAGTGTCACAATAGAGCGCAAACGCGTTGACTGCAGTGTCCTGCCAAAAGGATGGCAGCGGGACGAGGTCCGAAAATCGGGCAGCAGCTCCAATAGCAACGCCAACAGCAACAACAACAGCAGCACCACCGCCAGCAGCAACAACAACAATAACAAGGTGGATGTTTTCTACTACAGGTAAAGAAGAAGAGTGGTACTACATATAGACTAAGGGGGATATACTAAATATCGGAACACTGCACGCTGTTGAATCGGATATACGTTTAATCACTTTCACTACCTTTCTGTTATTACATCCACATCTACACCAACATACACACACACGCACACGCCTATGTATACACACACACACGATCCACCTAACCCACCCAAATCTCCACCCACCGCCGTGTCCGTTCAACAGTCCCACAGGAAAAAGGGCCGAGGGAAAGCCGCAGGACGTTGGAAGCCCTGATTTCCAACCCGGCAAGATGCAACAACGGGCCCTGCCCTCGCCATCCATTTCGCTGTACCGCTGCAGCGCCATGCCGCTGCCTTTGACAAGTGGCGGTGGAAATGGTGCCACCACCGGATCGGCAGCCAATGCCCTCAAGCGCAAGTTCGCCAGGAGTCAAGGAGGCACTGCAGCAGGAGCAGGAGCTGCTCTCCCGCCAGTGGCAGCCTCATCAGCATCTGCATCCCCATCAACGGCCAATCGGCAGCAGCAACAGAACGAACTCAGGTAGAGCCAAGTGGAGGAGCACTTGACTCTTGCATGCCAGCGTGGCCTGTCTTGTTTGCCTGTACCCTTCAATCAGGAGGCAAAGTTTACAGCCCGCGGGAATCAAAAACCATAAAGCAAACAAACCACAATTGGCCATCAAATTCGTAGTAGTCACAAAAGAAAAGCTGTAGCTCTGTGCCACCTGAGATTTTTATTCACCATCTCTGCATGCTTAAGCTCCACATTAAGTTTTGTCTTTTGTGCTGTTTGGTGTATTAGCTACTAATAAACTTGCCATTAATGATGCAATATTTCATACCTTACAGCCGAGCCCTGCGCACAGATGTCTCGCTGGTGCCTCCCATTCGACAGACTGCCTCGATCTTTAAGCAGCCGGTAACGGCGATCCGCAACCACAGCCAGGATCCCGCCAAGGTGAAGCACGATGCCAAGCATGGCACTCAGGAGAAACCCAAGCAGCTTTTCTGGGAAAAGCGGCTGGAACGACTACGCGCCTGCCAAGACAATGGCGAGGAGCTGGACGACATCTCACTGCCCAAGACCATTCGCACCGTTGGCCCCAATGTCAACGAACAGACCGTCCTTCAGTCTGTGGCCACGGCGCTGCACATGCTCAATGCCGGCGTCCACGGCCAGAGTTCCACGAAGTCTGACTTGACCAAGAATGCTATGGCGTTCATGGATCCCGAACAGCCGCTTATGCATGCGGTAATCATCTCGGAGGACGACATACGCAAGCAGGAGGATCGCGTTGGTGTGGCGCGGCGAAAGCTTCAGGATGCACTCAAGACATGAGTGCAATGGTTTCCCCTCATGCATCTACCAATTCCATTGTAGACTCTAACATCTCTATCGTATTGACCCCTATTCGAAATCTACGTTTAAGACTAGTGTGTAATAAACCAAAACCAACTCAAAACGAGTGTTACTTGTTTTTATTGGTGGAAGTTTTAGTTCCCTTTATAATAACATCTGCGCCTATGCTATCTTTTTTATTACGCTCTGATGACTTTAAAATGCTATTTTATACAAGAGTGTTTAAAAACAGATTCGAACTATAATACATGTATCGAATATTCATATTAAAGTAGGTCGATTTGTTAGAAAAATCTTGGAATTGGAAAGAAACATATAGATAATTTTGTAGGTTCGTGGAACTGGCATTTGTAAAAAAAGGTCTTTTCAAATAATGGAGTTTCCCTGCCGAATGAGTGACACGAAAATTTCATACATGTATGCGAACTCCTGTCAGATTAACTTAAGGTTTCTGTTCGACCCAAAGATTCATGGCCTATAAATCGACGACCTTTAATGTATACGCAAAACTTTTAAAGTTGGATAGTTTTTGTGCTTCATCCCCTCATTGTATTTTAAAATATATACTCTATACATAGATAACGTTGCAGAGGCGCGATTACTCTAGGCCCTCCTCCAGCTCGTCATCCTCGTAATCTATGCCATCGTAGTCCGTCGAGGAGCGTGTTGTTAGCTGCAAGGGATGAAGCAATCGGAAATTGCAATTAACTGAGAATTTCGCACCTGTACTTGTTGCGTGCCTAAAAGAGTGTCTGGAGCCAAACAAAGACATTGACCCAAAACTATCGAATAAGCACCAGGCAGTTAAGGGTTAACATCTACTTAAGTCAGCCAGCGGT
Source organism: Drosophila fuyamai (assembly GCA_018153365.1). NCBI lineage: Eukaryota > Metazoa > Arthropoda > Insecta > Diptera > Drosophilidae > Drosophila > Drosophila fuyamai. The sequence goes on along the minus strand of JAECXW010000393.1, from coordinate 5,512,110 downwards.
GCCCACCTGGTTGTAAATACCGCGCCAAGCTGCAAATGCTCCCATGGCCAACACTGCTCCCACGCCGGCCACGATTTTGGTGTTCAGTTCGGAATCCATAAACTTTCGCTCCGAAGCCGTTAGACTCGCCTCCGTACCACTGGGCGTCTTCGTAAGCTTAACGGAACTGTAGCCCTCATTGCGGAATATGTCCTTCGTGATGCGGTTGATAAAGTTCACCAGGTTCTGGCAGCCCTTAATGTGATTCTGGAGTGGATTGTTGGGCAGTGCGATTTTAAAGATGATGGCCAAATAGCTGTACACAATGGCATCGAACTCGCTGTAGGTGTCGCCGAAGAACCACACCTTGCGACCCAATTTCCGGGACAACAGGTTCACGACCTTTTTGGCATTGACGACGAGCTGAAGAGTTAAGGTAATCATTAGCAAATGGAAACATGTTAAAAAAATTATCATTAAATTTGGAAACTAATTCATCACTTTTGCGATGGGGTGATGAAATATTGACCAGAATTAATGGAATAATTTAATCATATTAAATTGCAATCAACTTAGTCCTATCTCACAAGTTAACTAAATGATGAAATAACAATAAAGGTAAATCCATTATTGTTAAATCAAAAATGAGTAATTAATAGTGAAAAGGATGTGAAAGGAACTTTGATTTAGGGCTTTAGATTTAAAATGAAACACCAATCTGTAACTATTATTGCACTCACATAGTCGCCTTCGTGCTTGTCCATCTTATCGTTCACATCGAAGCCGGCCATCACCTGGACCACGTCGCAGGCTTCCCTCTGGTAGGACGAAGGATAGTAAAAGTTAAAGGGGAATGGCGTGCGCTTGGCGTAGAGACCCCGCGTGGTCGTATCGAAGTTGTGGGGCTCTCCGTACAGGAAGTAATGGTAGTAGGCGTGCAGATTGGTGAACACCCAGTTGGCGTAGGCGGATGACAAATGCTTCTGTTTGGTGCTTAAATGCGCATCGATCGGGTAACCCTGGAAGAGCGATTGTTATAATAAAACCCATGCAAAACAAACCTATAAATAGACCACGCAGTTTGTTCACCCGCCATTACTTTGCGCACTCACCTCGAGATCCAGCACGCGCTTAATTTGCCTGTAGCCCGCGAACTTCTGGTTGCCGATCTGCAAGTAGGGCAGTTTCCCGGCTCCTGAGCGCAGCGGATTGGAGCTGGTCTCCACGTCCATGGGACAGCGGGTGAATCGCAGGAGGCACTGTCACCGGGGAAGAGGCAGGTTCTTCAGAGATAGCGATAATGGGCAAAACAGGCGTGCTGGCCGCCGTGTGATGCAACGGAACTCACCAACGCACGTAAACATTCAAAATCAATGGACGGCAGTCCGTACTCCCCCTTGTACACATGCAGCATCGCTCCCAGTTGCATCTCCATCGGGTCTATGTCTTCGCTCGCTCGTACTCTTGTGTTTTGTGGGTTTTCAACAGTGCACCTGCATGGTAGACATTAAAATTTGAATCCAAAAATATATGCCAAACTTCTGGCCGACTGCTGAGAGTGCTTTTAGATTGATAACTGATAGACACTCGATCTATCGCTCATGTATATCGGCGCCTTATCGATTAATGGTCACCATAAATGTAGTTATTTTGGATTTTTTTATGGCCTGTTTTTAAAATAGCTAGATTAAATTCGCTGTCTCTACTATCTTACCACCGCTGTTATCACAAAAGTATCGAAAACCGCTCATCTCTGTCCCATCTGTTTGCGAAAAAACATATATGTATTTTGGATATTGCGAGTAAATTACTTAGCAATTATGAATATGATAAGCGGTATTAAGTTGTACATTGAGAAGATGTGCACCGAATCAGGGCCGGGCATGAAAATCATCCTGCTGGACAAGGAAACGGTGAGTAGAAGCTATAAGTTCCTTGCCATATGAGACCATCCATGCTGAAAATCCACACCATTTGCAGACGAGTATAATTTCAATGGCCTTCAGTCAGTCGGACATGCTCCAGCGGGAGGTTTATCTGTTCGAACGCCTGGATTCGGGACGGTCAAATGAGCGGTTAAAGTACCTCAAGTGCATCGTCTTCATCCGCCCTACAAAGCAAAACATACAGCTTCTGGCCAACGAGCTGAGGAACCCCAAATACAGCGCCTACTACATATGTAAGTGGGTCATAACACACAACTAGATAGCTGTGCTAAACTCTTTTAATAGATTTCAGCAACATCATTCCCCGCACGGATATAAAGTATTTAGCCGAGTGCGATGAATCCGAGTCAGTGCGGGAGGTGAAAGAGCTGTATGCGGACTTCCTGTGCGTTAACCCCAATTTGTTCTCATTGAGCATACCCAACTGCATGGCGAACCTTAATTGGCTGCCTGATGCACTGACCCGCAGTATGCAAGGAATCACAGCGGTGCTGCTGTCCCTGAAACTGAACCCAGTCATCCGGTACCGAGCCGGCTCGCAGGCAGCTCAACTCCTGGCTAAACTGATCTACGAGCAGATAACTAAGGAGTCGTCTCTGTTCGATTTTCGGTCCAACATGGACGGTGCTGCTCCACCACTGCTGCTTGTGCTGGACCGGCGAGATGACCCAGTAACGCCGCTTTTGCATCAGTGGACCTACCAGGCTATGGTCCACGAGTTGTTGCACATCAAGAACAATCGGCTGGACCTCTCCAACCGCCCCAACGTACCGAAGGACTTCAAAGAGCTAGTATTATCCGGCGATCAGGATGAATTCTACGGCAACAACATGTACGCCAACTATGGCGAAATCGGATCCACCATCAAGCAACTGATGGAGGAGTTCCAACGCAAGGCCAACGATCACAAGAAAGTGGAGAGCATAGCGGACATGAAGAACTTTATCGAGTCATATCCGCAGTTCAAGAAGATGTCTGGCACCGTCCAGAAGCATCTGTGTGTGATTGGCGAACTTTCGGGGCTGAGCAACAAGCGAAATCTGTTTGAGGTTTCCGAGCTGGAACAGGAGATCGCCTGTAAGGCGGAGCACTCGGCACAGTTGCAACGCATCAAGAAACTTATAGCAGATGAACGGGTTTCTGTCGAGGATGCTCTTAAGTTAGTGGCACTTTACGCGCTGCGATACGAGCGTCATGCCAACTGCGACACATCCGGACTGCTGCAGATCATTAAATCGCGCGGGGGACGAGCAGCGGTAGTGCCCTCTTTAATCGAGTACGCTGGAACCCATGTGCGCCAGGGGGATCTGTTCAATATGGTGCGGATCACTGATGCCGTAAAACTGACCCGCAATCTAATTAAGGGCCTTAAGGGAGTGGAGAATGTCTTCACCCAACACACGCCACTACTGAAAGAGACCCTTGAAGATGTGTTCAAGGGACGCGAACTGGATCCCCTTTTCCCGGCTATTAATTCCGAGCTCGTGCCATTCCGACGACCACCTCAGGAGGTAGTTGTCTTCATTATTGGTGGAGCCACTTACGAGGAAGCCTTGGCCGTACACCAGCTGAATAATGCTGGATATAAGGTCATACTTGGCGGCACCACCATTCATAATTCCCAGTCGTTTATTCAAGAGGTCCTGGCCGCCACTAGTGGCATCCAATTTAAGCACACTAAATCCATGATCAAATACTGTTCCACGGATAACATTTAAAACTACTTGTGACTAGCCCCAATTATATTGTTAACTATTTATTAACTATGTATGTATGTGCATAATCCATTTACTAATCCAATTTATTCGTTTTCGGAGGACTAATTGCTTTGCCTTAAACTAATCTAAGTGTTTAGCAAAGAAATCAAGATTTGAGGAAAAGATAATAAGGTTTTATGATTAAGCTTATTCCATGCATTATACCCATTGAAATACACTGCACTATGTAATCCTTAAGTATTCCATGTAATATATCTGTAAACATATTTATTATTATTCTTGGGGGCAACTAAAACCAACGCCAAAATATGAAATGTATTATATTCTGCTCTATATGTAAAAATACTAAATGGGTACAGTTCTTCCAACCTTATAAGTCCAACAAGCTCCATGGCAACAGCAAGGATAACCTGGCAACGTTCCTTATTGATTCAAATTTAAAGAAGGGCTTCAGTTTTTCCTTGAAGAGTCTTTAATCACCATGTCCAGTACATATTTCAACGACATTTGGCACCAATCCCAGCATGAATGTGAGCTGCTGTCCACTATTGACTATGAGAGGCAGCACCAGGATGTGGAGACAACGGTGGCCACCATGAATGCTGCTGTTGGCTCTGTCGCCGCTGATGCGGATGCCAAAGTCCTGCTGCAATCGAGTCTTTACGAGTTCTATCTGCGATATATCTGCTTGAGTAATCGCCTTGAGGATGTTTACGATAATGTGGGTATACGAATTAAACATTGATTATGCTCTTAACATAAAAGGATACATCTTAAATTTATACTAAATAGTCACGTTCAATTAATTATCCTTATCCAATCATGAATTTTCTTAGATGATCCAGCCCCAGAAACGTCAGTTGGTGCGCAAATTGCTGGATGCGTGTCTTGGTCGTGTCGTTGAGCTAAAGCACGATCTCGTGAACATAGATTTGATGGAGTTCAGCTACAACGACGACGTGGTGGAGCGACTGCGTCTTACACCAATGGAGACCGAACTGCGTGTTCCCCGATACTTTCTCCGCGAGCGGCAGCAAGAGTTGGAGTTCCGCAAGAAGACCATGCAGGAGATCCTGGTAAAACTGGGATGGCTGGAGGAGCACGAACTGGAGGAGACGGTGACCACCGAGATCGAAGCCATACGGATGCTGCAGATGCATGAGCGAGCACGTCAGGGTCGTTTGCGCGCCCATTTTATGAAGGAAATTCGTATCCTCAAGGAAAAAGGTAAGTCTGAAGAGCGCAGCGAAAAGGAGCGTAGTGACTCCGGTCTTTTGGCCGCCATGAAGATCCAGAAAATGTGGCGTGGCCACACAGCTAGGCGAATCACGCGCCGCCGTAAAATGGAGGAGATGATCCTGATTGGTATGCTCCCACCTCCTCCGGCCGTGGTCAAGGAACGGGCTGAAAAGCTGGAAAAGCTGCAGCACAACGAGAAGCGCTACAAGGCGCAGGCACTTTACGGGGAACTGTTTAAGGAGAGACAGGTCGCCGTGCAGGAGGAGATCCGGGCCAAGCACGGCGCCAGTATGAAGGAGGATATCGCCGATGAGATCCGGGCCTGGGTTAAAGATTGCTACGACAAGACGGGCAAGCTGCCGGACTTTCCCTCCGAGGATCAGGGCGGCTCCTTGCACATCTTCAGCAGACCTGGAACGGAGAGCGAGCACAGCCGTTCGTCAGCACGCTCTTCCAAGGAGTCACGGAAGACGAAAGACAAGTCTAAGTCGCCGGCGCGCAGCGGAGACCTCAACGTCAATGAAAACCAGGAGGAGGAGGTCAGTTTCCAGCCAGCGCCCTCCGTCTGCCTTCCAGACATCCGCGCGGAAATTGATCTGTAAGTAATGAGGGAACCACTTTTTTTAGGATTAAGAACGTAATAACTCTTTCCAAAATTTTCGAAAAATGGCTTTGCACTTCTTGGCTCATAACTTTTCTTGCTAACATCCGATTTCCATGTGGCATACGTCTAAATGATCGTGGCTTTATTCTCCAAAAATCTGTGTTTAAATCTAGGTTTGATTTTTTGGGTCGATTTTTCATGATTTTTTAAAAATGGCTTGGCGGAATAGTGACCAAAAACTGCACTTTAAGGCCCATAACTTTTCTTCTTAAATGATTGTGGTTTAATTATCTAAAAATCTGTGTTTAAATCTTGATTTGTGAAGTAACCGCTTTTCAAATTTTCGAAAAATTGCTGTGCTTCTGCACAATGTCCAAAAACTGCATTTCTCAACATTTCATATTTTATTTGAACTTGACTTATTAGCATTGAAGGCATTAAACTAAACTATTCTTAATATGCCGCCAGCTTCAACGATACATGGCGCGACAAAGACGAGGCGGGGGTGCTCAGCCAGGCGGCCTACGAGGACATGATCTACAGCGACAAGTACCAGGAGGTGGAGCTTGAGTTTCGACGCGCTGTGGACGACGTGATGCGTCAGGAGATCGAGCTGTTGCAGACGGCGGTCGGAAAGAAAGTCAAGAAGAGCAGCAAAAAGACGCGACGCTCCGGCAAGAAAAGCAAAAAGAAGAAGGAAAAGGATCTCACTCCGGATCGCACCACGGAGTCGCTGTATGAGGAGCTGGTCACGAATGGCATTATCCGGAAATACCCGGAGTTGAAGATGAAACAGTTCCTGGGCGACAAATCGCTAACTGCTCGGAATGGCACGAATCCCTCACCGGGCGACATTCGCCAGATCCTTACGGAATACTGCATTCTTCCGCTCGGCTCGGATGCCATCCACAATTGCACACCGCTCATACGCTCCATCCTGCTGGCTGGTCCCAGGGGATCCGGAAAAAAGGCCTTGCTCCACGCCATTTGCACGGAGGTAGGAGCCGTGCTTTTCGATCTGACTCCGGCCAATATTGTAGGAAAGTATCCTGGCAAGTCGGGCCTTATAATGCTGATTCACCTGGTCCTGAAAGTGTCCCGACTTCTCCAACCTGCCGTCATATACATGGGCGATGCAGAGCGACCGTTCATGAAAAAAATTCCCAAGACCGATCGCACGGATCCCAAGCGGTTGAAAAAGGATCTGCCTAAGCTGATTAAAAACATAGCGCCAGAAGATCGTGTCATTTTTGTGGGCACCTCAAATCTGCCCTGGGAAGCAGACCAAAAACTTCTCCAATCCGTCTACAATCGGTTTATCTACATTCCACGACCGGACTACGGAGCCATGTCGCATGCCTGGAAAACATTGCTGCAGTGTGTGACCCTCGCTCGTGATCTTAAAGTCAAATATCTTCTAATTTTTTCGCCATTCTAACAGCGACTATTCTGGTGGCATTTCCAACCTGGACACCAGCGCCATGGCCAAGATATCAGATGGCTATACCATAGGAGCAATCGATGCCTGTCTCAAGGAGGTGATGACATGCAAGCGGAAACTGCAGCTTCGCACTCAACCGCTCACCAATGCCGAGCTCATCAATGTCCTTTGGTGGGTATATGTAACTAGAGCCAATAATTGAGCTATTGCAATTGTTCCTGCTCACAGCTCCCGTGATCCTGTCTATCGCGAGGAAGAGGAGGCCTTTGAATCCTGGTGGTCGAAGACACCGCTGGGACGCCGTCGTCAGCGATTTTTGGAGCTGGAAGAGGAGCGCTTGCTGGAGGAGCAGGCTCAGGCTGCCAAGCAGGGAAATGGAAACAAAAAGAAGGGCCTCAACTAAAAGGTAAACAACATATTTCTCATATTTAAGGATGGTTTATAAGCAAATTCTATCATAGCACAATTGTGAATCGCTATATCAAGAGATTACAATTTATTTTAATTGCAATACATACAAGTTTAAAATTAGGTATTATCAAACTCAAAAAATAACAACATACACAATTAAAATAAATGTAACCCCATTGTGGTATAATTAATTGAACGGTATTAAAAAGTAATATATTAATTTCCAAAAATATAAATACTTGATTTGCAATCTATTTTAGCATGTAAGTAAAATCCTTGTTGCCAGTTTTCAAGCGTACTTCAGTGACCGCCAGAGGGAGAGTGTCCTGGTCTTCCAGGAGCTCGTTGAGTTCCTTCAGCTTGCCATTTAGCAGTTTCTCCTGGTCACCTACGCACCAAAGCAGACTGACATGGAAAGAGGCCGGAACATAGAACTGCTGCAATCGGTAATCGAGCAGCACCTGGTCTATGGGCTTCAGGATAGCAGACATCTTTTCCGTAAAAGCAGCATCCAAAGGTGCAGCAATGAAGGTTCTGGTTCGCTCTTCGTTTGTGTAGATTCGCAAGCCTTGTAAAGTGGCAGCGAAGCTAAAAGCAAAGAATCTTGAAATAGAGTTTAAAGTACTCTCAAAGGATAACGGTACTCACCTTGTGGAACTGTTGAGAGCTGCTTGCAAGGAACGTGAAAACTCATCTATCTGATGGTATTGGAGCACCACTGTGCGACTCAGACTCAGATGAAGAAACTCATTGGTCTGCAGTTCCAAGTGGGGTGCCAAATGGGCAATGGCCTCAGCTTGGAACTCCTCCAGCTGCTCGGCACAGGCAGCGGCCGGCACATAGACGTAGGTGGCCCAGTTTCCTCGCTCGTGTTTGAAGCTGCGAATGCGCCCGCCATGTAGATGCCGGATCATCCACTACATCGTCGACAAACTCCTCGGCCTTCGGCTTCTTGGGGCCCAACAGTGCGGTAGCTGTGGGCAGAGCAGGTCTTCAGCGGTTTAAATGTAGAAATCTACGGGTATTTCAGTATTTCACTTTACCTTTTAAGAATGTTTAACGATGTGGGTTGAGTGATTTTAGGAGAATCTTCCTCTTCAGAGGCAGAAGAACTGCTGCCACCATAGTCAACAAGAGCCATTTTATTTAAAACTTATTAACTTTCTTCTAATTTGAAAAGAAAACAATAATTGCTTTTTTTCTTATATTAAACAAAAGATTAGGAAAAATTGCCTTGGTTTTAAAAAGTTTTCTAAGTACATTTAATAAAAATTAAAACAAAAGATTTTAGCTGATGAAAATTTAGTACTTTTAAAATAATTTTCCAATATTTTTATAGCTGATTTTAATCGATATAAGGTAAATTATTAACCGTTAAGCCGCTTTAATTTGAAAAGATTTTAGTACATTCAGACTAGAAAAAATATTTATTTATTTACAAAAAATCGACGGAAATGTATTTTAATCTTTTACAAACTAGATTCAATGTCTAATTTTGTCTCGCCTGTCTTCTCCAACTTTGACTGCTCCCACCTGTAGTTGTAGGCCCGACCCAGTTGGAAGAGCTGCGTCAGACTCACGAAGAGATTCACCGCGAACAAACTGTAGTTCTTTGGGATGATAACCAGGGAATAGCGTGTCCATATTAGGTTCGTTGCTCCAAGGGCCAGACATCCGTTGGGTGAAATTGTGTCTGCAGGACGCGTCAAATCACTGAGACCAGCGATAACGAGGCCCTATGGTATGAAATTGAATAAGTTCGGAGATTAGTAAGATCAGGCTGATAATATAGGGTAAGTCCCCGCATTGACTGCAAATCTCTATCGCATGTTGCCAAAGCTCTCTCCCAGGCAAAGGCAAAAAATATTGTGAAATATTCCACAAAAACCGCAAACTCATTTAGTTATCAGAATCTCGCGCGTGGGAACGAAAAAAAATATATTCATTTATCGCGTTGAACAGGTTGCCGAGAAATAAACAAACAATAATAAAACACAATATGCTTCTACAGATTTGTTTATCAGCTAGGCGATAATGAAAATTGGCTAAGGACGCTGGGCTCAGAGTTATATAACAGGCTCACGACGAACTTACCCATTTAACGATAGGACCCCAGAAGAATATGGTCTTTGGACCTAGGGTAAAAAATCCGTAAAAATATTTATTAATTTTCGTGTTACCACTTATATCACCTGCTGGGTGCATCCATAAGGGTCGCATCTTGGCGGGCACATATTTGTCACAGGCTCCAATTAGTCTATTATAAGCCCTGGAATGAAGACCCTTTCCTGAGGAGGCTGGTGCAGTAGAAGGAGGAGGTGGTGGAGGGGCAGACATTTTGACCGGAAGACAGATCCTTGCTACTGCAACCTCCAAGAAATCGAAGTTTTAAAAAGAAACTTATGTAGTTTCGGGAGGGATGTTATTATAACCTACCTCTAATCAAGTTGTATATAGAGTTATTGATTCGAAGCGATAGAAAAGCAGTCAATTGGGGATGCGATAAAATTCCTCTCTTCCAGGTGTGAAGTAAAGTGCCTATTAAAGTCTGGGGCACAACAGCTCCAACGAAGCGTCCATCGACAACTGAGCTTTCAGAAAAGTCCGGGGTCCATACACATATGTTTATGTTTCGCTAGTATTATTAGCTTAGAGACCCTGTTATTATCAGCATTATCAACTACTAGTGGCTGGTGCCAGCCCCTCTTTTGTTCCCGTAAAAAAACTATAAAAATAAGCTATCTGAACGTATAAGAGTTATTAGCAGTGTTCGCTAATTAATATTGCCCTGGGTGAAATATTTACGCAAAGCCTTTTATTTGTTTATAATTAATTGGTATTTATAAGATTACTTCTAAAAAGCACATTACTCAACAAATATGTGCACATGGCGTATACATAATGCCAGTTTAATCCGGTTTTAAAACAACCTTTACGTTTCATCCGTAGCAATGACCACTGCCTGCATATTTTTAAAAGAGAAATTAAGCTTGCAAAATAAATTCTGTTTTCGCTTGTAATAATAAAATCTATTTTGATTACATATATCTTGTGATATGTTTGATTTTTGAGTTATACCAGTTAAACAGATTTATAAATAATAAAATAATGAGAACAACCTGGATTAAATTTAAAAAAACCCATAATATCATATCATAACCTTTTGGAAACGTATTTTTTAATACATTCAAAATAATAAATTGGTTTTGGTAATTTTTACTTTATGAAATATAGTCATCAAAAAATCAGGTCTTTGAATTAAAACAAAGTTCAAATTACTAGTTTCTACAGTCTTACAATATATTGGTTTATTTGTTGACAATCACAAAATGTCCAATTATTCTCGTATTCATAAAACTATACGCAAAGCCTCCACAGTTCCAACTTAAGTAATACGAATCACGTCGATAAGGCGATAGACATAATAATGGTAACAGATTGTAAAACGCAGATGCCAGATCTGCGAACACAGCTCCCTTTTAATCCTTTCGTTTACGTTGTGCGTTGTGGGATTTGTAGTATGTACATAACATTTCGATCTAAGTCTATGTAAAGGGGACAGCACCGGTATTCGATTCGATATGTCTCTAATTCTGCGTCGCCGGCTGTACCTGCTTCAGCTTTTCCTGCTCCTGATGGTAGTGGTAGGCCCGGGCCAGCTGCACCACCTGCGTGATGCCCACAAAGAGATTCACGGCGAATAGGCTGTAGTTCTTGGGTATGATCACCAACGAGTAGCGTGACCAGATGATGCCCGTGGCAGCCAGGGCGGCGCATCCAGACACGGAGATTGAGTCGGCCGGACGGGCCAAGTCACTTAGACCGGCGGCAACGAGACCCTATAAGAGAAAGCATTTAGAACATTTTAATATATTTATATCCTTAAAGGATAAAGAAGTGAAGTTATTAGTCATTACAATTTTATCATTTGTTATTTAAAAATATTGTTTAAAATCATGTTAGATCATTAAAAAAGTTATAAAATAATACGGCATATCGATTTATCTGTAAATCCATACCAAAATTTTAAACAATATATTGAAATATATATAAATATATATATCTTGGCATTTTCGTTTCTTATGGATTTTGTATGGTTCGTTGAGTCGCAAAATCACACAGCTATATTTTATGTATAGCTGCTATCAAAATAGACATAAACAAACGTAATACATTCTTTGTTTAAACGTCTATAAAAGGGTGAATAAGAATCTGATATTATTGAAGCTTTCCCTGCTGAATCACGGAACCCTTTCTTATATTGTTTCATAATTGAAACCAAAAATCGCAATCCGCTCACAAACACAAACGCGAACAGTTATCAGGCGCAGGTTGCTTGGAATAATCAAATAATTTCATTTAATGGCACCTGCGCACAGATTTGTCTACCGTCGTTTCGGATTTATTGCAAACGAATGTATGTGTGCGATAATGAAAATCAGCGAAGGTCGCCCGCTGTCCAAGTTATGTAATCCTTCTGTCTGGTTTCTGTCAACTTACCCATTTGAAAACGGGTGCCCAGAAGAATACAGTCTTTGGACCTGGAAACAAATCGCCAATTAGGAGGGAAATTAGATGGGTGTAGAGATGATTTGACCTACCAGCTGGATGCATCCACAGTGGGCGCAGCTTGGCGGGCACAAATTTGTCGGCGACCCCAATCATCCCATTGTACAACTTGGAGTGCAGACCCTTTCCGGCGGAGGCGGCGGCCGTTGGTGGTGGTGGGGGAACTTGTGGGGGTGGCTGAACGGCGGCAGATGACATTTTGTTATTTGTGCGAAAAATTCCACGGGCGATGATAATTTATGCGACCAAACTCGTTGCCTGGCAATCACAAAATAAAATCTACTATGAGACGCTAAACAACAAAAGCCTTAAAGCTTTGCGGGAGAGAGAGAGAGAGAAAGAGAGGGGCGCACCCACACACCTACGAAGGAAAACAGCTGAGAGGGCTAACGTGTTTAATTTAACACGTTCAGGAAATACATATATATATATGTATGTATGTATGTATAAACGTATTTAAATAAAACTCGCTCTTGACTTTCTAAAAATGTGCTTATTTCGTACATTTGTATATTTAACAATTACATATGTACATATAACTTTATAGGAACAGGTTTTTGCCCGATAGGAAGTTCATTAGCTGCCGCAAAACATCCTTGACCTTGAAGAGAGTGTGCCAATTTCCGCAGCTAAATGTTGACGGAAGCAAGTGTCTGAATTAAATGCAGCGCTACTTATACAAATGCAGAATATCTATAAATAGCACGTAATTGCAAGTTTTTTAAGAGTCACGCGATATTAGCGATGAGTATTTTGTCAAGTATCTGGAGATTTGAAAATATATAAAATATAAATGAAAAGGATTTTAAGGTTTTATATAAAGTTAAGAACTTGCAAAAAATTTAACCTTAAACAAAACAAATTACACAATAATATAATTTTATTATTACACTATCTAGGTGGCGACCGAAATATAGTTTGTAATCTCTATTTCCAGTGTTAAAAAGCGTGCAACTTGCATATAAATACAAAATGTAGATAAACCATGTTACCGATGTCAATAAATAATATATATTTGCAAAATTTGTAACCGTTTCCCTTAAAATGTTACATCTTAAATTGGAATTTATAAATATATCTTTAAGAACAAATTTGTTTCAACTGACATTTAATATATACGTTCATGTAGAGCATATGTATGAAGCATGTAAATATATCAAAAGTTCCAAAAACAACCGCCAGTTTTTTTTAAATACATGTAAATTATTAAACAATTATTTGCATTTAATTTTAACTGCTTAATTTAAAATTGCTTAAACGCGCACGCACTATATTAGCCAAATAAACGTGATTGATAAATGTATAATTTTTTACTGAAGTACTCACCTAAAGATAAGAAAATTCGGTGATTTGGAAATGAGTCATCAATCCAAACGCCTTTAATATCATACACCAAATGGGAAAACGCCCAGACTCTTCTGTTGCAACCCCTCCCACTCGTGTGGGCGATCCGATTGTTTATAAATATTTGATCTGTTTCCTTAAGCAAACTGTTTTTTTAGCTGCCCCTAGAGTGGTAGATTGCAATTGCGCATTAATGGGAAACGTGCTCAAGTGACGCACTAGCTTAAATAAATGCTAATTATCAGCAACTCGGCCGACACCTCGAATGCCTGGCGTTGAAACGCGAAACGGCCAGACACACTTGTGCTTATAGTTTTCTGCTTAACTTATCTGCCTGGAAACAAAACTATGAGTGGCCTTTTGCTTTTATCGTTTTCATGTTAGAAATGTATACATATGTAATTTCAATTACAAATCAAAAGCGTACATATTTAAATTATTCCATATAAATCAAATAGTTCTACATTGTTTTTGAAATTTTTTTTTTTTCATTCCTGTGTGTATATATTTTGGATGAACTTTAGCAGAGTCATTCCAATTGGGTTAGTCCTTGCATTGCACAGCCACACACCCACAAGTGTGTGTATGTCTGGAGTTTGTAATTTTGATAACACAGAATTGAGAGAAGCTAAAACGACTGCAGCGGATTATCCGTTGTGTATCCCTCCGAGTTCCTATCCTTGTTCCTAAAAAGAACACGGCTGTCTAATTGCTGCTGTGTGGTGGACAAATTATAATGCTATTATTATGTGAATTGGTTGGCGGCTCGTCGGGTTTTCATACACAAGAGATTGTGTACGGATAAACGCCAAATTATGTGTGTTGCACGCGTTTGGTTTTCACTTTACTGCTACGGCGGCTGCCTCCGGATCGGATCGTTAAAAGTTGAATGAGTTCATTGGTAGTTTATCGGCATTCGGGTCGAAGTTGTATTGTGTGCCGTCGGAACTGGGTGCCATGTTAGCCTGTTCGCCCTGTTAAAATTAAAATGGTTTAAAAATCAATTCTAAATGAGATCGACTAGTCACTCACCTCATCCGTAAAGTATTGATCGATGATTTCATAAGCTAATTTGTAAATTTCAACGTTCTCGTGGCTCTGCAGCCGTTCGATCTTGGCCAGACCCTCGCATTCCTCAATAAAGTTGGCCACCGCCTCGACATGAGAATCGGCCACTTTGAGCATATTGTTCAGGCCATCAAGAACAACCTGTGAGAAAGAGAAACATTAAGTTGTAATCGGTTTGAATCTTGCACGGTAATAAGGTTCATTTTAAATTATATTTCTGGAATTTTATCCTACTAACAAATAGTCACTTACATTGATAACTTGCGTATCCTGGCACGAAAGGAGATCACAGAAGGGCGGAATAACTCCCTCCTTGATCAGGGTAAAGACCTGTTCCCTATTGCCGCTGATGGTCAGATTGCTGATGGCCCAGGCGGCCTCCTTCTGTGTCTGGAACTCGCCCTTGCTCAGGTTCTCGATGATTTTGGGCAGCAGGCCTACGTTGATAACGGCCTGCACCTGCGATTGGTTGCCTGCGGTGATGTTGGAAAGGAACCAAACCGCCTCCTTGCGAATCTTCTCCTTGGGATGCGAGAGCAGGGCTGGGAAATAGGAGAGCGCGTCGTAGTTGAGAACAACTTGTGTCTGCTCATCGGAACCGGTCACAATATTGCCGACGGCTCGCAGTGCTGCGGTTTGCACCTTGACCTCATTGTTGCCCAGCAGCGGTATCAGTTTGGGCACCACCCCGCTCTCGATGACCATCTGGATTTGCTCGTTGCCGCCGTCAGTCAGATAGCTAATAGCCCAGACCGTGTCCACCAGAATGTTTGTGTCGGTGTGATGGATGAGCACGTTGAGTGCGGGCAGGATCTCATGGATGGTGGCTGCCGGTGGCGGCGGATCCTTGTTGCGGCACAAGTTCACAATCACCCAGGTCACATTGCGCAAGAATGAGATGGGGATGTCAGGCTTGATAAACGACAGCAGTGGCTGGACAACGCCGTGCTTAATGACAAAGTCTCGAAGCAAAGGACCATCGCCAATGATGTTGCCTAAGGCCCAGACGGCTTGTTCGCAGACGTTCGGAGCGGGCGAGTTGAGTAGTTGAAGGAAGAGTGGCACGGCACCGGCGGCAACAACCTAAAGAGGATTACCATGAATTATAACAAAGAAAAAGCAGCGAGAAGCTGAACCCACCTGATTTGTCTGGTCCGAGGTGCCGGAGGCAATGTTGGTCAGGGCCCAGGCGGCCTCGAACTGGAGCATTGTGTGATTGTGTTGTTTGAGGCACTCTACCAGGATGGGAAGAATGTCGCTTTGGATCAGATCGTTGATGGGTGGATTCTTGTCCGAGGAGAGCAACTTGCGGGCAGCCTGGACAGCGGCTAACTGCTGCTCCGGCTTGGTGGCGTCAGCGGCTGCCTGAGCGAGCTTCTTCAGGTTGATAGACGTGGGCAACTGCTCGTCCTCGTCTGTGTTGGAGTCCAGATTGGGTACATTGCGCCTCTTTAGGATGGTCTCTTCGCGCTTGTTCTTTCGCAGTTCCACGGTAACTTCGTTGCGGCGACGTCGCATTTCCTGCAAATTAAGCAATGTATTAGTTTTCGTACAAGATAATCAAACTTTGGACCACTTACATCCTGGTCTTTCCCTTTGTTTTTGAAATTTTGCAAACGGTTTGGCTCCAAAGACGTCATTTTCAGTCCGGTTCTTGGTTCTTCCTATTTGCCGCTTCAATAAGAGGCCGCAACTGCGATTGGCTGGTTAAAAATGCGTAAGCTAAAAATCAATTATGCGTGGAGATGGCGACGTCCGCCTCCTGAAGAATTTCGTCGTACAATTAACAATTTATTTTCAATTGCACACCAGCCAACGAAAAAATTTAATCGCACGCACACCAACGCGCACAAAAGAAGAAATAACGTACAATCAACCAACACAGTTGCAGAACAGCACGATGGCGCAGGCGACGAAAAAAGAAATGGCGAAAAAATACACGAAAATTAGCAGCGCCACAGGCAAAAAATGGTTTTCAACATCTCCTCTGCTTTGGGTACTTACGTTTGCAGCTTAAAAATTGCTTTTCTCCCACGACACTGACACTTTCTACGCCTTTTAAGAGTGATCAATTTCTTTCCTTTTTTATAAAAATTGCAGTTTGTGAGAGCGACGTGAGTGAAGTTGGCTGCGCTTCGGAAATCGGGACTGCCCACTTATAGGCAGGGTCGATTGCAGCGCCAATCGACAGATCTGAGGCGACTTCCATTTTTTCCAGCCTTTTTTTGGAGGTCACTCAATAAAAATATATCAATGTTGTGGTTTTAAATAACATATTTTAAATGTGCTTAGGATCGTTTTATCGTGTTCATAGTAAGCCTAAAATAGTTTTAAGCTATGAAAAAACGGCAACCAATTGTTTAAAGCTGTTTGCTTCGAAAAAAAAACTCAGGAGCTATAGCTTAACTAAATCAATATAAGAAAAGAAGTTTTTAAAATTGAAAACACTTAATATTTGGATATGAGTACAAATTTTTATGACCACTCCATCTATTAGCTTTTTGAACGGAGTTTTTGTCACCCAGTAATTTCACTCATCACTAAGAATTTACCGATGCCATTGACCAACAATGGGTCATCGCTACCATCAAGAGTGCCATCACTATTATTGAAACCCTTCTGTCCAGGCGTGCAAAAAACAACATTTAAGCTCGAAAAGCAAGGAAATTGCCGTTCTGTGGCGGGATTCCAGTGGCATGCATGGACACTAGGACTAGCCACCTCCAGCCAAAGCGCAATGACGGAGAATACAGAGAAAGCGGCGGGGGTGGAGCCGCCGCAACTGGCGGATTCCCAGCCAAATCCTTCAGAACAAGAGCCAATTAAGGTGAAGAGCGAGCAACCGGACGCGGAGGTGGAGGCTAAGCTCCGGGCCCTGAATGCCAAGTTCAAGGCGGACGCAATGGCCCCGCGAGAGAAGAGCAACAACAATGATCTGCGCAACGAAACGGATGACAGTGAGAGTTCCATCTCCACGGAGGACAAGAAGGCGATTGAGCCGGTGAAGTCCTCCAACGAGATCCTCGCAGAGCTATTCGGCGTGTTTAATGCCGCTCCTCCAGAGGAACTATTAGACGACAAGAATCTGCTTAAGAAAAAAAAGAAGGTCAAGAAGGAGAAGAAGGATAAGAAGGAAAAGAAGGCCAAAAGGAAAAAGCCCACCAGGTCGGATGGCGAGTGCAGCGACTCTGAGGCGGAGGGCAAGTACAAGCACAAGCGGAAGAAGCACAAGCACAAACACAAAGAAGGCAAAGACAAGGAAAAGGATCGGGATAGGGACAAATCGAAGGAGAAGGCTGTACCAGCAGTTGTTCCCGCTGAAAAGGAGAAAGAAAAGTCTGAGAACAGGAAGCGGATCGCTGTGGATTCTATCAATCAGGTGGATTCCCATCCTATCAAGCGGGAACGGCATGAAAGGGACAAGGAACGCGACCGAGACAGAGAAAGGGAGCGTGAAAAGGAGCATGTTCGCTCCCACAATAGCTTTTACAATGGCCACCGGGAATCGGATCGCTCGAGAGGATCGGAAACTACCAGGACCAAGTCATGGCAGGCGCGCGACCTCTCCGATGTGTCGCTCTCTGACGAGGAGTCATACCTTCGTGAAAAGGCTTCAAATGGCCGTCGGCGACTCCACAACAGCTTTTACGATGGCAAGGAGGACCCCAAGGAGTCACCCAAGCGAAACGAGCGCGTATCTAACTCCCGAAATAGTCGTAGGTCAAGATCACGCTCCCATGAGCTTGTGATCGACAAGAAGCGTCTGCTGGAGATCGCGCGAAAGAACGCCATCACCATGTTCAAGAGAGGAACTCTGCCTGGCGTGGCCGACATGACGCCGGAGATCAAGGACAAGGTGCTGGTCAAGATGCGCTACGGTGGGCGCACTGTTCAAGATTTGACCGACTTCTGTAAGAAGATCTCCAACGGCGACGGACTGTCAGAACTAAGCTCCGAAGAAGATTCCGATGTGGACAAAAATGGAAATGCTAAGGCTTTTCATCATCCCTTTCAGCTGAAGGAGCGGGAGCCTATTGTGATGCATATAAGAAACTCCACGGCGCTGGTTCCAGCACAGCCCCGGCAAGACGACCAAACGAAGGCCATAACCATGCAATTTCCGGTGTCCTCAGGGCAGACCCATCGTATGAACGAGGTGTGGGTGCCTGTGGAGCGCAAAGATTCGCTGGTGCCCCTGCCATCTCTACCGCCGGCCAAGCAGGCAACAAATATGTTCAAGGAAACACCGAAGAACGTCTTTGCCAAGTCGATGCCTTCGCAGGAGCGGCAGGAGCCCGCCTTCAAGTCATTGGGGGGAGTGCCTGTAGTTCCTGCCGCAGCTGTTGCCCCAACTTTCACTGTTCCTCAACCCGTGCCTCCGCCCCTATTAAATGCGAAAGTTCCTGCTCCTCCAATCGCCGCTACTCCCTTCGTTCCGGAGGTGCCCATCCCATCGACGTCTCCAGTGACGCCAGCGCAAAGTGCCTCCATTTTTCCGGAGGTGACGTCGCCCTCCATGGATGTCTCTAGCATAATCACCCAGCGACTTAGTGCCATTCGCCGCCTGCAGGTGAGGTCCTTTTTAAATAAATATATGTAAATTGAAGATAATTTTGTTGTCTACCCCAGGACAACCCGGGGGACTCTGAGGCTCTGAAAATGATGTACAACGCGCAGCGCAACATGTCGTCGTGGGCCAACTCGAAGCATCTGCCCGGACAATTTACAGGCAGCACAGGTGCCCAGGTGATGAAGGCCCACGAGCTTAACAGCGGTCCCCAGCTGTGGGTGCGCAAGGACCAAATGACCTCCACTAAGCCGGTGACCGGTGGCATGGGAATGGCTCTGCTGCAGAAGATGGGCTGGAAACCGGGAGAGGGACTGGGCAGATGTAAAACCGGATCTCTGCAGCCACTTCTGCTGGATGTCAAGCTGGACAAGCGCGGCCTGGTGTCGCGCGAGGACCTGAAACCGCCGCCATCCCGACAGTCAGCCGCCCAACGGAGGAACAAAAACGCATCCGGACCTGTCGGAGGCTGTGGAACTGCAGGACCGGGTCCAGGATCGGCACCAGGTCAGGGAGCGGGGACAGGAACGCCACTAGTCACCCAGGACAAACATCCCGTGTGCGTGCTCAACGAAATGGCCTCCAAGAACAAGTGGACGCCGCCACAGTACAATCTTCGCCAGGATATCGGTCCTGCCCACAACCGCTCCTTCCTTTTCAGCGTAGAGATCAACGGACAAACTTACACGCCGGATCGAGGATGCAATAACAAAAAGGAAGCTAAACTGAACGCGGCCACGTTATGTTTGCGAGCTTTAGGCATCCTTCCGCCCAGTTAGTAACGGGGCCTAGGCCTAGGATAATTTCTAGATAGTAAGTAAACTAGCGTCCCGAATCTGTACATAAAAGTAGTGTTAAACCTCAGCTGTATAGTGGTGTTCGTCTGCATTGGGAGAATGGGCTAATACGTCGTTTCTTCGCAGAGAATATATGCAAAAATAAGTTTGCATTTTACATGAATTATTTAAGTTTTATTTTCTTTTCAAACATATCAATTTTTTTTAAAGTCGCGAAAAAAATTTTACGTTTTGAACCCTAACTTAAGACAAAATAATAAATTTTGTAGAAATGTCAACCAATTTTTCTAAAATTTGAAAATAAAGCATTGAAAACAAGAAATAGAATTAGTAAGGGCCAACAGTTTGAAGAAATTCCAAGTCCTTGAAAATTTTATTTCGCAATTGGTGTAATATTTGCACTTCCTAGACAAAAGTTTAACAACTATAAAATACCATCAGTGATTTGAGCTTAGTAGCCTCTTCTCATAGTATTTTTTTTAGGACATTAATATTTATTTATTATTTAAAGTTTAACCCTCTATTTGTAAAAAATGTCGTGTTTTGTCTTATTAAACCTAACTTTTTATTCGAAAGTATAGTTCCAGAGTCTTCCCATCTTAACGGTTATCCGTTAGATTTAAAGTTTTCGGAGAAGAACTTTCATGAGAGCGAGTGGGAGTAGGAGTAAAAGTGCGAGAGAGTGAGCTTTAATCGACAGTGGGCCACATTAAATTGGAGCATGGGGAGTTCGCTAAACCCTGTAATTTGGCCACAATTCGCCCCACTGTTACAAAGTAGGCTTGCAGTTTTCGCACGCGAGCTTTGATTATTGCTGCTAACGGGGCTTTTGCGCAAGTACACAAACAAACGAACAGCTGACTGGGTCGAACAGTGTGGCTTATTAAATCTCTCGACGCTGCAAGTTCCAAAAGATTGCTCCTCGACGAAGGTCAGTTCACGCGGAAGCTCGAACTTCGTCGGATGGCGAGCACGGATTGGAATAGCTAGGCAGCAGGACGGGCCAAGAAGAAGCAGAGGTCGTCACCCGGATACAGACAAAACTTTTTCGAGTGCCCCAGTCCCTGTCGCAACCCCAAACAGCATCCAATCCAATAAGCGTGCAAAAATATTTGTTGTGAAAATAATATCCATCGTACAGATGCTTTCGAGCCACTGCGATTGGGGATGTGGCTGCGGATTTGGCTGTAGTTTTGGATTCGGCACAAGCAAACAGTCAACGTATGTAATTCGTAGAGTTGCATAATTACAACACATGAATGGCTGGCGAACCGAATTTGGGCGTTGCAGTTGCAATTGCAATTACCGTTGCATATTGCTGATGCACTGCCGCATTTTTGCTGGCCACTTTGCTTGTGACTGCCGCCATGGAAACGTGTCGCACCTGTGCGATTTCCATGTTTGTGTGCGACTTTGAGAATGGCACCAACAACAGCCACTTCCTGGACATCCAACACCCCAACTGCTGGCCAAGCGAAATGGCCCAAATACGCCTGCAGTTCGTCAACTGGAATCTGAAGGTGAGTCGAGTGCACCGAATGCAAAATCAAGAACAGATGTCTCCGTTTTTGCCCTTTTCGAATTGTATATAAAAGAGCATACATGGTTAAGCTCTCTTTTTAAAAGTTGAATTATGAACCCAAATAAACAAATATAGAAAATGCACATTTAAAATAAATCTTTTTTTACTGTGTAGAGTTATTGTTGCTGCCTTATGAAAATTTCAACTTTTCGCAAGTGAAAGTTTGTGTGTGGGTAACGTTTGGCATTAAATTGCGCTGAGGTTTCGTGAAACAAAGCCATGAAAGCCACTTGGGGTTAAAGCACAACTTGGTAAATTCAATAGGAAATAGGTAAACGAAACGAATTTGATGTCTTGCTGATAAAGGTTTTTTGTAATGCTGATGGCAGCAACAGTATTTGTACCCTCTCTACATTTATACATATTTATTTAATACACAGGTAAGCAAGAAAAATATGCATAAACCATTCCTGATATTTGGGTGCTCCTGATTAAAAGTCCCATGCGAACATATGTTCCATTATCTACAAATTCCGCGGTATAGCCAAGAATATGAAAAATCGAACTTCTGCACTTTTATAGCTAAAGCCAGAACTTGTGGGAAAAAGTTAAAAATTTAAAAAGGTTTTATTTGGTGATCCTTTGTTCCTTTCTTAATCGATAACGATATAGTGAAGTAACAAGCGCCAGTACGCAATTCATTAAGTTTCCATTAAAATTAGATAAATATTACATTTAAAGATACAATATATGACTTATTTCAGATCTCACCTAATGACGGGTTGCCTCAGAAGATCTGCAGCGACTGCTTCACCAAGTTCTGCTCGATAAACGCATTCCGAGTGGCCTGCCAGGAGGCGCAGTTGAAGCTGTCCAACATCTACGACAAGATCGACGCCAGCAGCCTGGAGGATGAACACCAGGAGAACTTGGACCAAGAGCAGGAGCATCAGGGAACAGAAACAACCAAAGCAACAACGACGGTTTCAGCCGAAACACAACCAAACACTGCCACTGACCCCATAGAAATTTTTGTGGATGCCGTAGACATCGACGAGGAAGAGGAGGAGGAGCAGGATGACAAAGCGGAGGAGAAACCGCTGGAGGAAGCTGTTCATCCCGAACTGACCATTAGCTATGCCTGCAAGTTCTGCCTGCAGCCGCAGGAAAGCTACCAGCTGCAGCAACTCTTGCTGGAACACATTAACGCCAATCACGATCCTGAGCAGCCGTACAATTGTCCGGAGTGTGAGGCTTGTTTTCAGGATGCCGCCTCGAGGACCGTTCACCTGAAAAACAGCCACGTGGAGAAGCAACACGCCTGCGAGGTATGCGGCAAGAAGTACGGCGATCGGCACAATCTGCGCCACCACATCGAGAAGTACCATTCGGAGACGGACTTTGAGTGCGGGCTCTGCGAGAAGCGCTTCTACACCCGCAAGAGCCTCAACTACCACATGAAGTGGCACAATCCGGACCGCCAGTTCAAGTGCCGGCACAGCGGCTGCGAGCGGCTCTTCATCAACCAGCGTCATCTCATGTGCCACGAGGCTACCCACACGGGCACCACCGCAAGGAAGAGCGAGCACTGCGGCTTCTGTGGAAAAAGTACGAATAATCAAAATTTATATTTATTTTTTCATAAATTGAATTAAATTAGCCCGATGTTAAATCTGTGATAAAAGTCTTATCCTAGAATTCCTATTCTTAGAAAATGTAAATCTGCTTTGATTGTCCGAAGAAAATTATTTCGTTCATGTCCATGACTCAATCTTAATTTAAATTGAAAAGAAACCCTTTACTTATCTTTTTTGTTGGATTCTGATAAGACAATAATTGAATGTATTATAGCACATTTTAATTAAATTTATGGAACTTTTTATTGAATCTCCCCAGCATTTATACATCTGAAGACCCTTCGCTGGCACATCTTTAGACAACACGGCGGAGAGAAGCCCTACAAATGTGCCAATTGCACGGAGGGTAAGTGAAGATCGGCCTGCAGGAGGATCCTCCGGATCGTGGCCACCTACACAGGATCTTCCGCACCTTTGAAAGGGGTGTTGGACTATACCTTTACTCAAAACTTTTCACGAACATGAGCATTAACCATATATCAATCTGTCGCATCATCGAACATTCTCACATCCAACAAGCGCTTTAAGACCATAGATACTGAGCCAAGTCCGGCTGCTTCTGCCGCCTCTAATAGTGTGTTAGTCAAGCCTAAAGCAACGGTAAACATAATGGCTAACCCAGCTCTTTTTGTACACCTTTTTAGCCATCGCATGCGATTAACGAACAGCAAACGTTTTGTAATTTGATTTCCTCTTAGCCACTTGATTAGCGTTTTAACCCATCAAACCAACCAACCACTGCATAACCAACTCCATTCTCCGAACGAAACCCCGGAGAGCAGCATGCAAGCAATTACATAATTAATCGTCCTTAAATAAGGAAGTCGATACAATTTTTAAAATTATTTAATTTGTGTTAGCAATTACCTTACTTAGATTTATTATTTCTTAATTTAAATCTAAAACTCAAATTCATATTTATTACATTAAAAGGTCTAAGAATTTATTTTATATAAAACAATACCAAAATCAGATTAAATTTTATTTTTGTCATTTATTTACTTTACTAATCTACTAAAGGTTTTTATTTACGTAAATTAAATTTAACGACTTCCAATTTCAGAACGATACAATTTTCCGAGTGCATATGTTTCTACTTCATGACACCCTACGACTAGCCACCCTTTAATTTTGCATAGATCACTACCAAACTTAAATCTCCTGACTCCACAGTTTTCGCATCCTATGCGGAGAAGCGGATTCACATGCTGGAGCGGCACAGGGAGAACCTAACTCCCATCGAACGGAGCGAGTGCATGCTGTGCCGCCAACCCTTTTCCAGCGAGTGTGATCTAATCCACCACATGTCCGTGGAGCACCTGCAGCGTCCTGCAGCTCCGGTGATCGCCAACAACAAGCGGGTGCTGCAGCAGAAGCGGGAGCGCCAGTACTCGGGCTCTTCCAGTGCGGCAGCTGCACGCAGCGGTTCAACATGAAGTCGGCGCTGGAGCGGCACGCCGCCGTCCACTCGGAGAAGGACCGCCCGCACGCCTGTCCGCAGTGCTCCAAGCGGTTCAAGCGCGCCCAGGACATGAAATGGCACATCAAGACGCACGAGAAGGAGAAGCCTAATGTGTGCGATGTCTGCGGCAAGGCCTTTGCCCTCAAATATGTTCTTACTCAGCACCGGTTGAGTCATGAGGGTAAGTGAATAAATATAAAATAAGCAAATATCATAAAAAAAAGCAGAGAAAAAACGTAACCATTAAATAAATCTTATGGTTTTAAGATTTTAAGATTGAAATCTAAATAAATTGTTAAAATTTGAATTAAAAAGGTATTAAAAGTATAAGAAATATTGAAATACTGTATACTAATGCAATATTATTTCCCATTATTTGCAGTCTTGGAAAAGAACTTCAAGTGTAACGTTTGCGGTCGGTCCTATCTGTTTGAGAAATCTTTGCGGCTGCATCAGCGGGTTCACACCGGCAAAACCTACTACAAATGCGATGTCTGTCAAGAAAGATTTGTCACGCACATTAAGCTTAAAAGTAGGTATGGAAAACAATTTACAAACAACTTTTAATGAGATAACAATCATTTCCAGCTCACATGCAAAAGACACACGCCTCTCAGCCGCACTCTGCGGACCACCCTCTGGATGATCTGATCAACATTGTGATTTCCTAACCAAGTGGAACAGCAAAGATTTCTGTTATAGCCAAGCACAACGCAGAAACTGTATTGCATCGGGAGCTTAGCTCTCGAAAACTACAGAATTCGAACCTACATATATAGACCATACCTTCCATCCAACCACTAGACCATATGCACACAGCGATCTTTGAGTCGTGAATGTGCTTAGAGCTTTATTTAGAATACTCCGTAGGCAAATATTTCTGTATATCCAATATATCTCTGTCTATTTCTTCAATCAGTCCTTAGGCCACTTAAGCCCCATATCTCTTTCTATCTCTGATCCATTTTAGTCTCACAGAACGCCTGTCACGCTCAAGCACATCTATTCACTTGACCATTTAGCAATAAGCAATAAGAACAACAAGTTATAAGAGCAATTTAAGCTGAAAGGCAAAATTTTTAATGCTCAAGAAATGCATTTATTACCAGATGAAAACCGAGAAGTATTTACAATAATTACCGAAAATGTATAAGAATATTTAAAATATCAATATACTAAGGATTTTAATATATGTAGTTGCAGATATATTTACCAAATTCATGTTCCAAATAAACATTCATTTGACAAAAGCTTACAATTTCGTTTTTGAATTTGGCGGCAGCTATCGATACAAATAGCTAAGAAATAGCTAGAATATTACAGCTATTAATACTGATAAAAAGTTTTTTTATGATTAAGAGTTTGATAAATACAGTCTATTTTCTAATTAATAACTGTTTATCTTAAGCCAAACTGAATTTATAATAGTGTTAAATTTTAAATAATTAAATAATTCTGGCTTTAAAGTCCCAAGTGCCTTGCCATCACTGTCACCGCCCACACGCGATAGTTGTGACTCGTGACTCGTCAAGAATCCGTGAGAAGTATCACCTGCGGCCATCAGTCGCTCATCTCTAGGGAACGTGAACACGTCAGTTTTTAGTTTATAATATTTATAAGCGAAAAGTTCAGTCGCGATTCCAAACTAGCAGTGGCAACGATGTCCATGTCCACAGGGACCACCAGTGCTCTCCATATCATTTAAAAAACTAAAAATTCATAGCTGACCGATTCAGAGTTAACAAAATAAAACAGCAGACGGTGCGGAAAGTTGACCAAAAACGGACGCAAAATCCATAATAGCCGCGTTATAGAGAAGGCCGCCAGTGGAAGAGGGGGCGGTGTGCAACCGTAGAGATTAGCAGCTGCCACGCCAAACAGATCTGACGTGCGTGTCGATTCAGAAACAACTCCAAATCACGCCCACACTGGTTTTTTGGGGCCATCCAAGTACACGTAGCCCATCATCATGGCCTTGCCATTGAGCGACCTTCTTATGGTCGGCGGCGGCGAGAAGAAACTAGCCGCCTGCCTGCTGCTTCTTCTCCTAGAGCTCTTCCTGGAAGGTATTTTCTAAAATTCCTTATCTTTGAAGGCTGCCTAAATACACGTCATTGTTTTTTCGCACAGGCGCCGAGTCGGCGGCGAGTCCGGCGGATATTGAGAATCATCTGGAGCTGGGCAAGGAGTTCCTGGCCCGCGGACAGCTGTCGGATGCACTGACGCACTACCATGCTGCTGTTGGTAATTATGGACAAAAAGACTTGAAATACCCTTGCAGACTCATTATGTGTATGGCTGTTTTGAGTTCATTCTTGTAGCAATTTGTTTGATGTTCTTGATATTCCTCAAATAGCAACGAAAGCAAACAAGTTTCAATTTTTAGCCATATTAGCTTTGAATTCAAATATTTGTTGCATATTTAACCAACCATATACATTAAATTAACTTCGCAGTATTTAAGGTTTTAATTTAATTTTATATTATGACAAAATTGATTACCAAACTTTGAGTTGGTTTGCCTTGAATTCGAACAGGAAATTAAAGTTCAAGTATCTAAAATGTATATTAAAATGTTGTTCCACCCCTACTTAACAAGAAACTGGCTATAATTTACTAAATTCCTCTGCAAGGATATACCCAAGCTTTCTCCACCCTCTTCTTTGATTAAACACACTCATTTTTCCGCAGAGGGTGATGCCAACAACTACCTGACGCTTTTCAAGCGTGGCACCGTTTATTTGGCGCTGGGCAAGACGCGCTTCGCCGTGCAGGACTTCAGCAGGGTCCTTGAGTTGAAGCCCGATTTCACGGCCGCCCGTGTTCAGCGGGGTGTTGTGCACATGAAGAGCGGCGAGTACGAGCAAGCGATCTTGGACTTTGAGCAAGTGCTTCACGAGGAACCCAATAACGGGCTGGTGCTGGAGCACTACTCCCGCTTGGCACCCGCCCAAGAGCAATGGCAGCTAGTGCAGCAGTTGATTGGGCACCGGGACCACCAAAACGCCATTTCCATGATCACACAACTGCTGGAGATCTCGCCATGGGCAGTGCCCTTCCGGCAGGCTCGTTCAGATGCTTACATTGCAGTCAACGATCCACTGTCCGCCATTTCAGACTTGCGGCAGGTGAATCGACTCACCCAGGACAGCACTGAGGGTCATTACAACATCGCCCAGCTGCTGTACACCATTGGACATGCCACGAATGCCTTGAAGGAGATCCGCGAGTGCCTGAAGTTTGATCCAGAGCACAAGCTCTGTTTCCCCTTCTACAAGAAGCTGCGAAAGGTGGAAAAGCAGTTGGTGAACGCAGAGCAGGCGCGCGAGGAGAAGCAGTTTGCCGAGTGCATATCCGCTGGAGAGGCGGTGCTTCGGCACGAACCGGAGGAGACGATGATCCGGTACGAGGGTCACAAGGTGCTCTGCAATTGCTACACGAACGACGAGCAGTTTGGCAAAGCTTTGCAGCAGTGCAAGGAGGCGCTGGATATTATGAAGGATGCCCAGATCTACTGTGATCGAGCTGAGGCGTTGCTGGGCACCGAGATGTACGACGATGCCATACACTCCTACCAGGCGGCACTCGACTTGGACGAGAGCAACAACCGCGCCAAAGAGGGCA
This sequence comes from Drosophila fuyamai, assembly GCA_018153365.1. Lineage (NCBI taxonomy): Eukaryota > Metazoa > Arthropoda > Insecta > Diptera > Drosophilidae > Drosophila > Drosophila fuyamai. The sequence continues at coordinate 5,484,182 of JAECXW010000393.1, read as the reverse complement.
TTCAGCGGGCTAAGAAGCTGCAAAAGCAGTCGGAGCGCAGGGATTACTATAAGATATTAGGCGTTAAGCGCAACGCCAACAAACAGGAGATCGTGAAGGCGTATAGAAAGGCGGCGCAGAAGTGGCATCCAGACAACTTCCGGGACGAGGAGAAGAAGGTGGCTGAGAAGAAGTTTATCGACATTGCCGCCGCCAAGGAGGTTCTCACAGACCCCGAGAAGCGTCGCCAATTTGACAACGGCGAGGATCCTCTGGATCCCGAGGCTAATCAGCGCGGCGGCTTCCAAGGCGAGCATCCGTTCGGCCACTTCCAGCACGGGTCGCCGTTCCAATTCAAGTTCCACTTCAATTAGTCAGCCAGCGCCTCCAGCAGCCATTTGCTTTGTGATGTCCTAGCCACAATCCCAGATATCCTTCGACGATTTTACACTGTTTGTTTTGTTCATTTAAATGGCGTGTAAATAGTAGCATAAAGCATAAAACCCCTGGTCCGTTGTCAGAAACTACCACACACAAAACGCAACAACACACACTGAGCACTTACATTTAATTAGTTTATTTAATAAAATACAATAATTATAATGTAGTACATTTTTCTAATTATGTATAAAAAGAAACAATATGCAAAAACAAGCAATTAAAGACTTGGAAATTTGAACTGAACAGTTGTGAACTTCGAACATACTTGGAGTTTAAAATTGTCTTTAGGTGCAAAGTTTTGATGGAAATTCATTCGCTGCAGTCTGATTGTAAAACGAGTGTAGTAACCAAAACCCGATTCGGGGATCTTCTGTGTTTTTAAGTAAAAAATGCTGCTTAAGCGTTGGGTGTCATAACCACATACACCATAGTGGCCAGCATCACTGCCATTACCAGTGCAAAGTAGAACTTGAGATTATATTTCTGATCCAGCGATACAGCCAGCGCACGGAACTGCGACATGGGCGACACCTGATCTTGGTGTCTCAAGAGAGGTTTCCTGGCCAGAGGGGATGAGCGTGTAGTTGGGACATGGCTTCTCCTGATTGGTGATTCTTCTACTTCAGACTCGCTCTCCGTGTCCATGGGTTCGCCTACTGTGTCTGGCTGGTCGTAGAATTGATTCAGTTGCGGATAAAGGGTGTTCACTGCGGTGGTCGGCTGGAGCAAGTGACCACGGGCCAAGTTGTATCCACTGGCTGTAACTGTCTGACGCTGGCGAGGAAGTACAGGAGCTGGTGCTGGTCCACCAAAAGGCCTGGCGGAACCGCTGAACGTGTTCCTTGGCGAAACTGGCGAGAGTGATGGGTTGAAGCCCGATGCCTCCTGGTAGCTGGTGGAGTTAAGGTTGGTTTGGGTTAGCAGAGGTCGTGAGAAACCCAAATCTGTGCGTCTGTAGGTCGAGGGCTCGGTGCGAGACTCATATGTGGGAAGCGAGTGAAGAGGAGCGGCTGGCACATGTGGCCTTTCGTAGGTGTGGCTGCGTGGTATGTCTTCCTGCTCGTAATGCGGCTGCTCTACTTCGCGGGTATAGGATGTGGTCAGTACTCCGGACTTGGTCAGCGAAACAGAACGTCGAAGCTCGTCCCTGGGTGGAGTTTGCTTGCTTTGGTACCTTATCCCCGGTGAATCCACCATGTAGTAGTCATCATCCTCCGACTGGGATCCCACATCAGAGACCGTGGTTGTGGTCTGCACAGATCTCCCGGAAATCGAGGTGTTGTCCAGACCGTAGGCGATGGTGCGCCGACCCTGCTCTGTGATCTGGCTGCCGCCGCTGCCAACGCGACCTGCACTCCGGCCGAGTGTACGACGCACTGGCTCCGATGTGGGCGTCGACATTTGGCTGCCGTGAACGGTTTCACGTCTAGGCGTCGATTTCTTAGATTTGCTCTTGTTCAGCGGTGTACCGGAGATTGAAGCTTTCAGGCGGCGAATGATAACGCTTCGAGTGCTGTCCGTCACGGGAACGCCGGGCAGGCCTTGCTCCAGGCACTTGGCCAGCAGCTCCTTGTTCGGTAAGGTGTCCAGGTAGGCGAGGTCCGACATTACTTGCAGCTATGGTGAAACGCAAAACAAAAATAGCTATTTCGTCACTGATTGTTGTTTTTGTTAACAGAGAAGGGACGGCTGCGATAACCAAGATAGACATATATCGATAGTCAACCAGTGTTCGAAAAGCACTAATTATCTTTAAACGTATTTAAAATTCTTGATTTCCAGAGATTTTCCAGAAAATGTGTATCCTAAGGACGAAAATATGTGCCATTGAAGTAGCTCTATTAATTAAACAACCAGTGTTCAAAGATTCCCATATTAGTGCGTCTGCGCCGGTGTTGCCAGACTATTGCTGTGCCAATTGTGCCCGAACGACATGGTATATTTTCTTAGTCGACCAACGGGCACACAGTTAGTTTTATGAAAATCGAACGCGCAACAGGTGTTCAATCGCAAACAACACACTCGAATAAAACGAATCGCCGCGCGGAAAGCGCTCGCCAAGCCAAAGAAAAATCAAGTCGCAGCGCGGAAAACAGGGGAGATAGAAAAAACCAAATAAACAGTGGACTTTAGGGCGAGACCGAAAATCGTTAACACCTGTTCGCCAGCATTCCTGCGCTATGTTGTGCGCCTGCGTGTGTGTTTAATTTTGTTTCCATTTTGTTTACCTCCCTCGCGGGTGTTTTAAAGTTTTTCGTTTTAAATTCGAATTAACAAACAAGTGGCTGGAAACAATCGACAATTTGCTAGTTGCAGTCGCAGCATATTTTCCTCTCATCCAAGCCAAGAAAAAAGCCAGGGAAAAACAACAACAGCAGCAGCAGCAACAGCATAAACATAAACCAAAAAACCGGTTAAAGCGGACAGAGCGAGAAAGGCGCCCCAAAAGAGCAAGCGGAACACACATAAAACGTAAAAAATACCACAAAAAGAAGAAAAATAATAAACGAAATAAAAAGATTCACGGATTTTGGTTTTGTTTTGAAACGCAAACAGAAAATAAGTGTGTATGTTCTTTGTTTACCCGTGTTAACACCGAGTTTAACCTGTTAATGCCTTATCGGCCTATCAAATCGAAAGTGAACGAGTAATTTCGATATTGCTATTGCCGAAACTCTTCGCGTGGCCCCTTTCTTATCGCCAGACCACTTCAACTACCTGTTGCCGCAACGATCATTACCAGGTGAGCAATAAAATAAACCCTATTTACCCACACAGGCCCAATTCTACTACCCAAACTTTCCCAATACGAATGTTCTATAAATTGTGTTTGCATTGCATCAATTTTCCCAAAACATAACAAACAGAATTTTATAATTTCTTTGTAATGATTTGATTGCCCACGTTTAAAATATCATAGTTACTTAAAGAAAATGTTCATTTTAACGTATCATATTATACTGCTAAACAAAAACTAAAAAAGGAATAGAGATTCCTAACTTCATTTTGTGTAGAGTTTAGAGACCTTGAAGGGCCAATCAATACCAGAACCAAAGACCAATATAATTAACCCACTCAAAAATAACTATAGAATCTTGTTAAACAGATATGTATAAGGATGAGGTTAATATACAAAAAAACTTATCATTGGCTAATGCTAAGAAACAAAAAGCAATCTGAATATCTAATTGTTTTTTTTGTGACACATAATAATCGTGTTGGTCAATTTTAGCCGTATCATTCAATAGACCTATAAAGTCGGTCATCGTCATCGTCTATGTTTGGAACATTTTGATACGCAAAGCGCGTGAGAGGCCGTATCGATAAGCCATGTGATTGTTAGCAACAGATTAGCCCAATACCTTGACATTAGCCAACCCGAATCGGGGAATTCGCCTACCTTTAGTTCATTGACACAACCTTTGGCTGTTGTTTTGAACTCGCTCAACTTTCACTGAAAACGCGGCTGGCCAAAATCGGCATAAATCAACACGAAAACAACAAACATCAAACATACACACGCGACTGGAAAAATGTTGTAAATGCCAAATTTGAAATGCAAGCGCAACTTAATAAAATCAAATTTGTTTTCTTGTTTTATTTTATTTATGTAATCCATGGTTAATTTCCAAGCATCATTAAGCCGCGAAGAAAAAGTCTCTTGGATACAAATTGAAGCACACGAGCAGATGATTATGAGATAATCAGTAAATTGCACAAGACCAAATGAAGTCATGAGAGTTGAGTGGATTGTAGCCGTCGAGTGGGACGGCTGCGAATTGAGCCAAGTCGGGAGTTGAGCGAGCTCCAATTTGACACTTAATTGAATGAGATAACAGATTTGAAAATGATTTATCTATTGAATTAAATTGGATGGCGTGTGCAAAAATTGAAATACTAAAATTGTTTTTATCCATTAAATTTCTGGAAAACATTACCTGCAGAAATTTCCCAATACCAATTGCAATCCCAATCCCATATGACTCATAGCCGAATGCATTTATTCATTTGTATCTTGCATCTACTTATCGCTTAGACATGGAAAAAACAAAATTCCTCAAACATGAAGAAAACAAAATGCCAAATATTCCCACCAAAAAAATATATGCAGAAAATAAAAAACCAAAACAAGAGACAACAAGTTTTTATGAACAACAAAACTATGCGCATAAAAAAGTTATATAAAAAACACGTTCAGACTTCAAGTCGGTTGGTGGGAGCGGGATGGTGATATCAAGTGGGTTAGCGGCTTGCATGTGTGCGTTTTTGTATCTGTGTGAGCCACGCTTCAATTGCAAATGCGCCCAGTAAGCGAACAAAGTATGAAAAAACGTTAAAAAAGCATTGACGCAGATACGCGCGCTGTGTTTGCCGTTGTTGTAATTGTAAATTCTACAGGTTTCTTGGCTGATTTTTGTTTGTGTGTGTTTTAGCCGTTGTTGCCTTAATGGCAGAAAAGCAAAAGCAACAACAACAAGATAGCTCTGCAATTTTACGCCAAAGCTAAAAAGGCGAGCGATCGAGCAGAAATCGAAGTGATCAACACACACAGTAAGAAAATTTGACACGATATCATGAGAAATTCAATGTAACATTTACATTTTTATTTTTATATCATATGTGTGAAATACCGATATGTATTTAAACAAAATTAAAATATTTATTTATCCAAAAAAATTATAATATTCGACATTGTTGTTTTTAAGACTGTGCTTTCAGAGCCAGTTTTTCTGCGATCTATCTTATTATGCTTCTCTGTTACTGAATTTTAAATTCATTTGTGTCTATTAACACACATTAACACACACATATATAAAAACATCAACAACACGGCACTTTCCCTCACATAAAACATATTCTATATCTTCTCGAACAAAAGTTTTTGATTTTATATCAAACTGATTTTGTTTCTGTGCAAAATTGAAGAAAAAGGATAAACAAGGGGGTGGTGGTGGGAAACTGGCAGACGCAGTGGGGTGACGAGGAGCGGCTACTCCATTCGTAGGCAAACCGGGCCAGTTGCCGATCACTGTGGGCCGAAAACCCCAGCAACGTCATTATGATACCCCTGCTGATATCCGTACATATAAGGTATTTCAAGCAAAACACAAGCCGAAGTGCTCACCTTGAAAGATTATAGATTTGTGTTCATACAAATCACCAAACATAAGAAAACGATGTAAGTTTACAAGCCATTAAGCTCACAGTGATATAAATTAAAAACGTAGTTTTTATTTAATTGTTATATATGTATGTAGTAAAATCTACATCGTTTACCGAGTCTTATTGGTATAACAAAATTGAATGCCCAAGGCACAAGAAAAGGTATTTGTCTTGTTGTGAGAAAAGCAAAAGTGAATTGTTTATATTTTTTCTGAAAAGTTTTTAAAAGATTTTATAACCCTTTTTGGTAATTAAGTAAAAAATTAAGCAATTAACGTAGTCAAAACATCATATGTTTTACGGCGTTTTAAACTTATAAACTCCAAAACACCACTGTGCATTGGTTGTGCCCGTGTTTATGCCTCAATAAAAACAACAACAAGCTCCAAACAGCAGCGGCGAACGTTGCAATACGCCGAGTGGACCCCTCAAGTCGCCCCAAAGTAGCCCCAAGTCGTCTTAACTTGGCCAACAGCTTGGCCAACTTGGCGTTCGCTCCAGCTTGTTTCGTATCGGATCGGATCGGTTTTTGTTTTGCTTGTGTTTTGCACTCGTATTCGTAATTGTTTCATGAAACTGGCCAACTCCAGTGAGGGTGGTGGACCCGAGGGGTATTGTCAATGGGAGGGGGAGAGGGTGTACGAAGCAAAAAAAAACAGGTGCGCAGTGCGCAAACGCGCGCGCATTTTTGGTTTTGCTTACTGGTTTTTTCGGTGCCTTCGATTTGGGGCCAACTGTTTTTCGATTTTAATTATGGTTTATGTGTCGCTTACGAACGGCGATCGCACAAAAAGCTAAACCGTCGATCGTTGATCGGCATATATTTATCCAATAAGCGATATACGAGTGTGTATACAGTACACCCCTTGCCCATACCCGTACCCATAACACAAGGTTGCCAGCCAATGTCCGTTGCCACGAGTGACACGAGTGGAGGGGACATGTCGAGCCATTGAGGTTACCGCTTGCTAATTGTGAATTGCCTTCTGGGCGGATCGCCATGGAATTGGCTTTGGGCGAGAGAGCCATTGGCCAAAGTTATTGGAGTGGAAAGCCCCGTTCCGAAGGTGAAGTCTCTGGCTGGCTTTCCCCTCTTAAAAAATCAAGCTAGAAATTCCTGCCTGGCTAGGTGCTTTTTATCAGATAAGAGGGTTCGCCTTCGTCCATAAATCGGGCTGGAAATTCCAACTAAGATAAGTTATTTTATTGGTAATTCCTAAGTTCCCTATCAGTTGGGAGTTTTTCATAAGAAATTATGTTAAGAAAAACTTTCTAGTCAGGCTCTTTAATTATATTAAGGCTTCCAGGATATTTGTAAGTCTTATCTTTGGTTTTTGAATCTTATTAGATATTCATAATACTAAGATAAGTAGATTGATTTTATGTTCCATATCAGGATATACATTTTTACTTCGGGTGGTATTTAGTAATTCGAAATTATGATAAGAACAGTAATCAGTTTTAAGCGGAAGCAATTGTTCGTTTTTACGAAAACATTCAGATATATTGCACTTCCTTTTCGTACATTATCTTTTATCAGCTGAGGGTCTTTCGGTTTGGATTACTCATCCTAATTGCATGCAATTTTCATGTAATTGATTAAAGTAGCTGGTGAATCATGAACAAAACACTGTAATAAAATAATTTTAATACCCTTCCTGCTTATCTGATGCGTGGCACTTTAAAACGTACGCGCAGTCTGAAAGGTAAACAATACAATATCTCGTCACTATCTGGTGACCCATTTTGAGTCATCAGATAGGGACGACAATTGTATCCAGCTGATTCGCGGGCTAAAGTCAAGGCATCGCGGTGCATAAGTCACACGGCGTCTTAATAAATATTAGATTGCCGCAATCGCGCAGATACACATGTATGTACCTGAGTCTGCGACGAGGCAAAAAACCTAGCAACGTTGATCGTATCTCGAGTTACGAGCGCACGCGTGTTTCTTGCGCCTTTGTTTTGTTTACAGTCGATTGCAAATGCAATTTGTATCAGGCGGATACATTCCACATGCGCTGTGCTTTGCATAAAAAGGCCCGCTCAAATGGCCAAGTAGTTACTTTTGCAGCTTAACTGTAACTGGCAGCGATGACATTTTGTATCTGCCTGATACGCAGATTGCTCGCGGATAACTCAAGCGTAAATGCAATGCACGCACACACCAAACAAACCCTCTGGCCTTATTAATATTTATCAATTTGTTATTTAACTGGCTTCGATCTCTTTGTCCGCTGGCTGAGGCAACTTTTTAGCTCTCAATTTGCATAAAGCCCGATAAAAGATACGTTTTTTTATATGCCAACTCGTTTGGGATTGCTGATTGCTTGTTTTTTTTGTCGGGACTTTTTGTTGTTCAATTGCCAATTTGACCTTATTAAGTATGATTTGTAAAATACCTTGCGTGCGACTTAATTAATTGATTTGTTTTAATCTTAAATTCCGCCGGCTGACATCGCCGCTTTAACCCATAAATATTTAATTGTGTTTTCTAGGCCCCCCCCCCTTGTTGATTGGATTTTTTTAGAACCGTGCCAAAGCGTTTAAAGCAATTAAGTTGTGACAAATCTAACTGACATTTATAGAACCCTAGTCTGGGGGCTAGAATTAACTAGAGAACACACGAGACAGCTGAGTTTCTATCCGCAACGGCGGCTGGCAGCTGTGCTAAAAACCGCGTTGCCTTAGGGCAAGATAAATGGCAAATGTGTTGAAAATATGTTGCATTTTGGAGCGTACGGTAATGCCGATAGTTTGGCCACGATAGGGGGCTCGATTTGGGTTTTCAATCCAATAACCAAATAGCACGCGCTGGCTTATGTCAAATTATTTACCAAAGGTCGGGCTAGAACCCATCCCATTTTTTAAGTGAGTATTGTGTGACTGAATAAATATCTCTTGGCAACTAATCAAAAACCACTTTTCGTCTGGCGGCGTATTATCTAGGCGGATGTGCGTGCCTAGGATTAAATGATAAGCCAAAAACTCCGATAAGTTTGCCAAAAAAAGTTAAATATTAAATGCTCATTAAGTTGGCATTGTCGCAAATGTGTCTAAATTTAGCAAATGCCAGGATTGTTCTTCCTAGAACACCTTCGTCTGAAAAGTTAAGAATGTTATATAAGGTTTAATAGTAAGTTTTAAAAATATGTACACAGTTCATGTCACTTATAAACTGAACAAACAGACAAGTAAAAATGCTACTCCAAATAGTTTCTTTTGATGTTGTTTATAAGACGAATTATTCAAAAGCACGTGCTGATAAGATGTGATGAATAAGATGCAGCCAAACAAACTCTTTCATATAAGAGTTAGATAACACTTTTTAATAATTTTGTTTTTCAATTCTCTCCTTCCGTTTCTGTGCTTTTGTGGCCAGACTTTTTATCTATTTTGGAGTCCAAGTTTTCACTGCAGAGAGGAAGCGGTTGCTTGCTTTATTACGCACAATTATTCTCTGCATACCCACCATTATGGGGAAAATGATGGAAAAGAAAAGCCATTCCCAGCAATTTGTCATTGTTTGATTTTCTCTGCACTCGCTATAATTTTATTTTTTTTTGGTATTTTGGTTTTGGGGTTGCTACCAGCGCATTTTACTAAGTCTTCAAGTTCGGAACTGGAGCTGGCTCCCAAACAATTTGAGCATTTGATTGCTTTATTTCACTTTACAACGCAAATTGGTGGCTTTGTGTAGTAAGGCTTGTGATACTTCCTGCCTGCCACGGCTAATTATGAACAATCAGAGATCGCAGAAGACAAGACGGGAACCATGGGATGTTGCTGCTGTGCTGCTGCTGCTGCAGCCAGTGTGTTGCACTTAAGTTGCATGATTACATTTAATGGGCAACGCCAAAACATAATCATTTCGATTAAATAATCAGCTACTGAAGCAAACCCGAGTCAGCGGCCACTCTTCGCACATTTGCGCCGAACAACAGTCACAGCGGTGAGTTGAACGCCACCACACAGGAAAAATAGGATCTACTTGGACCCTGATACTATAAATATTGTGAAAATATTAAAATTATTCCATCGTTCTATCAATATCAAATGAATTACTATAGAACTTTAAATGTTTAAAGCGCTCTGGTTATAAAATAAGCCATAGCCCTTGCAATCTCCCTAAGTATTTATGAATTCTATCAGTACGAAATGAGGGAAATAAGCCATAACCTTTTGATTTCACCCAAATAGTTAGGATTTTTTAATAAATGGAAACATTTTTAATGATTTTACCTTCCTGAAATGATAAATCCGTAATTTTTCTCTGTGCAGTGCAAGGAGCTTGCCTTGTTTGTAATTATGAAAGTTTTTCTCTTACCATGTTTTCCTCTCCCGAACCGTTGAACGTTATGAACTCATTTGTGGAAAAGTCAGGTCTAAGCTCTGACTCAGACTCGGACCCATTTCATTCATAGCCACAAGCTACGGTCGCAGCTACAGCTATCGGAAGTGTTGCTGGTGCTGCACAAGTTGTTGCCGCGGTGAAATGTTGTTGACCACAAAAGTGGCTTGAACCTGAAAACGCCTTGCAATGTGATACAAAAATGTTATTGCCTGGCTGTGCAGCAGCAACATCTGCAGCACAGCAGCAACATAAACAACGGCAAGAGCAATCTGAGACTAGTTTTACACCAATTTCCGCCGCTGCAAAGGTTAAAGACATTGCTGTATAAAGGGAATTTTTTCTATAACTTTAATCGAGCTTTAATGTGGCAATTGCCGTTTGATGTTGCTCTAATTGAAAAAGGAAAAAGCCTACTGAAGTATGGGTAAGATCAAGTGGAAAATTATGGATGGCGATTGCGTTGAGTGAGGTGTTTGAGATTTCTGTGAAATGCCTGAAATATTTGTAGCCCAAATATAAATCGCAGCCCGTTTACGCCGTTTTTTCTAAACTGGCAGCGAATAAACATACAAAGCGAACAATATTTCAGTTGTTTGTGCGAGGTTTTGTTTGGTTTAGATTTCACTATTACTTTTTATTATTTGTTCGGAGGAATGTTTTTTTATCGGTCTTTGCGGGTGTTCTGTTTATTTTTTACTGCCTGTTTTTTGTGGGTTAGCAAGTCGAAACCTTGAATACGTCTGTCAATCTTTTTTTCTGCACATATTTAAAATTAATTTATGCCCCGCAATTTGTTAGGTTTTGGCTAATGGTAGAGAATTTTCATTGCCAGCTTAAATAAATCAGTTGCCCAATAAATTCCATGCCATCTTTTTGTCTATCTGTTGGCCAAACAATTTGTAATACTTTTGGTAAACAATAAAGGAAAAACATTTTCGATTGCGTTAGTTCCAGTTTTAAGTCCATTAGCTTAGGTTAGTTTGGCAACTACCAAAATTATGAGAAAGTTAACATTTTAACCAGCCGTTCGGTTTAACTCTTGAATATGCATTTATCAATTGGCTCAAGGTCCCGGTTTATTTTCGGTGATTTTTTCTCCGTAAACGTTTTTGAATCTCGCCAAACATAATTTGATTTGCCAGCTAACCTGTTTTTCCTCCGTCTTACCTTTTATTCATCTCCCTGGGTGCGACGTTTTGATTGATTTAAGACGTTCGGAAAACGAAGAAGCCGCAAAATGTTTTTTAGCCATGATTGCGCTGATTACGTGACTCTGTCAATTGATTTGTGCGCAAAAAGAAAAACAAAACTCTGGCTCAAAACTCTTGGCCCATATGAATGAATCGCGGCCCAAAGTTTTGGTTAGTTCGTGCGGCGGCTAAATAACAAAAACTCATCGTGTCTAATTTTTCATGAAGGTTTTTCAATTGTTGTCGTTCGCTGCCGTTTGAGCCGGCCAAAGGCCTCAATTTATTGTTATGTGCATTGAATTTTTAATTTTCTTTTTTTCTAGTAGCCATTTTGATTTTATTTTGTTTAACCATTTATTTTATTAGCTGAAAAAACAATAAAGCCATGTGGAGATGCCTTGTTACCATTTTGGTTTAATTACATTAAAATTAAACAATACAAATTTGTAAAACTTTTTCTTCTTAAAAAACAACCTGTCCAGACCCTCTAAGCTGAAACCTTTCTATTATTGGCAATCTAAGCCCATCCAGAAATGACGTATTTTGTTTTTAAATAGCGAACCGGAACTTTTACGCAAATTAAGCGAAAATGAGCAAAAAATACATATACCGTATACAAATATATTCAATGATTAGTCGATATAAAAAAGTAATAATAAATAATGTCCGAATATATTAGAATGTATTACAACACGTCGAAAGACAGAGATGGCGAATCTCTTTTGGAATTGCGCAATAACTAAAACAATTCAAGTGGCGGACTTGACGGGCATTAGCTGAAATTGCTTAAACAATTACTGGAAATGTATTTAAAGACTTGAAAGTGTAATTACCGAACAAACTATGAAATTGCCCCTATCTAAAGCCTGATAAAGTAACTGCCCCGTGTGCTGAATTAGCTAAGAACGGAGTTGTTTACAGAAGGGGGTAGGAAATGTGGGCAAATAAAAGAATAATAAACAGTGCAAAAGGTAAATTAAATTAAATAAATAAAGATATGACCGATCCGATTACTGCTTTCTTGAGTTGTTGTTTGTGTTACCAGAACGGAGTTATTTATTCTTATACATGTTTACTTGGCCCAAATAAGCTCTATAATTTGAATTAGTATCACGTTTTTAATTTAACAATATTTATATTATATAAAATAATTTTTATAATAATGACTCCCTAGTTTACGGTTTACTTCTTTAACAATACCTTTCTAATTTTATTTCAAGCGGAACTTTAAGATTACTTGAGCACTTCTACTACACTCTAATAATCCTTTTATTTCTTAGTTATTTTTTCCCCTTTATTATTATTCCCCTTTGACTACGCTCCTGAAGCTCGTGAGCTATATCTGATCACGCACTAAACATATGATTGCTGATAAAAATATTCGCCGTCGTGGAAGAGGAAAAGTTATCGCTCTGAACGTGTCGTGTCCTAGCATTTAATTGGATTTCTGTTATATCCATTGTCAGTTGTCCAAGGCAATTAGAGCTTTAGCGATAGTTATCGTTTATTTTTAGCAATATTTTCGCATTAAGCCGACAATTTGACGGTTCGTGCGAAGCTCAATCACGCCTTAAATGATGTATGTATGTATCTTCTCTATTTTTGGCCTCTCAAGTGGACCATAAAACCGAAATCTTGAGAGTTATAAAAGAATTTAAGCGTCCGGTCCAAGGGGCAGGCATTCGTTGAAGCGTAAACTGCGGAGAGCTGGCTGAAACAATTGATTTCAATTTTAATTAACACCCGCACAGTAGCCACGCCCCCCGGCTTGCCCCCGGCCGAATACGGTTTTAATTGGCACTTGCTCTTTGGTGGTCGAGGTTCGCTGAATCTTAACCCCTTAAGACGACGAAGTCAGCCAACGGCACAAATTAATGAATGAAATTACAATGGGGGATGGTCCCAAATAGGGGGGCATTGTTTGGCCAGGGGGTTGGCATGGTAATTATATTGATGTGGGTGGGGGTAAGGCATCGCTGACCCCTCGTTTTCCCATAAAAACATATTGTTTATGAAATAAAACAATTTTTTTTCTTGAAAATCTTTTCGATTTGTTCCTAAAAAACCGATTGCTTTTATTACTTTTTTTTGCCTGCCTTCAAACAATTGCATTAATTAATTGTAATTGTTCGTATTTTCCATTAAAAAGTATTTTCCATTTGTTTCCGTTTATTGGTATATATTTTATGTTTCCAAGAACTTTATTGACTCGAATCTATTTATTTATTCTCCAACATTTTATTTCCTATCTTTCTTGAGAATTTAATCCATTCCATCAATTTTGGGCTTGTCGTTGTTTCTACTTACAAAGTTCCAGCGTTTCATAAGATATTCATTCATTCATAGAACGCCTCCACAGTTTCTCCCCATCTTGTTTTTCGACTTCCACAACCGCCAACCCACTCTATATTATTCATTCGTTTATTTTTCATTACATCTGTAGATTCCGTCGTTTTTTTGTGTTTGTATCTTGTTGTGTATTTCGGTTTTTTTGCGTCTCTCGTCATCGCCGTCACTTAAACTTGACCTTTATTTCCATTTATTGCTTATTACTGCATAATGCCTTAGTATTCCCATTGTGTGGTTAGTTGTTGTCTTGTGGATCCAGTTGTTTCTGGTTGTTGTCGCCAAAGTTCTCTCAATGGGCGCCACCCACTTGCATTTTGCATGCATTTTTCTTTAATGGGTACAGTGGGTTTTTAGATCAGTGGCGTTGGTTTTAGGGATTTAACCAACTTTGTCTAGTCTTACAATTTTTCAACACTACCATCAAAAGTAGGTTATTAAAAACTCCCAAAATATTTATGTTTAAAATAATAATTATATTTGTTAAATATAAACAAGTACTGTCTGTTTATTTTTCAAAACAATTGCATCCCATCCAGCTTTCTTTGTTCTTCATTTAGGTTATATTTATTTTCTTTTATCAAAACATATTTCTTTTTTGTTATTATTTATAATTTTTGCGTATCAAAACAGAACCATATTGCTTAGTTCGCTTGCACTTGAATTCCTTAATCCAAACATGCTACTACACCTCTGTGTGTTTGACTGATAAAACCCACATGGATCTGTATATGGAATACAGTTGGCTACCATCTATATCTATCTATATTTGTATCTACATAACTGCCTCTGCAATGTGTTCTGTTCTGGCAATTTCCTCGTAATTGTTGCTCAAACACAGGCCAACTGAAATGCAGATAAAAGTCTGCTATTATTAAATATTAGCATAGAGGAAAATAATCTTTCTTCTGTGCGGGATGTCTGTTTCTGTGTTGCTTTTCAGTTATTACTCATTAAATATGCAGTGGCATATAAAATTGCGCATAAATCACAGACTACGGGCTTTTTCTCTCACTCTGATATATGATCACTAGATGATATATGAGTTGGCTATTAGTTTTAGTTCTTTAATGATTCATCTGGGAAGGTTTTGTGTGTTGGGAAATTGATTGTCTCGATGCTAATAAAAAATGGAATCGATGAAGTCCGACTCTTTGTTGGAAAAGAAGATGAACGAACAACAGAAGAAGTGTTTTAGAACATAAACAATGGAAACATTCCATAAAAATTCCTAAATCCAGCCTAAACTTAACGATTCTTTTTCCACTCGTCTGTTTGTTTCCTAACTAAGCGTTAAAACATTATAAATACCAGTTGCTTCTGGTGCCTAGACGGCGGAGGAGTTCTATAATCTTGAAAACCAGTTTTGGGTTACCAAAATTAACACGATGGTCGGAGGGATTTGGATTTGGAAACAAAAAACTTGCATTCTTTGATCGGATGAAAAACGAAAACTCAAAAAACCGAGAGATGCATGTGTATAAGACTGGTTTTCCCTCGCGGTCTTTCGCACCTTTGATGTTGGTTTTTAATGCTCTGGAAAAAGGGGGGTTGTCCGTCCAATAATGTCTATGAGAATTTGATTTTTATAATCGAATTCATGGAATTTTTTCCCAACTTTAGGCGCGGCCTGGCCCGGCGAATGATCAATCAAGTGCAGCATCAGTGGAGGCAGATGAATACCTAATGAGTACGGGTACGACTGACAAACACACCCATCCCTGAATACATATACCCACAGTCGTAGACCCAAACTGGTTTAATTGATTCAAATGAAGACGACGACGCCGACTGCCACGATGATGTTGAATGACGTTTGCCCGGCTTAGGCTTTGCCTTCGCCTTTGGCTTTTGTTGCCTTTTATACCGATTTCAGTAATATGTAAATCGAACTCCCCCCGGTAGCAGTCCCCTCACAAAACGTCAAAATAGAAAACTTGCAAATCACATGCAACAATTGATGTCGATTGTTTGCCGCTGGCGTGTCATGCAACGTTTTGTGCTCACCCTTTTGTGGCTGCACTCGTGTTGTGTGTTTGTGTTTATAATTGTCTCAGATGCAACCGGCCCACCCCCTCAAATCCCCCTTTTATGTTTGCTGATCACTTGTCAGTCAGGGGCGTTCGCTGCCCCCTCACATTGAACTCAACAATCACCTCTAGTTGCACTCGCACAAAGGGTATACAGGTGTTCCAGCTAAAGGCAGATTAGTCTGTAGCATGAATGTGGTCTTGGGTATAATCAAATATTATTATTTTGAATTTTAGAATACCAAAGTATAATATAAATATAATTATCTGATAAACTAAGAAAATATTAAAAAAATTTATATATTTAAATAAATCATTTACAAACGCCAAAAACAAATAAAATAATAGTTTAAATAGTAAGCAATTTAAAAAACCTTGAAAACCTTTTGATCTGCTATGTTTAAGTTGTGATTGCCTTAGAGTCAAATAACAATATCAAAGCTCATTAAAATATACATTATATATAGAAATTATATACTTTCAGTAATTGTTCACAATCAAAGTTAAATCAAGTTTATATAGTCATTAAGATGAGGTCGACTGGGCTCAATTAAAATAGATGCCTTGCAAACGATACGATTAGATATTAAGTCAGTTCAAATAAATTAAGTTTGTTATATATTTAGAAACTTAATCATAAATAAATGACATCCCATTACTCACAGTTTTATGTGTAATGTAAGAGCATAACAAAATCTTTAATATATCGCCAAGCCCTCATCATTGCTCTCATTTTGTAGTTTAATTCTGCGGTCAAAGTTGACTGGCAGTTTCCATGTGAATGTCAATTGCGGCTGAGACCCGTCTGCCCTTCTGACTTTGTGTTGCTGTCCATTCAATTACTAAAATTAGCCCGGATCGCTAATTGTTGAAAGATGCAATTAAAGCTACTCAGACTAAGACGGAGACAGATGTAAAGATACAAGTAGTTAAGAATCGATGGAGGGTTTCTTGTCACACACAACTAGAAAAGACTGTCAACGATCTTTTGTCCAAAATCGGAGGCAGGTAGCGAGATTTTTCTGTTGTTTAAAAACGCATTAAGATATTACCGAACCCACCCCCATAATTCGACGGACGGAAGTCGGTGCGGTCATAAATACCTAATCTTTATGGGCAGTGGGAATCAAAGAACTTGACTTGTTTATGCCTCCTGGATTCCCTCGTCCACTGTCCGTGTCTTTATCCCACCACTAATTACTTGTCTCGGTCTGCTGGGGCATAACAAGCCAGACATTCCTTAACTCAAGATCAGGATAAGATGTTTTGAGAGTTCGGCGTGTAAATGCCTCGGAGTCCTGTCCAAAGGCATTCAAATGCAAAAGGTAGAGCAGCGGAGCCACTAAATAAAATCATTAAAAATAATGAACGCACTTCCGTTGCAATTGTCGGGGTCTTAGAACTTTATACAACATTAAAATGAAGCAGCCAAGGGGAGAAACTGACTTTGTGGCATACACGTAAAAAAATACATCTTACGTTAAGATCTTAAATGTAGGGGTTCCGACCGGTTGATAAATACATTTAATACGTATCATGTTATAGAACGAACTTTTTGTATAATTTATTATTTGTAAATAATTTAACCAATTTAATTAATATATCATTTTATCTTGGAGATCAGTATTGATTTTAAAGCTTTTCATATTGCAACTTCACCCATCGAAATGCATATTTTTTTGTGTGTAGGGGAATATACTCGTAGAATGCCGCACAAATTAAAAGGTTGAAATGTTCCCTCCCCGAAACCCAGAACCCCAACTCGCTGTCGAACTCGTTGTTGGTTGTTCGGTGGTTTGGTGGTTTGGTTGTTTGGTTGTTCGACTGTCGTGAGTGGCTCGGCAATTGCAATTACATATGTAAGATTGTTCTCAGATGCCGCTGAGGCCCAAAAGGAAAACGATGTGGGGGCATGGCGAAACGGAAATAAAACTCACACCGCCCTGGCCCTAAAAACAAAGGCAATGCTGGTTACTTGATTGTGGGGGCTGGACGACACATATAAATTATCAACGACGCAGACCAGACCTAAACTCAAATCCCAACCCATTGCCGGTGGAACTGGGCGGCCTGGGTCTCTGGTTATGCATAGAATCAGAATCATGAAGGTTGCTGCCTCAAAATGGGTACCGATACAGGTACAGCCTACGCCAAATGGAGCTCATCGTTTATGCAATTGGTTTACGGGCCAGATATTTAAACTTTGTTGCAATCGATGTGGAAGAGTCGAGTCGTGATGAAAGTGCGAAACTGGAACACCTAGTGGAGCTGAAAGAAACTTCGAAGATAGGCCCATTAATTCTTGTGTTTAAAAGTTTAGAGTTAAGCAAGATTATTGATTACTTGAAGTACAAGACTTCAACTGGATAGCTTACGTAAATTTGGAAAGCAATCCAGTTCCGATTAGATCTGTCCAAGTCTTACAAAATAAATACAACTGTTAAGCTTTTATTTGATAGGACTTCGCCGGTTTTTGGAAAAAAGCTAAAACCATTCCTCAAAGGGAAAAATAACTTGAAATAAATAATAAATAAATAAAACTATTTATTTAATTTTTACGTTCACGGAAAATCAAGTGTGACGATTTGTGAAGGTCATGTGGGGATCATTACTCAAAAGTCGCTTTCCGCCTGGGAAGTTATTTGTTTACAATATTAATAAATTGTAAATATATGAAAATTAAAGGTCGAGCTTAAATCAACATTTACATAGCTTTTCTATGGTCATAAATGACTGGACAAACACCATCAGTCACTCAACATTCTTGACCATTAAATGATTGATGGAGGTATCGACAAAATTCTAGGTGAACTATTATGTTAATTGATTGTAAAATTTAAATTTAATGCCCGAATCAACCTTTAAACCTGTTGAGCCGCCGTAATTCCAAAGTCACATTACCCCAGCGTGCATTTTCCAGACTAACAGTCGAGTCGCCGCGGGGAATAACATGTCTGGGGTTGTCGAGTGTCCAAATTGATTTACCATTCCGGGTGCCATCATTATATCTGACCCAATTGCTCGGGAAGAAGTGTGACACATTTCTGGTGGCAAAGATCAATTTGGCTCTGGCCAATGGAAATGGACCACAGCGTCGCCGGTTCCGTCGCATTAGTTTCGCCGCTGAAACTTAACTGGGAATCTGAATCGGCTTCGGAATTGAAATTGAAATAGGAATGGGTCTTTGGAGTGTGGCGCGGTTTAGTTGTTTGTCTGTTTGTTTACACAACTGTTGAAACAGTGGCAAAGTGCGGAATCATGTTGCGGCATTGTTTGGCCGAGCATTTCTAGTTTGTTTTTCTATTTTCCTTTTTTTTTTTTGCTTTATTAGCCGTACTCTCTTCTGGGTTATTTACCCAATGACGACAGTTGTCGACATCTTCGAATGGCGCTTTGGCCAAAAGACAAAACAAGGTCAGGCCCAGAACTTTCCAAAAAAAAAAAAAGTGAAGAAAAATTACCAGAAAAGAAACGCCAAATCGGCGGGAGAACAAACAATTAGTCAGGGAGGGGCCCTCGCAATTTGTATCAGTAACCGGGAGATATGCGCGCTTTTTCACACTACTCTTCTGGGTTAACGTCAGCGTTAACCCGTTTGCCAGGCCAATTACCCCGCCCCATAACCCAACATGAATATCGCTTAAAACAGAATAAAAGTGCCTCGACAATTGCTTGATTCATGACTAAAACAGCTGGAGAAAGAGGAAACCGAAACAACCTACATAAAGTATCTCTGTCTCTGCCCCTGCCTCTGCATCTCGTATCTTGTATATGTTTCTGTGCTCGTATCTCGAGCTGATGCTGAAGCTGAAGCTCTGTGACGCATCTGCGATCCCAGTGGAGAACTGCAGCTTGAAGTTGCCTCTTGGCTCTTGATTGCTCTTGATTGGCCTTTGTGTTGCTCTTTCTCCCATTGTGCAAGTTTTGATTTCGCCTCGCGTTTTGATTTGATTTCGATTTGTGTCTGGGCGAGTGTTTATTTTCATTTTCAATAAATCGCTCTATAATTGCACTCCGGGGGGGATTACCCAACCCCCTCGATGTGAAAGCTGCCGTCAAATTATCTCATTTCACGAGCCGTGTGAAAACAATTTTGATCTTAGCATTTCCAAATTGATATATCTTTTGAAGTTTCGACAAATATTTAAATAGTTTCTTTTGTTTATCTCTTGCAGGCCATTCCGCACAACACACCTTAAAAGCTCTTCAAGATTTGTGGATGTTTTCAGGTAACTATAAAATGGTGTATAAAAATCTGAACAGGAAAAAAGGAAGAGGGGAGGCCTTAAAAACAAGTGTGGATCACCCATGACTTGGTCTAGCCCACGTCCCACTCGAGTGCAGTTAAGTGGTTCGAACACACTATTCATAACTCGTGTGCCATTAACGCTGGAGGCACGCAAACTTTCGCACGGCTCACTGCTCGCATTGAGAACTTTAAATATGGGTCAATTACTCATAGAGTGTTCGGGGAGGAAAAACAAATTTCTTACATAACTGTTGACGTAGTACAATCTAGTGGTCATAAAGTATCCCACAATTGCGTTATGGGGTATGCTCAACCTTTAACTTATAATCTTTAATGAAATTCTTCATTTCAATTTCATCAAAACTCAAAGAAATATAAATTTAACTATTTGAACGGAGATGTTGTGTCAATTGACATTGACACTTTTTAAAATTCCAAGATTTTTTTAAAAAACAGTCACAGGAATTTCTTTTAGATAGTCGGTATTGGAATGTATTTGCTGGAGGCAAGATTTTTTATTGGTATGTTTTTCAATTATTATTTCTCTTTGATACTTACTTTTTACTACTGGGTATCCTTAACCACTGTTAAGGGTATCTGACAGTCTATTATCACTGTTTATCCTTTAACAGCCAGTTTTTTTAACAAATTGCTTCCGTCATTTACTACTAAGTAACCTTAGGTCTGAAGTAAACCCAACCTGCAAGATTTAGCTTAAGTTCAGTTCTAATTGCCGCTAGTCTTACTCATATTCGCATATGAAGCCAGAGGATTGGAGTCTAACTGTTGAGTGGCAGTTAAATGCTAATTTGCCGAGCTGACTGACCGTTGCCGACTGCCGGCTTTGGTTTTTACTGCTCTTGAATCGTTACTGCCTTTCAGCGCGGAATTAGTGGTGTTTGTGTGCGTCTTAATTGCACCGGCAGACCCATTTGAGAGTTGGCCCTTTTAGCCGGTTTTTTTTTTTTGACCCATCTTAACTTATTTCTGCTGTATCGATTGCGAATCCACGCACATGAATTGAGGTCGCCAGAGATCAATGATCTGTATCTGTATCTCTACCTGTTCGATTTTGGTCTTGTTTTTTCTCATCTTAAGTTTACATCCCATCAACTCCGGAAAAATATCGATCCGGAGTGGCTGCGATGCAAATGTGGTTCGTTTTTAAGCCAAATGTATTTGTGTTTTTGGTCTTCATGCTCGGCTAACTGGCATCGATAAATCTTCGGATTACACAACATTAAGGCTGCATTCGATCATTGTTTCGTGATCGCGCTATAACAATGTGAATTTGTCAACGGAAACGATTTGCGACAACAGCAGCCTCGAACAATTGCTCACATGCAATGAATATAATTTGTTTAGATCATAAATTTGCGTCATTTTTGGCTTGGACAATTTATCTGTTGAAACTTATCCGCTTAAAAAGAGGAACTTATTCGCAATTAATAATTTCACAATTTCCCTCTCTGATCTACCTCAATTAAGTTCAAACGGATTTTTCCCATTCCTGGTTTGGCTAATCGGCTTATAAAGCAAATCGTCTCAATAATAAACCACTGATCACCTGAAATAAATGAAATCATGTTTACATTACGTAAACTGGCAAATAAAAGGCTAACTTTGAACTTGAGCCAATAATATAAATTTAAATGGCAAGCCACGCCAATATATTGACAATTTTGAATATATTTACGCTCATATGCAAATTTGAGTTGGTAAACAACCTTAACAATGAAATGCCGAATAATAAAATATGGTGTAGTAAATCAATAAGTATAAGTTATTCACAGTATTATTATTAAATTTGAATATGAGTAAATAAAGTTCAGCAATTTTCACAAAAATAATCAAATAAAATTTGTGTCAATATGATTTTGGTTTATGTGTAAGGAAGCTATAAAAACACAAATCTTTAATTTTGTGACACTTATCAGACTTTCCACTTTCCTTGACTACAATATCTTTTTATTCGCTTCACGTTTACTCATCACGAAAAGAATCTGAAGCTGGAGTAAAACTTTGGCGGCTTATCTTGTTCTCCGCTTAATTTCCACTTGCGTTTTTGCATTAAGTTTTATGTCGCCGGACATGGACATGGCTCGGCAGATATTTCGGACTTGGTTTTCACCTGGCCGCGGCACGTAGCCATTTAGATAGACATTTGACACATCAGCTGACATGTCAGGCCGTCGTTTTTTGGGGGCAGTGAGAGTTATCCCCCCAGCTGGCCGCAAACAAATTCTTGCAGTAAAAGTAAATACGATTTAAGAAGAAAACAAGCTCAAGTTCAGACAGCAGGTGGCAAATTGTTTTGGCACATGCCAAAAGCCAAAAAGCAACCAAAACGATTGGCCGAGACGGAGCAGCTTCTGCCCAGAGCCAGACCTGTCTGGATTCGCCAACAAGATAAAAATAAAACCATTATAAATTCATTAACCAACAAAATCTTTGATAATTTTGCTAAGGCCAAGTAGGGAGGTGGGGAACGTGGAGAAGTTCTATAATTTTTCGTGAAATGTGCGTCAGCAAAAAAAAAAACGTTTCTTTATCCCAAATCTACACGATTCGTTTGATCTGGACAACAAACTAGCCAAACCACAAAATGGCAAAAAGTGCCTTAGGTGATAAGTTCATTTATTTATCTCTTATTCCTGTGCTGTTTTTCTTTTAATTTCATCCGACGCGTGCTTCTTGAGTTTTGTGTTAATTCGTAATAATTAATTTGAGAATGTGCAGAAGCCGCAAATGAAGCTAGGCTAATAAATTATTTATGAATCTTGGACACGACAAGGGAATTACGGGAATTTCCTAAACACAAAGAAAACATAGATTCTAAGAAATAAAGGTGCCATTTAAATTATCTTAAAAACCCAGTTGATAGTTGATAGTGTGGCTTTGATTTAATTTGTAGACTTTGGGATTTTAGCTTATTTAGTCTCGAAACCGGAACGCTATTTAAATTAATTTATTTGAAGAGATTGATTTCGTATCGTTCTAAAACTGCTAGCTTATCAAATAAGTACCAAAAATATAGCCCAACATATAATCCGAATTGATATTTAACTTTAAAATTGTTAACTTATGAACCATTTTAATTTGTACATTTTGATGTTGATTTTAATTTCGTTTTGGGGATTGCCAATTCATTTTTATACCCGTTACTCGTAGAGTAAAAGGGTATATTGTATTCGTGCAAAAGTATGTAACAGGTAGAAGGAAGCGTTTCCGACCCTATAAAGTATATATATTCTTGATCAGGGTCACTAGCCGAGTCGATATAGCCATGTCCGTCTGTCCGTCTGTCCGTCTGTCCGTCTGTCTGTCCGTATGAACGCTGAGATCTCGGAAACTATAAAAGCTAGAAGATTGGCATTTTGCATGCAGATTCTAGGAGTTCCTACGCAGCGCAAGTTTGTTTCAAAAAGGTGCCACGCCCTCTTTAACGCCCACAATCGCTTATATACGATTTTAAAAATTTAAATATTTCGGAAAAGTAAAAATGCAGTTTTATTGTGTTTATCAATACCTATCGAAATGTAGAAGAAATTTTTCAAATCGCACCATTCGTTAAAAAGTTATGCGTGATCAAAATTTCTATCTCCATCTCCCTCGCACTCCCTTTACCTGAGTAACGGGTATCTGATAGTCGGGGCACCCGATTATAGCGTTCTCTCTTGTTGTATTTATTTTTGTATATGCCTTGTAAAATTTGCTATATTTTTTTGTCTTGAGTCTTCACGTAATTACTCTTCAATATACATTTTTGTATTGCCTTTTTATTTTGAGCTACCAATGCTTTGTGGGGTTGGCTTTCGATCGTTGCGCTGACTGCACAATTACTTAGCCAAACGAGTGAGGCAACTTCGGAATACCTCAAATTGCATTCAGCCAAACACGGAAGATGCCACCCTACTCACATATTTCGCCGCAAAAGTTGCGTGTGCATTAGACTGGGTTTCTGTGCCTCGAAATCGCATTTGATGCAATTACAACTGCGGCAAATCGGTTGTCACGGAGGTCCATTTACGCTGCTTAATAGCCGGAACGGAGTCTCTGAATTTAAAATCTAAAAATAATATCTACAAAAAAAAAACCATCAAAATCCGTTTTATTAATATCAATAACTTTTGTCATGTCAATTATTTTTTATCTCATTACCTAATTCTTACATTGTTTTTGCATAGATAAATCGTGAGATTAATTTGGCTGGTGCCCGGTGATTTTCTCAATTTTCACTGGAAATTGCGCACTTGTAAATTTAAAAGGGTTCTGACGTGGTTCTTAATTGGCAGATTTGTTACCTTTGACTTGCGTCAGACTCGTTTTAAACGTAATGTCTAAATAGGTAATCGTGAAATGGTGGCTCGAAAAACGCTTATAAAGTAAGTATAGCTCATGTGACAAAAGATTGAAAACGCTATGACGATTATATTCCACAAGCATTTTAAATAATAAGATACATTGTAGTATTGAAAACATTTTTAAAATGTGTAAATGGTACAATGTACATACGTAAGGGTAGTGATCACTGATTAAATTGTATTTACGTCAAAGATATTGAACTCAAGGTTCGATTTTTTTTGGGTAATGTGTTTAATTTTTGTAAGCTGTGGGAAATAAAATATAATTATTTTATCAAACGGTGTTAATACAATTTAACACATTAAAAATCTATTATTTGTCAAATTGTTAAAGCCACTTATCATTCTGTCTTAAGTGGTTGCCTTGTAGATACAAATGGTCTTAAGAATGGAAACATTCATTTGCATTTATTTCCATTGCCCTTTTAACAGGTCCTAAACATATGCATATTATTGATTTAAAGCCACAACTTTATTTGCATAACATTATATCGACTTACTTAATTCGTTAGCTTTAGAAGAAAATGGACCGATTTGTAGCGGCAAATGCCATTTATCAATGCATAAATCAAAAGCAAGTCACTTAATTTTACTTAAATTCATTTTCATTGTGCCATATATTTTAACAAACATTCGTTGTTGCTTTTGGAATTGCTTGCTTTCAGTATTTGGCAATTTTTCCTTCGAATTAATTTCATGCGCATTTGTTTGTATTCAGTTCGTATTATTTTTGGTTGAGTTTATTTATTTATTATTTTTCGTTATTGAAATTGGAATGGCAAGTGGAATTTGTAAGCAATTTGAACGTTAATTGAAATTCAATTCAGGTCCAAGAGGACCAGGCGAGGTATGAAAAGAGCATCAGACAAGTTTGCGCCAATTACAATGCAAAATATCTACGTTTATTATTGTGCGATGCATTTAAATTGCTCGGGTAATAACAAAGCAAACAAAAACAATTTTTTGCTGTGCTTAATATATGCTGGAAGAAAAAGAAGAATTTCAATCCCATTTGTATATGAATGGTAAATCGGTAAATGATGTTTATTATAATTCACTTGTTAAACAAGAAAGGAAAGCTAACTTCGGGCGGAGCCGAAGTTGATATACCCTTGCAGAATATTCTGTAAATAATATTCTCCAAAATTATTCATATGATGCATTCTTAACACTCATAAAAAATCCCAACTTTCTATCTTTAAAAACACCAAAGTTATGGCATTTTTAATCGTTCAGTTATATGGCAGCTATAGGATATAGTCGGCCGATCCCTATAAAATTTGGTAGGTCGATTGATTGGCCAAATATAAAACCCATAGAAAATCCCAACTTCCTAACTCTAAAAACACCAAAGTTATGCTATTTCCTATCGTTATATGGGAGCATAGGATATAGTCGGCCGATCCTTATGAAATTTGGTAGGTCGAATTGATTGGCCAAATAAAGAAGCCATAGAAAATCCCAACTTCCTCACTTTACAAACAGCAGAGTTATGGCATTTCCTATCGTTCAGTTATATGGCAGCTATAGGATATAGTCGGCCGATCCCGGCCGTTCCGACTTATATACTGCGTGCAAAGGAAAGAAGGGTGTGCAAAGTTTCAATTCGATAGCTTTAAAACTGAGAGACTAGTTCGCGTAGAAACAGACAGACGGACAGACAGACGGACAGACAGACGGACAGACGGACAGACGGACAGACGGACAGACGGACAGACGGACAGACGGACATGGCTATATCAACTCAGGAGGTGATCCTGATCAAGAATATATATACTTTATAGGGTCGGAGATGTCTCCTTCACTGCGTTGCACACTTTTGACCAAAATTATAATACCCTCTGCAAGGGTATAAAAAGGGATCAAAATATATGCAGTTTTTAGGGGCTTTTGAAATTTTTAAATGATAATCCTTGACATTTTTCGTAAACTCCTTCGTTTAAAAAAGTTGGTCTTGTTGAACTTCTTTTGAATTATCTTCTCCATCAATCAGTTGTCACAGTCAACCACTGAGAAGAGACAAGGGAGAATACAGACCAGTAGAACCCTTCCCTCGAGCCAAGGTTTCCTCTTAACCCGGTCACATGGTCACCGTGCGGTTTGCCATATGAATGCATTTATTAGCCCGACCCAACCATATACCACAATCCCAAACAAAAACCCCAAATGGTACATTTTTAGGCAGCTGGATGGCAGGCAAAAAAAATAAATTTAAAATACAACCAAACAAAATGCAATTTTTTTCCACCAAAAATTTTCTCACGTAACAAGTACACCAGCCAGACACGGAGCTGGAAAAACTTTTTCAGAAAACTGAAAAGTCCGACAAGACCGGGCCAAGCAATTTACTTGGGCACTGAAAAAAAAAACATAAGATCACTTTGGATTTGATATTAGGAATATGAATTTCCTAATGTCATATTTGGTGTTTTATTTAGATCCATGTATATAATCAATTTTATTTTACATAATCGTATTTTTTAAATGAAAATTTGTAATCGATCTTAAAAAAAGGGTCAACAAATATATTTTTTTCAAGTGCGAAAACAACTTGTTGTTGGCCAATTTTTTGGCGTCTGCGCAATCCATAAGAGGGCATTAAGCTGCTGCTGCTGCTGTTGGCCGATTCTAAATATCAGGCAAGGCGATTGCAAGTAGCCAGCGACTGAAACTACAGCCTTGGCTAATGGCCAGTCAACGGCAACTGACATGGGCGATATCGGCCGGCTCTCTTGGCCAAAAGCCGAGCTTTTAATGGCTCCGCAGTGGCCTTTCCCTGCATGTGTGCCTGCAATTTGGTGGTATGACTAAGCCCTGCCCGGTTATCTTGGCCAAGAATTTGACTCTTGCTCTTTCAGCGACTGCACAGGCCAGGCCATGCCGATATTTCGATATTGTGCCGGAATTTTAGTGGAAAATTTTCACACGAAATTCAACAAATGCCCGTTAATTGCTTGACAAAATAAACCTTTTCGCGAATAAAACGTCGAATGAGCCCGTCGATAAAGAAGCGAGTAAATAGCGAACAAGAATTGGCATTGGCCGGCCAAATTATCATTTTGGACAATCACCTCGATCACTTCGGTGTCAGACACTTGTCTGTTAAGGGTGTCACCGGCAAACACCTATGTATGTATATAGCCATATATTTGTACTTGACGATCGCGCAC
This sequence comes from Drosophila fuyamai, assembly GCA_018153365.1. Classification (NCBI taxonomy): domain Eukaryota; kingdom Metazoa; phylum Arthropoda; class Insecta; order Diptera; family Drosophilidae; genus Drosophila; species Drosophila fuyamai. The sequence goes on along the minus strand of JAECXW010000393.1, from coordinate 5,456,896 downwards.
AATTGGAGTTGGGTGAGAAGTAACAAATTACAAGAATATACAATGCTGGGGGAATTTGTCAGGTTTCTTTCGGCTTACACTTATACAAACCCGGTTCGCAGCTAGATCTTGATTTTAGATTGTAATAACACATGTATCGCTTGATTGGCTGCTGAATATTATTTTAACGTCTTTGTTGATAGAAACTAGATTGTATTTTAACCAATTTTCGGTTGTTTACCATTCAACAGTTTTGTGTAGATAAACTTGGGCTATTTGTTTACATATATCCATTACCTGTTTCTTTTGTCATAATTTTTTTTTATAGATTGCTAAATTAAACTGTTGTTGAAACTAAAAGTTTACTTTTCAAATCCTTGGAAACACATTTGCTAGTTGATACTTTGGACTATTTTATGACCATATACTTTTCTGCATTACAAGTTATCTACAAATTATTTTGTTTTTTATTACTATAGTATGAATGTAATAATCATTGGCTTTATTGTTAGATTTATTTTATGGCCAGATAAAGTATGAAGCCATAGTATATCTAGTTATTAATTGATTGTTATTTACCAAACACATTGTTTTGGGAAAACTTTGGCTAGTTGCAAATTTTCCTAATCAAGGTTTATGAACTTATAAATATTTACAACACACATGGCAATAAAATATCTAACTGGTGTTGAAAAATCGTAAGAACATTCATTCACTGACATGACCAAATGCGAAGGTAGTTCCTGAATACTAAAAAAAACAAATAAAGATGGGTAATTTCGCTAATATGTACATGACTGACGGGCAAAAGGCTTTTAAAAAATAATAATGACCAAATGGATAATATAAACTTGTGAAGAAGAGAACCCTAATTTCATATGCAAGAATTCCGCACCTAAATCCTCATTTATTCACAAACATGTCAAGCACATTAATATCGCTAAAACAACAATGGCAATGATGCCAACCCTTTGGCCAGACATGAAGTCATCTTGAGGTTCCCAAACGACGCCATACCTTTGCCATTTGATCACAAATTGTAAAGCGATTCTTTCTCTAATTGTGGATAAATGATGTTTACCCAACTGGCCATTCCAATCCCTTCTCCATTACAAACCTCCGCACCTCGACTGCAAATATTTGCCATCGCGATTCTTGGTGCGGGCGATTAATTTTCACTTTCCGCTTATTGGGGGATAACCAGCCCAACCTGTCCCGTGTAATCGTTAACTTTTTAATGGATTCTGTTAGAATAATAAATACGATTTAATCAATTTTTTCTGTGGCGGTGGCTTTACCTGTTCGACTTGTTGTTGCGCCGTTCAATCGGTATTATTAATTGATGATGCACACGCTCATCAATTGTCAGCGTTTTGCGAAGCTCCCTCCATACGATAATTACGCTTAATTTTATTAAGTTTTTGGCAGCAATAAAATGTGTGTTTTGGCATTTCTTTTTCGGCTCTATCTAGTTTAAATTTGCTGTTCGATTTTTGTTTCGTTTTCGTCGTTAGCATCTGGGTGATAAATAAAGCTGAAATCGTGTCCGAGCGTTCTTGAGCCTTTTATTTATGGCATTCATCATTAGACGGCGTCATGATTTGAATGAATAAATAGATGGCTCGATCGGGATGTGGCTCTTTGTGAATAATAAGGAGTTCGTCCAGAGTGGCCAGCTTACTAAGGCCAGTTCCGTGTTTGGAAATACTTTAATTTTGTATAGCAAGTTGAGGAAACCGAAAAAATATATGTTTCTTCGTTGCCCCAGAGAAACGCTTTCTCACACAACTCGGTCTTTAAGACCCCGCATAAGCCGATAATTGTAATTCCTTGGCCAACTTTTACCGCCTTGGGCTCTAAATACACTGTGTGTCCCACCACCTATCACCGGCAGATAAGATTGAAAAGTTTAATTAAAAACAGCAAATGAAGCCAACAACAAAGACTGAAAAAAATCAAATCAAACTACAAAATAAAATTGAAAGTCAATTAATAACCACTGCAATGCAGTCAAATGTCAAGCGGTCAAATCTAAGTGGATTCCGAATCCGTGGAGATTGTTCAGATCGTATTGCAGCTATTTCAGTGGATCTTTAAGCTTATTGCCTAATAGGCTGGCTCTCAAAATGTTGTGATTGATTAGTGAGCTGCATAATAAATATTTAGCATTGATGATGCCGCAACATCAATTCCTCAATCAACTAAAAATAGAGGGTTCAAATAAAAACAGATCTGTTTTTAATAGGGGTATTATGAGAAGAATTCTTGTAATCCAATCTTACATATAGTTTCCTTAAGCCTTGTTTTATTAGCATTAGGAATGCAAACCCGCTGGAAGAGCAATAACTTAGAGAATGTTGTGTTTTTCGGGTAGCAGGTGGTCTTGTAGGTTGCAGTGATTGCCAAACTGAATTGTTGCAATTTTTACAGTGGAAGAGGAAACTTTGAAATGTTGGATGTTGTTGGTGTTGCTGCATGCAATTGTTACTGTTGCCGCCGTTGCAGTTGTGTAAACGCATACAAAACACACATTAGGCATCATTTTGCATGTTTAGCATGTTTTGCATTTTGTTGTTGCTCAATTAACCCGCTTAGACGGCATTTTTCTGGTCGCTAATAAATTTGCCAGCCTATGTTGAAGTGCATTTAAAGGTTTGATGGGGGAGGGGGTGGACGATGACAAACAACTTACATGGGTTTTTTTACCCCAGACATTTTGGCACGCCTACAAATTGTCCCATTGTGTCGTGACTGGCGACAAATGTTTGGCAATAAGCCGACGTCGGAGTCGGTAAATTTATATGGGAACATTTACGTATTTCTCTGTTTGCCAGATATCTCTAACAATTAGCAAAAATATCAGAAGAGCTTAACTTTCACCCCAAAGACACACACACTGTGTGCCTGGGGGCACTTTAATTAAATAAGTTTTATGCATAAATATTTGCCAAGTCTTAGGCAGATAATTCTTTTTAAGCTCCATTGTTTGCCTCCTTAAAAGGTTTTTGTTTTGTGTTCTGCAAAGCAAATATGAATAAATTATAGTTGAGAATTCAAAAAGCCTTTGGGAGTGCACTTTGGAATTTTTAATAAAGTTTTCGACTTCATTTCGCTGAACAAAAGAGCGAAAATAAGATCCAAAATGTAAACAAAATGATGTCAAGGCATTCACTTTCAAAAACAGCAAGAAAATTGAATACGAAAATGGAGAATTACGCAGGCATAAAAAATATATATAATTTGTAAAACAAAAACCTGCTGCGGCTACTTCAACTCAATTAGCCCAACAACAAAGGCAACAAGTGGCAACATATATTGTTGGCTAAACTTTTGAGCCCCCATTAAAGTCGGAGCCCCATTAAACCAAACCATACTCTCGTAAATCTCTTAAACTTCTGATGAGCGACACTAAAACACATTTTTGACGCAGTATCATTTTACTCTAACTTTTTGTTCTTTCTGCACACTGTTTTTTATAGGATAATTTACTTTATTACCTGTCTATTAACAAAAAAAAAAAACAAATTGTGGGGGTTTTTACACTATTAATTGCCTTAGATGTTTGAGCTTTAATACCGAATTCAAGTGAATTTTTCTTTATCGCCGGTGAGTGGCCCGAAAAAAGTAAAAGAAAAGGCAAGCGTAAGTCAATGTCATTTGTTCCTTTGTTTCATTTTGAGATGAGAACTGAATTTTTAATTTGTTTCCAAAGTGAGTTTGAGTCGGAAGGTTATAAAGTTGGATATGTAATAGATGGGAATGTGTGATTGTTTATAATGGGCGAATTATGCGAATAAAAGATTCTTAGAAAACCATTTGCAAGTCCGTATATTTTATGATAAATTCAAGGCACATAATATTTTAAAGAAATATATGTGAATTTCCAAGCTCTTTAATTTAGTAGCATTTATTTTTTTACAAAATACAAGAATAAATACAATGTAAATCATTATTATATTTATATTTTATAATCATATACAAAATTGCTTATGAAAATAATTAACTGAATTGTTATTTAATAATTTACACATCGGACGGTAGCTAATACTGCCACAAACTGCTTTTATACATCAAAGATATCAATGATTCGTAGATTAGCAAGTGTAAATAGATGCAGAGATCACATATTTTCATTGTTTATTTCTAAGTTATCTTCAGTTTTCAATCTACCAGCAAGAATGTCATTCTCCCGCGTTTCCAAAGAGACTTATGTATTGATTTCCCCTCCATAATCTGCCAACTGTCTTACTGAATAATAACAATATCGATGCTGGCTTAAACCCGGTTTTGTCTCCCTCTGAGGTGTGTTGCCAATCAATTATCGTGAATACAATTCTATACAAATTTATGCCATACATTATAGTTTATTCAATCGTTCAATTAAATGCATTCCGATGCGTTCGCACGTCCAAAGACGCCAGAAAGGCTTCCTTCAACTTACTCTCTATATGACTCCTCCGAATTCCCCCGATCTGCGCAAGCATTTTGGATGGCGACAGCCGCACATGACACACATGCCCAAAATAATGAAAATATCCGACGAATACGAATTACGAAACTGTTTAATTTAGTTGCGAGTCACTTTTTTCGTATTTATTTTGAGACATTCTTGGGTGCTTGAGCCCCGACTTCGAGCCTGAGATCTCGGCAGCGAATTCTAAATTTACGATTTATTTAACCTGACATTGGAGGGGGGAGCAGGGGGAAAACCGCACACAGAGGACCATGGCTAAATTGATATTTATGTGCGAGTGGGGCCCACACTAAGTAAACATTAGAATCAACTTTTCAAACTTGCAGTTGACACAGTTTATGCTAGACAACCCGCCAACAACAACCAATCGTTGCACCTGAGCCACAGATTATAGGTATTCTGGTAAAGTGAAGCTTCTGAGAATGAACCAGTTATGTAGAGGCAGAGAAAAAATATTAACCATAGGTCAACTTGAAAGGAAAGTAGTGAAATATAATCAAATTCATATTAATAAACGTTACTCTCTTAACTTTGATAGCTCTTAGCTATCAAGTGAATTTTAGTATGTAAAATTTGTTACTTTATATTCGCTTTAAATAAGTTTCACTGTATATCTCTTCGGGCCCTCGTCGGTGAGGTCTTAACAATAATAAATTGCATTTTATGTTCAACTCCGCGGCTTGGCCTATTGAGAACTTTCAAGTGTTTGGTCTCTTAACAAATAACTTCGATGTTGTTTCTGTGGCTTTTGCATTTTAAGCAGCCTGGGAAACACTGATCCCAGCTCTCGTTTGGGAAACGAACGCAAATTTAGCTGTTAACAGCCGAAAAAAGAATACAAAATGCTTTAAATAAATTTTGATAAATGACTGGGCAGTTTCTTTCCCAGCCATTGTCTGCATTCAGACTGGACAAAAGAATACGACAAAAAAGTGACTGAAAGCAGAAATAGATATATCAAATAAATAAATTAAAAGCGTTTACCTAATTATAAGATACGATGATCAATCAAAAATGAACAGATGTTGTTGCCAAGGGAAGAGTTGCAGAAATACACGCAAATGTTTTCTATTAAGTAAAAGTTTTTATTAATGATGGCTGCAAATTCCAGTGTCACTTTCATGTCATTAAATTTTTATTGATCGGGGCAAAAAAGTTCTTCGCCACTAACCACATCACTTAAAGAGGAAGTTGTTAAATTTCTCCGCCATCAAAAGACTTCCCCTCAAGGTCTTGAAACGCTCCTGGCATCCGTAGTTGGATATTAATATTTTGCACACCAAACTGTCCACATGGCAACACTTCCTCATTACGCTTTTTGCATTATTTTTTTGTTCGCTCTTTATTTCGTACACAAAGTGTATTTTTCTTATATGATGGTTTTTGTTGTATTTAATTTTCGTATTTCATTTAATGTGAGTTGGGCTTTTAAAATGCGCGCTCACGCACAATGCGAGACATGCAATTATGGACGACAGGGGAAAGACCATTCAAAAGCAGAAGGAGAAGCATAAATGATAATGGGTGGGGCAGGGCAGGGCCAGTACAAAACAATCATTTAGTTTTTTTTTTATTTTGAATATTTTTCTGTTTACCTTTTCTTACAAATTCAGCGCGCTTTCTTTGCCTGCTCTTACAAGGCGGAGAAAACGAGTGGCGATGACGATGGCGATGTCATTGCCCCAAGGGATCAGTTGGGTTGGTAGGGGGTGGCAAAGACTACTGGGCTTTCTCACATTCGTTGGCATCTATGAATGGAGCTTGGGTTGACATTTGCATTAACTACAAAACGTCAACAAAACCACAAAAAGGGGACGTCCAAGTCGTAGACACGGAAAAAGTGAAAGCCAGCGACTTTATTGACTCCCCAAAGACACCTGCAAACAGCCAAGGTCATTGCATAGAAAAACGGCTAATGATATGGCCAAAGACCTAACCAATTGCCTTTTGTCCGAGGCCGAGAGGCTGGGCCATCATATCTATATCGCAACCGAGTATTGGGTATCGGCTATCGACTTCCTATGAATTCGCTGCGCCTGGCAATTGCTGGCCACTTGGCCGTAAATTACCATAAATTCCATTCCGCAGAACAGCTTAATATTTATATTTCTAAATCACGAGCACGACTGTCTGCAGCTTTATAGTTGGCCATTAAAATCAGAACCGCAAAAAACCAACGCGATTAGATAACCAGGGCGCGCCTGCAGTTGGCTAAAGCAGTCGTCCGTTGCGATTAGACCAAGTCGAAAGTGATGGATCTTAAAGGTTACCTGGACTTTTAATCGGCGATCGGCCAGTTACGTGTGTGATTAAGCTGCTAAATTGGAGAGTTCAGTTCTATTGAGTTGTGCCGTTGAAACGGAGGTGTTTGCTCAACTTTATTGTGTTTTAATTGCGCTCCTCACAGCGACTAAATATAGCTAGGTAACCAAATGGAAATGTACCCGAACAACTGACTTTGTCGTCCCATAATTGCGCCGCCTAAGTGCTTTTCAGGCATTTAATACTCGTACTTAATGACTCTTGATAGTTGCATCTTTAACTGGCTTTTTAGCAAACAATTCGCTATCCAAATAATGTGAAAATGTTAAATGCACAAAGGCTGAGGGCCCAGCTAAGCGCCGTGTGGCATTTTCTAGATAACATGGCAAAAACAGAAACAGTGCATACAAAACAAGGGAGAACGCTATAGTCGAGTGCCTCGACTATTAGATACCCGTTACTCAGCTAAACAACTTAATATAAATATGCCTTCTTGTATGTTTTTGCCGCTCAAATTCAGACCTCCAATTTGGCTAACTTGATTTGATTTGCATAGTTCTTGGAATATAGTTCGGTATTGACAAATGAAAACCATCGCAATTTCCTTTAATAGAAATCCTTATCGAGAATTAACGTTGACTCTGTTAAGCACCTTGGCCAGCTGTTCCAAAGTCATCCGTTAGATGGCGCTACCACGGGCCATGAAAGGCGGAAATGTAGGCGCTAGCCAGGCTTAAGCGTTTAATGGGTTTTTGGGCGTTAGAGTGGGCGTGGCAAACTTTTATTAGGCCAATCGATAGGTATTGACAAAACAAATATATATCAAAAAAAATTTTCATAATAGCATCAAAACTGTGGCCACAGCTTGTGGCTTGTGGGCGTTAGAGGGGGCGTGGCACCATTTTGAAACAAACTTGCGCTGCGTAGGAACACCTAAAATCTACATGCAAAATGCCAATCCTCTAGCTTTTATAGTTTCCGAGATCTCAGCGTTCATACGGACAGACAGACAGACGGACAGACAGACGGACAGACGGACAGACGGACAGACGGACATGGCTAGATCGACTCGGCTAGTGATCCTGAACAAGAATATATATACTTTATAGGGTCGGAAAAGCTTCCTTCTACCTGTTACATACTTTTGCACGAATATAATATACCCTTTTACTCTACGAGTAACGGGTATAAAAATAGTAATTATAATACCGTAAACATTTGCATATTGTAAGCTGTGCGAGAAAAAACACGAGACTGCAAGGAAAAAACATTTTACAGGTGTTGCTGAGTGTTAATCATGGGGTAATTTATTAGTCAGTTGACACTTTTTGGCCGCAGTTGCTGGAAAAATTCACTCGAAATCGGGTGTGAATTGGTGGTAACGTTGGGAGTGCGAATTGTATCCGATGATGGGTGAAAGTGTGGCTTTAGTGTCAAATCTAACCTCCTAACACTCATTCATAAATGCGAAAATAAAAGTAATTTAATTGGCAAGCTAGGGCTTTTAATTTCCAGTTATAGTTTGTTAATTTATAACATTTTTTTAATAGCTTACAAATAAACGAAATATACCTAAAATTTGTCACTTCCATAAAGAAAATAAGACAAATATTGAAACAAAGGGACAACGTCGATAACATTAAATAATTGAATCATGTAAATTATTTATACAACAACATCCAATTGGATGTGCATTTTAAAATAATTATATTGCAAAACAAAATTTCCATCCGCCAACGAATATTTTAACAGAGTAATTTTCCTCTGCTGAATGGTTTTTTTATTTGAATGTGAATTCGGTTGCTAATTTTCGTAAATGTGATTCCCAAAAGGAGTTATCTAGCAATTAAGTTTTTAACAGTCAAATAATTTCTGCCTTTTTCGTGCATTTTAATTGCTTAATGCTAATTTTATGATTATCTTTCCTTATTCCGCTTGCAGATCATCTGTAACATGCTTTTAACCAACGGATATTGATTGGTTACATCAGCAACACAACCAAAATGGCAGCCAGCAACAGTGGCAACATAAGCAACACCAAATCCCAAGTGGAGCACAATTCCGAGGGTTGTGATGAGGTTGACTTTATAGTGGCCACGCACAACAATAACAACGATTATGAGGATCTGTCCAGCGTGAGTCAAGCGGTGATCAACACCAAAGCAGCAGCAATACCAGCAGCAACAGCAACATGCACAGCAGCAACACCAAACAACGAACCAAACAGCAACACCCTGAAAAAAGCCAAGGAGCGTCGCACCCTCTTTCATTTTGGGAGCAGCAAGAAGTTGAGTCAGAGCAAGTCACAAGAAAACCAGGAAGCGGGCGGCAAGGATAATTCCCCGACGACGACCACGCCCACAACACCCGCCCCCCTTCCGCCGGTGCCGATTGGAACACCACCGCGGCAACACAAGTTCGTAAAGAGCAACAGCTTGGCCAGATTGCTGGGCAACACCTACAATGCCAAGAAATTCGAGAAGCAGGAGCAGAAGCGTCTGGCCAGTTCGGAGGGCGGCAAGTTCAACACCTACAGCGGACGGCGGGGTCGAGGAGGTCCCTATCTGGAGCGCTTCAAGCGGGTGTCGAAGGAGGACGGCGATGTGGCCGGCGAGGATGACACCGTAAGGGTCACAAACGTCATTACCCTCACCACGGACTCCCGGGACCTGCTCTACGGCAGTCGGCAGGAGCATGTGGGTCGCACTGGTGGTCATGACCAGCACGATCAGCTCAGCTCCAAGGCCATTCGCACGCTCACCCGGAGCTTGGGTAAACTCTGGAGGCGCACCCACAGCGTGGACATCAGCACGCCAGACCCAGAGTTCAAGGTGTCCTATCTGGGCAATGTCCTGACCGGCTGGGCCAAGGGTGAGTCAGGCAGATTATTCCATAAATTCCCAACGCATCCATACTAATATTGTACCCTTAGCAGGTGAGGGTTGTGTGGAGAAGCAGCTGAACACGCTGTGGCGGAACTACACCCAGCACTCCAAACCGGATGTGATCATGCGACTGAAGGTGTGTGCCTCCGGCTTGAAGGCCACCACCCGGCAACATGGCCTCACGGAGTACTGGGCCCACAGGATCACCTACTGCTGCGCGCCGAAGAACTATCCGCGGGTGTTCTGCTGGATCTATCGCCACGAGGGCCGGAAGCTGAAACATGAGCTGCGATGCCATGCGGTGCTCTGCAGCAAGGAGAAGATCGCCCAGGACATTTGCGATACATTGAGGGTAAGCTATTGCCCTGTACTTGCTTCATGCTAGAATGGAATACAGTCTACAAATTCAAGATTAAATTCAAGTGGTTCCGTATTTCAAGTTAATCATATAAAAAGCATGACTAACATTTATTTTTATCAATCGTTTTTCTTGCAACTATGTACAATCTCTATAAAGCGTGACAAATTCAATTTGTAATGTTTCTTACAATAAATATATATTTCTTTATTTACATCTGAACTTCTTAAACTCACTTATTCCCATGAGAAATGTAATTCTTTCTGTAGGATTTCAAGGCTAGTAAGATAGCTTTGCTCATGCTTCCATTCCTGCAGGCTCTTATCTCATACATTATTTTATGTAATCTTTCTCTAATTCGTATCTTCTTAACTTTTGATAGGAAAACCTGGAGAGCGCTTTGCGCGAATTTAAGCGTGAGAAAATTCTGAAGCAAAACGCTCGCCTGAGTTTGGCCAACGCCGTCTACGACAACCCGAGCTTGCCGCGCCGCAAGATCATGCTGAGTGTGGGCGGCAACAACTACCGACCGCCGCTGGAGCGCTCCAAGTCGGCGCCCAAACTGATGGCCATCGAGGAGGCCATCGGCGAGGAGGAGGGCGACGAGATCGAGGACACCAACGAGCCGGAGATGATGCCCTGCTGTCAGAAGGATTCCCTGTACCCGGCCATGACTCTGGGCAGACGTCGTTGTCGTCGCGGGCACTCGATCCGTAGAACGGGAAAGATCCAGTCCTTCTCGCCCTGCTGCAGCTCGCATATGGCGAAGGAGTTGCCGCAGGAGGAGGCCCAGAAATTGGTTAGCGCAATCAGTCCCTCTAACGATAGCTCTGATTCGGATGACTTTGAAAAGCTGCTGAAGTTCGATTCGACTCTGAGCAACGAGTTGTTGCCGTACTTTGATATGCAGCTGCACAAGAACAGCAGCCAGAGCATGGTGAGCCTTACCGACCTGAAGGAGGAGGAGGAGGGCGAGCCGCTGAGCCTGCTGCCCACCATCAACAGCGATCCCAGCGCGGATCCGGAGGCGGACTACAACTCCGAGGATCACGATGTGCCCGCCCCGCGTCGCAGTGGCGTCTGCAGCGACGGGGAGGAGGATTTCCTGGACGATGCGGACGACCATTACTTCCGTCATGCGGCCATGCTGACCATGCTACATCGGAGTTCGATGAGGAAGATGAGAGCGAGTGATCAGTCAAGCCTTAAGTACCGCCACCAGGCGCAGTCATCTATATCCTCCAATGCGTCCAGCTCGACGACGGCCAGCACTTCAGCGGCAGCGGGAGGAGGATCCGCTCAGCAGGGCTTGGCCAGTCCAGACAGCGACGAGGGTTCCATATCCAGCGGCTGCGAGACGGCCAGCACAGTCACCAATGCCAACCACGAGGAGTACAATGGCAAGCGAGACAGCGATCCCGGCCAGCTGGAGCAGTCGCAGCTACAGATGCAGGACTTGGAGCTGGAGCAGGCGCAGGTGCTGGAACAGATGATGATCTACCAAAGACTGGAGCACCAGCTGCGGAACAACAGCGGCGATGCCACCAATTACAGCAGCTCCAGCAGCATCACGCTGAAGCGCAGCAATTCCGGCAGCGATGAACTGGACAAACAGGAGAGGAGCGACCATCCGGATGAGGCCTCCGACAGCGATGAGAGCGGCTATGTGGAGTTCCAGGAGAAGGAGCGACCAGGACAACAGCCGCTCATCAGCGAGGCTACCGTAACCCTGGCCAAGAATGCGCCCGTCAAGCCGCAGATTCCACCAAAGCCGGCTCCACGTCGCTCGCTTAGCCTCAATGCGGCCACCAGTGCCTCAGCGGGCTCATCCGCTGGCATGGCTCCGGGTACGGCCGTCTGAGGGAAATGCTTTAATCACAACGGAAACCCGTCTACAAATTGTTATTTCTGCACACCCGTCAGCGACCACAGCAAAACACAAAGTGCATGAAATTAAAACCATAGTTGTATGTTAGCCATTAGCACATAGTTGTTAAGTCATTTGTTGTTGGTTCATCGAGAGGAAAGCCTAACGATATTCCCCATTCCCCATCCCATCATCACTCTGCGCCCCTATTCCAAAAATAATGAATTTATATTGTACGCCCTTGTAAATAAATTAGATGCCCTACGCACTGCATGTACTATATATATTTACACAATTGTAATTGATGAACTGTATCTTACGTACCAATATAAATTATTATCTGAATGAAGTTTGGTGTACAGAGAAAAAACTTGAAGAAAATTGGAAAGCATTCTGTTTCGTTATAAACCATAAATCACAATTTGTTATAATTTTAAAATAATATTAACAACGTTCTTTAAAATACTGATTTACGAAAAAATTCTAAGATCATTTTTATCAGAATGATTTGATTTATATTGAAATTATAGAGTACTGAACCAATTTTGAAATGATCTTTCTCTGTGTTCTTTTTGTTTCACATGAATATATTTATTCCATTCCCCAACAGAAAGAATTCTTGTTCAACTGAAGAAACCAGTTTCTGAATTTTAATTTCATTCCAAACTTGAGGCAGTTACATTGAACATTTAGCAGATCTACTGGCAGATTGTGCTGCTGCTGGGCAGCAAGTTTCGTTGACGCAACAAATAGCAAACCGTGCCGCGGAAGTCGCGCAGCGAATGGTCCTGCAGCTGCTGATCGAAGACCTGTTGCATGTGGAAACGAAAAGCGAATACGAAGTTGAAAACCAGTTAAATGCATTCGATTACGGCTGCGATCGATCGCGGGAACTTACGCCATTGTAGACGATGGTGGGGATGAAGCTCGGGCTGTACTGTTTGGTCACCAGCTCCGCCTGCAGCTGCAGCTTGGTGCCCGTCTCGCTGGCCAGGCAGTGGACAACGTCGGTGAGCAGGCCCGCCTCATTTGCACACTGCGGATGGGAAGTTCGAATTATTCGCAATCGCACCATGGCCGTCAATCAGTTGGGCAAACACCATGGCTCTAAGGTGAAAGTACCTGGTCAATGCGGGAGTAATCCGGAGCCAGCATTTGGCACACCACGAATTTCACCTGAGCCGCCTGGTTTGCTGTGGAATTGATGACGCAACTCTGCAGGCGGTTTCCCTTACACTCAGCCGGTCCGTGCTGGCAGTGGAAGATGGCTCCATTCCGCTCCGACTGGGACTTGCCAAAGGGCACCAGCAGAATATCGATGTAGTCCTGGAACTCCTCGTACACGGGTCCCAGCTGATGCATGAAGTTTCTGCTATCCGGACACAGCGACTCGTAGAGCAGCGTTACATGCAGCTGCAAAACAGCTCAAAATTAGTTACGAACAGAAAAATAATAAAATAAAATAAAATAAAAAAAGAAAGGAAGCAAACTTCAACAAGGAAGCAAACTTCCGAAGTTTATATACCCTTGCAGTTTTTACAAATCTTCTACATTTCGAATTCTTTTCCTATATTACTAAAGGATTGTTCCAATGGGAGCTTTATGATATAGTCGCCCGATCCAGCTCGTTCCGACTTATATACTACCTGCAATAGAAAGACAACGAACGGACGGACGGCCATGGCAAGATCGACTCTCCTGGTGATGCTGATCAAGAATATATATACTTTATAGGGTCGGAAATATCTCCTCCACTGCCGTGCAAACTTTTGGTATAATAAAATATACAAAGAAGTTTGTCTTAAGCATGATCATCCGATGGGAATCCGATGCATATCGCATAAATATTAAATTTGAATTCGGGTTAGATTAAAAAGAAATTTACAAAACGAAAGTTGAGAGTTCAGGTTAAGCATGAAAGTTGATTCGCCATTATCCAAGCTTGCAAAGAACTTGATTAGCTTAAAAGTTTAAATAGACTTTATTTTTTTCAAAAGTGAGATTAAAAACACAAAATATGAAAAAGCTTAGAGAATGCAACCAAACCTTATCAGACAGGCGTTTTTCCCGGGGCTGATCGTCGAGCTCAGCCCAGCCAGGACTCAGGATCAGCAGCAGAAGGCTTAAGGCAGTGGGTACCGTGAACATGTTTTGGTTAGTACTTTGAGTTTTCTGTACGCTAATCGATTGGCCTTCGACGGGGTTTGAGAATGAAGGTTTGTACGTCCGTTGGCTTGCCCTCGCAAATGCCAAGCACAAGTTTATGCGACCGTCGGATTCGATTTTAGTTCAACAACTGAGCGTTGTTTTGTCACATTCAGGGCTTAATTTCGGCCAGCACCGAACTGGAAAGGGGGAGAGCGGTTTTACCACCTCTCTTCGACATTCTCGCAGTTAAGCCGGTTTCTTGACTCAGCTTATGTCGCTTAAAAAAGCTTTAGTATAAGCGGTCATATAGTTCTCGGATCGGCATATAAAAAGTGCACGCTGTCATCAATTTTCGGTATAACTGCAAGGGTGTTTAAACTTGGGGTTTCCGAAGTTTGCTTTCGTTCAAGTTTGTTCTAACTAAGTCAAAATAGGACGTAAAGCTAAAATAATGAATATTTTGTTTAGCTGAGGACCTAAATTCCTATCGATCTCTAGCTTAATTGGCTACAATTTATTTTATTACCATTATGATTTTGTGCGAAAAATAGGCGAAAAACCATTTTTTTGCTGAGAATTCAAACTGATTGAAAATTTTATTAGAAATTCATATGACATTCCAATATTTGACCATTATTTCCCAGAGTTTTGATCAAATAACCGAAAAAGGTGCGTTTTTCCGGATCCTCCGGATTTTGCCATTTTTCATAAGGGTTTCATAGTTCATCTATTTTGACGAAAAATCGACCAGAATAAAATTTTTTAGCTGTGAATGCCAATCAATTGCAAATTTTATAACGAATTCAACGAGCTATGGCATTCCATCGTGCGACCATTATTTTCAAAGGTTTTGATCAAAAAACCGAAATAAGAGTTGATTTTTCCGAATCCTCCGGATTTTGCCATTTTTCATAAGGGGTTACAAATGAATATTTGTCAATAATGGACTGATTTGAAATTTTTTTTATCTGTGAATGCCACCCGATTGGAAATTTTATAACGAACTCAATGGCATTTGACATTTATTTCTCAGGATTTGATAAAAAAACGATATAAAAGTTGATTTTTTCAGATCTCCGGATTTAAACATTTATGATCATGCTTGAAAATATGAAATTAATAGTTAAATCTTAACTAAAGTCAATTATTTATCCTTACAAACCAGCATAGACTGGATACACGCTCTGCTCACATCATTTTTATTGGTTTAATATTATCAACTTTATAGGTTTTATTTACATCTAGTGTACCGAAACACTCTACTTAATTTATTCCCAAGGGTAAGCATCTTACCTGTTTCATATTTAACTTAAATTGTTCATTAATAATCTGACATTTTTTTTCCAAAACCATGTAATAAATGAAGGTGTGCCATATAAGGAAGAACAATACAATAGTTAAAATTATATTCACAGTAAGTTTGTTCATGCTTGGAATAAAGATAGCAGGTAGTAACTGAAGTTTTTGTTTAAGATTGTATTAGATTGAAGGGGTAATTTCACGGCACCGTTAAAAACGCAATGCAATGCTTTACTTGGTCTAGATGCTTTAGAATATGCAATCGCATTGCAAATACTCTTTTTGATTATTTCTTGTTTTATATTCATGTTTAAAAATAGTTAAAGCCTGAAATACCTGTCTAAAACAAACCTTTTGGGTCAGTTAAAAATGTAAATTGAATAAGATCTTTTCTATAAGCTCCATGTTTATTAGCAAAAAATCACAGTCCAATTTATATTTTGAAACATCCGATAGGCGATTGTGGCAACAGTTATCGATAAAAAAGATTGATATATATTTTAAAACGTGATCTGTAATTTTGAAATCACTGACCAGTCACGTTAAAAAGGTCCATCCCTATAAAGCCGCAGACAAACAAAAAACAAACGAAAATTCACTTCTTCTCTAAGCCGATTAGGAGGTGTATTTTGGGAATTCAATTTTCCTGAAATCATGGAAGACCTTTGCCGAATTTGTGGCGACCACTCCAAAACGTTGGTGGGAATTTTCGACGAGCATGAACCGGAGGGACAGGTCGAATTCGAACCGAATCTCGCCGAGATGGTCAAGACCTGTGCCGACGTCCAGTTAGATCCTGGGGATTCCTTGCCCCAACAAATCTGCATTGCCTGTGTTCACGACGCACGAACAGCCTACGGGTTCAAGCGCAGATGCGAGGAGAGCCACAGAAAATTCTACTTAGCGATTAATGATTGGCAGTCCGTCAAGGAGGAGCCCATCGAAAATTTCTTTGTCATTGAGGAACAGCTTGAAAGCGATCTGGTGGTGAAGGAGGAGTTCATCGACGAATGCCCCGAGGAAGTAACTGCCAAAGAAAAGTCGGCAAAAATAAGCACCAAAGAGAGCACGCCTAAGCCAAAATTGTCACGTAAAACCCGTTTGAAGTCAAAAGTTAGAAAGAAGCAGTCCTTCAAGTGCGAACTCTGCGCCAAGGAGTTCCGGCATCAAAGAAGACTACTGGAACATATGAAGTAAGTATACAAGCAAATATACTTGTTATACATGTATTTGTAATCTAATGGTAAACTTTTGTTATGCAGAGTGCACAGCAATTCGCATGAATGCCAAACTTGCGGAGAGCGTTTTCTGTTCAAAACCGATTTGGATAAGCATCAGTGTTATCGCAGCAGTGATTCCGTTGTCGAGTGTCCCACTTGCTTGAGGGTCTTTTCGACTACCCAGAGCTTGGACAGTCACAAATGCCTGGAGACAAAGATAAGGGCGTTTCAATGCCCCCACTGTCCACAGACCTTTACCCACAATCATCTCCTTAAGGTGCACCTGTTGATTCACCTGTCGGGGAACTCTAGCCAGGGCAACGGGCCCCACAAGTGCTCTTACTGCCGTTTGGGATTCACCAATAAGGCGGCCCTCACCGTGCACACCAACGCCCACATGGACCAACGGCCACACTCTTGTCCGTTCTGCATTTCCAGCTTTCGATCCAAACAAGGTCTTACGGTACACATCCGCACGCACACCGGCGAGAAGCCTTACAAATGTCCCCAGTGCCCCAAGACTTTTTCGGACAAGAACAACCAGGCCAAGCACCGGCGGCGTCACACCGACGATCGCCCTTACAAGTGCTCCGTTTGCCTGCAGGAGTTCCGGGAGAAACACCACCTGAAGCGCCACTTCCTGAACAAGCATCGTGATCCTGACCAAGAACAGCAGTTGAAGTAACACGTTTAAGACATGGCTAAAAAGTATTTTTGAATTAAAGAAATAAATTAAGTTATGTTGGGTTATTTTCTCTTTATCCAGTTTGAATTAATATTTATGTTTTAACACAATTTGTATTTGGTTTCTTAACTGGATTTGAAGGGGCAATCACAACAATTAAGCTTCGATTTAAAATCCGGTTTTTTATAGGTCAATTCTTGGGCTGAGCAATGCGTCTATTGGCTTTCTTCAAAGCAATTTTTCGAAAGTTTAGAAAGGGAAACCACATCTTTTTTTCAGCTCGAAAGATAACCTATTAAGTATGCAGTCAAATATATATGTTCCAATTATAATTCTCTCAGAATATATATTCTTTTAAAAATAATTAAATCACCCTTTGAAAAACAATTTGCATAAATAAGCGTTGCCATATCGTTGTGTTTCAGCAATATGGTAGCTCCGTACAGTTTTCATATAAAAACAAGTTGTCAACCCCTAAAACAACCCAGAAAACGTTGAAATAAAACAACAAGTTTTATCTTTATAAATTATAAGTCTTACAAATTGTAATTGTGGTTTCCGTTTGCTTACAACATCAAAGCAGTCACCAACATACAAAAAATACCGAATATTTTTTGACGTAATTTTCCCTAAACGTCCTTACAATTCGTCGTGTTCGCTTTGATCTTTGTCTTGCTTAGATTCATCCTTCTCCTCATCGTCATCATCCTCGTCCTCGTCGTCCTTGTCGGACGCCTTTTTCGCCTCCTCCTCGTCCTTCTTGCGCTGCACCTCATCCTGGGCCTCCTTCATCTTCTTCTCGCCGGCCTGGGTGGTCTTGACCTCGCCAGCAATCTTGGCGGCCAGCTCCACGTCATCGGTGATCAGGACGTTGTCAAAGATGGTGCCAGATTTAACCTGCCAGAGGTCGAAGCCCAGGGTGCAGATCTCCTTGCGCAGATACAGCTTGTCGTCGGCCACATATTCGGGGTTGGCGATTTCCGGATGCTCCCAAGCGCCCTTGTAGTTGGGGTTGTCCAGCTGCTTTGGCTGCCACTCGCCCTTGAATTCGGGGTTATCGATCATTGGTGGCTCCCACTCGCCGTCCATCTCATCGTCCCAATCCTCGGGCTTGGTGGCATCGGGGTCGGGGATGTGCTCGGGCTTGTCCCAGTCCTCGGGCTTCTTGTCATCGGGATCGGGAATGGTGGCCTGTGGAATGGGATTTATCGTTTAATATCGTTGAGGTAAGAACCGGCTTTTGAGTGCCAAAGTCTGAATTTGACGAAGCTTGGAGGAGGAGACCTACCTTATCATCCCAGTCATCGGGCTTAGTGGCAGAGGGATCCTTGATCTTCTTGGGGGCCAGGAAGTCCCAGTCGTCCTCCAAGTTACCAGACTCGACCTTCTCGTTGTCGATGAGCACTTCATAAGTGTTGTCCGGACGCACAATCAGCGTGTAGAAGTGAGTGTACACGTCATCTTTGCAGCGGATGTCTTTGCTGATCAAATGGTTCTTGCCCTTGTAGCTGAAGATAACGTGGACCTTCTTGGTGCCGGGACCGCAGATGTCGGGGCCGAACATGATCTCGTAGGGCGACTCGCCGTGCATGTCGGTCTGGTCCAGGGAGCAGTCGAACAGCTTCACATAGCCGCCACCGCAGTCGATGTTCTGCTCGTGCTTTACGGAAAACTGCACCACGAGGGGCTTGTCCTCGTTGGAGAAGCCATCGAACTTGCGGCTAGCTGCGTAGAAGCGGGCATCCTGAGAGGTCTGAATACCTGTATGCACAATGGACGGTGGCAGGGGAGGGGAGAAAAAATATGTATACGGTTACTATAGCTACTCGAAAACGTACACGTAGTGGTTTTTTCTCTACACAGGCAAGTAGATAACACGCCGACGTAAAATAAAAATGGAGGAAAAGAATGGAAAAGAAGATGTGCGTGAAAAGGGAGTGACACATACCTTTGTCGGCCTCAGCATCGTTAAAGAAAGTTCCGGGGGTAAGGACGAATTTTCCGAACTCCTTGCCAGGATGTTTGCTGTAGATCCACGTATCCTCCCAGTTTTCTGCGGAAATGAACGGTTTTTTTTTTCCATGAAAACCACATGCTGCTTGTAAAACTCGAGTGGGCGCGATTACTTACCGCTATCGAAATTCTCCTGTAGATGTACCTCGGCACTAATAAAGCCGACCGTCGCCAGCAACACAATCACAGTTTTGCACCACATCATGTGAACGATCCCGCACTACTTTTTGGACTGACTCTTCCAACTTCACTGGTTGTCCGAACTCGGTTAAAGTTAAATGCTAAATGCCGGCAAGGAAAAGTACTATTTATTTATTGCATCTGAGCTGTGCGTGTCGGACAGGGATGACAAATCTTACGGTTTGTTTCGCTGGAACGTTTTCATTGGCGCAAATCAAACCAATCAGAAGCGTCTACGTATTCTTTTGCCCCGATCAGGGATGCTTTTGATAGTTAATCGCATAATGCCTTGCCGTTATCGATAGTCTGAGCTGGAATTAGAAACACTAAAGTGGCCGTTTGCCAACTAACAATTTATAAAATTAAATAAATACAGCTTTACGTTATTAAATTAGTTAGAATAATTTCTGTTAGTTTTGGATTCCGAAATATTAGTGATTCAGAAGAAACTATGCGTCTGAAGTTTCGCTCAAGGTAATTTTTTTCCAAATTATTTTTCTTAAATATTTTTAATCTTTGTTTTGAATCCTTGTTTTTAATTTATCTGCTTTTACTCACATTGGCCTTACTCACACTGTCATTAATTAATTAATTTTAATATTTCTAAAACTAGTATTTAACAAATCCCATTCAATAAAAAAGAAAGACGTCAAAACTTTAATACAGTTTGTATATAATAAGAAATTAAAATAGCTTTTCACTTGCTTGTTTATATTTGGCCATTTTTTAATTTTAGACTCTGCTAATTTTTAAACTTTTTATTTAAATAAAATAAAACTAAAGGTTAGCAATAGTGGTTTTTTAACGAATTATGTTAGCGAAAAACAGAGTAAAAATCAAATTGTTACATTTAAAATTAGTTCGGTATTTATACTAATAAACTTTTTAGGTATTTTTTAAGACCTAGCTTAATTCCAGATACGGTACGTTCTAGTGAATTCCACGTGTTGACTCAACCTTATCAAACGCCGAATTGATGCCGCATTAATCAAATGGATTCCCTAACTAACGGATGGTTCAGTGAACTACAGGCAGAACTCTGGCCTGGACAGTCCTTCTCCCTTAAGATCAAGGAATTGATCCATAAGGAAAAGTCAAAATTCCAGGATATCCAGATTGTCGAAACGTGAGTTGTAAACAAATAAACAAAAACATTAGGCAAAAGGCATTTGTTTACATCGAACATTCCTCAGTTGAAACTGAAATTCTAAAATTTGCCTTTTATGAAGATGGTTAGATCAGGGAACTAATTAAAAGGCTTCTAGGATGACACTTTACAGATTACTTAAATGTAAAAAAACGATGGAGAAAATTACACTAAGATTTTATTATATGGAATTAGAATTTCCGGTAGTGATTGAAATTTGCCTTGACAGCATTTTCAAAATTCCAGGATATTCAGATTGTTAAAACGTATGTATTGAAGCTCTCTTGTAAGATAAGGCATCCAAAATTTTCCACTGCCTTGACATGATTGTGACCCTTTTACAACAAGTGTTTATTCTTGATCTGCACTAACAGCCATATCAAAAAAGTCATCTAAGGCCAAAAACGAAAAAAAAAAACTGATAGCATGTTAGCTTATACTACAGATTGAAGTTCCCTTTGAGTTCACTGAAAAAACAATAATTTGGACACTTCTCTTCCAGCGAAACCTATGGAAGGTGCTTGATTTTAGATGGGATTATTCAATGCACCGCCAGGGACGAGTTCTCGTATCAGGAAATGATATCCTTCCTGCCGCTCTGCGCGCATCCCAACCCCAAGAAGGTCCTGATCGTGGGCGGTGGTGATGGTGGCGTGGCTCGCGAAGTGGTGAAGCATCCATTGGTTGAGGAGGTGCATCAAGTGGAAATTGACGACCGCGTGGTGGAGTTGTCAAAAAAATATCTCCCAGCTATGGCGTGCGGATTCGAGAGCGAAAAGTTAAAGCTGACAATCGGCGACGGCTTTGACTACATGAAAAAACATAAAAACGAATTTGATGTAATCATTACAGACAGCTCGGATCCAATTGGTCCGGCTGTGAGCTTGTTCCAGGAAAGCTACTATGAGCTGATGAAGCACGCCCTGAAAGACGATGGAATCGTGTGCTCCCAAGGCGGCAGTTTTTGGCTTGACCAGGACTACATAAAGAAGACAATGTCGGGCTGCAAGGAGCACTTCGCTAAAGTGGCCTATGCGGTCACCTCCGTTCCATCCTATCCCTGCGGCCATATTGGATTCGTTATGGGCTCTCTCAACAAAAATCAAGACTTTGTTAAGCCTAAACTTGGAAAGTCTGAAATCGATGCAATAGACCTGAAGTACTATTCTTCTGAGGTTCACTCTGCGGCCTTCGCCCTGCCACGTTGGGTGCAAAAACACTTTTACGAATGACACTATTTTCGAAAGTTTTTTGTATCTGTTTGTTAAAAATAAATATGACAATAAAACAAAAAACTGATTCTCAGATTAGTTATAATTTTTAAACGGTGTTGGCCACTTCACTTCAATTTACATAGTGAACCAACGTTCAATCAAAAAACCAAAAAATAGTGACCTAAAATCCAGTTTTCAAAACTTATCTATCGAAAATATAATTTTAAAGGAAATCTTGAACATCCATTCCATCTACAGACAAAATAAAATTTGATACAATTTTAAAAACAATTTTTTTTGGTTTTCTACTTTTTCTGTCAGAATAGGTTATCTCACCATTTAAGGTGTTTTATGGTTGAAAATAGAACAAATTGTAATATGTTTATTACGTAATGATATATACAGTTGGCTCTATTTAAATTTTGTATTTGTAAGTGGTTGTTGGGTAAACATAATGAGACTTATTGCAATACTTTACACGACCGAATGTTACTCTTTATATCGCATATATTGCAAAACTTTTAAAGGAAGCAGTTCTTATTTTCGAAAATTACCTTAATCTGCTGTTGAGTTAACTAAAAATTGATATTCAATTTTAATAACTTAATAGAAAAGTATACCATCATTCTGTTTAATGACTAATTAATATTGTTATAGTTAGGAAACGCAATTGATACATAATTACAAAATTATATGTAAAATATGTACATTCACTTTATATTTTTTTTTTCCTTTCTCGCCTATTCTAACGTTAAATATCATTTTTGTGTTGGATAGATTTTGGTGTCTAATGTGCGTGTTTATGTGTAATAAATATCATGTATGTGCATTGCGTTTTTGGTAGCCGAGCTCCAGTTTTCAAAGAAACTTCAAAATTTGGTGCAAAATAAAAAAATATTTCACTTTTTGAGGAATAGTGGGGTTAACTTAATGATAATTTTGTACGTATACACCTTGACTGGGTTATTTTGAATATATTCTTACATAAACATGCGTAATTCGAGCAAAGTATCTTGTCTGCATTTCCAAAAATTAAAATATAATAAAAATATTAAAATAGATGTTTTGTACAGTGGTGAAATTTTATAAATTTTAGGTACCTAATGACAATTGTTAAGGCGTTTTTCAAAAAAAGAAACACGATCAACTAAAAAAATGAAATACGGTTTTGAAAACCGGAGCATGGCTTGTCTATAATTTGTTATGCGACCGTTTTGAATAGGGAATTTTATGTTTTCGCGATTAGATTTCTTATTGCGCGGTTGTTTCATATTATCGATATAATAAAATAAGTTTAGGGGTTTTCCTTCATGAATAGCCAACACATAACATATCTACGAATATCGTTCATGTTCGCTTTGCTTTACGTTAATGGGAGGTACTAATTTGTTAACAATTTCTATGTAAGTCCAACTTAACCAGAGTCCGCTGTTTGCTAGTTGTTGTATCTTAGAGTGCCAAATTATTTCGACGACCATTGACCTTATTGACTAAATTGCAGATTTTTAAGGCTGGTCCTAGCTTAAGGCCCATGTACTTCATCATCATCTCTGAATTTAGCAATAATAAAGCTTTACCATCGATTTCCTATAAAGAGACCAAATCAATAACAAGACCATATAAGAGCGAATAGGGCAATGTTTTGTAACTTACATGCTTGCGGAAGAGATCGCCATGCACAGCGAGGGAATTGTCGTTGCTCTCGATGTACTGAATCACCTCTTCGATGGTCCAGTCGATGGGCTGCGACCGCAGGTGAGAGTTCGCCGAAGCAGACGTGGGTGTGCTTAGGGGTGAGGTAATCGCTGTATAGCTCGTGGAAGCTGCCGCAGTTGCCGCAGTTGCGCCGGCCGGCGCGGTGGCCGCCTTGGCCGCAGGAACTCCGCCTGCAGCCAGTGCAGTGGACGAGGCTGACTGGCAGCCCGTAAAAGGCGTGGAAACGGATGTGGGCAACGATGCGCTGGAGGAGAGCGTCGTCGGACTCTTGTAGTGGCTATTCGAGGGCTTCACGTTGACCTGCTCGGGATGCACTTCGGCCAACAGTGGCGCTAGATATTTGCCAATCGTGCTGGTCTTGGCCGATCCCCCGGCCAAGCTTGTGCTGGAGGATGTCGACGAGCTGCTGCAAGGGCTAGTGGATACGGGAGTGGCCTGATTTGCGTTCGGGCTTCCATTAGCCACAATGCTATTGCTGTTTGAGTGGTGCTGGAAGCGTACCTTGCGTAGAGCCTGAGTTGTGGACGACGTCTGGCCTGCCACACCGTTGGGCTCCATCTTGGTGCTGGGTTTACTGACACTATTGTTGTTGAGACTGTTGCTGTTTTGGTGTTTTGCAGGCTCCTTGCCATTGTTTGTCTGTGTTTTGGGCTTGATATCCACCGGCGACTTAACACCCACCTCCTGCTTGATTGTCTTCTCAAAGGGTGGAGTCGTTGCAGAGCTTGACTGTCGATTCCGCTTGTCGGCGAGCACAGGCGAGGAGGGCGGGGTGGCTGACTGTGTCAGCTGGCGCTTCCGGCTGTTAGCGCACTTCTTGCACTCCTCCGTCTCGTGAACCAGGGAAATGAGATTCGCACATGCCCGGCATGTAGTACACAATGTCTCGATGAATTGGGCCAAGCTTTCGTCATCCTTCATGCGCAATGGCGAGGGTATTTTAACCTTTAAGGAGTAGAAAGATTAAAGGTTATTTTTTTTTAATTTTAAACGTAAAATAAAAATTAATTTAGGTTTTAAACCTAATGTTCATTAAAAAATCTTGAGCTCACCGTAAAATTTTTTCCCGCTGCTGTAACGATGTGAACGTCTCCTTCCAGGGCGAACAGTAGCTTGGAGAGCTGCTGCGTATCCGTGCTGGCCGCCAAAACCTCCTGCAGGCAAAGCTTAGCTAATGTTTGGTAGGTTGGCCCTGTCACCATGCATGGCAGCTTGGAGTTGTTGATGAACGGACCGCCCTTGCAGTTCGGATGAAAGTGGGCGGTGGCCGGAGAAGCGGGAACCATAGCCTCCGATTCAGCTACCACTGTGTAGCGGGGACGAGCACATCGCTGCTTGCCGGAGCTGGAGTCCATGCGCGATTTGTGCCCCGGCGGCTGCATAGGGTGACAGCTTCGGGCGCACCAGCCGGCGGGAAAAATGTCACGTGAACGGTAATTACACCAGTAGTCGAATGCCCCGCGCCAACCGTCAAAAGTCACATGGATCTGATCATCCTTGATAGCGTCCACGGTGGCACAGCAAATCAGTTGCGGGTTCTTCTTGTCGACCGCCTCCAATTTCTGGCCCACCTTGAACAAGTTCTCTTCCGGAGAAGGAGGCTCCGGCTGGAAGATCTCCTCCGGCGCCACCATTGCATTGTTGAGGATCTTGCACAGATAGCCGGGCCAACTGGAGGCGTTCATGCGGAATCCCAGCGGCGGCTGCAGCATGCCGCCATTCTTCTCGCAGTGCCCAATAGCATGAATTTCGGTGGAGTCCACCAGGCGCCAGAAGTCATTTTGTGAGTCACTTCCGTCCAGGCGTAGCCGTAGCCTGGAGCCTAGCACTCCAACCACGGTGGCAATGCAAGTGGAAGTCACGTTGCGTGGATCCAGGGCCTCCAGCTTCATGCCGATCTTGAAGTCATTGTTGGGAGGACTCGGAGCCTGTTTAAAACATTTTGCAGGAGCAGCTTCGCTGCCCGTTTCCTAAAAAAAAGACAAGCCCAAGGGATTAGTTGAGATTTTATTAGAAATACCTTCAGAGCTCACCTCCAAATATGCATCCCAGTCGAAGACGTGAAAGCTCTCGTATTGAAAGGGCCCCGTCGGCGCGGGCGCTCCAGTGGCCAGCAACTTGCGCTCGCTCTCCGCTAGGCCCTTGGCCGATCCGGATCCGCCACTGTGTCTAGTGGAGCAATTCTTCTTTTGGTGCTTGTTCATGCACATGATCGAGCAGAACTCTTTGTTGGGCGCCCCGTCGCGAATGACGTTGTCGCACTGGGAGCAAGCTCCCTTGCTGTACGCCTTCCGGAACTCGGCGATGCAGGTCTCCGAGCAGAACTCCTTCTTCCCGGTCTGCGTAGGCAGGACGTACTGCAGCGGCAGCTTGCCCTCGCCGCACCAGGTGCACGTGGCCCGCTTGGCCGGCCTTCCCCGTTGTCGTAGCGTAGAAGCGGGCGAGGTGGCGCCGGCGGAGGATGCCGATGCTGATGC
This sequence comes from Drosophila fuyamai, assembly GCA_018153365.1. NCBI lineage: Eukaryota > Metazoa > Arthropoda > Insecta > Diptera > Drosophilidae > Drosophila > Drosophila fuyamai. The sequence goes on along the minus strand of JAECXW010000393.1, from coordinate 5,430,972 downwards.
GGATGTGGATGTGGAGGAGGAATTGGTGCTGGCGCCCGCCGCGGCGGAGTTGCTCCCGCTGCTCGTGCTGCTGTCGCGTCCCCCCGACATGGCTCACTTGGCTCCTTGGGGCTGTCCTAGTTGATGCAGTTGATGATTCCCGCCGGCAAGCCCCTTGGCATCTCAGGCAATGGCTCTGATGCGATTTAACTCGATTTTAGCGCACTCGAACTCATTTACTGCGGGTCGGCGGTTTAATCGCATTGCGGCTGCCTGCAGTCACTTGCCGCCAATTGCAATTCCTTTTTACACAGTCCGCACGCGAAGAATGAATTTCGATTTGGTCAGCTAAATTTGTGCGGCGTTCTTGAGGTCACGTAATAAAAAATTGGTAGCCAAATCGCATCGCAGCACCCAAAATAACTTTAGCGCGCAGCGCACAAATAGTTCCAGGTCAGATTTTATCTTTAACAAGATGCGTAGTTCTCGTTTCGTGGATTCAACACGAAATTATCTGTTCAGGAGTGGGTTAAACACCGAATTTTTACACTTTTTTTACTTTTACGCACGGTTCCGCCATATTTGTTTTTCTAGTGATGACCTATCGCCTTCAAAGGCTTATCGATAGTCGCTGACCTGTGACTTGTTACGAACTGTTAAAAATATTCGAAATAAATATGTTATCGAATGATGTTATCGACCGAACGTTGGATTTTAAAAAATAACGTTAATTTATTATGCACATATTTTCCAAGTATGTTAAGGAGTACTTAATTTTGTTAATTGTTATTCACGTAAAATACATTTGACGAAAGCAGTGAAATTATCAAATTAAATTGTGATACACTTTTCGGTCGGTTGCCGCACTTGTTTATTTAATCTTTGTATTTGTTTCAGGTCTGTGTGGTACCAAAGCTTGTTAGTTTTCTAATAAATTATTGTATTATATAATTAAAAGAAGTCAATAATTTTTCTAAGTTATCAGTCAATTCGGTAATGACTTTATCAAATATGCGTTTATACTTCTATTTTTAGGGGCTCAAAATAAAAATATTAAAAAACAGGTCTCTTAAGGTGTGTTTTTTTTATAATATTATTTTCTTTTAAAGAGATTTCAACTGCGGCTGTGTATAAATACACAAACATACAAATAGAGCCGTATTTCACAACTGACACACAACCGCAGGCGATACTGCTTCCAAACAAAATATATAAAAACAACATACATTTTTCAAGTGATGAATGAATAAAACATATTTTGTAACATGGCTATGCTCAGTGAATAATAAATCTTGATTAAATGATCTATTTAAAGAGAGTCTTTTCATACAGACTTAATCCGAGGGGAACATTCGCAAGGTTATCAGTTGTCATTGCTGTCGCAAGACTTTAAGATTAAACATTTCTAGCACTAGTTTTTCAAAACCGCACAAGGGTAAGCACATAAATATGAATTTTGCCATCCGCCTAAGGTAAATCAGTCAAATATTTAAAAAAACAAAATGGTTAACCTTTAAAAATTTCCAGCATATTGCTGGCTGTAGTGAGTCAGGAAGATATCCTGAAGCTTCAGAACATGCTTCGAGTTCTGCCAGGGACTGATCCGGATATGCAACTGCAGATTGCCAAGCTGATTGCACATTATAAATACCGCACGGGCAATATAAACTTCGCTGAACTTAATGGATATATTTTCAGACTGCGAGAAATGATTTTAGTTCATCCTGGGACTGATGTGTACACCAACTCGCAGATCACTAAACAAATTTATCATATGTGCGAGGAAGAAGGTACGGACGGGCGGTGCCTTATCGGGATAGGCGATTTGATAATTGAAGCAAGGAATAGAAACTGGATAGAGAAGTATATAGGGGAACATTGACGTTGCAAGCGTTTTCCGTTGAAATCAATAAAAACCCATTAGAGATTAGCGGGTTCGGCATTTCAGGGTGAATGGTAAATATGTGTAAAATTGTGTGTTTCATTTTGGTTGAAAATAAAGCACACTCATAAAACTATTATCTACTAATTCATATATAAACTACTATCTAAACTTTTCACCAAAAAAAGGTGAAATACAAATTTAACGGGCTTTAATAACGTTATGGGTTAAAAAACATGTGATGCCTTTTTAAAATGACAAATAAATATTATTAAGAGGTAAAACACACATTTTCTCAGGGTAATTCCATTGGCTGACCTGAATATATTTACTGTAGTCTTAGGTATTGAATACGTTTTGTCTGCAGTAAATTCTACATCCAATGACGTCGATAGAGCCTCAAAGATGAAACTAGTTTGGCGAAACTTTTCTGGGATTAGCGGAAATATATATTCCGCTAACTTTTTGACTAACTTGTACGGCTGTTTGATTTTTCTTCTCTTTGCTTAAATGGTCCGTAACTTGATTTAATTGAAAGGCTTCAAAGAATAATCCGCTCATTTTGACTGCGATGAAACTCATCGCATTTCAAAGAGATTTAGATGGAAGCCAAATGTTGTGGTTAAAAAAGGCGGGGAACACTGTTAATTAAACGTTGTAGTGGCAGCTTTATTTCCTCCTTTAATATTCAATAAAGTGTCTGCCGCCATTAAGACGTTCCTAATTATTAATGACTTAACTTGACCGACACCAAGTTTCTTGACACTCACACAATCGTCTAAGCATGTATAATTGGATGAAACCATCGGCTGCCCATAACAAGGATAATTGGATGAAATGAGGCGGCTGCCTTTTCTGCTCCTCATTAAATGCCCGTTCACCGCTTAGTCGCCTGTCAAATCGTCGGTGGGCTATTAGAAAAAGGGGTGTCAGGAGACGAGTTGATCAGTCATTGACTTATTACGCAAATCGGACAACGGAATTTCTGCGCCGCGGGATGGTGAGTGGGTTGTAATTGTAGGCGCTTGAGTGGGGATTGAATTGTGCCCTTAATTCAATCAACATATTTATGAGTCCGAAGACCTGACGAAAAAGCTAAACGAAACATTAACGTGACCTATTAGGAGTCTTTAACAACGACTGGACTTGAGTAAACGAATTCTGAAAGACATTAGAAGGTATTAGGCATAGTCTACTATATATAACAACAAAATAATGTTTTTATTTGTTTTGTTTTCTCAAGTTAAATGTCCTAATTAACATGTTAAAAGCCCGGTAGCAAAAGATAGTTACCCAAGGAAAGCTTACAAAATAAAAAGTAATTTTTCAACTTATTATATCGCTCCTTAAAAATCGCTCATACGCTCAATAGCATTACCGCTCACATAAAAGCAAGTGGCAGGAGTGGCATTTTGACGGAATTCAATCAGCCATAAAGCATCCTGCTGGGCAGGAAATGGAGGCGTTTGCCTACGTGCTTAATTACAAGCCGACGCAAGCACATACATACGCACATAAAAACCCGAAGACACGTGTTGAAAGCAATTAAAAAGTATGTCAAAGTGGGTGATCAACGTCCCGAAGGACGAAGGACAATTGCGATAGCTGGCAACACTGTTGCTTCTAAGTGTTTGATGGGAAAACAAGTGTGTGAGGTAGTCCTGATTATGAATTTATAATTTGGAATGCTTATTTTATTTTGCTTACCTCATAACGTAAAGAATCTTAATTAAATCTTAATGTCCCCTTGTTAGAGCTAAAAATTGACCATTTGATATTTTGTTGGGGAAAAGATGAAGTTTTGAAAGTACGTATAGAGCAACTAAATAACTTTATATATTCAAATAAATAAATAACGAAGTATGTATTTCGATTTTAAAAACATATGTTAATTTACTTAGTAATTAAATTTCATTTTTAAATGAAATGTCTTAATCCCAAGGCTTAAGAAATAGTAATTACTTTCCACTTGCCTTTAAAATAGCCTATATTGTAAGGAAGTAATAATAAGTATTAGATAAATAGTGTTTCTACTTTTCCATATTCTCTTAATAACATGTCTCAACAACTATTTAGTTGTATCTAAAATAAGAACAAATCCCTTCTGAGCACAGGACCTCATGTGTCGAACCCATCTCCTGGCCAGGACCCCCATGGTTAACGTTTGACGGATTTATGGCGAGCAATTTAACGCCCGATTGCCGGCCGAGCGGAATGTCGGGCCACGTTAGCACCTTTTGACATGACATTGAGTGGAGCTGGGGTCCGTATCCTCGTCAGCTTTCGTCCTGGCGTCTGGCTTTAAATCGAACAATTAATGTGCAAATAAAACTCATTAAATATTAATTGAGTTCGATAATTACAGCGCTGACGGAGATTCGCGAGCGGCGGCAACATGTTGCCGCAACACCATAACTGCGGAACTCACACACTTTGCCACCACCAATCCGTCAATTCCTTAATGCGTTACTACACCTTGGTGATTTATTAGGGGTTCTAACCCGCGCGGTCTGACCCGCCTCATCTGATTCGATTTCCATCATCCTGGCAACATGCCGTGTGGTACCGAGCCCGCACGTTTTCATTCATAACTCGTCGCGTGGCTGGGGCATCTTCGTGCTGGCGCTTCGTCCTGGTGGCCTTCGGGTCCTTTGGCTCCTCGGATCCTGCGCTTCGTGTGCGGGCTCTTCGAAGCGCCTAATATAAAAACACGCCGTAATCGCTATGCTCCGTGAGTCCTCCGCTCGTCGTCAGCCTGTTGCGTTCGAGGTTCGATGCTGGCACAAACAGCAGCATCTGAAAAAGCAGAAAAACACTAAACTCAGCCGTACCAGCAGCAACAGTTTCAGATTCCGAATCAGTTGCCGTTTCGCGACGCGGCGCGTGAATACATAAAATAAATTAGAAAAAGATAAATAAGCCACAAAAGCGGTTAAGTCCCACATACACAAACACACTCGCGAAATATCTCGATCGTCATAAATCAATCCGTCGAGTGCGTTTCAGATCCACCGAAATTAGGGGCAATTACCACTGATAAGGTGATTTCTCTTTATGTGACATTTTTGAAAAAAAAAACCGAGACAGCGTCTTTTATGTTTTTGAGTAGGTGTTTTTTTTTTAAATTGGTTCGGAACCATATCAGATTTCGGAGCAAAAACCTAAACGAAAAAGTTACACAAGTTGTATCCCGAAATGGGGCAAGATTGATTGATTGCTTAAAAAACGTTTAAGCTAATTAGTTTTCCTTTCTACGTGTTGCAGGCATTGTTGCCTCTGGTTTCAGGTAACAATATCATGTGGCTTAATAGACTGCAAACAAGCTTAGCGAAACTTTCTGCTGACAGCGTCGGCAATCACACCTTGTAATTTACAGGGGACGGTGGTTTCCTTAACGACCCGCTTCCCTTTTCCCTAGATTCCCGATTGATTGACCTTTGTTTGCGTTTTTTATGGCCTAATCAAATCGGATTTACGGTTTTTAAAGCTGCTGAAACTTTTCGCCCATGTGCTCTCCACCTACTCGTATTTGCATACGTACATATGTAAATATCTGAAGTTGGAATAGATAACAGGATTTCATTTCCTTGTGTTTAGGCCTGCCTCTGAATTGCCGATAAAACAAGAAGGGACGTGCTGGCAAGTAGCCCCGGGCAATCACGATTTCCGTCACCGGGATATGAGGACGACAATGGCTGTCAGGAGCACCATCCTCAGTGGGGCAGGGCAGTTTTATTGCCTTGAATTCCATATTACTTCCAGAAAATCAATATTTGTTCAACTTCAAATGTAAGAATTCACTCATTACATCTCGCCTTCTGGGAAACTTTGAACAAAAGAATTCCTCTGCGGCAAGGCTTCGTCTGTTCGCCCCATTCCCGACCCCAAATTCAATTGGACTGCAATTTCCGTTGCAACTTCGGCGCCTGCGAACCCTTCGCATTTCCCAGTGTTTACGCGATCTATTAAGGGAAATCAATAGCCATCAATTGTCGTTCCCGAAAAGTGCGGCAGCCACCCACGAGTTTCGCACGGATTCCTAAATCCTTGTTCACCAAATGGCATCTGTATGACATGTGATTGCCGGCAGGACTAATGCGGCTGCCATTTCGCCAGTTACTTATTTCTGATGTCTAATGCTCCTGCTGACAGGTGGGATTTGTGTTCGTCCCCAGCCGAAAACAAAGGAGCTGCCATAATTTTAAATAGGGAAAACTTTGGATTCCCGATAAAGTGTGAAACATTGTGCTTTCACGTTTGAAACAATGTGAAAATTTCCGCATCAAGGATTTTGTAATGAAATTTCATTTTCATTTAAAATGGCTCCCTTACAAAAAGCTATTTGAGTTCAAATTTAACTTTGTAACAGAAACCCCTCATGAGCTGGGCGATTATAAAATTAAAAAGTGTTTAACGCCTTTGCCACAAGGCAAAACTTAATTTTGAGTTATTGAGAAGTTAGGATAATAGAAGCTAGAACTTTGACTTACGAAACATTGCTGGAAGTTTAGCTATCCAGGCAACTGTTGCTTAATGTTGTTAGTAACAAGAAGTAAGTTTTGTTTTGGTAATAGTAAAGTGCAGTATGTAGGAAAACAAAAGTGAAACTTTCATTTATTTAATACAATTAAAAATGCCCTAGGTCAGGAAGGGTAAGAGCGAGGAAGGAAAAATATGTACAATAGAAGAGATAAAATTACAAAGGACTAAACTTATCATGACCAGTTAGGGGTCCACGGTTGCTTTAAATTTAATTATGCGCTTACATAAGTTTATTAATAGGACATGCAAAAATCCCCCTTTTAAGGTGTACAAAAAATAGCCTTTCAGTGGTAAAGTGGATATACCAAACCACAAAAATAGATCTCATCCCAAACCCCTAAGTTATGTAAATGGAGTATAGAAATGCTTAAACAACTACCAGGTTGTATAAACTTCGTTCTGTCAAAGTCAACTTGATTTCTCATTTTTAAAATAAGGTTTGCCGTTGACGATTTCAAATTTTAAACAGGAAACTAATCTAATACACTCGACCAGCAGTTTACACGTCGACGTCTTCAATTTAAAACCTAATTTCCTTTTTGAACCTTGTGAAAATTTGCACTCAACCCCCATGGAGAAGTGATTGAAAAGTCCAAAGGGACATGAGATTGATATGCATATACGCATGTACATAAAAAACTAGGTTCAGAAGTACCACATATTTACGTGACCCATAAATTATAAGAACACTTCTTGTTGTCAGAATATTGCACATTTTTCACAGGTTAGCTGTCAGCATTTTATTTTCGCTATTCCAGCGGGAGAACGGCAGAGGTCAAAGTTGGCAGAAGGCAATGGCTCTGAAATTTTGAAAATAATAGCCGCAGATAAGCTTAATTTTCCATAAAAATGAACAGAATAAAATGTAACAATAATATAGGATTTTTCGATACCCTACAGTAGAATAAATAATAAATTATAAGGTAAATAATTTATTGGTTACTTGCAGCTCATTGAATTAATATAGCTGCATTTTTATAGAGACCTTTTACCATATTAATCAAATTGGAACGCAACGATGGTTGAAAAAATGGTTTATCAATATTTATGGTTTTGCTTAATTTTGATAAATAACATAAGCTTTTTATATACCAAAGCAATTTGCATTGCATGCAAATCTGTAAATTGTGCACTCACCCATGCAACTCTATCGTTTTTCTCGTTTTTCGCAGAATGATGAAAGCCACAGCGTGGTTTTGTCCGGTGTTATTAACTTTACTGTGTGCCACAAGGCTCGTCTGCACGGCCCAACGAGGAGGAGCCGCTGGAGGGGCAGGAGGAGGATCAGGAGGAGCTGAGGTCGGCGGAAGCGGCCGCACAAACGGATATCCTCTGGACTACCCTGATGCACGGAACACACAGGTGGGCATTTCGGAGTCCATTTCTTTGTGAGTGAGTGGCAGCAGTTTTTGCGTCACTAGTGTGAATGTTTTTCGAATGCATATTCAATTATTGGCTCTGCATTTTCCCAACAGTCGTTTTCACAGCTCCTTTGACACCAGTCATTGGTATCTGTATCTGTTCATAAATTGACACATTGTTCGTTACAATGTGAAGCCTTTTGAAGACAGTGACCGCAAAGTGTCCTTTTTCGAAGCATCGTGTTTTATTTACACTGTTAAGCCAGTTAAAAATGTACCTAAATCAATTCTGAAAATCTGAATTAAGAACATGTTGTTTAGTTTTGTATAGAGTTACTTGACCTTCCCGAAATCACCTTTCCTTTTAGCATTAAAGACACATATCAGCTTAGTCTTTTTTTATTTTTCTGTTCACATTTCTATATCAGTCGTGGGTAGCACTTCAGATGTCGGAAATGAATGACTGCTAATCAAAATGTTATGAATTTTATAGTGGTAGCAAATCTCTTATCCCAATTCCAAGAAAGCACCTAATACGTAATATGTCCGTTCTTTGAAACCACCGATACATCATATGAGTTTGAATCTGGACTCTGGTACAATCTAATCTACCCACTTCATGGGTGGCAAATACATACCTCAATGTGAAACTGGTTCGGGGCGAACGGTTAGTCATATATTATATTCTTTAGCAAATACGAACGTGGCAACAGAATTGATTTGCCTCTACGGATTGACTTTCAAAACAAATGGAAATTTTCGTCAAGGATTTTGTCCAAGCGTCATTAGAAGAAAAGAAAAAACAATTTGTTTGTCTTGAACAACTCCTGTTGTCCACAATCAAAAGTTTCACCTCTGCTTTTTAAGAAGTTCAAGTTTCGTGAAGTCGATTCTTTATTCTGAGCAATTTAAAAGGGAGGCAGATTCGTTTGTGAAATTGGAGATTTAAACACGTTAATGCGAGACACGTAAACAATTTAATTTTATTTGGTGAAAGAAATGATGATTTATCATGTTGCTGCGTTTAAAAATAAGCCCCGGAGCAATGTTAAAAGCCAATTACGAAATTTTCCATTTGTACCAGCAAATATGACACATCATTAACCACAGGCATATACAACATACATTTATACAAACTTATGTTCCGATAAGGGTCGATTTGCCAACTAATCATTGAAGTAGCGATTCTTTGATTGATGTATGTACGTCAATCAATCTGTTTATCAACGGCACGCAGCGGCTAAACAATCAAAGAAACAATATCAATAATGCCATGGTCCGAAAAGCGAAAGCTCAATTATGTGATAAGAGTTAACATTTTCCAGTTCCGCCGTACAATAAATCCACGGTCCATCGCATGTTTTCGGGTAGTTTTAATTGTTCAGATTGTAGGAACTATAAAGCTAAATGAGGAATGCGTGACTACAAAACACGATGTGACTTCATGAGGTTTTAATCCTAAGCCTAGAAGTGTTTTCATTTGATTTTGGTAGAAACATGGTTAATAATTTAGTTATAACAGTTTTAATCTTTGCACCACATTTCGCTTTAAAATTCTTTGTTTAAAAACCTAGTTATTTTTAGACTAGGAATTTTAAAGGAGTTCTGAGAAAATGCAAGAGTCCAAGTCTTAGACTCTTTAGGAACCATTGGAATTACGAAACTCTCTTCCTAGACCACTGAAGAATTAGTCGTAGAGTCTTCGGAAGCCTGGGTAGTGGAATCTCCGGGAACTTCGGGAGCCTCTGTGGTGGAATCCTCGGGGACTTCGGGTCCCTGTGTGGTGGAATCCTCGGGGACTTCGGGTCCCTGTGTGGTGGAATCCTCGGGGACTTCGGGTCCCTGTGTGGTGGAATCCTCGGGAACTTCGGGTGCCTGTGTGGTGGAATCCTCAGGAACTTCGGGTGCCTGTGTGGTGGAATCCTCGGGAACTACAGGTGCCTGTGTGGTGGAATCCTCAGGAACTTCGGGGGCCTGTGTGGTAGAATCCTCGGGAACTTCGGGTGCCTGTGTCGTGGAATCCTCGGGTACTTCAGGAGCCTGTGTGGTGGAATCCTCGGGCAGTTCAGGTGCTTGTGTGGTGGAATCCTCGGGATCTTCGGGGGCCTGTGTGGTAGAATCTTCTGGGTCTTCTGGAGTCAAAGTGGTTTCCGCAGGAGAACCGCTGCCGTCCTCGGAGTCGGTGGTGTTATCCTCAGGGGCCAGAGTGGTTTCTTCAGTGGAACCGCTGCCGTCCTCGGAGTCGGTGGTGTTATCCTCAGGGGCCAGAGTGGTTTCTTCAGTGGAACCGCTGCCGTCCTCGGAGTCGGTGGTGTTATCCTCAGGGGCCAGAGTGGTTTCTTCAGTGGAACCGCTGCCTTCTTCGGAGCCAGTGGTGATTTCCTCTGGTGCCCGAGTGGTGGACTCTTCTGGAACTACAGGGTTGAGGGTGGTTTCCTCGGCAGGGCTAGTCACATCCGTGGTGGATGCAATATCATCTTCAGTCACCTCGGGCAGACCAGTTGATGGTGGGGGTTGGTGACCTCCATGACCGTGTCCGTGACCATGATTGTTACCATGGCCGTGTCCATTTCCGTGACCACCATTCCATTGTCCCTGATTGTTTCCGCCATTCCACTGACCCTGACCATGACCGTTTCCGTTTCCATTCCACTGACCCTGGCCATTTCCATTTCCATTCCACTGACCCTGACCCTGGCCATTTCCATTCCACTGACCCTGACCATTCTGATTATTCCACTGATTTTGGCCATTCCACTGGTTCTGGCCATTCCACTTTTGTTCCTGCACGTTTTGGCTGTCTTCGGATCCCCAGCCGAACCTCCTGATCCAGTTGCCGCCAAAGTTTCCCAACCAGCCGCCGTTCGGCCGGCCCACAGCCACAGCCACTAGGGCCGTCAACAAGAAGAGCGTTAGAACCTTCATTTCGCAATCGTTTCGAATATACTACCTGGGTCTACAGGTGGCTATAGCTTTTATAGAAATCTGATAGCCAGGTCCATTCATTCCCAGACATTGCGACCACACACTGTGGCACGTTCTTATCTAATCGCTAACTTTTCTGATAGCCAGACAAACAATAATCGTAATTATCATATTTTTCTAAACATGAATTTGGATTGGTTGTTTACCGTTTGCCTTGAACTTAGACATGTAAATTCTTCTTGGAAAAAATACAATTAGTTAAATTTTTCCAAAGAAACAGTTATAAACATTTGTTAGATTAAATGCGAAATTTGCGTAATATCTTTATGATTTAGCGGCAGACGACCTAAATCGTTTTATCATGCTTAAGTGTCTCGAAAAGAAATGTTTTTTGGCGTTGTCATGCGACAATTATAAAAGTAGTTTATCAGTCGTTTCTTAACCCAAGAATCACAAATGTTTTTTAATTTCTTATCATCTGTGACTCACGAATTTGCTTGAAATTTTCTTGCCTATCAGTGAAGATTTCTTATCGCGAAATTTCCGATTGATCATCATGGAAAAAACGCAGGGCAGCCCCGACAAGATTCTTGTATTGATTGAAAACGATAATTTTCCAAAGTGGGAAAAACAAAAAGTGATGTAATGCTCTAGATAGCCCAATCTCCTAAGATTACCCCCAATCGATGCCAATTGCCTGTCAAAGATTTTAATTTTCTTGAAAACAAAAAATAAACTTAACACGCAGAACTGTATATAAGATAGGGACTTAAAACTTTTTGCATTACCTTGCCACGATTTTATTATGCCAAGCGCCAAGAAGTTTCCCGTAAATGTAAATGTCCGTACTATATATATATATATACTTTTTTCCCCGTCTAGGATGACTTTATACTGGCCAAGCGAAACAAACCGTCGCTGTCCATTGTCAATCCCCTGGATGTGCTGCGTCAGCGGCTGCTCCTGGAAATCGCACGCAGGCAAATGAAGGAGAACTCCCGCCAGGTGAGTTTTGTATTCAAGGAAGGAAGGGTGGCAGGGGATTTCTGCAATAAACGAACCGCGCTGACCACTTTGCAAGGTATTTTTAATAAGCGAAAAAAGGAAAACAGAAAGAAAACTTTGACTACGGCACCCAAGACAAACGGAAAACAATTCTCGCTAAAATGCTTCCCTAAGTGGAAAGAGTAATTCGGTGCAAAGTATAAATGAAAATGTAGCGGCTAATCAAAACTAGAATGCCTAATGAGAAATACTTTCCGAACGCATAAAGAACGCAGCTGCAGAAAGTTTTTTAATTCCTCGCCGGGCGGAGTCCAATAAATATTCCGGGTACCCGAAGACTCCTCAAGCCCACATACTTGCTCCGGGAGTATAAACAACACATCCTGGCAGAACCCGAAAACAGGGCTTAAGCACTTCGGATGGCCCTGACACCCAGAATATACATGCATGGGGCTCAGCGCCAAAACAAAGCCAACGTTGCGTATGTGTAACACAAATATTTTTGCTCGGAAACAAAGCGAGTTTATTTGGTTACCAAACGATCCAAGCCCCAAGGCATAACACAAAAGACAAAAAAAGGACAAAAAAAATCAAACGTTTTAATGCGAGGAATTCAAACGATTTGCCTTGATAGCTTCACCTTTCGCCCACGAATTTTTGTTAAAGAGGGTCATGGATGAACATGGATGTGCCTATGTGCCCATGTGCCTATGTGCCTCCTATCCACCTATTCACACAAGCCAGATAACAGTATTGATTTGTCAAAGGGGTTTTATAAATTAATCCATGCATCCCAAAAGCAATTTGAATCGGTGAAAGATGAGCTCAACATATAATATATATACTGGTTCTTTAAGTATCCAGCAGTGAGATTGGTAAACAAAAGGAGTGTTAAACGAATAAATGCGGATTTCATGAGACAGTTTTCGCCGCAAACAATTAATGCCAAGGAAAATAGAATTTATAAATAGACATAAATATCTTCATTTAAATTTAAAATAAATGGAATTGACTTTAAAGTTATAAATAAATAGATCGTAGTTTTCCAGCAGCTGAAAACAGACATTTAAATAACCAAACAATGCACCGCAATTTGAGAGTTCGACATCGAATCCTAGCTCAAAGCAAATAATTCACTCGTTTAAAACCTGCAAAGTGGTCTGCAAATAGAAAGAATGCAAGGTGTTAAAATGCTAGTGTGAATTTATGCTGCAATAGTTGGGGATTTAAGCAGGAAAATTCCAATTCACATGATGACTCTCGAACAATAAATAATCTTAGTTTTAAACATCAAGCTGTTGTTCCAGCAAAGTGGTTACAAAATGAACATGAATATCTGTGGCTTTAATAGTTTTAAATTGTTAGTTCAAAGTATGGAGAGAGTTAAAATGAAACCCTGCAGTGCCCTCACTCTCAATTAATGACACTTGATTTGTGAATGAAATTGAAACGTTAACCACATTGCCAATGTGGTCATCCATCATGCATGTCAATCGAGTTTAGCTTTTCCCTCTTAGAAAGGAAGGTACATCATGTCTGCGGGGAAATGGGGCTTGTTTGACTACCCATGCACTTTGTCACCCATTTTACGGCATTTAACAGCATTTTATGTGAACCGAGTTACCTTTCTTGTGCTTGCCCAGGTCGAACTGAATCGCGCCATCCTGAAGAACGTGGGCAAGCGAGTCCTGCTGCGAGGAGCCGTATCCGGATCCGGATCCCCCAAGGTCAGCAGGCGGTACCGCCAGCAGCAGTGGCCAGTCGAGCGGGAACTGGAACTGGAGCGGGAGCGGGAACGGGATGGGGACGCGGAGCCGGAGGAGCAGCTGGGCCGTCAACAGCTGCTGCCCTGGAAGCATTTCCCCAGCCAACTGTGGAGCTACGGTTGGGCCCGGTCCCCGTACACGGCGTCGTCACAGTTTGCGGATTCCCAGCAATCAACATCCATTCGACCACAATCCCAGGCACTCCCAGGTCAGCAGTTGCTCAGCTATGCGAAGAACTCTCTGGACGTGGCCGGAATGGGTCTGGCCAGGCATCGGGTCAACGGAAATGAAGCCAACGAAACAAATCATGAACATGAAAACGTGAATGAGAACGAGAATGAAAATGAAAACGACGACGGCAGTAAAAACCCGGCGAGATATGTGGATGACGACGAGGAGAACGACAATGACGTGGGTCCGGAGGGATTGGGTGTGGGTGTGGGACTGGGATTGGGACAGGGGCTGGGTCTGGGTCTGGGTCTGGAGAGGTTCGATGTGTTCGAGGGCAAGCCCAACTGGGCCAACGAGGAACCGAACGAGGTGGGTCGGTCCGTGGTCAATGCAAATGACCGCCTGCCCTGGCCATTTCCCTACCGCTCTCACAAAAGCCAGCATAATGTTAATTAAATAAGTGGGGATTGAGATGCAGCTACAGATACAGATGCAGATACGGATACTGATATAGCTAAAGATACAAATACAGATACGGATACAGTTAAATATACCGATACGGATAGAAGGATAGGGGCACCCGACAGCTTGGTGGTGCTAGGCGGTTATTAATGAAAATCGACGGTTCCTAATGAATGGCTGGCTACAAGGCAGGCATGTTGTGTGTGCACATACTCCCTTGATGACAAACTTACTCCCACGTTGCTAGATGTATTCGCATTTGAACTCTATTTTATCGAAAATAACCAACGGTGTATGTAACGATTTATGCTACCTCTCACAGATACTGTTGAATATAAAGACCTCCCTCCCCCCACACACGATTAATGTCAAACATACTTTTACTAGATCGAAAACACTTTTACTAATACACCAAAGATATAGCGAACAAAACTCCAAAGATTTATAAACGTGAATGCATGCGTAATTGATAGTGATCTATGTGTAATTTTAATAATTATTTTAATGATTAACGTTAATCAATTGCATGCAATATTGACCTGTCTAACGAAAATTTCATGTTTTTATTCGTGTAAGCAAAAACTGTGCATCTCTTATTTACTTAACTTAAATAATAATTGTGGTTTACATTCTCCGCGGGCGGAAATCGGTTTTTATGTTTGCTCCGTTGTGCTTAAACTTGTATAAAAAATGCTCAAATAGAATTAACATAACGCAGATACTATTTACATGTTCTTTTTGTCAAAGCTTGCATTTGGTCACTATTACATTTACGTTGTTGAAGGGTTCAAGTTTTAAGATATTAAGCGAAAAATGGTTCCAAATCATACGAATAACGATTTTAAAGTAGATCAAAATCAGCCCCAATTACCCAAGCAAGTACTTCGATACATGAATACGCCGCGTGTTGTGTAGATTTACAAGGAATTTACCGAGCAAATTAACCATTTAATAGTTACGTTCTGTACATTAATAAGTTTAATACAAATTAATTTCTATATGTGTATGTAAATAAAAATCTTTTTCAAAAAAGCTAAACTAATGAAATTCCAAAAAAAGAAATCAAACGAAATTATATATTATACAAAATTATATGTATGTACGGATATACTTATTAAAAAATAAAATCATGAGGCATTGACATGACATTCAATTATAAAGCATTCCGTTTAATTAACTTTCTAAGGACTCAATTCCCCGGATAAGCATTTGTATTTCTCTCGCAATTATTTTCAAGGGCAAGAGGGAGGAAGATAAAACAAAGGTTTTTGAACTCACCTTCAATCAATACCTACGGCAATTGTGTTTACATGGGTTTATCCATAGACGTCTGCAACAGGCAGAGTGACGCGTTCCGTTTCCTTAACAGGGTACCAAGTGATGTTTAAGTTGGGCAAAGAATTGGCAACACAGCTAAAGGCCAAGAAAAACGTGTGTTTTAATTCCATTTACTAATGCCTTTATTGAACCCTGCGATTTGGCTACTCACATGCTTTAACTCTCTAAGGGTTTGGTGTGCTTTTTGGAAAGCCCGCCTTGCGGTGATTGACCAAAATGGATAAGAGCTAATAATTGTGCTGGTTGTTCCCGAGTGCAAACAACTTGCCCTACCTCACCCGAGGGCTTAATTAATAACGTTGTATTTGCGCCGGATTACACGAAACTTTAACGTCCACCCAACGAAAAAAGATAATTATCACAGGGCCATTAGGAGCCCCACTCACGTACAGCCGTTGACATGATGGCAAACAATGGCAATCGGTATTGGGAGGGGGGGTCGAGGTTCACTTGATGTCACAGAGCAGGGCCACGCCGCGAAGGGTCCAGTGCTTGGGATTGAATTCGGTCTCGAAATCAATCGAACCCACGTACTTTAAGTCGGTGCGCTGGGGCTTGCGGTAGATGGGGCACTCGTACAACTTGGGATCCTTCCCAGCCGTCGTGTTTATCGCGTATATATAGATGACGGGCATCTGCTCGTAGAGCACCTTCATCTTGGACTCAATCAGCTTGCCGCTGCGGCGATCCAGCGAAGCACCTGCAAGTCCCGGAGTAGAGTTTCTGAGTTCACAATCTGGGGCCAGACACTTACCCTCCAGGAACAATCCGTGCACATACACCCCCTCCGTGGGATACTCGGTGATGTCCTCCCTGTTGTAGCGCGTTATTTGATTCTGTAGCACCACCGAGTCGAGGGCCCAACCTTTGTGGGCTCGCGTCACCTCCTAACATCGATTGTGCCACGAGGGAATTTTCAAGTGTTGCCGCAGACATATACATATATTTGCAAAGAAAAGGAAGACACCGTGTGAATAACCTTTGAGGTGGGGAATCTGATATGTCAATCACCACAATCAGGAAAAGAAAAGTACGCTTTAATGGCAATCGCTGGGCATAAAGGAAATGCTCCTTACGATGTGCCTGACAAAGGACCTTTTTCGATTCCCGACTTGGTATTCATATCCCGTTCGCTTATTAAGCAACTATGCATTAATAAATTAATTCTGCCCACTCATCTCCCGTTAATATTCACCTGTCGCATGGCTGTTAGAAATCCTTGGGGATTAAAGAAGCCGGTCATCCAGAAAACCTAGTTGTGGGGCAATAAAGGAGAGATGGGTTGGCCTTGGATGGTAGTGCATTGTCCCACTCACCTTGGGCCGATCCGTTGATATCCAAGTTCTGAACTGCCCATTGCGTTCCAGCAGCTCGGTGTACCAAAAGCCCAGTGTGGTTGATTCCCAGGAAATCTGCAAGTGACATGGACATGAAATTATCGCTTTTCCGAGATTCAAACGAAGCAAATGCAATGAAACTCTGCGATGAAGAGTATGAAAGACTTTATTCATAATCAAATAAAGTATATTAGATTTTGCAAATCCTGGCAACGACTCATTTGTCCAGCTTGATGTTCATTCTGCGACAAAAGGACTCCATTTCCTCGAACGAAGAGAATACTACACCATCTTTTGGTATAATGGGCAGATGAAGGCCAGAGTTGACGGGACAGAAGCAATCGCTTAGCTTGATGCCCCGAGCTATTGTATATTCTGCCTCATCGAAGAGTTTGCGCTTCAGCTCAAAGGCCGTCTTTCCCATGCGCACTGTATTGTCTTGCGATGAAATTGAGCCAGATATATCGTCAATTTCGGAGTCCACTTGATAATCGATCTTGTTATGAATGGTATGCAACCTCTCCACGAGAGTGGTGGAACTTATTGGCTCTTGGGACCTAGGGATTGGAGTATCCGACCGGTTCGCCTTCAAGAATCCATAGGTGCGAGTCGCGAGATCGTCACGCGACTCGTCTCCCAGATCAAAATTGGCGTCTTTTTTAAACCGATACTCCTTATCTGACATTGTTTCAATGATAGTATAAATCTTTACTTGTTTCCCTAGGTAATTTCTGATAGTAGTATGTAAATATATTAAAATTGTGCTTTTCTATAATTGAAGGTATTCTCTAGGCCAACTCAAAACAATTATTTTAATATTTAAGCAAATAAACATTTTAGTTGAACTCGCCAACTTGAAAAAGGAAGCAACGCGAAAGGCTAAATAAACCTTTGTTTTTTTTTTGCAAGACCTGTTGTACCTTTCAACAAATAGAAAAATTCAATGTATTTTTCGTTATTTTCAACAGATACCGAATATGATTTGCAAGCATTGGGGCGTCAAACGTTTTCACGCATAATTTACGAGTACCCAAACATGAAAGGCAGGCGAAAAAATAAATATATTTCCCCAGATAGAAATTAAAATCAAAAGTAATGGAATTCCCTTTTTTCAGGTCAGTTTAAAGAGGGGATTTACGTAAATGCTGGCAAAGTTTTAACTAAACTTAGTTTCCAATTAAGACTATAAATATAGGGCTCTTTTAATGGACCTACCTTCATCCAGGTCTCGGGAATGCGTGCGTCGTACATGGCATCGAGTGACTCCTTCAGGGCGGGACTCATCACAATGGTGCCATCAATCGCCAGCTTGAGGTCGCAGAGGCAGGTGTGGACCCGTTTAATGACCCTTTGCATGCGATCGATTTCCTGCCTGCAATTAAACACCCCCGATTACCATGCTGTCGCCATCGTGATGGGGGACCACTCGCCTGAGGAAAATATTCATGGGCAGGAGGATGCCCATCCGCGTCAGGTTCTCCCGCACCTCGTAGGCGTTGTACTGGGCGGGCAGCTTGCGCAGCATGTCATCCGCCAGTTGGTAGACGATGCTCTCCCGGGTCTCGCCTCCCCCACCGCCGCCCTCCTTGGGCTGTACACTCAGGATGGTGTCGAGGATGCCTGGTGGGGCAGAGTCAGAGGTAAACAATCAAGGATTTGGGGCCATCGAATATGCTAATGCGCTAATGCCCGAGTGGGTTGCCCGCCGAAGGAGGAGCTCCTAAATGGAGCACGCGGCGCGAAAGCTCACGGAATATTCGGATTATTGATTTCACACACATTCCGGCGGGCATGCCCGAATTGATTATGCAACAGGGATTTACATTAAATTAAGAGCATTGATAATTTATGACCCCCTATCGGTGTCCATCAACATCAACCGAATTAAACTAAAAATAAGTGATTCTGGTGGGAAGGACGCTTGCGTTTCGGTGGTCGAATTAAATTCGCAATTCGCAAATCGGAAATCGGAAATCACGGACTCACCTTTGGCCGAGTTTATTTGGTACGTGATGTCGGCATTCGAATGCAGGCCAAATACCTCGGGGGTGTCGTAGGCCGGCAAACTGTTGATATAATCGATGAAGCCCTGCAGGCTCTTCGTGCCCGGCACCTTGTAGCCCTTGTAGAACTCGAAGGAGTTCGAGAGCAGCGGCTCGCAGAACCACACCGAGGTGAAGGTGGTGAGCAGTCGCTTGTCAAAGTCGTCCGTCACCCGGCCGCCGTACTGCACCTCGCCAATCATGTAGACGAGCGTCTGCCAGGAGACGCCCTTCTTCGGGTCCATCTCGTCGAGGTGGTTCTGGATGAACTGCACGCTGGCGGCGAAGTCGGCCTGGTTGAACTCGTAGGGTATGTTCCAGCCCAGTGGGCCGAATTTGCGACGCTCCTGGACGATGGTGTGCAGGAAGGCCACCGTGTAGAGGAGCGGGGGCCACTGGGAGGCCGATGTGTAGTCGAGGAAGTCCTGGGTGAACGACTGGCGGCCGGAAAAAGATTGAAAATTAAATATTAAGCAGTTGATGCCTGCCCTCCTCGCTGCCAACTGAATTATTTGCCCACCTGGTAGCTGCGCTTTAGACTGGCACGTATCCCCTGTGGTGGTTCATTAGTGAATTTGAGAGCCATCTGCAGCAATCCGATGGGGAACTCGTTGTGCGGCTCCGTCGTTACCCACATGCGGAAGGAGTCGTCTATGTGCTCGCTCTCCACCAGCATGTCGATTATCTCGGAGCAGAAGGGCAGGGACAGGTGCACGTTCTGGAGCAGCACCCATCCACCGATTGCCATCGACTCGATTATCATCTTGCGCGCATGGTACTCCTGCCCCTGACCCATCGACACACATTTGAGAACTGTGGGAGTGGGTGTGAGTATGGGTGGTGATTTAATCAGCGATATGAAGGGGCTCTTCATAGCACTTACCGATGCTCTTCTGCTTGGCCAGAGCGCCAATCTGGGTGGTTGGATCCGATCCTATCGAGAGTAGGCACACAAATGGGGTGCGAGGTTCCGACTCGAGCCTACACAAAAGATTCACGGGATTAGAGTCTGTTCTGTTGACCTTTTCTATTATGCAGTCGATGCCCAAATTGGTTTTAATTTGTATTTGGGCTGTAGCATTTGCTGTTATGATTTGGCTATTATTAACAATACATAACAGAATAGCAATAAATAAATCTACGACAATAACCACTGTACTAATGCCAATATAAAAAGCTCCAATTCTATGGTTAGGATATACAGCCGGTTAAATATTATTAATCGATTTCTTATGGATAATTTTAAAGCACAGCACAGCCTAAATAAACTACCGAATTATAAACTATTATAACGAGTACAGTAAAGTATGGTATTGCATATTTGGCATACTATTTCCATAGTTACTGCCAAAGTAAAATAAGTATTGGGAATTTGGCCATAAATAAGAGTTTTAAATGTGTCTGTTCGTTGTATCATTACTAAAATGAAACCCAATGAAAATCTAAAATATTGATTTGTATAACTCGGTTCAAAATCTTACCACATTTCCTCTAGATCAAGAATTTGCATTTCGCTGTACTCGCTTCCCAGAGATTCTTAAGAAATGAAATTTATAAATAATTTTAAATTGCTAATACAACAATAGATCCCACCTTCTATGTACTTCTTGGCCTGGGAAATGGTGCGATCGGGGCACCAAGACCGGATGAGCAGCAGCTTTCGGAAACCATCCAAGATGGCATTGTATCCGCAGGGGATTTCCTCGTTCTCCGGTTTCTCGCACTCGTACCAGCAGCGCCAGTCCCGTTCGTTCAGCTCGATCACCTGGAGGACCGTGGAGAAGGTTTCCAGCTTGCTGATCTCCACCAGATTCAGCCAGGTGATATCCAGGATCCAGCGGAAGGGTTTCGGGGTGACGGCATTCAAGTCCAGCGAGGCACCGCCCTTGATGAAGGTCAGGAACTCCTCGTGGCTGATGTTTCCATTGTGGTAGTCAATCTTGATGGCCAGCATCAAGGTGAACAACTGCTTGTGTCGCTCGTAGAGACTGCGATTGGTAAACTTGTACACCTCGTAGGTGAGATAGCGCAAAATGATGTTTATTCGCTCCTCCGTCACACTGGACTTGGTCGACTTGGTAATGGAGCAATTGAAGATGACCAGAAATTGTTTCAGGGAGTTCTGGTACATGGCATTCACATTGCTCATCTCCACAATCAGGAAGTAAAGAATTGATCCGCGTTTGGCCACCGCCCGGAACTCCTCCCGTGCCTTCATAATCTTACGCTCCGTGACCTCGGAGATCTTCAGTTTCTGGTTTACCTCCTCCGCCGTGGTTTTCGTGACCCGCAGCACTTCAATCAGGGCTTCGTCGTCCACCAGGGATCCCTGGGATGAGCTCAGGCGGAGCAGGAGGTTCGCCTCCAGTTCCTTCATATTCCTCTGGTTCTGCATGACCGTTTCGAAGAGAGCCACTCGCTCGGCTTCCAGATCGGACTTCTCCATGAGGATCACACGGCCCAGGAGCTGGTCCTCCAGCCCCCGCATGGTGACCGTGAAATCGATGATCGAGGTCTTGGCACTGACCTCCGGACTGAAGGCCGGATTGGGCAGTTTCGTGGTGATGTAGAGCATGAAGCCCGGCATCACATCGCACTCCTTGTCGCCCACCAGGACCTTCTCAATGCTGCCCGACTTGATGAAGTTCTTCTCCAGCACATTGTCGATGACCGGATCCAGGTCGATGCCCACATCCTCGATCAGGAGGGGTCTGCCCAGCGACAGCGAGTCCTCGAGATGAGTGCGGAAGTACTTGTGGTTCAGCGAGGTGATCTGCAGCTCGTTTTTGTCCTCCTTGCACTTGATCCAGATCTTGCCCTGCGTCTGCGGATCGACCAGCAGTGGATAGCTGCTGGACTTGGTGGCTATCAGGGCATTTTGCACCGACAACTCATCGTTCGGCAATCCCTGCAACGTCCATTCGGACACCGTTGAGGAGTCCACCAGCATGTTGATTATGTTCAGTCCCGTGGTAAAGGGTATATTCTTCTGTTTCAGAATGCCCATCCAGGTCTTAATGAGATTGGCTCGGAATTCCTGGTTGTAGGGCCCGCAGTAGGATAGGAATCCGGTGGCCAGTAGGACATCGCCCACCAGCTTGCCCAGCTGTATCTTGAATTCCTTACTCTGGTTGGTCCATCGGTGTTTCTCATCCGACAACCCATTGATCAGGGCCGTAGCCGCGGTCATCTTACGCAGACAGACATTGGCCGCATCCGTCAACCTCTGTTTCTCGCCCACCGCCTTGTCGTACTGATCCTTAACAGCCTGGAGCGCTTCCTCGCGTTCCCGCAGCTGCTCCTCGGCACCTGCCAAGTCGTCCATGGCGAGCTAAAATATGAGATATTTAAATGGGCACGGTAGGTATCTAGTTATTAAGGTGCGATATATTATATCCCTAAATGAATAATTAAAATTAATCCTTTTAATTTAATGTTCAAAACACAAGTTACATAATCACGTTGTCAATTTCAAATTACGCATATTAATTTCAATTATAAAAATCAATTTTCGGTCAAAATATAAGAGTGACTTTTTTCAAACTTTAAAGTATTTAGTTCACAATAAAGTGTTTTTGTGACCCGATAAAAATTTCACAATTCGTTAAAGTATTATAGCTTATATATAACTCAATAAATAAAAAAAATCGGCTTTCATAAAAACTTTAAAGATTTAATGGCGCCGTTTGGTTTCCTTTTGCCAAGCTAGTGCGAAAAACTTATTCTAAGCTTTAAGTGGAAAGAATATGATTGACGAGCAAGTTGTAGTCGAAACAGATTATGTTAAATTATTCATAAGAAAATAAAAACGAGAATGTAAGATTGGCTTAGCAAGACGAAGTTTCTTTACCCTTATAGATGAACTAAGACAAGCGCTTAGCCAGACAATTTAAGTAGCAACATAGTAATTTGATTTTAATAAAATGAAAATGTCTTATAAAATAGAATAAATATAAAGACATCTATAATTTAAAGGTTGAAAATAGGTTCCTTACTGCCAAAACTATTGTAAAGGAGCTCAGTTACTTGTTAATTTAAATCCTTTATTCCTGTCACCCATACCTTTAGTCGCGCCTCCTGCATCGTGAGATTTGCCTTCAAGGGCAGCACCTCCTTGTTAACACTGTGGAAGAAGGACATGGCCTTGGTCCAGGACAACAGACCGGCTACGTCTCCGCACACTCGACGCGCCATGTCCATGTTGTAGTCCTCCATGCGGAAGTACGGCTGCAGCAGATCAATCATCTCGTCGTTGATGGTGTCCTTTGGGTAGTTTTGCAGTTGCAACAGGAACGTGGCACTGGCCATCATCTGGGGGGGAGTGAGAGGAAATCAAGGAAGTCCACTATAGTCGAGTTGTCCGACTATGATTTAGCACTAAACAAACTACAGTGAACATTACATTTCAGCTGCATACTTATGATGATTGGCATTGATGCATTTCAGTGGCACTTTAATAAAATAACACGATTATAGCATACCTATTATGTTTGGCATAGCAGCATAAATAAAAAAGAATGCTTTGCAAATTCAATTATTCATTATTTTCGTTATAAAAACGAAATAGGAAATATTTTATAAATAAATTTAAAAGCAAGCAATGGAGTTCTTTAATTGTGATTTAATAATAAAGGCACTAAGACTTTACCCCTTTAAGCTGCTTTCCAGATAACACTACCAATAAAGACCCACCTTTAAGGACTCCTGCCAGGAGGGCTTCGGACACGGTGTGCCCGCGTCCGCGATGCAGGGATGCAGCTTGCGCTTGAACAGGATCAGGACGCAGTCCATGATCCGCATGATCAGGTGCGGAGGACGGCCCAACTTGCGCACGGTGGCAATGTGGGCCGGCTTGATCGTGTTGAGGGCGTTCTCCGCCTCCTCGAGCGCCGGCTTGGCGGCCTCCAGTTTCTCCTCGGCCAGCGCCTTCTCGTGGGCGATGCAGGCCACCAGGGCCTCGGCCTTGTCCTTCACGATGAGCACCTGGTTCTTGACGATCTCCGCTTGCATCGCGCGCTCCGTCACCTCCACTAGCACTGACTCCGCGTTCTTGGAGGCTTCGACCAGCTCTTCCTCCATGACCACTAGATCCTTCTTGAGGATCTCAACCGAGGCGGAGGCCTCTTTCAGTTTCTCCAAGCCCGTATCCATCTTCTCCACACCATCTCGCAGCTCTTGCTGCTTCATTTGATAGATGTTCTTGTAGCCGGCAATAAAGTTCAGATAAGATTTGGGTGTCACGTGCGTGGCGCGGCGGAAACGCTGGAAATACTCCTGCGACGTTTCCGCGACAATGTCCTGAATGGAGCCGAGGGCGTTGACCAGCTCCTCCTTGACGGCCGGTGTGCACTCGATCTCGAAGTGGCTCAGAAAGTGTCGGGCAACCGATACCAAGGCGTCCTTGGGCCACGGATGCAGCCAGTCAATGGTGCAGCCGGAGACCAAGGCGGGGAAGCGCTGCACGCGCGACCGGAACGTCTCGCCCACGGGCGAGAAGCAGAAGGCCACGTGCAGATTGGTGCAGGTGCGCGCCAGAAAAAAGTCCATCACACTTTCCGGGGTCGCTGTTTTGCGTTGATTCTCGCGTTTCATGACCGGCGTCAGCTCCTGCACGATTTCGGCCTGCTCATCGCGCGAGAATAGATTCGATATGACGCCGCTCGAGAGTATGTTGTTCAGATACTCGAGGAAACCTTCCTCCTTGATATCCATGTCGGTGAAGAGAAAGGTTGTGCCCTTGCCCTGAACGCCGCAGGTGCGGTAGAGCAGCTTTAGATCCTCCAGAAAATTGGCCACGTTGTACGAACGCGTCAACGCAATTTGGAATGTCTTGTAGCCGGCTATGAACGATGCCAATTTCGTTAGCGACTGTTTTCCAGAACCGCCGACCCCGACAAGCATGACCGATCCCCTCGGATGCCGAATGATGCGGGAGATCTTCACCAGATGCAGCATTGCATCCGGGAAGAACACCAAATCCATTCCCGACCCTCGCACCATTTCGTTGAACTGGGCGAGGAACATGACGAGACGCTCGCGGAGCACTTCGTGTGAGTGGACCGGCTCGTAGACCTTGGGTAGCTCCATGTCGGTGTCCTCTCCCTCCTCGCCGGTCGGCTCGGGGGCGTCGCGCATAAAGTCGACGAACACCGGATTGGGCAGGATCATCTGGGAGTGGGCGTCGCCCAGCTCCTCGCGCACGAGACATGCCAGCTCTGAGCCGAACCACTCCTTGTCCTGGAACGTGGTGAAGCGATCGGCGAATACTCGCGTGCACTCGTGCTTCCACAGTGCCATGAGGACGCCCTCGGAGGTGATCACCGTGGATAAGGTGCCAACCATGCCCTGCCAGATGCGCGACAAATCGCGCAGACTGAACACATAGTGGAACTTGGCCGGCGTGGGCAGTAGCTTCTCGCGCGTGCGCTGCCACAGATGGCGGGTGACGACGATCAGCTTCTTGACCAGGCTGCGGATCTCGGGCACGAAGCCCCGCTTCGCATTGTAGTGGCCCTCACCGATAACGCGGAAGATCTTATCGATGGAGTCGTTGTCGGGTATGTTGCAGTTGAACACGCAGAACTGGCGCTTCAGACGCGACGGTATGTCGTTGCGTCCTCCGCCCGGGAGGCCCATGGCCGCCACATACTGCACATCCACGATGGTGGTGAAGTCGCCGGGCTTCTCCAGGCTATAGAATCCCTTCATGTCCATGGACTGGCGCACAATTTCATTGGTTATTTGATCGCCCCACTCATTGATCTCGGGCAAATTGATGTCGTCGATGAAGACAATCAATTTCCGGCCACCGGGTGGCCCGAAGGTAACGCCAACGCGCTTCTCCACATAACTCTCAATTGTGCGCTGGAACTGATACGGACTGGTGGCCGATGAGAAGTTGAAGGACCGGCCCATGTACGTCTCAACGTTCATCTTCTTCATGAAGTTCTTCATGATCACCGTCTTGCCCGTGCCCTGTTCGCCAATCACCATCACGGCGCGCTCCTGATTGGCTATGGTGCCGATCAGATAGTCGATGCGCACATTATCCACGATGGGCACCAGAATGCTCAGATAGTCTGGTGTGGAAAGCTCCGGATACATATAGGGGGTGACGAGCGTCTTCCACGACTGCCACACGCCCGCTGGAGAAACGAAGAAGTCAAAGATTGTGTTCTCGTGGGCACTACCCTTCGGGTAGTCCAGCTGCGGGAAGGATTCCTTCACGAACAGATTCATTCTGACGCGGTCGCTAGTGGAGAGGTAACCGCCCAGGCCCCAGGCGAGCGCGAAGATGTACAAGCGGTGCAAGTGTTCCGGGGTGCAGGTGTCCTCCTTCTCCTCGATCGAAGTCTCCGGAGGGAGGTCCTCTGTGGGGGCCAAACGAAGCGGAGTTACTACATGGGCGTTGCAATGGGGGTCACATTAAGGAGTGTCACAGGAGTCCCTCTCAGTTGGGCAAGGAGCAATTGGAATGTACCTCGGGGTCTCAGAAATATTTATCATTTTAATATTACGAATTTAGGCATACAGGGAATATTAATATGTCTTATATGTTAAAGCATTAAATTTCTACTTCACCTAGATTTAACAGAAAATCAATTGCTTCAAAACTTTCAAAAGGTAAGTAAATTCAATATTTATTAATTTAAACTGAGACATATAAAGGACTCTTTTGATAGTCTACTTCGATAAATACCATTTATTATTTACCTTATCTGTTTCTTGTTTAAGAAAAATGAAGATATTTCTAAGACACCGGTATATAATATTCAATTAAAATTTGCAACAATATAACATTCAATTAAAATTATTCTCAAAGAGATTTCTGTGACACCTCTACTGATTAGAAATGCCGACATTAAAATCAAAACGTTTGGACGAGACACACACAGAACTATTTTGGTAAGTACATAGATACAGAGAGGACGAGGACAGAATCACAACTACGGAAGGAAGAGGAGGCCAATCGGCTGGGAACCAGTCGGTTTCCCAACCGAAAGTCATAGATGTCAGTACACACTCAGAAGCAAATTGGGTGTTAGCTAGGCGGTCAGTTCTACGATTAGTTTTGGTTTTGTTAGTTGCGCAACGAATTACGGGTATACTTTACCGACAATCTGACTGCCAATCGATTGCCGTCGCGTCTCTTCGATATGTTTTTGATGCTCTGAACGTTTATTCGCTGAAAAGTTGCAATCATTTTGGATGGGATTTGGTTCGGGATTCGCTTGCACTTTCACATTTCATCGAACCGCTTGCTTTTGGCTTGGGAATAGGTTATTGAGTCGATTAAACTTACCATCGTGGCTCTCCTTGCTGGACAGGCTCACCGCCTGTTCGTCCTCCTTCTTGACGGGTATCAAGCCCTCCAGGATGAACAACATCTGCTGGACTACGTTGCACTGCAGCACCGGCATCTGCAACTTCACCATCTGCACTCCCCAGTTGTAGACCTCCACAAAGGTCTGATCGAATAAGTCCGAAAAGGTCGACTTTTCGCCTGGAGCGCGATTTTTAAGCCAGGCCTGAACAACTGTGTGGAAAATATTGAAGAGAGGGTAAATTTGTTCAGGGATAAATGGGTTAGTAGATAAATAAATAATGTCACATAAAAAGTTAAATGTGAAAAAAGAAAGTTGTCTTCACAAAATAAATCCTACGGAATTATGGCTTTAGAATAAATTGTTGCATACTTTTGTGAGTGATTTCTATGGTTATGGGGATGGCCCTTTTTTTCTGGCTTAATTGTATAATAAAATACCCCCAAACTTACTTGGCCGAGAGTCCAGACCAGAAGAGCTCATGTAGACCATTCCATTTCTAGAGACCGTGGCGGGTGAGGCGTTGTCGATGTTGTGGGGCTCGAATATGATTTTGACAGTGGGCGCCATGGTCAGACGATCGCCGTTGGCCAATGTCAGAGTCTTGTTGTCGTCCAACACCGAATTCAAGTTCTCTATCCAAATACTGTCCACCGGTCCGTCCAAAACCAACCAGACATGCTCGCCGGATTTTAGCTTTAGGGTCTTGCGCCACAAAGCCGAGAAAATTCCATCCGTCCAATCATTGGTGGCCACATCGAGTCGTCCAAACATTTGGGCAGCCGTGATTGCCTTGGGATTCATGCGCATCTCGCGGTGATTGTCGCCCATTTGGGTCATGGCCTTCATCAGGGTGTGGATGCAGGTCGTCTTGCCGGCTCCACTTGGCCCCAGGGTCATGATTCCGTGGCGAACGTTTTGGGTTTCGTACAGCTGAATGAGTTTCAAGACCCAGGGAGGATGATAGATAAGGCTGGCCTCGTCCGTTTGCTGGAGAATGGCGGCCTCAAGCTCTGGGTAATTGGTCTTTTCGAGGGTCTATCATAGAAGCAAGATTTAAATAGTTTCATAAAGGATATGCCAATAAAGTCTTACCTGGTTGGGGAACAAATCCGAAACCAGGGACATAAAGAGTGGTTCATCATCGTCGATCAGCTTAGAGAGATTCATATCGCGGAGGACCCTCATCACAATGGTGCTCTCGGTATCCTTGGAGTTCCTTCGCTTGGCAGCCCCCAGTGTTCGCAGGACAGAGAGTATGTTCCTCAGTCCGAAGTCGTAGTGCACCTGTTTGGTCAACTGCTCCTCACACAGTTTGTACAATGTGTAGAACTTTCTAGCCAGCGTAATGTTTTCCAGGAAGCCGCAACTGGCCAGCTTAACTCTTATGATAATCTGCCTATCCGGCACCATCATGGCAACAGTACGGAACTGAATTTTTAAATTCTCCGGCAATTCTTTGCGCCCCGCATATCCTGGATTCTGTATGCAAAAAGGTCTTACATTAGGGACATTCTTAATAAAAGTTTAAGCTAGCTAACCGTTAAGGCTCAAGGATTACAAAAAATAAAATAAAAGTGTAAAAAACAGGGTACATTTAAATAATGAGCGACATTTGCAAGCAGCTTTACACAACATTCATACAAAAGATTTATACATACTTAAGCCCTCTTTTAAGGCTTACTTGAGACTTGAAAAGTCTACTTTGGCATTGTTGGAAATCCAATTATTATTGTACTACTTACAAAACGTGAGAAGAAAAATGCTTAAAAGTAATTAATTGTATTAAAGTTCAACTGTATAACAGTTTGTTAAGCCCGCACGAGTTTCGGCCACAAAAATAAGTTCTATTCCAAACATGGTTTATTTGAATTTAAGCCCGGACTGCAAATATTGACCTGTCCCAAAGATATACATGTCACGGGCCACGCAAAACGACAAAACGAATAGCCACAACAAAGGGTTTAGTCATTAAACTCGTTCGAGTTCCCAGCCAGCGTCCATTTGTCTATGTCCGTAATCGTGTGCGACCCAATTCGGCCTGTGACATAATGGCTCATTAAAACAAAATGTTCCGGCTAAAAGTATTATATAAATGAGCATAATAACTCAATGTGCAAATTAAAATTGAGCCAAAGCCTTCAATGGATCATACCCAGAATGAGATGTGGAGGCTCTAAAGAGGGGTGGGGGGGTTGATTGACACACGCCATTAAAAGCGAGGCGTCGCGTCGCCGTGTTAACACTAATCGCATTACCCGATCATAGTTACCGTCACTTGTAATTAAACTACGCAAAGATTTAGTCTGCAGCTACTTTGTTTTTCCCCACGGCGACTTAAAGTTCCTCTTTAACCAGGGAGCATAGCTACAGATGGAGTTGGATTCGGCGTCCCATGTGGCAGCCACATTAATCGAGTCATGCCACCACTAAAATGTAAATACACCAGCCTCGAGACTCTTTTGGCCTTATTTGCCTTGCCTCTGCTCGTTTATTGGTTTTGGGCTGCTTTTAGCCGCGCCACCGAAATGTCGTGTGTGTACAGGCGCTACAGTAAATTTTATTATGGCTTCAGTTGAGAAAAATTGTACATGACTAATAACGTGGAATTATGTGTGTGAAGAGCCCGTCAATTCCATTTACCAAAAAAATTTAAAAGGGCGCTTATCGATTGATGTAACGACATTTTTCAAATTTCACAGACAAAATTTATTGCCTTTTAAATAAAAAGGTTATTTCCCCAATTCCTTTGATCCTGAACATATTTCTTTAGATTCCATAAGAATATGGGCCAATGAGTTTATTAAAAATTCTTTTACTTGGATTAACCTAACCTTTTAAGACACTACAACTATTCTAATATTAATTATATTTCAAACAACCAATTTTCTTTGCAATCAGGATAATTACAGGCCTCTCGCTGAAACTAGTTCGTTAGGTTTGGGCCCTCATATTAATAAATTGTTAGAGTATACAATTATTTTCATAAATGTGGGAGCTCGCCTCTCTTCTTTAACGCCAAGTTATTTTCGCGATATGCTGCGGAAAATTGAATTTAAGAAAACATACAAACTGAATGTCTGCACCCTCACTTGTGAGTGAGACTAAAGCTACGCGGATATTTAAATAGCGAAACCAAAAATAAAGTCCAACAAAAATATATACATCACCATGGTTATAAAAATTCCGAATTCTGGATTCATTTCAATCGTATCACCGTCGGTAAAGAGGAATGTTTTCCGCTTCTCCTTTTTGGCGGTCAGGACAACAGCCACTTGTTGGGCAGCCACCGATAGAACCGGAAGTTCGATGCGGTTGAACTCATCGAAGCATCCCCAGCTGCCGGACTGGGCTAATCCTTTATAGATGCGGCCCAGACCTCTGGAAATATAAATACATTTTAAATATTGTCATACACAAATAACAAATAATTATATAGTTGTGTTGGTACTTTCAAAAATTCCATTAACCAAATATAAAATAAATATTATTCAGAGCCAAATCAATTTGTTATTATCTCTTTACATCTATCTAAATCTAGTGAGCCCACCTGTAGTCCATTTGATCGGAGCAATTAAAGACGACCACATACTTGGCCAGCGTTTTGCCCATGTCCTTGACGGTCTCCGTTTTTCCCGTGCCGGCTGGCCCACATGGTGCTCCGCCCATGGACAAGGTGAGGGCCTGGGCCAGGGTTATGTAACAACTGGGGGATAAAAAGTTGGGAACACGGTGTTAAAAAGTAAACTTTAACTGATGCGCACGCCACAGCCTATTAACCGTCACCGCAGACAGAAAAGCGCTCTTTACATCTTTACAATATCAAAAGCACTCCTAATGCTCACTGACGTCAGACGAATGGGAAATCTACGGGCCGAGATCAAGAAACGAATGCAAAGCAGCTGGCAGAGATGGAGATGCCTTTAGGAAAACGGCGCCACTTTGCAGATTCCCCCAGTCTGGGGCAACTGGCTGCTGTCAAAACTTTATTTATGCTCCGCTAAGTGAAATTTATCTTTCAACGGGCATGTCAACGTCGTCCGGACCCACTGTTAGTTCGTCTTCCGCTGCCACAGGATAGAATAGGATTCCGCGGAGCTGCGGCTGCGGCTGCCTTGCTACGCCTGCCACCTTCATTGACTTAAAGCGTCTTTAAGTGCCGCCAAAGCCGAACGCTTGTTGCCACTGGCTGGCGTCTGTTTACAGAGCGGCATTCCAAGGTGGGCTCCACCGCCTCCTCCACCACAGTCACTGGAACTGAAACTGCCACGAGGAATGTGCGGGGCACGTGCAGGCGGTTCTCATTCAAGCATTTGCGGAATGCTAAAGTTTATCATTGAAGAAGCGGACAACGATGCGAGAAAAATGCCGGGAATACAAATTGAACGGCAGCTCTTATAGTTATTGAATGAGAATTATTGCGAAGCCTACAGAGGGGGAAGACAGACAGAAAACGTAGGGAAAATATTTGACTGGACCACGTTTCGTATACTTAATTTTAGTATAATGTTTAAGTACCATCCTTATTTAAGTATCATATTTATTTATGTTAAGACCTGTGTGACCGTCCCTACGAAGTTTATTCGGGGTTTGCACTATTCAAGTAAAAATATCGGCTAAGGGAAATTTTTTTCTTTGGGACCACAAGTCGTATACGTATTATTTATGGACATTGAAGAAATTTTACTATCCCTATTAATATAACGACCAATGATAATTATTAACTTTATAAGGAATACTGCGAAGTCTGTTGGGGGAAAAACATTTTGGACTTGTGCATGAAAAATATCGTTAACAAAAATATTCATTCGGGTCGTATACGTATTATTTATTGACATTGAAAAACATTCAACATCCTTAGGCATTGATAATTATTACTATATTTCCTATGAAGCTTACTGGTGAAAAAAATGTTTGAATAAAAATAGCGTTGAAAAGAAATTTTCATCTGGACCATACGTCGTATACGTATTATTGATGGGTATTGACAAATTTTCACATTCGCCGAAATCAAAATATTTGTTTAGTTTAATAATTTTAGGTAATCAAATTAGTTCACTAAAATTTGATTTTTAGCTGTAGTATGCACTACACGTATTAGCATTGAATGAATTTGGAAAATAGCCAATATATCACAAGTTTTCCTCTTAATAATTTAAAATAAATTGTATAACAGCCTAAAACTTGACCAGACTTAGAAATAAAATACTCTAGAAAAATAAAATCGTATGTTACCGATCAGTTAGAGGTGTGATAACCAAACGATCTGTACATCCCAGATATTCGTTCTGATAGGTAAAGGTTACATCCGTCACCGATATCCAGGTTTTGTCCAGGTCCTCTTTGAAGTAGAAACGACATTGCTTGAGCCACTCAAAGTCATTGGCTGACTTTATGTTCATGCGGCACTAAAGGACAATTTGGATGGGAGAGGATAATATGAAAGATTAGAATTCCCCGCGTTTAATTACAGATAACACTAAGGTAACCAGATAGATAAACCCACCAAAATATCGAAGATATCGCGTTGATGCACATGAATCGTAATCAGGGTTTCGAAGTTCGTACGCTCCCGTTTCGTGAGATTGCGCGTTGTCTGGTCGATGAGGGTGTTCAGGATCTCCAGGAACTTGTTGTTGGTCTCCATCATGACCTTCCGCTCGCGTCCCCGCATCAGGGCCATTTCGGCGTCGCGGGTCCACACCATCTGGATGCCCAGCAGGCCAATCTGGGCCGGCGCCTTCTCCAGGAAGCTGAGCAGGGTGAAGTTGGGATCGTTGATGGTCGCGTAGGCGGTGCGGATGATCGAGTGCAGCGAGGCCTGGGCCGTGACCAGCAGCTGGGTCAGCCATGTCTCCACCGAACCCTCCGCCCGGATGGCCCTATCCAGCTGGATCATCTCGCCCTCGCTGCTGATGATCGCCATCATCTTGTTGTACTCCACGTCGTGGAACTTCACCGACTTGGTGTTGTCGAAGATGTTGAGGAGGTGGTTTTGTATGGTATGCGAATCGGAAGCCTGACCCAGTATTTCTAGCAGGGCAGGATCTGACACAAAGAAGAAGCGTGGGAACATCATGCGCTTGCGCTCCAAGTAACCACTCAAGGATTTCTGGCAAATCTCCAGCTGCTCCTGCAGGTGAGGCAGCAGCTGTTTGAGCAGATCGTCCCCGACGCAGCAGGCCACAACACCGGGGGTCTCGTGGGCCCGCTGCATGATTTTCTGCCAGGACTTGTCGATCTTCGAAAACCTTTTCGCCTCCTTAGGCAGTTGCTTCGCGATATCGCCACCCACAAACACGGCCTCCAGGTAGACCCACATGTTCTGCACGAGGAGCCAGCGCTCCAGGATCTCGTTGGAGTTGGACAGGTCGTAGACCCACTGCTGGATCTGCTTGCGGAAGGGGGCGTTGTAGCGGTTGGAGAGCAGGGAGCCGAGCACCATCAGGCTATCCTCCAGCTGGCCAATCGTCTCCGCCGTGGTGTCGCCCCGCAGAAGCAGCTCCCCCCGATTGTTGAAGCTCATGAACTGCAGCTCGTGCACCGACCACTCGTTGGTCACCTGCTTCAGCTTTGCCTCGATGTCCTTCTCCTTCATCGCACTGATGCAGATGTCCTCGATGTCCTCCTTGTGCTTCAGCAGCGGCGCCTCCAATATGTTCTTGAGCGAGAAACCCTCCGAGTCGAACTCGAAGATGTAGCGAGTAACGTCCATGATCCGTTGCCAGTGGCGTGGCTTCATGGCTTTATTCGCCATCAACTCCAGTAGCGGACACATGTCGTTGAAGTCGTCGATGGTCTTCTTCAGAGCATGGAAGGCCGGCCACTCCTTGAGGCCCTTGGGCAGCTTGCGGCAGCGGTTCTGGAACTCCATCAGCTCGTTGTTGATCTCCTCGATGTCCACCTCGTTCCAGGGTATGTCGTAGTAGCTGCTCACCCGGTCGATCACGTCGTTGTACAGCTTGTACAGCTTCTGCAGCAGGTTCAGCTCCTTGCGGATCTGGCCGAGCTCTGGGTAGTCCGTCTGGGGAAGACCGAAGAGTTCCTCGCCGCTCTGGTACGTCTGTAGGCGTCGCCACATGCCCTCGAAGCGGTTCTGGAACAGGATCAGCCGGTCGGAGGCCTCTCGGGGCGTCAGCCCGGCCTGCATCGGACCCGCCGTGCGGTACTCGGTCACGTACGAGATCTTGTCCTGCTTGAAGTTGTCCAGATTGGTGCGCAGGTCGTCCTGGAAGGCGGGCTGCATGTCCAGCAGCTTGACCTGTGCCTGCAGTGCGCCAGCCAAAAGATTCTGAAACGTGGCCCTCAAATTGTCCACCAGATCGAACTGCTCCCGCTCCACTTGCACCTCGTAGCGGGTGAGGACATTAAAGGCTTCCTGGGAGGGGAAATGCAGTAGGTATTTTAGAGATTATCCAGTTATGGGAACCCAAGTCCGATTCCTGTCCGCTTAGACAGCCTCACCTCTATAGGATCGATTCGCAGCTCCATGTCCACTTCCTGTTCGCGAATCTTACCCAAGGTCTCCATTATCATCCGCACATCATCCAGGTCACGTATGGGCCTGTCCAGCTTGCGATCCATCTCATTGATTACCGCATAAACGTAGTCCATCTCCTTCTTGTACTTCTTCTTCATGGCCTGTCCTATTTTGTGGTTGCAGGCTGGAAATAGAAACGGTGCAAAGTGTTTATCCGCCCTAGTCCATAGTCCATTTAGCGGAGCTCAATGATATGGATGTCATTAATCAAAGCCGAGCCAGGACGAGGGCTAATTCCAGCTACATCCTGTGGCGTCTCCCGACTCCCCGCCTAATCAACAACAGTGTGGGGAATTTATTTTTGGGATGCCTGCGCTCAGCTAATTCGGTTAGGCAAATTAGATGGCCTAATTGGAGTCCAATCAATTTCAATAGCTTCCCATCCGACCAAACAAAAGAATTCGCGAGGGTGTCCACAATTTATGGCTGATTAATTCGAGCGAATGGAGTTGGAAGATACAGCGTTGGTCGATTAAATAAAATAGTAGCTAAAGTATTAGAGGAGTAGGCTGCAAAAGTTTGTCTTAACGTTTGCTTAGCCATTAAATGGCTTTACTTAGGAATTCATCGGATCTAATTTCACTATATCCAATTGATGTTTATGAACTATGTTATATTATAAATTTTGTTTGTCTTTGTCTTGATACCTTAAATTCTCTATTTTAGCTTGAATTTCTGTTGATGTATGTATTATGAATGTATTTACGGGAAATCCATCAATCACACTCTGCCCTTGCCATTATCAACGTGAGAAGTAGATTATTGATTGTCAATGCCCTTCACAACAAAATTTAATACCTTTTAATTACAATGAATAACTTGGTTTGCCTGCAGAAATATTCCCATACAAAAATTTAACAGATTTAACAAATGTAATTATATTAAAAGTAATATTGAACTACAATTTTTTTTTTAAAATCATAAGGTGTCTGCTCTGTGTGCAATCATAACTTTTAATCAAAGCGATTTAACATTTAAGCCGTACAAAATTGTGGTTTTATGAAAAAACTCGTGTTTAATTAAAGGTTGCAAAGAAACAAATATGGTTTAAAATATCATATGACGTTTACAAATCACAATAAGAAGTCAAGTCAAGGCCTCAGTGAATTTTGTGACGTGTAAATGCCAACTAAGAAAATGGTTCCTTAAATTAAAGCTATACTCCGAATGCAACACGTTAACGAAATAAAGAGAAATCATTATAGTACCCAGATACTTTTCTTTTTCTTAATATAAATATGCTGAAATATGTAGACAGTTATTTACACATTGAAAATGGGTGTTTGAAATGATTCGCCAAGTTGGAACCATGGCCTAACTACTTACACTTGATTTCAATGGCCAAACCATACTTGAGCCTTTCGTTGTAGACGGCCACGCACTGGCCGAAGACCTCCATGTCCGGTTCCACGAGCAGATTGGCGTCCAGATCGGAGAGGCACCGCAGCGTGGTCTCGAACTCCTGCAGGCCGAACTCCATGAGCTGGCGGGTGGTGCGGTCGTTCTTCCAGAGGAAGTGGTACGGCTTCCAGCGCTTGATGTACGTCTGGATCTCCGGCTTGACGTTCTTGGTGCAGCTGGCCAGCTGGTTGACCGCCTTGGCCACCTCCTTGTTGTCCATGATCGCCGAGTAGAAGCTCTTGAGCATGTGCGGCATCTGGGGCCGCTCCTCGGAGGCCAGGCAGTAGATCTTGCGCCGCCGGCTCTTGCCTCCGCCGGCCGTCTCATTGTGGTTGCGTCCGACGCGCGGCTGCGTCACCGTCATCGAAACTTGCTGCGGTTGGTAAGACAAGATTTTGGAGAACATTGCGAAGCTATTCAGTGGGGCCGTACGCACCGGCGGGTCTTTGCCGCTGCTCCACTGCGCCACGCCCTTCGCAATGCCCGTGATATTCTTGCCAGCCGTCACCAAAAAGTCCTGCAGCTCGTCCAGATTCGGTTTAATCACCACATGGGGTATCTGCAGCTGCGCGTGCAGCGCAAAGACCGGCTTCTTGAACACCGTCTCGTTCTCGTCGGCGATGAACCGACGGCGGAGGGTGTCCAGAGCGGCGCGGATCACCTTGATCAGCACGTCGATCACCTTGCGGCTGTAGTAGCGGCGCATCTCGACCACCGCGTTGCAGACCATGTCCTGCAAGGGGAGCATATGTTAGGAACCCCAAACATCCGGTGGTTTCACCACGTCTCTTTGAGTTTCAATCTAACGACTCTGTCTCTTCGAAGTGTAGGAAACCGATTAATCAATCTTATTAAGAAAGAAGAGCCTCATAATACACAGAAGCATTCAGTAGTCGATCAGAGAAATGTCTTCTAAGGCCTTTAGTGTATTTCAAATTGATTACATGGGGGGACATGGGTTCAAAAATAGTAAAGATAGCTAAATATATATATTTAATAGGAGAATATGACAGCTTAAAAGAAAACAAACAAATTTTCAAAATATAATCATCAATAATTGATGGAAGCACTTTTTGTCAAATTAAAAAAAGGAATTTAATGGTTGGGTTAAAATAAAAATATTATACTAATTATGTATAACCATCGTTTTAGATTTTTTTAATGTCCTAAAAGGGACAATTTAACTGTTGTACTACAGTTAGTTTGAAGTACCTACAAATTAGGTTGAAATGCCATTCCGTAATATGTTTTTCATAATAAGTTCACTGATGCAAATTATAATGGTTAGCCCACAAATTAGTTTTTTAAGGAGGCAGCACACTTGACATTTTGTAATACTAATTATCATCCGACCCACAATTTTATTTCAATTAGTTTTACGTTCTCCTACCTGCATGCCTTTGGGTAGACTCTCTGTGGTGGACAAGAGGGACAGGGGGTTCTCGAAGCAGGACCACAGGATACTCCAGTCCTGCTGCTGTCCACCGCCACCACTGGTCGTGGGGGCAGCAGCTCCTCCTCCGCCTCCATCTTCCGGCTTGCGTCCCCCCGATCCGGAGTTCTCTCCTTTCGGAGTGCCTGCTGCTCAATGGGTGGCACTCAATTACTCCTTCCCAGAGTTTCCCAGAACTCACCATCAAACAAAGTAGTCACATCATCGCCGGCTATCTCCTTGAAGGCTGCCGTGGCCTTGTCCACCAAGCTCAGGACCTCCTCCACTGCCTCGGACACCATTTGACTCTTCCGGTTCAGATCGATGGCCGCTTTTCTGAAACACAAAGAATAAAATAAATAATAAGAGGCCTATAAATCGTCTTTAAATGCAAGACACAACACACATAATAATTGATAAACTCAATAAATTAAAAGTCTAGCCCAGAAAGTTGAAAAGTTCCCCCAGATTCTGCAAATTTGCAGCACAATTTAATGAATTTTGTGAGTACATGTCACAGTCAGACTTACCGGCAGGCCTCCTCGCTCCTCTCCAGAAACTCGTCAACTGTCCAGATTTCATCGTCTGCCCAGAAAACAAATGCGAAAAGTTTTAACCAGCATACAATTACAGGGGACGTGAATAAATTTGAAGAAATAAAGCATTTAACCTGCTGGTAAAATCTGCAAGGAGACATCCTGCATCCACATCAGCACATTTAGAATGCGATTGGAGTAGATGTCATGGACACGCGCAACCAGAACTTCGAAATTTTCGATGGCCTGTTTGCAGCGCTCATAGAACTCGGTCCAGTTTTGGTTTGTCCACTGGGAAAGTGAGATGCATTTAATACGAATAAGGCTATTTAGCCTTACATTGAAGGACTCACATTGATGGTGTGTAATCCTGGTTTCAGCATGGCCGTAAGGCGAACCAACTGTGGGAGGAACAAAGGACGCACCTCCAGTTTCACAGCTCGCACAGTGGATAAGAACATTTTTATAAGGCACTGCGAAGCAGGAGAGGATTATCGGTTTATAAATTCCATATACCTGATATGTCACTCACATTCAGCGAGTCCTGGATAGTGATGAAGTACTGCTGACGACTCATCAGCGTGGCGGCCACAATGGGCAATTCGATGTCCAGCTTGGCCAGCATCTTTGCCTCCCGAATGAGCAGTGGAATGGTGGGGTGCAGGTTGACGAACAACTTGTCCCCCTGGAGACTCAGCAGTGGCTGCAGAAGGCAGGCGTCCGCCACACTGACATCCTGATCCAGCCAAATGGACACAATTTCGTCCTCGTACTCCTGCAACACACCCAGCACATTGTGATAGCGCACATCCAGATCCTTGGCCATGGGCAAGTTGCTCAGCACCGGATGATCCATCACCGCGTCCATGAGTTCCGTGATGTGGAGACTCAGGGCGCGGCACCAGTGAATCCTTCCGGCAATGGGTGGAAAGTTCCTGGCCAGCGGGGGATCATCGCGTTGTTTGCGAAAGGTTTTCAGGATGCGATCCACCTCCTTCTCTACGTAGCGCAGGATCCGAGTATACTTCTCGTCCATCTTGGTCAGCGGAATCTTCTCGCTGACCTTCTCGAAGCGAACCAAGAAACGGATGCACTGCGGCGTCTCCCAAACAGTGTCAAAATCCTTTTCAATCAGAGTGGCTATGGTGTCCTTCAGGGAATTCGTTTTGTGAATGAATCGCTCAAAGTCCACGTTGAAATCGGAGTTCCGGTGATCCAAGTAGTCGTACTTCCTGGAAGTCACATCCTTTTTGGCCTCCTCAAAATGGTTGGAAGCATCCTCCAAAGCTTCTCCCAAAAGGAGTCCTTCTAGTCGCCGTTCAAACAAGTGATTGTAGTCGTCGATCAGATTGAACATGCTAATTATCTTGGAAAGCCTCTCGCAAAACGTGTCAAATTTGCCTGGAAAATAATATATTATTAATTTGGA
Source organism: Drosophila fuyamai (assembly GCA_018153365.1). NCBI lineage: Eukaryota > Metazoa > Arthropoda > Insecta > Diptera > Drosophilidae > Drosophila > Drosophila fuyamai. Next base: position 5,391,500 of record JAECXW010000393.1, on the reverse strand, counting down.
ATTTAGTATCAGCTTCATTCATTATCTTACCAAAGACAAAGTTTTCAGAAAACCCGAAAGGCGTCTGATTCGGCAAGAAAGGCTGCTCTCTAACTGTGTAGTAGGTCTCGTGGTAAATGTGGTTCAACTTGATGCAGTTGCTCAGTTTAGTACGGATTAAGTTGCGATCCTGGGACCAAATAGTTTCCTTGCAACGACAGGTGATGTACGACTTGCAGGTTTCAATCATCTGGTTGGTTATCTGATGGAGAAACAGGATTTATAAAGGTAAAACGCTCTGACGAATAAACAAGAAAAGAAAGCTAACTTCGGGCGGAGCCGAAGTTGATATACCCTTGCAGAATATTCTGTAAATAATATTCTCCAAAATTATTCATAAAAATCCCAACTTCCTAACTGTAAAAACACCAAAGTTATGGCATTTTCAATCGTTCAGTTATATGACAGCTATAGGATATAGTCGGCCGATCCCTATAAAATTTGGTAGGTCGGATTGATTGGCCAAATATAAAACCCATAGAAAATCCCAACTTCCTAACTTTAAAAATACCAAAGTTATGGTATTTCCTATCGTTATATGGGAGCTATAGGATATAGCCGGCCGATCACAGCCGTTCAGACTTATATACTGCGTGCAAAGGAAAGAAGGGCGTGTGCAAAGTTTCAATTCGATATCTTTAAAACTGAGAGACTAGTTTGCGTAGAAACAGACAGAGGGACAGACGGACAAACAGACGGACAAACAGACGGACAGACGGACATGCTTATATCAACTCAGGAGGTGATCCTGATCAAGAATATATATACTTTATAGGGTCGGAGATGTCTCCTTCACTGCGTTGCATTTTTGACCAAAATTATAATACCCTCTGCAAGGGTATAAAAATCTGTATTAAAATTTTTCATTTTAACGTAGATCAAAATTTTGACCCATTTTCATGTCATTTATTTTTAAGTTTCTGATGACTTGTAAAAAAGGTGTCCCACAATTGGACTTCCCATGTTAATAACTTTACCAAATTTTACCCGATTTCAAAGTGTCATACCTCTAAAGACTTGTATTTTGATTCTCTAAAAATCTGTATCTGTATCCGATGACTTGTAAAAAAGGTGTCCCACAATTGGACTTCCCATGTTAATAACATTACCAAATTTTGCCCGATTCCAAAGTGTCATACCTCTAAAGACTTGTATTTTGATTCTCTAAAAATCTGTATCAAAATCTTTCATTTTAACGTAGATCAAAATTTTGACCCTTTTTCATGTCATTTATTTTTAAGTTTTCGATGACTTGTAAAAAAGGTGTCCCACAATTGGACTTCCCATGTTAATAACATTACCAAATTTTGCCCGATTTCAAAGTGTCATACCTCTAAAGACTTGTATTTTGATTCTCTAAAAATCTGTATCAAAATTTTTCATTTTAACGCAGATCAAAATTTTGACCCTTTTTCATGTCATTTATTTTTAAGTTTCCGATGACTTGTAAAATAGGTGTCCCACAATTGGACTTCCCATGTTAATAACTTGACCAAAGTTTACCCGATTTCAAAGTGTCATACCTCTAAAGACTTGTATTTTGATTCTCTAAAAATCTGTATCAAAATTTTTCATTTTAACTTAGATCAAAATTTTGACCCTTTTTCGTGTCATTTATTTTTAAGTTTCCGATGACTTGTAAAAAAGGTGTCCCACAATTGGACTTCCCATGTTAATAACTTTACCAAATTTTACCCGATTTCAAAGTGTCATACCTCTAAAGACTTGTAATGTCATTCTCTAAAAATCGGTATCAAAATTTTTCATTTTAACGTAGATCAAAATTTTGACCCATTTTCATGTCATTTATTTTTAAGTTTCCGATGACTTGTAAAAAAGGTGTCCCACAATTGGACTTCCCATGTTAATAACTTTACCAAATTTTACCCGATTTCAAAGTGTCATACCTCTAAAGACTTGTAATGTCATTCTCTAAAAATCGGTATCAAAATTTTTCATTTTAACGTAGATCAAAATTTTGACTCATTTTCATGTCATTTATTTTTAAGTTTCCGATGACTTGTAAAAAAGGTGTCCCACAATTGGACTTCCCATGTTAATAACTTTACCAAATTTTACCCGATTTCAAAGTGTCATACCTCTAAAGACTTGTATTTTGATTCTCTAAAAATCTGTATACAAATTTTTCATTTTAACGTAGATCAAAATTTTGACCCTTTTTCATGTCATTTAATTTTAAGTTTCCGATGACTTGTAAAAAAGGTGTCCCACAATTGGACTTCCCATGTTAATAACTTTACCAAATTTTACCCGATTTCAAAGTGTCATACCTCTAAAGACTTGTATTTTGATTCTCTAAAAATCTGTATACAAATTTTTCATTTTAACGTAGATCAAAATTTTGACCCTTTTTCATGTCATTTAATTGTAAGTAACCGACGACTTGTAAAAAAGGTGTACCACAATTGGACTTCCCATGTTAATAACTTTACCAAATTTTACCCGATTTCAAAGTGTCATACCTCTAAAGACTTGTATTTTGATTCTCTAAAAATCTGTATCAAAATTTTTCATTTTAACTTAGATCAAAATTTTGACAGTTTTTCATGTCATTTATTTTTAAGTTTCCGATGACTTGTAAAAAAGGTGTCCCACAATTGGACTTCCCATGTTAATAACTTTACCAAATTTTACCCGATTTCAAAGTGTCATACCTCTAAAGACTTGTATTTTGATTCTCTAAAAATCTGTATACAAATTTTTAATTTTAACGTAGATCAAAATTTTGACAGTTTTTCATGTCATTTATTTTTAAGTTTCCGATGACTTGTAAAAAAGGTGTCCCACAATTGGACTTCCCATGTTAATAACTTTACCAAATTTTACCCGATTTCAAAGTGTCATACCTCTAAAGACTTGTATTTTGATTCTCTAAAAATCTGTATCAAATCGTTTCAAATCTGTTTCAATCGTTCAGTTATATGGCAGCTATAGGATATAGTCGGCCGATCCCGGCCGTTCCGACTTATATACTGCGTGCAAAGGAAAGAAGGGCGTGTGCAAAGTTTCAATTCGATATCTTTAAAACTGAGAGACTAGTTTGCGTAGAAACAGACAGACGGACAGACGGACATGCTTATATCAACTCAGGAGGTGATCCTGATCAAGAATATATATACTTTATAGGGTCGGAGATGTCTCCTTCACTGCGTTGCACACTTTTGACCAAAATTATAATACCCTCTGCAAGGGTATAAAAAGGTATTTTCCTCGACCGCAATTAAAGGCGATTCGGCTTACCGAAGTTTCTTCCTTGTAGTTATTTGTTGTATTAGTTATTTTAATGATATAGCTGTATTTATTAGGAACATAAACATTTATTTAACTTGTTTAAGTTTATGTCTTTACAAATAATAGAAAATCTAGCTTTCCGTCTTAGCGCAAGCAGCTTGAACTACCAAAGTAAAGGACAAAGTTGTTTGCGGGAAGCGCAAACAAATAATGTCAATAAAGACCACTTATAAATAGACAGAAAGTGAGGGGTACAAAAACAGAAGTTCATGAAATATAATCGTTCGGTAAATTGTCATTTTAAGCACATGGCAGTTATAAACGCATTCATTGTATTATAATTTAGTTATCAAATATTACCCTTTTTGAGACAAATAAGTGAAACAAATAAGTGAAATTACACCTTCACGATAATTAAACATATGTTAACAGAGAATTTTAGGTTAAAACTTTAGGTTAAAAACTCACCTTAACCATCAGAGCGGACGTCCTTTCCGAGGTGTTGTAGAACTGGGAAACGCTGTAAATCAGCCGCACCGTTTGCAGCAGGCTCAGGATGGACTCCTTCATGCTGACGGGATCGTCCAGGTACAGTGAGTGGCAGCATGTCTCCATGGCCTGGATGAACTTGGAGTTGTCGCGCGCCTCGTTGTAGCAGAAGGTTATCTTTCGGTCGGTCTCCTTCCACTGTTTTATTATGCGGGAGCCCGCCAGGAAGAGGCAGTGCAGCGTGAACTGCACCTCCTTGTCCTGCAGATGGGCTAGCAGCTGGGAGAACTGGGCACCTCGCTTCTTCCAGTACTCCAGCTCGTCCTGCGGCCCACTGTGGTCGTTCTCCTTGCGCAGCTGCTCGCTCTCCCCCAGAATCTTCAATATGCCCTTCGTCCAGTTGTTCACGCGCTCTTCGAGCTGGCCGCAAAACTCCTGGCTCTTGGACATGTCCTTCACCTCCTCCACCTCGTCGATCTTCTCGAACATGTCGCAGCCGTCGGCAAAGACATTGTGATGGTCGCACACCTGTTCGCAGACGCGCAGGGCGCTGCAAAAGGATCGCAATCCCGGCAAGAGTTGTCCCTTGATGAGGCCGCAGCTCACGTCCTCCTCGTCGCCCTCCAGACTGGGAAAGGCCAGGGCCTGCATGAACACAAACTCCACAATCCGCTCGATGGAAGTAACTAGGCCTATGTTCTTAGCATCGATCACTCCGCAATATCTGTACGTTTTAATTTTAATATATTAGACTGGTCTTCTAAGTCATCAATTAACTTACAAATCCTTCTGGAATCCCTCCTCCGGCAACTGCTTTGACGTATTCACTCGAAATATGTAAATACAAACTCCAGTGAAGGCGCAAGTCCATCCATCAGTTAGGAACAATTTCTTGTGTTTCGGGGGAGGCAATCCGCTGGGAGAAGCACCACCTTGAAATGAAATATCGAGAAATTAGTCGTTATACGAATTACATGTTTCCTTTGCTCCGATAGACAGAAAAGTATTATACGAGTAATATTTAAGCCATTAAAAATAGGCTTCAATTAAAATAATAATGAACTTATAAGGGCGTTCTAAACATTGATTTTGTATTCATAGTTCACCGCAATAGTAATATTCGTATAAGAACCATTAAAAACCCTATTAAGCATGTTTTAAAATATACATAACCTGCATCAATTAAAATTAAATTAGAAAATCTATTGGAATCACTGATTAATAGTTCCAAAGTCTCACCCTGTGGAGTCTTGGAGCTGCTGGAAGCTACGCCAGATCGCGAGGGTCCGGGTTTATTTGGATCGGGCACTGGAGTGGGCTCGGGGTCATCTGTCTCCTGGTAGAACCAAAGCAGCTTGTTCTTCATATTCGGCAGGAACAGCTGATTGATCTCATCGAGCTGGACACAAGACATTAGAGATTCAAGAGGAAAAGAAAGTGGAGGAGCATATACGCCTACCATGTCCCCTTCGAATATGTAGTCCATGAGCTGATGCCTGGGCAGCTGGGTGGCGTCGATCAGGAGCTGGAAGGTGAACTCCAGCCGGGGATCCATCTCCCCACGACGGGCCTTGCGTTCGCATTCTTCCCGTCGGCGCTGTGCTTCGTCCGGGTCCATTTCGAGGGTTCAAGTTATATTCCCCGGATTTTTACGACCGTTTGATTTCCAGAAAATAATTTAAGGATCAAAATTTTGCAGTGCGGGAGTGGTAATATTTTGTTTGTACAAAAATGTATTATTGATTTCATGTTGTAAATCAATTTGTTGTTTACAAAAAAGTTCGGTTTTCAAAATTCAAAAATGAAAGAGACCAAAAATTCGTTAGTTTCAAAAATGGTACATATATGTTTTTGTAAACAGTAAAAATGCGATGCAACTAATTCTTAGTTGTACGCCAACGGTCTACATTAAAAAATCTACAACAATTGTACTTATAGAGCATGACAACAAATACCGAAAGTACATGGGTAATACAAAAATCAAAAGTGCTGAAGTTCAAATGCTATACAGTAGTTGTTCAAAAGGTGAGTTGGTTATATTTTACTAGGTTTTATTTTGCAGCAACGGAAGTGAAGGACTTTACAGTTGCGATTTGGGTGGATTTTGGGTTAGTTACTCAGCTAAAAAGAAATCAAAACAAGTGTATTAGGTCGATATTACATGGGGGCCTCAACTAAGAGCAATTTACACACGCAGGAATAGTAGCAACTTGCAAGAATTGCGATTACGTAATCAGTCAAAGGGCTTTTGGAATCTAGGGCATTACGCATTACAGGTTACATTATTGGTTACATTTTCTAAGGCAACATTCGATAATGGTTATTTAGCATTGCACTCGATACGGCTAGTAATTAGTGATTTGCACCTGCAAAATGTCGCCCTGGTCCTCCTCCTCCTCATCCTCATCACTACTGCCCCCTTCGGCGCGCATTGCCAAGACATGCTCAACCAGCTTTTTCTTCTGCACGAACATCTTGCCAAAACTCTATGCAAAAAGCAAATTCACCACAAACCGGAGCACACAGCAGTGCACCTAATCAAAAATCATTATAGATTTACTAGGTTCTTTGAATTTTGTCCGCGTTGCACAACTTTTCGCCTCCGTGAATTGGTGTAAGCTGAAAACTTGATTGAACAAACAGGCCAGAAACGCGCCAAGTTACCAAGGCAACAACGGACTAACTCCGTCGATCGTAACTATTTTCGTGAAAGTATTTCACTTGTAAACGTACCAGCTTTGAATTGATGTTATCCACGGAATATTTGTTAATTAATTTTAATTTAAGCATTAATAACTTTAAGGTTAATTTGGAAGGCTGAGGGTGAAAAACTTTATGTCATTCTCTTAATTCAAAGAAATATAATGTTTTTAGCCTATATTGGAAATCAAATAATTCTGCTGAAAATTATGCAACGCCTTAATGGTTCGAGAAGTATCAAATAACTTTTGAGTTAAAATCTATAAAAAGCTTTATTAAATTAATAGTCCCCTCCTTTTTACTTTTACATATTATAAACTTAAGCTTTACTTACTGCATTATCTATAATGCAAGCCACAATGTTTGTTCTTCATTCAAAACAAGCTGATAAGAATTTGAAATTTGAATAATCTTTTGCAATAAATACTAGGTGACTTTAAGTTTCTTTTGCTGGTGCTGCCAGTTCCCAATCGCGTTCTAAATCAGACAGTCGAGTCTGAGGGGTTTAATAAGTCTAGATTAGGGAGTGTGCAAATTTTCTTCCAAAATGTTTTTTCATTCCCATAAACTTAACGTCACAATGCTGTGGGGAGTTCTTATTTGTACAATTCTAATGGATTGCGAGGCCAGAAGCGTGGAGGACACGCCTAAAAATAATATCGATGATAACCCGCCTAAAAATCCTGCGATTGACTTCCTGCAGAGCTACTCGAATCGGATGAAATCCTACATGAACTTAAGTGTGGCGCCGTGTGACAATTTCTACGAGTACGCCTGCGGAAACTATAGGAACATAATGCCCGATCGCTACTACCTGGGACGGCGGGGCACATTTTCCGAGATCGTCTATACACTAACCGACATCACGGAGCAGTTGTTGGGCAGGACGGATTTGGCCGAGTCGCTTAATGTGTCCAGCGAACTGATGGTCGGCCAGAGGTTCTTCAACGCTTGTCTGGGGGCAGAGCTCCACCCCTTCAATGCTGCCGATCCTGCTTACTTGAGTCTTATTCGATCGATCGGGGGATTCCCTGCCGTCGATGGCGAAGCCTGGAGTGCATCGAACTTCAGCTGGTTCAACATGAGCGCCCATCTAACCAACTATGGAGCAAATGGATTGATCTCGGAGGCAGTCTCTCCTGTGTATCCCTTTGAGCCCTACTTCAAAGTGCCGGATCTGGGATTCGATCACGTCGTTAAAGAGAACAACACCGCCAACAATACTTCCCGAGCATTTCAGCTGAACGAGGAACGAATGCGAGGATACCTAAGCGCGTTCAAATTACCAGAGTATAAAATTGAGGAAGTGATCGCAGGGGTCTTTGCCTTCTGGCGGGATGTTCTCGAAGTGCCCGAGCAGTGCAGGCTTTACTCTACTACTAATGACTCTGAGGTTCTATTTCCCCAGTGGAAGAACTACTATGACATCTCGTGGGGAGGGCTCCACCTTAAAAGCAACATGCTTTGCGACTTCTACAACGCGGAGCTGGACAGGATATGCGCCCGTCATCCTGAGGCAGTGGCCAATTATCTGGCCATGCAGCTGCTCTACAAATTCGACTCCAAGCTGAAGGCGCCCAAGTACCAAAGGGATTATTGCGCGTTAACGATGCATATCTCCATGGTCTATCTTTTCAACAAGCTCTACATGGCGGTGAGCATCGCACATAGCTAAACTATTCAATTTGCTTTGGTAATTTTCTATATTTCTTGCTTACAGGAGCTCTTCCCTGAGGACAAAAGGCTGGAAGTGTCTGAAATTGTGCAGGAACTGCGGAAAGAGTCTTCAAAGGTCCCTTCAGGAAGCAGAGTGGCTGGACGCGAAGACTCGAGAGGAGGCCCTGCTCAAGGAGTCCGCCATTCAGGCCCGCATAGGCGCGTTCAAGAATGACGCTCTGACAGATCGTCTTATCCGGGAGATCAACAGACTGAAAATCGACGAGGACAGCTACGCGACCACCAACATAAACCTGCAGCGCCTCACTGCCGACATCACTCGCTTCAGCGGTCGCCACTTTGAGGAGCTGGGAAACGATACCAAGCCTCAGAAGCTTCATTTGGGGATGCAGGTGTCGGCGATTTATTACATGCTGGACAACTCCATCAACGTGATGGCCGGATCCCTGGAACCACCTATCTACCACCGGTCCTGGCCGCTCTCCCTTAAATTCGGCACCTTGGGCTTTATCGTGGGCCACGAACTCACCCACGGCTTCGACGTCGTCAGCTCCGAATTCGACAGCAAGGGAGAAATTCGCTCCTGGTGGTCAGATACTTCTCGGCAGGCTTTTGAGGATCGCGCCGAGTGCTATATGGACCACTACGGAAAGTATCTGATACCGGAGATCAACCGCCATCTCAATGGAAAAACGACATTAGACGAGAACATCGCCGACAATGGCGGATTGAGGCAAGCTCTGGTAGCGTACCGCAACCACATGAAACAACAACTACAGGACCCTGGACAGGAGAAAATCAGCGAAGATCAGCGCATGCCGGGACTCGACCTGACCCCGGATCAGCTTTTTTTCCTGGGCTTTTCCCAGGTATTCTGCTCCGAGTACAAGGAGGAGGAGTACTGGAAAGAACTGAGCGATGAACACACAATCAACAAGTACCGGGTCCTGGGTGTCTTATCCAACAGCGAGGACTTTTTCCAGGCATACGACTGCCCCATTGGAAGTGGAATGCGCCCTGCGTCCGGAACATGCCGCCTTTGGTAGACAATTGAACTACAACAAAACCTACTAACCAAACTGTTGAAACATTTTAAAGACAACAAATATTTGTCTACATGCGTCTACATACTTATAAATAATAAAAGTAGTACTATTGTAATAAGAAAAAAAATATTTCATTTAGCAGTGAAATCGCCTATTAAGTAATTAATAATTTAAACAAAGAAATATTTGTTAAAAACTTATTTTGCAGTCAGAAAGTTTGATTTTGTGTAAATCCCTGTAAGAAAATAGTATTCAATTAACCGTTATTTGTCATGGTATTTACTTTACCCTTACTGTATAAAATACTTGGTTTGTGTATCCACTAGACGTATAGGCCAAGTTTTACTTTCCTACTTTTAATTCGTTTTTCTCGCGTAAGTTTTTTATATAAAGTTAAATTTAATGCAAACTTTATTTAAACTTTTTTTCCATTATCTTTACTACCTATCGTGAGCGCTATTAAAATGATTATACCATTGCGATATCAACACGATATGTCGATTACAACTATTTTTACATTTCTACGATTTCGTGAAAAAAAGAAAACATTTAGAATATCTGTGATCTATCAAACATATTACACTATCCGAAAAATAACTGTATTTACAAATTTTGAAATAACTTTGACTAATTTTTCGTAAGTAGAAAATCAAAATTTATTTAAAACGAGATTTCAAAAATACAGAAGTTAATCCAATTGATGGATTCAGAGGAAAATGGTTTCAGGAATAACATCGATGATGCTAACATCGATAGTATCTAATAAACATCGGCTTTTGTGTCAGCTCTATTTGTGCATGACAATTTTGTTCAACTGGAATTGCCTTTTTTTGTAACGAAAACAGGCTGTCAGTCAGAAGTGTTCCGGCTCCGTAAAACCGAAAACCATCGATTCTCAGCAGCAACAGAATGTCGGCAGCAGCAGGGTGAGTCTCCAGTCGGTGGGGCCACGATTCTCGGGGAATTTGGTCTATCTTTTTGTGGCTTCTTTGTGCGTCGCGTGCTTTGTTGCGGCGGCGTCCATTTTTGATCTTCTGGCAGTGAAAACACGCAGTGTCCTTTCGGTTGCCCCTTATCCTTGGGGTCGTTCGGCGGATGAGGCGTTGTGCCTGCGGTGGGCGTGTCCTGTGCGCATCTGCATTGCGATATTTGTGGAACAAATCAGACGGCCAGGCTTTGAGGTTATGTTTGGATTGGCGCTAATGCCGTGCATTTTCGGCATGGACTTTCGCCTGGGCGTATGGTCTATGCAAATGTACCGTGGTATTTGCATAGGCCACAAACCCGCTTCCAGAAAGTACGCCAGTTGCCATGACATTGGACGCCGCACACTCCATCCACCGGACACCCCGTAAACCCCTGTTTGTGTTTACCTAACTTGATTTGCCTTTTCCAGCTTGATTCCGCCTCCAGTTTCCTGGGCCCAGCGCAATGACTTGGTCTACGTCACCATTGATGTAGAGTGCAAGGATATCGAACACAAGTAGGTGCTGCCATATATATTTTGCAACCGGATCCTAATCCAACCTTATCGTCACAGAGTTACGGATAACAGCTTCACCTTTAAGGGCGTGAACGCGCTGGATGCGTCGAAGAAGTACGAGGTCACACTCAACTTCCTACACGAGGTAGATCCCGAGAAGGTGACCAGCAAGAACATCGGCCGTTGCGTGGAATTCACAATACCCAAGAAGGCGGCTGGCCCCTACTGGTCCTCGCTGACAACGGACAAGACCAAGTTGCATTTCCTGAAAGCCAACTTTGCCAAGTGGCGCGATGAGTCCGATGACGAGGAGGGTGAGTTAGGCAGATTTTATCCTAGATATCCTATCCTGACAGCCATCTATTCCCCACAGGTGAACCCAAAGACAACGGAATGTTTGGCAATTTCCTGAACAGCCCTGGTGGCGACTGGAACAACAAGTTCGACGACTTCAACGTCGATGATGAGGAGGAGGACTCGGACGACAACATCCCGAGCCTGTCCCAAAACGACGAAGACGAGGAGGAGGGCGGCGAAGGCGACAAGGAGAAGAAGCCGGTTGCCTAGACGGCCTTATTGATGTTGTCTAGCATTTTGGCGTAGTCGTAGCGTTAGCGGAGGCGCTTATACCATAAGTCAACACACGATCACTCACTCCTCACTCACACCCGAAAACAAAAAGAAAAGAACACTCACTCATCCACGAACGCATGCGTACATAAAACACTATTCCAATCAAAGAACACACATTTAATTTAGCTGAATATGAGCGTATTCAGAGAAGAGATGTTAACAAGAAGCAACACAAGGAACAAGATGATTTGGCGCCGACAAGGGAACCCATAAGTTTTACGCTAGAATTTAACAACCAGAGGAAAGCTACAACCAATTCATTGCAAAATCAGTTTGCAGTTTATTATTTTCGTTTCCTGTAAATAAAGGAAATTACAATAAAAAATGGAAAACTTAAATGGGTTACTTATGTTCTAAATACTGAGGAAAGAGGGAGTTGCGATTTATAAACGAATATGTAGGCAAAATAATTATTAAAACATTTTTTTGATCAAATAATTCTGGATATCACAAAGTACTGAGTCTTTAGCCATGTTATTATTTTTTTTAAATACCGCGCCTTCCACTCGATATTCGTATTGTGTTGGTAACACTGTTGCTGTAACAACGCGGGGAAGAAGAAGCAAAATTGAAAAATGCGAAGTAAACAAACAGTTTTCACTCGAAAAAAAAGGTTTGCTGTCAAGCGATAAAACGGAAAACAACAGAGAAGCCAGAACAACCATTCCTGCAATGAAACCTGCTGCAATTCCGGCCAGCGAAAGGCGTCTGGCCTTCGTGGCCGAGTGGTATCACGCGGAGGCGGGAATCATCCGTACCTACTTGATAACCTACTATGTGTCCGACAAGGCGGTGGAAGTGGTAAGGACTGTTAAATAATCCCTGATATCAGAAGTACACTACGTATCCCCAGTTCGACCAGCGGAACAAGCGCACCTTCCTGCGGCGCACTAAGATTCCGGAACTGACGCAGCGCGACTTCTTCGTGGGATCTAAGATCAATGTGTTTGGCCGGCAGTTCGACATAGTAGATTATGCAGACGACACCACGCGCACCAACCTGGCCAGATACCGTAAAAAGTAAGGGTCGTATTCGCTAGACTTCCACTCACTAATCTGTAATCCCAATCGCTCCCCAGGGGCTTCATTTTACTTAAGAACAATATGTGGACCAAGTACCTGGGCAAGTTCCTCAAAACGTTAATCGACAACAAGATAAACATAAACCAGGGCATGATGGTACAGTTCTCTCCCAAGATGGTTACTCAATTTCTGTCCGGCAAGGACAAGACGGATGTCTCCTCATCGTAAGTAGTGCAGTAGCTTTAAAGAAAGTATCTTACCCACTTGATCCTAGAGTGCTGATGAACGAGCTGTTAGCGGGTCCGGCCATTAGCCTGGAGCTGATCGGCGACAACGTGGTGGAGACCATCAAGGCATGCGCCCGGTATAAGAACCCTGAAATGGAGGAATCCAATGTAAAGCTCACGCCCAGTCTTGAGGAGCTGTTAGAGAATGAAGAGATCCGTAACGGTTTCTATTACTCCGACACCGACGACGATGTGGACATGGACCTAAAGTTTTTCTTCGAGGCAAGACACAGCATCATCAAGGAGTGTGTGTTCAAGAACTCCACACTGGCCATTATTAAACCGCATAGTATCAAGGACGGCCTGCTGGGTGACATTATCGGCGAGATTTTGTCCAATGGTTTTCGTTTGACGGCCATGCGCATGATCCTGATGGCGCGCATCAACTGCGAGGAATTCTACGAGGTTTACCGCGGTGTCCTGCCCGAGTATATACCTATGGTGGCCCAGCTGGCCAGCGGGGTGTGCATGTGCATGGAGATCACCTGCGCAGATCCTGAGATGAAAGCCCATCAGGAATTCCGCAACTTCTGCGGACCAATGGATCCGGAGATCGCCAAGCTTTTGCGACCGCACACGCTGCGCGCCAAATTCGGGAAGTCGAAGGTGCAGAACGCCGTTCACTGCACGGATCTACCGGATGACTCAAACTTGGAGCTGCAGTACATGTTCAAGATAATCGACTGACCCCACTACTAGTTCTTAGCTTTTATTTATTTCCAGTTAAATGCGTGTTTGCCTGTGTGCGTTTATCAATAAATTACAAGTGCAATGGGAATACTAGAGAATAGAACCTGCTCTAAATGCTGTCGCTGCGGCTGGTGCTGGGCACATCCCGATCATCCAAATCGCTGTCCAAGCCCCTCACGTACAGCCCACCTTTGCGCTCCTGGAGCGAGTAGTCGAAAGCCAGCAAGGCGTAGAGAATGATGCAAACCAGCATAACCACCGCGTAGAAGAAGTACTCGGCCATCTGGGAGCTCATCATGCCCAGCTCGGTAACCAGGACCACAATGAGATTCCCAAAAGCATTGTTAAGAAACCAAGCAGCCGTGACCACCGACTTCATAGAGGTCGGCGCTTGTGTGAAGGCGAACTGCAGACCCGGAATGGAGAGCAGGAGTTCGCCCATCATAAGCAGCAGAAACTGTGGCAGTTGCCAGGCAATGTTCACTGTTTGTAGAGGGGAATTCTACCACACGGGTTGGGTGACCATCAGGTGGAGTATTTCATTGTTAACACTCACCTTTATACGTTCCTGCAGGGCTCCCGCACAGAAAAAGGCGCCGGCAGAGCAAACTCCACCTACTGTAACACTGTGTAGTGGCTGCAGTTCCCAGTTAAAGTAGCGACGCAGCAGGGGCACGGTTACGTACTGCCAGAGGGGGATGAGCATGAAGAGAAATATGGGGCCCCACGGCTTTGGCCTGATCCGGTTGAATGGTCACGCCCAATATTGTGGTATTCATCTGGGTGGCCTGGAAGGTCCAGCTGGAGTCCTGTTGCGCCAGCAATGCAAAGTAAAACGGAAGTGGGATGAATAGCTTCGATATCTACAAGAAAAAATAGGAATCTATTATTTAAGCAGACTTTTAAAATGAAAGCTTACCCTTAAAACTCGGGAGACATCGTTGACGAATCCCTCGTCATAAGCTCCAACTGCATTGTGGAGCCAGTAGCTGGAGCGCTTGGATGACTTGCGACGTCGCCACTTCTGGACCAAAGCTGTCTTAATGCAGCCGCAGAACTTGAAGAGTATATTGTCAGCTGCCAGCTTTTCCGATTTGTAGAACCATTTTCCAACAAGAAAGATAACTAATATCTCAAAGAGATATAAATAAGATTCAAATTATAAAAGAAAACGAATGGTTACTTACACCAGGCCACCAAGAAGGCACAGCCCAGGGTGCCGAATACGGCCGGATAGCATTCCGCCTTGTCAAAGCACTGTGTGTTGGCCCTGACCAACGGTGGCAGGATCTTGCTCAGAAAGATGCCGAAATAATAGACGAAATAGTAGAAGGAGAAGTACTCGGCCAGGTGGACGCTCTGTTCCGGTAGCTTAAACTGCAGCGCCCCCAGTGAGGTGATGCAGGCCCGGATTGACCCGTTGCCCACGGCGATAAATAAGAGGGCAATGGAAACCAGCAGACTAATAGGAGGAAATGGGATTAGATAAACCCTCAAACTGGCTCTTGTGTGTACTTACACCATGGGGAGTCCCATGGCAGGCAGGGATGTCAGTGTGAGCAGAAGCCACCCAAAGGCATAGATAAAACTAAATCCCGAGATCGTGCGCACGTTGCCCATATAACTATCCGCCAGGATGGCTCCAATTATCGGGCAGAACTGGCCGAAAAAGTTGAAGATGTGCAGCACCACCGTGGAGAAACTCTCGGTGAAGTTGAGATCGTCGCGCAGATAGAGGGCGAGAACGGCTGGAATCGAATTGAATAATACATAATCGGTTGTCAGGCTGCAATCAATCTCTATTTATTGACCATGAAATGAAGGTCGTCGTCGCAATCGAGACTTCGACAATGGTCAGGGAAATTTTTGAGATACTCTGTTCAAAGTGAACTTTCTTTTGAGTATGCGAAATGTCCAAATGAAAACTACATAAAAAAAAGACAACCATCAAGGATTTTGTCAACTGATGTATAGACCAAAAATCTTGAAATACAGAATTTTAATGCATTTAAACATATCAAATTGATCAAATCCCAATCTGTTTACAAAAAAGACTGATGCTGAGCCTATTTATTATACCTAATTAATACAATTTAATAGAACCGACATCGTTGACAAACCTCCCATCTTGCATCTTATCTATGCCTCTAATATAATGCATCACAGACCTTATGACTGCCAATATACCTCCCTGTGTTTGTGTTTCTGTTCCGCTGATAAGCCTAGGTTTTTAAAATTTTTTCGGCTTAACAAAGCCGAATAATTGTACCCACACTAAGAGCAATGCTCGGTTTCTGGATCAAACCTATTAAACTTACTGCGTATGCCGTTGGCGGCAAAGGCTTCGAAGAACTTTGTAGCCAGGACGAAGAATACGGCGCGGGGGTACCTGTAGTCCATGCGGATGGGCGGAGGAGCAAAGCCATAGTTGGGCAGGGAGCTGCGATGGGGCCTCTTCAATTGAGCTCGTTCTGCCCTCCAGCCGCCCCATTCGATGTCCCGTGTCTCCGCATCATATCCCACCTGGGTAAGCTCCGCAAGAGCTGGCAGGGCTGCATGTAAACAACAGGGGGGTGGAGGTGTCAGGGATTACCTGAAGGTCTTATCTTATCTGCCGTCAGACTCACTTTCTTCGCTGCCGATTTCCGTAGCGCGAAACATTTTCAACAGCCTGCACGGCTAATCCGACGTGAACGAACTGAACCGGAGAGGGAGCAGATTTCTGGGCCAGTTGTTGACTTGAAAGCGCTTTGGACTGGATCGGGTTACAGAGCTGCGGCTTTTGTGGGTCGTCGGTGCGTCTGCGTTTGTTGAGCCACAACGAGCTTTATTGTTTGTCCGATGGATTTGTGCCGCGACTGACGACCGCTGCACAGGGCGGACCAAAAGCTACTAAAGACTGCTCTCTGCCAGAACAAACAATGAGATAAAGGGCAGCCTCTGCTAGCCGGTGCAGTTACGATGCAGCGCGAGCTTAAAACTAGGGAGTTAACGCCAACGCCACAGGTTATCTGCCAGAGGCCGCTGATAAGACGAAACCAGTCACGGGACCGGGCTCAGCTGACTGGATGTCTGACCCAGCGAAGATAGGATGTGGGGGTGCACAGTGCTCCATCGGCTCTTTTTGTACAATGGATTTTATTAAATTACGCACAAGAAATTAAAACTAGACGTGCTTGGAGTCGAGGCCAGTGGCTGGTTGATGACGATCCATCGATGAAATTCGCAACTCCTGCCAATGAGGGGGAAACACCAAAACAATGAGGCCGCAGGCATTGGTGCTGATGATGCTCTAGCCCAGAAGCATCTCACACTAGTTTCTTGGCCTCGAAGAAACTCTTCAGGTGGCGCATCTGCCAGAAGCCCATGCAGACCAAGACGACGGTCTGGGCCAGCGACCACCAGAGCACGCGGGAGTTGGTGCTCTCACTTGTGTGGCGGAAACGCTCCTCGCGGTAGCGCTGGTAGTTTTGCTCCTTGGTTATCTGTTCCACCTGGTCGAGCAGCTGGCGAATGCGCAGCTGCAGTTCGGTCAGCTTCTCCTTCTGCGCCACATTGGCGTAGTCAATGGCGTGCTCGCCCACCTGGATGTCCAAGTGGACGCGCAGCTGGGCGCCACTGAACCAGGCGGTGCTGTTGGAGTACATACAGATGACGTGCTCGCCGGGCGTGTGCGACGTGAACGAGATGCGGCCTTGGGAGCTGTAAACGCGGGACAGGACGATCTTGTCATCGCTGTCGCGGACCTCCACATGCATTCCAATGCCGGGGGAGGAGGGCATGAAACCGTTGGAGCGCGGATCGTACAGTTCCACCTTATAGTTGACTGCGGTAGTTAAGGAAATTCGGTTAGTAAACTACCAAGTTGGCACTAGGCGCTATCTCACCAATGACGGTCGTCTCATCTGGAACCTCCTCGATGAAGCACTTGCGCTCCGTTTCGGATATGTGGAAGTATAGGCCGCAGGCGCTGTGCAGGGCGCACAGCAGCAGGACCAGGCTGATAAATTGGTCTCGCATTTTTGGCTATTTTCAGTGACTTTTTCGACTGATTGTTTAACAATGTTAGGCTCGCCGACACGTCATGAGAAAAAGTGCCAGATCGAAGTCAAAGTGTTTGGCATAAGAGATGGCAGCGTGATGGCTCACGACAAAATTTAACCATGCATAGTAAAAGAAGAAGAATATTACAAAAAAAAACGTAAGTTTATGTATTACAGATACAATAATTAAATAATTACTAATATATAAGAAAAAGTTTGAGAAAATTGAAGGTTTAGAGCCACCACTTGCATTATTTTACATCTCGCTTCATCGCTGTTTCGATATTTTGATGCTCTGGCAACGCCTTGGCAACAGCTGTGCCGCAACTATTTTTGTGGTATTTCTAATCGCTTTGGACACACTGATTGGGCAGTGTTTTTATTTTCATTTTGTTTGGCTAATCTTATCGTTTAATAATATATTAATGCAGCCATTTATTGTTATACGCAACTATACGCAAGATGATGAGCTCAAGTGCCAGGAGCTGGTGCGGGACTATATTATGTCGTTCTCCAACAAGTCCTTCTTCGTCTATTGCTTTCGAGAGGTGAGGCATCGTGGCTTATCTTAATGGGATCAGTGGAATTCTTCACCTAATTTACCTTTTAATTGTGATATGTGTGATTTTCAGATCACCCTGCAGTTCATAGTTATCACCTGGGCTATATTCTTCATATTTCTGGGAGTGCCCCTGCTTTTCTGCGCCCTCACTGTACCCGCTTGTATCTTCTGTCTCTTCACCGGCACATATTTTTCGTTCTATTCCAAGGCAGTGGAGCTGATGAGGGTAAGAGCCATTCCATCCAATAGCTTCGATCTGTAACTAACTGTAGTCACTTTTCAGACCAAGCCCTCGCAATCATTAGTAGCCGAGTGCTATGAGCCCTTCATTTTCCGCTGCTCACCCAAAGAGGCCAGTTACCAGATCTTCATCGAGAATTGTCCTTATGATGAGGTTTATAAAAGAAAATTCCGCCGCCGTATTGTGGCCGCCATTAGTGTGAAAAACCACCATGCAGTTTACAATGCTGCCTGGATATATCGCTTTGCCATCGATCCCAGCTATCCCTACCAGACGATCATGGCGCCCATGGTGAATCTGGTGGTAAAAAACTGCATTGTCGGGGGCTATGCCTCTCTGGAATGCACCATCTCCGAGTGGCAGGAAAGTGAACGCGACTTCTACGACGACTTTGGATTCGTTACGCGGCAGATCTACCACAAGAAGATCATTGGCAGCAGTCTGGCGGTGATGAAAACGCAACTGACCTATGGTTTGCGAACCGACGAGGCTTTGCAAAAGCAAAACTAGTGCAATACCAATGGCGCAATATAGATAATCTCGATGCTCTGTGAAATCTAGTTCAATATTTACGTATTTATTCTGTGAACCTTACATTCCAGTCACAAATTGCGTCCCGAACTCAAATGACACCGAATTAAGTCCTAGATGGTAGTTCTTCGGCGAATCGACAAAGCTCAGAGAGAAATTAACCATTATTTAAAAGCCAATACTGAAAACTAAAATAACAGCATTCCGTAGTAATTCCTTCTTAAAGAAAGCAATCTTATAATATCTATTAGCCTTTGTGGGTTCGACGAAGAAAATAAACTTAATCTCTAAGCCACTTTATAATCACCACTCGAAATGTTTAAATAATTGTAAACACGTTGACATTACTTTTGTCCTGTTTTATTATCTCTGGTTTATTCTTTGACATATTCTATTTAAATAAATAAATAAAATATTTAGTAATAAATAAAATTTGCATTATGATTTAGCGTAAATTTGATGCCACACATCTAACGTTTCGCTTTTTGCTGTGTGATTTTTCTGTAGGTACATTAATTGCTCATTCTTTGATGCATTTACCGGTTCTTTAGCCATTTAACATGATTGAATTAAAGTATAATTTAGAAGAAAAAATCCAGTTTATGTCTCCGTTCAATATACTTTTGCACTGCGTATAAAAAGCCTTAATGCCGGACATGCAATGTTTAACTAATTTAAATCTGTATACACTCGTTTTTATTGGGATTTTCTGTTCCTTTCATATAGTTTTCAGTTACAATTTTGCGTTAGCGCAACTAATTCTTAAAAAAATAAACAGGAGCTGCCCGCATAGCTGCTCCGCACTGTAAATGTAACTATGTATTTAAATTTAGTTTAGTTGGTTTCACTTGCATCAACTATTTAAAGCGTGTTTCAAACTGGCTGTGAAATTAGCATAGTTTCCCATTTCGATTTCATTTTATATATTTTTTTTCATCTTCTCCATATATGTAATAACCATCTGTTGTTAAGGTAAGTTGAATTCTTTTGGTTTCGTCGCAAACAGCCTCCACTTGGGTAGCTATCCTCGGATCCGGCGGCTTTAACTTGACTCTTAGAAGAGTTTCACCCGCCGCTTCAGCTCATTACGCCTCCACTGAGGCAGCCTATAGAACTCCGACCTGGCGCACTGCAAGATGTGCTCGAACTCGATGTCCGACAAATGACGCTGAAATCATATGAGTTTTATTAGTCTGTTTTTATATATGGGGATGCATGGGAAAACATCATAGACTTTAAATAATTTTTATAGGACATACAACGGACAATTGCATCTCAGCATACTTTTTGGCTTGCAAATGTCTAGAGATTTCTGTGATTTTATTTTAGTCTTCTGAAACCTACCTCCAGATTACAGCGATCAACGTCAGAAGGCAGACGATAGTTTGTGATTAGCAGTAGGTGATAGGGGTAGATCTTGGCCGGCTCGTGCACCAGCATCGAGTGTGCCATGTTGGGCAGACTGCGACGGATGAGTCCGGCCTGCGGATAGTGGTAGGAGAGGGCTCCTGAGTAAGTGCTCGAGGCGGGCAGGTCGCCGCCCATCAGGGCGCGTCTATCGCCCTCGGTGATCGAGTCCACAGATGCTGCAAACGAGTCACATTAGGAGGATATATAAGCCATTGAAGGGGTCTCTAACTCACCCTCCGATTTTCCGCAGCTCAAATCTGTGCTGTGGGTTTTGTCGCCCAGTCCTCCATAAGAGAAGTCCTGTTTAAGAAAGGACATCAAATTAGTTTTCAATCACAGGAAATATGTTTAACATGCAAAGTAACCAAATCAACCAAAGAACAAGTGCAAAATAAGAGGCGACACCAACAGGCACTTAACCAAAAAAGGGTTTCAAAGGACTCTACGGCATAACAACAACAAAAGCGGTCTTACAGTGGCACCATGCATCGTGGCCGCAGCGGATGTGGTGGAGCTGAATGTGTGGGAGCGTGGTGCCAGGCCGTATCCTGGTTTGGGCACATGGCGCAGCGCACTCACCACTGAGCAGAGTAGATGGTGTTCAAGTGATGTTGATGATGTTCATGATGCAAATGTTTGAGTTCACGTTTGGTTAGTGTGGATGGGTGTTAGTTTGTGGGTTGTTTTTAGGATGTTGTTGGGGCAACAATAGCATACACATAGATTTATTTGGGTAGCATAGGGAGGGTAGGGATTAAGACACACAATGAAGCAGCAGACCAACCAGTTGAGTCATATGCGAAACAGTTGATACATATTGTTAGTTCATCCAAGTGAGCAACCAGTGGCAGCATTTAAAAAGTGAGAGAAAGACAAACGAATACCGTCAGCAACAGATGGAGTTATAACTAATTGGGATTACATATAGCATCGAGTGGTAGTGGGTAATCTACAAGACAGAACCGAAAGCCCGGCACCGAGGATCTGCTCTGATCTAGGCGATCGAAAGCAACACGCAGCACTTACGGAGCTGTAGCCATTGCGTATATAGGGCAGCGTCGCAGTTTTGAATCCGTATCCGGGCTTGGGCGGCGATCGGTAGGAATGTATGGCTATAAACGTAATTGGGCTACATATAATATCGGTATCGAATCGCTCGCCTGAAAAACGGGACTTAGGCTATACTGGCTAGAGGATTACCATTGTAACTGGGCGCATTTCCCAGCGATTTGCCAAGCGAGCCGCGATAGCTGGTGGAGCGATCGAACATCTCGTCCTCGTAGAAGGGCTTCTGGTGGTCCAGATTGCGCGAGGGAGAGGCTCCAATGGGCGATTCGTATCTGCAATAGAAAGATGTTTAGGAATATGTAGGTCCTTTAAATATCGCGGATTCCATTTTAGCCACCAAATAAGTAAGAAGAAAATTACAAAATTCCAAAATTAAAATTATTTTTTAAGTTGTCCCTAAAATTTTGTCTTATCTGGAATATTATTATTAAAGCAAACAATACCATTTCCCTGTATTGATCAAATTATTTCAATCTTAAGTGATTGCAATCTTATCGATCTAAATTTAAAACAAACAACTTCGAATAAGTGCAAAACAACTAAGTCCAGAAAACAATTCTTAGTAGTCGAAGAATAAAAATATCAATTGATCTTAAATGGATGAATACACTATTACGTAAGTAACTTACCTCAATTTGTAAAGCGGCTCCTTGGAAGCAGAAGGCGTCCTGGATGCGTTGCGAGGATCCAGGTTGTTCTGCTTCCATTTCCTGTACTTGGCGTGCTCCTTGAGGTCCTTGGCGATCGCTGAACCGATGCCCGAGTTGAGTTTCTCCAGCTGCTCGGCTTCGCGTTGAAGGCGTCTATTATCAAAAGGACAGATTTAATAGTGCCAGAAATTTCAGCTTTTAACACTCACTGCTGTTCCTCGCCATTCTTGACCTTGCCATTCTGCTTGCCATTCTCTACGTTCTCGTCCTCGTCATCCGAGGCGGGCACTCCCTTGTAGGTGTCACTGTACCGCC
Organism: Drosophila fuyamai; assembly: GCA_018153365.1. Taxonomy (NCBI): domain Eukaryota; kingdom Metazoa; phylum Arthropoda; class Insecta; order Diptera; family Drosophilidae; genus Drosophila; species Drosophila fuyamai. The sequence continues at coordinate 5,369,361 of JAECXW010000393.1, read as the reverse complement.
GCCGGCGCTCCGGATCCGTGTAGGGATAGGGCGGAGCGGGAAAGTCGTCCCGCTCGATCTTGGGTTGCTCGCCTGGCGGCGGCTTCTTGGCGGCCGGATAGTGGGACAGCTCAATGGGCTCCTCGTTGTTCATGCCCGGACTCTTGGGCCGCGGCGTCTCCGAGCGGATGGCGTCGACCAGGACCTTCATGGCGCTGCGAGTCCGCGAGTGGGGACGCGACGGAGGACGGCTTCCGGCCACGGATCCCGCATTGCTGGCCGTGGTGGCGTAGGAGGAGGGCCGGTGGAAGTGCGGCGACAGCGGCGTCTTGTCATACGGATCGATCGGCTTGCGCAGATAGTGCGGGGCATCCGTCAGATAGCTGTAGGTGTAGATGCGCGAGATGTCCTCGGCATTGGGTCGCCCGTACTCCCGGAGTATCAGACCCGGACTCACCGTTCGATAGTGCTGCAAAGAACAATCACATTAGTCCTTAACTCTGGTTAAATATTCTACATGCAGTGCCGTGTGTTTTTCTTTGGAGGTTTAGTACATTCAAAACGATGGCAGAAAATGAAGGGAAATCAGAAAAAATCATAAAACAAACCTTGCGGCTAGAGGAATAAAGTGAACCATTAAAACTCGGAGTTCTGGAGCGGATGTACTGAAAACGAACGAAAAATAAAAACGCAAGCTCAAAACAACTAAAATGCAAAGAACTGAAATTGTAAAATCATAAATTGCATGAGGTTTGTGGGTGTTGGTGTTGGTGCAGGGGGTGGTGAATTCGGGTGGGTGATATTTCAGATAGCCTAGTTACATAAATCTCAATATTTTAATATAATGAATAGTAAACATTTAACTTTTTCATTGTATTAATTTAATACACTCTAAAGGTCTGAAATATCACCCATCTTGGTAAGAAATGGAACATCTTGTCCCTTATTTTTTGTAAATGGATGTGTAAGTGCTTTTTCGTGACTTTTGCAGCATTCAAATTAGTTGCAAGCTCAGCCGCCTTAAATTCGGGATCGTGTTGGATTCTCCTGCCGTTTCTCATCATCGCCTCGTGGAGATCCCACTACCTACCATCTCGCTAAGGGCACTGGAGCTCATCCGGTCGCACTCGGTGTCTGTGAAGTTGCCGTTGGAGGCTCCACCGACCACCGAGGCATTGCCACCGCCTCCATTGATGATAATGCCGGACTCAGAGGGACCCGGACCACATCGCGGATGCCAGATGGCACTGCCCTGCAGGTACATCTCCTCGCCATCGCCGAAGGGATCGCCGCACTTGGTGCAGCGGGCACAGGTCGGATGGAAATGATGGTTGTCGCCCGCCTGGAGCACCTTGCCGCTGATGAAGCGGCTGCAGTAGGCGCACTTCACCCCGAATCCCTTCTGGTAGCACTTCTCGCAGTAGGGCACCGCGTCCTTGCCCATGTACTCCCCGTTGAGCACTGCCTGGCAGGCCTTGCACCGGAAGCAGGACACGTGCCACTGCCTGTCCAGCGCCACCAGGGCCTGGCCCTCCTTTAGCAATTCCCCGCATCCGGCGCAGTCGTTGGGATCGTAGTCCTCCTTCAGATGCGCCTTGTGCGAGATGACTCCTCCATGCTGCTGGTGGGCGGTGGCCCTCGTGGGACTCTCCGCCGGCGGCGCTGGTGAGGACACCCCTCCTCCGACTGCCTGACGACTGGGCGACACTGGAGCCCCAGAGACGCATTGCTCGCAGAGCACCTCCTTCCCGGTATTGGTAACCTGTAAATATTAAAAGTGATTAGTTTTTTTTGGAATAAGATTTTTCTTTTCTTTTTAAAAAGGAATTTAAATCTCTAGAGACTTATGTTGCACCTTTGTATAAGTCAAACTAGTTAAGTTTTATTGTCAATAAAGAGATTACGTATTTAAGAGACGGCCATTCTTCAATTGACAATATCTGGAGGTACTTAGTAGTTCCAAAACTCACCTTACTTCCCGACTTAAAGGGCTGCTTGCACTTGGAGCAGGTGAAGCACTTCTGGTGATAGGTCTTGCCCATGGTGCTGACCACCTCGCCCTCCACGTACTGCTGGCAGTTGGCGCACTTGGTGCCGTACAGCCGCTGGTAGTCCGGTATGCAGTAGTAGGCGCTGTCCTTTGTGAAGAATCCGCCGGTGGCCAGGGACTTCTTGCACTGGCAGCACTGGAAGCAGGCCTTGTGGAAGTGGTTGTCCGCCACGCGGAGCACCTCGCCGGAGCACTTTTTCGTGCATTTCGCACAGTAAATTTTTTGTTTACCTGTTGCGGGGGATGAGTAGAAAGAGAAGAGGTCACCGGTTAGTAGAGCTTGGCCAGTCTCTTTCAATTCAATTCATTCAATCAGCGCTATCGCCAGATTACGTATACGCAGTGTTGCGCTGATGTCATATGCATGTGATGCGATAATGCCCCAACCTTGCCCCGTTTGGTCGCTCTCAGTTTGAAACCCCATTCCGAACGTGCGAGGGTACATCGGTTTGTCTGTGAATTTTTCAGTATGGATAAATGTATTTATGTATATGTATATCTTATGGCACGGAGATTAGTTACATGTGTGGCCCCCATACTTGTTTGCCTATATTGACATTCTCGGGCAGGCCAACTCTTCTACACACCCCGACATACCCGTAAATCGTTCTTAGGCCGGTGTGACTCACGCGCCTGGCAAGTAATTAATCTTATCATTGATAAGGCCAAGGGCGGAACACACTTACCGCCACATATTTTCTTTATATAAAAAGCCAGCACACACACTTGCCGTGCGTTAATGTACACAAGTGTGAAACAGGTTAAATAGATCTAACATGCCACCTTCACATTTGCATTTATGTCAGTATACATAGTGCGGGAAATATCCCAACAAATTGCAAATAAAAAACAAGGTGGAATGGGTCGAAAAACGAACCCCAGTCCGCAGCAAAGATAACAAAAGTTGCAACCATAAAAAATTAACAAGAATGCGAGAAGGGTCAAAATTGCAACCTTTTGAAAATCGCTGAGAAGCGATTTCTTGAAAGCATCTTGTGTATCGCTTTATCCAGTTTAATTGAGCAAAAGGCATCTAGATAATTATAGGCCTTATCACTTGTTTGATAAATAATTACCCAACGAGAACCAGGTATTTGTTTTCCAGTTTGTTTTGTCTTTTTTGCAATGAATTGGTATGAGCTTTTCTGTAAAGATCATACTCTGTTAGAGATGTATATTACACATCCGGCAGTTAATAGATATTTAATTGATCCGAACAAAAAATAACAAATTGTTTGGACAATTAAGGTAAGTTGTTGGGTCCTAACATTTTGATTTAAAGAGGAACTCCCTAAAAAAGAGGCAGCTGAGAATTATGTTCAGTCTCTACAAAACCATATATCATGCGTTAGCTTACATGGCTTCATATAATATTTGTATTCGTTTGACACAGTCAACCCGTTGTCTTCCGCCGACTTTCGTGTTAATAACCAGGCATCGCAGAACTCGGAGCACAAAACTCAGAGTAGCATGACGGCAGAACGCATCGAAACTAATTGTTGGCCATGACTGATGTGTTGATCTGTTCTGGAGGCTTTCTTGTGCGCCGCAGTCAGTCGGCGGCAGAAGTCTGCGGTTGATTAAATAGACGGCAGAACAGCAGAACCACACATCGGCTAAAAGCAGCCGGTTGCACCGTATAAAGAGGATACACATTATAAATACAACCACATTATGGCGGGCCGTCTGAGCACTTTTTCTATCTCTCAGTTGTTTTTTAAGGCCTTTGCTACTTTTTGTTTTCCACAATTCGGTTTGCAGTTGTTGCTTTTCCATATTCGGGTTGCTTCCAAAATAGAAATTGTATTGATAAGACCGGAGCTCAGGCTTATGGGTGCCGTTAACTTGTTTTATAATAGTGACGTATGCCGCACAACGGTACCAGCCATTATCTTATATTATAACGTTTATGTGAGGGTCTAACAATTGGTTAGAACTACAAGTAATATTAAACAATGATCGCCACAAAATGAAACAGAATTAATCAAGAAATTCTAAATATACGACCTATAATATGTATTTTTTTCTAATCTGAGACCCATAATCTTACAATAATGTTATTAAGTTCATTCATGATTAAATCCAAAATATTTTGATTATAGTTATGTAAATATACATAACTTCATTGTCTGTTTATTGAATATTTCTTGTTCAAAGTGCAATGAACTTTGGATATAAAAAAATGCATAAAAAGACCCTTCTGGCTGGTCATTGCATATGAATTCAAGGGAGTGCCGTTCACATTATGAATACTCCCCACTGTTTATTTTGATATTAAACCCAATACCTTTATTTGATATATACGATTGCTTTGCAAAGTCAGACTGCCAAACTACCTACACAGCAAATATACATATTATATACGCAAATTGAAGAATGAATATTTATTTGTGCGGTGACGCCACCGAAATTTTTCACAGCCAGCGGTCCAGTTGAAATGGCAAACAACCTGATGGTACAGATACAGATACAAAGATGATCGCTGTAGCAGATACAGATACAGGGGCTTTCGTCACCAACGCGAACTTCCGTCCCCGGTAAGCGGTACGTGAGTGTATGCGTGCGGGTTTGTTTAAAGTTCGTGTACGTGGTTCGCCACTTTTAATTAATTTCATTTATGTTTCACTGCCTTTCGGCTTGTTTATTATGCAATCACACACATTTTTCCGCAATTTGCATATTGATTTTGGCGTTTTGTTTATTGGGTTCTCAGCTCGTTTTTTCCCGCATTAGCAGCCACCCGATAATTGGCAAAACAAATCCAGCGAAAATTACGTTTTCATGCAACAGAGAGCCGGCAAAGCGGCGTCGTCGTCGGTTCCAAGTTAGTACAATAAAAGTTTGAGCGCACATTTTCAGTGTTATTTTATTGTAATTGCGCAGAGCGATTTTAGTGACGGCGATGATGTCATCGTCGAGCTTCGAGCTTCGGAGTTGTGCGAGTACGGCTGCGAATATCTGCCACAACTTGGACCCGCAAACAAACTGGTTGCGCTGAAGCACGCTCGAATTTGAAATACAAACAAACAATACGATATACGAAATACGAAAAGTCGGTCCGAAAATATATAATAAAAACCCGTCCAGCTGCCAGGGGGCAAGTCCAAGGTTACAGTCGCATTTCTCTGAACAGGCCTCAGCGGCCCCATCGTTCCGATGTGGAGAGGTCAAGCCGCAGGGCAGCAAAAATATTTTAATTAATTTCAGCCGCGCCCAAAAAGCCTAAAAGACCCTAACCTTAAATAAGAAAATCGAAGAAAAACATGACAGCAATACAATTGAAAAAAAGCTACACACAACAAATACTCATTCATAATCATAATATTTACATTAACTAAATATTTAAACTATTCCAATGCTTTAAATGGTACAACTATGCCAAAATAGATTTTAACTGTAATTTCAAATGAGTATCTCAAATTTTTTAAGTAATATGCAATTTTTAAAGAAAGTAATATTAATTAACCAGTAAAACAATTTCCATATTTTTACGTTCATTTTTTTTAGTGCAAGAAAAATCGAATTGGAAAAGTGGAAAAGACATAAAGCAAAAGAAAAACGACCTTCGTCACTGGCACGACATGCACTCAATGCGCATTGTGCGAGTTCACCAGGAGCAAGTGCGTCAAATCCTTGACTGAATTCGAGCAGGATAATGTCGAGGACAAAGCAGGTCAAGGCGACTGGCGGAAACAGGTGGAGCGCGGTGGGAACGCCACTCCGACATGGCTGGAAATGAACCTAGCTGGCACACAATAAATAAAACCGAAAGCAAACATCGCTCTTTTGTACATTCCACGCCTACATTTCACCCACGAATGGTTCTGTTTGTACGCACAAACATTTCTAGTTTGGAAGAGCAACAACATAATATACACAAATGTATATTTGGCAAACCAAAGCAACAGCTGAGGCCACTTAAATAGCAAATCCAGTGTTTAATCTGTACCTGATGGATTTCGTATCTTATTAAAATAGTCAACATTTACAGAGTGTATTATTAAATAGCTAACCTTATAACAGGATTTAAATTTATAATTGATACAAAATTATACGTTTTAAATCATTACTTTAGGTACCGAGAATTTAATTCAGTTTTTTAAATATAATGTATACCTATCTATTTAAAAAAACTGAATTATATTGCTTGCTACTTGCCACATATTCAAATATTTAAATATTTTGTAAATAAAAAACTTTCTACCATGTCTTGACCGCTGCTATACATAAATATAAGTTTATATCTTCCACGCATTACTCATCAAATCCGAATTGCTTTGCAAGTGTTTTTTTATGCTGTGCTACCTGACGCATCGCACATATAAGTATAAGTATACCCAAAGTTAGTTTAGAGTTTTCGGTACTTCGGTCGATTTGAAAGTGCTTCCTGTATGCTTATTAGACGAAAAGTGAAAAGAGCAGCCCCACACAAATGCAGCTGATGACGCTGCATCTACGAAAATAGCATTCAATTAGGCAAGTGAACGGGTGGAGGAGGGGTGGAAAATGGGAAAATAAGAAAAATAAGGAGGTGGAATGGGGGACACGACATAAGAGGAGATGCCACTTTCTATGCAAGTGCTCTGACCTATATAACCCCGCCTGGGAAACGCTACGAAACACCATGAAATGCACGACGGAGACGAACAAATCAACGGACAAAATAAATGAGAAAAATCCGACTAAATGAATGAGCGGGGGGTGGTGATCGGGGGAGTCGTTCGCCCCTTTCGTTTTCATTTAAGCACGGGCAAGCGAGCCAAGCGAAAAAGGAAACCCAGTGGAAGTCAATGCGCTCGTCATGAGTTCATGTCGAGCAGTTGTAGCCGCCTTTGCCGGAGATGGAGATTCGGATGGCTATTGTTAAGCCTTTTGCGGCGAGGAGCGACTGCACATTATGGGGTCTACCACATCGACGTCCACTTCCCCATCCTCACAAGTCCAACTCAATTAGGCATTTTAGGCACGCATGCGACTACTTGTAATCGGGACAAATCCACTCGGAAAAAATGTAAGATTTATTTCAACAGGTTAATACTGTTCCAAATAAATTACAAATTTGAATGCCTGTTTTTTTTTAAACATACAGAAATAAGTTTAAAATAAACAGTTTAAATGTTTCATTGAAGCAACTCTTATCGGGGTCGTTAATCCTATCATTAGCAGATTACAATTTATCTAACTTATTATAACTCGGAGCAGGCAGTTCATGGTTTCATAGAATTTTAAAAAAAATCTGGACACACATATGTATCAGGAAAATGTTTATAAAAGCACATAGTTCTGGACTTTAATTCTAATTACTTTTTAATACAAAAAAAACAGAAAGAAGTAAAAGAAATTCTCTTCCAAATATATCTTTTATTTTGAAATTTTGGGTCCATAAAAGTATGCAATAATACATTTTATTGCAGGCCTCGGATGCAAGTATGATCGTAGCTCAATTAACGTTCAAGTCAACCGAGATTTTTGATGATCCTTAGAAATTGTCTAAAATGTTTCCCACACAAACTAGAAGGCATTACCCTTTCTTATACCCCAGTGTATGCACATGAACTCAATTAGGGCCAGTAGCGGAGTAGCTGAGTAATTAATCATTGACAATACAAGTACATGTCTCGAATAGCGGTATAAAAGCCCTTTGCAACGGCAACCGGAGAAGGCAGAAAAGCAAATGTAAGAATCCAAAAACCCATTCACATCGGAACGGTTTACAGGTTATTCGAGAGCAGCTGGCTCTCACGGCGGGACGCCCTAACGGTATCGTGTGTAATTGCAGTTGCATGCACAAGCACTTTGAGGTTTATTCGGTCAGGTTTTTAGCTTCTCGCTCCTCCACCTCTTCCTCCTCCTTCTCCGATATCACCTCGATTTGGGGCGAAAAATAAAATAAAGAGGCAAACACGAAACATGTTCTTACAACAACACTGACGTCATCGCAGCTGAGAAATGAAAATAGGGAGTGTACAATCATATGCGAGTGGGGCAGTGTTAGTAAGAGAGCGGTGAGTGGGAGATCCAACTCTCAGCTGACCGTTATTGATTGATGACCCACCGGTGGGTCTAAGTGGGGAAGGTGGAAAGAGACGGGGGACGGGAAGAACCGGAGAAAGAGCGGCTGAGACCATTCCCTCTCAACCACTCCCGATACGATAAGGCCGATAATGCCATAATGCTGCTATCGCACCACCCACCACCCCCTTTCGATAACTTTGCGCAGACACACATGCACACATCTAAAAGAAAAGAGAGTATCTGTGTGTCGGCAGATAACTTACCCATGGCAAGATACTTTATACTGCTATGCTCTTTGCTCTTGCGCTTGCAAAACGGGGGAGGGATTCACACAAACACCAGAACAGAGAGACACACACGGGGAAAGCACTAATACTCGCGCACAGGTCACCACTACTTCCTCTTCACTTCACTAACAAATTTTTCCTTCTGCTTAGACTTTTTCTATTTGTATCTTTCGCCGTATGCATTCGCAATCTGCGTAGCGCGATTGTAAGAGTGTGAGCGTGTGATTTTCGGTAAGAGAGTGGTTGCTGTGTTCGCAAATGACGAAAGTGAGTTTTGCGTTTTACTATTTACGCTTGTGAACTCGTAAATTCGAATCGCCGACAAAGATCACAGGGAAAAATGGTGGCTTTATAAGTGCCTGAAAGTCTGATTCTCAAATCCGAGCTGCGACCAGAAAAAACACCGCACCGCACCAGCAACGAAACCGACGGCAGCAAAAAAACGACTAAGTATCTGAGAGATACCGCTCGAACGTTAAAAACATCGTGCTCTGAAGAATACACTAAAATAGGCAACAAATATACTGCTCGGATGAAAAGTACGGAAAGGTAATGAAACTGGGTAGAGTGGTGTAGATCTTGGCTAGGAGAGATTGTAGAGCGTGAGCTGGAGATGACACTGAAGAATAAACCGTTATCAAATCTACCTTCAGAAATATTAATAAAACCTAATTAAATACCGCATATGTAAATATATATAATGATGATAAGACCTTTTTCAATAGAAAATAAAACCATTGATCTCAATCCAACGATTAACAGGAAGTAGGCGAATGCTAGATATTTCTATAATTTATATTTAATCCTTATCTAAAACAAAATTAGATAAAAATTCACTACTAAAATAAGCCTATATGGAGTAATTTAATTAAAACTGTCATTATAAACAAAATATTTAAACTATTTATATCCTTTAACTTGCCGGAAATAAAACCAATAATTTAATCCATTTATTTTAGTTTAAATCTTTACTTAAAACTTTTATTTAAATAAGTGATTTCTTTTTTATGCGTTTTGCGTGTACATCTGCACAGTAAGCTTTCTTAAAAGGTAGTAATAATAATAATTGTAATAACATTACTAACAAAAATAATAATGAGATAAAATTCCATTTATAATACAGTTAGAATAAAATTCATTATGTTATTGGCCCTTTGTTCAACTTTCTAGAACCATAGGATTTCTATATATGTTATATAATTATATATATTATATTTATAGGCATGAATGTGTAATGATTCATAATAATTCCAAAAAGTGTTTTAAAAACTATCAATTAACATTTCAATGACGCTTTCATATTCACCCGCAGTATTACAATGCTTTGTGTTTGCCACCCGTTTAAAATTTAATAGTACATTGAGATTTTTAATAATTTAAGCCCGCAGCCGAGGATTTTCATGGGTGTTTAACATCATTTATCGCGCACAAGGCTGTATGAGTTCCACCGCTTAAATTCTCATCCACCTTTCGGCCACGTATTCATTTAATGGATTGTTTCAGATGTGAGTGTAATTAGATCTACCAGTGTATATAGCTTCAATTTTGTTTACTATATGGTGTACAATGCCTCGGCGACCCAGTGTGAATAAATTTGACTAAAATCAACGAGCGTTGAATTGGGAACGGATATGATTTACATACGTCGATCAATCTATTTTCGTACTTTGCTGCTTAACCTTTAGTTTGCTTTCAATTTAGTTACAACTACAACTTTTCAACTGCTTGCAATATATGCATATGTATTCTCTATAGTTTCCTTTAGCTAACTGCGAGTGCAAATGTGTAGGACCTGCACTTATTCTCCTCCTCAAGGTCTTCTGCTACCGATCGCCAAAATTACAAATAAGGATATTCAATTATAAGCGCAGATATCTAATCTAAAGCTGGGTGTCTACTCCTCGTCCGAGTCGCCATCACTCGAATAGTGGGTGATTTGAGGGCGACGAATGAAGGGCGCCGTTATCACTTGTCTGCAAGGCAGGTCACAAATTAATCAGTACGTCTGCTTTGGCAGAAGATCAAGTCATGCTTACGCAATGCGGCGGTAGTGATTAAGCCACTCTTCCAACATCTGAGCCACCAGCAACGGACGTTTGCTGAGCTTCTGTTGCGCCACTAGCAGCCCTCCATCGGTTACGCACACATCCAGCCACTGGCGCATCATCGACTCCTCGTTGCCCACCTGCAAGGAAGCAAGGACTTGTATTAGCTTATAAATTAACTAAATGACTTGTATAACGTATATATAACTTTACTTTAAATTTAAATAAAAACTGAATGTCTCCCGGAGGGAGAGTAATCAATTATATTATTAAATAGGTGGACGGGAATTAGATTAAATGCAAGATAAAATTATCTACAGCAGATATGTATAAAAAATTCACAATCTCTCACCTCTGACTGCGTGAGGAAATGTATTGGCAATAGTTTCAGCTCGCAGTCCATCAGAGGCAGGTAGGTCACATCCTCCACATCGTCGCGCCGTCCATCGATGCGAGTGAATGGTTCCATGGGCACCAGGGCGCTGAAGTGGCCGCGCGTGTAGCCCAGTGCTATCGGTGACTTGGTGCAGAAGTTTTGATCCCAGAACAAAGGCAAGTAGACACCTGGAAGGCAACACAAACAAATGAATGCATCGAAAATAAACAAAAAACAATTCAAATTACCTTCGAAACGCGCATAACCAATGTCCTCGCCCCGAAAACTCTTTACGTACTTGACGCCGTACACGATGATCGGACGTCGAAGGATGTGCGCCAGCGCAAAGATGTGAAGCTGCTCCAGGGATGAGCCCGGTTGGCTGGCCAGCGAGAGAAGTGTGCTCCAGTCCTCCTCAAATTGCGAGTCTTCCAGCGTGAAGTGCAGCATCGAAGCCTGCAGCATCTCGTACTCTTTCCAGCGAGTAAAGAACCTACAAAAAAAATTGCAAAGGTGTTGAATCCAAAGGTTTTCGTATCGTCGACAACCAAATAAAAACTGTTTCCGCAAAGATTTAAGTATCAATGGTTCTTTGTTCACAATTTTAGATTAATTCAAAAGACGACAATGCGTACTTTGTATTTGAATATACCTTTGTTTACACTTTAACAAAGATCATTTCACTTACACGTGCCCGCACTGGTGCAGTGTATCTGCGAGTGCTCGCCTCAGGATGTTGTCGCGATCAAAGACGCCCCAGGTGGCCTGCATGGCCGAGTCCAGGAGACAGTCGCCAGCGCTGCGGTTCCACAGGACGAACATGCGGGAGCTGAGGCGAGCAGTTATTTCCATCGACCAGTTCAGAGCCGGCGGCGGCGTCTCCAGCTGCTTCTGGGCGTCGCGATCGAGTAGCTCATCGTAGAGCTGCTCCTGTATGGGAATGGGCAGCTCCTCAATCTCGGCGGGGAGGGCGAAAGTGGCGTGCTTCTGCACATAGTGGCAGGGGAGCCCGGACTTGCGCAGGCGCAGGGTGTTGGCAAAGTGGCGCCTGATGTCGGCCGCCAGGTCGGGAGCCACGTAGGACGGCACACGCTTGATTCCCGGCCCCGAGCCGGAGATCTGGGCCAGCAGCATGGGCAGCATCTCCTCGCGATGGAACCGAATGGCCAGGTGGATCAGTGTGTGGCCCACGTCGAAGGCCGAGTTGCGGTTAAGGGCGGCGATTTCGGTGCTGGTTAGCGAGCGGGCGGGATTGCCGCCGCAGGAGAGGTACGCCTCCACGGCGCTGTAGTTGTTCTCTACGACGCCCAGACAGGCGTTCAGCCATTGCCAGTCCACCTGTCGCCGGATTTGACGCTGGCGGCGCTCCTGCCGCTCTTGCAGCGTATCACAGTTGTTGATGGTTTCCGAGGAACCTGGAGAATGCAAATTAATTAGCTATTTATATGGGAATCCTGGTGAGAACCCTTACCCAGTTGGTAAATGTGCTTCTTATTGAATGAGTTGTTGACGCTGACAGTGTCTACGTTTTGCTGCTGCTGCTGTTGCTGATGTTCCTCCTGGCTGTTTAAGCTGGATGAGGCGTGCAAGTCATTCTGCGATCCACTGATCTCCCTCGTCTTGCCGCACATGGAGCATTTGATGCTCCTCGGCCAATTCTCGTAGGTGCAAGACTAGGAAAGATAAATGCCTTTAATTACTAGGAATAAGTGAGCCGTTTGGAACCTACGTTACACGCCCACTTGGCCACATAACACTGCTTCTGCTGTGGCGGCGGGACGGCGGCGGAGGAGGATGATTCCCGGTGCTGCTGGGGCTGCAACTGGAGCTGCATCTGCTGCTGGTGGACAGGCTGTCGTAGCTGGGACTGCGACTGGTTGTGGGATGCATTGGCGAGATTGTTTAGGTGCGTGGCATCGTCAATGCCAGGACTGAGGCTTAAGCGATTGGAGGCCGTGGCCCCGATGAGCTGGGCCGGTTTTTTGGCCAGGTTCTCTTCTGATCCGCTGATGCGAAGTGCCTGCAATGCCTCTCCAGCGCGATCCACATCCGCCTCGTTGTCCTTGTTGCCCCGCTCGATGGCCTCTCCACCACGCTTCGTGCAGCACTGGATGCATCGCAGACTGCGCGGCCAGTTGAGGTAAGTGCACACCTTGCAGGGCCACTTTTCGCTATCCGCCACGTTGCTCTGCCGCGCCTGGTTCTGCGGCTGGAGCGAGTAGCACGTGGACGAGGGTGTTGGCGACATTACGGCCACTTCAACGGCAGCCGCCTCCTCCGCAACGGAGCTGGTGTCCTGGGCCGGACTCAGACTGCAAAAAGAGTTGATTAATTAGCAAGAGTGGCGCTTAAAAACTCGACGGGATTCCCTCACCGGAAGATGTCCTCGTTGAGCAGCGGCTTCGAAGCCTGGCACATGGTGCATTTCAGCGAGGATGGGTAGTTCTCGTAGGTGCAAATTTCACATTTCCATTTCTGCGCATCGTCTTTGGTATCGCACATCGTTTTGTGTGCGGAGCCAGCCAGAGTGATGCAGTTGTTCTGTAAATAAACGGGATCTTAAACTGAGTTTATTGACGTTCTACTATACTGCAGTTAAGTGCAGCGGATAAATCCAATATAAGACGTTATCAAAAAAAAGATTTAAAAAGTTTGATCAATAATTGACTATTTCCTATAGATGTCGCCGGATCCATTCAAATTGGTTTACTTTTTATTTAATGAGACGAAAACTACTTATTTTAATTGAGGCTTAATTAAAATAATACTATGTTACAAATTTTCTTAAATAACCTGGCGGCAGGGCCTTGTTATTTACGATAAATCATATTGCTTTTTAGTGGTTTTTTACTATGAGACCACAATATCCTAAAGCTGTCATAAAAATCTTTACTTAAAATGATTATCATTACTTTTTTTAGCTTTGAGTTACTTCGCAAAGCTAGTCAGCGAATAATTTTTTGTTCAATGTTAAACAAAAGTATCTTGTAGCATTCCTAGAAACATTTGAACTGCTGATTTGAAATACAATACAATTACTAGAAGATTATAATAAGTTTGATTGAATCCGAACCACTCTATGACTTGAGTTAGAAATTCTACTTTTATTTCGGTCCCCTGATTCATTACACCATCGCACTAGGATCGAATTCGCAATATTCTTCCCTAAATATGGCTTGGGAATAAACCAACTGCAAGGGTATTCCCATATTCGGTGCTCGAACCACCATTCCCAACTTGTTAATAAGGTCAAACAACGGTTAGCGAGGCAGAAGCAATGTCCTTGACCCTGAGACATAATTCGCAGATACATCCACAGATACATCTGCCTTGGCTCGGTTCCCCCAGTGGCGTCACAGTCAGCCTTCGGGGTCTCTGTCCCTGGGATTGGATTGGATCGGATTGGTTCTGGTGGTGGTAGTGCTAGTGGTACTGATAGTCGTATTGGTAGTGGTACTGGTGCTACTACTGGGTCGCTTGCAATTGTTTGTTGCCATTATTCGCTCGTGTATTAATGTATGTATCGCGTGCGATGTACGTGGGTATGCAAGAGGGGGGGGTTTTCGCGCTAGTTTCTTATTGGGATTCTCCCCGTGCCATCCCAACCATCTATCCATCCCGTCACACATCCCACAGTACCTGGCGCAGAAATTCGCAAGGCCTTTTGCAGCAGTCCCAGAAAACGCGACAGCGACGGCGATTCGATTCGATTTAAATATATAACACTGGCGCTGTCACAATCACAATAGGGCCAAGAAATCGGCCCGCGAGCGCTATAATAGCTATATAGGTATTTGTATTGCTATAATCGCCGTCAGCCACCCGCGCCCGCAGCAGCGTCGATATAGCCGTCAATCCAATATTGCCAGTAATGCGGGCTGGCAGGCAGGAAAATCACAATTACAAAACAAAGACGAGAAAACTTTCACTCGATTTTCGGTTTGGGGATTTTCTTTTCCTCTTTTCTTGCTCAATATTCAGTTGTAGTTGTTTTGGGGGCGAGACACGATACTGCCCGGACACACTCACAGCGACACACACACGCACGGCAGATCGTAGTGCAAGGAATTTGGAATTTGGATTATTTGGAAACAGCTAATTATTTATTTTTTACATTATTGCGAGGGCAATCATCTGGTTCTCTGTCCGCCTATCGACAGTTATCGGTGTATCCCTGGTGATCAGTGTTGAAAAATTCTTAGCATGTTGGCCTCCTCTAGCCGAGTCTCACACCATACCACATAATGTTCTGGCATATTTAAAAGATCAACGAACGGTCACACCACTGACTAAAATGGCGGGAGCTGTACACAAAATTTATCTGATTAACAATTAACTTCGATAAAAATGGTTAAATCTCGGGCATTACCTTGCGCTACGGCCTCAGAAGTGAAAACCACAACAAGACGCTATCACCAGCGTGATAAAAAACTATCTGACGAAGATATTCCAACAGCCATAACGAAGCCCCAGTGCTCACTTAAAAAATGCGTGGTAAAAATAAAGCGCATTAAAATTAAGGAGGGGGTCGTATCTGGTGAATCTCAAAATGTTCCGCTCGATGTTGATGCAAGCGTTTTCGAGCCGGCTCGTAACTCGACAATGCACGTTCTTCAGAATGTGCAGATTAAAAAGAAACCTGATTGTGCCAGGGAAAAAGTAGCTGGTAAGTGGGCTCCATCAGATGGATGGAATAGTTTTTTTAAAACTTATCTTTTACAGGCCCCGAAAAACAAAAATCACCCTGTCGATTGCGTCTCAGGAATATCGGCTCTACCAAACCTGCGCCGGAGGTGGCATCCACAAAACCATTGCGCTTTTTCCACAGAGATCAGCCGCCAGCTAGAACCAGATCAGCAGTGACCCGCAACGTCTTCGATTTCCTCTCCCAATCCCAGATTGAAGATGACGACAAAAGGGAGGATCCCGCAGCAGACATAGTTCAGCGGATGGTAAGGGACGGCAAGGCTTGTGTGATGATGCGCTCCAAAAATACCGGAAAAACCAGGGCCAAGACAATGAAAAAGAAAGTAAGACCTGTGGGCAAGCGGAAAAAGGTTTCGTTGAAGGACATAGAGCCCGAGCCAGTGGTGATTGTACCCAAAATCAGAGAACTGCGCATGCAGAAGCCATCATGCCCATTGCCCCCCATTTACGAGCCCGAGGATGATTCAAGCAACGATGTAGAGCAAATGGAGCCTATTGAGGTGCCTGGCCGGGTGAATGTCGAGCCGAGCACTTCCAAGCATGCCCAAGACGGCGCCTACACCAATTTGGCCCGTTCCGCGATGCTAAATCAGACCCAGACGCAGAAGCCGCCCAATTCGAAGGACAGACGTCGAGAGCTGATTAACATGGCGCGTCAGTTGGTAAGCACGCCACTGAATCGCAAGGCTGCCTCTGGCACCAGAAGCTAATGCTTCAGTCGCTGCAATATCGCCTATTAATCGGCCGCCCTCATATGCCGGGAGTCCAGTGGGTGGGGCATCCCCTTGGCGCGTTTCCGACGAGTCTCCAATGCCAAATACTTTTATGTTCGGCTTCAACACCTCCCAGCTGCCGTCTTACTCCAGTGATCACGTGCGGCGACGGCACGTCTATGTGCCTGATGTACGGGCGGAGCAATCAGAAGACCCCGTTCACGTGGAATCCATTTGTCCGGCTTTGCACGAGCAAAGTCATGGCTCTAAAGCGAACGACTCGAATGAGGAGAATCGCCCGCCTCCCACTGCCAGCAAAACAATAACTTTTAATGAACAGGAAAATGCTATTAATGTGGAGGACGCAGAGAACTTTGTGCACCTGCCAAACCCACGGAGAACTCTGCAAAAGCGCACACCCTTTAAGGACATTAACATTCTAGATGTGGTTGTGTTGCCATCATGGAAGAAGAATATGCAAACCACTCCCTCTAAAGAACTCTCTTCCACCAGAGTCTGCTCCAATCCAGCAGCAACTGCATCACCAGCACAACGCAGTCAAACGCGGGCGAATCTTTTTGGTTTTGACGAGATTTCACCATGTCAAAATATGCCGAGAAAAACAATGGATCCACGAAATAAGCCGACCACTCCCTCGAATGAAATCTCTCCCACGAGAGTAACCACTAATTCAGTGGCGACAGGTTCTCCAGCAAATCGTAGTCAAACGCGGGCAAACCTTTTCGGAATCGACGAAATTGTGCCATGCCAAGATATTCCAAGAAAATCAACGCAGCCGCGTACATCTACTACAGCAAATCTCTTTGGCTTTGAGGAATTCATGACAGAGAACGAAGATGTAGCATCTCTTTCTTCCACTCCTCTGAGCCAAAACGTAACCCTGCATGATAAACTCCATCGTCTGGCAGAGCTGCGTCCCAGCGATAGGGAGCTACCAGAGGTATCAAACGCCTCGCTGCATGGCGATTACCTGGGGGGGATGGCAATCTAAGCAGCGGGATATTAGAGACGTGTTTTGCTCCACGATGATTTCGATGCCAAAGCCACGGAAACAACAAGCTGCACTGGCTGCAGAAGAGACCTTAGGTTTGTTTAAGGATAACGAAGCCGAGCCGGAGAAAACATTCAACGAAAAGGTAAGAATAAGGTTGTATGTTTAATTTTGCACCAGGAAGGTATCGACAATGGAAAATCAGTGTGGATACTGACCAATTGGCGCTAGATTAATACCAAATTGAGACATGTTACCGATCTCAGTTGAGCCAACAGGGCCGCAAAGAATTAAGCCTCTCTTTGTGCGGTAGTAAACAGCTCACACAAAACGAATTAAAATAACGGATCTTATCCAATTAAGCTAAGAACTTCACGAATTAAAATACAACGAAATCAAAATTTTCTATGATTAATTTATAGAGATTTGTTTCCGAATAGCGCATGATTTTATTAATTTCTAGGTTTTAAGTTAATAAAACTTTATTTATATATCCCAAACCTATTTCCATTTTTATTTTAGCAACCAAGGCGGACCTATGTAAAGGAGCGACCCCAGCGCAAGCGAAAGAAGCGAGTGCAGATTTTGTACATTGAGAGTGAATCTGAGGACGAGAACGAGCAGGACTCGCACGAAAAAAGCATTGATTCTCCGCAGAAAAAGCAGCCACAGAATAAACGACCGCGTAGGGATATAGAACATGAGGCTAAATTGCAGGAGTTTATTTCCAGTTTCAACAGGGAGTGCGAGGAAGTTGAACGATTCCCAGTGATAATTGAATAATCATATTGTCGGTCATTTTGTATATTTTTGGTTATGCTGCAGATTTTAGGAAAACACGTCGATTTAAATTTAGTTTGCTTTTGTTTTTTAAATCACATAAGTCTAAAATATCCCAGGAAGACAAACAGTCTAAAAGTATGCTGTAAAAATATAATTACCGTTTAAGTGTCTCCTGAGCACTTTATGCAATCCTAGTTTATAATTCTAAAAGTATTCTTATCATCTATAGCATGGTTCGGGAAGGATATATATTCGCATTTACATATTATCCATAATTAATTGAAATGTAAGAACAAGAATAGAATAAACATAACGTTTTCAGTTTAGTACATTTATAAGTCTTACGAATAAACAATAATTTATTATTTTAAAACCAAGGTATTTATTTATTTAAAATGGGAGTCCAATCTAAGTTATCTAAAATCATTCCTGTTTTGGACTTAAGGTACCAATGATCTATCTTAGAAGAAAATATGGAGCCAAACTATAACAGAGGTAGGTACCCAAATAAAATGAAATTCAATTTTGTATCATACATCATTTCCATAAGGTGGACTTATTTTTATTGTTTATTTCTTCAAATTTCTATTGAATCGATATCGATAAATATACATGTGCATAAGTCATACTTTAGAAAACATACTTTATTTAAAAGTTTATTATTTAAAACATAGGCTTCCTAATACCTAATTGGCCGTTTTCTTGGTTACATTTGTTGTTTGGAAACTTCATATTTTTACTACAAGGTTAGGGCAAACCAGACCGTCAGACCCGCGCCAATCGCTTTGAATAATGTTACGTAAAAATTGTTCAAATTCGAAAAAAAATTTAAACAATATATAATTCAAAATGGGAATGGTATGGTTAAATATGACAAGCGAAACTCAAAAAATCTAAAATTAATTAAGAAATGAATTTGAAGCTTATACACATAGGAAAGTGTTCCAGTCGCTTATACAAATCCAAAATTTTTGGATTTAATGGCCATCAGCATTTTACTGCGTAAAATAGATTTGCTGGAGTACAGGGGGATATAAAGCCGGGATATACACGTATTCGCAGTTGGTAGATGAGAGTCATCCGCAGGTCTTATAGTGACAGATGGCAATGGTTGGAATCCCTCTTCCGAAGCTGGCAGCGCAGGCGATCCGGTCCAAAAGTACACCTAAAGGAATTTTGTTATCAAATCTGTTTTTTTTTCAGCTGGGTTTGGAGCTAGCTTCTTACCAAATCTTGACGTTCCAAAATATTCATTTTCTCAACAATACTCCAAAACCATTTCTTAAATTTTAAAAGTTTATCCGGACCCTCGCTAGATTCGTCGTTAAAGGTAGTGTATGAAATTAATGTTGAAACATTTATATCACCGACACCGTTCAGCAGCAGACGTAAATCCTCAGCGGTCAAGCTATTCATGCTGTTATCGGGCAAAACGTCGAAAACTCCGTCTTTTAATGCCTGAGAATATTTAAAAATAAATAATAAATAAAAACGAACAATTATTTAATTTATTTAACATTGCGACATACCTCTAGTGCCTTTTCTTGGGATTTGATAAGTCTATATTCCGTATAGCGTCTAATGTACTCGAATATATTACTAGATGTGACCCCAACATCGCGCCCGCCTGGAATTAGCTCTCTGTTGCCACAACCCTCTTCCTTCATCAAGTCAATCCTACAATTCAAGAATATTTATATTAAGACTGTAATATAATTACAGGTTATCCACTTACACAAAGCATAACTCCATTCGATTAATAGTTTCTTCGCCTTCTTTTGTTTGGGCATTCTGAATAATTTGCCTAAAAGATTCGTACAATGCCGGATCGAAAAATGCTAGGTCGTGGAACTTAATTTTACGTCCAAGAATGTATTTCAATACATGTCTTTGCAGGAACAGTGGAAGCAATTCATTTTGCAGTAGACAAAGTCCAATTAGTCTGCATGGAAATTAAAAATTGTTAGTTTAAACTATCAACCGAAATTTACAGTAATCTTACCTTCCAATATTTCTAAATGCATTAATGCGCTCGAACGACGCAAAGCCTTGGCGTGGTG
The DNA here is from genome assembly GCA_018153365.1 of Drosophila fuyamai. Classification (NCBI taxonomy): domain Eukaryota; kingdom Metazoa; phylum Arthropoda; class Insecta; order Diptera; family Drosophilidae; genus Drosophila; species Drosophila fuyamai. Next base: position 5,349,334 of record JAECXW010000393.1, on the reverse strand, counting down.
TGTAAAAGCCCCGCTTTCCCGGAGAATAAAATAATGGCTCATTATCGTCATCTACAGGTTCGACCAACACTACCGATGGTGATTTTTTTGGTTGACTACTTTGTGCACTGGTCTCAGATTTTAATTTGAACGTGATAATTTCTATCGCTTCATTCACTTTTTGACGAAGTGTCTCATCTGAGGAAATTACGGACAGAAGCTGAGGAGTGGGAATTTCTAGAAGCATTCCTGTTATCTTCGGAGCATGCGTTTGGTTAATAGAGTGGATCTGTTGAGCAAGAAGTAATGTAAATGACTTGAATTCTAACCGTTTTATTTTCCTAACTTACCTTGGGGTACAGACGTTCTCCAATTTGTTGTAGGTGGACAGATAAATGATCATTTATGCTTTCCGGCATCGCATTATCTAAATAATTACAAACAAATTAGTTGTATCATGTATATAGTTAATTTAAGAACTCAATTTTTCGTTTATTACTTTGTGGATTGAGTTGTAAATAAATTACCTGAGTTATTCATTGGGGTGTACGGTCTGGCATCCAAGTTCAATGCCTTTCTCTCTCGCGCCGATCGCCACAATATTTTGCTGCTGGTGCCACGCCTCTGTAGAGTGGATTGATCCCGACTAGACCCTGACACCGTTCTGCTCCGCAAGATGCTCGAGAACGGCACTCCGTACTTACTGTTGCTGCTGCCCACCTGCACGGATTCCAGATTGGGAATTTTCGCACTGGCGAGCAATGCCTCTGCGATCGATGTGTAGAAGCTGCGAGCCACTCCAGATCCTTCGCCAGGCTCGTCTTTAAACGTCACTTTCACTCGGTTGAATGTGATGGGTGGTTGGGCTCGTCGGTTTTGGTTGCCAAACTGGGTATTTAGTTCCTTGAACGTTTGAACAATTAAACTTTCTCGATTTCGCTCCAGTTTGCATAGCACCAAGTCGCGCTGTTGTCCATTGCGCAGTTTTTCCATGTGACGACGGAAACGCATCTCTTTCACGGGGAATCCGCGCAATTCCGGCAACACAGACCCGTGCTCCATTCCCACATCGTCCATAAAGACTCGACCAAATAAGTCCAACGTTAACTTCCAACGACTTAATAAAAAGTTCCACGACGGCGAATCCGAAAAATTACTTTGGTAAAACAGCGAACCGCGAGCGGGAAAACTTAACGGGTGGTGTGTCGCCGACTTTTGAGGATGTGTATCACATTTAGCTTGCTCTGCGCTCGATAAATTTGAAGCCGAGAAATTATTTAAGTCCGAATCAATCGTCTTTAAACAGGAACCACCCGCGAGAACTATAACGCTGCGAGCTGCAGTCGCCGGTGACACTGATGCTTTATTTGGCGCAATGATGACTTCTGGCCGTGTGGCCATTAACGCTTCAGTCGATTTGCTGGTACTTGGAAGACTGCTAATATCATCAGTTTCCATTAACACAACTTTGTCGTACTTGCTGTGATTCCCTGCAGAGCAATTACAATTTTTTTTGTTAATTAATTGTTAAATAATATATAAAAGTTCTACTCACCGTCAGCCTCTTTGTGGGACTTGAAATCATCTGAGCCCTGTTTCTTTTTTAATTGTACGTAGATATTAGAGTCGGTAGAGCCGTCAGCCTTATAAGTTATATTTCCATCACCCGTCTTACTAGTATCCATATTGATTGTTACATCCACAGACTGTTTGGCCGGGACTGTTTCATAAACATGTTCGGTCCTTTTTAAGGAATTCGAGAATCCCAGCCTTGTAGGAGTGTAATCAAAAATGCTGCCACCTTGGTTATTGGGTGCGCTGCTGTTGGCGCTCGTGGTCACGAGCAGCGGTAGGTTGGCGAATAGTTCCTGGCGCTTTGAATTTGGCTGCAACAAGTGTGGTTTATCCGCCAGTGGCATGGCCATATCCAGAGGAAGATCAAAGCCTTCCGGCGCTGAGCAACCCAAGCTCAAAGTCGACTCCGATCGTGCAAAGAACGCGTGTCTGCGTGTGCCTAGGCCCCCCGAAGGCAGGCTACTCGTAGACGGCTGAACATCGGCGCTGAACTCATCCAGGTTGGTCAGCTCGTCGTCCGTATCGTAGCTCTCAACCATGGGCGACAGATTATTTATGCGACCAGAAATGGTCTCTTGCTTGTCATAGAAGCCCGTATCATTGCGCATATAGTAAACGAAAGCATCGAGCACATAGGCAATGTGACGCAAAGCCGTTATATCCAACACTGGCAGGGCATCTCTGTGCTCAGAAGTGTGGGCACGCATCAAAGATAAACAGTAGGTGAAGAAATCTCTACGTGAATTGGATCCTGCAAAATACAACCATTTTAATACCCAATTTAAAAAGAATAGCTCCCATATTTACCCATCATATTCACACCAACGGATGAGGATGTAGCAGGAGCAGGTGTTGTGCTAGTCGAAGCCTGGGCACTGAGATTAAGCGGATGCAGTGGATGGTTGGGATCGGTATAGTTGGTCAAGTAAGCACCGAACTTCAACTGTGCCTCGGTTCCATCCATTACAGTGAACATCCAATCCCATGTTGCCTTTAAACGCTTTTCAACAAATGCCTGCATGGAGGAAATTTCAAATAAAAATGTTATTAAAGTTGTCATTTTTTCGCAACTATAGTTTAAAGTACTAACTTGGACTGCAATTGCCTCATCATTTTGAATTTTTAATGAAGTTTCGATGTCATTCACTATGTTGTAGGATAGAATGCTTATAAGCTCCGATATTTGTCTTATTGTAATCCCGAATGCGCGTGCCAAATTGCTGGCCGTTGTCGCCATTGTGTGGGGCTCGATCGAGGGAGTGGTTACCGTTGTGCTGGCCGGGACAGTGGAGCGTCGGAGTGCCATTGGGTCAATGAAGACCAGATTGGAACCGGTGGGCACCCTTACGGAGGAGCGGGCAGTTTCACGGTTCCTAATTGCCCACTGCATCGTTTGCGGAGCCAGGTCGCTGCGAGTGTTGGAATTCGTGCTACGACGTTCAAGCTGTTGGTCATTAAAATTGAACTCGTCGGAATGGTCGTCGGACTCCCCATCCTCCGAGCCATCTTCTTCTTGGGCCGACGAGTCTCCCGATTCATCCTCCAGGAACAAGACACCAATGTCTAAAAAAAACAATGATTTAATTCAAATGACATAAAATTGGTATTTAGCAACTCACCATTTTCTGAGCCAACTGTCGCCCCAGTTTGAACGCTCCTCTGCACCTCCTGATTACTTTGATTGTCATCGGAATCAGACTCGGTTTCAGCGTCATTAAAAGTAAAGTCATTATCGCTCTCATCGTCTTGCATGCCGTCCTCGTTTCGTTGATTTTCTATTAATTCATCGTCTTGATTGTGGGAATTCGCTTCCCGATTTATAGCTTCTTCCGATTCGGAGGTGTCGCGTATCGCTGAATTTTAAAAAATGATTAATTTTACAATTGAAAACGTTTATCTTTAGAGGAAGTACTCACTTTCCATTGCAACTACATCGTAGTTTTGTTGAATGTTAAAACTGGCACTCTGATCGTTTCCAGCATCGTGTCCCAATATTTGTTCAGAAGGAGACTCCACGTTAGAAGGTGCCAAAGGATCCACGCTAAACAAATCGTCAGAGTTCTAAAAGTAAATAAGCACCATAAGTGGGATCAAAACATTTTAGCATTTCTTGAAAATTAAAAAAACATCTTTTTCAGAAATAATAAATAATTAATATTACAAAAAGTTACTGAATAAAAAGAGTTTGCATATTTACACGTACATCCAGGTTCGACGATGACATTGTAAAAGGAGCAGTGGGTCGCACAACTCCCAGCCGGACTGGAGCAATCAATGCTTCGGATACCTCGCATAGCTCCTCGATAGAGATCTTGTGCAGCGTCTGAAATACTTTTACACAGCTCTGAACGTATTTGTTGCAAGATGTGTGCGTTTTGCGCTTCTCCGGATTTGGCTGTTTTTCTAGATTGAAAATAACAAAGACTCGTGCCACGGAGCGCACGAAACGACGCGCCACTTCCTCGGCCTCCTTGCAGCGATTGATCACGCTAACGTTCTGCAACTCCCGCACCAGAGTGAGCAGCAAGGTGTCCAGATGGTCGCCAGTGCACTTCACGATTAAGCTATGGGTGAACTTGTCAAGGAGCGTGGAGCCGTGCTGAGTCTGGATGAACATGTTGAAGCCCTCCGAGTTTGAGTTTTCGGATGCATTGGCTGTTGGATTCGGGACGTTCACCTCGCTTTTCTCCGCTCCACTCATGATCATCGAGCGCACCGCATTCCAGTCGATCAACAGCCGCTCCAGGGCTTTACGGGCGAACTTTGGCGGCTCCAGATCGTGGTCCGGCATATCAGTATCCATGTCAGCGGAGGAAGCCTTTCGATTTGATATAACAGTGTTGTTTCCGTTAGCTCCGCTCGCCGCGGTGCCAACATTGCGAACCCTTACGTTGAAGCGATACTGCCTCTGCTCCACAATTTGTCGGCCAACCGTCTGGATTAGGAAAAGCAATATCGACTCGCCCTTAGAGTTGAATTTGGTGACTAAATCAGTGCAGGAGACCAGCTTGCAAAGTAGCGCGAAGCGTTTGGTCAGATTTCCGGCGATCAGGGCCTTGCACTTGCATTTCTCCCAGCAATCGCAGTAGGCAGTCGGTGCCGTCCGCTTCAATTTACAGTCGTGTCCCTTATGGCAGACGCGGGCACACTCTGTGCAGCAGCAAAGGGATCCAGTTAGGCCGCAAGTCTTGCACTCGAATATGTTCTGGTTTATGTGATCAGCTCCCGTCCATGTGAAAGAGCAGGTGTCGTTGTAGCAGATGACATGCAAGGGCGACTGATCTGCTGGGGAACCGCCGGGAAAAATCATTGCTTCCTTTAGCTGCGGATCCTGATCAGACAGCATAAGGATGGTATTCAGTAGGATGATACCTGCCTCGTAGGCGCGACACGAAACGGACAGCATAAACGGCGTCTGGCCCTGCGCATCCTTGGTGCTCAACATTTGGCAAAGGTACGAGCGAAGGGCGGGACTGACGCACATCTGCTGCAGGATCAGTAACGCATGTTCCCGTCGTTGAGCCAGGTCAAAAGTGTAGTTAGGTGATCCCAACTTGATGTTGGAGAGCATGGAACTCTGCGAGGACGACGGAATTATCTTCGAGATGTCATCTTCAATGCTGTCCGCGATGTTCTGCGAAGAGCTGGCGCTCAAATTGCTGGCCGCTGGTGCCTCAGTTGGCCAGGGGATGTAGGCGTGGTCCTCGTTGTTTGTAGCCATTGGCTGACTGCCAGACTGTTCCGCTTGATCATTGTTGATTAAGCGATGCATCATGTCTCGTAGATTGCTTCGATTATCCCTGCTCGCCGAGGAGGCGGATCCGGCGCTAGAGGAGCTCATGGTGGCAAAACTGGAGTTTTCATTGCTGGAGGCCGCATTTGCTCCGAATGCATTGCTGCTGACGTAAGCGCTAGTCGACACCGTTGGCATGGAGCGCGAAACGGAGAGTCCCACAGCTAGGGACTTCTTCTCGACGCCTCCACTAGGCGAATCTGGTGGCGTATCCTTGTTCGAGGATGGGGCACACATAATCACACATGCATGGAATATGTTTCGTGCTCCATCGCAACGTTCTTCCACGACCAAAGCTGTATCCGCCTGATCCTCTCTCTCCAAGCGACTAAGTGCAGCAAAGCTATTTTTCACATCGCAGCGCAAGATATGCGGCATGAGCTTTTGGGTGTCGAAGAGCAGGGCAGTCATGCATACCTTTGATTTCAAATTCACGCCCGAAAGCATTGCCGGCAGAGAAATGGTAGACATGGTAATGGACTTTACCGGCGGTAGGTCAAACCACTGGGGATCCTTGATCGAGCCAAGGCAATCCTTTGCCAGGGGATAGAGAGCTCCATTGCCATCGCGCAGCACAATGGTGCTGCTGTTTCCGCTGCAGTCGTTGTTACAGGCCATCAAGATGTTGCTTGGCGAGGAGCCAATGAAGGAGGCACAGTCCGTGGGGAACAGGCAGTTCTGCTCCTGCTTGCTGTTATACAAATTGTACAGGCTATAGTGTATTTTTCCGAGCACCTTCTTGATCACATGAATGCCGCGTGAGTCCACGGCCAGGGCCAAAAGCTGGGCGCCAGCCGCATCGGCACCTACGTTGATCTTCTTCGGCTGCTTCTGCAGCCAGTCGGGACCACGGGTAGACATTGCAGTCCGGAATATCTGAACATCTTCGCGCCGCAGCAGGCGACACTGCTGCCAGTCGTCCTCTTTGCCCTCTTCCTTGGATGTGGAGGCTGCATTCGAGGAGGAGCTGGCGGTGGTGACAGCAGCTGCGACTGCAGCGGCTGCTGCATTCATTACCGGAAAACGGACAGCCACAAAGTCTCCGTCCACCTTAAGCACCTTGCCCACGGGTCCCACTTTGTCCTCCACAAACACCACGTCCTTCAGCTGCCACAGCTCCTCATCTTTCCTGCCCTCCTGAGGGGTGTTTGAGTCCTCTTTCGTGGTTACACGCTTGGTGCGCTTGTGGGATGTGACGCTGCCGGTGTCGCTGCAGGTGCTGGATGCCGGCGATGGAGGAGGGGGCATGTCTATGCGGTCCGTTGACTCTTTGCTGTTTGAGAATGTCTGGCCATTCTTACTGCTCCCAGCATTGGGCAGCGCCGTTGTTTTTGGTTGATCCTTTTCGGCCGTAATTCCATGGGCGTTTAAGTTAATGCCAGCTGCTTGTGATTTTTCCACCCCCGCATTTGTGTTTATATTTATGATTTTCATGCGACACACATCGGTGAAGTTCCAAACCGAATTCAAAAGCTGTCCAACCTTCGGCACGCCATTGGAGCACGTAAATCCAATTGATCCAGATTGATAGATAGGACATTTCTTCATTATCACTTGAGCGCCAACATTGATATCGGTGGCAACCACCTTGAAGGGCTTCTTGGTCTTTGTACGGAATTTGTCCCACAAATAGCGTCGTTGATCGAATGGCAGGACTCCCCACCAGTAGATGTTGTTGCTGTCGGTCTTAACAACTGTGTAAAGCGAGCAGACGTAAATCTTTGTTATAGGATCCGAGGTAAACTCGTTGAAGGAGCAGGAATTATGCTCGAGCTTGGCACCGAGGTACCCAAGCTGTTCGTCCATCCAAGTAGCTACACGATTGGTTTCCGTAACCACGGAACATCTGATAAAGTTTGCCGAAATTAGCTCCACCCTCTCGGTTATGTTGAGTGCCACAGTTTTTGGATGATAAACATTATCAGCCTGCAAAGTAGAATAAATAAACACAAATTAGGTGCAAGTAAATAAAATATAAAATAAAAATATTCTTCTTTTTAAAGGGAGAATATATATTAGAAAAATTATACAAAAAATGAATGGCTGTTATTTATTACGTACATCTGACTTATAGGGTTCTGCATCTGACCAACGCCACTGGTATAAATCTCCGGCTTCCGACAATGCAATGAACTCGGAATATAAGGCGCCTATAGTTTTAAACCTTACGGAACTTTTTTCCGGCCAAGGCTGCAGTTCCTCCGATATCCAGATGGGAGACAACATTGGGGATGGCTCCTTTTTTTTGGATTCTATGCAGAAATGTAAATCAGTGTTGAAAAAAATGCATGTGGCTATGAACTTACCAGCATCCTTTTCCCAAGTATAGTCGTCTTTATTTATCCAGCGCCGAGGTCCGTAGTACTGACGATCGCGCCAACGGCTAAAGGCTTCGCGGTCAGCATTAACCGATATTTGAGCTGATATGCTGCTGCTTCCTGTTAGAGCTGTGCCCGATGTTGTGGAGCGGGTCGATTGATTACTTTCTGCGGCATTTGCGTTGGCATTACTGCGCTCGCTACGAATACGGTCAAACAGCAGGCTGGAATTTAGTACAAAATATTGTGTTGAGTTTGGTTAAAGTAGCTAGGTTAGAAGGGTAAGGGCTTTTGTTCACTGATTGTTAATTAATTATTATTAGTTGTTATAATAAAAATGTAAGCGAATTTAAATATTAGATTACTTACTTGCGAATGCTCGAGTAATTGCTAAATATCTCTTCCGAAAAAAGTCCATCTGAGGGATCAATAATGACGCTGTTGTTATCTCCACTAAAGCCATTATCCAGAAGTGAGATAAGGTCTTCAGGCACGTAATTATCGGCACCTTCTTCGGTATCTTCAGCTTCTTCATCATCGCGCGAAAGCAAATTGTTCACGGCTAAATTAACATCTAAATTGGTGCGCTATTAAAGGGAAAATATTTGTTATTTCAAGATCGTAGTTGTTATTGTTTCGGGCTTACCTGCAATTCTCTAATTATGAGATTTCTACTCTTGCCCTGTAAAACCACTTCTGCTTGGGATATGAGCTCCTCTGGCACATATGTGGCCGGAACTGTAACCAGGGGTCGGTTTGAGGTGCTGCCCCCGATAATCACACCCGTGCTACGAGATCCGGAACCCTGTCCGGTGGAACTGGAGCGACCTGTTGCGCGCAGGAGTCGTGCTCTGGACCGGGCCATCGGACGGGATGAGGAGGGGGCCTTCGAGGCACTGGCCGTTCCGCCGCCTCCACTTGTGGAACTTGAAATAGACCTCGGGGTGAAAGTTTACACACTGCTAAAAGAGCTTTAACTTTTGCTTACCATTTTGCGTCTGATTTTGTTAAGTCAAGTTTCTCCGAATTAATGGAAAAGGACACGCGAAACGCCTTGCCATCCTCCAGCAAAACACCAATGTGGGTGGGTCCAATTACCACTTCTCTCACCGGAATTTTCAGCTGCTCGAATATGCGATGGGTGCCATAACCAAATCTGTTGACTTTTTCCGACACTTCCCGAATTCTATAATGAAAATAAACAACGTTAATTTTTTCTCCAGGGATAAGCAAATTCGTAAATGCTTAAAACCATCTAAAATTGGGGTGAATTTTTATATCGTTTTTTTTGTGTAAAGGCAATCATTGAGATTTCGGGGATGTCAGCTAGAATACTTGCAACTTCTAGAAATATTATGTTACAATAGTAAAAGCCTAGTCGGTAGCTTGGGATTCTTGCCTTTGAAGTTTATGGGTTATGGAAATCACTACATTTCAATACCATGTGCTGAAAAACTGATTTTCAGCGAAGTAGTATATACAAACAACCATGTGCACATTATATTGCTTGATCTATTTTAGCCGGAAAGATGTACATTGTGTAGTAACCATCTAACCATCTTATGTTTACTTAAACATTTTAAAAATTTGCTTAGAATTAATAATAAAAAACGGACAAATTAATCAGCATGTATGCACATGTACACACACATGCCAACGTTCACATGTCCCACACAGACGCACACACGCATACATGGATGTATTAGAAAATTAATTGTGGCTGAAAAATGGGAATTGCAAAGTGCATTTCGACAATTCTTTGCCTTATGTTTACTGTTTCGCGTGGACAATATTAGATATGGCGAATCCGCCAGTGTCTGTGCTCACATTTCGCGTTAATGGCCATGTACATATCTTCCTGCGTATACATATACCTGCGTACCTACATATTTTCACATAACAAATACATGCAGCCGAATGTCCGCAATTACATGGAGTTCTGCGTACAAATGTGCGCAAATGGGGAGCACCAGCTTTATATTTACCTTTCAATGAACTGGTCGTCTGAGCCCGGAAGCGGTTGCAAAACAAATTGCATGGAAACCATTTTAGTTTTTTAATTATTCATGTACACAGTTTCCTCGTTGAATTTTCATGTCACAAAACGTTAGAGATGGAACCAAAATCGATTACTGCTTGATTCTATCGATGTTTCCAGAAGTTTGACAACCATCGATTAAATAAGGTTGAAACTATCAATGACGATTAAGTCACTAACGCGTGAGAAACGCACCAGAGCGGGTTTTAGCAAGAACACACACCAAACTAATAGGGGGAATTCCAGTTCACTCCGAAAAAATTTTCAAAATTTACAAAATTCCAGAAACCTTTAAACTTAAACATGATTGTTTTCTGGGTTTGATTTCAAATATTTGTAAGCGCCTTTAAGTCTATAAATAGGAGTATCCTCTGGCCCACAAATTAAGCGAATTGTTTTATATATTTACAGGAAAAAGTGAAGAGTGCACTTATGTATAGGTTCTAAGAATAAAAAAACCGTTTTGGGTTTTTGTAGTAAGTACTATTTTATTTGCTGGTCTATCAGTTTCTCTATTAATCTGCAATAAAACAAGAAAAGGTTAATAAAACTTTTGAAAAGGCGAGCAACTAGCAGGTAAGCAGATTAGAAAAGAGAAAAATGTATTCAGGATACCAATTCTGTAGCCGGATCAAAATGTTGTCTTACCAAAACCAGGACTCCAATTACCTTACACAAGAACTTACTTCGGGGAGTACTCATCGGAGAACTGTTATTTTTTCTGAAAAACCCTAAAAAGTGTAGTTTTAAAATATATTTAAGTCTTTTAATCAATTGATTTATTAAAGCATAATTTTAAATGAGTTTTGCTTTAATAATTTACCGAAAGTTTTATTTATTATTAGTGCCTTTAGAGTAGTTTATTTTAAAAGTATGTGTGTCTTCGTTTCTATTTAGGAAATTATACTTAGTTCTATGTATATTTACAAGTATAATTTCCGAATCCGAACCTATTAACCTGAATAACTCAGATATTCCGACAATGCATCTAAATAGATATTATTAATGATACATTTATCGAGTAAGCTCATTGGCACTACTTTCGTACATATTAGTCGAGTATTCATCCATTGCTAAGTGGCTGCTACTTTCGACCATAACCGAATCAATATTGTTATAGTCCTTAGACGTCTTACTTAAACCATCACTTCCGCAAAAAGGAAGACAACCTATTCGGCCGATATCATTTGGATTGTTCGAATCATGGGGATTTTCGGCCCCCGGGGGCATACTGGAGCAGTGTTGGGGACAATTGTCGCAGGGATTTTTGTCAGTAGACACTCCATTGCCAGATTGGCAGGAGTTTGGGGAGGAGGATGGATCGTATTTCCGGGGACGCCCTCTCGACAAGTGCCGCCTTTTGACAAACTCATTATCGTCGACCATCCAAAACGAGCCGAAGTCATCCTCATATCGTACAAAGCACTTATGCAAGGATAGGTTTGTTCGAATCGCGTTCTTCATTAGTTATTATTTGTATTATAATTTTTTATTGGATAAACCAAGAGCACCAACAAGAGTCAATAACAGGAAAACGCATCATCGGGAAGGGAAGAAAAAGTACGTTGAGAAAATAATGTTAGTTTATTTGGCTTCTTGAAATATTTTCATAGAGTGTTTCCGCAACATTTTGACTCATTTTCCTAGCCCTCACTATCTCCATTATTCACGGACAGACATTAAAACTGATGACCGGACGGACACCATTTAGGGATTGTAATCACGATAATGATGCACAATACCTGCTGTAAAAAATGTTTATTATGTCGTAGTATATATTTGTAATATAAGTCATCTTAATAGGCATGCATTTAATGGCATATATTTACTAACAGAGCAAAGTGGAAGTAAGTTGGAGCAAAGTAAGTATTAATCTATTTAAGACCCACATACCCAATGTTCATAGCTACAAAATAGTTTGTGTCCGGCGAATTGGTAGCACCTGTTAGGTTGTTACCAATGCCAGCAGTGCGCTGAGGTCGTCTTTTGTAAAACTCAATTTCGTCAACAGTCCAAACTGCGCCTTTCACATTCTCAACACGCATAAAGCACTTATGAAGGGACAGGTTATGCCGAACTGCGTTCTAATGGTGTATATTATCAGTTAGCATTGGCCCATCTTTATGTATTA